>OW387027.1:15939976-17321642 GCA_936439885.1 Nowickia ferox
TTTCGTGCAAAAAACTAAATGGGCTAAGCATCGTTAATTTTTCATGCCAAAAAATTTTTTATGGAAAAAAAATAATGGACTATACATCGTCTTTTTTTCATAAAAAAAAGAAATTCATGAAAAAATTAAATGGAGTCCACATCGTCCGTTTTTATGCATAAAATCGTCTATTTTTCATGCAAAAAATTAAATGAGCTAAGCATCGTTGATTTTTCATGCCAAAAAATTTTTTATTCCATAAAAATAATGGACTATACATCGTCTTTTTTCATGAAAAAAAAAAATTATGAAAAAATTAAATGGAGTCCACATCGTCCGTTTTTATGGAAAAAATCTTCTGTTTTGTCACGCAATAAACTAAATGGGCTAAGCATCGTTGATTTTTCATGCCAAAAAATTTTTTATGCAAAAAAAATAATGGACTATAATACATCGTATTTTTTTCATAAAAAAAAGAAATTCATGAAAAAATTAAATGGAGTCCACATCGTCCGTTTTTATGCAAAAAATCGTCTATGTTTCATGTAAAAAATTAAATGAGCTAAGCATCGCTGATTTTTCATGCCAAAAAATTTTTTATTCCATAAAAATAATGGACTATATATCGTCTTTTTTTCATGAAAAAAAAAAATTATGAAAAAATTAAATAGAGTCCACATCGTCCGTTTTTATGCAAAAAATCTTCTGTTTTTCATGCAAAAAGCTAAATAGGCTAAGCATCGTTAATTTTTCATGCCAAAAAATTTTTTATGCAAAAAAAATAATGGACTATAATCGTCTTTTTTTCATAAAAAAAAGAAATTCATGAAAAAATTAAATGGAGTCCACATCGTCCGTTTTTATGCATAAAATCGTCTATTTTTCATGCAAAAAATTAAATGAGCTAAGCATCGTTGATTTTTCATGCCAAAAAATTTTTTATTCCATAAAAATAATGGACTATACATCGTCTTTTTTTCATGAAAAAAAAAATTATGAAAAAATTAAATGGAGTCCACATCGTCCGTTTTTATGCAAAAAATCGTCTATTTTTCATGCAAAAAATTAAATGAGCTAAGCATCGTTGATTTTTCATGCCAAAAAATTTTTTATTCCATAAAAATAATGGACTGACTATACATCGTCTTTTTTTTCATGAAAAAAAAAAAATTATGAAAAAATTAAATGGAGTCCACATCGTCCGTTTTTATGGAAAAAATCGTCTGTTTTGTCACGCAATAAACTAAATGGGCTAAGCATCGTTGATTTTTCATGCCAAAAAATTTTTTATGCAAAAAAAATAATGGACTATACATCGTATTTTTTTTCATAAAAAAAAAAATTATGAAAAAATTAAATGGAGTCCACATCGTCCGTTTTTATGCAAAAAATCGTCTATTTTTCATGCAAAAAATTAAATGAGCTAAGCATCGTTGATTTTTCATGCCAAAAAATTTTTTATGCAAAAAAAATAATGGACTATACATCGTATTTTTTTCATAAAAAAAAAAAATTATGAAAAAATTAAATGGAGTCCACATCGTCCGTTTTTATGCAAAAAATCGTCTATTTTTCATGCAAAAAATTAAATGAGCTAAGCATCGTTGATTTTTCATGCCAAAAAATTTTTTATTCCATAAAAATAATGGACTATATGAAAAAAAAAAATTATGAAAAAATTAAATGGAGTCCACATCGTTCGTTTTTATGGAAAAAATCTTCTGTTTTGTCACGCAATAAACTAAATGGGCTAAGCATCGTTGATTTTTCATGCCAAAAAATTTTTTATGCAAAAAAAATAATGGTCTTTTTTCATAAAAAAAAGAAATTCATGAAAAAATTAAATGGAGTCCACATCGTCCGTTTTTATGCATAAAATCGTCTATTTTTCATGCAAAAAATTAAATGAGCTAAGCATCGTTGATTTTTCATGCCAAAAAATTTTTTATTCCATAAAAATAATGGACTATACATCGTCTTTTTTTTTCATGAAAAAAAAAAATTATGAAAAAATTAAATGGAGTCCACATCGTCCGTTTTTATGCAAAAAATCGTCTGTTTTGTCACGCAATAAACTAAATGGGCTAAGCATCGTTGATTTTTCATGCCAAAAAATTTTTTATTCCATAAAAATAATGGACTATACATCGTCTTTTTTTCATGAAAAAAAAAAATTATGAAAAAATTAAATGGAGTCCACATCGTCCGTTTTTATGCAAAAAATCTTCTGTTTTTCATGCAAAAAACTAAATGGGCTAAGCATCGTTAATTTTTCATGCCAAAAAATTTTTTATGGAAAAAAAATAATGGACATCGTCTTTTTTTCATAAAAAAAAGAAATTCATGAAAAAATTAAATGGAGTCCACATCGTCCGTTTTTATGCATAAAATCGTCTATTTTTCATGCAAAAAATTAAATGAGCTAAGCATCGTTGATTTTTCATGCCAAAAAATTTTTTATTCCATAAAAATAATGGACTATAATCGTCTTTTTTTCATGAAAAAAAAAATTATGAAAAAATTAAATGGAGTCCACATCGTCCGTTTTTATGGAAAAAATCGTCTGTTTTGTCACGCAATAAACTAAATGGGCTAAGCATCGTTGATTTTTCATGCCAAAAAATTTTTTATGCAAAAAAAATAATGGACTATACATCGTATTTTTTTCATAAAAAAAAAAATTCATGAAAAAATTAAATGGAGTCCACATCGTCCGTTTTTATGCAAAAAATCGTCTATTTTTCATGCAAAAAATTAAATGAGCTAAGCATCGTTGATTTTTCATGCCAAAAAATTTTTTATTCCATAAAAATAATGGACTGACTATACATCGTCTTTTTTTTCATGAAAAAAAAAATTATGAAAAAATTAAATGGAGTCCACTTCGTCCGTTTTTATGGAAAAAATCGTCTGTTTTGTCACGCAATAAACTAAATGGGCTAAGCATCGTTGATTTTTCATGCCAAAAAATTTTTTATGCAAAAAAAATAATGGACTATACATCGTATTTTTTTCATAAAAAAAAGAAATTCATGAAAAAATTAAATGGAGTCCACATCGTCCGTTTTTATGCAAAAAATCGTCTATTTTTCATGCAAAAAATTAAATGAGCTAAGCATCGCTGATTTTTCATGCCAAAAAATTTTTTATTCCATAAAAATAATGGACTATAATCGTCTTTTTTTCATGAAAAAAAAAAATTATGAAAAAATTAAATGGAGTCCACATCGTCCGTTTTTATGGAAAAAATCGTCTGTTTTGTCACGCAATAAACTAAATGGGCTAAGCATCGTTGATTTTTCATGCCAAAAAATTTTTTATGCAAAAAAAATAATGGACTATATATACATCGTATTTTTTTCATAAAAAAAAGAAATTCATGAAAAAATTAAATGGAGTCCACATCGTCCGTTTTTATGCAAAAAATCGTCTATTTTTCATGCAAAAAATTAAATGAGCTAAGCATCGCTGATTTTTCATGCCAAAAAATTTTTTATTCCATAAAAATAATGGACTATAATCGTATTTTTTTCATAAAAAAAAAAAAATGATGAAAAAATTAAATGGAGTCCACATCGTCCGTTTTTATGCAAAAAATCGTCTATTTTTCATGCAAAAAATTAAATGAGCTAAGCATCGTTGATTTTTCATGCCAAAAAATTTTTTATTCCATAAAAATAATGGACTATATGAAAAAAAAAAATTATGAAAAAATTAAATGGAGTCCACATCGTCCGTTTTTATGGAAAAAATCGTCTGTTTTGTCACGCAATAAACTAAATGGGCTAAGCATCGTTGATTTTTCATGCCAAGAAATTTTTTATGCAAAAAAAATAATGGACTATAATCGTATTTTTTTCATAAAAAAAAGAAATTCATGAAAAAATTAAATGGAGTCCACATCGTCCGTTTTTATGCAAAAAATCGTCTATTTTTCATGCAAAAAATTAAATGAGCTAAGCATCGTTGATTTTTCATGCCAAAAAATTTTTTATTCCATAAAAATAATGGACTATACATCGTCTTTTTTTCATGAAAAAAAAAATTATGAAAAAATTAAATGGAGTCCACCTCGTCCGTTTTTATGGAAAAAATCGTCTGTTTTGTCACGCAATAAACTAAATGGGCTAAGCATCGTTGATTTTTCATGCCAAAAAATTTTTTATGCAAAAAAAATAATGGACTATATATACATCGTATTTTTTTCATAAAAAAAATAAATTCATGAAAAAATTAAATGGAGTCCACATCGTCCGTTTTTATGCAAAAAATCGTCTATTTTTCATGCAAAAAATTAAATGAGCTAAGCATCGTTGATTTTTCATGCCAAAAAATTTTTTATTCCATAAAAATAATGGACTATACATCGTCTTTTTTTCATGAAAAAAAAAATTAGGAAAAAATTAAATGGAGTCCACATCGTCCGTTTTTATGCAAAAAATCTTCTGTTTTTCATGCAAAAAACTAAATGGGCTAAGCATCGTTAATTTTTCATGCCAAAAAATTTTTTATGCAAAAAAAATAATGGACTATATATACATCGTCTTTTTTTCATAAAAAAAAGAAATTCATGAAAAAATTAAATGGAGTCCACATCGTCCGTTTTTATGGAAAAAATCGTCTATTTTTCATGCAAAAAATTAAATGAGCTAAGCATCGTTGATTTTTCATGCCAAAAAATTTTTTATTCCATAAAAATAATGGACTATACATCGTCTTTTTTTCATGAAAAAAAAAATTATGAAAAAATTAAATGGAGTCCACATCGTCCGTTTTTATGCAAAAAATCGTCTGTTTTGTCACGCAATAAACTAAATGGGCTAAGCATCGTTGATTTTTCATGCCAAAAAATTTTTTATGCAAAAAAAATAATGGACTATACATCGTATTTTTTTCATAATTTTTCATGCCAAAAAATTTTTTATGCAAAAAAAATAATGGACTATACATCGTCTTTTTTTCATAAAAAAAAGAAATTTATGAAAAAATTAAATGGAGTCCACATCGTCCGTTTTTATGCATAAAATCGTCTATTTTTCATGCAAAAAATTAAATGAGCTAAGCATCGTTGATTTTTCATGCCAAAAAATTTTTTATTCCATAAAAATAATGGACTATACATCGTT
This sequence comes from Nowickia ferox, assembly GCA_936439885.1. Classification (NCBI taxonomy): domain Eukaryota; kingdom Metazoa; phylum Arthropoda; class Insecta; order Diptera; family Tachinidae; genus Nowickia; species Nowickia ferox. Next base: position 15,945,082 of record OW387027.1, read on the forward strand.
TTTTTTTCATGAAAAAGAAAATTATGAAAAAATTAAATGGAGTCCACCTCGTCCGTTTTTATGGAAAAAATCGTCTGTTTTGTCACGCAATAAACTAAATGGGCTAAGCATCGTTGATTTTTCATGCCAAGAAATTTTTTATGCAAAAAAAATAATGGACTATAATCGTATTTTTTTCATAAAAAAAAGAAATTCATGAAAAAATTAAATGGAGTCCACATCGTCCGTTTTTATGCAAAAAATCGTCTATTTTTCATGCAAAAAATTAAATGAGCTAAGCATCGTTGATTTTTCATGCCAAAAAATTTTTTATTCCATAAAAATAATGGACTATACATCGTTTTTTTTTCATGAAAAAGAAAATTATGAAAAAATTAAATGGAGTCCACCTCGTCCGTTTTTATGGAAAAAATCGTCTGTTTTGTCACGCAATAAACTAAATGGGCTAAGCATCGTTGATTTTTCATGCCAAACAATTTTTTATTCCATAAAAATAATGGACTATACATCGTCTTTTTTTTCATGAAAAAAAAAAATTATGAAAAAATTAAATGGAGTCCACATCGTCCGTTTTTATGCAAAAAATCTTCTGTTTTTCATGCAAAAAACTAAATGGGCTAAGCATCGTTAATTTTTCATGCCAAAAAATTTTTTATGGAAAAAAAATAATGGACTATTTACATCGTCTTTTTTTCATAAAAAAAAGAAATTCATGAAAAAATTAAATGGAGTCCACATCGTCTGTTTTTATGCATAAAATCGTCTATTTTTCATGCAAAAAATTAAATGAGCTAAGCATCGTTGATTTTTCATGCCAAAAAATTTTTTATTCCATAAAAATAATGGACTATAATCGTCTTTTTTTCATGAAAAAAAAAAAATATGAAAAATTAAATGGAGTCCACATCGTCCGTTTTTATGGAAAAAATCGTCTGTTTTGTCACGCAATAAACTAAATGGGCTAAGCATCGTTGATTTTTCATGCCAAGAAATTTTTTATGCAAAAAAAATAATGGACTATACATCGTATTTTTTCATAAAAAAAAGAAATTCATGAAAAAATTAAATGGAGTCCACATCGTCCGTTTTTATGCAAAAAATCGTCTATTTTTCATGCAAAAAATTAAATGAGCTAAGCATCGTTGATTTTTCATGCTAAAAAATTTTTTATTCCATAAAAATAATGATTTTTCATCGTCTTTTTTTCATGAAAAAAAAAAATTATGAAAAAATTAAATGGAGTCCACATAGTCCGTTTTTATGGAAAAAATCGTCTGTTTTGTCACGCAATAAACTAAATGGGCTAAGCATCGTTGATTTTTCATGCCAAAAAATTTCTTATGCAAAATATAAAATGGGCTATACATCATCCATTTTTCATGCAAAAACTAAATGCACTATACACCGTCCATTTTTCATGCAAAAAATTTTTTTATGGAAAAAATTAAATGGACTATACATCGTCCATTTTTCATGCAAAAAATTTTTTGTTGCAAAAAATAAATGGACTATACATCATCATTATGATGCAAAAAAAAAATGAACTATATATCATCCATTAATTCATGCAAAAAAGTCAATTGACTATACACCGTCCATTTTTCATGCAAAAAAATTTTTGATGCAAAGAATAAAATGGACTATACATCATCATTTTTTATGGAAAAAATTAAATGGACTATACATCATCATTTTGATGCAAAAAAAAATAAATGGACTATACATCATCCATTTTTCATGCAAAAAATTTTTTGATGCAAAGAATAAAATGGACTATACATCATCATTTTTTATGGAAAAAATTAAATGGACTATACATCATCCATTTTTCATGGAAAAAATTTTTTGTTGCAAAAAATAAATGGACTATACATCATCATTATGATGCAAAAAAAAAATGAACTATATATCATCCATTAATTCATGCAAAAAAGTCAATTGACTATACACCGTCCATTTTTCATGCAAAAAAATTTTTGATGCAAAGAATAAAATGGACTATACATCATCATTTTTTATGGAAAAAATTAAATGGACTATACATCATCCATTTTTCATGGAAAAAATTTTTTGATGCAAAAAATAAAATGGGCTATACATCATCCATTTTTCATGCAAAAACTAAATGCACTATACATCGTCCATTTTTCATGCAAAAAATTAAATGGACTATACACCTTCCAATTTTCATGGAAAAAATTTTTTGATGCAAAAAATCAAATGGGCTATACATCATCATTTTTATGCAAAAAAATTCAATTGACTATACACCTTCCATTTTTCATGCCAAAAAATTTTTGATGCAAAAAATTAAATAAACTATACATCGTCTATTTTTCATGGAAAAAATTTTTTGATGCAAAAAATTAAATGGACTATTATACATCATAATTTTTTATGGAAAAAAATAAATGGACTATACATCGTCCATTTTAAATGCAAAAAATTTTTTGATGCAAAAAATTAAATGGACTATAATCATCATTTTCATGCAAAAAAAAATAAATGTACTATAGATTATCCATTTTTCATGCAAAAAATTGTTTGATGCAAAAAATTAATTGGACTATACATCATCATTTTGATGGAAAAAAAAAAATAAATGGACTCTACATCATCCATTTATCATGCAAAAAATTAAATGGACTATACACCTTCCATTTTTCATGGAAAAAATTATTTTATGCAAAAAATAAAATGGGCTATACCATTTTTCATGCAAAAACTAAATGCACTATACATCGTCCTTTTTTTATGCAAAAAATTTTTTGATGCAAAAAATAAAATACATCATAATTTTTATGCAAAAAAAAAAATATACTATACATTATCCAATTTTCATGCAAAAAATTAAATGCACTATACATCGTCCGTTTTTCATGCAAAAAAATTTTCTATGAGAAAAATAAAATGTACTTACATCAAAATTTTTTGATGCAAAAAATAAAATGGACTATACATTTTTCATGGAAAAAATTTTTTATGCAAAAAATAAAATGGGCTATACATCATCCATTTTTCATGCAAACACTTAATGCACTATACATCGTCCATTTTTTAGGCAAAAAATTTTTTGATGCAAAATATAAAGTCTGTTTTATTCTATTTATACATCATAATTTTTTATGGAAAAAAAAATAAATGGACTATAAATCATCCATTTCTCATGCAAAAAACTAAATGGACTATATCATCATTTTTATGGAAAAAATTCAATTGACTATACACCGTCCATTTTCCATGCAAAAAATTATTTGATGCAAAAAATAAAATGGACTATACATCATCATTTTGATGCAAAAAAATAAATGAACTATACACCATCCATTAATTCATGCAAAAAATTAAATGGACTATACATCATCCATTTTTCATGGAAAAAATTAAATGGACTATACACCGTCCATTTTTCATGCAAAAAAATTTTTGATGCAAAAAATTAAATGGACTATAATCATCCATTTTTCATCAAAAAAATTTTTAATGCAAAAAATAAAATGGACTATACATCATCATTTTTTATGGAAAAAATTAAATGGACTATACATCGTCCATTTTTCATGCAAAAAATTAAATGGACAATACATCATCATTTTGATGCAAAAAAAAAAAATAAATAAACTATACATCATCCATTTATCATGCAAAAAATTTTTTGATGCAAAAAATAAAATGGACTATACATAATAAGTTTTTCATACAAAAACTAAATGCACTATACATCATCCATTTTTCATGCAAAAAATTTTTTGATGCAAAAAATAAAATGGGCTATATATCATCCATTTTTCATGCAAAAATTAAATGATCGTCCATTTTTCATGCAAAAAATTTTTTGATGCAAAAAATAAAATGGGCTATACATCATCATTTATCATTTATTTAATGTAATGTACATCGTCCATTTTTTATGGAAAAAATTTTTTGATGCAAAAAATAAAATGGGCTATACATCATAATTTTCATGCAAAAAAAATAAATGTACTATACATTATCCATTTTTCATGCAAAAAATTACATGGACTATACATCATCCAGTTTTCATGCAAAAAATTTTTTGATGCAAAAAATAAAATGGACTATAATCATCCATTTTTCATGCAAAAAATTTGTTGATGCAAAAAATAAAATGGAATATAAATCATCATTTTGATGCAAAAAAATAAAAATAAATGGACTATATTGACTATACACTATATGACTATACACCGTCCATCATACATCATAATTTTTTATGGAAAAAAAAATAAATGGACTATAAATCATCTATTTCTCATGCAAAAAATTAAATGGACTATACACCTTCCATTTTCCATGGAAAAAATTTTTTGATGCAAAAAATAAAATGGACTATAATCATCATTTTCATGCAAAAAAAAAATAAATGTACTATAGATTTTGATGCAAAAAAAAAAAAAAAATAAATGAACTATACATCATCCATTAATTCATGGAAAAAATTAAATGGACTATACACCTTCCATTTTTCATGGAAAAAATTTTCTTATGCAAAATATAAAATGGGCTATACATCATCCATTTTTCATGCAAAAACTAAATGCACTATACACCGTCCATTTTTCATGCAAAAAATTTTTTGATGCAAAAAATAAAATGGCCTATACATCATTTTTTATTGAAAAAATGAAATGGACTATACACCGTCCATTTTTCATGCAAAAAAATTTTTGATGCAAAAAATAAAATGTACTTACATCAAAATTTATTGATGCAAAAATTAAAATGGACTATACATTTTTCATGGAAAAAATTTTTTATGCAAAAAATAAAATGGGCAAAACATGCAAAAACTTAATGCACTATACATCGTCCATTTTTTAGACAAAAAATTTTTTCATGCAAAATATAGTATGTTTTATTCTATTTATACATCATAATTTTTTATGGAAAAAAAAATAAATGGACTATAAATCATCCATTTCTCATGCAAAAAATTAAATACACCTTCCATTTTTCATGGAAAAAATTTTTTGATGGAAAAAATCAAATGGGCTGTACATCATCATTTTTATGCAAAAAATTCAATTGACTATACACCGTCCATTTTCCATGCAAAAAATTTTTTGATGCAAAAAATAAAATGGACTTATACATCATCATTTTGATGCAAAAAAAAAAAAAAAAATAAATGAACTATACATCATAAATTAATTCATGCAAAAAATTAAATGGACTATACATCATCCATTTTTCATGGAAAAAATTAAATGGACTATACACCGTCCATTTTTCATGCAAAAAAATTTTTGATGCAAAAAATTAAATGGACTATAATCATCCATTTTTCATAAAAAAAATTTTTAATGCAAAAAATAAAATGGACTATACATCATCATTTTTTATGGAAAAAATTAAATGGACTATACATCGTCCATTTTTCATGCAAAAAATTTTTTGATGCAAAAAATAAAATGGGCTATACATCATCATTTATCATTTATTTAATGTAATGTACATCGTCCATTTTTTATGGAAAAAATTTTTTGATGCAAAAAATAAAATGGGCTATACATCATAATTTTCATGCAAAAAAAATAAATGTACTATACATTATCCATTTTTCATGCAAAAAATTACATGGACTATACATCATCCAGTTTTCATGCAAAAAATTTTTTGATGCAAAAAATAAAATGGACTATAATCATCCATTTTTCATGCAAAAAATTTGTTGATGCAAAAAATAAAATGGAATATAAATCATCATTTTGATGCAAAAAAATAAAAATAAATGGACTATATTGACTATACACTATATGACTATACACCGTCCATCATACATCATAATTTTTTATGGAAAAAAAAATAAATGGACTATAAATCATCTATTTCTCATGCAAAAAATTAAATGGACTATACACCTTCCATTTTCCATGGAAAAAATTTTTTGATGCAAAAAATAAAATGGACTATAATCATCATTTTCATGCAAAAAAAAAATAAATGTACTATAGATTTTGATGCAAAAAAAAAAAAAAAATAAATGAACTATACATCATCCATTAATTCATGGAAAAAATTAAATGGACTATACACCTTCCATTTTTCATGGAAAAAATTTTCTTATGCAAAATATAAAATGGGCTATACATCATCCATTTTTCATGCAAAAACTAAATGCACTATACACCGTCCATTTTTCATGCAAAAAATTTTTTGATGCAAAAAATAAAATGGCCTATACATCATTTTTTATTGAAAAAATGAAATGGACTATACACCGTCCATTTTTCATGCAAAAAAATTTTTGATGCAAAAAATAAAATGTACTTACATCAAAATTTTTTGATGCAAAAATTAAAATGGACTATACATTTTTCATGGAAAAAATTTTTTATGCAAAAAATAAAATGGGCAAAACATGCAAAAACTTAATGCACTATACATCGTCCATTTTTTAGACAAAAAATTTTTTCATGCAAAATATAGTATGTTTTATTCTATTTATACATCATAATTTTTTATGGAAAAAAAAATAAATGGACTATAAATCATCCATTTCTCATGGAAAAAATTAAATACACCTTCCATTTTTCATGGAAAAAATTTTTTGATGGAAAAAATCAAATGGGCTGTACATCATCATTTTTATGCAAAAAATTCAATTGACTATACACCGTCCATTTTCCATGCAAAAAATTTTTTGATGCAAAAAATAAAATGGACTTATACATCATCATTTTGATGCAAAAAAAAAAAAAAAAATAAATGAACTATACATCATAAATTAATTCATGCAAAAAATTAAATGGACTATACATCATCCATTTTTCATGGAAAAAATTAAATGGACTATACACCGTCCATTTTTCATGCAAAAAAATTTTTGATGCAAAAAATTAAATGGACTATAATCATCCATTTTTCATAAAAAAAAATTTTAATGCAAAAAATAAAATGGACTATACATCATCATTTTTTATGGAAAAAATTAAATGGACTATACATCGTCCATTTTTCATGCAAAAAATTTTTTGATGCAAAAAATAAAATGGACAATACATCATTTTGATGCAAAAAAAAATGGACTATACATCATTTTTATGAAAAAAAATAAATGGACTATACATCATCAAAAAATAAAATGGGCTATATATCATCCATTTTTCATGCAAAAATTAAATGAACTATACATCGTCCATTTTTCATGCAAAAAATTTTTTGATGCAAAAAATAAAATGGGCTATACATCATCATTTATCATTTATTTAATGTAATGTACATCGTCCATTTTTTATGGAAAAAATTTTTTGATGCAAAAAATAAAATGGGCTATACATCATAATTTTCATGCAAAAAAAATAAATGTACTATACATTATCCATTTTTCATGCAAAAAATTACATGGACTATACATCATCCAGTTTTCATGCAAAAAATTTTTTGATGCAAAAAATAAAATGGACTATAATCATCCATTTTTCATGCAAAAAATTTGTTGATGCAAAAAGTAAAATGGAATATACATCATCATTTTGATGCAAAAAAATAAAAATAAATGGACTATATATCATCCATTTATCATGCAAAAACTAAATGCACTATACATCGTCCATTTTTTATGGAAAAAATTAAATGGACTATACATCGTCCATTTTTCATGCAAAAAATTTTTTGATGCAAAAAATAAAATGGACAATACATCATTTTGATGCAAAAAAAAATGGACTATACATCATTTTTATGAAAAAAATAAATGGAATATACATCATCCATTTTTCATGCAAAAAATTTTTTTATGCAAAAAATTAAATTTAGTATACATCAAAATTTTTTGATGCAAAAAATAAAATGGACTTATACATCATCATTTTGATGCAAAAAAAAAAAAAATAAATAAATGAACTATACATCATCCATTAATTCATGCAAAAAATTAAATGGACTATACATCATCCATTTTTCATGGAAAAAATTAAATGGACTATACACCGTCCATTTTTCATGCAAAAAAATTTTTGATGCAAAAAATTAAATGGACTATAATCATCCATTTTTCATAAAAAAAATTTTTAATGCAAAAAATAAAATGGACTATACATCATCATTTTTTATGGAAAAAATTAAATGGACTATACATCGTCCATTTTTCATGCAAAAAATTTTTTGATGCAAAAAATAAAATGGACAATACATCATTTTGATGCAAAAAAAAATGGACTATACATCATTTTTATGAAAAAAAATAAATGGACTATACATCATCAAAAAATAAAATGGGCTATATATCATCCATTTTTCATGCAAAAATTAAATGAACTATACATCGTCCATTTTTCATGCAAAAAATTTTTTGATGCAAAAAATTAAATGGACTATTATACATCATCATTTTTTATGGAAAAAATTAAATGGACTATACATCGTCCATTTTTCATGAAAAAAATTTTTTGATGCAAAAAATAAAATGGGCTATACATCATAATTCTTATGCAAAATAATAAATATACTATACATTATCCATTTTTCATGCAAAAAATTAAATGGACTATACATCGTCCATTTTTCATGCAAAAAATTTTTTGATGCAAAAAATTAAATGGACTATTATACATCATAAGTTTTTCATACAAAAACTAAATGCACTATACATCATCCATTTTTCATGGAAAAAATTTTTTGATGCAAAAAATAAAATGGGCTATATATCATAATTTTGATGCAAAAAAAAAATAAATGAACTATACATCATCCATTAATTCATGCAAAAAATTTAATGGACTATACACCTTCCATTTTTCATGGAAAAAATTTTTTTATGCAAAAAATAAAATGGGCTATACATCATCCATTTTTCATGCAAAAACTAAATGCACTATACATCGTCCATTTTTCATGCAAAAAATTTTTTGATGCAAAAAATAAAATGGCCTTTACATCATTTTTTATGGAAAAAATTAAATGGACTATACACCGTCCATTTTTCATGCAAAAAAAATTTTCATGTAAAAAATTAAATATACTATACATCAAAATTTTTTTATGCAAAAAATAAAATGGACTATACATCATCCATTTTTTATGCAAAAAATTAAATACACTATACAACGTCCATTTTTCATGCAAAAAAATTTTTGATGCAAAAAATAAAATGTACTTACATCAAAATTTTTTGATGCAAAAATTAAAATGGACTATACATTTTTCATGGAAAAAATTTTTTATGCAAAAAATAAAATGGGCAAAACATGCAAAAACTTAATGCACTATACATCGTCCATTTTTTAGACAAAAAATTTTTTCATGCAAAATATAGTATGTTTTATTCTATTTATACATCATAATTTTTTATGGAAAAAAAAATAAATGGACTATAAATCATCCATTTCTCATGCAAAAAATTAAATACACCTTCCATTTTTCATGGAAAAAATTTTTTGATGGAAAAAATCAAATGGGCTGTACATCATCATTTTTATGCAAAAAATTCAATTGACTATACACCGTCCATTTTCCATGCAAAAAATTTTTTGATGCAAAAAATAAAATGGACTTATACATCATCATTTTGATGCAAAAAAAAAAAAAAAAATAAATGAACTATACATCATAAATTAATTCATGCAAAAAATTAAATGGACTATACATCATCCATTTTTCATGGAAAAAATTAAATGGACTATACACCGTCCATTTTTCATGCAAAAAAATTTTTGATGCAAAAAATTAAATGGACTATAATCATCCATTTTTCATAAAAAAAATTTTTAATGCAAAAAATAAAATGGACTATACATCATCATTTTTTATGGAAAAAATTAAATGGACTATACATCGTCCATTTTTCATGCAAAAAATTTTTTGATGCAAAAAATAAAATGGGCTATACATCATCATTTATCATTTATTTAATGTAATGTACATCGTCCATTTTTTATGGAAAAAATTTTTTGATGCAAAAAATAAAATGGGCTATACATCATAATTTTCATGCAAAAAAAATAAATGTACTATACATTATCCATTTTTCATGCAAAAAATTACATGGACTATACATCATCCAGTTTTCATGCAAAAAATTTTTTGATGCAAAAAATAAAATGGACTATAATCATCCATTTTTCATGCAAAAAATTTGTTGATGCAAAAAATAAAATGGAATATAAATCATCATTTTGATGCAAAAAAATAAAAATAAATGGACTATATTGACTATACACTATATGACTATACACCGTCCATCATACATCATAATTTTTTATGGAAAAAAAAATAAATGGACTATAAATCATCTATTTCTCATGCAAAAAATTAAATGGACTATACACCTTCCATTTTCCATGGAAAAAATTTTTTGATGCAAAAAATAAAATGGACTATAATCATCATTTTCATGCAAAAAAAAAATAAATGTACTATAGATTTTGATGCAAAAAAAAAAAAAAAATAAATGAACTATACATCATCCATTAATTCATGGAAAAAATTAAATGGACTATACACCTTCCATTTTTCATGGAAAAAATTTTCTTATGCAAAATATAAAATGGGCTATACATCATCCATTTTTCATGCAAAAACTAAATGCACTATACACCGTCCATTTTTCATGCAAAAAATTTTTTGATGCAAAAAATAAAATGGCCTATACATCATTTTTTATTGAAAAAATGAAATGGACTATACACCGTCCATTTTTCATGCAAAAAAATTTTTGATGCAAAAAATAAAATGTACTTACATCAAAATTTTTTGATGCAAAAATTAAAATGGACTATACATTTTTCATGGAAAAAATTTTTTATGCAAAAAATAAAATGGGCAAAACATGCAAAAACTTAATGCACTATACATCGTCCATTTTTTAGACAAAAAATTTTTTCATGCAAAATATAGTATGTTTTATTCTATTTATACATCATAATTTTTTATGGAAAAAAAAATAAATGGACTATAAATCATCCATTTCTCATGGAAAAAATTAAATACACCTTCCATTTTTCATGGAAAAAATTTTTTGATGGAAAAAATCAAATGGGCTGTACATCATCATTTTTATGCAAAAAATTCAATTGACTATACACCGTCCATTTTCCATGCAAAAAATTTTTTGATGCAAAAAATAAAATGGACTTATACATCATCATTTTGATGCAAAAAAAAAAAAAAAAATAAATGAACTATACATCATAAATTAATTCATGCAAAAAATTAAATGGACTATACATCATCCATTTTTCATGGAAAAAATTAAATGGACTATACACCGTCCATTTTTCATGCAAAAAAATTTTTGATGCAAAAAATTAAATGGACTATAATCATCCATTTTTCATAAAAAAAAATTTTAATGCAAAAAATAAAATGGACTATACATCATCATTTTTTATGGAAAAAATTAAATGGACTATACATCGTCCATTTTTCATGCAAAAAATTTTTTGATGCAAAAAATAAAATGGACAATACATCATTTTGATGCAAAAAAAAATGGACTATACATCATTTTTATGAAAAAAAATAAATGGACTATACATCATCAAAAAATAAAATGGGCTATATATCATCCATTTTTCATGCAAAAATTAAATGAACTATACATCGTCCATTTTTCATGCAAAAAATTTTTTGATGCAAAAAATAAAATGGGCTATACATCATCATTTATCATTTATTTAATGTAATGTACATCGTCCATTTTTTATGGAAAAAATTTTTTGATGCAAAAAATAAAATGGGCTATACATCATAATTTTCATGCAAAAAAAATAAATGTACTATACATTATCCATTTTTCATGCAAAAAATTACATGGACTATACATCATCCAGTTTTCATGCAAAAAATTTTTTGATGCAAAAAATAAAATGGACTATAATCATCCATTTTTCATGCAAAAAATTTGTTGATGCAAAAAGTAAAATGGAATATACATCATCATTTTGATGCAAAAAAATAAAAATAAATGGACTATATATCATCCATTTATCATGCAAAAACTAAATGCACTATACATCGTCCATTTTTTATGGAAAAAATTAAATGGACTATACATCGTCCATTTTTCATGCAAAAAATTTTTTGATGCAAAAAATAAAATGGACAATACATCATTTTGATGCAAAAAAAAATGGACTATACATCATTTTTATGAAAAAAATAAATGGAATATACATCATCCATTTTTCATGCAAAAAATTTTTTTATGCAAAAAATTAAATTTAGTATACATCAAAATTTTTTGATGCCAAAAATATAATGGACTTATACATCATCATTTTGATGCAAAAAAAAAAAAAATAAATAAATGAACTATACATCATCCATTAATTCATGCAAAAAATTAAATGGACTATACATCATCCATTTTTCATGGAAAAAATTAAATGGACTATACACCGTCCATTTTTCATGCAAAAAAATTTTTGATGCAAAAAATTAAATGGACTATAATCATCCATTTTTCATAAAAAAAATTTTTAATGCAAAAAATAAAATGGACTATACATCATCATTTTTTATGGAAAAAATTAAATGGACTATACATCGTCCATTTTTCATGCAAAAAATTTTTTGATGCAAAAAATAAAATGGACAATACATCATTTTGATGCAAAAAAAAATGGACTATACATCATTTTTATGAAAAAAAATAAATGGACTATACATCATCAAAAAATAAAATGGGCTATATATCATCCATTTTTCATGCAAAAATTAAATGAACTATACATCGTCCATTTTTCATGCAAAAAATTTTTTGATGCAAAAAATTAAATGGACTATTATACATCATCATTTTTTATGGAAAAAATTAAATGGACTATACATCGTCCATTTTTCATGAAAAAAATTTTTTGATGCAAAAAATAAAATGGGCTATACATCATAATTCTTATGCAAAATAATAAATATACTATACATTATCCATTTTTCATGCAAAAAATTAAATGGACTATACATCGTCCATTTTTCATGCAAAAAATTTTTTGATGCAAAAAATTAAATGGACTATTATACATCATAAGTTTTTCATACAAAAACTAAATGCACTATACATCATCCATTTTTCATGGAAAAAATTTTTTGATGCAAAAAATAAAATGGGCTATATATCATAATTTTGATGCAAAAAAAAAATAAATGAACTATACATCATCCATTAATTCATGCAAAAAATTTAATGGACTATACACCTTCCATTTTTCATGGAAAAAATTTTTTTATGCAAAAAATAAAATGGGCTATACATCATCCATTTTTCATGCAAAAACTAAATGCACTATACATCGTCCATTTTTCATGCAAAAAATTTGTTGATGCAAAAAATAAAATGGAATATAAATCATCATTTTGATGCAAAAAAATAAAAATAAATGGACTATATTGACTATACACTATATGACTATACACCGTCCATCATACATCATAATTTTTTATGGAAAAAAAAATAAATGGACTATAAATCATCTATTTCTCATGCAAAAAATTAAATAAGGTGTATAGTCCACCTTCCATTTTCCATGGAAAAAATTTTTTGATGCAAAAAATAAAATGGACTATAATCATCATTTTCATGCAAAAAAAAAATAAATGTACTATAGATTTTGATGCAAAAAAAAAAAAAAATAAATGAACTATACATCATCCATTAATTCATGGAAAAAATTAAATGGACTATACACCTTCCATTTTTCATGGAAAAAATTTTCTTATGCAAAATATAAAATGGGCTATACATCATCCATTTTTCATGCAAAAACTAAATGTACTATACACCGTCCATTTTTCATGCAAAAAATTTTTTGATGCAAAAAATAAAATGGCCTATACATCATTTTTTATTGAAAAAATGAAATGGACTATACACCGTCCATTTTTCATGCAAAAAAATTTTTGATGCAAAAAATAAAATGTACTTACATCAAAATTTTTTGATGCAAAAATTAAAATGGACTATACATTTTTCATGGAAAAAATTTTTTATGCAAAAAATAAAATGGGCAAAACATGCAAAAACTTAATGCACTATACATCGTCCATTTTTTAGACAAAAAATTTTTTCATGCAAAATATAGTATGTTTTATTCTATTTATACATCATAATTTTTTATGGAAAAAAAAATAAATGGACTATAAATCATCCATTTCTCATGCAAAAAATTAAATACACCTTCCATTTTTCATGGAAAAAATTTTTTGATGGAAAAAATCAAATGGGCTGTACATCATCATTTTTATGCAAAAAATTCAATTGACTATACACCGTCCATTTTCCATGCAAAAAATTTTTTGATGCAAAAAATAAAATGGACTTATACATCATCATTTTGATGCAAAAAAAAAAAAAAAAATAAATGAACTATACATCATAAATTAATTCATGCAAAAAATTAAATGGACTATACATCATCCATTTTTCATGGAAAAAATTAAATGGACTATACACCGTCCATTTTTCATGCAAAAAAATTTTTGATGCAAAAAATTAAATGGACTATAATCATCCATTTTTCATAAAAAAAATTTTTAATGCAAAAAATAAAATGGACTATACATCATCATTTTTTATGGAAAAAATTAAATGGACTATACATCGTCCATTTTTCATGCAAAAAATTTTTTGATGCAAAAAATAAAATGGGCTATACATCATCATTTATCATTTATTTAATGTAATGTACATCGTCCATTTTTTATGGAAAAAATTTTTTGATGCAAAAAATAAAATGGGCTATACATCATAATTTTCATGCAAAAAAAATAAATGTACTATACATTATCCATTTTTCATGCAAAAAATTACATGGACTATACATCATCCAGTTTTCATGCAAAAAATTTTTTGATGCAAAAAATAAAATGGACTATAATCATCCATTTTTCATGCAAAAAATTTGTTGATGCAAAAAATAAAATGGAATATAAATCATCATTTTGATGCAAAAAAATAAAAATAAATGGACTATATTGACTATACACTATATGACTATACACCGTCCATCATACATCATAATTTTTTATGGAAAAAAAAATAAATGGACTATAAATCATCTATTTCTCATGCAAAAAATTAAATGGACTATACACCTTCCATTTTCCATGGAAAAAATTTTTTGATGCAAAAAATAAAATGGACTATAATCATCATTTTCATGCAAAAAAAAAATAAATGTACTATAGATTTTGATGCAAAAAAAAAAAAAAAAATAAATGAACTATACATCATCCATTAATTCATGGAAAAAATTAAATGGACTATACACCTTCCATTTTTCATGGAAAAAATTTTCTTATGCAAAATATAAAATGGGCTATACATCATCCATTTTTCATGCAAAAACTAAATGCACTATACACCGTCCATTTTTCATGCAAAAAATTTTTTGATGCAAAAAATAAAATGGCCTATACATCATTTTTTATTGAAAAAATGAAATGGACTATACACCGTCCATTTTTCATGCAAAAAAATTTTTGATGCAAAAAATAAAATGTACTTACATCAAAATTTTTTGATGCAAAAATTAAAATGGACTATACATTTTTCATGGAAAAAATTTTTTATGCAAAAAATAAAATGGGCAAAACATGCAAAAACTTAATGCACTATACATCGTCCATTTTTTAGACAAAAAATTTTTTCATGCAAAATATAGTATGTTTTATTCTATTTATACATCATAATTTTTTATGGAAAAAAAAATAAATGGACTATAAATCATCCATTTCTCATGGAAAAAATTAAATACACCTTCCATTTTTCATGGAAAAAATTTTTTGATGGAAAAAATCAAATGGGCTGTACATCATCATTTTTATGCAAAAAATTCAATTGACTATACACCGTCCATTTTCCATGCAAAAAATTTTTTGATGCAAAAAATAAAATGGACTTATACATCATCATTTTGATGCAAAAAAAAAAAAAAAAATAAATGAACTATACATCATAAATTAATTCATGCAAAAAATTAAATGGACTATACATCATCCATTTTTCATGGAAAAAATTAAATGGACTATACACCGTCCATTTTTCATGCAAAAAAATTTTTGATGCAAAAAATTAAATGGACTATAATCATCCATTTTTCATAAAAAAAAATTTTAATGCAAAAAATAAAATGGACTATACATCATCATTTTTTATGGAAAAAATTAAATGGACTATACATCGTCCATTTTTCATGCAAAAAATTTTTTGATGCAAAAAATAAAATGGACAATACATCATTTTGATGCAAAAAAAAATGGACTATACATCATTTTTATGAAAAAAAATAAATGGACTATACATCATCAAAAAATAAAATGGGCTATATATCATCCATTTTTCATGCAAAAATTAAATGAACTATACATCGTCCATTTTTCATGCAAAAAATTTTTTGATGCAAAAAATAAAATGGGCTATACATCATCATTTATCATTTATTTAATGTAATGTACATCGTCCATTTTTTATGGAAAAAATTTTTTGATGCAAAAAATAAAATGGGCTATACATCATAATTTTCATGCAAAAAAAATAAATGTACTATACATTATCCATTTTTCATGCAAAAAATTACATGGACTATACATCATCCAGTTTTCATGCAAAAAATTTTTTGATGCAAAAAATAAAATGGACTATAATCATCCATTTTTCATGCAAAAAATTTGTTGATGCAAAAAGTAAAATGGAATATACATCATCATTTTGATGCAAAAAAATAAAAATAAATGGACTATATATCATCCATTTATCATGCAAAAACTAAATGCACTATACATCGTCCATTTTTTATGGAAAAAATTAAATGGACTATACATCGTCCATTTTTCATGCAAAAAATTTTTTGATGCAAAAAATAAAATGGACAATACATCATTTTGATGCAAAAAAAAATGGACTATACATCATTTTTATGAAAAAAATAAATGGAATATACATCATCCATTTTTCATGCAAAAAATTTTTTTATGCAAAAAATTAAATTTAGTATACATCAAAATTTTTTGATGCAAAAAATAAAATGGACTTATACATCATCATTTTGATGCAAAAAAAAAAAAAATAAATAAATGAACTATACATCATCCATTAATTCATGCAAAAAATTAAATGGACTATACATCATCCATTTTTCATGGAAAAAATTAAATGGACTATACACCGTCCATTTTTCATGCAAAAAAATTTTTGATGCAAAAAATTAAATGGACTATAATCATCCATTTTTCATAAAAAAAATTTTTAATGCAAAAAATAAAATGGACTATACATCATCATTTTTTATGGAAAAAATTAAATGGACTATACATCGTCCATTTTTCATGCAAAAAATTTTTTGATGCAAAAAATAAAATGGACAATACATCATTTTGATGCAAAAAAAAATGGACTATACATCATTTTTATGAAAAAAATAAATGGACTATACATCATCAAAAAATAAAATGGGCTATATATCATCCATTTTTCATGCAAAAATTAAATGAACTATACATCGTCCATTTTTCATGCAAAAAATTTTTTGATGCAAAAAATTAAATGGACTATTATACATCATCATTTTTTATGGAAAAAATTAAATGGACTATACATCGTCCATTTTTCATGAAAAAAATTTTTTGATGCAAAAAATAAAATGGGCTATACATCATAATTCTT
Source organism: Nowickia ferox (assembly GCA_936439885.1). Lineage (NCBI taxonomy): Eukaryota > Metazoa > Arthropoda > Insecta > Diptera > Tachinidae > Nowickia > Nowickia ferox. The sequence continues at coordinate 15,962,702 of OW387027.1, forward strand.
ATGCAAAATAATAAATATACTATACATTATCCATTTTTCATGCAAAAAATTAAATGGACTATACATCGTCCATTTTTCATGCAAAAAATTTTTTGATGCAAAAAATTAAATGGACTATTATACATCATAAGTTTTTCATACAAAAACTAAATGCACTATACATCATCCATTTTTCATGGAAAAAATTTTTTGATGCAAAAAATAAAATGGGCTATATATCATAATTTTGATGCAAAAAAAAAATAAATGAACTATACATCATCCATTAATTCATGCAAAAAATTTAATGGACTATACACCTTCCATTTTTCATGGAAAAAATTTTTTTATGCAAAAAATAAAATGGGCTATACATCATCCATTTTTTATGCAAAAAATTAAATACACTATACAACGTCCATTTTTCATGCAAAAAAATTTTTTATGGAAAAAATTAAATGGACTATATATCGTCCATTTTAAATGCAAAAAATTTTTTGATGGAAAAAATTAAATGGACTATAATCATCCATTTTTCATGGAAAAAATTTTTTAATGCAAAAAATAAAATGGACTATACATCATAATTTTTTATGGAAAAAATTAAATGGACTATACATCATCCATTTTTCATGCAAAAAATTTTTTGATGCCATAAATAAAATGGACTATACATCATCATTTTTTATGGAAAAAATTAATCATCATCATTTTTCATGCAAAAAATTTTTTGATGCAAAAAATAAAATGGCCTATACATTATCATTTTTTATGGAAAAAATTAAACGGACTATACATCGTCTATTTTGCATGCAAAAAATTGTTTGATGCAAAAAATTAATTGGACTATACATCATCATTTTGATGCAAAAAAAAAAATAAATGGACTATACATCATCCATTTATCATGCAAAAAATTAAATGGACTATAAAAAAAATTATTTTATGCAAAAAATAAAATGGGCTATACCATTTTTCATGCAAAAACTAAATGCACTATACATCGTCCTTTTTTTATGGAAAAAATTTTTTGATGCAAAAAATAAAATGGGCTATACATCATAATTTTTATGCAAAAAAATAAATATACTATACATTATCCATTTTTCATGCAAAAAATTAAATGCACTATACATCGTCCGTTTTTCATGCAAAAAAAATTTCTATGCGAAAAATAAAATGTACTTACATCAAAATTTTTTGATGCAAAAAATAAAATGGACTATACATTTTTCATGGAAAAAATTTTTTATGCAAAAAATAAAATGGGCTATACATCATCCATTTTTCATGCAAAAACTTAATGCACTATACATCGTCCATTTTTTAGGCAAAAAATTTTTTGATGCAAAATATAAAGTCTGTTTTATTCTATTTATACATCATAAATTTTATGGAAAAAAAAAAATAAATGGACTATACATCATCCATTTTTCATGCAAAAAATTAAATGCACTATACACCGTCCATTTTCCATGCAAAAAATTTTTTGATGCAAAAAATAAAATGGACTATACATCATTATTTTGATGCAAAAAAAAAAAAAATAAATGAACTATACATCATCCATTAATTCATGGAAAAAATTAAATGGACTATACATCTTCCATTTTTCATGGAAAAAATTTTCTTATGCAAAATATAAAATGGGCTATACATCATCCATTTTTCATGCAAAAACTAAATGGGCTATACATCGTCCATTTTTCATGCAAAAAATTTTTTGATGCAAAAAATAAAATGGCCTATACATCATTTTTTATTGAAAAAATGAAATGGACTATACACCGTCCATTTTTCATGGAAAAAAATTTTTGATGCAAAAAATAAAATGTACTTACATCAAAATTTTTTGATGCAAAAAATAAAATGGACTATAAATTTTTCATGGAAAAAATTTTTTATGCAAAAAATAAAATGGGCAAAACATGCAAAAACTTAATGCACTATACATCGTCCATTTTTTAGGCAAAAAATTTTTTGATGCAAAATATAAAGTCTGTTTTATTCTATTTATACATCATAATTTTTTATGGAAAAAAAATAAATGGACTATAAATCATCCATTTCTCATGCAAAAAATTAAATGGACTATACACCTTCTTGTTTCCTGGCAGCTGGCGACTACAATGCAAAACATACGTACTGGGGCTCGCGTCTTGTTACACCTAGAGGTCGAGCGTTGTTTAATACAATTTCAAAAATGGACTTGGATGTCATTTCGTGTGGGGAGCCCACTTATTGGCCTACTGACGTACAAAAAATTCCGGATGTAATAGATTTTGGTGTCATGAAAAATATCCCTAGGGACCTAACTCACGTGGAGGCCTCTCTAGATCTCTCCTCCGATCACTCTCCTACAATAGTTACAATTTTTAACCCACTAAGGAGTGATTTGCCGAACTCATATGTGAAGATGATAAGTCGTGTTAATTGGCTGGGGTTCAAAAAATATCTCAGTAGTCATTGTACGGAAAACATTAAGCTAAGTACATCCGATGATATTGAATTTAACGTTACCAATCTTAACGAAAATATTAAAGAGGCTGCTGAACATGCCACTACTTCCCATCCGCAGACTGGCTTTAATAGAATTTATTCTGCGGATATTGAACGTCTTGTATGTGAAAAAAGGAGAGCTAGAAGAGAATGGCAACAACACAGATCACCCCTAAATAAACTCAGACTTAAAGAATGTACTAAACGACTCAAAGAGTTGCTATCGTCGGAAAAAACAGCATTACTAGAAAAATTTCTAGAAGATCTCGATGTCACGTCAGCATCTAATTACTCTTTATGGCGCGCTGCTAGAAATCTTAAAAGACCCGTTGAGCTTAAATCACCACTGCGCACTTCGACCGGAGGATGGGCAAGAAGCGATAGCGAGAAAGGTAACTTATTTGCTGAGCATTTAAAAGCTGTATTCACTCCCTATTCATGTACGGGCGCTGTTGATTTGCCGAATGTAGTTTCTCTACCCCCTCGTCCCATAAGGTTTAAGCTGTGTGAATTACAAAAAATAATTGCTGAACTCAATCCGAAGAAAGCTCCAGGTATTGATGGAATTAGTAACAAGATGCTGATGAATTTGCCTCTAATCGCAATAAGAATCCTGCTATTTATTTTTAATGCCATTTTGCGATTGCAGTATTTTCCACATAACTGGAAACTGGCGAAGATCAAAATGATTCCAAAGCCGGGTAAAGATCTTACCAAGGCTGAGTCATATAGGCCTATAAGCTTACTATCAACAATCTCAAAGCTTTTCGAAAAGCTGCTCATGACTAAATTTTCCAAAATTTTAGCTGATAATGGCTGTATCCCGGATCATCAATTTGGTTTTAGAAGTCAGCATAGCACAATTGAGCAAACGCATAGGTTGGTGCAAGTTATAAGGAAGACATTTGAAGAAAAGAAATATTGTTCTGCCCTCTTCATTGATGTTTCTCAAGCGTTTGACAAAGTATGGCACGAAGGCCTAGTTTTAAAATTGAAGACATACCTGCCAGTAAACATTCAAAAACTTTTGGAAAGTTATATTGTTGATAGGAAGTTCACTGTTGTGGAAGGAGACTTCATGAGTGTGCCTCATGAAGTCTGGGGCCAGTCTTGTATTTAATATATACTTGTGATATGCCTGTGAGCAATAATATCCATACCTCTACGTTTGCCGATGATACAGCCTGTATGAGTATTCACGAAAACCCTTCTGAGGCATCCCGCAATCTCCAGGAACATATTACCCAGTTGGAAATATGGTTGAACTTATGGAGAATTAAAGTAAATGAACAAAATTGTGTCCATATAACGTTTTCCCTAAGAAGATATACTTGTTCCCCCATTCGAATAAACAATGAGAATATTCCTCAACATTCTCACGTGAAATACCTTGGTATTCACCTTGATCGAAGGCTTACGTGGAAACATCATATTGACTCTAAGCTAACTCAAATGAAACTTAAGTTATCTCAAATACATTGGTTGATTGGCAGAAATTCAACACTCAGCCTAGACTGCAAACTGTTAATATACAAGTCGCGTTTGAAACCAATATGGTGCTACGGAATTCAGTTATGGGGCACTGCTTCAGCTTCAAATGTAGAGAAAATCCAACGAAGACAAAACAAAATTTTACGTTTAATAACATTGGCTCCATGGTACATTAAAAATTCAAATTTACATCGTGATTTAAATATGCCACTAGTGACTGAAGAAATTTCAAAATACGCAGGCAAATATTTAACTAAACTCGAGTCCCATCCTAATCCCCTTGCTCGTAACATCTTGAACTTTACTGGACACATCCGCTTAAAAAAGAGGGACACCAAGGCTCTAATACGCAATACCTCAGATGGAACTTTTTGAGAATAATTTTTTTTGCTAGTACATAATTATTGTATTAATAACTACTATCACTAAAATTGTTTTCGTCATTGGTCGGACACATTAATTATATCTAGACTTAAGATTTGATTACTTATTGTTAGTTCATTTTTTTGAAGATGCAATAAATAAGTTATATGTATTAAAAAAAAAAAAAAAAAAAAAAAAAAATACACCTTCCATTTTTCATGGAAAAAATTTTTTGGTGGAAAAAATCAAATGGGCTGTACATCATCATTTTTATGCAAAAAATTCAATTGACTATACACCGTCCATTTTCCAAGCAAAAAATTTTTTGATGCAAAAAATAAAATGGACTATACACCATCATTTTGATGCAAAAAAAAAAAATAAATGAACTATACATCATCCATTAATTCATGCAAAAAATTAAATGGACTATACATCATCTATTTTTCATGGAAAAAATTAAATGGACTATACACCGTCCATTTTTCATGCAAAAAATTTTTGATGCAAAAAATTAAATGGACTATAATCATCCATTTTTCATCAAAAAAATTTTTAATGCAAAAAATAAAATGGACTATACATCATCATTTTTTATGGAAAAAATTAAATGGACTATACATCGTCCATTTTTCATGCAAAAAATTTTTTGATGCAAAAAATTAAATGGACTATACATCATAAGTTTTTCATACAAAAACTAAATGCACTATACATCATCCATTTTTCATGCAAAAAATTTTTTGATGCAAAAAATAAAATGGGCTATATATCATCCATTTTTCATGCAAAAATTAAATGAACTATACATCGTCCATTTTTCATGGAAAAAATTTTTTGATGCAAAAAATAAAATGGGCTATACATCATCATTTATCATTTATTTAATGTAATGTACATCGTCCATTTTTTATGGAAAAAATTTTTTGATGCAAAAAATAAAATGGGCTATACATCATAATTTTCATGGAAAAAAAATAAATGTACTATACATTATCCATTTTTCATGCAAAAAATTACATGGACTATACATCATCCAGTTTTCATGCAAAAAATTTTTTGATGCAAAAAATAAAATGGACTATAATCATCCATTTTTCATGCAAAAAATTTATTGATGCAAAAAATAAAATGGAATATACATCATCATTTTGATGGAAAAAAATATATATACTATACATCATCCAGTTTTCATGCAAAAAATTTTTTGATGCAAAAAATAAAATGGGCTATATATCATCCATTTTTCATGCAAAAATTAAATGAACTATACATCGTCCATTTTTCATGCAAAAAATTTTTTGATGCAAAAAATAAAATGGGATATACATCATCATTTATCATTTATTTAATGTAATGTACATCGTCCATTTTTTATGGAAAAAATTTTTTGACGCAAAAAATAAAATGGGCTATACATCATAATTTTCATGGAAAAAAAATAAATGTACTATACATTATCCATTTTTCATGCAAAAAATTACATGGACTATACATCATCCAGTTTTCATGCAAAAAATTTTTTGATGCAAAAAATAAAATGGACTATAATCATCCAGTTTTCATGCAAACAATTTTTTGATGCAAAAAATAAAATGGACTATAATCATCCGTTTTTCATGGAAAAAAATTTTCTATGCGAAAAATAAAATGTACTACATCAAAATTTTTTGATGCAAAAAATAAAATGGACTATACATTTTTCATGGAAAAAATTTTTTATGCAAAAAATAAAATGGGCTATACATCATCCATTTTTCATGCAAAAACTTAATGCACAAAATTTAGGCAAAAAATTTTTTGATGCAAAATATAAAGTCTGTTTTATTCTATTTATACATCATAATTTTTTATGGAAAAAAAATAAATGGACTATACATCACCCATTTTTCATGGAAAAAATTAAATGCACTATACATCTTCCATTTTTCATGGAAAAAATTTTCTTATGCAAAATATAAAATGGGCTATAGATCATCCATTTTTCATGCAAAAACTAAATAGGCTATACATCGTCCATTTTTCATGCAAAAAATTTTTTGATGCAAAAAATAAAATGGCCTATACATCATTTTTTATTGAAAAAATTAAATGGACTATAACCGTCCATTTTTCATGCAAAACAATTTTTGATGCAAAAAATTAAATGGACTATACATCAAAAATTTTTAATGCAAAAAATAAAATGGACTATACATCATCCATTTTTCATGGAAAAAATTAAATGGACTATACACCGTTTAATTTTCATGCAAAAAAATTTTTGATGCAAAAAATTAAATGGACTATAATCATCCATTTTTCATCAAAAAAATTTTTAATGCAAAAAATAAAGTGGACTATACATCATCATTTTGATGCAAAAAAAAAAAATTAACTATATATAATCCATTAATTCATGCAAAAAATTCAATTGACTATACACCGTCCATTTTTCATGCAAAAAAATTTTTGTTGGAAAAAATTAAACGGACTATACATCGTCCATTTTGCATGCAAAAAATTGTTTGATGCAAAAAATTAATTGGACTATACATCATCATTTTGATGCCAAAAAATAAATGTACTATACATTATCCATTTTTCATGCAAAAAATTAAATGGACTATACATCGTCCGTTTTTCATGCAAAAAATTTTTTGATGCAAAAAATAAAATGGGCTATACATCAAAATTTTTTTATGCAAAAATAAAATGGACTATACATTTTTCATGGAAAAAATTTTTTATGCAAAAAATAAAATGGGCTATACATCATCCATTTCTCATACAAAAACTAAATGCACTATACATTGTCCATTTTTTATGCAAAAAATTAAATGGACTATACATCGTCCATTTTTCATGCAAAAAATTAAATGGGCTATACATGATGCAAAAAATAAAATTGACTATTTTTTTTGCAAAAAAAATTAATGGACTATACATCATCCATTTTTCATGCAAAAAATTTTTTGATGCAAAAAATAAAATAGCCTATACATCATCGTTTTGATGCAATAAAAAAAAAATTAAATGGACTATACATCATCCATTTTTCATGCAAAAAATTTTTTGATGCAAAAAATAAAATAACCTATACATCATCATTTTGATGCAAAAAAAAATGGACTATACATCATTTTTATGAAAAAAAAAATGGAATATACATCATCCATTTTTCATGCAAAAATTTTTTTGATGCAAAAAATAAAATTTAGTATACATCAAAATTTTTTGATGCAAAAAATAAAATGGACTATACATCATTTTTTAGGCAAAAAAAAATAAATGGACTATACATCGTCCATTTTTCATGCAAAAAAATTAAATAGACTATACATCGTCCATTTTTCATGCCAAAAAATTATAATGCAAAAAATAAAATGGACTATACTTTATCACTTTTTATGCAAAAATTAAATGGACCATACATCATCCATTTTTCATACAAAAAAATTGTTGATGCAAAAAATTAAATGGACTATAAATCATTATTTTTTATGAAAAAAAACAAATTGACTATACATCGTCCATTTTTATTGCAAAAAATTTTTTGATGCAAAAAATAAAATGGGCTATACATCATAATTTTGTATGCATAAAATAAAATGGAAAATTGGCTATACATCATAATTTTTAATGCAAAAAAAATAAATGGTCTACATATCGTCCATTTTTCATGCAAAAAAGTTTTTGATGCAAAAAAAAATTAACTATAAATCATCATTTTTTATGCAAAAAAAAAAAAAAATAAATGGACTACACATTATCCAGGTTTCATGCAAAAAATTAAATTTTTTCCATAAAAATTTTTTTATGCAAAAAATAAAATGAACTATACATCATCATTTTTTACACAAAAAATTTTTTTCATGCGAAAAATAAAATGGAATATACATCATCCATTTTGCATGCAAAAAATGTTTCGATGCAAAAAATAAAATGAACTATACATCATAAATTTTTCGTGCAAAAAAATAAATGTACTATACATTATCCATTTTTATGCAAAAAAATTATGATGCAAAAAATAAAATGGACTATACATCATCATTTTTTATGGAAAAAATAAAATGGACTATACATCATAATTTTTTATGCAAACAAATAAATGGACTATACATCGTCCGTTTTTTATGCAAAAAATTTTTTTAAGCAAAAAATAAAATGGACTATTTTTTTGTAACAAAAAAAAAACAATAAGTGGACGATACATCATCCAGTTTTTATGTAAAAAAATTAAATGTATAGTCATCGTCCAATTTTCATGGAAAAATTTTTTTATGCAAAAAATAAAATGAACTATATATATCATCATTTTTTATCCGAAAAATTTTTTTCATGCAAAAAATATAACGTTCTATAAATCATCCTTTTTCATGCAAAAAATTTTTGATGCAAAAAATAAAATGGACTATTTTTTAGAACAAAAACAAAAAATAAGTGGACGATACATCATCCAGTTTTTATGCAAAAAATTAAATTTTTTCCATAAAAATTTGTTTATGCAAAAAATAAAATGAACTATACATCATCAATTTTTATCCAAAAAATTTTTTTCATGCAAAAATTTAAATGGACTATACACCGTCCATTTTTCATGGAAAAAATTTTTTGATGCAAAAAATAAAATGGGCTATATATACATCATCCATTTTTCATGCAAAAACTAAATGCACTATACATCGTCCATTTTTCATGCAAAAAATTTTTTAATGCAAAAAATAAAATGGACTATACATCATCATTTTTTATGGAAAAAAATAAATAGACTATACATCATCCATTTTTCATGGAAAAAATTTTTTGATGAAAAACATAAAATCATCATTTTTTATGGAAAACAAAATAAATAGACTATACATCATCCATTTTTCATGCAAAAAATAAAATGGACTTATAATACATCCTCATTTTTTATGCAAAAAAAAACATAAATGGACTGACTATGCATCGTCTATTTTTATGTAAAAAATAAATGGACTATATATACATCATCCAGTTTTCATGCAAAAAATTAAATTTTTTTTATGCAAAAAAAAACATAAATGGACTGACTATACATCGTCCATTTTTTATGTAAAAAATAAATGGACTATACATCATCCAGTTTTCATGGAAAAAATTACATTTTTTCCATAAAAATTTTTTTATGCAAAAAATAAAATAAACTATACATCATCAATTTTTATCCAAAAAATTTTTTTGATGCAAAAAATAAAATGGACTTTACATCATCCATTTTTCATGCAAAAACTAAATGCACTATACATCGTCCATTTTTCATGCAAACAATTTTTTGATGCAAAAAATCATAATTTTTATGCTATTTTTTTAAAAATGGACTATAAAATCGTCCATTTTTCATGCAAAAAATTTTTTGATGCAAAAAATCATAATTTTTATGCAAAAAATAAATGGATTATAAAATCGTCCATTTTTCATGCAGAAAAATAAAGTAGACTTAACATCGTCTATTTTTCATGTAAAAAATTAAATGAACTATACATCGTTAATTTTTCATGCAAAACATTAAATGAACTATACATCATCCATTTTTCATGCAAAACAGTAAATGGACTACATACACATCATCCATTTTTCATGCAAAAAAAATTCATGATGCAAAAAATATAATGGACGGTACGGTACATCTTAGTTTTTATGCAAAAAGTAAATGGGCTATAAAATCGCCCATTTTTAATGCAAAAAATTTAAATGGACTATACATTGTCCATTTTTCATGCAAAAAATTAAATGGAAAAAACTTCTGTAAAAAAACAATGACACTATAGAAAGAAATAATTTTTTTGTCTTTTATTGTTTCTTTATTTATAATTTATCAAGTTGTATGGCAAAAATGTGTTGTTTAAGTGCATTTGAAAATCTTAATTTATAATTCTAATAATAATACTGCCCGTCGTTGGTTGAAGTTCTGAAAATAGTTATAAATATTATCAATTAATCCATTAAACCAATTACATACAATTGAGTTACCTTCTTCTCTTAGTTGTTTTAATGAGTTCCTGAGTCAATAAGACGTACAGCGGCGAAATTGATGATAATTTGTTGTGCTGATTTCTACAGTAAAGGCTAAAAAAAATTGAGAAGGATTAAAAACATTTTTTAGCAAAATCTAGCAAAATTTTTAACATTATTTTTTGTTAGCAACAGCGATTATGATAATAATAAAAAGAAGAGAGGAGTCTTTGGACACCCGGTTATAGTTATGCTGCTTATCTATATATATATATATATATATGTATATATATATAAAACAAACTTAATGTGTTAAATAACAATGCAATAAAATTATATCATATGATGATGCCACATTCGCTGCAAATATGCAATTCAAAACGTTTCCATTTACTTTTTCAAAAAAAACAATGCGAAAACAAATTGAGCAATTTTTTTGATTGTTTTTGTTTCACTCACCTCAAAGAACGAAACAAAATAAAATCAAGCAATTTGATTTTAACTACAAAGAAATCAAAACAAAAATGAATTTATAACTGATTATTTGTGTTACGAAAATCACGTCCCAGCTCCTGTGTCGTGTCATAAATAGCATAGGTACCTATAATAGAATAAAGCTTATTATTTCGTAGCACAATTCTAGATCATTACCAAAAAAAGCACAACAACTTATAACATCATTTAATTGTTCAATACACATATCCAAAATAATGCAAAATTAATCGACATATCGTTGTCTTGAATAAACAACACCTGCAGAAAATTTTTGACAATTGATCCACACGTACTCGTCCTACGACTTGAGAATATGCGAGTGTTACCAAATGTACAGAGTAGTGTATGGTGAAAAAAAGACATATCGCGTAAATGATTACATATTCACCATTTTCGTGATGTATAGTCCTGATCTTGAGCCAATTTAGTTGGAATTCTGTCTAGTATTGAAGTAAACGGCACTGAACATGTTCGATGTGGTTGAATCCAGTATCTATCAAATAGTGTAAATATAATGTTAATTGTTCCCTCCAATGTGTGTCAGTTCGATTTCCTGCAGGTATCTTTCAGAGAAGATTGAAATTTTCTTTTTCCATTAAGTTGTTATTTAATTCAACACTTAAACTCGTTTTCGACAAATTAAGATTACAAGTTACTTATGAGTCTATGAAAGCAAAGGCTCAATATATACCTACCTTGTTTCGTTTTGTTTTAATAATTGTTAACCAATTTCATAATGATTTCAAATTAAGTGCCAGTTTATAGAAGCCATGTAAAAATTCTCTTCTGCCTATTCATTTTGAAAAAAAAGCACACACAATTTGTTTTTGTTTTCCATATAAATAGACAGACGAATATTTTTACATGGCTTCTATAAACTGGCAGCAAATTTTTGGGCTCCGTGAAGTCAAAAATTAAAAATAAATGTAAAACTTTTTATTGAAAACAAAAAGAAACAAAAAATTTTACTGTGTCACAGCATACTTTTCTTATGGAAAAGTTGACTGTGTTACAGAATATTTTTCTTACAACAAAATCTTACTGTGTTATAGTACACTTTTCTTAAAGATCATTCTTTTATTATATCAAGTTAAATGTATTCTCAGCACATTTTCTTAAAGAAAAGTTGACTACGCTTATAGTGTACTTTTCTAGTTTACTTTCTTTACAGCACACTTTTCTTATAAAAATGTTGACGGTGTTCACAGCAAACGTTTTTAAATTTTTTATAAAAAAATTGGGTGTACAGAAAAGTTGTCTTTTTTACATAATTCTTATATAAAAGTTTAGTGTGTACTTTAAATAGGTACTTCCTAATATTTTTCATTTAATGTTAAACTGTAAGAGATTATAAAAATGTATTCTTTGTTTAAAATTTTTGTCTCAACATGAAATTTCATGTATGTTTTCCCAATTACACACATACATGCATACGCAGCATAAAAGTATTTAAAAAGCAAATTACATAGGTATATTCATTTAATAAATTATTACATTTGAGTAACAACTCCAAAACAATAGCCATACTCTATAGATAAGACTTAAAAAAATTAAACAAAAACATGGCTGCCAACAATTTTAAATCAATCTTGAACGCATGTGTGCTCTACATCAACACTTTTACTCCCTTCGCTCCAGTAAAAGAGTTACCAAAAACTTAAGAATAAAACAAAATTATAGAACGTATAAAGCAAAACAAAAACAATAACAAACAGACCACGTGCAAAGATATCCCGCACACATCCATACAAAGCACAACATAGTACACATACACATGCATACATATGTACATAATCATTATGATAAAAACAAAACACAAACAAACTCCCTTACAACCTGACATTACCCGAAAGAAGAAACTATCATTTCAAATGCTTTTGTTTACAACCTGTTTTACTTTTTCAGCAGATACACAACCGCATTCTTGCTCGTACTCATGCGTCTACATATCAGACAATAACCCTTTTAATGGCGTCTCGTCGTAGTAGACAAGTATAAAACACCCACAATGGCCCCCAAATACAGAGAATACCCCATTAATTTTTTCAGGATTGATAAAAATAATGTTAGCAATAACAGCAACAAATACATATTATTATGCTGTTGTCTATAACACGGCCATTGACTCTTGAAATCTCTCGTTTTCACTAACGAATACTGCTCGTTTAATAATAAAAATGTTTTTTCCACTTGTTACGCAGTAAACAACATCACACATACGCACATGTAAACAATTTGTAACAGTACATTTCAACTCAATATTTCAAAAGAGAAAGAGTTGTAGATTGAGCGTGTGAGTGATTTTTTTTATTACAGAAAAGGGGAAATTTTATAAATACTATACCCCTTTACTGAATAAATGTAATATTTTTTACATCAATTACATATACAGCACTTCAGATTTTAAGAGCATGTGAGAGGGAAATTACTCTTAAACAATATTTTTAGAAGAGTTCACTCAGGTTTTTCATCACATCGTCGCTCATTCTCTCTATATGATGAAAAACATACATACGTACTCGCATGTAAGCACACATGGATTAAAATCCTTTCAGAAAGTGAAAGTAAGTGACGTTTCACATAAAAAGGGTAAAACGATGAAAGTTAGACCAAATAAATGTGTGTACGTTGATGATGAGTACTGTTTGTACAAGTGTGCGTGTGTTTTTGTGTGTGACAAACAATTTTTTCTCTTACTTTTTTTTTTGCTTGTTTATTGTGATTTTTATTGATTTTATAACCAGATTTTTTGTTATTGTAATGTCTTTTAGTTGAATGATTTTTTATTATTGGAAATAAGAGGGGATATTATGTCTAATGTGTGAGTTTTTTCAAGTGTGTATTTAATTTTGTGTATGTATGCATGTACCTATTCAACTCTTTCAACTCTTTGCTGATAGGCCTTTATACATCCAAACATACATATGCACATATACTATCGTATATCATTCTTTCTTCTTTATATTTTGAAAGTGCCATGTTAATTTTAGTAAAGCAATACATATTTGTTAATGTTATTAATATGGTTATTTTTTGGGGAAGGCGGAGTTTGATCGATAATTTGTAGTAAGTGTGTGTGTTTGGTGAAAGAGTTAAGTGCTTCAATACTTTAACATTTCTCCGTTTAACGAACAATTTAATGTCAGAAAGTTGCGTTAAATTGATTTCTGCATGTGCACATAAAAAATTATTGTTAATTTTTTTTTATTCAATTAAGTGATTTCGTAGAAACAATAATATTCTTGATTAATATATTAATTAAATCTATGTTTATTTTAATGTAATTTACTGTTCTATCAAAAAAGTGTTATCAACAGACTTTAACTCACGAAATGGTAAATAATTGTTCCACATCAATTATATAGGTATATGTGAAGAGAATAACTTCGGTTTTTATATGTGAAAATCGAGTAGTTTTTTTATCAAAAAATATTTTCAATTAAAATTCTGAATTAATCTTTTGATTGATTTTAATAAGTAAGAAAAAATATACTGAACTTAAGAAAAAAAAATTTTTAACATGGATGGTAAGGTTGGTACATTAGCGGTATTCGATGTTTGATGCAAATTGTCTTGCGTTAGTGTAAATGCTAAATATTGTACATCGTTGGTCACAAGTAGAAAGGCCCTAACTGCAACTTTACAGGAGAAGGTAAAAACATAATCGCCTAGGTTCTACATTCCACTAAAAAATTAAACTGAAAACGTTTTTAGTTCCGCAAAGACGATATCACTGTGTTCGAGAAAAGTAATGAAACGTTTTTTCCACTACAATTTCATTCCTAGTTTATTTCAAATAAATATTTCAAGCAACATGGAAAAAATTATATTATGCTAAAACACAATTGGGACGAACGGCGAACTTCGCATAGCACACCAGAAACAATAAAATAGATTGATACCGAATAAAAGTTACTTGCTCGGATTTCTAAGTATTGCTGCCCTTTAATGTCGTTTTAAAAGAATTTTGCATTGATCTTCAAAGTTTTTTTGGTGTAAAATAAAGATGCGATTTACATGTAAGTTATTTAAATAGCATCGCGGTTTACGTCTACGGAACTTGGAAGTGCAGTAAAAACTTCAAGCCCCCGTGGTGGGAATATTTTTTCAAAGCGGGGGGCAAATTATGCCATTTGATATCAATCGAAATTTCCATACAAACCCAACTAAAATTTTATGGAAACTTTTACGATATCGAATGATATAATTTGCCCCAGCAATAAAAGAAATTTCGATTATTAAACATTAAATATTTATTTGATTCCAATTCATAATAAAAAAATATCAGAAAGCATACATACGTACATCATCTAAGCAAACTTTCTCACCAAAAATGTTAATAAATAAAAATATTCAACAGTGCTCGCACTGTACAAGTCCTTCCTTCTGGAACATCATCACAATGAGGGTGTTGCAAAGCATTTGCGGCGGACTGACGAATAAAACTAAACAATACAAATATGTATGTGAAATCAAAACAAATACATGACGAAATAAATAACTAAAGGATATAAAATAAATGTCAATACAGTTTTGCTGGCCATAATAACAATAACTTCGGATAAGATTTTTATGTCTCTGGAAAACTAAAAGTAATGAAAAAGGTTTATAGTTTCTATTGATTGAATACATTTTATATAATGTACTACACATTACATATATGATTTGATTGTTAGTGATGTATCTATCAACGGTTTATGTTTATTGTATTTCCTATTGCGTGGTTTTATGCTTGGGTGTACAGGGCATCGGCTGCCAATTGAATGTTAATAATTACCAGCTTAAAAGTTTCCTTAAAACGTGAGGGTGGTCGCTCACTCACTTACGATGTGTTTATTTTAATAAACGCCTAAGATCTGGTTGTTTAGTTAATGAGAGTGCTGGAGATCAATAACATTTATAAACATAATTATTAACTGACCATTACTAATGTTTTTGGGAAATATCTTTGTTAGGTTAAGCGTTTGCTTTAAATAATATACATACTTGTTAAAATTGTACGCTTAATTGAAACTCATTAACGGCAAATAACAAGCGTGAGAAAAAATTTACAGAAAATTTTCTTAATAGTTGCTTAAAAAATTAATTAAACCGTTTTCACTCAAAAACTAATGAACATAATTGTATTTAATAAGTCGCCTGTTTAGGGTTAAGTATAGTTAGAGTATAGTAAAGCTGCTCTGCAATTATGCAATCGAGCGCTCTAGTTCATGTGGGACCTGCCAGGACGGCCTGAATATGTGGAGCTCATTGGGATTGATTGTAAAAATATTATTAACAAATCGGTATTTGCTGAGCTACTGGACAGATCTTCAAATAATGTCCATAAAAACCGTACATGACGACGTAGGCTTTTAGAAAATTTGCATGTGGTCACTCTATTGAGATACATGCAAAACTTTCCATTATCTAATATCTAGTGCCTCATTCTGAAAGCTGACAAGTGTTGTAATATCTACAAGTAAAATAGTTGTGAAAATATACATATTAAATTTAATTGAACTACAATGAATTTTAATCGGGAATAATTTCTTAATCGGGCTTAAGTTCAGTATTTTCAATTCTTATTGAATGAAATATTTTTGTTAATTAATGTGATTTTCTAAAGAATAGAAAAGTTAAACTAAAAAAATTATAATTCGACTTTTTAGCTAGTTTAGAAAATTACATTAGTTAATAAAAATATTTCATTCCATAAGAATGGAAAATACTGCACCTAAGCTTGATTAAGAAATTATTCCTGATTAAAATATATTTTTTATATGAAAATAAAATATTTTTACAACTGTTTTACTTGTATTAGACAGCTGTTACTAGTTTAGCATTAATAGACTGACACCTGTTCTATTACACTAAAAAAAAATAAACTAGAACTTAAGAATATTTTCTAAATTTGTATATAATAATAATCCAGCTTAAGGTCTTGGTCTTTTTTATATATATAAATGTTTTTTTAATTAATTCAAATACTTTTTTCGCTACTTTTTTTATTTTAAATTTTACTTGATTTACCCATATCGAGCCTCATTTTCGATTTAATAGTAAGCGACAAAAATTAAAGTTTTTAGGAGAAGGTTTTTTATAATATTTAAATTTGTTTTACATACGTAAATTGTCACTTACGATAAAATTCTACAGCCGGTATCTTAAAAGTTATCAACAATTTTGGCATTTTGATAATTCTAAACTATGGGTAGGCCCATAAAATTTGAATTTAAATAAAAAAGTATATTTTCGATTACATGTCGCTTACGATAAAATCGAAAATAAGGCTCGATATTAGGTAATTCTAACAACATATATTTTTTTGGCAGATTTTGTTAAATATTTCGTTTCAAATTTGTATGAAAAATAACGAAAATTCGTTTCCAAAAATATTTTTTCCATACAAATTTAAAAACGAAAAAATCGTTTTTGTTTACAAAATCTAGCTTTTAGAAACATCTATTTGAACTTAGGAAATTTGTTTACTTTAATTCAGTAAATTTTTTACTTAATAATAATAAAATATCATTTTTTTACAGTGTACGAAGATCACGGATCAGTTCGAGAAATTCAAGGATCTTTTTATTAATTTAAAGGTCGGAATAATTGTCAATCGGAGGCATTAGTTCATGTAACCATGCCTAGCACAACATTTTTAATCTACAGTACAAGAAGCATCCACAGAAATTTCCTACTTTACATACCACAGTTTGCCTAGCATCGAAGAAGAGCTTAAAAATTTATCAAGAACTGGGCCATGATGACTGACTTAGTCTATATCACAATTAAATATCCTAATGTGGAAAGGATGTGGTATCAATATGACGGCGCACCCTGTGCCGATGAGCTACAGCTGTTGCTGCAAAAATTAAGCTTCCCGTTTGGACTTCCACCGAGTTAGTCGAGTTGTTCGTAGACGAAAAATTATATTCAAAACGAAATTGCACAGAATTATATTTATAATAAAGCTAAATTCATGGCAATTAAAAACATTTACTTGTGTTTTATTTCAATTTTAGCCTCTAATACTGTTTGTTAAAACCTGGTTTTAATATTAAAACTATAAACTGCTGATAAATAAAAAATCAATAAAATTATTTTCGTTGTTTTCCGTTCCAATGTTTCTTTATGTCCGGAAGTTTTTATTATTGTTGCAGCTGCATCGATTTTTAAGTTTTGAAACGTTTCAATCGGTATCTATTCTTATTATCTGGCATAAACAGTATCAGCTGCCTCTGGTGATTTTAACTTGGCATGCACTGAATTAAGTACAGCCAAATATATACAAATTTTTGCTCTCACTCACATTAAACCACATCTTAAATATATATCAAGCAGAAATTGGCATATATTCCTCCATATCGAGCTTGGCGTATCTTTCGACGTGACTCCATCATATCTGTGGCAATAAATAATAATGGCTAAGTCGAAATTTCTTGTTTTCAGATATTAAAGGTTTTGTCTTTTTTTTTGTGTTTAGTTTTTACATAAAATGTTTCCATGTACAGACCAAACGGCTGGCCGGATTTTGATTTAGTTTTTACTGTTTGAAAGGTGACTTGATCGAGAGGGTTCTTAGTTATGTTTTAGGAAATCGGTCCAACCGTTTAGTAGATATCACATCTTTTCTAGATATATCGGGGGTTTTTAATATTTTAATTTTTGTTATTAATAATAACATTTTATAATTGAAATTTAGCTGAGTGATAGATCTTGAAGAAGAGAATAAGGATATGTAATAAAATGAAAAAGCACTTATGTCAACTTAAGCCATTATTATTTATTGCCACAGATATATATTCACACATATTAGAGGTTCTATTAAAACTATTATTGCTGCTCAAAAATTATAAGAACACTTCTGATTCATATTATGCCTTTGCTTAAATATCAAAACACAAACTATAATTAAACTAATTTTAAAATGATCCAGCTAATCCAAAATAAACACGAAACTTTAACACCCTCCCTGCCTCCCAAACACATACACACACAATCAATATGTTGAACTGGCTGAATGTAACTCACTGACTGACACACGTCAAAGTCATTTATAAAGATCAAACTCAAGCCATATGGTGGCAAATGTGTATTAAAAAAAAATCCCCCAAAAATACACAAAACAAAGAAAAACCAAATACGTAGTATTATTCATTCTAAACTTACGCACATACGGCTGGCGGTATCACATGAAGAGAACGCCTACAATTCTTATCGTAAAATGAAACGGAAGAAGCCTTAAATAAACTTTTCAAGATCAATTACTATCTCTGGCACTGAATCGAATTATTTAAAGAAAGAGGTGTTATCTTTCAGTTGCTTCATTTAAGCGATTCGACAAATAAACTGTTAGCTAAGGTTCTGATATACGAGGGTAGGAATTTTTCTAAGTTACCATTAAGATTTCACTCCACTGCTATATCTCTCAAGCCTGGAAGCTGTTAATTCATAAGGATGCTTCCAAGGGTAGTCAAGAAGGATAGGAAAACGATGGTTTTAATTTACCTGTGGTCCTGAAGGTGAAACAAATCTAGCAGTGCATTGAAATGTGATGATTCAGGTCACCTAAGGCTAGTTATAATGCCAATTATAGAAGCTGCTATGGCCAGCGGAATCCTATACTTTATCTCAGAGAAAGGCTATCCTCTCAATCCAAATTGTGTCGAGACAGTAACTGAAAGACCCAAGTGAATCTATATTACGTGGTCTCAACTGATCAGGTGACTATTTTCGCCACCTGTGATTTGAACATCTGTTAGATGTTAACACAAATATTTCAATACATTTTTTTACCATCAACAGTATACATTTTTTGAAGCCACTTGAGCCGAGTATAATTTATATGAATATGCCTTCCTATAATTCTTTGCAACACCTCGTTAAACAAATCAATCAAATCATAATATGAGATTAAATGAAGGGTAAACATGATGCCACGAAAGGGGAAAATTAAGACGTTTAATACGAAATATAATAAAATGAAAACCTCAAAGTAAACAAATAAATTAAGGGTTACAAGAACACACAAACGCACAATAGATTCTAATAATTTCAAGATCATCATAAGAGATCATTTCAAAAGATTAATAAACGCTCAACCAAACATGTAGTAGCAAACGTTCGCTTGATTTTTTCTCTATTTCCTAAAAAAAAAGAATGAAAACAAAATGATTATAGAGTTGATAATAAGCCGGAATGTGCACACGATCATCTTAAAACTACAAGCAATAAAAAATCCAAAAAAGAAATAAAAAAAGGGGGAAAATAAATACACAATATTTATGTTTCTTTTTATTAATAAAAAAAAAAGGTTCACTGAAAGGGTCACATTTATCAAGAAAAAGAGTATTAAAAAAACATATTAAGTTATGAAGGTGTTGAAGTATATTTTTTAACCTTTAAGAGACAATACTTTAGAGATCATTCAAAGGAGGTGTTGCTGCTCATCATGATAATATCTTTAGTTTTGGTTTTGGGGGCTTTATTTGTTACCCTTCCGTTTTAATTTCTATTCTACACATTTTAACTTTAGGCCACTTGTTATTTATTTATTCTTAATGTATGTCTCCCTTAGGTTTTCAAGTTCAGCATATTTAATTTGTTGTATACAATATGATCATTTAGATGCCTCAAAACATTTAAAATTCCTGGAGTGTTTAACATTTTAATGGCTTGTTTTAAGGCGTTTAATTTGGATGGGGTTAATTTATAAATTCAAAAGACATGTCTATTGTTTAATATTATGCTTAAGGTATTTACGAATGTCAATCACGTGTCAAATTAATCATTTGTAATTCTCGCGCCCTTTTAAATAGTTAAAAATACACTTGAGCTTCTCGCGTGGTATTTAAATATTTTGTCATTTATGTTAAATTAACTTGATTTAGTAGTGCATTGTCATTGTAATAAAATGCTTATAAAATTGATTTACAATTTATTCACGGCATGTAGTGGGAATATTTAAGAGACTCACACACATATTTTTATTTTGCGGTAGGTAATGTCTGAGTAATTTTTGAATTGAAACATAAATAAAATGTCAATTATCCAACAAACACATGATGCTCATACAAATTAAAAAATATATTTTATTTATTTTACAGGTGTATGGATTTCAAAAAAAATACATCTTACTAAATAAATAAATTCTTTACCTAAGCTAGATGCATTTCGAAATAAGGGATCCAGTAAATTTTAGGGTTCCGTATACCGTGAAAAGGAACCCTATTGCTTTCGCTGCGATGTCCGTCTGTCTGTCAAAAGGATTTTTTTCTCGAAAACCGTAATAACCACTACGGACCTGAAATTTTCCCAGAATATGTAAAACTTTGCCTGTAAACAAAACATCTCATACACAGAAAATTACATATAGCCACTTGACATTTTCAAAGTAAGTGTATTTTTATGCAAACTACACCAATTAACACTAAAATTTAAAAAATCAAAATTAAAGAAAATTCTACCACGAATGTAACTTTGACAATTTGCTGTACACTTGGAAATGGTATGAGGCAAACTCTTGAAACCCCAAAATTAAAAAAATGTCGAAACGAAAAATCGTCAAAAATAAAATAAATCGCAAAAATGCAAACAAAAACACCATAAGTAAAAAGGTCGCCAAAAAATTTTTAAAATCGTATAAAAACCAAAAAAAAATCGCTCAAACTAAAAACAAAAAAAAAGCGCCAAAACTAAAGTAAATTTTGAAAACTAAAAATATCGTCAAAAACCGAAAAAACCGCCTAAAAGAAAATAAAATTTTTAAAAACGCTAAAAATAAAAAAATTCCAGCAACCGAAAAAATTGCCAAAACTAATAAAACAAATCGCTAAAACAAAAAAGCCCCAAAACTAAAAATATCGCTTAAACTAAAAACCAGCTGGAAAAAATCTAAAAAAAAAAATCAAAAATATCGTATCAAATCGAAAAAATCGGTAAAACTAAATAAATTGCCAAAAATCTAAAAACAACGCCAGAGAACGGAAAAATCGACAAAACTAAAATAATCGCTTAAAAAAAACGCCAAAAACTAACAACATCAATAAATAAAAAAAAAACAGCCAAAAACCGAAAAAATTCCGCAAAAACGACAAAACAAAAAATTAAATATATAAAATAAAAAAAAATTATACATCAGGTAAGATATTCGATTATACAGGCACAGGTTCGTATAGTTCATTTGTATGTAGTGTCCGTACGGAACCCTTCGTGTGCGGAGTGAAAGTCGCACTTTACTGCATTTTTTAAAAATAACATTCAACAATTCAATAACAGTGCTAGTAATGAAGGTTTAAGAAATTTTAGTTCTCCTCCAAAAAATATTTTTTTTTATATAAACAAACAAAAACACCTACGCTTACGGTCTATGACGGGAATCGGACCCACTACCTTTGGACTGACAGGCTAGCATCGCTACCACTCAATTATAGAGGCACTGCTGGATACAAATTACGGCATTCGATACCGATTGACATTTTAAGGCATGCTTTCATATAAGTTTTATTGAAATATTTCGTAATTCCGTTCGATATCCAGTAACGTAATATGACTCCTGTACGTGAATCGACAGCCTTGTGTACCGAAAGAGAATTTCGTTGCTTGAGGAACTCTGTTCGCTTAACATAAGAATCACGTATTTTCAATCTCTAAGACAAGAATTATAGAAGGCTTAAAGCTATAGGGATTTATGTTATCGATCATACAAAGTTATCGTTAATATTTTAGAGAAACTCACTTTCTGCACTCTCAATATTTAAGTTCCTCGTAAAACACGTTTATAAAATAGGTCTTTACAAAAATGTTATCGATAATACAAAAAAAATCGATCGGAGTTCATCACACCTTTTCAAAACGATAATTTTTAACCACATACCTGATTGTTAACAGAAAATGACCTGCCAAATATTTCTGTAGTAAGTATATATTATTTAGTATTAGGACAATTACAAGTAAATAGCTTTTTTTAACAAACACAAACTGCAAAGATACTTTGGCTTGTTTGCAGAGTCTTCGGTAGGAATCGAACCTGCGACCATCTGACTACTAGACTAGTATGTTGCCTACTAGTCATGAAGGCTAGTTGCTACTGATATCACAGAACTAATTTTATTATCGATAACATTTCAAATAGTTATGAAAAGTGCTTCGAATAGAGCCAGATTTAAAACTAGAAAGCAGTTTAGCGAAATTATAAATTTTTTTTATGATAAAGATTTTAGCGGGAAACGCACTCATTCACACATCGTATTACGAATACATAACAGTTTTACAACAAAACAAACCAAGTCTACAAAAACACAACATTGAATCCTTTTTTGTTTTCCTTTTGGTCTGATGCCGGCAATTAATCCTTTGTAGGAAGCGCGCTACGCACTAAGCGCGCACGCGCATCTAAGCAACTCTCACAATTAGCAGGCGGCTGTTAACGGCCAAACAAAAGTGCGGTGCGAAATCAAAGCGGAGCGAGTAAATGAGAGACAATTTCATTGATAATTAGTAAAGTTAAATATTTAAAAATAAACAAACAACAAACATGAGAAAAATAACACAAGCAAACACAAAATTTTCTTTTGAAATTGAAGAAAAGAGTAAATAAACGAAATGAAATGAAAGGATTTCACAAAAGGATGTGATTTATGCGGTTGTGGTCGTGGTTGTGGTTGTTTTGTATAACAAGAATAAGGTTTAATGATGAAATGCTTGTGAATGATGTTGATGAAATGTAATAGAGCTGTGATGGCAGTGCTTATCTTTGCTGGTAGATTAAAAAGATTATATGTAATTAAAAGAAAGAAGACAAAAAAAAAAGAAAATTGAAATGTTTATACAAAAAGGAAAGATGCAAATAGAAAAAGGAAAGGATGTTTGTTATTTAAATTTTATTTATAATTTGCATGTAAATTATTTTATTAGAGAAACTTTATTTAGTTGGGCCACATATGTACGAGTACGTACAAAAGTACATCATTTTATGAATGGAAATAAATATCACTTGTTACAACATAAACATTCTTATCGCCACATATGTATACCCATACAACAACTACATAATACTTTCATCATTAATGTTATTGATAACAACTTTATGAAGAAATTTATTTAGGACTTGTTGGGTTTTGGGTTTTGGGTTTTCTTTTCTTTTAAGATTTTCATAAGCATAAGATAGAGAGTTTTCAGAGTCTTCCTTTCTGTCTTGTACTTGTATTTAATATTTTTCTATTTATTTAAATTTTGATAAGTTCTTGTTTTTTCTTTAAGAGTTGTCGGCCTTGTTGCTTTGATTTACCTTCAAGAAAAAAGGTTGTTTGTTAATAATGCCTTTTCCTTCACGTTTTTTAAGTTCTTCTCTGCTGTTTTTTGCCTTATTGTTGGTAAAGGTGTTGCAATATAAAATTAACATTCCCGGAAATAAGCTGGCATTTATTTTATTCTATTTATAAAGGTTTGATTTGTTTATTTCACTTTTGACTGCTGCCGGGAAATCGTTATTGCTAATGCGTTTTATTAGCATAAGTAATTGCAGGCAAACCGACAATAATTTTAAGAATTTTTAGTAGACTGCAAAAAAGCTGAAGTTGCTCAATTCATTTGCATTTATTTCGTTTTTTTCTTATATGTCAAACCCGCTTAAATTTTATTTTTGATTTTAATTTACCCCAGCGATTTTAAATTATTAGAAAAAACAGGCAGAGCCACACCCCCAAAAATTCAATATTATATTCAAACTTATTCCAGTTATCAGCATCAGCACAAAACAATATTATATATTGATTTGAGTTGCTTTCAAATTGTTATTGTAGTTGTCGCTATCGAAGATTACACTGCACAACAGTAAAAAATCCACACGTTCTTGATATTATAGGTTCGATAGCACTACCAAAGGGTTTTAAAACCCTATACTCAGTTTGGCGACTTTAGTGACCAATTCTTTTTTATAGGCCTGCAAAGATTTCGAAAATCAGTGCGCCCTTAAAAATATGGTGTCATCAATTTTTGGCCAACACCTTATTCTTTGTAGGCTCGTAAAAAAATTGCTCACCAATTGGGTTTTCCTACCGTTTGGTAGTGAAATGAAATGTTGCATTTGTTCGCGGTGCTAGTGACCAGTTCTTCCTCAACTCGTGCTAAGTCGCTGCCAGATGCTAGTTCTATATAGATAACAAAAATTCCTCGAAACGATTCAATTTTATGAGACTTTATATTACAAAAAAAAAAGATATAAAAAAACTTAAATATAATTTAAATTATGACTTTATTCACAAAAATATAGTTTTATGAAATCAGAAAAAACTATAACGACCAGCATGTGTTCAAATTCACTTTCTATCAAATACAAGTTAATTTTGAAATACAAAAATTCTAAAACTAAATAAAAATTGGGGCGTTTTAATTTCTATCAGCTGTTAAGGATAAAAAAAAGAAAATATTAAATTAAAGGCACACGAGCATCAGCTCAGGCTAACTTCCATCATTTATGACTCACTTGCTCATCCTTCAACATTTGATACTAACAAAAAGTAAAAGTGTTAATCATTAAAAACAACATGCAGAGAATTGTATTAAAAAAAAATTGATGATTCGAAGAACTGCCAGTGAGAGTGTGGCAAAGGCGACATATGCTTGAGTTGTGTCAAAACGAAATATGATTACGGCCATAGCGTAAAATATTAGTGCGACTACTCAAAGATTATTTTTTCCTTTAATTTGTTTAGAAAACAAAAGTGTGTCTGACACAACTATTTTTACCGTTACTTTTTACCTCATTTCTTATTTTCTTTTTTTCTTGTAATTTTCAGTTGTTCATACCATTCTTCTTCAATTTAAGGGTTTGAATGAATTTATTCGATACATTTTTGTTTTTGGTTTTCCATGTAATAAATATAGAAAAAAAGAAATTATTACAAAATATTTAAGTAATAATTACTAGTGTACCATGACTAATTAAAAAATTATGAAGTGTCCTTGTTAGTTTTTATATACATATGTATTGGTGAAATAGTCGCCATTTGTTATTTAGGGGTTAAAAAAGAGTTGAACAACAGAAGTTTGCACTGCAGTTTTATTATTCTCTTTTTTTTGGGTAGAAACTTTAAAACGCAGTAGCCGGCCAATAAATTTAATATTTAGTCATACTTTTCTAGCAATAAATCTTATACACTAAATAAAATTACTTAGAAAAGTATAACGTTTTTCAAACGATTGAGTTGAGAAGCTAAAAAATAATTTAGTTCCAGTTAAATAAAACATTTAAACTTCCGTTCGAAGTCGCTGCCCAGATCAATAACTAAAGCTACGGTCACACTTGTCAAACATTTGCCCTAAAAAGCGTAACCACTAAATGCTAATGAAAAATCTTTCAATTCAGACAAAAGTTTGTCAAGTTAAAGAGTAGCCAATATTGTTGGATTCTATGACATGGTGCATTAGTTGTGTTCGAAACTTTTCAATATGATAAACAAGTGTCTGGATCAAAACTTTTTTCATTAGTGTTTGTTGGTTATGTTTTTTTGGGCAAATGTTTGACAAATGTGACCGTACCTTAAGCGCTGCATTATTTGTTGGAAGTCTTTGGTGAGTTGCTTTAGCAGCAACGATATGCTTCTAGACCAGCTCAAAGGTTTTGCAGCTAAATAGGCTTGGATATAACAGTAAAAATTAAAAAAAAATATTTAAGAAACTGTTATAAAACTCGAACGTGCGGTGTCGCGGTAGACTGTGTGCGAACGAAGTTCCTTAAGTTTTACTAGCCCCACACAATAAAATAAATACTGCCACAAAAAAATACAATAATAGGCAAATAGGGAATCCGCAATCAGTATTTTAAAATTTTAATGTGGCAACATTGTGTCATCTTCAAATTTTCATTGTGAGCAGGCAGCGATATAAAACACAGCTAGGGAATTCACAGTAAGTACCTTAAAACTTTAGTGTGGCAACATTGTGCCATCTTTCGAAGTACTAAAATAAGAAAAAAATAAATAAATTAGAAATTATTGTAGAATAAATTTATCAAAATAACTTTTGTTCTGAAAAATGCATAAAGACAGTGAAAAAAAAATATTTTTTTCATAAACTTCAGCTGCACTGACAGTTTTAACTTGTTTAGTTTAACATTACCATATTGCCATATTGAAAATGACATGCTTTTTCAGACTTCTAAGTTTGACACTTGGTATTAAATTTCATTTGCACACAAAAAATAAACAACAAACTAGCCAACCCATATTAATCAATTAAAATTTAAACGTTGCAATATTAAGACATATTTTAAAACGTTATTGTGAACTCCCTAAGTATCTTACAAACTAGGTAATACGAAAGGAATGTGTTATGAAGGAGAAACTATAATTATATGTAATTGGTTAAAAGCAAATATATTACACATACATGGTCACACATAACATAATTCTAATAAATCACAAAAACACAACAGGGTCACTCATTTTAATTTTATTCCTCTGAGATTCAAGTGTGTGGGTGTTAAAGTCTTAAAAAAAATATTACAAGTTTGCAAAATGTAACGTAACCTTATACAAATGTATTAGAATGGATTGTGTGTGTGTGTGTGTGTGTGTATTTGTCAAAATCACATTAGATGCTCATTATTAATGACTGGATTCGTGTAAATTTTCTTGTAGTATTCATATATACATATTCTATAAAATTATGATGAATTGATCTTATATTGAGTTTGTTATTAAAATATTTGAACTTTTAGTTTTCAATTACACTTCAACCACTTTTTGTTGTTCTTCAAATTCATTCAGTCTTTTGAGGAAATCATACATCATTTTGCAATGCGAATGACAAGTTTTTTTTAATTGCTAATGGATTCTTATATTAATTGTTATATACATACTTTATTCTTTTTAGTTTTTATTTGAGATATTTAATAGCTCAAAATCTAAGGGTGTATTTTGTTGCTAAAAGCCGGATATTTGCTTTGAATGCTTACATTTGAGTTCCACTTAATTTCAAATTTCTTTGCAACTGAACATAATGCACCTCTATGTTTAAGAATTCTGTTTAAAAAAATTAGAAGAATTTTCATTTAAAATTGAAATTACTTCAATTTGGTAGCCAATCTGGAGCACTCATGCTTAAACAGTGCTGAAAGAATCCAAGTATGGAGTTAAGATATTTAACATATGTATATTCTCGCAGTTTTTTACACTAAATTACTTACAAACAGGAGAACAAAAAGTTTTGAGCAAAAGCGAAATGTTTGCTTCTATAAAAAGGTACTTTTTATAAAAAGTACTAATTATGGATTAATTTTTACATGAAAAGCTTATAAAAAGTTCTTTCTTAGGTACTTTTATAAAAGATACTTTGTGTAAAAGGTACTTTTAATAAAAGGTAGTGTTTACAAAAAGTACTTTTTATAGTAGGTAATTTTTGCAAAAAGTACTTTTTGTGAAGCATACTTTTTAGGAAATGTACTTTTTACAAAATGTACTTTTTATAAAATGTACTTTTTACAAAATGTACTTTTTACAAAAGATATATTCTATGAAAGGTACTTTTAATAAAATGTACTTTTTAGGAAAGGCACTTTTCTTAAATATATATAACTTTTTGCTAATTCAATTCTTTACAAAAAGTATTTTAGAAATATTATTTCCCATCGACTTTACTTTTATAACAAGTATTAATTTAAAAAAAAAAAATAAAAAAAAACCCGACGACGACCAACTTTGAACCATTCAATATCCTAAACGGTCATTCGAAATGAAAAATTATAAGAGAAACCTAAATTTTTTTTAAATACTTGTCCAATGATATCCATTTTGATACAGTTCGCCGACTTTTTATTTTTTTCGTATTTACAAAATGGCGTCTGTTGGCCGCCATATTGAATTTTTACTACTGTCATATCTTTAGTGACACTCCCGGTATTAAGACAAATCGATTGACGTAAGAATCATTAAAATCGGTCCACACTAGAGCTGTGAACGAATCAGTCAAATGAACGAAGTAAGCCGGTTACTTTACTGAGCGGTTTTGGCTCAGCAGTACTGTTAAAAGGTACAATTGAACGAAATGAACGACCGAGCGCACTTGATTTTTTTTTTTGTTTTGTTTGCCTGTTTCTTTGTTCATGTGAAATTTTTTGTCATGCTCTCGTTTTCATTAGCCTTTTGCTTGCTTTTAGTAACAGTATGACGATTATAAAATTAATTGAATTGCTATTAATATTTCTTAAGGACTTAGAATACATTAAGTTTTTTTTTTAACAAATTTGATATTATATATAATTTTTTATTTGTTTCTTATATTTTCTCTTGTTTGTTTTGATTATTTTTCTGAGCAATTGATAGCAAACATACTGTCCGTTCTTATTGACCGAATCAACTATTTGTTTTAATTTCGTTCCATTTCTTGAAAAGAGCGAATGAACGAAATGAACGAACTCATTCTTTTTTAGAAAACTAACGAACTCGTTCTTTTTTAGAAAATGAACGAAAATGAGCGGTCACTTGAATGAACGATTTGGCACAGCTCTAGTCTACGCGTTCGGTTTATATAAGGCCGCAAAGGAACACACATGCATACATACACACATACATACATAGGCTGATAATTTTTTTTTTAAAAGTTTAGCTTCAAATAGATGTGCCAAAGCATAAAGGTAGAATTAGTAAAATCAAACCGTTTTACTTTACAGCTTGCCGTATCGTTAAGATTTGTGTAAAAGATATAGAAAATGTAACATCAAATACAGTTTGCACGGCGCACTATTGTTGTTTGGCTTTTAGCGTGGCTCTTTTGACATTTGCAGAAGAAACAATTGTTTTCTGTAGATTTCTAAGTGGCAAGTGTTACCAACACACATTTTATAACTAACCAGAACCATAGTTTTTGTCGTCTATTAATAGTGACATAATTATAAGGAGCTATTATTTACATTGTTGATTTATTTTATGTGAAAAAATAAAAAGAAAACGATTACCAAAATGTTAAACTAGGAAATTAAAAAACTTAAAAGC
Organism: Nowickia ferox; assembly: GCA_936439885.1. Classification (NCBI taxonomy): domain Eukaryota; kingdom Metazoa; phylum Arthropoda; class Insecta; order Diptera; family Tachinidae; genus Nowickia; species Nowickia ferox. The sequence goes on from OW387027.1 coordinate 15,992,464, forward strand.
TAATTATTTAAACAGATGCCACCTTGCTAAAGTTGTCAGAAAATCAAAATTCAATTGTTATCAGAAGTTTTGGTTATTACAAGTCACCTATAATAGAACTCACTGTTGGCCATACGTTTTCTTCGAACAGCTGTTTTATTTGGCAATGATGGTAATGGCACACGTAATTGAAGCTCCACTGTTTGAAAGTGTTACAGAGTCCCAATTGTGTTTCTCGTTCCCCTCAGAGCACGAAAGACTCAAAACTCGTGACTAAGAGAGGACCTTACTTGGATCCATAAAGTTTTTAAGTTTAATTTCAAGACATGAAATCTTTCAAAATTCCTCAGAAATACTTTTTCTATTGTTCATATTTCCCACTAAAATGTAATCAAATGTTAGTACTGTCGTCCAACCATCCACCGCACGAGCGTAAATAAACCCCCTCCACACGCAATAACAATTTGATATTACAAATACAATGAACTTGTTTTGTGGTCGTCGGTCGCCATTGTTAAAGACTTCCGTTTAAAAAAAAAATCATTTTACATACATATGCATGTATATGATTAGTGAGTGAGTGTGTGCTTGAACAGAAATATATAAAATTTGAAAGACAGACCCCCTTTTTTACATGATTAACAATGATTTTTATTGTTGTGTGGTGATCGCTGTTGTTGCACGTTTCTTAAATGAATAATAAACATAAATAAGCCCGCCTCTTTCTTAAAAACTCTTAAATGGAAATGAATGAAAATATGAGTAAACTTCTTAGGAACAATTCTATGCTGTTCAGTTCTGTTGCTATTTAAATTTAATACAATTCAATAGTTTATTATTGTTGTATTAAAAGAAGTGCTCATAATGATTAACTCGAGTTTAGTTTCTTCTCACGATCAGTTTCAATTCTGGAAAAGTCAACAATACTTGTGAGTTTTTTTAAGACTTATTTTTCTGGTTTAATTTGTATGAGTTAAGGAAGGAGTGATTTCTATTATTTCTTAATAAAAACTTTATTATTATCTGTATTATTGTTATTATTTTTTTCTTTTTTAAAGAAGCTTTCACTTTCAATTAAAGGTCTTTAATATGTTTTTTTTTTTTGCTTTCTCTGTGGCTGTGCTGGTTTATGTATTTTCAAATTGGATGGTGAGAAATGATGAACATAAAGTGCAATGCAACTGTTTAGTTGCGTGGGGTATGAAAAATTAAACTTGGGGTTAAAATAAGTATTTTAAACAGAAGCTTCCGTTGTGCATTTTCTTTTTATATATTGGTTATTATGCTCTTGAGAAACCGAAATAATAAACCAAAATAATAAATTTTTACATCAAAAATAAGCCCTAAAGCAAGTTTCTGCGCAACTACTTTCCTCTAAGTCAGCTTTATTTCCTAAGTTTTCGAAATAATATTTTCTATTCCAAATTTATTTTAATTTCTTTTGACATATCTTCCCACCAAAGTTAACATCTAAATAAAGAATTTTATTAAATTGTAATTGTTAATAGAATTGTTCGATTACACTATGCAACAAGTAAAGAGTTTCGGAAAAACATATGGTGCCTAGACACGTTGATATCGTGTTGATATCTTCACAAAAGTTGTCTAGCTTTACTGCAGCTTTCAAAAATATTGCTATTGACAAATTCGGAGTCTCTGTAAGTTGTTCTGAAAAAGGTAAAAAAAAAATTAAAAATTCGTTTAATTTTTCCACAAAAAGTGCACGCAGAAATTATTATTTTTTGGCGTAAGATGTTAAAAAGATTTATTAAGTGAACTCTTAGCTATATTATTGTTATATATAGTTAAGCGCTATCACCAAGTCTGAACTAGCTGTTCGCCAAAAACTGATGACACCATTTTTTTGAGGGCGCACTGATTTTCGAAATCTTTGGGCGGCCCATAAAAAAAATTGGCCACCAAAATCACCAAACCAGACCTATACTGTCAAGATCGTGTGAATTTTTTTCTGTTGCACAGTGTTATTAAATGTAAGATTTTTATGTTTAAGTTGGTGTTGCATTATTATCTCATAAATAATAAATTTGATTCGCTATTCTACTCTTTGATAAATAAATGAATTTATATGGGAATTTATGGATCATCTTAAGACAAGCTCGCATGTTTAATAACTCACTTTAATTCATCTTTTTATAAGTAATTCTTCAATTTCAATTAGAATTAGTTACACTCACTTAATGATTTTTTTCTTTCAAATTTGTGAGTTTTTAGTTAAAAATTTATGTGAGAAGTTTAATTTACAAAACTATGAATTTCTATATAAACAGAATTTTTGTAGGGAAATCAAAGCATTTAGTTATATCGCAAAATTCAACAACTTGGCCTAAAATGGCCTAGTAACAACTAAAATGGAGAGAAATTCAGCCCAATTTTAAATATTCGCCTGGAAATAAATTTTTTTCAATATTTTTTTTTAATTAAATCCACCTATCTTAAAGAGATTGAGGTAAAAATTTAAATTTTGAGGGAGAACTTCGAATTTTCAAAGTCAGCTATTTGGTTTCCACTTATTTTATTTTAACTGAAAGCTTGCAAATGAGTTCCAAGGAGAAGTTATTCAGAATAAGGCTGATTGTGTCTAGATACATTTCATTGTTGTTTAAGCAACTCATCACTAGACTTTAAGCACAATTCCAAAAAGATTACAAAAATTCAAAATGATTATAGATAAACTGCCAAAATAAATTATTGAGAACTGATATTTGATTTAGCAAGAAAAGAAATGCTGTCACCTGATAAATGTGCCTTGATGCCACATATTGCTTTTTATTGCAAATTATTACTAATCTCTAGCATAAACCCTTATTATGAATAAAGCTTTAAATTAAATATAACGTCATGTTTTAAATCTAACAATTATTTATAAACCCTATAAACCCTCTTTCTTATATGTAAAAGTATGCCTAAGCACTTGCCTGATGTGCCCGTGTCCTAATATTTTTTAAGAAATTATTTTTATATGTAAAGTAGATTTTTATTTTCTTAAATTTTTTTTTGTTGTAAATATTGTGATTTAAAATCCCCATTCAAGTTAAAACATGCGTTAAGAATTATTTCCTTTTTGACTAAAAATCCTTTAGCAAAATGTTTGCAAAAACAGGAGCAAATACAAAAAAAATGGCAGCTATATTTATAAAGGATTTTTATAAAGTCCTTTTTTAATAAAAAAAAAGATTCATACATTTTATTTTTATTTTGTTAAAATAAATGGCATGTGCTTGTCTAATATTTTCATGAATGGCCTTTAAAGTGACCTCTTTTTTTCTATTTGTTTCTTCTTTTTGTCCTTTTAAAATATAAAATATTAATGAAGACAAAAGGACAACCCACATGTATGGGCATGAATGTTGGCATACGGACATGAGCATTATTAAAGGATTTTAAGGAACCTAAGTATGCATGTATGGTAGTTATTTATTTGCACAAACCGTTTCCATTTCTTCAAAATGTTATAGTTTTGCATATACATACGTATTTGATTTTACTGTTTTTTTTTTCAAATCTTTCTTACGTTGCCATATTGAAGTATATCACAGTTGGTCATGTAGCTCTAGACGATATTGTCATAAAGATAAAATGCAATTTCTCATTTATTTAATACAGCTAGATTTCCAAAATGCATTCCATGGCAACTTGTTTTTTAATGTAATCGTTGAAATTGTTACAAAATATTTTTCCCATTTAAAAAATTTTTTGCAATTTAAAAAATTAAAGAACAGTAAATTACTCATCTAAAAAAATTTGCGTACCCAGTGAACTGTATTCGAATATTGTGAACATACTTTTATGAAGTCATTGGAGACAAGGTCTGGTTTGGCGATTTTAGTGACCGATTTTTTTATGGGCCTTCAAAGATTTAGAAAATCAGTGCGCCCTCAAAAAATGGTGTCATCAGTTAATGGCCAACAGCTAATTCAGACTTGGCGAAAGCCTTCAACTATATACATAAGTACATATGTATGACAGTAATGTAGCAAAGTCCACTAAATAAATCTTATTAAAATTTTACATCAAAAAAATTATTTCCTCGTGCACTTTTGTTGCAAAATAAAGAAAAAAATGTTACCCTGTTTTCACAACAACTAACAGAGAGTCCTGATTTTTTGCTAACAATATTTGGCAAAATTGTAGTTACGATAAAGCTGGAAAAATTTTGTGAATATAACAATGTATTCTTCGTATGAAAATCTTATTATAGAGAAGAAAGCTGCGAGCATTTCATGTCCACTTTGCTCGAAGTGCGCATCAACGGTGATATCTTGCAGACATGGCCAACAGGGATATAGTACATATTATATTTATGCATGTGAATGTATGTACTCGTACATGTATGAATGTCAATGTTAATATTTAAGTATATGTTTGTACACATACATACATACAAGTATACATAGCTAGATAAAATATGTGTTGTGTTTGTTTTATACCTATGAAAAATAAGTTTTAATTTTTCGTAAAGAAGGTGAAAAACTTCTTTATATATTTTAGTCCCTACTCTTTAGAGTGGCTATTAACAAATAAAAAAAATAGGGCACCAAATTTTATGATATCTGCTGAAAAATTTCAGTTAACTATAATGAACTCATTTTGTGCTGAATCATTTATAAAAAAGTATTTCTGTTTTATAAGACGTTAATAAAACAAATGTTCTATGGAAAATTGATTAATAAACTTTTTATAAAACCAAAATATTTTTCATGAATAAGACCTTTAAAATTTAAGGATTGTATTTAGTCAAATATAAGGAATTTGATATACATCAAAATTAAATTGAGCTTTAAATTATAAGGCATTGAAAGGTGATTGGATGCAACAACTTGGCCGCAATAGCGAAAATCACTCTTCTTTGCAAACTGCTCATGCAAATATTGCAAATGTAGCAAATCTCAGATATATGCATTATTCTGCAATTTAAATTTATTACATTAATTTATACACATGAAGCACAAAAAACCATTGCAAACTGAGAGGAGCAAATATTTGAAATACCAAAACAGTTTTGGTGTTTCTTGTTTTGTTTATAAAATAAAAATAACAAAATTCCCGCGCGGGTAAAATTTCAAGGCGGAAGCGGCGCCACGAAAAATCAACGAAGCGTGATTTTCATTAATAATTCCCTTTTCTACGTTAGCTTAAGGAACTGAAAAGATAGGCAGCAAAGAAAAAACAAAGCGAAGTCACTTAAAGGCCACAAAAAACAAGTGTGCTGTGATACTACAATCAGCTTTTCAAAGAGAAAAGTATATTATAATACTACACTCAAACTTTCTTCAAGAAAAAAAGCACTGTGATAAAACAATTAACTAATCTTGAAAAAAAGTGAGCTGTGATACCGCAGTCAACTTTTCTATAAGAAAACTATTCTGTAATACTACAATCAACTTTTCTATAAGAAAAAATTTTTGTGATAAAACAGTAGACTAATCTATGAAAAAAAATGTCCTGTGATACTACAGTCAACTTTTCTATAAGAAAAGTGTGTTGCGATACAAATGAGTGTACTGTGATACTACAGTAATGTAGTATACATTAAAATTTTCTATAAAATAAAAGTGTGCTGTGTTATTACAGTCAACTTTTCTATAAGAAAAGTATGTTTTCATGTTATAGTCAACTTTTCTATAAGAAAATTGTACTGTGATTCTACAGTCAACTTTTTTTAAGACAAATTCAACTTTGCTATAGGAAAAGTGTGCTGTGATACTACTTTCAACTTTTCTATAAGAAAAGTGTGCTGTTATATTACAGTCAAGAACATGCGATGCAGCGATACCGGTGCGTTGATACCTGATATGCTATTCCTTAGCTTAACCTTATCTTCAGTGCCTTATAATTAAAAAGAAAAAATAACACAAAAAAATATACGTATATAAGTTTTCCATTTAATTGAAGTCTAGCACGAATTTGCGATTTCTTTTAATAATAATCAAATACACATTAACACCAGATATTTACCTTACTTCAGCATTTTTAAATCCATTTAATAAAATTCACTCCCAAATTCTTTTAACCACCCGTTATGAATATTTATTTTGAATATTTTATACACACACTTATACTGAAAATATCAATTTAAGAGTTAAACGCTTACAATTAAACGCACAATAATTTTCATTGGGACCAGTTCCAAATAAAAAAAAAGTTATGGTCGATTTTTATTCGTACAGCCAAAGAATTCATTTCCCAAAACAGTAGCATAAAATTGTATTATACTTTAGAAACTAACAAACTGACTTGTATTATTTTTTTTCTGATAATAAATCGTTTGCCCCTTGAACTCCACTCACCCACTTTTGTCCTCACTGTTATTAGTAAAATGTCCTTTTATACTAAATAATAAATAATTACTGCTACCCTTTTTACGTGTTTGCTTGGTTTTAACTAAATTTCTTTCATGTTTTTCATTGTACTTAGTTCCTTTTTTACGAAAAAAAAGCTAATATAAATAAATGAAACAGGAAAATAATAAAAATTCAAGAAAGAGGTTAAATGTGTGTTTTTTTTTGTTGTTGTTGAAAATAAGAAAGTTTTCAATGAACCCCTTCAAACACGCTGTACTTCGCGTGTTTGATCCTTATTCGCTCTATTACAGTTCAATTTTAATTGCCACCCCTACAACTGTTTTTTTTCTTCCTTAATTTGTTTCATTTCCTTTTTTTATATGGATGTATGGAGGCACGCAAAGTTTGAAAAGTGTTAAGCGCTAACCGACATGCATTTTTGCTGTCCAGTTTTCCGAATCGTAAAAGTTGATAGGCGTGTCCTTTTACCCCTAATTCCCTCCACAACATTTTGGAGGCCATTCAATTTTTGTTGGCGTTAGTTTTTATTTTTATTTAATTGTTAAATCAAAAATAAAAGTGTTTATTTTTGGCTAGAAATCAGAAAATTTAAATAAAAACATTATTATTTTTTTTTTATTTGCTTGGGAAGATGGAGGTGTCATGGGTCAACGTATGCATATATTTGCATTATCTACAACTATTAACTCAACTCATTTGAAAACAAAAACATATACATTTTTCTAAGTACATAAAAGCGTGTGATTTTTACACCAAGGAAGCCTATTGTTTTCGCTACGATGTCTGTCGGTCACAGGCTGCTTTCTCTAGAAGCGTAAGAGATACAGACCTAAAATTTGCAAATAATATATTATATTTTTATGTAGACTACACCAATTATTACTGAAATTTAAAAAAAAAATGGAAAATCAATGTGTACTTTATCAGTTAATATAATTTGGACCATATAATTTTGACAATTTGCTGTATCTTGGAAACCGTAAAACGCAAACTGTTGAAATTTTCAAAAACTCTAAAATTAAAAAATTTCGATATGAAAAATCGCGAAAATAAAACAAGCGCTCAAATGAAGACTATGCAAAAAAATCAAATATAAAAAGGTCGACGAAAAAATAAAAAAAAAACGCAAAAAAACAAAAAAAAAATTGCCAAAAATAAAAAAATCGCTTAAACGAAAAAAACGCCAGAAATAAAAACATCACTAAAACTAAAAAACAGCTGAATAAAAGCGAATAAATTGCCAAAACGCTAAAACTAAAAAAATCGCCAAAAATCAAAAAAAAAATCGTTAAACAAAAAAAGCGCTGAAACTAAAAAAACGCCAAAACAAACAAAAAATTTAAATTTCTACATCAGATAACATACATACATATATAATTGAATATAGAATACAGTTCGTAAAAAATTACATCTGTAGTGTCCGTACGGAACCCTTCGAATTAACTCTGAATTTATTCTCTTCTCTCTTACCAACAAACATACACTTTATGAAAAAAGTTTGCACACAAACTTTGTTGATGCACTTTGACATCGAATGTTTTCATTTTGTACACGGTACATGCTATAATTTTTTTTTTCTTTTTTGGCTGAAGAAATGTTAGATCTTGTAAAATTTTTTGGCAGTGTACGCAAACGATTTCTGTTTGTACAAATATATTTTCCCTGAAATTCCATTATGCCAGAGATTATTTAGCTTAAAACATTAGACATATTTGTTATTGAATCTTCACCAAAAACAATTTTTTTTCTAACGAAATTAATATTAAAGTTTTAAAAAGTTTATCTTGTTAAATTAATTTATTTGATTAGAAAAACGGCCGTTAGTTATAAAAATGTTGTCAACAAAATTTTTTGTCATTAAACCATATGGGTATAAAATTACAAATAAACTAAGCACATAAAAACACAGGCACACACACGTACTCACACACACATACACACATGTCTAAATAGTTATGTAAACCCTGAAGCGTATAGAAGGACCACCAAAATCCACCCCCACAATTTACCCTTTGATAGTTTATGTGCAAACAATACATATGTACATACAACGCATGACATGGACATAAACATACATATATGTACATACATATGTACATTCTAGTTTAGTAAATATTAGACCTGAGCACAAGATGTTTACTTGCTTAATCTTCATGGTGTATATTATTGAATTGTTCTCTCTTTTTAGTGTTCTTGATTTTATGAGAACACTGACACTGGTGCTCAATTTTATCAAAAGCATGCAACAGCATTTGTTTATATGCCAGTGTCGAAGCATATTTCACTAGTGCAATGACAATGAATGTAAAATGAGCACACAAGTGTAAAAATATGTGTATGTGTAAAAGAAAAAACAAACAACGTAGATTGTTTGAGCGTGTTAGTTTGCATGCGATACTGTTCTAAGACTAAAAATAAAATATCTATAAAAATAATATCTTTCACAATGGATATAAAAGTAAAAAGTTTTATTATCACTTAATATTTTATGAAATTTTTAGATTGTGAAATGAAGTATGGTGCAATATGAAGTGTTCAATAAAAATATTGCACACTTGACACAACTGTCTATTCAACTGTTGTACAATGGTTTTGTGTGTTTTTTGTTTCCTTGTTCTCTATTTTTGCTTCACACTCAATTACGATCACCACTACAAACAATATTCGCTCTTGAAAAAAATACAATACTGTGCCCTTTTTCATAGCTTGCGCACACTTCTAGTAAATACACAATATATATAAATATGTATGTATGTATGCAAGTGCACACATGTATTTATTTATTTTATTTTTATGTATATTTATGTAATTTAATGCCTTTCATGTAGGTTAAAAATACACTACACCAACATACACACACACGCACACACATACACAAACATAAAATTATTGTTAATAAAACTCAGTGTGTGCAAGTAAGGGTTTATCAAAATTAAGGATATTGTATATTTTATGAAATCCTTTTTCTTTTCTATATACTCGCATGTAAGTATGTACGTACATACATATACATATGTATGTAAGTTCAAGCGACACACACACATACACATGCACGCATTTTTTGGATATAAAATAACATATCAAACAAATTTGAAAGTCATTTATAAAATTATATTTGGTAACCGTAAAAATGTTAAAATTATAACCCACACACATGTACTCGTATTTCAACTTTCTTCGCGTTTATGTTTATGTTTTCTATGCACAAGAGATTTTAAGACTTACCAGAATGAGTGGGTTTTTTGTGAGTGGGTGCGTGTGTACGTGTGTGTGTTAAAAGTTTGTTAATGCGTATTCTCTTGTAGTCTGAATTTTGAGTGTAGGAAAATATACACTCCTACAATAACATACATACTCGTACATACATTCATGCAGCTCATCTATCATATTCGTAGTAACGAATTTCCTTGATGTTCTTGTCAAAGGATACTAAAATGTCTTGGGCTTGGTAAGCAACGAATATGGTGGGAATTACATAATAAGCTAGAATATAGAAAAATCCACTTTAATCTTTGATTAAAGAACCTTTTATAGTATATCGAAAAAGTGCAGACTAAATTATAATACATATTTTCAATTACAAATTTAATTGTATGAATTAAATTTTTGGAGTAGACAAAAAATATGTGTGTATCATCATTTTAAATACAGTCCCCCTCCCCGCCATCACGTTTTGCTCCTTATTATATTGAAACGGCACGTGAATCCGTGTAAACCTTATATTTTAGGCATAGAATGTGATCAGCATTTTTATGTGCAAACAGCAGGCCTCGAAAATCAACTTAAACACTAGATATAAGTCAAAACTTAAAATAAGTTCCACGGTAAATTTCGTACTTATTCATAATTATACTTTAGGAATGTTTGTTTGTCATTTGGTAAGCACGTCCAGACGCACTTTGAAAAGCTTACAAAACCCCAATGCAATAAGTTTTTTTTAAGCTTCCTCTGGCATACAAATGCTTGACTGGTGGGCATAATATCCACGTTTGTAGTGTAGCTGCTTTGCTACGAAATCAAAATCAAATTTCTAATAAAAAGGATAAAGTTTCTTTTTACTCTTCTTTCCAGTTTGTGTCTGGACAACAGCAACAATAACACTAAATTACAAATAAAAAGGGTCGTAAAGCCTTGTTGTGGACATTAAAAAGAAGAGCTAAGAATAACATAGAAGTGTGCCAGAGACACTGGGAGAAAAGGATTTTATCAGTGTAATTTCCAGGGTCACGATGTCAACAAGAAACTTTCGATCGACCACTTGTACTGAAAACAACAATAAAATAAGAAAATTGGTTTTTGTTTTAAATATACTCGTAAGTAAGCGATATAAAGTTTTTGTCTATATCGTGTGCCAGCCCGTTAATTAAAAGACAAGTGACGCCGAGTGGTTTCTTGTTGTATGTACTAGAGTGCGGCACAAGCTTTAAAAAATGGCCTACAAGCACTCTCATTCATTTTAAAATGTGTGTGCATATTGCTTCCTTATTGTAACACAAATACTTCCAACAGAGATGAGTTTTGCTTTACAATAAGAATACTGAAGTACAGAACAAAACTGCAATAGAGTAATGTTGAAGTAAAACAAAGCCTTTCAAAACAAAAATGAAATAGAATATCACATACAACATTCAAAACATGCTTGAATGTTCCAATATAAAAGAAACAATTGCGTTTCGTTACGAATATGAAAGCTGAAAAGAGGTTTTATTTGCAATGAAATCATGCCATACATACTTATGTACATTTACATAAAAAAATTTTTTAATTTTTATTTTCAATTTATCTAGTTATACATATAAGTATACATACATAGTTTGCATACATAGTTTATGCTCGTACATAGTTTATGCTCGTGTTCTATTGCACTCGATGTTTCTGCTATGATTTACTGTTGTTTTGTTTCATTCTCGCTTTTTGTTTTGATGTTGTACTTGCTTTGAAAACACAAGCACTAACAAAACTGTAGAGAAAAACTTTTCGAATGATGATTGCTTTATTTTAGTGAGAGTCAAGTCATGTCTTAGTTAGTTTTCTTTTGTTATTTATGTTAACACTAGAACACAGTGCTTGAAAGTAGTGCGAAATAGAATACAACACTTTTAGAACGTCTTACGCAGCCCTTTAGTATGTATGTATGTACATAAGTATGTATATCAGTGGACAGCATCCATACATACATATATGTATATATGCTAAGTTTTTTAAATGCTGAATTTTTTTTATTAGTTTGGCATTAAATAAACTAATTTAGCATATGCTATATTTTTAAAAATTTCTTACAAACTTTGTTAGCACTTTTAGCACATTTTTCATTGCTTTGCATGCATTTAGATTTTTGCAGTAAATATTATTAAAACATTTTTCTAAGAGAAAAATAATCAAATCTAACAATAAAATTATAAGCACCAATTTTGAATTATCTGCAACTTAATTTACACAAAATTTAAAGTGAAGTTTAAGTAAAGAGCTATTTTATTTTATAAATAAAATAAGTAATTTGAAGTTTTGAAATAGCAATAACATACGTGAAATATGTATGTATGCATGTACTCGTATGAATGTTAATTATCTGCAGTATGCGTCTCATGTACATGAGACATGAATTGTCTAACATTAACATTAACATTATGTTAGTGGAAAATGCACACAGCCATTATTTTCAGCCTCCTCGTCAAATGACTTGTTGAATATCGCCAATTATCGCCAATATAATAAAACATTAAATTTTAGCTACAAAAAATATTTTTATTTTGTAATTAGATTACAAATATCGTTAAATTTTAAATTCAGTAGGTAAGGTTTATCGTAAAAAGTAAATATTATATTGTTTAAGAAAAATTAAGAAAAGTGTTTATTTAATATTTAAAAATAACTTATTCCGAAAGATCAATATAAATAGGATAAATTGAACTTGAGCACAAAGATCAAAATTATTATTTAAATCTTTTAATAAAACTGGATTTACATTTACTTAAATATGTATTTAAGTACACATATCATATCCTTAAAATCGTAAGTACCAGTAGCATTGTCTTAATCATACGCTTTAGGCGAGAACTTGTGCAGGCACTTCATTATCAAAATGTTGGTTACAATTTATAAAACAGGAAGTTTTTCACACTATGTTTCATAACCACCAAGATACCTCTTGAATTTCAGAAGATTTTGTCTGAGATAACAAGTTACAACATTTAGAATTTCTTGCACGAAATATATAGAAATCGAGATTTCGCCATATTTGACAACACTGCACACAGCACATCTTACTACCCTGTTAATATTTTAACAGCATTTGTGTCACTTCCTTTAAAAAAATTGCAAAAATGTTCTTTGAACAACAAGGGAGTAAAGTGATTTAGAAAAACAGAATTTTCAAAGATTTTTCTCCAAGTGCAAAACACAAATACACACTCATGTATGTATAAAATTTTCTTCAATAAATTCTAACGTATGGGAATGAAAACGTGTTTGACCAAGTAAATATGTATGTATGTTTGTATGTATAGAGGATGAACTTTATTTTACAAGAGTTATTCACTTGAAAACTCAATTTCGTAATCTCAATACAAAAAAACAAAAAGTAAAATATTAAAGCCCACAATAAAATTGTCCACATGATGAAATAGATCAATAGCAGCAGTAATGGCCATGAAGAGGCATCAAGTAAAATACTACAACCACATAAAAAATCCAAATAAGTATACTCAGTAAGTACAGTGAACAGTTGTTACCTCTGTTGGGCGGCTCATATATGTATGCGAATTTTAGCACTAAATAAAATGTAGTAAAGTGCAACGGAAGGGGTTTCTAGACAGTTAACACTTTAGGTAAAAATGCAAATTGAGCTGGCATCTGATTTTTATTGCCATAAGCATTTATTTTAAATATGCCACTACTGATTGCTAAAATTGCAAAATACACAGACAAATATTTAACAAAACTCGAGTTCCATCCTAATCCCCTTTCTCATAATATTTTGAACTTTACTGGACACATCCGCTTAAGAAAGAGGGACACTAAGGCTGTAATACGCAACACTCGAGATGAAACTTCTTGAAAATATTTTTGTGCTTGATACGATATTTATGTTTTATTAAGTTTATGTCCGACACTGGTCGGGCCTAATAATTATATCTAGACTTAAGATTTTAATACTTGTTGTTAATTCATTGTTGAAGATGCAATAAGTAAATATGTTGATTTAAAAAAATCGATTTTAAGGATTCATTTAGTTTTTTGGACTTGGAACTCTGTGGCGAGCGAATACCGCAAATTTCAAGTTAATCATTTAAATGGTTTGAAAGATATCGTTGTCGAAAATTAATTTTTTTTTATTACTCCGAAAACCTTTCCGAACATAGCTCCGAAAATTGCTTATCCAGCGCTTTGGGTTAAAAATTAGCGGCAAGTTGCATATTCAGTTTTATGCCATTTATTTTCTTGAGCTATATTATACAATTATTTTATTACATCAGTAGTTTATCAGGCACTATTTCATTCTTTCATATTGACCAGCACACGCAAGACTTAGACCACAGAGACATTTTGTCAATAAAAAGGGTGACTTATACTTTTTATTAGTTTTGCTTTCTGGCAAAAAAAAGAAGTTTCAAATATACACACATAAATTTTTCTAAAAATTACAAAAAATGAAAAAGCTCATCATGATGTGTTGCTTAAATTACTTACATGTCATGTACATGTATACGTGGAAAAGTATCTTTCTATTTTGCCTTCATACAAGATGATATATCACGAAAAAAACAACCTTAAAAAACCTCCTGTCTCCTTTCCTTGCTGTTACCAGTACAAAAGGCAGCAGAAATTTTACAAAAACAGCTAACAGAAAAATTCTTAAAAAGTTGTGTGTCCTTTTTTCATTCGCCTGTTTTTATCCCTTTTTAACCCACATGTGTCTTCAAATTGCCAAATTTTTTATGTGAATGTGCAGGACGAAAGCAAGAGTGTTTTTATTTTTGAGTTTCGATATAAAACTTTTATATTTTTTTCAATACTTAAAAGCAGGATGTACATACAGCAACAATTCCAAAACAAAGGCCACACATGTCATTTCTTGTTGTTGTCTAATTTTGTTTTTTCTTTTTTTTTTTTTTTGCTTAGAAATGGGTAAATAAAGTGGTAAAAGAAGCATGTTCTGGATGCGAATATTTGTGTGTTTCAGTAAAAATAGATGTATGTGTGTTGTGTGTGCAGTTCTGCGTGTGGATGTGTGTGTGTGTGTGTGTAAGTTTGATATGTGAATTTAACAAGACGTTAAGCGTGCATGTTGCCTACAATAAGGGTTAGAAAATTGTCCAGATGACGGCACAACAAATACATACAAAGTGTTTTTTTTAAGACAAAAAAAATTGTGAAATAAATGTGTACTTTGCTTCAGTAAAATCGAATTTTAAACACACTTCGCGATAAGAAATTTTAATCAGAAATTTTCAAATGGAAAACTGTTAGCATATCAAGCCTTATTTTTGAGTGCAGTAAAAATAAACTTTTCTATAGAAATTAAAATTTCTAGTTTAGAATTTATCGTAATTTTATTTAATTTATTTAAATTTTATCGTAAACGACAATTTATGTATGTAAAGCATATGAATATTATAAAAAAAACTTTTCCTGGAAACTTCATAGCTATTTTATCGCTTACGATTAAATGAAAAAAAGGGACCGATCTAATCAACAGACTTAGGCTGAGTTTACATCTGGCATTTTTTGTATGTCATGTGCCCAAAAAAGCGTAAACAATAATTAGCAATGAAAAACTGTTTGATTCAGACATGTATTTATTGATTAAAAATGTTTCCAATCATGTTAAATTCTATAAAATTGTCTATTAGATGTAAACCCGGCCTTAGAAAGAAAACAGCCTGAATTATTGGATTCTATAAATTTTTTTTTAACAGATTTACCCACAACTTAGTGTTACAAATTGTTTATAGTAAAACACTTCAAGGCCTACGCGAACTATTAAATCTTAATCCCAGTCGCAAGGACATCTTCACTATTTAATATAACTTTTTTACTTGTAGTTCATTCTATTGAAAAGAAAATCATTTTATTTTCTTTTCTTTTTTTTTAAATTTTTCCTTTTTTAAGGATAACAGAAAAGCTTATTTTTAAGTAATGGGCTCGTTAAAGTTAGAAGAAAGGGTGCTTCAAAGATATCAATTTTTTTTTATCTCCACAACACACTTGTCTAACTAACTCAAAAAGCATTCCTTCAATTTAAAGTAAATTGCAAAAAAAAACGTAAAAAAACTTTTGCGAATTTGTGAATAAGGTAAGAGACCAATAAATACTGCGCTATTTTTATTTTCAAAGCTAAAAAAACCAACCCTTTAAAGTACAAGTAAATAATTTTCTTTAATAAAGCAAATGCTTAATTCTGAAAACCATTTTTGCATTTAATTCCATATTTCCATTGGCTGTTGATAAAAATTTAAACAACCCTTTCGATAATGACGACACACACAAACATTATTTATTAAATGGTAAAATTTAACCCTTTTTGGTTTAACCCTTTCTTTCACCAAAGCGCTATAACTTATGTACATCTTAAAGCAGCAATACGTTGATTGGTTACTGGAATTGCAATTAAAACTCAAGCAGATATAATCCTAATGGAATAATAATCCTCTAAAATGTTAAGCTCGTACTACCATCTCGGGAATGATGATGCAGGCATTTCCTTCTCATAACTCGTAAGTCTCGTCACTGAATTATTATTAAATACTTTAGGATGAATGCCCTTAGTCCTCTTTCAGACACGTCAGGTTTACCTGATCAGCTTTTGATCAATTTTCTTTTGAACCTGTATTCGTGTTCATACTCACCGTCAAATTTGCTTCATCAATTTGCGTTGTCGTAGAGTATTACGAATGACAAAACAAAACCAAAAAACAAACTTGACTGGTACGATCAAGTCTGCACTCCCCTCCATTCTCTTTTCCTCTCTCTCCTAAAAACTCAAGACTTGACGAGTCAAACCTGACGTGTATGAAAGAGGACTTACAGTAGATTTAATAAAAATATGACTTAAAATCTTAATCAGTAAATACCATTTACACACAAAAAAGTAATATGAATGAGTTTGTAATATTAATTAAAATATTTGTAATATTAATTAAAAAATTAATTAAATTTTCACCTATAAACAATTTAATAATATCAATTAAGTTTTTCCACTCAAATTAATTAATACAATTAAAAATTTAATTGAATCAATTAAATTATTAATTGAAAACATTAATTGGTGAATACTTTTTTCTGTGTAAAAACAAAAACAATTCACTCAACCAAATTCTTAACCTCTCTCTAAAAAAAAAAAATTTCGATCAGAAAGAAAATGCTTTGATTTTGTGTGCTCTTAACATACAAATTCGAAAGCATTTTCTTTCGTTTCGAATTATAGAATATACCCCGTAGTTGATCCTTGTAAGCCAGTTTATACTATAAAAATATGTTGACATCTTTTAAGAATTTCTATGCAAAGATTCCCATTCTTATAAAATGCAGAGCTGGATATACAAGGTGGGCCAAAGGAAATGACCCTATTGGAAGATGCTCTTATTTTTGCAAATGGCGGCCGATGTCAAATCTGTTTTGACATTTGTGAACTAGACAGATGTAGAATACAAGTGAACAAGCCATGGAGCGATACACTCCCAAGAACGCGGAATAATCGTGTCTATTTTTTTTATCGTCTCATCTCTCGCTTTGGCGATTTACACTGGACCGAGAGATCGCCCGATTTAACCGTTACAGGCTTTTTTGTGGGGTTTTCTGAAGTCCCGTGTTTACGTAAACAAGCCTGAGACCCTGGAAGCCCTTAAGAACAACATTCGACACGAGTGCGAGAATCTGTCGCCCGAAGTTCTCGCCGAAGTGATGAAAAATGCCATAAAACGAGCAATCAATTGTGACGGCGCCCATTTGGCCGATATCATCTTCTCGACTTGACCAATAAAATTCTGAAAGTTCAAATAAACATTATCAAAAAACAGAATCGAAGTTTTTCATTTAGAAGAAAAATTAGAGCCAAACAACAAACAACGGATGACTAAATGCTAAATGATTCTTAAGATTCTAAGGTACTCATTTTTCATGCTCGTTGAGCAGCAACGAAAACAAATTTTCGTTATCAATAAGCTTGGCTATCGAAAAACTTTCAATCGCAAAGTTTGTTTTGTTGGTAAATTTTCTGTGGAATTTTAATTTTTCGATAAATTTTTGATATCGTCATATTTTTATAAATTTTTAATAGCAAATTATTGCTATCGATAATTTTAGTGCTTTGTTTGAAAAAAAAATTTTTTTTTTTTGGTTACGGCAAGATTTTTCTATTGATAACTTATCTGCAGAAAACTTTTGCTCTCGCTAATGTTTTTTTTGTAGAAGTTTTTGTTTCCAATACATTAAATTAAATTGATCTTTAATTTCGTTGAAGTGTCAACAGAAGATTTTCTAGATTATAATAATTTTTTTATAGCGACTATTGACATGTACCTTTTTTTGTTCTAGAATTTTTTTTATGCAAAATTTAATATAAATAAAAAGCAAATACAATTTTTTTATTGATGATTTTTCAAGGAAAAATATTTGCTATTACAAAATTTTCTATAGCAATAACAATAATATTAATAAGATTTCGATTGCGAATTTTTTTCTGTCCACAAATTTTCGGTGGAATTTTCATTTTCCGATAAATTTTTAACATGGGTAAATTTTTACACAATAGATATAATTTTTGTGCAAATTTTTTATAAAATTTTTCTATTGAAAATGATTTTGTATCATTAAAATTTTCTTTAGGAAAGTTGTTTAGGAAAGTTGTGCTACCGATAACTTTTCCTTAGAAAAGCTAGTTTTCTATAGAAAAAATTTTTAGATTTTTTTTAAGTTTTTGAAATCGAACAATTACAAATTAAAGAAAAATTAAAATTAGAGAAAATTTTTGGTATCGGAATATTTTGGTGAGAATAAATTTGCACTCGACAAACTTTTTACAGAAAAATTTTGCTATCACACGATGCTTAACTTCTTGATATTTAACTCCGGTTAGGCCAATTTTATAAAATCAGCATCTTCTTTTAGTTGTCATTGCTGAACCAATTTTGAACTGTCGAGTCAGTTACAACCACTGCTTCAGTCATATATTTTCCTGGAGCCAAACTCCAAAGGATCAAGTTTAAAGTTTGCAATTAAAGAAACTCATAAGATGCCCATTTCGTTGGACAGTCTCTCTTGTTTGCAATACTTTTTAAGTGTAAAAATACCCATTGCTGCTTAGCTACCTTTCAACAATCCATCTTCTTATCATACATTCCTGTATAACTTAAATTTCTATAGCCTCTCTATGTTTTCCTCAAAATTGGCTTTTACAATATTTTTTTATTTTATTTTTTAAAGCTAATTATGTTGCTTTTTGCCTTTTTGGCTTTTTAAATTAAGAAAACGAAATTATTTCTACAATTAAAACATAATCTAATCGCACTCTCAGCAAAATTTCCTTTGACATATTTTGCAATTTAGCGCACGCCCTTTCTTGCACTCTTATAATCTTTTGCAATCTTTTTTTTTAAGAAAACTATAATAAAACTTAATAAAATTCACCTTCAGGAAATAAGTTTTTTACTCGGTTTCATTTTAATAAAAATATGCTTTTAGGCAAAAAAAAAATTAGTCCTGCGCAACGTATTGCTAAAGATGTTGTTAATGTTGTTAAAACAAAAAAAGTAGAAATATATTGTATTATTTTGATACATAAGAAGGGAACAACCAACATTATTAAGGAGAATTTCTTTTTTATTGGGTTCCAATTGTCAGTAAAGTAATTTTTACTCAAAACTTCTGCTGCCATCTATACGTCAAGTCGGATAGTTTTGGGACCACCCTCCTATTTATTCGGCTCCTTTCAATAATTTCGTTCCTGTTTTCTTTTAAGAATTCTTCCAGTTCTGAGACATGCAGACTAAAGCAGAAAATTAGGAAAACTTTTATCGATTTTCTAATCTCAAATTATCGGAATTATTGATTTGTATTTTAGAGATATCTTAAGGATTTGAAATAACTCAAATTCAGCCGCCATTGGCATCACTAATGCAATAATTTTTTAATTTTTTTTTTCCTTATAAACACCATAATGACACAATAACAATTTAAAGCGTTGAACTCAACAGGATTCCTTCAAAAGCACTTTTTTTGTTTGTTTGCTTCATTTACAAACATCTCATATTGATATAATTATGACATTCAAATATAAAAATTGCTGTTGTTTTTTTTTTCTCTAATTGAAATGATATTTTTATTTACTCTGCTTGTTTATGGTTTAATTATTGCAATATAAAAAGTCCTTTATTGTACAATAGTTTTTATATTTATTTATGGATAATTAAAATTAAAATGAAATACATACATTATGTAAGTTTTATTAGAAAACGAAAACATTATTGTAAAAATGTATTGTGAATCAAACAGCGTGAGTGTCACTACAAATTGTTATTGCATCTCTAATAAGAGTGTTTTTTGTTTAATTTCACACATTCAGCACTTTTAATTATTATTTTCCTTTTATTAATGACGATTTCATATGGTGATAAGTAGTTTAAGGATTTTATAAATTTAATTTCTGCGAAGCATACAGTGAAGTCTTGATAATATGGCCTGGGATATTGCAAACAAATGCTCAAAGCTTGTCTTATCGATTAGAAACAAACTAAAAAGAAGCACAATTGGCATCGACAGGACATGAACATCGAACTAACTTGTTTTTTAGTATTTCACTTTGCAGTCATTACATGACTGCTGTAAAGTAATGCAGACGGTATGCAGTTTGTGTGAAGCAGTAAGTTGTGCTTGACATAATATTTTAGTTGAAGAGTGCCTGTAAAAAAAATCTAAATTCCTGATTTCATATGTTTACGTTTTCCAGAGTTCACTGTATTCACATTTGGACAGGAGGTATACTTATTGCTTTCAATATGTTCATAAATTTAATGAAGAAATATTGTTATTGAGTGTTATAAATATTTTATTGTTATAATGAAGCCAATTTTTAAAATGAGACTGTAAATTAATGGATATATTTGTTAAGGGCAAAAATACGAGTAGAAGAAGGCATATTGGCTGTACTATTACAAGTGTTCAGATTATTGTAAAACTGTTCGATTTTTGTGTACCGTTGTTAAGCGTTTTTCATTCCGATCGCATCAATATAAAAAGACTATTTTTGATCTCAGATTAAACTTTTGTTATATTGGATCTTCGAAGAGAATATCAAGTTGCCAACGAATGCACAGTGGGAGATTTTGAAAAAAATGGAAATAATTCTGCAGTTTCTAAAATAATAAAATTTCATCCCGCATTTGAGAAGGAGTTACAGAGCTTAAGTTTGGAATTTCGACTTTATATCTTAAAAGGGATGGGAGTCAAAAAACCCCAAATAATATAAAAATGTATACCTATAAGTAAATAAATAAAAACTATTTCTGTCACAAAACACTAGTGTGAACAATTTTTTATTTATATATATGTACTACGTTTACACGCGCACTATTTGCATAAATTTTTTTTGTGTGCAATGTTTATCAATTTATTGTTTTTTATTAGGACACATTTGTAAGTGTGTGTGTTTTCTGAATTAGTAAGTCGCAATAAAAACAACAATATGGCAAAAATTTTCAGTTTTATTTGCAAATAAGCCTTGCGTATAAACGTAGTAATAGATGAACTAATTTATATTATTGGGCCATGTCACAGAGTTCAATTAAGTTCCGAAACGGAATTTAATCCATCCCAGTTGTGTCCAGACTGTTGGGGGCGCTGGTAAGCTGGGGTATGCTCCGGCTAGGGGTTGACATTTTGAGGTGGATTGAATTCCGTTTCCGAACGAAACTAAACTCTGTGACATGACCGAATAAAAATATTTTTTTCATTAAAATGTTTTTTTTTTTGTCTTATTTTGTACAATTTAAAGTTCTATCGGCCTTAAGGTAACACCCTTTGTCTCCTGCACATTAAAACCTAGTCATTTTTAAAAGATACTCAATTTTATTGCCCAGTGTAATCAGTTGTCTATCGAAACTATTTTGTTTTTCTTTTGATAATTATGATGGATTTAGTTTTGGAAAAGCACCTGACTTTTGACATTCGCTCACTGGAGTTTACTCATTTGAAAGTATAGACAAACAGGTGAATTGATAAGATAAATATATAGTCATTTTTCCTAACATCATTCCATCATTCACTTTTCTTTAAACCACGAAAAGCAAAAAACATTTCAAAGAAGGAGAAATAAAAAAACACTTAAAATGTTTTTAGAATGCTAAAGTATTTTCACAACTTCGGTGTATGCAACAGGCTGGCTGGTCGTCATGTAGAAACGAGTAAAGAATAAAAACAAAAAATAGAGCACGAGCAAAGAAACTACTGCTGCTATTATCGAATAAAAAAATATATATGAATATACATACAACAATAAATAACACCAGATGTAGTGGTAAATGCAACAAACTCCGGCAACATTGCAATAATCTTTTGTAACGCGCGCTGGCTGATTCGAACAACCGGCCTGACTTCAAAGTTTGTGTATCCATCCATTGATTAGTTGTTGGTATTTTTATTTCCTAATCAATTTTTGCCAAAATTCATTGAATGTCCCGCTGATTTGCGTTTGTTTTTAGTTCAATTTGATCGGCAGGCAACTTGCATTTTCTTTTTTAAGATGGATATCAGTGTTTTTATGTTCTTTTGTCTTATTTGCTACAATTTAAATTTTTTTATTATTTTGTTTTAAAATGATTAATGGCTTTTTATACTCCTACTTTTTTTTAGCCCAATTGTAGTTTTTATCTCCCTGCAGGTAGTATTTGCTACTTAATGAGTTAAAAGCCTTTTGGTCACGTTTTTTTTTTCTTTCTTTATTTTTGTGTCAAAGGTGTTGTTTTATTTGTCTTAAAAATGTTTTATTTCTGTTTAAAATAATTTAATTTATGTTTTGTTTATTATGTTACTTTAACAATTAATTAACTCACAATAGCGATGATTAATGCTTTTTTTTTTTTTTTGCTGCAAAGAAAGAAAGGAGTTAAACTGAAATTTCTTAATTTACAAAATACTTTTGTAAAGATCTTTATCCTTTTTTTGGTGTTATTGTGTTTTTAGTGAAAAATTGTTTTGCATTTTTTTAAGAATATTTTAAAGGACGTTTTGCTTAAAGAAAGCATGTGGGAAATTTGTCATGTAAATAGAAAGGTGTTGGTAGGTACTTTTGTTTTAGTAAAAATTTAATGATATTTTTTTCGCAATGTGAATTGTTGGGGTATTCACTTTTGGAATTTGAAACTTAATTTGTCTGGTAATTTTTTTTTTTTTTCATTTGTTCAGTTTTGATAGTTTTTTAATCCACTTTTTTTTAATAATCTTTCTATTAAATTTAATTTAAAAAGTGAATTCTTTCGTTTTTATTTTAGACAAAGTTTACGGGCATCCGCATTTTTAGTGATAGCGTTTTGTGTGTCAAATCGCCTATTTAACAGAACATGAATAATAAAATAATTTTTCGTGATTATATTATTTTTGGCATTTGCTATATTTTTGTTTTGATTCTTTATAACTAGCATACCAGAAAAATTATAACTATTAGTCTATATTTCACTAGAATTTTTAATCTTAAATTCTATAAAGCAAATCCACTTTTTATGACGGAAAGAATTTCTTACAATACGAATTCGGTCCTAAGACTAGCCGAGCTTATGTATAAACGGCGGCCCTATTTCGCCGATAACTCTTCGAATGTTGATTTCCAGGTGTTCAATTGTTTGTGGTTTATCGACGTAGACAAGTGACTTAACATAACCCCAAATTAAATGGGCCATTACGTTAAATAACTTTTTCATCAAAAGTTTCTTTGAGTAAACCAATTGTAGCTCCCGCTGTGTGGCATGTGGCTCGGTCCTGTTGAGGTACGAAAAAATTTCGAATCATGTTGCTATACCGTTCACCATTGGCAGTAACATTCTGACCCTCATAATTTTTGAAGACATATGGGTCAATGACCCTGCCAGCCCATAAAGCGCACCGAATAGTAATTTTCTGTAGATGCAATGGTGTTTCGACAAAAGCTTGTGGATTATCCTCACTTCAAGTGCGACAATTCTGCTTATTTAAGTACCCATTCAACCAGAATTATGTACGCCACAAAATGGAATAAGTGCACGATGAGTTTGACGAATGGAAAAATTATTTTGTTAAAAAATTTCAACAATTTGCACCCGTTGCTCTGGTGTAAGTCGATTCATAATGAAATTTCAAAGCAAACTAAACAAAAAGCAACTACCAGCTGTTAAATGGATGCTCAAACAAAGCAGTGATGCCAACTCAAAGTTGTGACACTCTAAAGAAACACGCACAATGAATAGGTGGAGTCTGCGTTTCATGGCTTTTTTTTAAGAAACTAGACAGTTCTAACAATAAACAGGGTATCTAAGCTATTGAATATTGCTGGAAAATATGTATCGAGCTTAAAAGAGATTACTCGTATGTTGACAAATAAAGCAATGTTAAGAAATTTGTTAATTTTAATCCTTTTGGCTTCAAAACACATGAATTTAAAAAAAAAATACCCACCCAAAGCCCAATACACTTTTTATAAAAAGCACCTTTTGTAAAAAGTACTTCTTGTAAAAAGTATTTATTGTAAAAAGTACTTTTTGTAAAAAGTACCATTTGTAAAAAGTATTTTTTGTAAAAAGTACCTTTTGTAAAAAGTACTTTTAATTAAAAGTATCTTTTCTAAAAAGTACATTTTCACATAAAGTACATTTTCACATAAAGTACCTTTCGTGAAAAGTGCCTTTTTTTGAAAAGTACCCTTTTAACCTTTCGTTATAAATACATTTAAAAAAGTAAGTGATGTAAAAACTATTTTTTTTTGTAAAAAAAATATGTTTTGAGAAAGTACCCTTTACAAAAAGTACGTTTTGACAAAAAGTATTATTTGATAAAAAAAATTAATTTTTTCGTAAAAGGTGCGTTTTAAAAGATTACCTTTTACAAAAAGTACTTTTTGCAAAAAAAAAAATTTTGACAAAAAATTCCTTTCGCTGGAAGAAGATAAGAAATTTTATCGAGTTGAATATTGTGCATAAAGGTTTTTATCGTAAAATTGGCTCTTGGCTAATCGCTCTCGAGAAAAATTGTATGCCAGTACCAGTCTATTCCTATTCCCTAAGCTCTAGAAAATAGCATGAGCCTGCCAATAGTATTGACGTTACGTCGACAAATAGATACCGAATAAGGGGTATTGTCAAAGGGACCTTTTTTTTAGCTGATCACACTTGACCAGCGAGGTCTTGTGATTTAACACCTTTAGATTTTTTTCTTTGAAGCAACGTTAAAGATAAGGTTTATGCCAATGGCCCACAATGGATTCTGAGGTTATTAAGAACATACAGATGCAAGTATGAGAATTTGTGAAAATAATATGGTCCTGCAAGCGTAACCGTGGCGGCCATTTGGCTGATATTATCTTACATTATTTATGACATACCCTGCTATGTACAATTATATGCACATCTGATGATTTCGCTCAAAAATACTCGTTTCAGATGTAACGGATGAAAAATAAATTTTTAGTGTCAGTTACTAAATATTTAAATTACTTTCTCTTCTTGGCCAGCCTCATATAATATTGGCTTTAGTGCAGCTTTAATTCGTTTTATTTGGAAAATTTTGCAGCCATGATTAGTAACTTTTTCTACCACTCCCATTTGTTTAAGTCGCGAGACGAGTACGTTTGGAACAATTGATATACATTTTCCCGCAAAGTGATGTCATAAAAATTTTCATATTATTTTCTAGGACTCTAACAATTTTGTAATTAGCATTTACAGAATTGTTCTTCCGATTGTAGGTCAATTAATGTAAACTTAAGTCTTATGTTCAAGTTTTTAAATTGAAATAGAATACGAGAATTGTTTGAGCAAAAAACAAAAACCGAAACAATGCACATCTGTGGATATATGTATGAGATATTTTAAGTGCTATTAAAGGTTGTTCTGCTGTCAGCTGAGCTTATTAGTTGGAAAAACTGCGATTTACTTTCAGATATTGTACTTGATTGTAAAAAAAATCACAAATTAAGAGATAATCAGGCTTATCCTAAAAAAAAATTTCACATGGAAATTTCCGAACGTGTGAAAAATTGGTATCAAAAAACTTCATACGATTGCGAAATAATCTGACAATTTATGAAAAAAAATCATTCACATAGATTTTTTCTGTTGGACAAAGTGGAAGCATGTAAGTTTTTAATTTTATTGGAATTGATTAAACGAAATTAAAATCCTTGTGAACGAAAAATTTGATTCGGAAATTTTCACATGTGGAATTCATGATAAGGTTGAATATGAATGCATTTTCGTTCATCAATTTCAAAATTAAATAGAGAGGAATATTCAGCTGCTACAGCGAAACAGAGCCAAGACAACGTTCTGTGGGAATAGAACTCCCCTTTTTATAACAACCTTGCATAATAAAACTTCCTTTGCTTGGTTTACGTGGCTGACCGCTTCGCGGCTGCATTCAAGTAGAATCTAGATGATTCATTTTTGAAAGACCACTCCATTCAATAAACATTGAAGCATTTTTAGAAATCTAATTTTAATGTGAAATACATTCTGGAAGTTAGTTAGTTGTTTAACCCACTAGTAGCTGCACTGAACTCAAATGACTGTACCTGAAAAATCTATTTATATTTAGTTTTTTTTTTTCTCGTGACAAGGATATCAAATAAGTAACAAATTAAATATGTACTGAAATTCCATATCTATGTATATCAAATAATGCATTTAGCAAAAACTAAGACGTATTTATTAGACCTTAAAGACCTTTTTAAAATAGAAATTAAACAAAAAAATATTTAAATATTAATTTACACCTGCTAACTGACACACATAATTTAGAACTAAAAACCCTATCATTAAACATGAAATAAAACTAAAAACAAAACTTTTTCAATAAAATCTTTTAACGCGCCAAGTCATAAATAATTAACAAAATACTTTTAATAACAAGGTTAGAAATAAAAATGCCGCTACAACTGTAGAAAAAAAAAGTAGTTAAAACCACAAAATGAGAAGAAAATTTAAGGTAACACACACACATGACACAAAGCAGCGACCACACAATTGAAAATGAAGCAGTTAATAAATATACTTAGGGACTAGAGATGGTAACGTGAGTAATTCTTGCACAAGCATGAGCACGTGAGTGCAAAAAACTTAAGGAGTGAGAGTTGCAATCATTTTACAAATCAGTCAGCCAACGTTAACGAAATGTTTTTCTACAATTAAATTTTTTTCTCATAATTTTTTCTTCTAGCTGCGTGTTTACACACTGTTTTTGTTTTGCTTTTTTTTCACTGCAAAGAACAAAATAAAATGCTTTTTTTATTTATTTTCGTACCCTGAACAAAATATTTTTCAACTTTAACATTTGTTAAAGACCTAATTATATCAAATTTTTATATTACTTATTCATTGAAATATTGTTTCTTAAAAATTTATTGATTGCTTCTGGTTGGCGGAAGTTTTCGTTTTTAGAGTTCGGTACACAAAAGTTTAACAGTTAAAGGGTGTTCTAAAGCGAGCAACGTAAAATTTTGAAATCCTTATGTAATATACGGACAATTTATAAAGACACTTGAAGTTTTCAAAGTTAGTGTATTTTTATGCAGACTACACCAATTAATAGTGAAATTAAAAAAATGTGAAATAAAGAGTGTTCTATCAGTTAATGTTATTTTTACTATGTCATTTTGACAACTTAATACATACATATATTTTGGCAATCGTAAAAGGAAAATTTTCAAAAACACTAAAACCAAAAAAAAATTTAAAAAACGAAAAATCACCAAAAACAAAAATGCGTTTAAATGAAAAATATCACCAAAAATGAAATAAATCGCTAAAATACAAAAAATATCACCAAAAGTAAAAAGGTCGCCGAAAAAAATACAAAAAAATCGCCAAATGCCAAAAAAGCGCCTAAACTGGAAAAAAGCTTAAACCATGTATTGTAAAAAAAATCTCCAAAAACCGAAAAAACGCCAAAACGAAAACAAACACCAACGAGCGTCAATACTAAAAAATCGTCCAAAACCAAAAAAAAAATCGCCAAAGAACCAGAACGTGACCCGTTGGCTGAAGTAGTTAGCACGTTGACCACAAAACCGAAGGTCCTGGGTTCGAGGCCGGCATCCAACAGTCATTAAATAACAACGCCACGTATTTTTCTGATGCGCATAAGTCTCCCTTTGTATCAGTTTTTGTAGGATGATGGCGTCACTGGTCACTGAACTATACCGGCTTCAGCAGATACTAATCCTAATGTAACATCAAAACGCCCTCCTTCGTTGTGTATCAGAATCATTGGCGAAGTAAAATAACCAATAAAATGGCTACAAAACACAGCTTCAAAAAAATTCAATACACCTCATTTAACACCAGAGGCGCTGCAACACATTATTAAAAACGTGCAAAAAAAGCAGATTTGTAAAAGAATGAAGCTTTACTCTATGTCTTCCTTCACCACCTGCCTTCTCTATCACTATCCCTTTTTTAAAGAAGGTACACCTATTAAAACTTGTAGGCATTCATTGCCTGAATGTTACTTCTCTTTACAAAAAAAAGTAAAAAATTGCAAAAAAAACCGAAAGAATCGCAAAAAAAATAAAACGGCCCTTCGTGTGCGAGTCCAAGTCGCACTTTACTGAATTTATTTATTTTTTTATAATTTTTCTGATTAATTTTCACGTTTTTTTATAAATTTGCTTGCAGGAAAATATTTCTTTCAAGAGCAATTTTGCGCATATAACGGAAATCACGTGAGCGTGCTGCCTGCCCAACTCTACTCCGAGCACAAGCTGCAAGCGCAACTCATCCGTTTTGTTTTTTATATGTAGATATGTATTTCGTATCCACTATTAAGGATTACGCCATTTGTAACATATAATTGGATCAATTTGGAAAAAAATTTATGACTTTTAATCCACAATCGTTCGTTGTGCAGGGTTAAAAAAAAGATAAAAATACAAGAAAAATATTTCAACTATTTAGAACAGGTGAACTCATGCCACTTAAGCAGTTTGTATTATGTTTATAATTTTCTTTTCGTTCTGCTTAAGTTGCCACTATGGCCCGTTAATATAATGATGCGCACGCAATTGATGGGTTCGTTATAAAACTGTGACACACACACACACACACATACGCACGCACGCACTCAAACACTTTGTCGTCAAGTTTTCGTTTATGAAAGGCTGTGTTAGGGACAAAATCAAAGTCTCTGAAACGATTGTAATCATTGTTAGTTAGTAGTGGTAGTTAAAGCTGTATTACATTTAGTGTTTATGGCGTATTCCCTATTGACCCTTAAATAAAATGCGTTTCTTTTTTATTTTTTATTTTTGGCTACCTCTTACATATTTGTTGGGGTTCCTTTTATTGGTATGAGGAGTTTTTGTAAAAATTCTTTTTATGGCCACCAAACATTCAAATCCTAACAAAGAAAGAAAAAAAGCTTGAGGACATTATTTGTTTCCTAGCACAAAGAATGTGTAACAATTTTAATAAGGGGCCTGTGGTTTATTTTGAAAGAGGTAAGAAAGAAATGGCAGGGATAATGGCAACAGCAATAACAGTAAGAGGAAAGAACTTTTTTATACAAAAGAATACGCACATGCCTCGAAATATGTACATACACACATATATATTCAGATAACTTTTTTTTTTTTTTTGAAAACAGGGCGCAAAACATCGAGTGCAGCTTAGGCTGTGTAACACGTAGCGCCGTCCGGTTGAAACCAAATGTTACCAATATCGTCCTCTTCAATTTTTGTGAACAAAAATTCGTTCAACATGGCCCGATAACGATCGCCATTGACTGTAACGGCAACTCCTTGCTCATTGGCCCAATTATGCCTCTGGACCAAAATCCGCACCAAACAGTGACTCGTTTTTGGGTGCGTCGGCTTTTCAATGTATGCGTGCGGGTTTTCTGTGCCCCAAATGCGACAATTTTGCTTGTTTACATACCCGCCAAGATCAAAATGAGCTTCATCTGAAAAGATGATTTTGGCTAAATCGGCATCTTCTGTAAGTCGATCGCAGGCAATATTTCCCAGCGTTGTTCAAGCGTATACACAACCATATTCGTTCAGCGGAAGGATAAAACTAATTATCTGTCAAATCAAACATGAGCTAAGTGTTACCATTCACGAAATAAGCACTAGTTGAAAAAATAACGTTATATGGCGACCCTATATATATGTGTGTGTATATATATATATATATAGAAATATAGATATCGTATATAGTAGTTTTGTGATCAATTGGGCCCTTAACAAAAATTCTATCTGGTCCAACCTGAGTTACAAATAATGGTATGAAAATCCTTAAACAATAGTCTCTAACATCATTTCACTAAAATATCCTTTATAGTTAAACGATAGGACAAGTCAATTTTTTTGGCTCATAACTACTTGTTTTTATCTCCAAATTCTAATCATAGAAAGGTTTTTTATGTTTGCTTCTATGTACACACATACATATATACATACATACATATAATATATATACAAACATGTATGCATGTACGTATATAAAGTGTTTACACATACCTAATAGTTCTTTGATTTTGCTACCAACAAGCTTTAACGTTTTATTTCACTACTAAAATTTGCAACCAGTGTTAGCAATTTAGCACTTTTTCACTACTTAAAATCGTCTTTGTATAAAAAACATTTTTATTTCAATATTTTACTTTTATTTAACGCTTGTCAAAATGAAAACGAATTTAATTTAATTCCTACTCATTTTGACACGCGCTAAATAAAAGTAAAATATTGAAATATATATTGCATAACTTTTGGTTTTCATTTTAGCTTTTACATACATACATATTACATACAACCAAAGGTTGCCTTGATGTAAAAAGTTAGTAGAAAACAAAATAGCCAACACATGCTGAATAATATTATCGGCCATGATCTGAAAACCGCAAAAAATTTCAAAAACGAAAAAAAGCCAAAACTAAGAAAAAGCGTTAAAGCTAAAAAAAATCTACAGAAACCGAAAAAAAGTTTACCCGTTTACCGGTTTGTTACAGTTTGAGGTGGATTATATTCTAATTGCGAACTACTGGGCAAAATATATATTCTTGTGTATGTGTGTGTGTGTGTATGTGTCTGTGTAAATCGTATATATTTTATGTGAACAAACGTATCGAAAACTCCTTCACAATTTTATTTTGTACTCCCCCAACCCACTTTAATGATTTGATTTCTTTTCATACCAAGTTGTAATTTCGTAAAGACTGCTTCAGTAGATGGACATTTTTTTTTGTTCGTCCTCAATAACCGAAATGATAGACTTTATTTTTATATGTACATTGTCTAGAGAAGTTAAAGGATAAATTTTTTATACATTTTTATACTGCAAACATGTTGTTGACTCATGCTTTGTTTTGTAAGCATGACTTGCTCTAACCATTTTATTGTGTTGCAAGAGTAGAAAAAAAAAGATATATAAAGTAGCAGATAAAATTATATATTTTGCGGCATTGATGTAATTGTGTGACATTGTGTCACATACTGATTGTGTTCTAACAGGAAAGCATTGAAAATGTCTTTCACATAAACGAGAAAAATGGGAAACGCTTGCTTCGTTCGTACTCGCCAAAAATTCATTTCTATACTTGGAAGCATAATCGAATTTCCAATGAAACGTTAAATGATATGTTGTATGTTTTCATTGTCATAGATGTCCATTTGCTGTTTATTTTTTCTTTTATAACATTCGTTTGTGTGCTTGTTTTATTTAGTTATTTTGCCTGTTTCTTTTATACCCTTTTTAGCAAAGAGTAGGCCCGAATTTTATGGCGCAATATCGATTATGGCTTATTGTTACAGTTTGATGTTTCCTTTCGCATTATGATTATTATTCTTTCATTTCAAGACTTTAATTTAGTGCAGAAGCTTTCTGTTATGGTGGAGAGCAATTGCCTAACAACATTTAGATTTATTTGAAAGGAAGCAAACATTTTCTATTTTAGGGTTAACATTTATGTAAGTTATTAGTAAAGTTTTCGTGCTTGAAGCAATAATTAAAATTGCCATGGCTCACGTGAGTAAGTTAAGTTCTTATGAAAAATTATTCAAACACACGAAAAATTTTTATTCAAAAGAAAGTGTTGACCAGCGAATTTTTTGGTAATTGAAGCAAACAATTTCCTGGACTGTATCAACAGAAATTAAACAAAATACAGCATTTATAATTTGTAGGCATTTACGCATGATTTACTTGAATAACACAACGAACGTTTAAGAATTGTTATTTCAATCACATGAGCTTACATGACAGAAATTTTATTTCGTAATTGGAAATTTCTAAAACACATTCATTCGTATACACTGAAACCTAACTTTTTTTACAAAATATATCTAATATAGTTTTTATAACGACTGTACAAAAAAAAAATTATTTTTATTATTGAAAAATACCACTAAAAATAAAATAAATCGCTGAAATGCAAAAACATCGCCATAATTAAAAAAAGTCGTCAAAAAAATAAAAAATCGCTAAAACGAAAAAAAAGTGCCAAACCAACAAAAAATAGCTGCAAGTAAAAAACAACCGAAATAAGTCGCAAAATTGAAAAAAGCGGCAAGACTAAAAAAAATGGAAATAACTAAAAAAAATCGCCAAAAATCAGGAAAAAGAAAAAAAAAATTTAAAACTAAATAAAACACCAAAACAATCGGCCGAGCAAATTTCTCGTTTTCCAAAAATAAATAATGGTCCCATTGATGTATGTTAAATCATACATACTAAGAAAACTGCAAAAAGTCTGAAAAAAATCGCTAATAGTGGATTTATATTTTTTTTTTTAAATCGAGCGTTTTTAAATCGTCTCCATTCGCAGAGCAGGCAGGAATAAAAAAGTTTTTAAATGTCTACATCATGTAAGATTTTCGATTATATAGGCATCGTATAATATTAGATATCGCTCATTTACTCAAACAACTTCATAACTCAAAAAAATAGTTTGCCAGAAAACGAGCTTGAAGTCTTCAATTTACAAACACCTTTTATAATTTTATTTTTCTCTCAAGAATTGAGTATACAAGATATCTTTATAAAATTTTTACACAATATGAAAAACGATTTAAGGATTAATTCTGCATAATTAACTTAAAAATTAAATTTTTTGAGTTATGATGTTCTTTGAGTAAATGAACGATATGTAGTGTCCGTACGGAACCCTTAGTGTACGAGTCAAAGTCGCACTTTACTGAACTTTTATAATAAAGGGGTGGCAAATTCGAGGATAGAAAGTAAATAAGCTGTCAAATCATGAAATATTAAGCACTGAGCTGTCATCTTTTGATATTTATTTAGTAAAAAGTTGAAAAATGTTAAACAAAGAATTTAAATTGTGAAATTTCTTAATTTTAATTTGAAAAACCAGGCTTACGTGAACAAATCAGAAACAACTGGCGCTTGAAAGATAAAATTCGGCGCTGCATTGACGACATAAGCGAAACTTTTTTGCAAAATGTGGATCGATACTTTGTGAAAAGGGCGGAAATCTGCCGACGTGATAGATGTAGACATTTCCCCGACATCATATTTCATTTTAATTCCCACATTTCTGCTTTAGATTTGTATCAATAAAACTTAATTTGTCAAAAAAGTGTGTTTTAAGCCAATTTACCCCGTGGGAAAAGTTGTCATTAATTACATATTAATGGGAGAAATAATGTATTATTTTCCAAAGCTATACAATGCATTCCTTTAGAAACGAGAGGGTAATTTGATCACGTGCATTACCACAGAAGGAATGTACGCATTAAAACAATTCATTACTTTCCTAGGACATGTTCTGTGTTAACGGTAATGAATTCAGGAATGAAAATAATACATGCTGTGCATTACCTTCTCCTTTAGCTGTTCCCACTGGGTACTTCCCAACCTCAAATTTGTCCAGCCTTTAGGTACAGTGGGAGAATTCCAATATTTGGGTATGACGATTTAAAAATGATGCGAGTAATTTTTAAATCGCATGTGAGTTGCAAACCGCCAAACTTATTTCTACATATTCTGTAAGTCACGCGTTTTGCCTGCGGTTTGCCATATTTATTTATGTCAGTTGTTTGTTGAAATCGTCAGTGTACTCGTATAAATAAACATTGCAAAGACAAAATTAACAAAACAATAGAACATTTTATAAGTTAGGTTTTTTTTATAAACAATTAACCAAACTATTGCAAACTATTTTATTAAAATCAAAAGAAAACATATTTAATTTCATTTATTAATTATTTTAAGGTTTTCTTAAAGTTTGGTTTGGTTCACTGCAGTATACGCTTGCGATTTGAACTCGTCAAACTTCCTGCGATTGTCAACTTTAGAACACTTATCATGCGATATGAACTCGCATGCCTGATAGTATTTACCTCTTATATTTTGAATGTATGATTTATATAGAATTTTATATTGTATTTGTCTTCTTGTATTTCTTCTTCAATCTTGTTATAAAAAAAAATATAAACCCATAATAAATTTTGGTGGCGGCCTTAATGTAAAAACAATTTATTTTATCAAAGAAGCCATGTGTTAACTATTCTTGACTTTTATAATTTATTCAAAATTTTACACCACAAATGACTTCTGTTTGTATTTCATTTTGTTTTTATGTTTTAACAACCTGGTTAGTAGAAAGTCAAAACTTGTTTGACACCAAGCGGCATGTCCTTTATGTCCTGTAGAATTAACTAGAAACCTGGCTGTCTCCATTAACAGCATGTGTGAGCGCAATGTTATCGTTGGCTCATAAAACGATGTGACAAAAGAGGTACAAAAAGGTTACAAACAAGACTCAACTGCACTACATTTTCTTTCCAAAGGAAAACAAAAAGTTGAAAAGGTTTAGGCGACAAGGGGCAGGTGTAACTTTACAGAAAGATAGCAAAATACTTCGTTTGGGCAAAAAAAAATTCATTAATAGAAAAATTAGGAGAATAAAGCGTTTAGTTAGAAATTTTTTAAGTTCTTAAAAGAATATTTTTATGAATTAGACCATTAGTTTATGTCTTTGTTCAATAAAATATATGCTTTTCTTATCCTGCAACTTAAAGGGCCTGTTTAGCGATACTGAAAGAATATGCCAACTTTCAAATTTATATTAAAATCAACAACTAATTTAAAAAAAACTTTATTTTTATTTTTATACATAAATTCAGAACGTGAGTATACATACGTTCGATATCGTTGAACGGACTCGGCATCATACTTTTCTTGTAAAAAAATCTACTGTGCCAGTTAGCACACTTTTCTTTAAGAAAAAGTTGAATTTATTATTCACATCACACTTGTCTCGGCCAAACTTATTCGCAGTACAATTTTTTTTATAAAAGGTGAACTTTTCTCATAGAAATTGTGGAGCGCCTTTTACAGCACACTTTTATTATAGAAAAGTTGACTATACCACATCATACTTTTGTTATGGAAAAGTTTACTGAATTAAAGCACACTTTTCTTATACACAAGTTGAGTGTATCACAGCACACTTTTCTTATAGAAGAGTTAACTGTGGCACAGCTCACATTTCATTTTTATAGAAAAGTGATCTTTTCTTATATAAATTTTAAAGCGCCTTTCACAGCAAACTTTTATTACAGAAAAGTTGACTGTGGCAATCGATATATAAAAAAAAATTGAGTGTGGCTTAAGCACACTGTTCTTTTGGAAAAATTAGCCGTATCACAGCACACTATTCTTTCACAAATATTGACTGTTGCTGTCATAGAACACTTTTCTTATAGAAAAGTTGATTGCGCACGTCGCAACACACTTTTTTCATACAAAAGTTGACTCTGTCTATCCCAGCAGACGTTCCTTACATCCATAAGAGTTGCCTGTGTCACAGTTTCTCCTGTGTCGTTAGAATGCTGTTTATTTTGTGTAATACAGTATTAAGTTTTCAATTTATGTCTATCAACAATTTGTTATTAATTCATTAAAAATCCTTTGGTAAGACATCAAATAGAAAATTTCGCAGCCCATTAACTTGTAATTGAGCAACAATTGCTCGTATCATAGAAATGTTTAACAACCCTTTTATTTGTTGTACAAGCCGGAGCTGTTTTAATATTCACTTAATTAGCGGTTTCTATAACAAAATAAAAATTGTGGCTCTGTCACTATGTGCATCTCCCTCTGTCTTAGTTTGTTTGGAACAACCCTTTAAAACGAGAATGGCTAAAGAGGTATTAAAATGTTTGCAACCCTTTAGAATGTCACAACAGGAGATTATCATGTGTGTTGGGGTCGCTGTCTTCTTTTGAAAAGGGTTAAGGGGTTTCTTTTTATTCATTGATTTTTTTTATAAGGAAGGACTAGCGTTCTAATCGGTTTTTGTTAAGAGTTAAGTGCGGAAAATAGTTTAGTTTGTTGTTCTCTTTTTATTTTGCTTTTTTTATTGTTGCTTGGAACAGATCGCGGTATGATTTAACACAAGAACTCACGTACACCAACCAGCAAAAACGTCCGGTCTTTGCAAATCGAGTAGTTGAAATGATAGTATACATTGGTTAATCAAGATTAACCCAGATTAATCAAGATTAACCAATTAGTATACGCTGAGGATGTGTCATTTAAAGTGATCTTGACACGCTGCAATGATACAATTATCTAAAGTTTGGAACTGGAACTACTGCTGTCCGCTAAGGAACCAGCTAAGTGTCTACTTTTGTGTTGTTTATCTTTACTCTACATTGTATTTTACACATTTTTTTAAGGTCAATTTGCTCTACATCTATAATACAAACAATTATGCACAAATTCTGTTTATGCACTTTACTCACGCTCACGTTTGCGTGGCCGAAAGAAAATATTCGGGTATGTTCTGCATTCCAAGTGGAATTAAAACGTGCGGATTTGCCATAGAATTATTGTTGGAAATGGGAATTTATAACAACAATGCTATGCCAATTCCGAACGTTTTAATTTCACGTGGAATACAGAACATACCCGATTAGTTCCATTCACATAAGTGATCAGGCATAATTTTTATGCCAATCATATACACATACATACATACGTATAGGCAGAGCCCATCGTAAATCCAAACTTGAAACTAAATTTGTATAGTCTGTTGAATTTGTAGCATCTGCTTTAAGGCAGGATACCCACTTATTTTAATAAATTACTTTCTGTATTTATTATTGGTATTAATTATTACAAAATTATAATACAAAAATTTTCCAACTATTTCCCATCCATAAATTAAACAAGAATAAAATTTCAATTTTTGAATAAACATTTGCATGAATGAGGAGAGAAAGACAAACACTACAACCGCTAATTATCCTTTTTTTAAGTGTAAGTAAATGTTTCCCAACTATTATTAGTCTAATAAAATATTAACTTAAGACATTTTCAAACATATTCAAAGTACTTAAACAAAAACGCTAACAAAAAAAACAAAAACTAAGTTAAAGAACATCCCTCAAACTAGAACACCTACACAGGAATTTATCTTTCCTTTAAGGCATCCTTAGCAGTAGAAGGAAAAAAGTCTTAAGGAAAAAATGTTCTGCTTAAATGAATTCATGTGAAAATAGAAAATTTTATTTTTTGCCATCTAGAAAAAAAAACAAAAGAAAGTTACATATTTTCACACAATAATTAAAGAAGAAAAGAAAAATGTTGGCAGAAAAGCGGGATAGAAAAGAAAAACGTTTGTCATGCAAATGACAGTCCAATGTCCGGTCATCATTTACGCCATCTTTACAAACGCAATAAGAAAATTAAATAAAATTTAAAAAAAACGTATAAAAGGCAAGAACAGGAAAAAAGTAGATAAAACTGGAATTATAAACAACAAAAAGGACTAAAAGGACTTTACAACTCCAGTCACTTGTACACTCATCATATTAATGACAACAAAGGCTAATTAAAAAAAATAGAAGAGAAAAGAAGCCCTCAGCAGCCACCCACTCCACCACCCACTGTAATTCTTTTCTAATTTGTATGTTGGCATCTAAAAAAAAATCCGCTGAATTTCATTGTTTTCTTTCCTTTTCACTTTAAAACTCAAAATAAATTCACAACGTTGGAAAAATGTTGTCACTTTTTAGAAATTCATTGAGATTTTAATAATTGCCTTGGCTACAACAAATACGAGTATCCTGGCGGCCCCACAAA
The DNA here is from genome assembly GCA_936439885.1 of Nowickia ferox. NCBI lineage: Eukaryota > Metazoa > Arthropoda > Insecta > Diptera > Tachinidae > Nowickia > Nowickia ferox. Next base: position 16,030,046 of record OW387027.1, read on the forward strand.
GCCTTCGCTACAATATGGATGTACGTAATGAAAACAAATGCAAACAGGCGAAAATTAATGACAATGAGAAAGAAAATGTTCTCAAATACTTAAGCAATTCTAGCAGCGTGGGTGGGGGAATTAATACATCTTTTTTTTCTTCTCATTTTTGTTCTTCTGATGCCTTCTTTGATGGTGATAAATTAAAAATATATTTTATTTTCATTTTTTATTTTTCAAGTTTTTTGTTTGTCTTTATTATTTCGGTTTTAATTTTCTTCTTGTCAGCAGCACCAAATTGTTCGAATAAGTAGAGAGACCCAGTAAAAAAGCCTCCTTTTCTCATTGAAGTCTTGGTTATGTTTTAAGTTTTACTTGTTTTCGTAATGCAATCATCCCTGGTATTTTTAGGGAACATTTTGCTGGAATTTTCTATTGTTTAATTTTTGGCATGATGGCATGAAAAATATTTTTATTTTATTTTAATTTTTGTTATTTACAAAGGAGTGGAATATTTATGGCATTAAAATATATTGCTGAGAAATAGTGAATTTTTTCAATATTTAAAAAAAAATAATTTGCAGTCAAGTCGTAAAAAAGTATTTCCATATATTTTTTAGCAACGAGTATTTTAACCGATTTCAAAAGTTGGAAGCTTCCATATTCGTGTGAAAAAGAGTGAAAAAGGAGAAGGGTCTTATAATGACAAAATTAAAAGTGGGCTGGTTTGCGCCCATTAGAATTCAATATTAAGATGGGCCCGCACTTAAGCTCTTAAAACTTAGTACTCAGCTCAAATTTGTGAAAAATGTAAAGCAACATTATTATTGCTTTTAACGTAATTCTCAGCACAACTTCGAAACTTTCGAAACCACTCCAACACTTTGAGCTCTTAATACGACATAATTGCCCCTATCAGGGTTCTAAACTAAATTCAGTTTGGTCGTCTAAGAGTAGACCAAACTTACACACGACCAAACTGTGTTTTAGTGTTATGAACCCCAACTGTTTTCAGTTGAAATTTTCATCGCGTTGCCAACCTTAAATATCAAGTTTGACAGAAAACAATTAATTTGTGTGAAAATTTAAAAAATACAATATTTAGAAAAATATGGCTTTTAGTGTTTAGTTCAAAGAAATCATACCAAATGGATACAAATATGTGTAGATTTATTTTATGACGATGAAAACGAAGTCGCAAATATAGATGTGCTACGTATCAAAAGAAAAATTCATGATTTCAAACCTCCTGAACTAACCAATGCAACGTAAGGAATAATCAAAATTCCTTAAAAACTAAGTTTGGTTAGTTTTTTAAATATTTGAGACAGAACAAAGAAACGTTTTGTTATTTGTTGGATCACCTAAAACCATATTTAAAGAAATTATTTGTATGTATGTACCGGGCACATAAAAATACCACGGACACTGAAACTGTTAAGAAAATTTTGTTCTCAAGCATAACAAATATTTCTAGTTACGATTTTTCCACTTTTCTGCTTTTTATATCGCACCAACCAATCTGTAACTAGAAAAACTCAACTACTAAAAACCAGTTGTGTATACTCAACGTTTTTCTCAACCAATTGTACGCAGATTTGTACATTTTAAATTAGTAGAGAATGGCAAGGGAAATTTATCAATCTTAACCAAACTATTTTAAAAGTTGAAAACCGTTATAGGGACAAATATTATGTTTAAAAAATTGGGCAGAGCCCAAGTAGGCCTCTTACGATGAAACAATACTGCATAAGGAAAAGGTATCATGAAATAAGTCCGAAGTGCAATAACTCCCAACAAAAAAATTAATAATCCCCAATAATTTTTCCATACAAAATTGGGACTTATTTCATTATGAAATAACTCCCAGTGGGAATTATTAATTTTTTTCATATGAAATAACTCTCAACGAAAAATCTGTTGCGACTTTTTTCATGTTCATTTCATTTAGAGTTATTGGCCCATAACCATAGTCAAAATAAAGTGTACTTTTAAGTATTTAAAACCAGTATTACCATACAAAATACTGGTTTTAAATTCTTAAAGTATACTTTGTTTTGACTATGGTTATGCGCCATTGCCTACTGTTATGAATAGGTGTTGCCTTCTTTACGAAAGGTGGTGAAGTAAGATATAGAGGAAAGCTTCATTCTTTGACAACTCTGCTTTTTGCACGTTGTTAATAATGAGGCGTAATCAATGAGGCGTAATCAATTTTTAGTAGCCATTTTATTGGTTATTTTACTTCGGCAATAATTCTACACAATATCGACGAAGGAGGGAGTACTTCGGATGTTATATTAGTATTAGTATCCGCTGAAGCCAGAGTAGTTCAGTGGCCAGTGTCTATGCCTTCTTTCCTACAACAACTGATACAAGGGGACACTAATGCACATCAGAAAAATGCGTGGTGTTGTTATTTAAAGAATTTCGAGACCGGGCTCGAAGCCAGGACCTTAGGTTTTGTAGTCAACGTGCTAACTACTTCAGCCAACGCCGCAAAATTAAGTTGGCCTATCTCGGCGTTTTTCTGTGTCATTTTGAGGTACTTATTGGGAGTTACATATTTCATTTCATGGTACCTTAGGAAAATACGGAGGTACGATTTTACTTTATTTAAAAGATTCTTCTGAGTTTTGGCTTAGGCTCTTGCTATGATCAAAATTTGGCAAAGCAAAAAAGGAATATGTGAGTTAATTGTAAATATATAGCACCAGTGTTACCAGATATTGTTTTCCAATGTTTTAACAGGTTGAGTAAAAATTTAAATTTTTTAAATAAAACTTTTTGGTTAATTCAAGAGATTTATTATTCGACATATTGTCATAATTATATTATAAGTGAAATTTATTTGCTGGTGGTTAAGCGATGTCTATATGCATTTCATTGTTGCTTTTTGGTTAATTTATTAACGTAACAGCCATCTACAATAGGGACTAAGAATAATAAAACAAGTTATATTTATTACAATTTAATTAAATAATTATACTGACACATAACCAAAAATGACACGTAGGCCGATAGTTTTTAGTGTTTACAGAAGATTAAGAAAATATGGTATAGATGCACTTCTGAAACTGTCTACAGAAAGTTAGATAACACAAAAAAGAAAGCTAGAAAAATTATGTTTGAAAATTAAAGTTGTAGTAAGCTCCTAATCGGCTTCCAACAACATAAAATTAATTTATTTGAATTTTGAGTGGGTCTATTGAATGCGGTTTTTTTGCCTACAAAACTTGTATTTCTCTAAAAACCTTTTTTTATTAATTTTTGTTTGTATACTTAAAAATTCCTCTTTTTGAAATCTTTTTTGCCCAATCATTATTCATCAGCAAAACAAAACAAAATACGTACATACATATACAAATAAAAGCAAATTATATATAATAGAAAATAAAAAGTTTTTCAAATTTTACATGTAATCGTGGCCTGAATGTTTGAGATACATACCAAATACCCGTGACAGCCCAGGCGACTAACTAGGCTAAAATAATAACAACAATAGTAAAAGAAATTAGCTGCCGTATAAAAACTGAGTCTTTAACTAAGCAACTCATCTTTTTCGTGTTCTTATATTATGTATTAATTTTTTATTATCTTGTTTTTTTTATTGGGGTTGAATTACAAGCAAGCAAGCTTAAAAACTCACACCTTTTTTATGAAAATCGCCCAGTCACAGGATAAATAATTGCTGGATGAGCTGTTTTTGTTGGTTGCTGTTGTTTTTTCTTATTCTTCCCTTTTTTTTGAAGAAAAATTGATATTAGCCGCGATTTTTCTTAAGGTTACTTAATAGCAAATTCCATTTCGCCAAAAGTCCATTGTTAAGCTATTACGCCGTTTCTATTTCTCTGTGTTTTTAATTTTGTTGTTGTTGTTGTTGTTGTTAGGCAGCTCTTTGTACGCGGCAATTTTTCATTAAAACTGCCAACTTTTTATTTTTCAACTTGTTCAAAAATTGTAGGAGTGGGCTATTGAAAACAACACATGTTGTTTGTAGTAGTTGTTGCTGTTGCTGTTGCTTTTGACGACAACATTTTTGTTGTATTCAATTTATGCGTTTTAGTTTTTAGCCGAGAGCATTACTCGTGTTTTATATTTTTTTTTATTTTTTGTTGTTGTTTCTTAACAGTATGAATTAGAATTGTTGCCACAATAAAAATATGCCTGTTTAAAGGATGATTTTTTAATCCTCATAAAACTTAAGAAGGACCATAATGAAAATTTTCTTTTTGAAAATATGGATGACGTGGATCCGGGCGAAATGTGGTTTCAACAGGATGGCGCTACATGCCATATGGCGACCGCAGCCATCGACTTATTGAAATCTAAGCTTGGCCATAAGTTCATTTTAAAAAATGTAACTGTCAATTGGTCTCTAGGGTTGTGTGATTTGACCCAAATTTTAATGCCATGATATTTCAAATAAAAAAAATTTTTGTAATAAAATTTAAATTTTGTACTATTTTTTACAATTTGAAGTTCTATCGGGATTAAAACAAACATTTAATGATCTACAATTTTAGTAATCTCGTTTGCCATTTCTCTTTTGAACACTCAAACGAATCAAGAAATTTTTCGTTGTGCCACAATTCGCGACAAGTGTTCTGAAGTCTACCAAATCTTTTGCTCTCTCTTTTTCCTAAGGGACAAAAAAGATAATATGGAGAAGAGTTAGAGGGTTAAGATGTTACGCAAATATGAGCACATTATGCCATGCGAAAGCTGAAAGTTTAATTTAACGCTTTGCTGTATTCAAAGACTTATATACAGGACAATCATAAATAAAATTCAGCGAGAAATTTCTCCCTTTTCCAATTGGAATTTTGTTTGTTTTCCCTATTACTTGCTATTGTTTGAAATTGTTCCCCGGGAAAAATTTCACGCAGAATTTTGTTCATGATTGCCTTCATTATATTTATATGCGGATAGAGCACTTTGATCCGTGATGTTCGCGTTTAAGGGTACTTTTATGGTCTACAAAAATTCTTGTAAAATTTTAAAGAACGTGTTGAGCAAATCTTATACGTAAAATGCAAGTGTTAAATGCAATAGGGAGGGGAAAGTACTCCCAGCCTTTAAATCAAGCTATGACGTAAAAAACATAAAAATTTAAGATCACTCTACGCTACGCACTCTCTTTAACCATGAAATACCCTACAAAAAATTAAAAATGTATGTTGTCAACTTGTGATAAAAAAAGTTTTTAGGAAAGAATGATAGACACTCGCCAACTCGTTGAGCTAAAGAAAAATAATTGTTCATTATATTTCGTGTCACATTGTATCTAGCAAATAATTATAGCAGGACAGCTAAACCAGTATCCATCTTGCCAGCTCATCTCCTTTTTATATCCTTTACAGTAAAGAAAAAAATAATTCTGAAGAAAAAAATCATTATTTGGCAGCAAAAATAACAGCAGAAAAAAAACAGCGTTAAAGCTCAACATTAGTTACAGATTTTTTACTTTTTCTTCTTGTTTTTATTTGCAGGCATTTTCCATTAAAATTCCTACATTATTTTATGAATTGGAACAACACAACACTCTACACATTTCAATACAAATTCATTTTAAGATTTCCAAGTAAATTTAACAATGAAAAAAAAAATATCCCTCATAATGAATTAAAGAAGGAGTACAAATGCAAATGGTTTTTAGCTTTTTATTCCTTTGCCTTTTAAGAATTTCGGCACATAATTTGCTTACACAGGACATTAATAACATTTCAAAATTAAATGGAAAAGTGTTTTTCTTTTTTTTCAATTAAGCCCAGTAGTAAAATTTGAAGCCTATTGAAAATAAAATCTTGCCTTTGTTAATTTTTATGTTGCTTACAAAAGTCAAAAGGCTAAAGTGAAATAATAATAAAGAGAAATAATTAAAATTACAAAAAAAAGTTAAAGGAAAATTTTTTTACATTAACGCAAGGAATATAGTAATTGTGTGAAACCTTTTTGCTAAGACATTTTTTTTTTATCTCAGAAGCATGTTTTTCGAAAAGGGCCCTACAGGAAAATAATACTTTGCATGAAAGTTGTTCCAAGAAATTTTTGGATAAAGCTTCCTTGATTATCTGCATTAGCTCATTAGAAACTAATAAATTTCAATGTACTCGTATTTTATTTAAGAAACAATTAATATTTTACTGAGCAGGTTATATATTTGTGGCAATAAAGGAAAAGTGCTTGAGTTACATATATTTTGTAGGAGATAATTTTTAAACTTTCCAGTCGATTTTCAAATTTTTATTTCTTTATTTCTTCTTAATTCCCAGTTCAACTGAATGTGTTCACTTTTATTTAGCTGCCATTTGGTCGCATTGTAAAAAAGTGAGCAGGGACACGTCCACTAATTTTTTTGTTTGATTTTATCATATTTTACTTATTCGAATTTACCCAAAAACGACACAATCTCGAAGTTGAAAATATGGGCGGAGCCACGCCCAATAGAACCTAATATTATATTTCACGTGCTTCTATTTGATACATTTTTCCGACTCTTTTCACATACCATTAGTTCACAAAAATACACAATCTTGCATTAAAAACTTGGGCAGGGCCACGCCTATTAAATTTTAATATCTATTACATTTCACGTGCTTGTTATAAACCAATTTTTACAAGCCTTGGCATACATCTTGAGCTCTTAAAAAGACACAAGCTTGCATTCAAAAAAGTGGGCAGGCCCACGCCCATTAAAATTTAATTATATATTTCGAGCTCTCAAAATACTAAATCTTGTGATGAAAAACGTGGGCGGGACTACGCCCGTGAAAGTCTAGTATTAAATTATATTTACTTCTACTTATCCGATTCCCACAAAACTTGGCAAAGAGTTTCCGCTTTTAAAATAACATAATATTTTGCTTAAAAGTGTGGGCGAGGCCATGCCCTTTAAAGATTAATATTATATTTCACGTGCTTCTACCTGACCGATTTTTACGAAACTTGGCACTCATCCTGAGCTCTGAAAGTAACGCAATGTTGGATTTAGACAAGTGGACGGACACAAATATTTAAAATGTATAAATAAGCTTGGCACTAAAAATTTGAAAATAAAACTTAAACTAAACTATACCGACCAAAAACCGATATAAGTACTCAAAAGTTAAAAATAGTTAAGAATTAGTTAACTAGAATATTTTCTTCTCTTTTGCCACACATATTAATTTTGAAAAAAAAAAATTACAATAGAAATATTCAGGGCAATCATGAATAAAATTCCGCGTGAAATTTCTCCCTTTTCCAATTAGAATTTGTTGTTGTCCCTATTACTTGTTATTAGTTGGAATTGTTCTCCGGGAAAATTTTACGCGGAATTTTATTCATGATTGCCCTGATTATAACGCACTATACTCCTGTATTAATTCATTACATTTTATTAGAAAACATATAGTTGCCTCACTTCAACATCATTTTCATTGTCTTTTACTATAAATTCATTATAATCTTAATCAAGTAGTGTAACTTTGAGAAGACTTAGGGCTGTTCAATTTCCATGGCTAATTGTAATTTTGGCATCACAAATGCTGAGAACTAATTGCCGACTCGAAGGACCATAAGCAAATAATTCTTGTATTGTAATTACGCCCCAACATAACAGCATACTTATTTATGCTTCACTATAGGCCTCGCCAGCACTCCTTATATGTATCTTTTCACATAAAACTTTATAAATTACTACAATTTACTCTCAAACATTTTAATATTTCCATATTTTTATCCCTACTTTTTTGCCAGTGCATTTCTCATTTAATATTGTGAACGGAAAACTTTTTCACTCTTAAGTAGCAATAACAAAACATCATAAGCGCATAATAAATAATTACTCAAATAAAAAAAAAAGATTTTAAATATTTATTCTTTACCATCTACACCAAAAGCAGCAATTAAACTGCTACCCAATTCATTTAGATAGAAAAAAAATCCCTCTCTCTAGCTTTTTAGGCACAAACAAGAACTACAAAAACATGTCATGACATCAAAAAGTTGTAAAGTTGTTAATTTTTAGAAAAACAACCTTTGTATTAGCAGAATATTTCTTTTATATTTTTCTTCTAATTTTTCTTATTTTTTATTTTTATTTTGCCTGGTGTAACCATGGAGGTCTAAAAATAAAAGAGTAGTTGGATAAAAATATTTTTTTCTTAAGCAGAAAATAAAAATTTAAGACAAATTTTTAAAAGTGACCCCATGACAAAATATTTGGCAGGGAAAAAGAATATTCTTTAGTCGTGACTTTCAATTCTTTTTTATCATACTTACTGGCTTTTCGGCAGAATGATAAAACAATGTCTAAAAGGAATTTGATAATGATTAAAAAGAAGCAGCCAAAAAATATCATGGAAAACTTTTACATTCATGCACCCACCTTTTTATTTCTAAATGCGAAAAATACTTTTTCAATTGTTTATGTAAATAAAATTCAGTAATTGTCAGAATGGGAAGACTCCATCAAAAATATACAAAATGAAAAATTAAATAGGTTGTGTTCATTTTTGCCATTCTAGTTTTCTTTCGCTGTTCAAAAATTGAGATAAACAAAATAATCAAAGTAAAGAAAACGCTTGAGATAATTATAAATTTAAATTAAGGAGATTTGCTTTTAATAATTTAATAAATAAAATTCATAGCAATGTAGAGCACAAAAATCTATTGCAATATTTTAACGACAGATTGTAAAAGTGTTGTGTATGCAAAATAATGAGGCAGACAAGAAATTTTGTCTTCAATAAACTGACAGTTAAGCTCGATAATATCCGGATTTTTGAGACTTTTTAGTCTCAGTTGGAAATAAATAGTAAGTGAATTTTAAGTTTCTACTTATATCTGGCGTTTAAATTTAATTTTGAGCTTCCCTGTATGCGAAAAGTTTAAAAAAAGAATATAACGTATATTTTAGAAAAATATTGTAACTCAAAAAAGTTTGGGAGAACACCACCCCTCCCCTCACCAGATAATCTTTATTATAAATAATATAGGGCCAATCCCACGATGTCGATAACGCTCGACTTGCCGCAATCGTGGGATTGGCCCATAATTTAAGGTAAAAAATTTTTGTTATAAACTGCATGAATTTCAGCACAAAAATGGACTTTTATTATCGACAAAATTATTTCCTTGGAGAATTTTCGTCAAAAACGAAAATTTGGTTAAGGGGCATTTTCACCTGCACAAAATATACAGATTTCAATTAAAATCTTTATGAAAATCTATACTGTTTACAAGAAGTTTTTTCACATTTATCAAGGTTTTTATCCAAAACGAAACCCATTAACTAAAACTTTTGCTAAACTGCAACTAATGTTATTTCTTTCATGGACAAACATATCATTACGAGTATACAATTTTACATGAATAAATCTTTACTTTAATTAAGAAAGGCCCTAAATTATTATTTTTTAATTAAGTTTTTTTGTATATTTCGATAAAAGAAATATTAAAAGAAATATAAATATATCCAAACATGCAAAAAATGTCGATTTCAAAAAAATATAATGAGTTAGGGCCTTTCAATATTAAGGTAACGATATATGTAGCTGCATGAAACTTTTTTATTTATTCGTAAAGAAGCAAATCAGATGACAAGATCTACCAAAAATGCTTCAAAGATTCGCGGTACGCTATTTGTTTCATGTCAGTGTCATTTCTATGGCTGCTCTTGTCAAATAGAAAACTTCTCGAACGAAGAACGAATTTCATTATATTTTATGAAAATTTTTATAAAAATATTATGAGATACTTATGTAGGCATGTATAGTTTTCTGACGCTTTGATCATGCTTTTATTAACTAGAGGTAAAAATTCTTATTTAAAATTTCGGCAAAATATTTGGTATAAAACTAAAATTTTTCGCATTGTATGGACATCTGATAAACTCCCACTTTATTGGCAAACCACCCTTTCGATTCATGCAAAAAATTACAAAATTTTTAATGTAAAAAATTCCCAAAAAAATACCAAATTTTATATGCACACACATGCGCATCAAATTAAAGTATCAATTGAAATCAATGTGGAACGTTAATCAGGCAGGACCAAATCAAAGGATAATCACTAACTCGCTGCAACAACAACAAGAACAAAAAACACATGCATGCAGCACACAACAAATAATAACAATAATAATGATGACAACGATAATAATAGTGATGATGATGATAAGGAATAGGGAACCCATTACGCACGACGCACTCGTGCTTACACGTACACACGCAAACACACATGTAAACAGCCCTGTGGGACGAAATGATAAAATATAAATTCTTCAAAAATTGGCAAAAAAATGGGTTTAATTTTTTCAATCACAAAACAATAAACACTTTTAATTTTTATAGAAAATTGGGAAAAAAAATTAAAGCAGGCATACAGAAGACGGACGGACGGGTGTAGTAGTTCTGCAAAATATTTATGTGCGTTAAAAAATTTTTACATTTTTTTAAGGAAAAATAACAACAAAAATGTAGAAATTGATTTACCAACAACTTTTAAATTTTGTGAAAATTGAGCCACTGACAGGAGAACAAAAGAGGACACAAAAATAAAGAAACACAATGACGAAAAACTCAAATTCGCAACTCGTGCGTGGTTAATTGTTGCTTTTGCTAAAAAAAAAACTATAAAAATGACTGATGTTGCTTTGATTATAGGGTTGAGCATCAACAAATGAAAGGATGGCAAAAAGGGATAAAAGTGTCCTGCATAGCCAGCAGCCAGCGCACTTTGAACATGTGCCCTAATTGCAAAGAAAAGGATTTAAAACTTATACATTTTAGCAAAATGAAAAATAAAAAATTGAAACGTTTTTTGAGACAGAATCTTAAATTTTTAACGCATTTTTTATTTTTTATTTTTCTTTTTTTGTAAGTTTGGAAAACACCCCATTAATGATGACAGTGCAGTGTGAGGTAGAGGCGCGCACTTACAAATGCTTATGTATGTATGTACGTACAATATGTATGAATAGCAAAAGGGTGTTGTTTATCCTTTAAAATTAATAAACATTTTTGAAAATAAGGGTTTGGCCTCTCACAACGAAGTTGGCAGGATTAAAAATATTGCACAACATACGAGCATTTGTTGTACTACGAGTACATACGAGTAGTGGACATAGTTAGTCCTTAGTTTTTTGCACACTCAGTAGAAAAGTTGCGGGTGCTGAAAGGGGTTGTTTACAAAAATTTGGTGGTAGTAGTTGGAACCGGTGCTTTTCAGTTATCCTTTTTTCCTTATTTGGCTTCTAACTGGTGTCATTTAAGGTTTTCTTTTTTTTCACAAAGAGTTGAGGGAGGGTGTTCGTTTTCTGCCTATTGTTTTTATAATATTAAATTGTAGAAAATAGTGGTGGTTTTCTTACTATTTGTATAATTTTTTACACAAAAATTTTTCCAATTTTTTTTTTCTTAGAATTTGTACAACTTTTGAAGTTTAATGTTAAGGTTTTAAGTTACACGTGTGTTTATTTTTACGATTGTATGTCCAAGCATACATACATACATATATTCACTACTTTTGGGGAATTTTAATCTTCTTAAGGCTTCTCTTGAGAGAATAATACATAACGTAATCAATAAGCTGTTGTAAGATTAGCGATACTATTTTGTTGAAAATCATTATTTTAAGATAAAAATTTAATTGATAGTAAACGAGCCAAAAATAGAGACCACATTTTCTCAGTCTTTTTTTATTTTAGCAAAGCTTAAAATTACTTCAAGACTAAAATTAAATGCCAATGATTTAAATCTGCTCATAGAACTAATTAAAATTAATTAGTACAAAGGTCTTCCAATAAGAGGTTTCATTTTGATATGCAAGAAAATCGAGTGTCTTTTAAGCGAAATCACACAATGTTTTTTTTAATTGTAAAGAGCAGGGTATGCCATTATTAATGAAAAACAATATCAGCGAAATGGCCCCACGACTACACTAGCAGGAATTTTTCCATTACCAATACTCACATTTGCAGCAGTATATTTTCGGCTTTACCTCTTCCATCTTTAAGGTCTTGAATCGATTGTGGACCTTGTCTTTCATGTAGCTCCAAAGAAAAAAGAAGTCTAAAGGTGTTAAATCACATGGTTTTGATGGCCAAGTATGATTGCTTTTTGGCGATCAAGCAACTTATCAAGAAAAAAGGCGATGGATTCGTTAACTTAGGTTACGTTAGGTTAGATTAACGAGAGGAGCCATTACGCCCATGTGAATTAAAACAAATCCCACCTTCTTATAGAAATTCCGGATCGTTAACGAAGCCAATCAAACTTTTCCAGTCAATACGTCTAAGATAGGTAATGTATGTTAAGGTGTCATCCCCAAAACAACGGGATCTCGGCTGGGTGAAAGCAGGACAATGACAAAGGAAGTGCTCTATTGTCTCGATGTCATCCATTCCTGCATTCATTGTCATCCGTGCCTTGAATCCGGTAAAAATGACCTCGTAAATTAGTGTGCCCCGCCTTTAAAAAGCTAGTTAACTTTCCTAGCTCTGGCTCGTTTAGCTTCCACAGCTCCCTTGTTTTGTCTTCTTCCGGGTGGGTCCATAGAATCTTGGTTAGATTACCCACAAAATCACATTTTGTAACTCAATCTTCGCTGCCTTCAAAAGCTTTGAATTAATAAGAGTTACTGTTTGTAGCGTTGTGGCCTTTTCCTTTAGTCTAATTGCACGTTCATTTCCGATTACAAAGTAGTGGGCCGGTACCCATACTAAAACGGTCATAGAGTTTACTCTTACGGTCGTGATTGCCCAATTGCCGATTCGCTGTCAGTAAATATGCTTGTTGACCCCCTAATATTCACACTCATCCATTTAAAAACCTCCGTGATTGCACGAACTTCCTCCTGGAAGACAGCAAAATGCTCACCATTTTTGTTGTGAATTTTAATAATTTCAATGCGCTATTGAAGCAAATATCTTTCCATTTTTAGTGTTACGTACACTAAAGGTGAAAAGAATCTATATTGTTTTCGCTACAATACGTCCGCCCGTCTGTCTGTCTGTCACAGGCTGTTTTCTCGAACCGTAAGATCTACGAACCTTTTATTTTCACAGAATATACAAAACTTTACCCGCTACAACAACAAATATGTATATGACAGTTAAAAATTAAAATAATTAATGTAATATAAAGACAATTATATGTACTCGTATATGGAAACTTGCAATTTTTATCCAGACTGCACCAATTATTACTAAAGTTTAAAAAATCAAAATTAAAGGGTACTCTTACAGTAAATGTAATGTTGACTATGTAATTTTGACAACTTGCTGTATCTTGAAAACCGTAAGAGGCAACTCTTGAAATTTTCAAAAACGCTAAAACTAAAAAATTCGAAAACTTCAAAAATGCTGAAACGAAAAATAACCTAAATGGAAAAAGCGCTTAAATGAAAAATATTACCAGAAATAAAATAAATCGCTCAAATGCCAAAAAAATCACCAAAATCATAAAGGTCGCCAAAAAACTAGAAAACGACAAAACCTGAAAAAAATAGCCAAAACCTGAACAAATCGCCAAAACGAAAAGAAAGCACCAAGACTTAGAAAAATCGCTATAAGTAAAAAACCGCCGAAAAATCACAATAAACTTAAAAAACAAATATCTACATCAGTACCTGGATTCCGTAACTTTTATTACGATCATCGTATCGCTATAATACATATAACGAAAACTTATCGTGTTTGCTATTCAGTAACATATTTTAACGATATTCACTGTCGGTTGAAGTAAAACAATTGAAATCACAAGCTCAAATATATTTAGTTTTTGTATAATTCTTCATTGTGCTTTTCGCTTATTTCGACATTTTGTATGCAGGGATGCCACGTGATACTCAAATAAATGGCGAGTAAAACGCAGATGTACACTATCGCAAAAATTAATTACAGAATCAAAATATCGTTATCGCAAATGACTAAATATATGAATATATATTACGATTTCTTGGGTTCGCAAAAAGTTCTTGAATCCAGGTACAGGTAAGATATTCGATTATATAGAACCCTTCGTATGCGTACAGAACCCTTCGTATGTGAGACAAAGTCCCACTTTACTGAATTAATTTTTTGCACAAACATGTTTTACTTACAATTTATTAAGTGTTGTGAAATGTTTATTCGCCTTTTTTTAACACTGATGGCCAATTTCACGATGTCTACAACGTTCGACATTTGAAAACAACAACAAAAAATTTGCTTTTGTTGGCCCTGAAATAAAAACTCGATATTCTTCGTTTCGAGTTACTCATGAGAAATTTTCGTACAAACGAAATTGATTTCGATTCCAATGTAGGTAATAATAGCATAGCACACTCCATTCGCCAAAACGAAAAAATATCGCCAAAACGAAAAAAGCGTCAAAACAAAAAAGATCACCGAAACCCAAAAAATTGGCAAAAAAGACAAAAAAATTTTTTAAAGATTTGTTCATCAGGTACGATATTCGATATTCGTAACCGCTAAAAAATCTTAAGTGACACATTATTTCGTTTTTTTTACGAAAATGGATTATTTACGCAACCCTTCGTGAGCGCGCCAAAGTCACATTTTGCTGAATTTATTAAAAATATATACGTGATATTTTTATATGTAAAATATTTGATGATGGCATCATAAAACATTTACTTAAGTAGCTGGCTACAAGCCAACAGAAGCAGCTAGAGGCATATGAAGACGTGTGTTCGTTTAGCCTGTTATGGTGAATGTGTTTAATTATTAAACACATGAAACTTTAATGCACAATTTGAGCTTGAAATTGAGACGTAAAAGAGGGTGCAGGATACATTGGAGATGCCTGGTTTAAATAGTCACTAACTCGGTCACAAAATTAAAAAACACAAGTTTAAAATATTTTGAGAAAAATATAAAAAAAATGCTTAATCATTATCAGCAAAAAAATATCATAATTATCTTAAACATAATGATGAGCCAAAATTGCTCAAACATCATAATGAAAAACTAATATTAAATAATCCTAATGTTCGAGAGCACGTAAATAAACCTTTACATTGACAACAAACCCATTAAACGAGCACGAAATATTCAAACGTCAATCAAAGAAAATATTCAAAGTCTGTTGGGTGATAAGAAAATAAAAGAAAACAATATCCATTATATTTCTATTCCTATTTCTGGTTGTCTTTGTAAATAGAAGAAAAAAAATCCTTTGCCAACTCATGACGCATGCAAAGATAATTTTAATAAAGAAAAGAATAATCATTTCTAATTTTGTACAAAAATTTTGCGTAATTTTTGTACGTCTATTTAAAATGAATAAGAAAAATTACAAAAAAAAAAACAAATTTGGCGCGAAACTGTATCTTTTTGCTATTGCCTGCTTTGAAAGGATATTTATTTATACAAGTAGCAACCAGCTGTTGTTACTCGTCGTAGTTTTTGGTGAGTAAATTTTTGTTGCATTGTTCCAATGAATATTTAGCCACTGTCCAGTTAAAACAACACGCAAACAAAAGCAAACTTTTATGAAGATGGAATTAGAGTTAGGGGTTGTCTCACTCACCAACTCCAAGCAGCCGTATGATAATAATGGAAATGATGTTCAACATGAGCGTGCGAGAAAAGTAAAAGAAAGTATTGAACGGCAGGATAAGTAAATTTTTAATGAAAGGGCATAAAATATTTTTTATTTAGCAATAAAAAAATTCCTTTTGGAGATTTTTATTTAATGCTTGATTTGTTTAAGTTTACATTTGACTTTCGAAAGGGTTTATTATTTATTAGATTGTCATAAAAATTTATAGCTTAAATATACAAAATAGAATACTAAAGTTTTTATAAATTTTATTAAGGCACAACAAAATATTTTCGAACGACTTTATGCTCAAAACTGTTCGTGCTAAATGCAGCTGCTGCCGTTTGGCTCGTTCATTATTTCTAGTTTTAAAACATTTGTTCACATCACATTGTGTCACCGTGATAACCTTTGGCCCGAGATTTTTTTGTTACCGTATTTTCAATTTTCTTTTTTCTTTTTTTTTTCATAATATTACACGTAGTAAAAACCGTTGTATACTGTTTCAGTTTTAAAGTACAAAAGGATTTCAGAACAATACAACAGAAGAACATCGAGACAGCGAAGAACTATTGTTGCGAAATGTTTTATTTTATTGCTGATGAATTTTTGGGGGTTTTTAACTATAAAATAGTTTTTTGATTTCTTTTTGTTTTCTATAAAAAAAACCAAATAAACTTTGCTTTACAATACACAATATGTGGTATGGTAACAATTAATTTTAGTTTAATCACTTTCAAAACGAATATTCAAAAAAAGTCCTTTAAAGGGCTTTATGTACGATCAAAACGCTTAACAAGCATGTTTATAGTATGAGTGAATTGTTGTTAGGATGTGTGACACCGGCGCATAGCTAAACTAATAAAAATTTCAAGTTTGAGAAAAATCGTTGCAAGGACATGCCTACATCCTGAATTTTAAAATTCAAATTTTAGCTACAGTTATTACTAGAATGTAGCAAAAATTGTATTTGGCTGTCAAATTTAACACTCCATTGTTGTTACAAAATTTATTCCAATTTGTGCTAGTACATGACTACCTTCCATATATCCTTTATCTTAAAAAATTGATTTGAGCTGAATTTATGATTAGAACGCACCAAAAAAAATTTATATATTTTTAGAATTATGCGTATAAGCTCTGTTGTAAATTTTGTGCTATTCGGTGCGAGGACATGACAACTTCCCATATATCCTTTTATTTAAAAAATATATTTTATGATTATAAAGCGCTAAAAATTGTTATATTAATTTTTAGAATTATGCGTGTAAGTTCTGTTGTAAATTTGTTCTGTTCGGTGCAAGGACATGGCTACCTTCTATATATCCTTTATCTCAAAAACTAGATTTTAACTGCATTTATGATTATAAAGCACTAATAAAGTGAATAAATTTTTAAAAATTATGCGTGTAGGCTCTGTTGTAAATTTTGTTCTATTCGGTGCTAGGACATGACCGCTTCCCATATATCCTTTTTCTTTAAAAATAGATTTGAGCTGATTTTTTAATTAGAACGCACAATAAATTTATATATTTTTTTTAATTATGCGTGTAGGCTTTTTTGTAAATTTTTCTTTATTCGGCGCGAGGACATGACTACCTCCCATGTATCCTTTTTCTCAAAAAATTAATTTTAGCTGCATTTATAATTATAACGCACTAAAAATTTATCTTTATTTTTAGAATTATGCATCTGAGCACTGTCTTAAATTTTGATAAAATCGGTGCAATGATATAACTACCTCCCATATATCCTTTTTTTTTAATAAATTTGAGCTGCATTTATGATTACAACGCACTAAAATTTTATATTTATTTTAAGAATTATTTGTGTAAGTTCAGTAGTAAATTTTGTTTCATTCGGTGCAAGGACATGACTGCCTCCCATATATCCTTTTTCTTAAAAAATAAATTTGAGCTGAATTTTTAATTAGAAAGCACTAAAAATTATTGTTTATTTTAAGAATTATTTGTGTAAGCTCTGTAAATTTTGTTTCATTCGGTGCAAGGACATATATCCTTTTAATCAAAAATCGCTAATGACATAACGTTGCATTGCACTAAAATCAGAATTAAAAATTATTATGACTAATTAATTGCGACAGTATGTTGTGGATTGTGGGCAAATCATCTATCTGCTATCTTATCTTCAACTAAGACATTGGATCCTTATTTTCTTAATTGCTTCAATTTATAATTCCTTTAACGATTATCTATACAAAAGGTAACTTATTTTATTTAAAGTTTTGTCACGGGACACGGGTTCAGACACACTTCTGCCCAAATAAAACTCTCTATTATATTATATGTTGCATTTTATCGTAACAAAAATTAACCCAAAGAAGTTTGTCAAGAATAAAAAAGATCGTTGCCCAGCATCCCCTTCCTAAAAAATGCATAAAACCCTGATATAAAAACATGTTAATTTTACCTAAAAAAAAACGAAAATAAAAGCGTGTGCTATAAATGCATTTAATGTTTTAAATAAATAACGGCGGCATATGTTATTGCCAGCGCCTGAAGATCATTAAAGGCGACACGCGTTGATGCTATAAAAAACAAGAAACGGAATCATCAAAAAAGGCAGGCATCCCTAAAAAAATTAAATGATCTTTTTAATATTTTCATTGGATTTTCTTTTTATAATGAATAGGGAAGCTGTTTTTTGTTCGAGTTTTTTTTATCTACTTCACTTTTGGTTTGTTACAGGAGCCCAGTCTTATCTTGTCTTCTCTTATCGTATAATTTTTTTTTACATTTTTTTTTTGTTTCATTCCTGTTTAACGCGCTGGCACGCGCTTGACAGCATCTTCTTTTTCGAGTTTCGATTTAAGGAAAGTGATCTTTTCTTTTTTTTTTTTTGGAATAACTTGTTAGGTTGTTTATTTTTAGTTTTATTTTGTTTATGTTTTGTTGTTTTTTAAAGGGGAGTCAACTTATTTAAAGTGTTCATTAGTCGCACATTTACATATCGCATTGTTAGCATAACTTTACTTATAATTTACTTCACTTTACTTTTGCTGTATGGTTGGTTGTGGGATTTAGTTGTTTTAAGTGCCAGAGAAGGGGGATTTTGGGAGAACGTTCGAAAAGAAACGTTCAATGTTGGATAGAGGAATAAATAATTTCAATGAAGTCAGAAATCTAAAAGTCCAAAACTCCCAAAGTTGAAAGTTATTTCAAGCCATAACTGCTAAAAAAAAAGCTTAAGTGACACATTTTTTGGACTTAGGTCTTTTGACGTAAATAGATTACTTACGATCGTAAATAATCGATTTTGATCAAAAAATTAAGCTTGAAAATTATGTAGCTTAAGATTTTTTGGCTGTTATGGCACGATATTTGTTTCATAGTCAAGGCCAGAGTAAAAACAGATATAATACGAAACGTTTACTTGCATTTGGTTTTGATCTTTGGATTGAGTAAAAAAACAAAAAAGAAAAACAAAAAAGAAAAACAATGACGATGCACAGTGGGACCTTTTTTTCGCGGATCAATTCATATCTCCACAACTACAATAGTGAGGGTCACTAAATTTTATATGGTTAGGTGTTAGAACAAATATCTTGGCGCTATAGAAGGGAAGACACGGGTACCCCAGATACAAAGTAATTATTATTTTTTCCTATATCTTCAAAACTACAATAGTGAGGCACACTAAATTTGATGTGAATAACTCTTAAAACAATCTGCATGAAAGGGTATTCTATCAGTTAATGTAATTTTAACAACCGCAGGAGGCAAACTCTTGAAATTTTCATAAACTCTGAAACTAAAAAAACCTAAAATTAAAAAAATGCCCAAATGAAAAATCGCCAAAATTAAAAAAGCTATTAAATGAAAAATATTACCAAAAAAAATTAATCGCTTAAATACAAAAAAAAATTACCAGGATTAAAAATGTCATCAAAAATCAAAAAACTGAAAAAATAACTCCAAAAACCAAAAAAAATCGCGAAATCGAAAAAATATACCAAATCTAAAAAATCGCTAGAACTTAAAAAAAGCAATCAAAAAAATAAAAAAAAAAGCACCAAAACTTAAATAAATCGCTAAGACTAAAAAAAGCCAACAACCGAAAAAATCGGAAAAACGAAGAAAAGCACTAAAAGTAAAAAAGGTCGGCAAAATAATATAAAACAGTTGCCAAAAAATCCTTAAAACAAATTGTGTATTATAAAAAATCACCAAAATCGAAAAAAAAATCGCCAAAAGGAGAAAAAACGCCAAAACTTAAAAAAACGTGAATACTAAAAAATCACAAAAAAACCGAAAAAATCGCCAAAAAGAAAGACTCAAAGTCGAACATTACTGAATTTATTTTATTCCCGCACCCTCCTCATGAATTGCCATCCATTGAATAACCTTTTTAAATAAACCTAAGAATGTGAGCTAAAATCACACACGTTATTTGATTAAATCATTATTGTATATAAATACAATCACGATCACGCGTGACACATGCGTGACTCATACGTCAGTAATGCTTAACTCACGCAATAAAAGCAATAGCCTACTAATTCGTATATAACTTCTGATAACGCTCATTTATTCGGCTTTTGAAATAAAATTAAATCTTTGCTTAAACATTAAAAAAGAACTTCTAAAAAAAATTTTGATAACAAATTTAAGCAAAATATTTTAATAAATAACTGAACTGAGATTACTTGAGAAAAAGAGGATTTAATTACGAAAAGTTTTTAGCTTTTTTTTGCGAACTTTTTCAGTTTTATCTCACAATGTTAAATTTTATCGCGTCATTACTAAAGCATCGTTACTTATTTGACACATTTATTTTTTGCCTAGTGATGTAGAATTTTATGGACACTTTAAGAAAGTACTTTCAGTTTTCGCGGTTCTTGAATTTTTTTAATAATCCCTTAAATGGCCGCCTCTATGTGCGACGATTGCGCATAAATTGTAGTTTATTTGAAATATACACAGACAGAAATTTAGAAAAGAAATTAGTGATAACAAAATTTAATTGTTTTGAAAAGAAACATTTCTCGATTAATTTGATCATTATAAAAGATATACATTATTAAAATATCTGGTTTTGATCATTCAGAAAAATGAAAAATGTCTGACAATTTGTTGTGAGGCGGTAGATCTTATTCTCGCAACGTTGTCAGGGAAAAATTGCCAGTTCCTACTGTTGGTTGTTAGAAATTTTTAGCACATTTACAATCGTCTGTACAGACCTTTCGAAGTTCGTACCTTGCTATTTTTAGTTTATTGTACATCACTGTCTGGAAATTTTCGGGTAAACTTTTTGGGGCTAAAAAATCGAAAATTGGTGATTAAGTCTAAAAAATAACTATAAACGCTGACAAGAAATTACTTTTTCACTCACCAATGTAGATAAATACAGATCGCTTTCAACAATAGTCAGTCTAAAACGCCAGTTCTCTGAATAAGAAATAAATATACTAGTACATACATGCATGTAAAAAAACACAAAATAAAAAATGGTTTGTCATTTCAGTGTTTTAATTGCTGTCGCTGGTAAGTTTTTTTTCCTTACTCGAGAGAGGGCAACAAACGCTATTAAAAAAGAGGAGGAGGGGGGTTAATGTGTTGCACACTTCATTTGACATTTAAGTGCAGGATTGTGGTACAACAGGCAGCATCTCTCTCTTGTAGCACACTAACGAAATGTAATTTGCATTTCATTGGCATTTAAATATCATTGGTGGTTTCTTTATGTTTCTCTAAGTTTCGATGGCATTTTTTGGTGGCAGTTTTATTGTAAATGCTTAATATTTAATGTCGTCATTTGATCTGAGGCCTGCAGTTGTTTTCAAAGATTAAAATATCTACATACGCATATACATATGTATGTATATTTTTTACACTTAATCGATAAAGTGCTTTCGAACACTGAAATTTATTACATGTGTATGCATGTATGTGGTTTCTTCAATAGTATTTGTATATTTATTTAAAGTTTAATTTTATTTTTCATCTTGTATTCTTTTTTAATAGAAGCAGGGAGTTTTAATTTGAATTATTAAAATGATATATGGACCCACGTGCCGCGCTCAGACAAACACCAACAGTAACATTTTAACAATATTTAAGAGAAAACTATAAATAAATATATACAAATATTTTTATTTTCTTCAAACATTTAAGTACGATGGTGTTAGTGTTAAAGTAAAAAAAAACTCAAGTATGTTGTGTGATAAGTGCTGAAATATTTCTATACAAGGAAATAAAATTTAAAAATCAGTTTCAATTTTCATCGTTGCAGCCGAAGCATTATTACAAATTTTAATTACACTGTATGACAAAAATTAATTAAGTCGAAATACCTGCGTAATTAATTCCAACTGATTTAACAATTCATAGAGCCCACTGTGTCAAAAATAGCTATATAAATTTTAACGGGAGTCAAAGCTTATCGGATTGCCTTTAAGTCATTCATGTACTTTTAACGCATTTTTTCCGACAATTAAAAAATTTTATCTAAAAAAATTTTGTTGTATAGCAACATATAGCGCCCACTGTGTCCTTACATTTTTACATATTTCATCCATACATTTTTTGTGCATCAGACCATTAATTTGAAATATGTAATTTTTCGCCGCTAGATTGGCCCTTCTTCCCACTGTGGCAAGGAAAGCTCAACCCATCTTCATAATAGAGTCAGTTCCTCGTTTCTGTAACTTGTACGAAGTTCGCGCATCCAGAAAAGTTAAATAATTATGTTGGTTGTTCTATTTTACACAGGGTTATTCATATAAAAAGAAACAAATATAGTTTTTTTCTTACTCACCCTGTGTTTCACAGGATAATAAAAAAATTTTCGACTCGAAAAGTTCTCATATTCCCTTTTAAGAAACAAGGCACAGAAGTAGATTTTCAAAACGCTGACACATGTAATTTTTTTTCCAGAATTAGTTGTTGGAAACTTGTTATTTTGCACAGTGTAATCATATAGCGAAATTTTCTTTTTAAAATCCACAGCTTATTGTTTTGAAAAATTTCACTCATCAAACTATTCTCTATCCTCCTCTTTTCTAGTATAATAAGAAAAAAACATATTGAATCTCCTTTTTTTTCTTCATTAACTTTGCATAGAAAAAATGTCAATAAATTTACAGGGCACCAAATAAAGCGTATTGAAATTAATGTCCTGGCCAACAAACGGTCATTATTCATTTTCCTCTATTTTTATGTCATTTTTGTGCATAAAATACATTAAATGGGGTAAAAACTGTATGGAAAACTAACCCAAAAATAAAATAAAGGATAATGTGCGTATACACACTTATGCAAAAATATATATTGGGAAAATGGTTATACTTACCATAAACATAATTTCAATAAAGTTTTAAGCTGAATGAATACTATTGAGGCGAAAGCACACCCTTAATTTGCTTTTGCAAATACATAAATCCTTTTAATTAGTCGCTTTCTGCACTGAGATGGAAAAGGTTCTAGTTTATCCACATACATATTTGTTGTGCACAGCGCACAAACTTCTTTATTTTTTAATAAATAGAATTTACACCATGAAAATCTTCATTAAATTTTTGGCTTGAAACTATTTCTATTTTAAAGAATACTGAAGCTCAGTCGTATGGTTTATCGTTTAAAAAATCAATATTTTTCTACGCGCTTCCCATATGCCATTACATTAAAAATTCATGTTAAATAGCTGATATCTCCCCAAGTAGATAGACATGGGTGCTGATGAAGTGCGTGGCTGCACAGAAAAATTTCAGCATTTCCTGCAGCTAAAAGTCTAGTTTAATTGTTCTTCTTTTCTTTAGAAAATCACATTAATTAATTAAAAATACTTTATTCAACAAGAATTGAAAATACTGAACTTAAGCCCGATTAAGAAGTTATTCATAAGCACCGGAATGTTATACTTTCCTCTTGTTTTAGGAATTTTTAACCAAGCCGTACAAACATGCACTGCAAAAACATGAACTATTTCTATTAGAATCATTGGCAAAGTAATACATTCGCACTTGCATCTGGTTCACTTTTCGAACAACTTCCTCAGCATAACTTTATGCCTGTTTATTTTATTTTTTATTTAAGCAAAAACATATATTTATATTAATACAAAATCTTATTGGCAATGAAAACATGAAATTTTAATTAACTACGCACCTGAAATTTTCACATGACCACTACAACAACAAATATATGGCAGTTAAATACTAAAAGGGTGTTCCAATGTTATAAATGGACATTTATACAATTATACTTGAAATTTGCAAAGATAGTGTAATTTTCTGCAGACTACAATAACTAAGACTGAAATTTAAAAAAAATCTAAATTCAAGGGTATTCTACCAGTTAATGTAATTTTTTACCATGTAATTTTGACAACTTGGAAACCGTAACCCCCCGTCTAGACTGGCAATAACTTCGTTAGCAAATATTGCAGCAAATGTCAAAATATTAATATTGCCAATGGAGACAGCTCATTGCCGGTGCTGGCAATAATTGTCAACAGTTTTTCGTTGACAATTATTGCGAACATGAAACGTCAAACTCGGTGTTAATTTATGTTCGACTTTTCTGTATTTCGTTTGACATTTAGATAATATTAGTGAAATTGAGAAAATATACATATATGTATATTAAAACAGGAAAATGTCTCGTAGAAACGTGTGTAGTGAAATAATTTGTGTTGTTATAAGTTAAAAATAAAAATTTGTTGGATTAACCAGATATTTACAAGTGCATTATAATTTTGTTCTGCACCTTCCTTGTTAACTTTTTCCACATTGTGGCTACGCCGGCGTTATTGCTATATTGCCAAAATATATGTATTGCCTGGGGTAAGGGACGTACTCTTGACATTTTCAAAAATGCTAAAACTAAAAAACCCCAAAATAAAAAAATCGCCAAAATTAAAAAAATCGAAAAAACTAAAATAAATCGCCCAAAAACCGAAAAAATCACAAAAAACCAAAAAAAGTCGCCAAAACGGAAAAATCGCCACAAACTAAAAAAAAACTTTAAAACTAAAATAAATTGCCGAACACCAAAAAACCAAAACAAGAAAAGCGCCAAAGCAAAAAAATCGCCATATCTAAGAAAAAGTTAGTTCTGAAGCGTCAAAACTAAAAAAAAATCGCCAACAAACGAAAAAACATTACCGTGTAAAAAATTTAAATTTTTAAAAAATATCTACATCAGTACCTGGATTCTGTAACTTTTTTCGAAACGAAAATCGTAATATTTATCGACATAAGTGAAATTTATTTGCTGGTGGTTAAGCGATGTCTATATGCATTTCATTGTTGGGTTTTGTATAAGTTACTAAGCCTACTATGCTTATTTTTCTTTTGTGATTTTCAAAAATATTAATATTTGCGAATTCTCAAATAGTTTATGAAAGTCTGTGCATAAGATAAGAGGTTTGTGACTGTTCAAAATGTGTGGTTGAAGTCTACTGACGATTTGTTAAAGCTACAATGAAATGCATATAGACATCGCTTAACCACCAGCAAATAAATTTCACTTATAATATAATTATGACAATATGTCGAATAACAAATCTCTGGAATTTATCGACATATTTATTCGTTTGCGGTAACGATAATGTGATTCCGTAATTTCTTTTTTGCGATAGTATCCAGCTTTATCTTACTCACAATTTAATTGAATTATTTATAGAAAGTGTCAAAATAAGCGAAAGGCACAAAGAATAATAAAGAAAAATTCAATAAATTCGACCTCGTGATTTTATTTATCTTTTCTCCAACCGACAGCGAATATCGTTAAAATATGTTACTGAATAGCAAATTCGATACATTTATTATATTTATTACAGCGATACGATTATCGTAATAAAAGTTACTGAATCCAGGTACAGGTAAGATATTCGATTATTTATGCTAAAGCTCGTATAGTATTGCATATGTGCCTTAATTATGAAAGTGATCTAAGTCATATATTTCTTTGGTCACAATATTTAGTAGATTACATTTGATCAAAACAAAATATATTTTTATATTGTGCAACAATTTAATCTAGAGTCTCTAATCTCGATTAATATAAATTTTGTTTAATGTTTGTTAAATAGTTATTGAAGTTTTTTTCAAGATTTATTTAATAATTCGAGAGAAGAATCCATATGACTTAGACTACTTTCATAACTAAGGGCACATATCGTCGCTGTTTTAACTAGCTGACCTAACTAACATTTTAAAAATTTAACGGGAGAGAAGCTTTTATGGTTATTTTATACATTCATTGTTATGGCTGCGTCTGAAATCTTTTTACTTATATAGGCACAACAGTAAAGCTTACAGTCATGAAAATTGTAGACAAGATGTATTATGACTTATGAAGTCTTGTAAAGAACTTAACTCATTTTTCAAAAAAATGTCAGTTAGGTCGGTTAGTTAAAACGCGACGATATGTATGTAGTGACCGTACGTACGGAACCCTTCGTGTGCAAGTTAAAGTTTCACTTTACCGAATTTATTTGTAGTTGATTACAAAATGGTAGAAAGATTACTTTGCACGCAACACTCGCACAGTTTTATTTTAAACTCAACATGCAAATACATTATCAAATTGAAAGTGAGGAGTCCCTGGTAATATTTTTTTCTCTGGCATAGTGCCCAGAGGCAAAAGGAAACTGCCATTAAAAAATATCCTTTCATGTGTCATTTATTTTAGATTTTGTTTAAAAGGACTGTTGAGAGACATCACATTTATACATTTTTTTTCTTTTGTTTAGTTGCAAATATTAAAATTTTTATAAAATAAATAATAATGAAAATATTTGTACACCTAAGAGAGTATGTGAGATGGTGGTGATTGGTGATGGCGGGAAAAAGCGAATTATTATAATTTAAATTTTTTTTTTTTCAAAAACTGTACGTTATAATGTGAAGAAAACATGCAACTGAGCTGAATACATTGCTATGCATATGAGTTGGAAATATATAAAGGGCAGGATATGCAATCAGTCACAAAAGAAAAGAATATACTCATACATATACTCGTATGTACACATAAATGGACTAGTAGTTTTAATGAAAAACTACAACAAAGCAACAACAACAACGAACAAAAAAGGATGAATGAATGAATGGCAACTGCATTGTAGAGTTCGTGTGCTGCTTTGTAACTGCCAGGGAAAAAATACCGCCAGTGTAACGGTCTTGGATTTGGGGTCATTCTAAAGGTCATCAACGGGATTTTTCCCAATTTCTTTTTTTTTTTTTTTGCTTCTTTCAACATTTTTACATTAAAAACAATATAAATTTTAAGGCTTTTGTTTGAAATTATTTGTTTGCTGCTACTGATGCACTCTGTTGCAGCAGCCGCACTCCAGATTGAAAGTGTACTCGTATTTGAAAATTGTTGACAAGGGATGCAAAATTGCATACGAATAAATGGCTTTAAGTCTGTTACGCAAATAAAAAAAATCCCCTACTTTTTACAGGAGTTGCTTTTAAGCAACCAAAAAACTAGGGATGTTTTTTTTTCTTTTGCTTGCTATTAAATGCAAACTAATTCAAATTTTATTTTATATGTTTATTTTTTAAGATGACATGTTTGTATCTTTTTAATTTTGCAGATTTCAATAAAAAAAGGATCCTTCTTTAAGGATACTTTTTAACCTCTCACTTAAGGTTTTTTTTTTTTATATATTTCTTTGAAGATCGATCGTGGCCAAATAAGATTAGAATGCTGCTGGTTTTTTTATTTGAGTTTTGCATGCGTTTGCCACACTTTTTGTTGTTTTTATTTTTGCGGCAATTTTTTAAGATGTTTTAACAAGACACGAGTCGTTTTTTAATAATTCTTTACCAATAAGCATTTAACAAACAGAATGGCGTATCTGAAGGGATGGTGTTGCAGCATAATCCTTAAGCGGATTGTTGGGTTGCAGCTACTGATGCATGGGTTAATAGTTTTCATATACATGCATGCATATGTACATTTTATATTTGATTTTTTTTTGCATATGTTGCATGTAAATTGATATGCCATACTTTATGCCTACACCGTGTCAATATACACAAATACTCACTCACATGTGTGAGTGTGTGTTTTATATGGTCGCAGCGAAGTGCGCCATTTTTACCCCTGTTTATATGCATATGTAACCTCATCACATGCTTCATTTTACAAGCGTGCATACATGCATGTTTTTTGCCCGCTCAAAGACGCTAAATTCAAATAAATGCGTATATTTTGCTTTAGCATGTGTTCGGCCAGCCAGTCCACTCGTTGTAAAAAGGGTGTTTGTTGTAAATATATATACAACATAAATTTTTGTTAATGAGTCATTTGGAACTAGAAAAAGCTTATGTGAAAGGGTGCAGAGATTATGTTTATAAAATGTTTTAGAACAAGGGTGGGCCAGAAAGCAGTCTAATGGCGTTTTCTTTTCTCACTATAAGGCAAAATTTTACACCGTGTGAACACATTTCGTTGTCATTGCATAAAATTATTGCCATATACATATTTGTCAGACATTTTCTTATTGTCAGATGTGCGAAGGTTGTGCATCTGACAATGGTAATGGCATCTGATCATGGGCAACGTTACATTCGCTTGATTTTAAAGGGAAAAGAAAGTGCAAAAAAATATTAAAATATATGTAGCCAACCAAAATCATTGTAGTTGCTTCTTTATGGTCAATAATAATTTATATTTTAACTTTTAATATTTAAGACAAGCACAAACAATAGATCACTGACAATTTCTACAAACAAATGCTTTGAGTCTGGTAAGATGCACGCAAAGAAAAAATATGATTGAGGTAACCATAATCAAACAGCAACATACTATAATTGAATTATATGGTTGCAGTCAAATCATCATTGTCAATAGAAAAGCAAAGTTTTAGTAATATTATTATCTGAGTTAATAATAATATTATCTACAATAACAATTAACTTTGTTAAACCTAATCTTAGTATTGTTCAAAGTTATCACATTTTGGTCAAATATGACAATACTATTATTAGATGTGACTAAAATATAATTAAGAATAACCATACCATATTCTAATATATATTATAATAATATTGTTAAATACGATCACAGTATTATTCTATATAATAATAATATTTTGTTTTTTAACCATATATTGGTAGATCTTTTGCTTAAAACAGCTGTGCGTCAAAGCCAAAGCAAATAAATATAAAATAATATTGTTGAAATAAAATCTATATATGTGCACGTGTACTTACACAAATATGTGCGTATACACGAAATGCAGACACGCATCTATAAAGAAATATATGTATATATATTTTTATTGAACTATCCTCTTGTTTATACTTCATTTATTTATTAATTAATTTAACACTACGCGTTCAATACCGATAGCTTACAAACGAAACACTGAACTGACGCGATATGCTTTTGAAAAAGATTTTTTTTTAAATTAAATATAGTATGGTTTTGGATAACATTATATTGTTATTTTTTACATAATTATGTTGTTTGTAGTCATAAATTTTTAACAAAACTATATTGTTAAATTCTAACCATATCACACATTTTATGAATATAACAATGTAATTATTAAATTCAAACATTACTTTGTTTATTGTAACGCAATTAATGTTTAAAATAACAATAACTTGTTTTCAATGACTACACATTTGTTTCGGAGAACATAATATTGTTTTCTCAACCACGCTACAACCATATATTTTCTTTGCGTGTGCGATTCACATGTAAGGTAACTAACACTATTTGCGGAGTTTTTATACCCTCTCCCCCCCCCCCTCCAAACGATTTTGTAACGCTTTTTAGAAAAATTTCAGTATAAATTTTCTTAAGCCCCTCCTTGAAGCATTACGTAATATCCCTGCAGAAAATGCGAGTGTTACCAAAAGTACGAAGTAGAGTATGGTGAAAAGAAGACATATCGTGTAAATGGTTACATATTCGTCATTTTCCTGATATATCGTATTGATCTCGGGTCAATTTAGTTGGGACTCAATCTAGTATTAAAGTAAACGGCACTGAACATATTCGATGTGGTTGAATCCAAGACCTAGCGAATAGTGTAACTATAATGTTAATTGTTCTCTCCAATGTGACTCTGGAACCAGTCCCGTAATTATACTTAGATATTAACCTAAGCTTAACTGGTATTTATACTTTTGAAGTATCAGTGGCTCTGTGGTCGAGTGGGTAGTGTGCAAGCCTGTCATGCAAGATATATTTTTATATATATAATGCTTTTCATTGTTCAATAAGACTTTTATTAACCCATCAAATAAATGAAATTATATTATTTATTTAATTTCAATAGGTAAGGAAAGCCAACATATGTGAACTAAAACAATTTAAAAGCCCTAAAATTTTCAAAACATTGCGGGACCATACAAACACAAATAGACTAGAAATATTGTCCATACAACAACAAAAAAAAATTTAATATTATCAAAGTTAAGCATAATTTTTCAAACTTCAAAGAGTTGTTCGTTTTAACTTTCGAAAAGCATTTAACAATTATTTGCATGTCAAAATGTAATTTAAACATAAAAGCCATCAAATAAATAAAAAGCAAATACACATCACTAAAACTAAACTTTTACAATCAAATTTTGATTTGAAAACTTTAGGCTTTTAGAGTTTACAACAAACACGCAAAGGGATTTAGCAAACCCAGTAAACATATTAATTTACTATACAACTGAGAAACAAATGAGTGGCTTAAAATAAGTGTGTAAAATAAAATAAAAATATGTCGATGGCCTGGTGGAAAAATACTGGAGACGGAAGTCTCTACTTTTTCTGGAGATTTCTGAAAATCGATTACACGTTTAGAAACACGAATCGCTTATTCGACTACGATATTCATAAGGAACCAGAATAGTTATAATTTATGGGGTTGCATTTGAATTTTGTGGAAAGGGACTGACAAACCTTTCTGCACCCTTGCAATTTTTGGTGAAGGGTATTACTACTATTTTTTTTTGTTCATTTAACAGATTTACACAGTTAAAACAACTAAGACCAAAATAGTAACGAAGCTTAATTTGATTAAAGTGTTAGTTTTATTGTAAATTAAACTTGCGTTTGCGATTAAACTGGGCAAACTGTTTGTCTGGTTAATCTTTTAAGTCTTAATTTACTGTCAACATAAATTGTTGCTGCGATTCAGTTGATAACTAAAATTACAATAAAATATACTGGGCCTTATTATGAGTGCCGTATTTCGACTGTGATGATTTTGTACTAGACTGAATAACATTGCAACATTTTTCTTTTAATCTTGTACAAAATCGACGTAGGCTTAGTCGAAATACGACACTCGTAATTAGGCCCACTATTTTCTTAATTGCTCCAATTAGAGATGAGCGATTTTTTGAAACCTGTTACTTTTTCATAGCGATTGAAAAATCACTAATCACAACTGTGACTGCATTTATCAAGTAACAGGTTTGGCAAATATAGTTCTTTTATACAAACTGTGAATGTTCTTGTATGCTTACTTTACAGAAAATGAAGCTACAATATGAATTTTTTTATACATTCATCGTTTGTCGAGAAAAAATCGTCAAATCGTGTCAAATGGTCTTTTCTGACAACTATGTATAGCTCTCACATTTTTGTGTTTGCAATTTTATTGTCTCTCTGCCCTCTTATACGGCAATTCTCAGTATTTGGAGGGGGTTCAATGCAGTGTTGTCAGATATGGCGATATCTCGCCGAACGTGGCGACGAAAATTTATTTTTGGCGATGAAAATTTTCAAATGGCGATTGGCGATTTACTTGACGATATTTGAACTCCTTGGCGATATTTTTGGCGATATTTTTACGATTTCAATAAAATAGAATAATGTTAAAAATATGAAATTTTTTTTGTAAAGAACTTTTTCTACAACATAAAATATTTCATGCATGAAATTCTAAATGTTGTGACTCTTTATGTCAAACAAAATTTCCTGAAATTCAAGAAGTTTATAAAATATGGCCCACAATATGTCATTTGGAGTTTATAAAACACAGTGGGGAAAACTTTCTTTTATTATTAGAACCAACATTTTGATAATGAAGCACCAAAAAGCCTGCTCGAGTTCTCGCCTATGCCAGCCATACACTACACAAGTTCAGTGCTGAAGTCTGGCACTGACTAAAATAATATTGTGACACACACTATACAAGTAAACTGTGCAGTTTTTATATTAATGCTCCATAATGCAGGCGAATCTTTGTATAATTCTAGGAACTATGTCCAGAATATTTTTTCGGCGCTCATTTCTAGTTTTGAACTCTTAAAAAATCACGACACAACTGAGCGTTTGCAACATATACTACATAAGTTCACTGTACAGTTTTACAAACTTGAGGAAATATCAAAATCGTTTTGATATTTACTCAGGTCACGTAAATAGCACAACCACCCCACACTACACAAACGCACTGTACAGTGCCAGACGTGTGCAGTGAACTTGTGTAGTGTATTATTTATATGTGTACTTAAATACACATTTAAGTAAATGTTACTTCAGTTTTATCACAAGATTTATATAATAATTTTTATCTTGGTGTTCAAGTTCAATTTATCCTATTCGGATTGATCTTTTGGAATAAGTTATTTTTAATTATTCTTTGTACTCCACTATTGATATTACCTGCTGAATTTAAAATTTAACAATATTTGTTATATAATTACAAAATTAAAAAATATTTTTGTA
Source organism: Nowickia ferox (assembly GCA_936439885.1). Taxonomy (NCBI): domain Eukaryota; kingdom Metazoa; phylum Arthropoda; class Insecta; order Diptera; family Tachinidae; genus Nowickia; species Nowickia ferox. The sequence goes on from OW387027.1 coordinate 16,062,210, forward strand.
GCTATAATATAATGTTTTATTATATTGGCGATATTTGGCGATATTTGACAAGTCATTTGGCGACAAGGGTCAAAATAAATCTGAAAACACTGGTTCAATGCTAATTGTTTGTTCTTGTCGCTCTTCTTATTAGTATTCATCAAAATACCAATACTAATAAATATTTCTAAAGCAGAAAGCTGAAAGGTGTTAAACCGTGATCACAGTCACTGTTTAATTTCACTGCTGCTCTTCTTATTACAGTTTGTCAAAATAACAGAACTGTTACAAACAAAATACTGCGAAACTGTGATCACAGTCACAGTTTAAAAGAAAAGCGATTTAGAAATTACGTTCACAAGGAGCAACATTATTAAAAAATCACAGTATGGCTCAACACTAGTTCCAATACACATACATATTTGCCAAACTAGGGCTAAATAAATAGCAACAAAGGTAAATCTAACCAAGTTGAGTTGCTACTATACTGTCGTATTGTTAATATATTCCCTTTATGTAGCTGAAATCTTCAATCTATTTGTGGGTGAAGTAGTAAAGGCGTTTACTTACGAATATGCTGTAAATTTGGCAGTATGTGTTCAGCTCCCACTTAAGTTAAGGTGTGAAATTGTACAGAATTTATTTAACGGTCTATCTCACGATGTCGACAGAAAATATTTGATCGACAACTTGTATTGAAAACAACAAGAAAATAAGAAATTGTGCTTTTATTTTCAATATAAGTAATCGATGGAAAGTTTTTTTTATAACATCGTGTGACAGACCGTAATATTAAAATATCAACTTCGTTTCAGCATTGAAAATTAATAAATAAACATTCGCTGGGCTGGTGGGATATTATTAAGGTCTCACAAAATTAAATTCTTAGTTTAAGACAAGTGAGAAACTGGGAAGCCTTTGCTTGGATTGAAAGGCAGTTGTATGAGAGAATTTAGATAATAATCGCTAGTGCTTTCAAAAGTATGCTGTTATATTATGGTTGTTTCCACAACTTTGGTTGATTTAGTAATTCTTTTTTTACAGTAGAGTAACTGTAGAAATTCTTCTACAAAAAATTCTGGAATTATTTTTCTAACTGTTGCCATTAGTTATTTTAACCAATTTTGTTGATTGATACAATTTTAATCGCAAACGTTGGTTACATTTATCTATAATTTTTTTTTTCAGTGAAGGTGTGCAAAGCTTCATTGAAATTAATTAAGCGAAAGTACATAAAGTTTGAAAATATAAGGGGCCAAGTTCTGCAGGCAACAAGAAATGAGAACAAACAACGTACAATAAATATTTTTCCTAGTCTGTTAACAAAGAAAGGATTTCGGAAATAGCAGAGATAAAAACGAGTACAAAAACTCCTTCTTATTTAAAGTTTCTGACGATGCTGCCAAACGGTTTTTTAAACAATGATTATTGTATATATTAGAAGCTTTCCTTTCCGTTTGTTGGGTAGCTTTAAATTTGTTTGTTCTTACAATTTCCTAAAAAGCTGTCTATACCTAAACAAATTAAGTTTTTTTAATTTATTTCCTTTTTAAATAAATGGTATCAAATCAGAAACAGATATAAGCACTCTTGAGCTTTTTGGTTTTTGAGAGAGGGGAATACATGGGGCCATTAATCAAGTAACTATCTCACGGGAACATCTTAACAAGACATGTTAGTAAATTGCAAGTATAAATATGTGGATTTTTATACAAAAAAATTTATATGTGTTGGCATGTGATTACACACCAATGATAAAAACTTGTCAATGATATTTTATTTTTTTATTTTAAGTTTTATACTCGCACAAAAAATTTTTGTTTTACTGACAATGTTAATGAAGTTGGTGAATTTTTAGAAATAAATACTTTAAAAACCTCCCGAGATTTGTTTAGTTTGATAATGTTTGTCATATTGATTAAGGATTTCATGGAAATGATGTATATTTGCAAAACAGCCCAACTCACATGAGAGACTGAAATGGTCTCTGTAAAAAAAAGTTAAAAAGTTCATGTTTATTCTGGTTTGTTTTGAAAATCGCAAAACAAACCAAATGTTTGGGAAAAAATTTTTTAAAAAAATAATCCAATGACCTTTAAAAGTAAAAACATTAATTTGCACTTCATGTTTGTTTGAAGTATAAAAAAACGTTATTTAATAAAAAAAAAATAAGTCACATAAAAAGGACCTTCTTGCAAATAAATGACAACAAATTAGAGCATGACGCTGCTGACAAAAAATATGCAACAATGGATGACCAACTGAGATGAATTTATTTTATGCAATTCGACATGCTCTACAATAAATTATGCACTGCATGTGTAAATGTATGCGAAAAAGGAAACAAAAGCATCAAACATATGCAAAATATGCAAATACACAACAGGGTATAAAATGGCAACAACAACAGCAACAATGGAAGATCTCTCTCTATGACAGAAGTAATTTAAAAAGAAAAAAATTTCTTTTATTTTGCTGCTTTGCGAAATTGCAAATTCCTACAACAAAGACTCTTACTTTGCCTGTAGTACGAGTATGTGTAACAAAACTGTCAAGGATATACAAGTAATTTGCAGTATAAGAAAATTTGCATGTAAAATTATGATTTTAAATTAAAAAAAAAGGTTTTTGTTACAATTCTTATGCTCTTGTGCATCAAAGAGCAGAATCCAATCTTTAATATATAAAAAAAAAATCACACATTCTAACGATTTTCTTTTGGCAAAAAATATCTTGAAAAACCTTCTCCCTGCTTTTTTTTGTGAGTGTTATTACGCTGCTGATTATTTGTGTAGACAAGTAAAATTATGAATATGAATTTTTATGCCAACAATGAATTTGCACAAAATTAGTACAAAAAAAAATATTCCCTTAAAAATTTTCTCTACCTAAACTATAAAAAGAAAACTGCAAGGGATTTATGTGAACATACAGCTTCTTTATTCTTGATGTTTTAACAATTTTAATTGAAGCACTTCGGTAAAAAAAAAAGAACACTCACTGTATTCTATAATTTATCCTTTTAAAAATCTACTTGCTTTAAACCTTGTTGCAATATTTTCTTTGTGAGCCTAAAACAAAAACGTGGGTGGTTTTTTAAAACAACACAAGCATATTATAGCAAATATAATTCTTAATTTCCTTCTACATTTTTCATTTTAATCCTTTTAAAAAAAATTTTTTGTTTTATCTTTTTTGTTCTTTTTAGTTTTTATCAAGCAAAGGAAAACGTCCAATAGGGCGTATTTATTTATAAAAAAAAAATACTTCAAAGTCATGAGAAAGAAAAAGTCCATGGGAAAGGTAAAAAATTAAGGATAATTGAAAAAATAAAATACCTAAAGGATTAAATATCTGCTTGTAATGCTCCTAGTTTATATTGCAAGTGTTGATTGCATTTCATTCTTATAAGTTGCCTCTTTCTGTTTTGTTACTTGATAAATTAAGTTGAATTTACGACTCTTTCCCCGGCAGGTTGTGAAAATTTTTATAACATTTTTTAACCCTTTAGAAAAAAAATACAAAAAAGTACTCTTAATAACAGGGTTAAATTAAATTTTAATTAAATTTTACAATGAATCTCTGAATAAACTGGAGCTCGAAATTAAACTCAAACACCAGAAATTATTCTTAACTTGAATAGCGTTTAAGGGTTAATGTCGTACTTGCTCATACTTAAATCTTACTGCCTGTTTATAGAAAACAACTAAAAATGCTCGTCTGCCTATTTTGAGTGCGTTGTTTTTGTTTTGAATATAAATAGGCAGACGAGAATTTCCACTTGTCTTTTATAAACCAGCAGTTAATGTCTGTTTATAGAAGATAATCGAAAATTGTTTTGTCTATTTATGTTGTCTTCAATAAACAGTCAGATATAGGATGCCTTAAGCAGTTTTTATTAAAAACCTTCGGCCTTATGTATAAGAAAAAACTAGCAAGAATTTAACATAAGTGGCAAAATGATATATGATCTTAACAAGTTTTGCCATGCAATTTTACATTAAAAATCACGCTAGGGTTTAATGTCAAATTGTATGGACGAACTCGTTAGCACCTAATTCAATGTCGTCACTTATGCTAACTTCATGGCAGTTTTCTTTCGCTTGTTTATATTGAAAATTTCTTGTCGACATAGTGAGCCAGTCAGTAAATCTACTAAAAACCTTCGAATTAAATTCTTTTTAGATTTCGATGCTCGTTTCTCCAGCCTCTGGCAACACTGATCACAGTAAACAAATTCATGGAAAGATGCAAATGAGAGCACTGGAAAATATTTCATATATTTTATACATATAATATAATTTTAAAGCACTATACATATTTGTAATTTTCTAAATGATGCTTTGAGAGTTGTGCAGGTTTTGTTGCAACAACTTTACGCAAAAATTTAAGAAATGTGAAAGCAAGATGTTGTTGCTTTTGGGTGAAGTAGTTCGCGCATTGATTAGAAAGTCAATAACACTATATGCATTAGTGTCTATGCTAATACATATCGTAACGCCCTCCTTCCTCGATATTTTTTTAGTAGTGAATCATCTGCGAAGCTAAATAACCAATAATGCGTCTACTTAACACCAGAGGTGCTGCTACGATGCTGTAGAATGAACAAAACGCACAATTGCAGAGTTGTAAAACCGAACAAATGAATTAAGCTCCACTTCTCTCTATCTATCTATAGCTTCACCATTTATTACTGTCTGTGGTGGGAATCGAGCCCATGACCTCTGGACTGAGAGGATAGCATCGCTACCACTCAGCCACAAGGGTACTTGCACTAGCCCTTTTCTACTCCCAGGTAACACAAATTAATCTGTTATTTGGACCCACATAAGCCAAAAACTTACTTTAATCTTTCTCTTCTAAGTACATATAAAAAAAGAACAGAAATTACAAACTATTTTGTTTTTAGCAAACTAAAGAAACAAATACCGACTTGCTGAACATGTTCCTGATTTCCTTGTAACATTTTTTAATGCAATTTATTAGAATGGGTATAAAAACTTATCGCATCCATCATGGCAATGTAACTTTTTTTTTACTTAAATGAGAAATCTTCACCAACAAGTTACTTATTCAAAAAACCATTAGTTATATGTAATCACGGTCAACCTTTATCAAATTCATCATTATGTGAAACATTTCACCCACAAATCCACTTTTACGCAAATACATAATATTTTTTAAAACATTAAACTTTTTTTGCGAGTTTCCCCAAGTGATTACAAACGATTTGAGTGATAAAGCTCAATATATGCGTACATAAATGGTCCATTTTCGCACTTTATAATCAAGTTTATGCGTTTGTCTGTGTTCAAGAAAACAAAATTAAACACAAGCCTTGTTTTTGTGGTGTTTGGCACAAAGTTTTCTTTTTCAACTTTTTTTATTTACACCTCCCCCACCACACACTCCACCAACCCAGTAAGTTGGTGACCAAAATCATTTACAGTTTTTTCATCTTTTGTTTTGTTTGGAGTTTGCCACATTAGAATGGCCAAAGAATGCATGGAGGATATGATACGAGTGTGGTATTTAAGTATTTGAATGTTAATATCTGCGCACATGAAGGCATGTGTGTGATTGGTTGTATTGATAAAAATCTTTAACACAATTGTCTGTCACCCATTTTTTTTCATGTGCGTATGTCGTCGATAGAATCGACTTCTGTAGTAAATCATCTAAAAAATTACACACAAAAAGTGTAATAGAGTACAAACATTTCATAAGAGCCAAAGTCGGCCGTGAAGTGCAGTACCTACGATGTGGGCATTTTAATCAAATCGCATTATTTGAAAAGTGTGAATATTTTCGGCGTAATAGGCTGCATAAGTTTACTCACATTCAGCATACACAGAACTTAGTTTATAAAGCATTAAATATTCTCCTTTACCATGCAACCATTTGAAATTATATAACAATCACATAATCCAAGGACGAATATCGCATGACAAGACTAAGAAATTTTAAATGCAATATATAATCGAATTTTTTCACAGGCCACATATCTCTTACATTAATATCATATAATTAATATAAAAATAACTTGACTCACCATTCTTAGCAATTCTGGTCCAGAATTTAAAAGTGTTTCAGTACTTTTACAAACGTTCTTATGCATTGTTGTTTATTCCTCTATTTTATAGCGTAGCAAAATAACAGGACTGATTTTAAAATCACTAGAAAAATAAAATAAAATAATCTTAGTTTAAAGGAAAATCCTTGCCATTACATGACTTCAACATTTTAAAAATGCAGCAGTAAAATGTTAAACTAAAATTTGCTGTTTAATAACATTTCAATTTGTGGAAGGACATAAAGTAACATTTTTAAAATTAAGCATATGCGAGAGATCCTTAATTTTGAAAATGCAATTTTAACCACAATTATCATAAGAATGCAAAAAAAATATTTACATACATATATTTAAATATATTTTATATCCTTTATTTCAAAAATACAATTTCAACTTTAATTATTGTAAGAATACATAAAAATAAGTTTAAACTGTTTGCAGAATTTAAAAAAGCGCTTTCTTTTACATATCAAATGCATCAGCGCAAGGACATACCTACACGCAGCATATTTTATTTTGAAAAATGCATTGCCTTCTATAGTAATGACCAGAAGGCATCCAAAATTGGTAACAACTTGTGAAACTTTGCAGAAAAACTCCCTGGAAAACTTCATTCGAATCAGTGCAGAATCACGTCAATTAAATTTGTAAAAACTTATAAAATTATGTGGCTAAGTTATCTGGTAAATTTCAGTTCAATTGATGCCAGGATATGGTTGGCTCCCATATATCCTTTATTTTAAAATTTTCGTTCGAGCTATATTTCGGTTTAGGCTGAAGCCTGAATTAATTTTCTGTCGTATTTAATATTTTTACATGCAAGGATATTCTCAACTCCCATATAATTAATTTTGAAAAATTGAGCTACATCCCTAATTATGATCAGAATGTAGCGAAAATTGGTAACTGAGTGTAAAATTATGCAGCCAAGTTATCAGATGAGTTTCATTAGATTCTCTGCATAGTCCTGTGACGCTCCCACATGTCCTTTATTTACAAAATTTGACTTTAGCCACAATTACGATCAGAGGCCACCATAAAGTTGTTAGTACTTCTAAATTATATGGTTAAGCTATGTGGTAAATTTAACTTCGATTGATGCCAGGATATGCTTGCGTCAAATATATCCTTGATTATAAAAAATTTGTTCAGGCTTTATCTCGGGTTATACTGAAGCCAACATTGATATTCTGCTTTTTTTCATGTTTTTAAATGAAAGGATTAAAGAATAAATTTAACACCAGTTTTAATTATGACCAGAATGCAGCGGAAATTTATAATGGACTGTAAAATTATGCAGCCAATTATTCGGGTGAGTTTCATTCGATTCCGTGCAGAATCCTATGAAGCTCCCATATATCCTTTATTGACAAAAATTTTACTTAAGCCGCAATTACGATCAGATTTCACCATAAATATGTAAAAACTTATAAAATTATGTGGCTAAGTTATCTGGTAAATTTCAGTTCAATTGATGCCAGGATATGGCTGCCTCCCATATATCCTTTATTTTTAAATTTTCATTCGAGCTATATTTCCACTTAGACTGAAGCCAGAATTGATCTTCTATCGTATTTTATATTTTTAAATATAAGGATACTCCTAACTCTCATATAATTAATTTAAAAAAATTAGCTACAGCCCTAATTATGACCAGAATGCAGCAAAAGTTGGTAGCTGACTGTAAAATTATGCCGCCAAGTTTTCGGGTAAATTTCATTCGATTCTGTGCAGAATTCTATGAAGCTCCCATTTATCTTTTATTTGACTGAAGCCACAATTATGCTCAAAATGCATTATCTATAAATCTGTAACTTTTTTCAAAATTATGTTTATTTCAGGCAATGAATGCCTACTACTAATTACTAGGTGTTACTTATGAAAGGGTTAATCTCATTTTAGTCAGCACAATGGCATTTATATATTCCGTATGTCCTTATTTTTTATTTCAAGCTTTATCGTTTCTTATCACGACTGTGAAAAATCATTACATTTCTTTAAAACTCAGGACATGCTAAAAATGCTTAGTGTAGGGTATGACTAGCAACAAAAAGGTCACCAGATGAACTAACAAAACGAAATTTGCTTAAAAAATGAAATAAGACTTTCTTAGATACTCGTAACAAATAATATGAACATAATGACTTCATTTCGATATTGGCATGATGTTACATACATGAATTTTTTATATGCGTGCGTATATGTGTGTGTTTGGGAGTGTTTGTGCTACATTTCCAGTGAAATAACCTCATGGGAAGTAGAGGGTGACAATCTGTATGTGTGGGTCCATAAAGTGGCCACTTATAGAATATGTATATTCTATTTAACATATGAGTATATGAGAGAAGTACAACTTAATATAATGAATGTATATTTTTGCTTATAAAAAATGTCTGTTGGCCAATATTACAAGAGTGTCCGCTGATAAAGCGAAAAATCCCATTATTCTTGCCTTTAGACTTGAAATGATCATTTATTATTGTTTTTTTCGCAAGTTTTTTTTTCACATCTTCTATTGTGGTTACTTTCTTCAAAATTGTTAAAAAAAAAGAGAAGACAACACAGCACAGCGTATGTTTCTAATGTGCCTGTTCAAATGTTATTGTAGTTTTTATTTCTGCTTATGAAATTTTTTTTAGTCTTCTTTTTTTGTGATATATGAAGTTAAGTTGTTGTCTTAATATCTGATTATTGAAATGATATAATTTTTGTCTTTTTGCAAAGCAGAGAGAAAAGAAAAACATTATTTGTGCGTTTGATTGACATGGAAGAGGACGGTGTCAATTGCAGAAATTTCAGAAAGTAAATAAACGATTTATAAAGCACATTACTTGACATGCACACATACAATTTTATAATTTATAAGTTTAATCAAAAGTTAAACCTCCAACAGAGTACATTACTAAGGAAACTGATTAAACAAGTACACGCAAAGAAAAAACATGGTTGAGAAGTACCATAAACTAAGAGCAAGATGCAGTGATTGTAGGCAAATAATATGCATAATTAAAATAAAATATATTTGACGTACAAACATAGTTTTGTATGGCTTAATCTTATGGTATATTTCATTTCTATCGGTGCGCGGGTATACATATCTATCTCTCATATATCCTTTATTTCAAACATAAAATTTCAACTACACATAATAATTATTAGAATACATAAAAATATTTAAACTGTTTGTAGAACCTTAAAACTGCGCTCTATTTTACATATCAAACGCATCAGCGCAAGGACAAGCCTACCTACCGCATATTTTATTTTAAAAATTGAGCGCCCTCTATAGTAATGCTCAGAATGCAGAGAAAATTGGTAACAACTTGTAAAACTATGCACCCAAGCTGCCTGAAAAACTTCATTCGATTCGGTGCAGAATCACGTTAATCTCCCATATGTCCTTTATTTTTAAAATTGTAGTTCAGCTGCAATTATGATCGAATGCACTATAAATTTGCAATTGCTTTCAAAATTATATAACAAAGTTTTGTGAAAAATCTAATTTCCGTCATTACAATAGCATATCGTTACCTTTATCCTTTATAAAGTTTTTTGTATATTTCGATAGAAAAACATGCGATGTATCGAAAAATGCAAAAATCTCGATTTCAAAAAAATAATGAGTTAGGGCCTTTCTATATTAAGGTAATGATATGTAACTACCATATGTGCTTATTTAAAAATAATAATAATAATACTGATTCGAATGCATTAATAAACTTAATACAATATAACTAACATTTCAGTAATAACATAATATTAAAATTATTTAGTTTCTTTAAAAAAAATTATGGCTAAGCTTTCAGATCAATTTTATTCGGACCAATGCATCATCAATTTCATTTTCCATATATCCTTAATTTTAAAAATTTGTCTTGAGCCACAATTATCATCAGAGTTTACCATAAATTTTTAACAATTTCAATTTCAATTGATGCCAGGATATGTCAACCTCCCTTATATTCTTAATTTGAAGATTTTGGGGTTAGACTGAAGCCAGGATTTATCTTTTATCGCATTTTATGCTTTTATATGCATGGATATTCTTAACTTTCATATAATTACTTTAAACAAAAATTTAGCTACACACAAAATTATGACCAGAATGCAGCGAAAAATTAAAAACAAACATAGTTTGATTGTATATAAAGAAAGCTTTGTACAAAATAATCATATTTTAATGATATATAACCATAATATGTTTGTGTGTTTTTACTAAATTTCTTACAAGGTCCAAAATTTTTAGCCGATTTTCATAATATTTAACTAATTTGCTTATTAAGACATTTGCCTTTAAAGACAATAGTCAAAAGTTCAATATATTGCAGTTTTTAATTTTTTATGAGCATTTAGAAAAAAAACATAATTTTCACAAAAAAATAATTTTTTCAATTTTATTTTACGAATAGCTAAGAAATCTTTAATTTTTTTAACTTACAATAGTAAGATGATTTGAAGAAAATTTTAATGGTTGAAGCAAATTTTAATAGTTTTCTTTTCGACATACTGTCTTCGAGTTATGGTGAATTATACTGGTGTACCTCGTGAAAATATTAGGTAGGCTCAACAAAAAATTGTGACGTGACGGAAAATAACGAATGATGTGATTTGTTTTAATATACATCTAAGTATGTATATGAAAAAATGGAAGGCGGAAAAAAATTGTATTTCGTGGGATTGTGTATGATTATAAACTCTGAAGCATTCCCTCAGGTGAACTAAAAAATCATAATTTTTCATTCCGAATAGTAGCAGTTTTTAAAGAAAATAAAATAGTATAATTCTTTCACACTAGTTTCGAAACAGAAGACATATGAATCCTGTGCCAAATGTTACCATACTTTACATAAGATTATATCCACTCACTATACCTGCAACCAAAATAACAAGCAAATGATGCATAATTATTTTTTCTGAAAATTAAAACACACACATATTCACATTGATTTGACCACCACTTAGAAAACCACTAAAGCAGCACATGCCACCTTAAATGAAGAGAGTGAAAATGTCTAATTTATCCTTTTACAAGATCTATTCAAAACAATAGAACACACACGAGCATACATACATATATATGTACGTATACATATGTATGTATGTATATATATCAAATGCTGGCAATGGATTACTACAGCAAAAGGATATTCAATACAGCAGCATATGGCACAATATTTTTAATGCCAGACAACAGAGAAAAAACAACTTAAGAAAATACTTTTAAATAATAACGAGTGAGTGAGTTGTGCATCGAAATAATAATATTAAGAATAAGAAGAAAAATAAAAAAAAATTATACAATTGCAATTACAACTTGCATAAGCATTACACGAGTACATACTTTTTCCAAAATTCAAATGTTGCAACTGCTATTCATTGTCAACATATTTTGCATTGTTTAATACTTTCAACGCTAGCAGTCATTGTTAAGGGCACTCCGTTCTGTTTAATCTTCATCTTGGATATCATCTTTGCCATCAATAAAATTTAGAAAAAAAATTATTTTTATTTTTTATTTTTATTGTTGCAAGAATAATAATGAAATCTTACATACGTAATGTTTCATGTGTTTACTCAAAGGACCACAAATTGTTAAGAATTCTGTTGTTTTAGAAATGAAATGCATGTAGTTTTTTTTTTTTGTTGCAATGTCATGCAGTAGCATAAATATTGATACTATTTCACTTTTCTTTTATAAGAGGGATGTGTAAAGAAATTAATGCCGCATCATTGTCATCATGGACATGAAAATATCGTTTTGCGACGATGTATTGCACTCCTGAAAAGCTCTTAACTCCCACAGAGGTCGAAAAGTATATACTTTTCAATTACTTAAATAACAGGTAATGATAATGAGTACTTAAAAAATTTACATATACATAAGTAAATAGTCTTAATTTTAGTAACTGCGTATAATTATAATTATAGGGCAAACAATCTGTACACTTACATATTTTCTTTCAAGAAACTATGACTATAGCCAAAAACTAAAAAAAGTCATAACTACAAATAAAACGGCACACGCGTATCAATTGCATTGACTTTCTCTCATACTTATAGTCTGAGTATGCTTATGCTCAGGCTATGGAAAATTTAATCGAATAAAAAAATATATGCATGATATTTATTCATCATTCGCCACCGTACACATACATTTATGTGGAATGGAATGCAAAATGTGTGGTGTGTGTGGCTATTTGAAAACATGTGTTTGTAAATGAAATAGCTCTGTATATACGCATGAGTAGCCGATTAATAGTCAGAGCATTTTTATGCTCATGCGTATGATTGTAGCTCATACACTCTATACATTTTAGTGATAATCGTTTGCGCTGCGTAATTTAAAAAATATGCATAAACATAGCTGTTGGTTGTTTACGATTATATGTATTGGGTTTAAAATTTATGGCTGTGTTTGAGTATAAGCATGGTTATTATTTTTAGCTGTACGCATTTATAGTTGTTTGACGGCCAATACGCAAATATACTTTTGTCATTATCTGGCTCACACATTCACTTTTGTGATGGCCAAACCAAAGAAGTAGACTATGTTGAGAAATGTAGAAAAAATTTCCCGACTATGTTCTTTTTGGCGTCGGCTAGTTTTTGGACCGCCCTTTTGCTTATACCAGCTGAGACTTAAATCAAAATTTATTACACAGAAAAAAGTATTCACCAATTAATGTTTTCAATTAAGAATTTAATTTATTAAATTAAATTTTTAATTGTATTAATTAATTTGAGTGGAAAAACTTAATTGATATTATCAAATTGTTCATAGGTGAAAATTTAATTAATTTTTTAATTGATATTACAAAATTATGCATATTCAGGGCAATCACGAATAAAATTCCGCGTGAAATTTTTCACGGGTAACAATTCCCACTAATAGCAAGTAATAGGGAAAACATAAAATTCTAATTGGAAAAGGGAGAAATTTCACGCGGAATTTTATTCATGGCCTGATTACTTTTTTTTTGTGTATATCAATTCATATTAGGGTATTTATTTAAAATATCTTAATTATGGTATACATAATTATAAAAATATCTTAGATGTGCATAAAATTAAACAAAATGCTTTAATAGTTCCGGGAGCACAGTCGCTAAACACTTACGTTTTTTAAAACTATTTCGCTTTAACATACCGTAACAGCATCTAAATTTGATTCAATAGAAAACGGTATGCTCAACTAAAATTTCAATGGTGATAATAACATCTGATAAGATAAATTTCACATTCAATCCTCTCTATTCGAAAGCCAACAAAGGCCCAGCATATGAGGTCCATTTTTACAAAATTTCAAATTGAACAAAGTCTTAGCAACATTAAATATTTTTATTAAAAAAAATGTTTCATTATATTAGAAAGACCACACAAACACCAATTGAACTATTCTTTCGTAAATATGCCACTCAATTGTTGTTAAACTAAATGCCACTAGAGAAGCAAACCATTCGCATTATCATAAAAATCATTTACGTATGCATTTATATGTGTAAATATATATATTTATGTCTGTAACTACATATGTATGTATGTATGTACGTACAACCCCAAAAATATCCATATATTACACAGCATATCCCCCAGAACATGTAAAAAAATATGAAGAATAAAAAAGCTCACCACACATACGAGACTTCTATATGCTAATATGGTTAATCTTTAGAGTTGAAATATCTCGATTCTTGGGTTTATTTATTCATTTTTATGCACAACCCCATCCAAGCATGCACGCAATAATAAATTCCCAATACTCTTTATACGGAAGCTAATAATATACAGTGGGATTGGTGAGGAAAATTGCATGACTAAATAAACAAATATGTATTAAAAAAAAAGCTCAAAATTTTACAGTTTTTGGTTTAAATTGTTTAGTTTGAAGCAATGGAGAGAGATACAAAGAAACGTTTTTTAAAGTTATAAGTTTGATTAAAATAGTTTCCGTAGTCAAACCATTCACAAGATCCTATTACACCAATGTACAGTTGTTAAGGCTTTAGAAAGAGGTTTTAAAACAGATTTCCATACGAAATGTTGCTTACTAAGCCTTTATAAAGCCTTAATAATTTTTATAAATAAAGCTGTAAAACTGCAAAGTTTTATGAAAGCTTTAATGTGGTTTTAAAAAAAGTTAACATTGGGGGTATTGGAAGCAGTAGAAGCTACATCTATAACTCGACGTTCGGCTGAAAAAATCATCCAAAGCAGTATTTAAGTAGTAATCGAAAAATTTTCAACATAACACTGCACAACACAGAAAAAAATAACAAGGTTCTAATAACTGATTCTGGCAGAAAAAAATCAGAAACAAAAATATATTTATAATTTTTCCCTTTCGAAAAAGGGGACAAGTACCTTTAAAGGTGATATAATTGGTTAAAATGTTGGTTATAAAAGTCTGCCTGGAACTTTTTAAATACAAAACAACTACAGTTAAACAAGAGAAATTAGTCAAAACTTGAAATACATTTAAGGGTTAAATTCTTATTTATTCGCACTTGTATTTTAGGTGCAAAATGTGTTTAGCATTTTTATGTAAAATGCTATGAATAAAGTTCGTATGTGTTTTTTCTGTTCGTCTCGTAGAAAGGGTGAAATAATCACACTTAAACGGTTACAGGAGAACTCGAATTTCAATTTATACACCAGCAATTAATCAAATCCTAAAATTCTAAGTTAACAATCAATTTCTTCTTCTTTGGATTCTACTTACAAATAACAGAATAAACGGGGAAATTTGTGCTGTGAGTACTCGTATTTCTTCTGTTTCAAATAAGATTCGTCTAAATACAGTTGAAAGTCTCTTCAGTTTCATTCAGGATGCGAACGAAGAGGCGGGAAAGTCCTTGTATTTGTAGAGTTTTTAAATATATTTACATACGCATTTATTTTTAGAATGAATAAAATTGCTTTTATTCTTTGTATTTTTAATAAAAAGCAACTTGTATTTTTTGCCTTGATCGTGTTTGGTTCTATATCACTAATTTTCAAAAATTCCCAGGAATCCCAGGAGTAAGAAATTTAACTTTCCGGGAAATTTTAAACCATAAGATGAATATTTCAATTTAGCTCATACTGAAATTATTAAAAATTTCTATCAGTATCAAATTTCGTAATTTGCCCCCTAGTCTAAATTGTCACTTATTCACCCCTATCGTGAGTACAAGTTAAATTTTGGTTCACGTAAAATTTTCATACCCCTCGAAGGGAAAAATGCTATCGTGAATCTCCCGTTAAATTTTTCCCCCGTTATCAGTCCCAGTGAATGTAAAAAAGGGAAGAAGATTTGTACAGCTTAAAAATTAATTAAAAATCAGACAAATTTAAGTTAAATAAGTTCCAAAATAATTTAATTTAACTTTAAAGATGTGTTTTTTTAAATATTCTAGATGCAATGGAAAAAAATTATATGGTATGGATAATATTTACTCTGTGTGAACAAAAAGATTCATATTCTATGAAAAAAGGTGTTGCAGGGAATTATTTTTTAGAATCGTGAACTTTACGTACTAATCTTGTCCTAAAAATAAATATTTATAACTTTTAATATATAATTCGAAGGAAAATATCGGAATTATTCGATGCAAAAATTCAGTTCGTCTGCAAAAATAAAGTGAACAAAACCAAGGGAAAAGTGAAAAAATGCACATGAAAAATATTATTTTCATGATAAGGGGAATTAAAAAAGGTAAAATATTTATAGGGAAAAATTATTCACAATTTCATAAAAAGTGAAAAATTTCGAGAGAAAAAATGATCAAAAAAAATTATTGTTTTTTTTTTGTGTGAAAAATAGCAAAATTTTTTCTGTTTTTTTTAGTTAAGGAACTTATTCACGCGTATTTTCTAAGAATTTCAATAACGTAAAATTCTTGAGTACACTATCTCCTAATACATTTTCTTTGCAATATGTGCATAGAAAAATTTATTTCCATTTTTTTAAAAGGGCAAAAATTTTTTGGCTTTATTTTTAGAAAAGGAAATATCACTGATTTGCACTCCAAGCACACATGATCATTTTATTGGTTTACATTTTGTTGAGTCTTGAAAATTTGTCCATTAAAAAGGGCCAAATTTTTACACTCGCCAATAATATCTCAATGAAAAGAAAATTGGAAATCATTGTTAAGGAAGTACATTTTCATTGCTTCCAAAAAATTTATTTTTAAGTTTTAGAAAATATTCATCACGCTTGAAAAAAAAAAATTTACAAAGAAATTTATGAATCAATTTTGGTCAAAAAATTAATAGTTATTTAATGAAATTTACATGAAAACAATGTTTCGCACTTATATTCGTATGAAAAGAAACAAATTGCGAAAATGGGCAAATTCTTACCCTTTTTTTCCTGGAAGAAAATATTATTATAGAACGCCAAAAAGGAAATTTTTCTTAACATTTACGAGCCGAAAAAGAGATCGTCTTGTAATGACAAGCGCATGTAAAAATCATTAGAGATGATCCAAAATTGCACTACTTATTACTGGGTCGAAGACTCTACATATTCATGATGTCTTTGGAGTAACAATATATTTGCTCTTACTGGACGAGCTGCCTTCTGTGCAGATGTTGAATTTTATAACTTTTGTATTTCTGGGGTTTCAAATATGGTTGGTAATATGTCACTATACATTAAACAGTGCTTGGTTGTGGGTAACTTGTGCCCTCTTTGATGGTACTAAGCAGTGTACTAGCCCAGTAGTCGGAGGGTTGTTGGTTTGGTTACTGTCCGAAGTTAGAGTTCAAACCACAGATCCCTTTGTGTTAACCGAGAGTAGAAAAGCGATAGTGGAAGCACATATCGTCCCTACTACGTCAAACTATCCTATATGCAAAATTGGTTTTTAGATTCGTTATCTTGGTACCCTAATTAATACGATAAGCCTCGTTTCAAAATATGCTGAAATTCTCATGGACGATATTTTAAGACTGGCACTTTTAGGAATAAGCCGACTTTATATTCACAATTGACGGGCCTTCGCGCTCTTCTGAAAAGTACAAATTTGCATATTGGGTAGTTTGACATGGTAGAGACGATATGGTCGAGTGACTGATTTTCATTTTTACAACTCTGCTGTTGTGAGTTTTGTCGATTCGTTGATACAAATATCGAGGGAGGAGGGAGCTTCGATGTACATTAGCGAAAAACATCTATGATTTTGATATGAGTGATGCTGGGCAGAGAGCGAACTCGGCCTCTCGGAGATATTCCTTTTCTTTATAGTCAACATATAACTACTTCAGCTAACAACGCTCTCGTTATCTAGCGGCTTTTGAATGTCCACCTTCATCACTTTTTGTGCTACTAGTAACAATTGCAAAGCTTGTTGCGGCTATCCAAACTAATATAAAATTTTGGTAACTTTTTTAGATAGACTTGTAAATAATATTAGTAGAACAAACTGACGCTTGTCAAAAAGTAGCCGTTTGGTTGCTACAACAGCGTGAAGTTGGCAGCACATCCAGGGCTAACGGCCGCTGTTTTAACAAAAAAAGTCTTTTATTTCCAAATTTACATACATTCACATGTTTCATATTTTTTTTGCACTCAAGCCCACCGTTTATTATCAACATCATCATCAACATCATCGTCATCATCATTTGCTTTATAAAAAAAAGTAATACAAACATTAAAGGGGTGGTCTTTTATTTGGGTGAGTGTATGTAAGTATATATGGATATTTCCAACATGGTTTCTTCTTTCATATGTAATGCCTTCTAATTGTACAGACTCCATGCGTGCGCGTCTGCTGCCATCATTTATTTTTTTACCAACTCATTCATATGTAAAAAAAACACACACATTCCGAAATATATTCCCCCTTTTAAAGGTTTAATTTTATCATGTGCATAAATAAAAAAAATAAAAACAGCCTCCAGTATTGAATTCACGAGTAAATTCTTTGCCATTTTTTACGATTCTTTGTTTTTTGCGTCATCATGCCATCTTCTTTTGAGAAAAAAAGGGACAAGAAAAAGAAGAAACTTTCAGTTTTGAAATCTAACGCTTTGTTGCAAAGACGCACATCATACACCGAAAAAATTATTGTTTGATTTATGTAGTATCAGCTGAAATTTAATTAACTTACTAATTGTTGCAATTATTTTTTTTAATTTAATCAAAATCATATACATATCTTATTTTTTGTCAATTAACTTTTTGATTAGTTTGCATTGGCGTAGCTAGAAATTTTTTCTATGGGGGGAATTATGACTGATGATTTTCATGAGTAATATTAAAATGCGTAATTACATGCAATAGCAATAATGGGGGGGGGGGGGTATGCACACCCCAGAATGGCCTTTCTACGCCTATGTTAGTTTTTGATTAATATCTGATTAAAAAACTAATTAATTTAAGCATTAAAATCATGTCAAAATGCATTAGAAGAAATATATTGAGATTTTTTTTGAAGTTTGAAACTCGTTACGTTAAGATATTAAATAATTCTCAATTATGTATTCGTGAAAAATGTTTATATATGTACATAAATATGTCTAAGGAATTTCTAAGGCTTTTTAAGAATTTAATTGAAGGCTTTTCTCATTTTCTCCAGCTTAGCGATTAATAAATGTCAATTTCAAACAATAAATTAATTGCTCTGCTTGTTTAAATACATCGAAATCATTTAATTCAAAATTATATTGCTTTTAACACTTTGATTAATTTATTCAACCACATAATTGATTTTCAGTGCGAGTTTCAATTAACCTGTTTAATTAATAAAAAAAAATTTATTTTATGTTGGTCAAGTTATCAGCCATAACATAACAATTGCTTAATTGATGGTACCGAAATTAGCGGCATTTTTAAATCCACTGGTTTCTCGATTCAGAGAATTTTTAAAAATTAAATTTTTGAGATATTTTTTTTAATAAATCTTAAAACACTGATAACATCCGATACAAAATTAGCTCTCAAACTCAAGTACGTCATCTGCGGCAAATCTGATTTAAATCGATTAGTTAAAATTTTTTCGCAAATAGCGTTTTATTATTTTAATATTTTTAAAAGCCGTGATGACATCGATTTTTAGAATACGGTTATTTGAAAAACTGGATTGAATGCCGTAAATCCGATTTAAAATGGTAAAATAGTCTAAAAGTTATTGCTGTCGAATAACTTCGACTGGAGTTATACAAAATTTATAAATATTTCACCACTTCAGATTTGAGCTTAGTGACAAGTTTTAGGAGCTTGAGGCTAAACTTTTTTCCATATTTTTTATTGATTGAAGCATTTTGATGCCTAAAACATTTTTTTTAGTTAATTTAATTATTATTATTCGAACTGCATTTGTTTCTATATTTAATGAATTGAACAGGCTAATGTTCGTATCGCCTTTTAATTTTTTTTTTAATTTTTTTCTGTGTGCTACACATGTGTGTATATGTATGAATGTATGTATATATTGCACGTTTTATGTAAAGTTTTATAAGGGGTTTTCTCAAGTGTATCCAGCTTCCTTTTTTACATCATTTGACATTTTCATTCATCATCCAATTTTGCCTCTTTTATTATCTCGTGTTTTTTGGCGCAAAAATAAAAAAGCTAATGGCAACTACACATTTAGAGAATTTACTTGATTATTGGGGTTTGTTTCTGATTTATGTATGCGTCTGTATAGCTTTTCTAAGAAATAAAGGAGGACTACTCACATAATATTAGAAGATAGGATTGTAAGTAGGTTGTTAAATAGGATACGTTTTCGTATGCAAAGAAAAAAATACTCCTGCAATAAACCACTTTAATTGAAAATAAAACCTTAAATCAATTAAAAACGTATTCAAGTCAATTAAACTTTTCTTTGAAAATTTAATTAGTTACAAAGTTTAATTGATTCAATTATATTTTTTATTTTTGGTTTTATTTTCAATTAAAGTTGTTTATTGAAGGAATAAATATTTCTGTGCGAGAATTACAATTTTCCCAAGGCATTTATAGCGATATGGACATAAAGGCCGATTTCTAAGTCGGGAAACCTATAGAATTAAGGAATTTTCAAGACTTTTTTTCATACCAAATACAACGGAAAAAGGGCAGAATGGAAAAATACTATAACAGAGTGATGTCAAAGATAAAACTATAGTTGTATGTGTGAGAAAAGTTGTCTCATTCGACTCTGACAGAAATGAAAAAATAAATGCAGTTTAGTGAAGCAGTTAAAAAAAAATTTAAATAAAACTCATACTATGTGATAGAAAATTACATAATAATAAAACAAAAATGAAATAAAAAAGTTGGCGGCGACGCATATTTTCCGAGTTATGGGGCTCTGAACTTTTTATATGAAACTGTAAAGAATCTCCAAACAAAATTTTTTTAAATAGCTTATTTGATAGAAAATTCAAAAAGTAAAAAAAAAAAAAATTAATAAAGAAATATGTTGCGAAAAAAGCTTATAATACTACATAGGTATAAATAGGAAAGCTTAACATATCATTAATTTACTCGAAGAACGTCATAACTCAAAAAACGATATTTTTGAGTTAGTGATGCAGAGCTAATCCATTTAATGTTCTTCATACCGTGTAAAAAGTTCATACAAATATCTTGTTTGCTCAACTTTTGAGAGAAAAATAAAGTTTTCTTTTTCCATTAAGTTGTGTGCAAATTGAAAACTTCAAACTCGTTTTCTGGCAAACTGGTTTATGTTTTAGTTATGACGTTCTTTGAGTAAATGAGGGAGGGCTTCAATTAAAGTTTGGTTTGGTGCTGCTGGGACAAAACATTTCAAGATATAAGCGGTTATTTACTGAAACCACAGCACTGAAAGACGTACTACAGCATTACTATAAAAAAATACTTTCAGAAAATATAAAACTGCTTCTCAAAACAAAAGAAAAAAATTCTTTTAACATGATATATCATTTAAACAGCTGCATAAAATGTTCACAATTTTTCCAACAATTATCGCCCACATATTTATATATAAAATTTTTTTATTTTGAAAAAATATCCTGCGGTAATTAAGCCTTGAACACAAATTATCTCTCCATTAAAACTCCACTGCCACAAAGCGAACGAAGAACCCTTTCATGAAAATAAAAACTCATCAAGCATAGTTTTCAACGATTTTCTACCATCATTTATCAATTAAAAAGAAACTAACAATTATTATGATGATTATCTTCTCACGTCATCACATGTAAAAAGGACTATCTGATAGAATTATAAATTTTCTTGAAACGTGATCGAACAAAAGTGTAAACATGTTCATTGTGTGTTAACTCGAATGTTTTAACCCCTTCGAAGAAAAAGCAGTTATTACTCGTGGATATTGTAAGCAAAACTTGCTTACGGAAGTAATCAAAAATATGTCAGCTAAGTATAAAGCCTTTACACTCACCATATGGTGGGTTTCATATAAAAGAAAATCTAATGAAAATTTCTTTACCTTTTTTTTTTTGATAAATATTAAAAAACAATTATAGTAAATTTTATGGCATATTAAACATCTAAATGGTGCTGGTCAATAAGAAATGGCTGGTATCACTAACCCTTCCCTTAAAATCGTTGTATAAATAATAAAAAAATAACAGGAAATGTTACCCCCTTGAAACCCTTGAAGTGGTATTTTTATTATTTCTAATTGTTCAAGGGTAGTGCTTATTCTCATTTAAATTGATTATAAACAAATTATATTTATTTACATGTATGTTTACTTTTACTCGGGGTGTGCATTGTTACCAGCAGTTTTTCTTGCTTTTCAATGCATTTATATGATGGATATGTGTCTTTTTCTTTCGTAAGTGGCGCCATATGTAACATGAACTTTTTGTTAAATATCCTTTTATTTTTCAAAAAAACCCCTTTGTTGTTTGTATTTGCTTTGCAACACGCAAACACTTCATTAATTTTATCTGATGGCCAATTAAAGGGTTAAACGACATTGGATATGTTAAGCAAATAATGAAAATGTCAATAATTTGTGTACAAATAGAAAAATTAATTTAAGATTAATTTTTCATGTGACTCTGCAGGATTTGAGACACCATCAGTAACAATCGAAAGGCATTGAAAACCCATAGCCTACACACAGAAAAATTTCAACTTAAAATCTATGTAAACAAGGTTAATTTAACCTTTTACGGCAACTATTTTGCTTCATATTTGTTTCATGTTGATCTAACATGATTTATAGCAATTTTCAAAGAAAATGTTTCCTTTTGAAATAACTTTATTTCAATTTAAATATAAATTCATATTTAAAAGTTGTTTAGCATTGAAAAAATATGTATGCAAATATATGAAAAACAACTTTGAAATATGAATTGATATTTAAATAGAATTGGTAAAATATGCTCTTAAAGCCAATTTCACCAACTTATTTAAATATTAATTCGTATTTGAAAATCATTTTCCCTTACAAAAATTAAAGAAAATCGACATTTAAATATGAATTGATATTTAAATAGAGTTGGTGAAATTGGCCCTTAATGTTTCATACTTAATTTTTCATTCCGTGATGTTGATCGATTTTTTCGCTGAAATTGTTATATAATTTAATGCAACTAAAAAAAAGAGAAATAAAATAAATTTTAAAGCATGGGGATTATTTACATCCGCTTCATTATGGGCGCTATTCGTAAATCCATCACTGCGATGCATCTGATAGGCATGTGTGATTGGCTTGATCAGCTGATACTAATCAGCTGATACTAATCAGCTGATGCAGATGATTGATTGAAGCTCAGACAAACAAAATTGATTGAAGCTCAAAAAAAAACTAAAGAATATTAAATATGAATTAATTAATAATAAATAATTTTTTTTACTTGGATAAAAGTAAATATGAATTGAAATTGTGCAATCGAAAACTGAATGTTTTGAAATTAAAAAAATAAATTTATTGTTAAAAAATGTATGTTCCAATCTCAGACGAATTCCAAAAGTTATCCAATATGTTAATATTACACAGCACTATCCGGGTGATATATTTTGATTTTATTTTAACATAATAAAATAAAGAAATAACAAATTCAATTCTTACAACAGCAATAGGAATTTGTGTGATGAATTGCTCATGCTTTTTTACTCATCATATACTGCAGAGTTGCATTTTGGAACTCATGACATTTGCAGTGTTTCCAATTGCAGATTTTTGGAAATTACTACGAATTAGAGGCAGAGCAGTGATGAGTTTCCGAACCCTATATCCCAAGCACGCTCAATGAAGTTAAGATCTGGGGATTGGGTAGGGCTATAAAGTTGTCGTGGAGCATAATAAGGCAGCCAAGATCGAAACTATCTACCGAAAATTAAAAATTATATCCCTATTTTCTTGCACTGATATCGATCTATTATTCCATCAATGAAAGCCAAATTTTCAAGTTTGAACATCCCAGATCCAGATTTTCAACATGAGATTCCGGCTAGTCATAAAGCATTTTGCTGTCTGCTATTAATTGCCGAAGAAGTTTTGAGTTTGAGACAAACAAGGGATTTACTTATCTAAAGACTTCTTAATCGCTTTTAACCTCTTCTATCCTTTCATAAGCTTAACAAACCGCTTTTACTTTCCCTCAACAAATAATATTAAAATCTTTGCGCTTAACTCTGCTTGGTTTAAATTCTTAACATGTTTTTACTTAGCCTAATAATCTTTAGGGATCATTGATGTTTACTCTACTAATGAGTAAAATATTTAGAGCAAATGAATGCTAATGATTTACGCCTACCGAAATGCCTAAATTGCTCATATTTTGATGATCCTACTGCACACTGTTAATAACGTGTTTTAGTTAAACCATGATTTACTAACTTAGTTCATCTGTACGCACTTCTTATCTCTACTAAATGTATTTGAAATGTGCCTTAAGCTGATCTCAAATTGTTGCAACAAATTATGGTGAAACATTTGCAAACAGTTTTTTGTCCTTTGTCTCAAAAACAATGGCTTCGATGTACAAATCCTTGCAGCGTTTTCCCTTTTCTTTTTAACTGGTCTTATGCAAAATCACGGAACTGGCTCCTTTTTCAAAGGGCTCATGCCGGCCATATTAACTATTATGTTGGCTATCCTTTAGTAGTTTGAATGGTAGCAGTTCACATGATACACTAGAGATTGTCTGTCAGATGTAGTTTTAACAAATACTTTTTAATCTAGAGCACACGCGCTTTTGTTATTTTAAGGCTTTTCTTTAATCATTTGCATCTGTTTATTATTTGCAATTCCTGGAATAATTTGAAATATTTCTTTCAGAAGATTTTCTTTATCGTCTTCTGTTTCTTTCTGTTTTATTTTTGTTTGTTTCTTAAAGCAGTCACTGAAAATAAGAGTTGGGATTATTGCAACAATTATCCTTTTTCCTGTTTTATATGTTGTATATACATATTTTGTTAATGTATAGATATATTTTGCGTGAGGTCCTTTGCATGTCGATGTTGCATTATTTAACTAATACTTCACAAGGGTTACAAACAGCTCCCAGCATTAAATTCAAAGTGAGTTTCAATTTTTTTATATACAGTGGGTCTATATACATGTAGCTCATTTAATAAAAGAACGTCATAACTAAAAAAAATTGGAGTTTGTCAGAAAACGAGTTTAAAGTTTGAAATTTAAAGGAAAAATAAAATTTAATTTCATGACATTTTTACACAATATGAAGCTTAATTCTGCATCAGTAACTCAAAAATTCAATTTTTGAAGTTTGAGTTTGAATATATGAGCGATGTGATTTTTTATTTTGTAAAATTTTTTAAGCGGCTTGGTGCGTGTTAACATTGAACTACAAATCGGTCTGAGTTATTAAGTTCAAAGTTTCATAAGATTTGCTTGAAAAAAAAAACTAAATTTAAAATTTTTTAATGTCAAATAAAAAATTAATCAAACTCGCATAAGAATGGAATTAATTGAAGAAATTAAAAATTTAGCTACATGGATTAAATTGATTATAGATAATATTAATTAGAAAAAAGCTTTTTCTGTGCAGTTGCAGAAAAATATTAAAAAGCGGTCTAAATTTTTAAAATATTTGAATCCATTTAAAAAAGTTCCTTGAATATCAATTACACTGTTCTCGAATGGGAAACTAATTCGAGTACGCTGAGTTCAGTGGTGTTTTTTTAAGCTTAGCTCTTGTTTAACAAATAATTAAGATTAAAAAATTGGTTAAAAAAGCCAAAAACCGTAATTCTCCCAGTTTTTAAGGTTCCTAACGTTTAAGCTTTTTTCTCGAGAACCATAAGAGCCATGGACCTGAAGTTTTCCCAGAATATGTAAAACTTTGGCCGCTTTTCAAAATTAAGGGGTATTCTATCTTTTAATGTTATTTTTACCATGTAATTTTGACAACTTGCTGTATCTCGGAAACCGTATGAGGCAAACTGTTGAAATTTTCAAAAACGCTCAAATTAAAAAATCCCAAAATAAAAAAAATCGAAACGAAAAAAGCGCCAAAAACCGAGAAAAATTGCCAAAAACAGAAAAAAATCGCTAGCACAAAACTAAATCGCCAAAAAGAAAAAAAACACAAAACTAAAAAAACTAAACTAAACTAAAAAAACCGAAAAAATCCCAAAATCGAAAAAAAGCGCCAAAACTAAAAAAAAATCGCTTGCAACCGAAAAAAGGTTACCGGGTATTTAAAATTTAAAAAAAAAATGTCTACAGTAGGTAAGATATTCGATTATATAGGCTAAAGTTTGTATAGTATTACATATAAGCAATTCCCAGGGGACGGAAAAGTATCGGTCGATATCAATAAAATAGTAAAAACGGACTAGACAAAAATAGAAGTTATTATTTTTTTTTTTTTGTAAATGTGGAAATAAATGTGAAAGGCGACAACTTTTTTTCCAAGAGAACTAAACGCAGTAACCTTGCTAATGTTGATTGAACTTTAATTCAGAAGAAATTAAACAATAAAAACTGCTTATTTACTGCTGAAAAAAATTACTAAATATTGAATTTGGGCGATGGATGCGATATTAAGGTATAAGTGAAAGCAAATTAAAAAAACTTCCTTTATTAGAACTCTTTTCAACTTTGTGTCAATGCGTAATGTTATTATTAGTAAAAAATTTACAAATTACAAAAAAAAAATAATACTTATTACTTCAAATAATCGCCAAAAGGCTCGGCCAAAAAAATTGTTCTTTTAGTCACATATTTCGGTCAAAAAATTAGAAAAATTAAAAATTCTTTAACATTTATAAGCTTTATTGGAAACAAACAAAAATTTATAGCACTTTCCATTTTTCACTTGAGGTTGACCTTTTTCTGGAATTACCTATATGTAGTGTCCGTACGGCAATCTTCGTGTGCGAGTCAAAGGCCAATCAATAAATTTTTATTTTTTTCTGTTTAACATTTAAATTATTGATTTTCTTAATTCAAGCATTAGATCAATTGATTTTGAATCTTCAAAATCAATTGATCTTTCAATTAATTTTTTGATAGATTTAATAAAATACTTTCATTGAAATCAGGCACTTTCTCAATAAAAACAAAATTAACCAAAACTGCTTACCCTTTAATACACTAAGTAAATTCTTTTAATTTAACACATCTTTGCTTTTGTGTCGGTCGCCCCCTTAAAAAAAAAGGAATAAAAGATTGTAAATCTTTTTATATAAATTTTATAGGATTACAACACACATAAAGTAATTTAAATTTGTTTCAGTTTCTTCATCAAAACAACTATTTTTTTTTATTGAACAAACAATTGGAAACCCTACTTAAGCAGGAATTCCAACACACTTAAGGGTTGCTGGCTGGCTTGGCATTGTTGGTTGCTTAACCCTTAAGTAGGGGAACAAACAAATACTTTTATGTCATAGAAATTTTGTAAGGATCTTTAAAAAATGAATTACACGTTTCAAGCGGCAGCAAACTATTATTGACACTTTTTATTAAAGAAAGCAAAGCAAAATTATTGAAAGAATCCTTTTTTTATAAGAATACATGAATGTATAATAAAATGAATGGCTTGATAGATGAAAGAAATTGTATTATCACGATTTAAAAAATACAAGAATGAAACATAAAAAAAAAGGTTGAGACGGCTAA
This sequence comes from Nowickia ferox, assembly GCA_936439885.1. Lineage (NCBI taxonomy): Eukaryota > Metazoa > Arthropoda > Insecta > Diptera > Tachinidae > Nowickia > Nowickia ferox. The sequence goes on from OW387027.1 coordinate 16,089,285, forward strand.
TGTGACCTCAAACATTTAACACTTTTATTAATTTCTTCTCTATGAAAAAAACATGTTATAAAGTGTTTATAAAAAAAGTAGCAACAATTGTTTAAGATTTATTTATATGATAGAAAGATTCTTTAGATATCTTAAAGAATTTGTTACACTCAATTTTTTTCTTGATAAAGATTTCTTTTATAATAAAAAAAAGGATGTATTGTAAAAAAAATAAAACAAAAGTAGCAGCTTGGAAGTGTTTTGATTTATTATTTGAGGTGTCATCAAATTGTTTAGAAAATAAAGGATTTTCGCGGCATTTGGCTTTTTAATAAAAACAACATAAATAAGAAATGGGTTAGAAGATTATCAAAAAATAAATAAAAAACAAAGCAATCGTTTTGCTTTGAACATTTTTAGTATAAAAGTGTTCCCTGAAAAAGAAAATAATACCTTAAATCTTTTATAATATTACAGAAAATTACTACATAGTTATACAAGAAGTGATAGACTGAAATTTTTAGTCTCAAGAGCTGTTCATTTATTATTAAAATCATTTCGTACTTCTTGTTAATTTTGGCAAATTTGTTTCCTGCAGCAGCAAAGGAAAGAAACTGTTTGAACTGACTGCCCTTTATAGTGTTGAGAAAACAAGAACATTGAGCAACAAAATCAAATTGATTTTCTCGAAATCGCATGTTTCTGACAAACTTGATTAAAAAATTGTTTTTTATTATAATAATATAATATCGGTGAAACGAAATATTTCAAAATTTTTAAAAAATTTCAAACACTTGATATGTGAAAAACATTCTCCCTTATCGGGAGTAAAAGGCGAACATTTTGTTCACGTGAAATATTTCCCGTATAATAATTTTTTCTGTGTATGACAACGAAGTGTTTATTGGGCCCAGCAAACTAGCAAAATCAAACAAAATTATTCATGAAACCAATTTAAATCGGTTTAAAAAACCTTCCGTTAAATTCCCTGTGCATTAATTTTTAAATTCCAAAAATACGACATTTTGTGGAGCTTTCTTTACGACCCTTTCTTATATTTTCAATTTATACATAAATATAAATACATATTTCATTAAATGAATTTGTTTCCCATCTGTTAAGGATATAATTACCTCAAATTTATGTTATATATAAAATAAAAATTAAATTTTTTTAATTTTATTTAGCGCATTAAGGACGCCATAATTAAATCTCTCTCATATTAAACCTAATATTCCACAAGTCGCCTCTAGGATCACCCGTTGAGCAACCATATCTAACAAATCTTAATCTAGGAATTACAGATATCGCAACGTGAGCACATACATACATATGCACATTGTACATATGTATACAGCATACTTTAACCCATTCAGCTCAGCAGGCGATCTCATCATTTGCAGGATTTGACATTTTATACGCATGTTTTATTGGTTCAACAAAAATACATAAAGAGGTAACCAACAGCGGCCATTAGTTCCACCAAACAAAACTGGTTATGCTACAACAATATTAAAACAAGGACAATGAAGAAATTTCTTTAATTTAAACTAAAAAAAGCAAGGGAAGGCTTTGTCTGGGAAGGGTTCATATTTTGGCACATTTATGTAGAAAAAAAAACCAAATTCGTGAACTCACAGAGTTAGTCAACGAGGTTCCATGTTGGATATTATGCAGCTATTGGTGGTTTTGTTTGCCTTGCACAACCTTTGAGCATGATGTGTAATAATGGTTTCTTTTGTTGCGTGCTGGTGCAAGAGTTAAAAGGAGTTTTTTTTCTTTTTAGCGATGTTTGTTTGCCGGCATATCCTGCAGCGTCAATGAATAATAAAAGTCAATGTGGTAAATTGAACACATTTAAATGGGGCATTATACATGTCGTTCTTTGTTCTAACTTGGCCTTCAAGTGGCTGTATGCGTGTGTTTCTTATAGTATTTATTACGCTAAGGCTACACTTAAAATAAAAATCAAGCCATCCAGATGCATCCGTGGGATAAAGGAAAATCGTTTCAAATTTAAGATAGCCACACATTTGCAATATTATTGTGCAATAATTAATATTGTTCAATAAAATTTCGCGTGAGTGTATTGAATATATTAAAAGGTGGCACAACATATTGCACAAATATTTTGTCATGTGTTGACAACATTGTACAATAATTATTTCCAGGTACATCACTAAAAATTATATTTTCTATTTTTTAAATTTCTTAATCAAAAATTATTTAATTTGCTTAGAAGTTCTTCATGCATCTAGTATGCATCAGGAAAAATCAATTTGAAAATTGCTTAAACGTACATGGATGTGTAGCTTTTGTTTACTTTTACATATATTGAAAGAAAAATTCTTCTTTTATATTGTGCAATTTTTTTTTATAAACAAGTTCCAGCTAGCAATGAATGCCCACTACTATTACTAAGTGTTACTTTCTTTTAGGAAAGCCATAGTGATAGAGAAGACAGGTGGCGAAAGAAGATATATAGAGTAAAGCTTCATTCTTTTACAACTCTGCTTTTTTGCACGTTTTCAATGAGGCAGTGTTGCAGCGCCTCTGGTGTCAATGAGGCGCATTAAATTTTCGAAGCTGTATTTAGTACACATTTTATTGATTATGTTACTTCGCCGATGATTCTGCTACACAATACAGACGAAGAAGGACGCTCTGATGCTACATTAGGTTTAGTTTCCGCTGAACCTAGTGACTGTGCCTACATCACTTGAACTTTCCTACAACAACTGACACAAAGGGACCTGGTGTTTTTATTTGATCGGGCTCGAATCCAGGACCTTCTGTTTTGTAGTCAACGCGCTAACTACGTCAGCCAACGCCAACGACAATAATAACACCAATAAAGTACTAAATAATATTGCATAGTCTATTATTTTTTGAACTTTACTTGTTTCTATATTTATGATTTGGTTAGGCTAAAGTTCGTATCGCTCTGTAAGCTCATCACCAGTTGGGCAGTTTTGTTCTGCCACAGAGATATTTTATGCATTAACTAACTGACCTTCGACTTATTGTGATATTTTCCAAAGCGAGGTTATATTACACTCATCTAGGACATCATAATACAAATTTCGCAGGAACTTTTCTATAGTTTTTTGCGGTCAAACATCAAACAATAATTCTGCTTAAAGAATTTTTGCAGTACAAAAAAATAAAAACAAATCAAATTCAATTAAACTGCCGACAAATATTTAGTTCCTTAAAAGAAAAGGAAAACAAATAAATCAATACTTTGTAATATACCAAGAAGGAAGCTTAAGAAGTAACGAAACACCGTCCATGTAAAAAACAATTGTAAGATAACCCGAATTTTTAAAACAAAAATGTAATTGAAAAGGGTGTAATTGAAAACCACATGTGAAATAGTTACATAAATTTTCAAAAATAACAAATAAAAATCCTTTGCGACTTTACACATAAATCCGGAATTAAAACGTCATCACACAAAGGGTTTTTCATTAAGAACTTCATATCTTTAAATTTAAATAAAACAAGGTGTATGACGAAATTTTTTTATTCGTTTGAAAGATTTTGTTGAAAAAAATGGAAGTAATTCTGCAGTTTCTAAACGAGCCGTCCGATTGTTATGAAATTTCATACAGCATTTGAAGAGGTATCACAGAGCTTAAGTCTGGAATTTGGATATATATCTTCAAAAGGGGGCGAAGTCAGAAAGCCCCAAAGTGGGCAACCTTGGGTTAATGAAATATTAAAACCGATGCCAAGCTGAAGTTTTTGATCTGATAAAAGAGATATTTTGCAAGTGGATTTTTTCTATCCAAGAAAAATGGGTTTTCGCTCAAAGTTTTGGCTTTTTTACCAACTTTGGTCCACTGTTCTGCTAATGGAGAAGTCAAATCTTGTTCGATGTGGAAAATGAAACTTATTATAAATTAAGAACAAAATTTGTAACATTAAAAAAAAAAATTTGGTATCAAAAGCACATTTGAGTCAATAGTTATATACAATTTTAAATAAAATTTTGGAAAATTTAAATTTTTCGCTGTTTTTGCTGAAAAAAATGGGTTAATTATTTCGCTATTATAAAAAAAAAATTTTCCAAAAATACCAACTCCATATTTTTTCTTATTCAAAATGTAATAGTACTCGTATAAGAAATATTACAAAGAAATTTTTTGTTAAAAATTTTCGTTATTAAAGGAACCAGATCGTTTCAAAATTCCAGTTTTGGGATTTTGGGAATTGCCGGGAACTCAAGAGCAAATTCTATTTGTACCTACTTTCTGTATATTAATTGCATCATTTTCCAGCTAAACGAGCATTTTCTGTCGAAAATATTGACAGCCAAAAATAAAGACAGGTTGCTTTGGGTCTTAGTTGGTCCTGTTGTGTTACCTGAAACGGAGCCGTGAAGAGAGGTTAACATCTTCTATTTTTCTATTCGGGTCAGTGCTGAGTCAACCCAACAAGCGGATAAACGAGTTTATATATCTAATGTCACAGTTGGACAATGCTGCCAGATCCAGCAGCAACGGACTGCCCCGTGAAGCCAACCTTTTCTCAGAGAGAGAGTGAGGTACAGACATATGAGATGTACTACACTCTCTTCCTTCTCCTCTTTATGACAACTTTTAAAGAAATAATAATAAGGTTCTGCTTAAACAGTGTTCTGGTGTCTCACGTGGACTGGTAAAGTTCCAAATTCGACAATTTTGTTTCTTGACTTAGTCGTTCATCCATAAATAAGCCTCATCACTGAAGATGATATATAAATGAACGTTGCCTGAACATAAATCAATTTTATTATTTCCATGTGTTCTTGAACGCTATATCCGCTCACGGTCATTAGGCAAAACAGACTGAATAAATGACGGCCACTTTGGCCCGCTATCAACTGTCAATGTGCAAAAGTCCCTATAGGAACACCCTTCATACTCGGGTATATAAAGATCACAAATAAAAATGTTGAAGCAATATCAATGACGGAAGATGATCAAAGAATTTTTTTATACAACTCAATGCCAGGTTACTTAATCTTTGTGCAGTAAAAAAGGACGTAATACTTTTTAATCCTTCCACCTACTAAACAAAGTGATTAAGGTGTAATAGCCAAGCAGAAGAAGCCTTAGGGGAGTGAATGAAAAGAAATCTAACGTAATAAGAGTAAAAATTTTATTTATTCCTGCCATTTTTTTTTTCAAATAATGAATTGTTTTATATGACCTGCTTTAGTTGCTGGGATAACAAACAAAAAAAAATGTTAGTGTTTTTGTGTGACATAAAAGTGAGAAATCTAAGATTTTATGCGGTGTTTTCATGTGCCAGTTTTAGCTAAAATAATCCAAATATAGTTATTTGTTGAAATCTGCTTCTTAAAAGTTTGTTACTTGGGAGTATGTATGCATTGAATTTCTTGTGCTGCAGGGGTTCCCTATACCCAGCTGATACAAATTGTAAAAAAAAACTTTTGTAGCCGTTTGAGAATTTTCAAACCCATTATTTAATATGAAACTTGCTTATTTTTCCCGTTGGACTTTAGTTTTGATTCCTTCTCTTAAGACTTTGGCCGCACCTGATTGGGAACCACTGTCAATTTTCACATGATGCCAAACCAACTATCATCGTTTTATTTGCAGTTAAGTGTTGCTTACAATTAATTCTCTTTTAAATCTTTTTTATCAGCTACTAAATAGACATTAAACAATTTTTATACGTTTAATCAAAACATTGCATACGAGTAGCGTAAGTCCCGAAAACGATTCGGAAAGACAACTTAACGCACAGGTTAATCCTAATAATGGTGTTGTAAAACTCACACAAAATTTGTTTCTTAATGAATTTATTTGTAACACAGAAACAGCAGGATTTAACAAAATTATTTACAAGAACGGCCATATTCATAAAAATAAGCACATAAGGATATTTTTGAGATCTCGCAAATTGAGAAAACCAGCAAATAAAGTTGAATTAATTAAGCTTAACAAATGAATAAACTCAAAAGAAAGCGAAAGCACAATTGGACTGATAACAATGAATTCATTTAGAATTGTGCATATACACAACGTTATAAGAAAATTTTAGCACAATTTAAACTTTTAAGGGTTCCGTACACCAAATGTGAAAAGAAAGCCTATTAGTTTCGCTACCATGTCCGTCTGTGTGGCTGTTTTCTCGAGAACCGTAAGAGCTACGGACCTGAAGTTTTCAAAGAATATGTAAAACTTTGGCCACTACAACAACACATTTAAAAAGTAAAGGGTGTTCTAAAAAGAGCAACGGAAAATGTTGAAATTCCAATATATTATACATACAATTATATATAGACACTTGAAATTTGCGAAGTTTGTGTGTTTTTATGCAGACTACACCAATTAGCACTGAATTTTAAAAAATCATATTGAATTGGTATTCCATCAGTTAATGTTAATGGAATAAGAAGAAATAATAATATTTATGTGCTTCAAAATTATAATAAAATTATTTGCGTAGATTTTTCTTGTGTATTTCATACTTTAGCAATGAGACTTTGATAGACTTTTTAATAATAAAATTTTTTTTTCCATTTCCTTGCCTTACAACACTTGAAAATCCTAATCAGTTTTCAAACAATCATTAATCAACTTTCCTTAACAGCTCAGATTTCTGCTACTTGTAACACCTAAAAATACTAAATGAATTCACTCTAAAACTAAGATAAGACAAACACCAGCAACGGCACAGGCAAATATTTCTGAGAAATAAACTCGGCATTCAAAAATGTTTATTCACTTTTTGACACTTTAATAAATAAAACAGTGGCTTTTTTCGATGTGTCATGTCTCCATCACTGGCAGTAAATATTCCCACGGATTAACAGTTTCAAACCAAGTAGACTATCATTAATAGTTTAATATCGCTGGGGCATATCCTGTCAGAAATTCTGCATGTTTTTTTTTTAAATAAAAAAAAGGACACAATTCTTACGTGCTGCAGTGCAAGTTATTCTTCCTGCAACTTTAACCTTTGCACGTAATTAACATCTATTGGATATTTGTAGCATTAGAAAATTCAATCTTTGTTTTTAAAAAGAGTATTTGTGAATGTAAAAGGCATCCTTTAGCACTTTAATGACTCCCCAGTGACAGCTCTCTTTTAGTAAAATTAATATTTTTCTTTCTATTTTGTTTCCTTCAAAAACTATTTCCCATCATTTGACTGCAAAACACTGCAACTGATTATAGAAAAATGAGTTGTAGTTTAACTTAATCTTCAATTTGTCACAACATGAAAGATAATATTTAATGTAAACTTCCGGTTTGCGAAGGAGCCATGATAAATGAATTGTTTGATAGATAATGATTTACATAAATTCATTAGGTTTGAAGTCTCAAAATATTTGAATAAGTACATTTAAAATGTGCTTCATATTAATATTTTTTTTAATGGTAAAATAACAAAATTTAACAGCATATGTGACCTGCTCCACGAAAAAGGAACTATGCCGCGAAAAGAAGTTATTGAGAAAAACGCGTTTAAAAAGAGCAAAATACAGAAGAACCACCAGAAAAGCGTGTTAGGAGTAAAAAATATTAAAATTTTGATATTTTTGTAATTTTGTTCCTTTTGATATTGAACTTTTTTTAAATTTCAAATATTATATATATTATCTGTTTATATCACATTTTTAAATTTTTCCATTAATTATGTTCATCTTTACAGGTGATTTGTAAAAAAAACTAAAAGACATAGAAACTTGCGGTTTGCAGCATTTGAAAGAAAGAATCACTCAAAAAGTAAAAAAAATTTTTTCGGTGCAGAGGTCCCTTTTCGTGGAGCAGGTCACATATTTAAAATATTGCTTTGTTAATATCCTTTCACAAAAGTTACATGACGCCTCCACAATTTTCAAAGTAATGGCTCGATTGTAGATTTCAACTGAACATAATTAGCTTTATCAACTAGCAAAGCAACTAAAATTATAATTAATTTCGAATTTGTACAAAAACTCCTATGGAGACATCAAGCAGCCTTGCAGATATCAAAACATGCACGGAAGAGTCCCTATCCAGTGTCCAACTCTATTATGTAGCCATTTTTAAAACTCTATTTTAATTAAATTAAAATAGTTTTAAAATTTTCCCCCCCCCCCCTCCCCTTATTTAACCTGTTCAGTATTCAGACCGGAAAAAGTGTCTTGAACCTTATGAGTGGACCAACCTTGATGCAAAATTTCCTTATACCAAAGCATCATGTCTTAGATTCACATGGTTCGACAATGAGTTTTATGTAAGCGCGACTTACTGAGTCAATAAAACCTCAAACAGTTTTCAAAGCCTTTGAAATATGCTGCATATGAACTTTTAATTTAAACATCCCCACAAATCCCTTACAAAAAAAATCAATTAAGAACATCTCAAAATCTAACCTTAACACCCCCTACAAATGTTGAGTTAAAACCTTATCAATTTCAATAACTTTTTTAAATTAAAAAAATTTTGTTTTTCCAAAACGAAAAAAAACTGTCAGAATTAATTAAAATGTCATCAACTTAAAAATAAAATAGAAGTCTGCCAGCAGTGCAGTACATCATCTCAAACATAATTTTTATTTTGTAAAAAATAATTCAAACCAAGCAAACAAAAATTCCAAAGGTAATGAGAAACGAAACAGTTCCCCCTTCCTTGATTTAAGTAAGTTTAAACAGGAAATTACACGAAAATTAAAGAAGAAATGAAAACCATATGGAAATTTCTTAGAAACCATCCTTATACAAAAGGATACAAATAAAGGAGCAATAATAAAAAAAGACACATAGTAAATTTTGTAGTGACATTTTCTCAAAACGAGTGATACTGGGCGGGGTAAATGTAACAGTTCATAAAAAATACTCAAGTGTATAAACTACGACTATTGAAGTAAAGAAAGGATATGAAATGTACTTGCGTACTTGCTTGTATATTTAGTTTGTAGTTTGGAATTTTAACGATATGTTTTTTATGAATAATGACAAAACGGTTGATTGCCATAAACATGTGTCTTAATTGATATTATGTTTTGTTTGCTTTAAGGTAAATATGACAGAAAACAAAATAGCTTATTAAAATAGATATTCTCAATACGAATGGATAGTTTTCTTTTATACTATACTGGGATGAATTTGTATTTCAACAAAAAAACACATCTGCAAGAGCAGCAGATGTGTTTTGTTAGCCTCTTTTTGTTTAATGCCCCTCTTTCAACCTAACCTAGACTATTTCACTGATTTAATCGACTATATTTACTTTAAAACTTGTTAAGTTATGCTCAGCTGAAACCAAACTTCCCCAAGATCAATTTCTGTGCGCCCAAGCTTTTTAGATTCATTAGCTTCAGGGATCTTTAGGTGATACAGCTTTTATAAACAGTGAAGAAATCTGCCAAGAGGCATCGTCGTACTTCAAAACCCACACATTTAATTTAATTTGATTTTATTTTATTTTATTTTATTTTATTTCATTTCATTTTATTTTATTTTATTTCATTTTATTTTATTCCATTACATTTTATTTTATTATTTTATTTTATTTTATTTCATTTAATTTTAATTAAATTTTTTTGTTACATTTTTAATTTATTTTATTTTATTTTTTTTTTATTTTATTTTATTTCATTTTAATTAATTTTTTTTTTGTTAAATTTTTAATTTATTTTATTTTTTTTTATTTTATTTTTTTATTTTATTTTTTTTATTTTATATTTTTTATTTTATTTTATTTTATTCCATTTTATTATTTTATTTTATTTCATATATTTTTATTTATTTTATTTTATTTTATTTTTTTATTTTATTTTTTTATTTTATATTTTTTTATTTTATTTTATTTTATTTTATTTTATTCCATTTTATTATTTTATTTTATTTTATTTTATTTTATTTTATTTTATTTTATTTCATATATTTTTATTTATTTTATTTTATTTTATTTTATTTTATATATTTTTATTTATTTTATTTTATATATTTTTATTTATTTAATTTTATTTTATATTGTAATTGTATCTCGTTTTACGTTTCACACTGTTGTAGTGTATACTATACTTGGTTTTTTTTATTATTTTGTTGAACAATGTTTTTTTAATCTGAAGCCCTTAAAATATATTAACCGATACATACCTTTTGTTTGTGTGCATATAGTTTTCGTTAATATTGCATTCTTATATCCTTCAAGTCCCTTAAGAGCCTTCTTCCGCTATTGATAAACAAATATCCTTTTAAAACTGTTAATAGTAACACCATTAAAAAAAATTCAACAAATTTTTATTTCACGCTCTCTGCAAGATAAAATATCTAATCCACTATCAAAACTTGACCTCTTGACTTATGTATATTGTTGTAAAATTCCAAAACAAAAAAATACAACGAACAGATGCAGTCATATGCCTCCCAACCAAGTGAAGAAATCCCTTTTTACTTTTTTTTTGTAATTCATAGTCGACTAAATTTGACACATTAGCGGTGAACGGATAGTTTGAAACTTCCTTTTTTAGTCGTTTTTTTAGTGCGGGCATCCCCAAACTATGAAATCGAGACATTTTGTTTTAAGGTCTTTTTAATATTTTCGTTACAACAACAGCGAAACGTCTGTTTGTCATTAGAGTGTTTTTTTTTTGCTTTTTGAAAAAATTCATTACAATTACATAAAACTCCAATTACAACACAAAAAAGTATATTAATAGTGTTTTAAAGTAGTACTTTTTTTAGTTTAATTTGTCGTTGACTTCCTGTCATCTGCTGTTGGAGTAGCAATTTTTCTTAGTATTTGTGTTGGGAGGGGGGAAATGTGTATTCCGTTTGGGAAATAAAGCACGTGTGGTAAACTAAAGAAGCATTTGGTATTTTTTTAATGGAACTATTGCTACATTTGAGTTTCTTGCTCTTTGTTTGTCTAATAGTCAGTGCAACAAATATCATTAATAAATTTATTAGAGTTATTGTTGACATTTCTTAAGAACTTTGAGATGTTATTGATTATGAAGTTGTGAGCGAATAAATTGCTAATGGAATTATCTGATTAATCGCATATACCGGAATGCATAGCACTAGTGGTTCCGAAAATTATCACAACACGTTTCAAAGAATGCGTTCACATTCAAGTGACTACATCTCCTATAAGTTTTTTTTTTAATTTTTAGGTCCTAATTTGTGTCAAAATTTATGTAGCCATTAGCTATGAAATCTAAAGAAGGTAGAAATTATTTTTTACTACTTTCAGAGTTCAGTGCGATTACAAATGATTCTAAAGTACTTATAAATGAAACATTTTAAGGATTTATGACAAGTTGTTAGCATGATAATGAGTTAAAAAAAATAAGTTAGAAGAGAACAGTTTATTGTGATACATATTTATATTTTAAGTATAGTAAATATTAATTTTTTAAAACTTCTCTTTTGCTTGGCAATTTTCTTCCATGAAAAAATCCTTTTTTATGACAGTTTTTGAAATTTCTAAAACCAATGGATTCGGGAAGTAATTCCAGGTCAGCATTGTTGATTGCACATATCATAAAATTCAGGGTAAAAAGAGAAATATTTTTTGTTTAAAAAAATTTGCATAAGGCTCTGAAGGGCCGAAAAAAAACTATGTTTTCAAAAATAATATAAGTTTCATTCTACATACTTTTTTATATTTTATTTTATTCTAGCTGAGCCCGGCAAACGTTGTCTTGCCCTCTATTATTTTTTTTTTAACTGCAAATTCCTCCACTTGTGGTCACTTGTTGGGTCAAAAACAAAACAAAAACCTAACGGCTATTGACCCGAACCTGTGTTGAAAATTTCAACTCCTCAGCTCTATAGTAAATAATTTTCCTATTCTTTGCTCCTCCATTTTTAAAAATGATTTGCCAGTTTTCAGCTAAAGCAAAAAGAAAGGAATCAAAACAGCTGACTTCTAAAATTCGAAATTCTCTGTGCAATTTTATTTTCTGGTCATATATTTGTTATAGAGAATTGTTGTTATTGGAAAAATAATTTTAGCGGGTATAATTTGCCGTACAATATTTAGAAATGACTTGATAACATTTTGTGCGGGCAAAAATTGTGTAAAAAATTAATTAATGAATTCAGATATGCACTTTAGTTTTTTAAAATAGATTTTAAAATGCAAAATGTTTTAAATTTTCGTTGGATTTTTTTTTTTTAATAAACTAGTTTTCGTTTTCTTATGAAACAGGTTTTCATGACACAACAAATAGTTTCCCAAAAATGAGTTTAGTATCGCCACATTAGAACAGTTTAAAATTTAAGTATTGCCTGCTTTTTTTCAATTTCAAAGTCGGAATTTTTTGATGTAAGTTTTACCTAGAAAACCACTTACCGCACATCTTGCACTATGACCTTGCTTAAGTCTTAAAAAACGCCCACAATTTTGTGGAGTTGTAAAAAAACTACACAAAGGATTTTATTTGAGTTGATACACTTAAAAATGTTCCTTAATCACTTGCCATAACCTGTAATTAAATTGGAAACGCATACTGCAAAAATATTTTTCTTTTTCATGAATTTCTTTTCAAGTGCCTGATTATCCTTTCATTGTAATAGAAACACACAAGCACATACATATACACACATATACATACATGCATGTATCTGTATAAAGCTAAATAGTATTGGAAGAGTTTTTGAAATCCTTTTTTTATTTTTGGTCTATTATTTTTTTCGTGTGTTTGGCAAAGCAGCAGGTTGCAAGTATTAACACGCATGCCACACATACGATAACGTATAATTAATGCGGTGAAAGATGTTTGATTTGTTAAACAATAATGATTGTAATGACTGAAGAGGAATAAGAAATAAATTGTTAAGATGAATATTGAAGAAGGAGTTACGTGGCTTTAACTAATTGCTTAGTTCCTTTAGCTGCAGTTATACTTTTGAGCGGGTGTAATACGCCGCAAAGCAAGTGCTTGATCGATGGTTATCGTAATTATGATTTCCTGGAACGTGTATGAAACAAAAAGGATATTAGATATTTGTTTTTTTCTTCTTCAATGTTTTGTTTCGCATTAGAACATAGAGAAAGCATTAATGTAAACGAAACCTGAATCGGTTACTGCAAAAAATTATGTGAAATTTATTTAGATAAATTTATGACTCGGCTTAGGGTTATCAAATATTCGGCATACACAGAGAAAAAACTGCTTAATAGAATCAAGAAGATATTTTCTATGAAACGTTTTTAGGCTAAGGGGTATTCCAGCAGAAAGAAGCGAAGATTTTTCCATAGAAATTCCTTACTATTTTTATGCGGTAAATCTTTTTAATTTTATCAAGAAGAAAACCACTTAAAATCAAGAAGAAAACTTGTTATTTTTACTCAATTTTCGTTGTTTTTGGCACCAAAAAGAATCCATAGAGAAATACTTTTTGATTGTATTAGGTTTTCTTCTGAATTGTATAAAAAAAGGGATTTCTTTTTGATTTCATTACTTTCCTATATGATTATGTTTAAATCACCTTCTCAATTGTTTTAATAAAGATATCTTCTCGATTATATTAGCTTTCTTGTTATTTCATAGATACAAATAAACATTGAGACAATTAAGGAATTCACAATGAGTATATTAAAATTTGAATATGGCAACATTGAGCCATCTTAATTTTTTATTGTGAGCAGGCAACGATATAAATACACATACTGTATATATCAAATTCAGGCAAACACACATACATCTTTATATTATTTACATATTGGTTTATAATATGAGAGAGGGAGAATAAAATTCATGTTTGTACGAATGCTTATGAGAGACTGAATTATTTTCTTCCGTACGTATTAAAATAACAAAATTTTTTAAATTAGAAATTATTGTTGTATAAATTTTTCAAAATAACTTTTGTTCTGCGAAAAATACAAATATTTTTTCATTAACTACAGCTGCGCTGACAGTTTTAAAATGTTTAGCTTAACATTACCATATTGCCGTATAGAAAATGACATGCTTTTTATACTTTTATATTTGCCACCTGGTAATAAATTTGATTTACACACAAACAAAAACAACAAACTTGCCAGACCATATTAAAGTATTAAAGTTGAAACGTTGCAATATTAAAACACATTTTAAAATGCTATTGTGAACTCCCTAAATATTTTTCATGATCTTTTTCGTTTTTGTATAAGCATCTTTGTACAATGATTTCAACGCTTATTCAGGCTGGCTGTTAAGCTATTGGTTAGAGTGCTTGTCTTTCAGTCAGAAGGTTGCTGGTTCAATACTTGTCTCCTCTCAAGTAATAATATGTATGCATGGTGAGTTAATTAAGAATATAATATCTGTCGGAAATTCCGTTAACTTTAAACTAACTTCAAGCTAACTATTTCGCAACTAGTACTGACTGACACTTGGATTACTTTTCAATGTAATCAGCTGACTATTTTAACATTGCGATATCCTATTCGGTAGTCAATTGATTCACTCTGCATTACTTTTCAACTAACTTAAAATTAATTTTTTAAATCACCTGGTAGTCAGTAAGTTTTAGAAAATTTTCTGGGGTTCGAACATGTATCATCACAAGTTGTGTACTCAACGCGCTAATTACTCAGCCAAGGTACCATCTAAAATAATAACAGCAAAATGTTAATATAAAATTGAAATGAGTTCCAAGTAGCTGAGAATAAATTTGTTGGCTCTCACCAAATTCGATTACGTACTCTACTTAAGATATCATTTTGGATTTGTTCTGGATGACATTGCAGTTAGCTTTTAGTCAGTCTAAGAAAAGTTAACTATAAGTTAATTATTTTTGTATTCAACCACACATTCTCCGACAGGGCTATAATATGTATATATGTATATAAATCAATAAACATCTGCATATACAAAGAAGAAAGACATAAAAAAAATTTTTATTTTTATAAATTAATAACACCTCCCCCTTCTTGAAAAAAAAACCATAGAGATATCTAATTAATTTTGTTCTGTTTCTCTGTGTATGAAGGGAACCGGTAGGCGAATAAATGGTTCCAATAACTGATTAAAAACACCAGATTTTTTTAATAAAAATAACCGGTTAAGAACCCGGTTTTTATAAAGAACCCGCTCATAACCTGGGCTTTGGTTTTTTTTTACTAAAATTCAACTTAAGAACTAGAAATAAGCAGAAAGGCAAAGTCGGTTAAAATACCGGTTTTGATAAACAAACCGCTCAAAAACCGATTTTCGGTTTTTTCATAGAAATTCAGCTTTAAAACTAGAAATAAAGCGCAACCTAAAACCGGTGAAAGATTCGATTTTCTTAAAAACCCGCTAAAACCTATTTTTTGGTTTTTTATATTGAAATTTTTAACTTTCTACTAAAATCTTAAGATCTGTTCCTCTAAATGCGAACGATAGATTCGTTCCGACATTTAAATTAAAAATAAATAATTTAAATTTGTTTTTGTTTCTTATATTAACATTGAATCAAAACGTTCGTTCGCATTTAGAGGAACAACACCCATGTTCTGTAACTCTCGTCACAAGAAATTTTTCACTTGGAACATGTTAAATGAAACAAAAATGCCATAAATTGAAACAAACAGATGTTTTTCTCACTAAACTGTATCTGTAGCTTTTTTTGGCGAGTAATAGTTGTCACGTAAGAAATTAACTCGACAATTTACAGAAAAAGTGTGTCTGTAAAATTTTCCTGAGGAAAGTTTCCGCTTTGTACTGTCAAATATACTCACAAATAAAAACGGGGGAGATAAAATTTTAAATAAAAAAGACATGTTAAAAATGCAAAAGGCTATGAATAATAACGCAAAAAAGGTAAGAATTGTTGGTCTGAAGTGATACTTTCATTGTTAAATTATTTTAACAACATATTTTATTTATTTTTTCAACAACTTTGTAAGCAACAATCATAAAACTCGCACTATACATTATTTGGTATAGCCGACAGTTGTATTTTCGCCACCGTCGTTGAAAGTGAATTTTGGTCGCCGTCAAAGACATTTTTGATAAGCGTTCACAAAGTCTGCGGTTTTAAATCGGCTTTGAGTTTTATATTATGACATTTCTAACGTAATGACGTAATCACTGTTGATAGTTTTCGACATGAGTTACAGACACACTTTTTTCTCACTTAGATGGAATATTTTGTTTCACATATTTTCGACGCGAGAAGTTCTCACCAAAGTTACAAAACATGGGCACAGGTCCATATTCGTTTTTAAAAATATTCCCAAATAATTTTTATTAATATTATTTCTATTATAAAAATTGCAATATTGTTTCCCTAAGCCCATAAATTGTTATTTAAAACTTCATAGAAAAAAAGAACAAAAAATGTCAATTACAAGTATACTCGTAGTTTTGGAAATTTTTTACTCAAAAACATTTATCACTTGCCATAATTTATTTGAAAATACTTTGTCCTTGTAATCTCTGTAAAATGGAAAGGATAATAATAATAATAATGATAACGAAAAACAAGACAAAAACTAACAGTACATTGTCTCCAGACGAAATTCATAAGAAATTTTAGAAGAAAAGTATCCTGCCAGACGAACACACGCAATGCCAAACAATCAAATCTGAAGAAAAACTATATATACTCGTATGTATGTATAGAAAAAGATAAACAATAATCATTTACGATCAGTATCGATCATTTTCCAATTGATATTAAGCCAAATAATAGTTGTTACACAAGTCTGAGCACAAAAAAGGGAAATACATAAAAAGTGAAAGGGTGACAACAAAGGCTTCAGAATACATACACACACACACATATATGTATGTTGTACGTGACAGTGACATTGATCTGTGGGAAAGACAAACATTTCTTATTGTGCATAAATGTGCTACAAAGAAATAAGGCAACTGGTGTAAGAAATGTCATAAATTATGCAACAACAATTGTAATACTAATAATAGACAGTTGCAATATCCTGCTGTTTTAACCAAGAAAGGCTTTTTATACTCCAAAGAGAAAATTAAATAAAATCGATCAAATGCTAATAAAGAATTAGTAAAAGAAAAAATCTAATCAGTAAACAATTTGATTCTTTCATGATTGATTAAACAGAGAGAGAGAGAGAGAGAGAGAGAGACAGAAAGAAATTGCTATAAAATAAAACTGCAAAATAGAAATAGGAATATCTGCAAAAAAAAGAGAGTTTGCATCATGAAATTTGTTAATGACATTTTTGTTAATTTGTTAAATCGAGCAAATATAATGTAAATATTGGCGCGTATTTCTCACTTCGATTGCCGGGCGGTTGTCTACAGAGCTGCCACACAATTGACGCACCAGGGTTGCATTTTATTGGGAAAATCAAGCACAATATTGGCTTTAATTCTCGCATAACGCAATAAATTGTGAAATCACACAATTGAAGCACAAATTAAAGCAATAATTGGTAAATCATGTAATCCTAAGTTAAGAATGCTAGTGAACTTGCCTAGCAAATACAGCACAGCAGGAAGAAATTGTTATTTACTTGTGCCATCAGCCTTGGCAATAAATTCAAAACTAATAACCACAGATAACTTCTAAAAACTGTTCCCAGTTCGAACATTTTTTAATGACATGGGAAAGTCTATCATCCAATAGCAGCAAAACAGCTCCCAGTTTCAAATGGAAGCATCCGTATTCATAGTAGTACTTCCCAATTTCCTTCCCAATTCAATTTAAACCGAATAAATAACAAACTACAGCCTAACAAAGCATCAAATATCAAGCCCAACAAAAGGGTATCCTAGCAACTTTTTCTTTTTTACAATCGCAAGAGTAAATAAATGCCCCATTTATTCCAAAAAAAAAATGATGTTTTTTACAACAAAAAAAAAACTTTTTAAAACATGCTTAAGGATAATTGAAATTGAAATGTAATAATAGTAGTAAGAAAAAATTTTATATTTTTTTTAGATTGTAGTATAGTTGGGTGTTAGCTGGCATTAGAATTAAGCGTACGTGTATGAGGGACATTCATCTATTGTTGATTGTAAATTTAAACAGGATGATTACAACAAGTACAAATTTTTTTTTGTATAAGTTTATGGACAATAGCAGCGGCTGTAGTAGGAACAAAGACATTTTATTGATGTTATTCTCGTTTTGCAGTTTTTAAATAACAAAATTGGTTGTTGCTAGATGCCATGCTAGAAAATTAAAGGTAGGTTTGCAGAGCTTTAAATCAATGAAGACAATATATGCAACGATCAATCGCAACATTGAAGGTATGTATTCCCGTTAAAACTTGTTACTGTGCAGAATGCACAATTCCATTGTAGTGGGCTTTAAAATCAAACAGAACATGAATTGAGCGAAAGTACATAAAATATAATCGTGTACGTTCCGGATCCGAGTCGTTTCCACGTGTTTTCTTGTGAGATCGGCTGTGAAAACACATGCTACACCTGCTTAATAACACGTTTTTATACAGCGTTTAAAAACTTCTCATTTTAGTATTTTCTTCTGATAATACTTCTGCTTCTGAAAATTCAAGTGTCGCTGTAGAAGTTAACACAATAAACGAATAGCCATACACAATGAAGAGCTTCAGCTGTCGACATGTTCGACAAGTTTTCTGTTTATCAGGACAAGTTGCCCGTTGTACAGGAGCAGAAAACTTGTTGTTTTTCATATCAACAAAACACCTCAAATAAGTTGTTTTCCTCCAAAACATGACAAAATTTGTCAGTGCAACACTGCGTTGCTAGCTGAAACTTCGAAAAAAAGCCGCAATATGCTGGTAAAACATGACACTAATATAAAATATTAAATTTTTTAAGCAATTGCACAAACCACATCAGTTGTATTTACATATAATTTACTAATCTAAATAATAAGGTTTGCGGCCTTGATAATGAAAGCAAATTGGTTTTGAAAATTCGTATAACCAAAACACACAAAATTATAATGGAAACACTTCGAAGTGTTCCGAGAAAAACAGCTTGTTGAAATTTAGAAAATACAAATTGAATGGTATATTGATTTTTTTTTTTTTCAAAAATCACTTTCACATCCAAATTCAATGCAGTCTTTTAGAATTCTGTTTGGAAAAGTTTATATAATTTAGTGTAGGGGCCTTGAAAACCAAAGGAAACTCATATGAAAGTATTGTGATCCACCCACTTAAAAAATGTATATGACCCACCCACACACATTCCCCCCACGCGCCGCACACCCACTCATTGGCCAGCAATATCCATTTGTTTGCTTTTTTCCCATCATGTTGAAGACCATCTTCATCATTTCGTAAGGACATCATAAAAATTGTTAAAATTCTTTTATTTGTCAATTACCTTAAATTTACACATATTTTTCTCAGGCAGTAGATAAAAAAAGAAAAGAAAATGATAAAATGATAATGAACGAAGGAAAGAATAATGGTACACACAAGAACTAAGTTACTTATCTGTAAAAGCAAATGTGGAGATACACGCACTTGTCGTTTTTTTTTTAAATTAAATGAAAAACGGGAAATGTTTTCTTGATTAAAAAACTTGTTAACATAGTTTAACTTGTTGACAACATCATTGGCAAACAAAAGAAAAACTACAGGAGATGAATTTCCTTTTTTTAGGAAAAAAAGCCGAAATTAAAGAATTTTCGGTTTCAAAATGATTTAAGTAAAATATGTCATCCTGAATATGGAGTCAGATATGTAAAGGGGATTTTCTTTGATAGCTTAGTATTTTTTTTTCGGTATCATCGAAATTTTTTATTCGTTTGAAGGGCCTTTCGATGTCACTATGTACGGAATATAACATCGTGCAAATGTCCAATTTTCCAAAGACTCAGGCGCATAGGAAATTTACCCCTTTTTTTGAGCAAAACTAAAAAACTTAACATTGAAAATTAATAATTAATAATTTAAACGTATCTATTTAACTTTTTCCGCCACGTTGCTTTTCCATTACGTTGCAATATGTTTTCCATGCAGTTTTTAAATGAGTTAAGAAATAGGGACTGTATGCAGTGAAAATTTCAGATAAAGGTTTCAGCAATAAGAGCTTATAAGTTCTAAAGATTTAACAAATGGAAGGTAATGTCGAAAGTGAGTAGATTTTTTTTTATAACAAAATTACGGTGAATTCGTGTATTAGGTCCATTAAATGGACCTTAAGGTAAACTAATAGAACTATAAAGTCTTTTTTCATTTGGACTTTAAAGGAAAAGATAGCAGATGATAGCAATAACACCACCACAATTTTCAAAGACATTCTTGCGAACTTGAAATATTTAAGCGGCAAATATTTGCAATTTTTTTTAACTTATTTGTCTAGGTAATTAAAACGTTATATTTACTGTAAGCAGAAGGAATCGAAAGATATTTATATACATATTTTTTATTTTTTTGCTTTGGTATCTGCGGCAATAAAGAAAAAGTGCTGAAGTCATATTTTACTGTTTTGCAGGAGAGCACTTTTAAACTTTCATGTCGATTTTCAGAAATTTATTTCTTTTACAAATTCGGTATTCACTTAAAATTTTTTTTTTTTCAGAAAAACATAGTTTCTCACACCATAAATAATACATTTAATTTGAAATATACAAAAGTATAAACTGAATTAAACGGTTGTTCCATATGAGATTATGAGTCGAAAAAAGATAAGCAGCAAGTCTATAACTTCTTGAAAAATTGCATAAAACAGCTGAAATTTTTCCCAGTGGTACTTTTCAATACAAAGATTACAGGGGTGTCATTAACTTAAAATAAGCTTATCTCGACTTAAGCACTTTTTCATTTTTGTCACAGATATAAAAAGAATAATATCAAATACAACTATTTTTAAAATTTTTCGACATTTTTGATTTACTGTCACTTTATCAAGTGTTTTGTGTATGATTTCAAATACAAAACGTATCGCGAATTTTGAACTTTCGCGAGTTACGTATACTCGAATTTAGATTTTTTTTTGTGGCGTTATCTTGGCACTCATGTCTCTCACTTATGCCGACAATTTCGACCATTTTGAATTGAATGTTAAGTTAATTGTTGACAGCTGCTTTGCTTGCACGTGTTTTGGCTCGTCTTCGGTTAAAAAAAATGGAACAAAGAACCTGTATCAAATTTTGTGTGAAAAACGAAATTAAATACGTGGACGCATTTCACGTGACTGTGGCATACGGAGAAGCAACCTTGGAACGTTTATCGGCGGTACAAAATATTCTCAGAAGGCCTAGAAGATGTGAACGACGAAGAGCGTGCCGGATGCTCGAGCACTTCAACAACAGATGAAAAAATTTATGAAGTGAAGAAAATGGCTCGTGCCATTCGATTTTTATCAATGATTTGGGCGTGAGACAGGTCACCAAAATATTCGTACCAAAATTCCTCAATTTCGACCAAGAAGCATCGCATGAACATTGCTACTCAGCTGTTAGACTCTGTCCGCGACGACCCAAATTTGCTCCAGATTGTCATAACTGGTGACGAATCGTGGGTTTATAGTTATGACGTGGAAACCAAAGCTCAATCATCTCAATGGAAGCTGCCGCACGAAGCAAGGTAAAAATCGAAGCTGTAAACAATTAAATGAACATTCAAAATGGCCGAAATTGTCGGCATAAGTGAGAGACATGAGTACCAACATAACGCCACAAAAAAATCAAAGTTCGTATATACGTAATCTGCGAAAATTCAAAATTGTATCGTGAATTTTGAATTTTCGCCGGTTACGTATATTCGAATTTTGATTTTTTTGAACAAACCTCGTATGTATGTAAAATTTTTCATAATAAAAGTGTATGGTTTTTAAAAATTAAAAAATGTTGTTAAATGTATTATTAAAATTAGTCAAAATTTGTCACGCGTGAGAGGACGTGAGCGTGGGTGACACAAAATTTGTTTCTTCGAGAGATTAAGTGAGGAGGAAGGTTTCCGAAGTTTGATTTCAAAACATCATTTTAACCGGTAAAAATATCCCCAAATCTATCCAACAACAATTTGAAGAAACTGATATTTTTTCTTTAAATTTTGTTTTTCGCAATATGTATCTATTAAAATCTATTTAATTTCAAAGTACATACAGATATACGAGTACATATATTTTTTTCTACAGCTGTTTGCATCCTGCTGGTTTTACTTGCACACACATTTTGCCTTGCATCCTTTTTTTCAAACAAATTTAACATAAAATTTATGTGGCATTGTAAATTCATTATTGCATCATGCAGGCATGACGAAATATATGTATCTTAACCTTTATCACTTATTTTGCTTGTATCAGCCTAAAAAGGAAAAATCCTTTCAACTCTTTTGCCTTTAAGGCTCATTCTTTTTACACTTTCACTTAATCAATTAAGGATTTATTTTTTTTATTCTTAGACATTCCACACACTCACATATACACACACACACATCAACTACAAATAAACCACTTATTAAGGCGAGCAACCAGCCCATACGTCAACGCTTATGAGCATAACGAATGGTATACCAGCAGCCGTAGCAGCGGTAATAGTCCTTGTATTTAATCCACATTGTTTAAACACTTTAAAAAGACTAGCTAGTTATCCTTTTATTCTTAACCATATGTGCATTTGATACTTGAAAAATACTCGTATCCCTGCAGAGCTTCATATTTAAGAATTTATTCACTTGTTAGAAGAAACACACACTTCAACTAATTTATCTCCATATGAAAACTATAAATTTATATAAAATATATGTACATATGTATGTATGTATGTATGCATGTATGTATGTGTGTGTGCGTGTGTACGAGCATACGTTTGTGTGGCATCCTTTCGTTATCCTTTTTATTTAAGCCCTACTCTGGTTGAGGGTTTGTTATAAGTGATTTTGAAAAACTTGTTTCAAAGCAGATTTCAATGAAGCCGCAAGGAGGGATTTTAAACTATTTTTTGATAGCACGGACGGACAGAGTGCTTAAATATCAATAGAACTACATACGAGTATAAGGCTGGCAATTAAACATTTTTCAAGAGCTTTTTTTTTTAAAACCAAATCAAGTTTAGTGAGCAACCTTTTTGCTAGCTGACTTGCAAGAGTTAAAGCCTTCATCAGTAGCTTCAGGATGAAAAAAGTGATTTAGGCGCTGGATATGTGAGAATCTGGAGAGGCAAATATCATCATATAATTAGAGTTATTCCTAAAAATGAACAAAGTTTTCTTAAATGTAAAATTCGTAAAAAGCGCATTTTCTGCACGAAAATTAATATAAACCGATTTAAAATCGAATTTGTCATCAGAGTCTGTAAAAGGAATCTTATCTGTTAAATTAAATTTACTTTTTTATATTTTATTCAGTTTAAAAATGTATTTATAAAAATTATTAAGGCTTTATGAAAGGGTTTTTAAAACAGATTTCCATACGAAGTTTAACTTATTAAGCCTTTATAAGGCCTTTATATTTTTTATAGGAAATAAGGCTGTAACTTTTTTGAGCAAAAAAATAAAAATCAAAAATTAACCGTTATTTCTAAGCAATAAATAAAACTTGTAATACGATGAATCAAAACAATTCACATATTCTATTTGCAATAAAAGTTGCGTATATAAAGCAGAAATCTACATCAACTGACACCACACACAGTGGACCAAACACAAAGAACGCTGATGATGAAGGTGTAGTGGCTTTCGAAAAAAGCCGGTTGTTCCGTTCTACTACGTGTTTTTGTCAGAATATTTACAACTAACTTTGGTGGTATTTGTTCATTAATAATTATCACATGTAATTTGGCTTGCAAAGCGATACGAACTTTAGCCTGATCAAATCATAAATATAGAAACAAATGAAGTTCGAACAATAATAATTAAAATTAATTAAAACTCAAAATTATTTGTTAATACCTGAGGAACACAGAAAAAAGTATGCACCAATTAATGTTTTCAATTAAGAATTTAATTGATTTAATTAAATTTTTAATTGTATTAATTAATTTGTGCGGAAAAAATTAATTGATACTATCAAATTGTTTATAGGTGATATTTTAATTAATTTTTTAATTAATATTACAAATATTTTAATTAATATTACAAAATTATTCAAATTACTTTTTTGTGTGAATATTTTGTTTTCTGGGCATAAATAAAAATCAAGAAATAACTTTTATTTCCTGAGGTATAAAAAAAAGTAATTTTTAAAAGAAAACTTAAAATCGTACGGTGCCTGGTATTTACCAATAGATTGCCCGCTTTTTTGATAGCGAAAGCTTTTTGCTTGTCAGAAAGTT
Organism: Nowickia ferox; assembly: GCA_936439885.1. NCBI lineage: Eukaryota > Metazoa > Arthropoda > Insecta > Diptera > Tachinidae > Nowickia > Nowickia ferox. Next base: position 16,113,394 of record OW387027.1, read on the forward strand.
GCTTTTCAAAAAAATACCTTTTCAATGCAGTTACCTTTAAAACAATTGCAAATTCCCAATAGAATTGGCTAAAACTCGTTCAATAATTAATTTTTGACACAAATCGATTATTAAACCCATTTTAATTACATATGTATATACATCTGTTTGATCATAGGTTTGTGTTAGACTCAGATTGCACTTGTTCAGTAGTTCATATTAGATTTGGATCGAACTCGTTCACCAGTTAATTTTTGACACGTTTTTCAACTCGCCTTGAATATGATACTAAAAACCTATAAAATGGAAACCCACAATTTCGGTTTAAAATTTACTTAAGCCGACATACATCACCACAACAAATATTCCGTGAGCTAAATACAGCTACAGTTCTGTTCAGTTTTCTATTCCAAATATAATATTCAATGCTGCTCCATTGGCAGTACAAGCCATCAATATCTGAATCCAATGAAATGCCGAACTCAATTAATTTTTTTTTCGTACAAGGTCTTGAATTACGTGCTCTAAAAATTCTACTTACACCCAAACTATAACATTTACCATTTTGCCTACCTCTAGTACTAGTCCACTCATACATTGTTAATTATTTGATTTTTCATAACTCAGACGTTGTGATATAATTTGTTTTATTTTTTTTTTTGTTTTTTGCTTTCAATGACATTCAGAATAAACTTTATAACAAGTTATTACCTTATAAATTGAGATAGTGTTATACTTCTAATTGAAAATCCTTTATTAATCCATTGCGAGCTTTGATACAATAATTTCTAATGAATCAATTTTTATATATGCATCCCTTAATTTTTAACCAAATTTTAAAGAGATTTGATTAATTTCCCCACGAGCTTAGCCCTTTTGTACCGCTTTCAAATTATTAATAATGATTAGTGATCGGAAATCGACGGCTTGCTTGTCGATTTTCGGGTTCGAATATTTGATCCCTGCTTCGATTTCGGTTCAAACCGAATAGCAAACCGTACACCACGTTATGATTTTTTTAAATACTCTTTAAAATTGTATCTATTAAAATATTAATTTTAAAAATATATCACAGCCATATCGTAAAAAAATTTCCTTCACCCCTTTCACAGACTAGCAAATTCCATTTTTGAGTCTTGATTTTATAGAAGAGTGGGGAAAAGAGACTGACTGTCCTTCGTGGCATAGCAAAAGTTTGTCAAAGTTAACTTTGTGTGTCTAACTGCCAATTTCTCCAACTTATTTATATATCAAGTCATATTTAAAAGTAATTTTTACATACAAAAATTAATTAAAATCTACATTTAAATATCAATTGATATTTAAATAGAGTTGGTGAAATTGGCCCTAACACTAAGCAAAGTCTTAAAGAAAACTGAAAAATGTTTGTTAAATTAAACTTTGTGTATCTAAGAGGAGTCTTTGTGGAAAAAGCAAATGAGGCAAGAAATGTAAAACATCACTGTGTAGTAAAACAACAAAAATTTACAAAACACAATGAAATAAGGAATACAAACAATTATATTTCCCCTTTTTATACCTTTTATCTCACTCCTGCATAAACTCAAGAGTCGAGCAACTAAAATTGCTATGTATGAACCAAGTCTAGTTGGCGATTTTTAAACTATTTTCCTGCTGCTTCGTGAGAGGAACATTGTTATTTTCCATTCTTCTAGGAAGTAATTTCTTTTTTTAATTACAAATTGTTAACATATTATTTTAAAAAAAAATAGATTAATATTTTTCATAATGCTGTTGAAACTTGAACGAATTCGAAACATGTACTCTTGAAGAGATACGAACGAATGCTGGTTATCAATAGCAACTCTTCTTTGCATGCATTATTTTCATTAATGATCCAAACATATGCCAAAAAAAAATTAATTAACAAAATAATGCAATACTTTTTAGTTGCCATTAAAAAAATTAATGTCCTGCTGAGTTTACACATTTCTATATTCATCTTGCAATGCTGCAGCAGTGTCAGCAATGACCATTGGTTATTTATTTGTGTGCTAAGAAGACTCATTTAAACTCTCCTTTTTTATACTCGTGGAATCCTTTTGCCTTTCTCTGGTACCTTAACAATTTTACATTTACTTTAACGAATACAACTAAATGCACGGGAACGTTTATTATCCAAGTTACCCTTTCTGGTAATTTTAGCAACAAGGGGTAGTTTTGCATTAGATCATGTTACCCAAAACAACAATAAATAAAGGAGAGAAAAATAAAAACTATTTGAAGATGGTAAATGGACAATGGTCATCATTAATTTTATTGAAAAAAATATATACACATACATATTGTATACTTGTGTATAAAAAGTACAGGGAAAAGGGGTGCTAAATGTGCATTTGAAAGGTTTTGTATTCTTGGTATAAAATTTCTATTTCCAGTGAAATTACATCAAATTATGGTGAATTTTTTTAGATGTACTTTTATATATATAAACATACATACATATTTTATATCTTAAGGGTTGTTGAAAAATACGTATGTGTGTACATACGAGTACAGAAAGAAAAAAAGTGTGGGTGTTCTTGTGAGTGATCAAATTTTTGGCTTAAATCGGGTTTAGCTACTCTCTCCCGTCAATAAATAAAAATTGTCTCACTTGATAAAAAAAAATAGAAAATATTGAATAAAAAACTTAGCAGAGAGACTTACAGGCAGATTTTGTAAAAAAATTTCGTTTCCAAACGTCTCAAATTTGTATGAAAAATAAAGAAAATTAATTTTAAAAAATATTTTTCTATACAAATTTCGCAACGAAAATATCGCCTGTATTTACAAAATTTGGACTTCCGAGTAAAGCGCCCTTAAAGTGTTCATATAAAACTGTTGTTGTGCATTGCATTTCTGAATGTAAAGGTCCAATATTGGTATCAATTAAGAACTGTGCAGAGAATATTTAGTAAACAGCGCCAAAGGCCGGCCATATCCTTAAGGCCGACCGAAGGCCGGCTATACAAAAAAATCATACAAATATTGACTGCTTTGGATGGAAAATATGTACATATGTATGTATGTTCATATATACATACATATGTATATGATACTAGCTGAGCCCCGCAAACGTTGTCTTACACTAAATTATTTTATTTTTTAACTACAAATTGCTGCACACTGTGGCCACTAGTTGGGTCAGAAAGAAATCAAAAACCTATCGGGTATTGACACGAACCTGTGTTGAAAATTTCAGCTCCATGGATGCCCATAACTCGGAAACAAATTGCTGGCCGCCAATTTTTTATCTTATCGTTTTCTTTAAATAAAAATTAGTTTTCTGGTATGGGAAAGCTTTGTACAATAAGCTGATTTTGTAAAACATGAAAAATTTCATACGCAAAATATAAAAATGTACTTACGCAGTCTCCGTGAAGTGGATTGCTGCAGCAGCACCCCAAATTCTTTGCCTTCTCATTTGATTTATTTACTTTTATTCACTAGCTGTATTATCACTTATTATTATTTTTATATTTTTTTATTAAGAACACAAGTTTTTAACAATAAATTTTCACAAACAACTAAATTTACCACTGAAAATTTTTATGTCTACTTTGTGCTTTATATTGCAACCAGCAGCACATTTTACTTTTTTGTTATTTCTCCCATGTATGGATGTGTGTTTATGTACATATGTAAGCAGAGTGGCCAGAAAATTATAGTGGGAGAATGTTAAATCGGTATCGGTAAAAGTATCTGCTAAAATGCTCACCAGAAGAAAAAAAATGAAAGAATATGCTAGGTCTAGCAGTGAAAATGCTAAAATGGCAACAATGTATGCAATTTTCTTTGCCTATATCCTCTAATATATAAATTTAGTACATTATACTTAAAAAAATACTGGCAGTTCTGTGAAATCCTTTAGCTAAGCTTTACATCTTTTTTTAAGATGGCAGCACCACTACAATACTGTTATATAGTACTTCTACTTGCCACCTTCGTACTAGTAGCTGCAATAACAATTCCTATAAAACCCAATTGATATCACTTTTTTGCTTATCGAGGTATTGCCATACATAAAATAAATAGGCTTAGATAATAGCGGGAAATTAGAACACTTTGCTCTATTCAGAAGTTACCCAGCACTGTCCGCTAATGGAAAATTGACACATGATAAAAGAAACTTGCAACTGGCAACAACTCACAACATGGCAGAATAAAAGAAAAAATTATTTGTGGAATTGTTTAAGAGAACCTATTATTTTTGCGTAATTATTTGTTAAAATTTTATAATTTCTACTTAAAATCCATATTGCCGGAAATAGTAATGTCCAGTTTTCGTAAAAGACTTGTTCGGCGACCAACACCTGGCACAAAAACCAGTCCACAGACTGGCCAATTGATAACATCGAGCGGAAATCCCTCCTTAGATGTCATCTTGGGTATGTGAAATATTGTAGTGAAGTAGTTTGAATACCGAACAGCAGCAAGAATAATTAATACAAAAGCATTAGGGCCTGTTCGGCAATGCATAAATTCTCTACATTAAATGAGTTAACTTGAAAATGCAATAATCTTATTTAATAGTAGCCATGTTTGAACGAACCTCATATTTGGCATTATCTACTTCAGCAAAGCCCTTTATGACATTACAATTTTCACTTGTGATTCATTTCCGAACAGGCCGTTAGTTATATACATATGTCATGTGTATGAGTAAAAGGAAAGGGCTTATGCGCCTACAAATCATACGTTGCACAAGTAGAGAATTATTTAAAAAAAAAACCATCTTTTAAATACAAAGCACGCCAGAAATGCATTTTTTGCATTTGCTTCCCTTTAATACATATTTATTTTTATTAAACAGGTGGAGGTTTACCTATTGGCTCCATATGCCTGATAGAGGAAGACAAATTTAGCACCTATTCAAAAGTTTTGGCCAAATATTTTGTAGCCGAGGGTGTTGTATCCAATCAGTCGATTTTCTTGGGCTCATTAGATGACTCGCCCAGAGAAATTCTTAAAAAGTTGCCCAGCTGCACAGTTCCCGTCGAAGAAGAGAATCCGGAAACCGCCAAAAATGGCTTGCGCATAGCCTGGCGTTATAACGATTTACCCATGGTTAGTTCAGAAAAAACTACTGAAGAAATTGGTCATAACTTCAATTTGATGGAATTTATGAATCCCGATGTATGGAAATCGGCTGATGCTGTTACTTGGTGCGATGATCCACTAGAAAATAGCCATGCCTTCGTTGACAAAGATGAGGATTGGTATATTAAATATGCCGCCAATGATGCGGACAATGGAAACGACACCACAATGGAATTGGATACTAGTAAAGAAATCGAATTGGAAAATTCAAAAAAGAATTCTACACCGAATCCATCATTCTGTCTGGATGATAAGCAAGAAGAGGTTGAGGATAAAAATGCTACCTCTTCTACTGAAACGGCCTCATCCACAATGCCTTCACCGCCATCTCCTATATGCAAAGAAACACAACTATTTAGTAATGCGAAATACTTCCGTCTGTTAAAAGAATTGCTATACTCATTAGGCGGCGAGAAATTTCAGTCATTTTTGGTGGTGCGCAGTCTATGCCGAATATGTATTACATCTCTAGGATCGCCCCAATGGTATGATGAGAATTTCAGCGAAAACTTACTAAAATTTTTAACTGTATTACGAGCTGCGGTGCGTTCGTCGATCGCTGTGTGCTTCATTACAATACCAATGCATTTGGTGGCTAAATATGTGAGTAACAAAAGAAAATACTATTACAATCTTCGGTGTCGTCTTCTTTTTTGTATATCCCACACAAAGTTCGTTTTATTTAAATTTTATGGCGCTGCCAGCCATTTCACCTTTATAACTCTAAAAACAAATTTTATTTTATATCTATGCATTTGATTTGTTAATTCTTTCTTGCTTTCTAGGATGATACCTTGGTTTCGAAAATACGCAATTTGGTCGACTACTCTATAGAATTGGAATCATTTGCCGGTTCGGATAAAGAAACAAATCCTGTCTTTAAAGAATACCATGGCCTGTTTCATTTGCGTAAAATGGGAGCCATTAATACGTTGAGTGCTTATATGCCGGAAACGACCGACTTGGCATTTAAGTTGAAACGCAAAAAGTTTGTCATTGAACAATTACATTTGCCACCAGGTATGTATGTGCTAGAGCACCTTCAATTCGAAATTTTCAAAATACAATTAACTATTTGCATTTTAATTATGCAATTAAAACAAATTTTATTTGTTTCACGTTTGTAGAATTACAAGATGACTCAACCGCTAAGGAAGATGCAAAACCAACGCTCAGTTGCGGCAGTAATCAAAGTTCAAATTCAGATTTTTCTTTAGATTTCTAAAGTACATACATATATTAAAACAAAAAATAAACTAATAACAAAAAAAGTACAAGTCTTAAAACAATTAAATTTTACACAACGCAAAACACCACAAAATCAATCAGTTAACAATAGATTTCCATATTTTTATACAAAAAAATAGAAAATAACAGAAACAACAACTAACAAAACCATTCTCATTCAGGCTAATAATTTAAAACAAAAATTTAACTCAACAAACTGAAAGGCAGCAAATTATTAACAAATCCTAGAAAAAAAAATTTTTTAATAAATTTTAAACATTTTTTAGTAATTATTATTTGTAATATAATTATGTATATGGCCATGATTTAAAAAGAAAATAGAAAAAAAATACGTAAAAATGTTTAGTTATGCAAAACAATAATATGTATCTTTAGATGAAAAAAAAAACATTCATTGTATGCATACTATAAAATGTGTTCATACTATTAAAAATAAACAAACAAAAATATTTGTACAAATTATAAAAGTTGTATTTTGCTAAAAACTTTTTGTAATTTCAAAAAAAAATTAGTGTGGTTTAGTGGTTGGAGTCTTAAAGTGCAGCTTGTTATGGTTGAAGGATTTAACGTGCTTAATTTACTCGTTGTTTTTTTTCGCTAATGGTCATAATAAAAATCATGATAAACTAACTATTGGTTTAAAAATACTGACCACTAACAAGCAATACTAAATTATGGTAAACTTTCATTTAGACATTTTTATTAAGCCACACACACTTTTAAATAATTTAATTCAACTTTCTAAAAGCATTATTAAAGCATTTTAAATAGTTGCATAAATATTTTGATGTAAAAATATAATACTCAAAAGTGTTAATAAAAAATAATAATTAAATAACTAAAAAACAAAAATCCAAAATCCAAAAAGAACTGCAAGTTCGAAAACAAACTATAAAGGTCCACTTTTTGAATTGGAGGTTAGAGATTAACTTTAATCTTTGTAGTTTAAAATGTCAATAATGTTAGTTACAGCGATGGCAACTTGGTGCTTTTGGCACTATTTTTAGTGTTTTTTGAAAACAATGGATCTTCACTCGTTTTTCACGTTAGTATTAATTCAAAGTCAGTTCAATCCAAATGAGTTGGAAATTAATTGCAATTCACTTTGACAAATTCATTTGAATTAGAACCGAATTGCAACTCATTCTACAAATTGATTTGAATTGGAATCGAATTGAAATTCATTTATGACTATTTCGCTTGAATTGATTCAAATTTCATTCAATTTTTTTTTGTTAAGTCAATTTTTTTTTGTTAAGTTCACACACATAAATTTTTCTTCATAAATTCTCAATTTTATGTTAAAGAGGTGTCTATAAACACACGCGGAGTTGTTTAGCTTTTCGCAAAATTTTTTGTTTTTAAGTCTATTGACGAGTTTTTTTAAGCATAAACGAAATTCATTTAAACGTGCAAACCTAGTTTTAGCCAATTATTATGAGTTGCATTCGATTTTCGATCTACGTTGGCTATCGAAAATCCAATGTCAAACTCATATGAGCATCAAAAATTGCGTTGGGCAACGAATTTACAATCGAACAAAATTTTGCTTTGTACGTAATATTTTAATATGAAAAATTATTACAAAATAATATTTGTATAGTCAAAAACAAATTGTTAACTATTTTTGTCGATTTTATATAGATCTAAGGTAAGCATGAACTAAACAATTCGAAAGGTTTCACATACATACATATGTGCAGGACCAAGTGTATTTTAATTTCCATCACCCTGTATGATTCTTGAGCACAAACTCTTAAAATTTTTGAGCATTTTAAAAATCAGTAAGTAATATTCACGATAGCGACATTTTTCGTCCAATGCTAGTCATAATACCAAATGAAAATTCGTTCGATCAGGGGTCCAATCGCCGCTTTGGATAACGCGCTGATTCGATCACGTTTTTTCAGTTTGAGATTGTAACATTCGATATCGAAGCGTATTATTACATTGTGAGGTAGCGAATGCCATAACTTCAAACATAAAAAACGCGATCGAGTCCGCACGTTATCGAAAGCGGCGATTAGACCCCAGGACTTTCGACTACAGCCGAAGATCGAAAGTTGTTTTAAAAATCAGTGAGTGAAATTTAGTAGTAGACATTCTTGGTCGTTTGTTATTGGCTAAATTATTGCCATATATAGTTTAGAGCTACATATCACCAAGTCTGAATTAGCTGTTGGCCAAAAACTGATGACACCCTTTCTTGAAGGCGCATTGATTTTCGAAATCTTTGGGAGGCCCATATAAAAATTGGTCATCAAAATCGCCAAACTGATTTTGTAGTAGTATGTACTATCGAATTTATCGTGTGTATTTTTCTCTATTGCACAGTGTAATTTATCAATAATAATTATTTTGTTGAAATTAAAATATTTAGCAAAATATGAGACAAACACATGTTTTTATACCAAAATATGCACTTATCACCAAATTATGCAAAAATATGAATTTTCATCAAAATATGTAAAAATATGCACTAACAGAACGATGTCATTTTTGCGTAAACTCATTGTTTAGTAAAAATATTTTGTTTTTGCCATCATCATGATGAGGCGGAAAACATGTACATATTTACATATGTATGTATGTATATACATATGTACGTATTTGAATGAAACCCCTCTACCTGGTGATTACCTAAAACTAATGCCGAGTACACATTGTGGCATTTTGTGACATCGCAATAGTGTGTACTAGTGGCAAACGTTAGCCATTTCCGATATATTTTGTTGTGTGGCATTGCTTTTCATATAGAAAAGTTAATGTGAACGGCGTTGCACACATTTTGAAAATGACACCACAAAATGGCGGATGTGACTCAGCATTACACAAGTACATATGTACATATATAGTCGTAACAAAATATATACATATACATATGTATCTGTGGCAATAAGGAAAAGGTGCTTAAGTCATATTTTACTGTTTTGCAGGAGAGCAATTTTCAACTTTCAAGTCGATTTTCAGAAATCTACTTCTTTTGCAGTTAAATTTGAAACTCGGTCTTCACTTGAATTTTTTTAGAAAAACATCGTGCTAATAAATTCTAACTAATAAATTCAATTTGAAATAATATCAAAGTATAAGCTAAATTAAGCTGTTATTCCGTATGAGATTATGAGTTTAAAAAAGATAAGCGCAAATTTATCGCGCTATAACTTCCTGAAAAATAGCACAAAATAATAGAAATTGTTGTCAGAGGTACATACTTTTGAATATGGAGATTAAAGAGGTGCCACTAACTCAAAATGTGCTTATCTCGACTTAAGCACTTTTTCCCTTTTGCCACAGATATAATAAAAAACAATACAAACTTTTTAGGTACTTATTTTAATTACAAATTTACATGTTCGCAATCTAATAAGAAGCACGAACGAACACAATCGTTACAAACGTATACTTCAAAATTAATTAATGACCAAGCATGCACTCCGCATACATAAACAAAAAACGTCCGCCTACAATAACAACGGTACTTCCAAAAAGAAGTACTCGTATGTATTTATTATTATACGATCACTGATGCACAGTGGTATAAAATACATAATTCCAACGCAATATGTTCCCTAGAGCGAGTCACTGAAAATAAAACATTTTTGTTACACCTCTCAAATTAATGTTCGGTCTTTGCAATGAGGATTCCCAAAGTACTTGAGGGGTCTAGCGATGACCGCGAGCTAAAAAAGGTATATTTTTGACGTTTTTTTATATTTTCATATTTTCTCCCAAGACAACATAGTCAAAAAAGGACATAATTTGAAAGATTTTTTTGAAGCCGCTTATTTTGCATTCGCATTCATTACCTCCCTAATATACATACATGTATATTATTTGTATGTACCCTGCAGAAAACATGGGGTTAAATGTCCCCAAGTCACCACTTTTGTCGACTATATTGGTGACATTGTCTAACGGGCGTCTACATATTAACATTGTTTTTGATGCGTAGAAGATATTTTGTCAGATACACACAACTATGCTTCTTCTTAATGTTTTATTGGTTTGTTGAAAATACAAGTGGCTTCAAGCAAAATTCAAGTTTTTATGAAAATTAGTTTACGAAATCAATATAAAAGGCAAATAAAAAAATGTATTAAAAAATAATTCAAAGAATCAAATAAAAAGAAATTGCAAAAGACAAATAAAAAGCAATCCATTTTGTAATTATAAAAATAAAAATATTTTAAAATGAAATAATTGTGGAAACTTTTATGTGGGATCAGTTAAAAAGTCCAGTCCAGTAAGTCCAGATTCATACGTAAGTGTTTGATTTTAATAATTGGACGGAACCTTGAATTTTTCATTTATATTTGATACAAACAGCAAACTAAATCCTTACTTGCTGAACGAATGTTCCCTTTTTTATGTATTTTTTTTATTAGAACAAAAATTTTTAATAAAATATTCATTTTTATTATCATTAGAATTACTAAAATGTACTAGTGACTATCTCTTGCCAATGTCTCGATATGGTCCCAAAAGAAATACCTACTCAGTAGTACCAACGTCAGTAGTTGCTTTTCAATGACACGTACATGCTAAATGTCTATAGCAAAAAGCATTGTCTGGGGTACAATTCGTCAGTAATACTGGTGACAAAGTCATTAGTAAATCACTACAATTTCACTATTCGCATTTTCTGCAGGTTATTTTTAATAAATTAATAAATATTTGCTCAATTCAAGAATCAATTTAAATTAAATGCTGTATGTTCATACACAGATGTATATAAATATATTAGGGAGGTAACGAATACCAGTTTACCAAATGCGAAAGCGAATGCAAATATTGAAATACGTTAAAAATCACATGAAAATAAATTTGTATGAGAACATGACGTTGTATTATACATATGTACATTTATGTATGTACATACAGCATTTTATTTAAATTGATTCTTGAATTGAACAAATATTTGTTAATTTATGAAAAATACAAATTCTTAAAACAGAAAGATATGTATATGAAATTATATAAAAACTAGATGAGCCCGGCAAACGTTGTCTTACCCTCAATTACATATGTTTTTTTTTAACTATAAATTACTCCATACAGTGGTTACTTGTTGGGTCAAAACCAAAACGAAAACCTACCCGGTATTGACCCGAACCTGCGATGAAAACTTCAGCTCCACAGGTCTTATAGTTCCAGAAATCATGCGTTAGTAACAAACACACACTGCGATTTTATCGGTCTAATTCATTAAAAATATTTTAGGTTTATAACAGGTTTATTTGACAAATTTCCCATAGAAATATGTCAAATAACCGCTTAAGAAACATGAATTATTTTTTATGAATAAGGCAGTATATAGAAGATAGAATAGAAGAAGATAAGTATTGATAATAATTAAAAATAAATTTCCAAAATTTTAGGCAATCAACCCATTCGTGCTTTGGCCCTAAAGCCTGGTACACTGTTCAACATTTCATGTGAAATGCTCGCAAAATACATATTAAGAAAAATTGAAATGAATTGTTCATGAAAATTTTTTTGTAGAAGTAGTACTCTGCTCATCTCGGGAAAAACATATTAAATATAAGATAAGAACATTTTAAGTTTTCATGTAAAATAATATGAGTGGCACTTGTTTCGCGTGGAACTTACAAAAAAAAAATGCTTTTTACGAAGTAATGAATGGTGTGCTCAACATTTTTAAAAAGTTTGAAGAGACTAGTCTTAAGTAGAAGATAGTTTCGCGCAAGTCAAATACTGCATTTTCTTTTTAAAAAATTTTAAAATATTACCAAACACCGCTGGATTTTGGATTCAGTTTGATGCTTATGAGATCTTATTTATAGAAAAGATTTCCGCTAAAAATTTAAAAGCTTTGATTAGAATGCTTTACTTGTAAGTATGTATGTACATATGTATATGTATCTTTTAAAATAATTTTCGGGTTTTTGACGTTTGTTAATCGTAAATTATTTTGGTGAAAGAAGTACAAAATTTTTTTGTCTTAAATATTCGCTTGAAATATTTGCATACACTTTAGCGAATGCAAAAGCGAATGATGCAAATAGCAAAAGTAAGCGAATAATTTGCGAGCGCGAAAATTCGTTACTTCCCTAATGTATACATACATATATACTTTTTTATGTGAAAATATTTTTTTTCGAATTTTTCTTAGTGCCTTTTAAGTTTTATGTATTTTTATTTTTTGCAGTGAAAATATTTGACTAAATATTGCCAATACGTATCCGAATATCAAGAAACCACCGAATGAGAATATTTGTTACATCACTAGTATGTAAGTATGTCAAGAACAATTAAATAATTATGTACATACATACATTTGTAGTTGATTTAAATTAAATAAATTGCGCAGAAAAAACTACTTTTGAAGTTTCATATTTATTACCAATTTTTTTATGTTACACTACTGTGCGACATTTGACACCAACATTTAAGTGTGGATGCATCAATGGCGCACTAAGGCTAGCTGAATGCAATGCAACGACAAAAAGAAAACAATCACAAAATTTCCAATATCAAATTATTAAAAAAAGTATATATTTAGCTGAGATGGGCAGCACTCACGCGCAACTGGCCATAAATCTACATGTTCTGATAGAGTTAGAAACGAGCTTAGTGGCTGGGATTCATTAGTCCATATTTACACTATGCAAGTCTTATTGCTAAGCTGATTAGTTTGTTAGGAAAGAGAGACGAGAGGAAAAGAAACTTTACTGTTCTCCTCGTCTCTCTTTCTATCAAACTAATCAGCTTAGCAATAAGACTTGCATAGTGTAAATATGGACTTATTCTATACAATCGCACAACTTTTGAGAAAATACAATCCTGGTATGAAATTTTCCAAAACTCGTCCGATTGTGTAGGATAGTGAACTGTAGTCTTGAGCTTTTATATGAAGGGTATCTATTTATTTTCTGGCCGCAGTGTGACAATCCAAGATGGGATGCAGGGTGTAAAAAACATTTCGAAAGATGTAACTCTTACAAACATTGACCGCAAAAAACTACAACGATCACATCCATATCTGTATATTAAATTTGGATTCGTAAGTGTCCCAAAAGTCATCAGAGTGTTAAATATAACATTTCCTTGTATGGCGAAGAGAAGCTTCAGCCTTACTGATAAAAATCTGAATAAAACGGTGAAACATGGCGTTCTAATGTGATGCCATGACATGGAATGGCGTAAAAAATGCGGGGACAAATTACGGCACTCGTTATCGAACGAATTTACGAAATGTTTCAAAAATCGAGTTTATATGGAAATATTTTTAAATTTCGAATTGTATCGAATGCCATAATTTGCCCCCGGTTTTTATATAACATATAATGAATAAAATGGATTATTTAAAAATACTAAAAGATAATTTAGCACGATTAGCTACCAAATTAAATATAACTGGAGATGATTGATTAATTCAAGATAAATACCCGAAGAATTCGTCCTGAATAGTAAGAGAATGGATTCCATACAATATAAAAAATTGCTGGCACATAGTGTCAAAAGATTAATTCAAAAGTGTAATGCAGGGTAAATGGGAAAATATACCTCCCAATATTACAAAAAATCCAACTAATTCATAACTCCTTTCTGAAGGAAAAGTTACTGTCCTGTTACTGTTTTTTGTGTTCTTGAAAATAGAGTTGTTTTACACTATGTTATTTTTTACCACTAAAATAAATTTGTTATTAAAATTTAATATTTTCATAGAATGATGATTAATTTGCTTTTAAATTGTTTCTGGTTTTAGCTTAAAATCTTAAAGGGCAACAAATATACTTTGATTACAACCGCCAAAAAAAAGCTTAAGCGACATAGTTTTAGAACTTAATTTTTTTGATCAAAATCGATCATCTGATAGTAAATAATAGATTTTCATCGAAAAAAACTAAGTCCAAAAATACTGTCGGTTAAGCTTTTTTTAGTGGTTATGACTTGATATACTTCCCATATTTGTAAAAAAAAATAAGCTTCAGAAAGGACTTTTGTAAAAAAAAAAAACTTAACCCGATCTATATTGGCACGATGAGCTTAGAATTGGCCTCAAGAAGTGAAATAAAAGCAGTTAACTTTATCGGTAAAGGAAAAAAATTAAACCGGGTTTTTCTTACAAATTTAGGCACTAACAAACAAATCCTTAAAATCAATCAAGATTTGGTATTGAATATATTTCAACAACCCATAATGGTTAACTTTAACACCCTGTATCTCAGATGGAATTGTAAAGGGTTGTACAGTAAATATCGCTTTCAAAAAACTTGGGTACTCTTCTAAATATTTGTGCAAGTCATTTTATAATCGGACCACTAGTTGAGAAAATACAGATTTATTGCCCTGAACTATGGGTTGGCCCATAAAATTTTAATTTCAATAAAAAATTTGATTTGTTACTATGTATATGTCGGTTACGATTAGATCGAAAATAGGGCTCGATATTAATAACAGAAAATTTATTTTGCCAATTTCAAAATTAAAATTTCGTGAGCTTTAGGCTGAGTACACATCTGGCATTTCTTGTGTTGCTATTTTGAGGTGTCATTTTTAAAATGTGTGCAACGCTGTTCACATTCACCCTTATCGGGAATAAACCTTCGCGTGGAATGTGTTCCCTTTCCTTAAAATTGTGATCGCCCAATGTTTGCGTTGTTGTTGTGTCAGTATACTATTTTCTAATTTTGGTCACGGGAAATATTTCACGTGAACAAAATGTTCGCCTTTTATTCCCGATAAGGGTGATTATGTTTTTTATATGCAAAGCAATGCCAAACAACGAAAAATATTGGAAATAACAAACGTTGCCACTATTACACACTATTGCGATGTCACAAAAAGCCATAGTGTGTACTCGGCATTAGTTTTTGTGATCGCGTTAGCATGCACAAACTTGATCGAAATAAAAAGGTACTCACGGTCCCTTCTCTATCAAATAGTATGTATTAATATATGAAAAGAACCTTGTATTTAGTATTTTTGCTTCCGAATAACTACATTTGCTTATTTCTATAGCCATGCATAAGCTTTCACTCTCTCCTTTCCCACTATCTCTCTGCCGAAACAAAAATGTATGTACATTCACGGTTTAACATTACAGAATTGTATTTTTGTGTGCAATTTAAGTTGCATGCATGTTTAGTTATCAATTCAAATACACCTAACCCCAACCATTTTTTTAACTTTAAACGATTATACAAATACTTTTGAAAGGGAAAACTTAAAAAATTAACTGCAGAAACTCAAAATGTGTCTTCAACAAGGGCATTAAATATGTGGAGTCGTTGTTCGTGCAAACGTTTTGCATCATTTCTATATAAACATTTATTTATAAGCAAAATTTTTTATTGAAATTATCAAAAGATTCATGCACGACCCACCACTCCGACAATAGGTTGCGAATTGAGCAATTATAATTCCTTACGTTAGTTTGTCCTCTCACAGTTTTCCAATTTCGATTTATAAGATTTTCAGAAAAACACATACTTAGGTCACGAAAGTCGAGGTTCAGGTGTATTTAAATTGTAACAAAAGACCGCTGCAAATGTTTGACCCCAATAATTGTTATTTTTGTGTAGTGCATCCATAAAGTCAGACCGTCACGCTTTGACGGCGCTTTTGTTGAGTTGTAGGCGAAAAAAATTTAATAAAAAAGATCACCTCATGAATCAAGAAATTTAGAGCAAAACGATTTGATTTTTTTTTTCTTTTTATTTAAAAAAGAACACAATGCAATTATTTTATTTGTCTTTTTATTCAATCCTCACGAAAGATATTTAAAGGTCGAAGATTATGGTTAATTTGAATAACGGCCCTTTTCACAACGCACAATTAAAAGCCAACAAGGAATTTAACGGCAAGTTTTGTATGAAGAACTGTTAGTTAAAGTCCACGTTAACTCTTAATCATGCATTGTGAAAAGGGCCGTAAAAGTTATAAATCACTCTATTAACTCTTTTCATTTAAAAAGAGAAGAGTAGTTTTGATATTCGTAAATATGCACTTCCTGTTTTATGCCAGAGTTGTTGAACGGGGTACAAAAGTTATGGGGAAATATACATATCGCTCATTTACTCAAAAAACGTTATAACTCAACAAATTAAATTTTTGAATTAATGATGCAGAACTAATTCTAACATCGTTCTTTATACATATTGTGCAAAAATTTCTTACAAATGTCTTGTTTACTCAACTCTTGAGAGAAAAATTTTCTTTTTCCATCTCGTTTTCTGGAAAACTACTTTTTTTTTTTAGTTATAAAGTTGTTTTGGTAAATAAGCGATATGTACATGCAAAGCAATATCGTTAAAAGATTTATTATATGGAGGCTTTGCTGCAAGAAAGTCATAACGCAATAAAATACTTGTTTCACGCAAAACGAATTTAAGGGTTTGAGTTTAGAAACAATTGCATGGTAAAATAAAATGTAATTTTTGAAAATATTTATATGAAATTTTGACAATATGTACTCGTATGTCGAATAATAAATTTCTTAAGCATTTTAAAGAACTTAAAATAAAATATTAAATTTTAATGGGCGTGACTCCACTCCGCACATTTTTTCAAATGGAAGATTGTGTCTATTTTTGAGCTCAAAGTGAGTGGAAAGTTTCGTAAAAATCATTTAAGTAGAACTACGTGAAATATAATACTAGATTTTAATGGGCGTAGCTCCGCCCATTTTGTCAACTTTAAGATTGTGTAATTAAAAGAACCAAAGGTGTTTTTTAGGTTGCCCAGCAATCAAATAAGTAGAATATCATAAAATCACACAAAAAAACTGTGGGCGTGTCCATGCTCATTTTTTGCAGTGGAACCAATGGGAAGCTATACCCTCTCAGACAATAAAAAAAATTTACAATCGGTCTAATATGAACCGAGTTATAAAGTAACACCGCCAAAAAAAATAAATAGAGGCGAATTGATAACCTCCTCCTTTTTTTTGGAGTCGGTTAAAAAACTAAGTTTTTTTAGTTGTGGCTCTCTTGTAGCAAGGGCTCCATATGGATTAGAGCGCAGTTGCAGATGTTTTGTAATCAAGAAGCTTTATTTTGTAAGATTTCGATAAAAAAGAAACTATCCAGGCCCATTTAAGTTATTTCAAAAGATCTACATGCCAAATACTTAGATCTATTGTGCTATAGCTCTTTAGTTAATCCAATATCTGCATTACACTCCGAATAAAAGTCACAAACGATCGGATAGAATACCAAAAACATTTGCAAATCACTAACTCAAGAGTTCATCAACCCTTCCTTCTTCGTACCTTAATCGAAAACCAATTAGTTCTTGAAAATCCACCATAATGAGACTCCAATGATTTCCAATTCCAATTGGACAATTGCTTAACTTATTAAATTTTTTTTTCAATACAATTCCCCTTCGCAATCACCCATATACTGATTAATCTTTTTAATTGTTGGGTCACTTTAAACTTCCATATGCAGCAGACTCTTTGAAAAATTAAGCCTCTAATGCTGCTCCCCACGTTACTCTACTCCCTGCACATAAGCAAATACCAAAAATTATTCTATTTTTATATTGTATTGTTTTGATTGGAGCTATTTACCGCACGTTCACATTTTTTATTTTGTTTTAAACACTTGTTCGCAGGCTTATCTCTTTCTATAAATATTAGATATCTGCGGTATAAAATTAATTATTTTTTTTTTGTTTATTGACGAAGTGTTTGTTTATATTTATTTTGGCTTTTGTTATACTTATTTGATCATTAAGGTTCCATTTGGTTGAACATAAAATTAAGCCCAAACAAGATAACAAGCAACTTGCCCCCAAATCACTATCATAACCAGTGTTGCCAGTGTTGTTGGGTAACTAACAAAATTTCAAAATTTTTTAACAAGATTTTTGAGAAAAAATAATTTCGTACGTAATTCTGTATTACCCACCGGTCCAATTACAATTTGAAAACGTAAGCCAAAATTCAGCAAAAAAAATCTTGGGAGTAGTAAGTTATCCCTCAACCCTGCTTCAAGAAAAGTAATAGCAATTTCGCCTATATAAAAAGCTTTTAGTAACTCAGATCTAAAGGACCTTATGAGGTATTGTTATACTATTTTCATACGTTTTAATAAAACATACGAGTACAATATTGCTTAAGAAAAACTTTGTATTCAGTTTTTGTACTGAAAAACAGTTTTTTTGTTGGCATTTCATTTGCTCTTCGCATTGATTTTCTCCTCCAGTTTTTGTTCATGTCATAACAGCCACAAAAACTCAAGCGACATAATTTTTTGAACTTGATTTTTGTGGCCAAAATCGATTATTTGCTATCATAAATAATCGATTTTCGTAAAAAAAACGAGCTTCAAAAAATATGTATGTTAAGCTTTTTTTAGCGCTTATGGCTCGATTTGCATGCAGAATAAAATGGTTTTTAATTTAAAGTAGGAAATATTAAAGTCTTAAGATAAGATAAGATAAAAAGAATTTGGAAAATGTGAGGCGAATAGGATCAGTTTTGATGCGGCGCCAAGCTCTCAAAGTCAGTAACTTTTTGTCGAGTAACTCAAAAACTATATATTAGACCGTCTCAGTTTTTATACTTTTTTCGAAATTCCTTCATGAACATTTTCTCAATCTACTCTACCAAGAATTTTGGTGTATAACACTTAAATTTTTATGCAAATCGTTTTTTTTTTCTTTTGTTTTTTTTAGGAAAAAGTCCTTTATCCCAAAAAATTAAAAAATCTTTCTTTAGTAATTTGCCTCTAACTCAAGTAGTTCTTATTGGATTTGAACCTAATTACATGCATTAGAAAGCTTATTAAATTTCCTAAATATTTTTTAAAGCAACATTGCCATTTTGTTTGATGGTTTTTTATTCATATTATTACAAATTCAGATTTTCAAATACGAACTTATAATTTTTTTCACTTTTGCTTACCTTTTCTTATATAAAAATTGAACGAGGCAAATTTTTATATTCTTTAAATGCAATATGGAAGGAAATTTTAAGTTTTAAGTTTATAAAGGATTTATAAAAACAAATTTTGTATGAAAACTAGTTTTATAAACCTCTTAGCAATCAAAAATATTTTTATGAATAAGGCCTTTTATATACATATACATATGTAACATTTTGAATAAATGTTGATTTACATACAGAAACTTGTTGTTTTTTAATTTTAGAAAAACCTCGTAACAGACTATTTCCAAAAATGTTTCTACACAATTCACAGAGTCGCAAATCCATGTTTTGCAAAAAAAAACATTGTATTAAAACACATATTTAAAAAGTTATTTGGGTCCGTTCTACAAACCGAATCGTTTTTCAAAACGAGTTAATTTTTATTTGGTGTTCTACAAATTGCTCAATTTGGTGACATTCGGAATTAAGTTGAATAAAATATTTGAACGGCAAAATCAGTTGTTAATAGAAGAAATCACATTTTAAATAAAAACTAAGCATTTAAAATGCCCGGCTCTAAGTCTTTGAAAGAAAAAGTGTTTTTATTCAACAAATAATTTTTATTCATTCTTTGTGTAAAACTGGAAACAAACGTTAGAGTGTTTGTAAAACCAATTTTGTACACTTAAATGTATCGAACTGCATGTAATTTGGTTATAATTTTGGATTAAAGACGTCAAATTATTCCTGCCTGTTCTGTAAATCGAGTCGATTTAAAACGCTCGATTTAGAAAAATTAAATCCACTAATAGCGATTTTTTTCAGACTTTTTGTAGTTTTCTATTTTTTAGAGCTTGAAATATCATATCTGAAATTATCTTAGTGTGTATGATTTAAAACACATTAATGGGTCCATTATTTATTTTTGGAAAACGAGAAATTTACTCGGTTTCGGCTTACAGAACATGGCCGATTAATGCAGTTTTTTTATGTTTTTTCAGTGATTTATTGGAATAATACCATATTCGATTTACTTTCGACCAGGGTGTGTTTACTCGATTTAAAAACGAGTTAAACTATGTGAATTCGGTTTACAGAACACCAAAACATTTATTTCGTTTTGAAAACGAGAAATTTTATCGAATTCGGTTTTTTTTCGATCTTGGCGCTTACATGGTTTAAGAAGAAACGCCACGATATGGCAACATTGAACACAACATAATGGATTATATGAGCGAGAGTCTTCTCTATAAGAGAGTTTTACAACAACAGCACATGGATCACCATCATTACAGTTAAGCACTGAACTCTATAGTATTGCCCCAAAATGTGGCTCATTTAGTTGTAATAGTTAAACCGTACGATACATAACGCAGTATAATGTAACGATTATAAAGTAACAAAAAAACCAATAGAAAACTGATAAAAAAAAATTGGGGTGCACATGAAGATTGATATTAAATAAAGAATATACATATGTACATAAACATAATCTGAAAGTGATTTCATAAATAATATGTACACACTTACATTGTATATATAACATAGGACATTTAATTCATATAAAATGTGAACAAAATGAAACTTAATTAAAGTAAAATCACATTTCAATCTTTATGAAAGAAGCATAAAATTTGGCTTTAAAATTACGAAAAGTACTAAAAAAAAATATATTTTTAATTAAGATGGCTGGATTTTTTAATCACAAACTTTTGCTCAACTGTTGTAATTTTTTATTTTTGGTAAATTTTTATTAATTTATAAGGTTATTTTATTACAATTTGTGCACGTCGAAATAAATATTGTGTGTATGTAAATTTTCTTGTAAGGTTTTAGTTCAAGTTTGAGTTAATTTTAATTAATATTATTATTAATTATGTACATATTTTATTTATAAAAGATTGATGGTTGTTAAGTAACAAAAGTGTTTTGAGCAACTGAGAAACCAATTTACATGGATCTGAAATTATCGTTTTTAATAAAAAATAAAAGTGGACAACTCCATGTGAAACAGTTTTTCACTCACGATTATGCACGCTCGTTCATGTTCTTTACTGAATGTAAGTGTAAAAATCACGATAACCGAAAATTCTCGTTCATGAAATACTCAAGAAATTTTCTTGTTGAAATTGATGAAATTATTTGTGTTCTTATTGTAAAATTTTTTAAAACTGGAGGCAAATTACGGTATTCGACATCGAACAAATTTTCATACGATAATTTGAACCCTATTCTTTAAAGAATTACTGAAAATAATGCACAAATTCTATTTGCATTTTAGAATTCAAATAAAATTTCAGAATATTTTTATCAAAAAATAATTAAGAAAAATTCTCAAGTTATTATGATTATTCGGCACAAAAAAAACCATGAAATGCTTGTATTTAAGGTTTAGAATCTAAACTTTAGAATGAGCTCAGCATTTTGTGTAAAAAGGAAGAACTATTCTCTCTCTCTGTCTCGCTCTATATGGGTCTTTTTTCTACTTTTCGAAAAAAGGAAACGAAAAAGTGCACTTAAATGAGGAACGGGCAAGCACTTTGATAGTCACCCTTTTCGGGAATAAGAGACGAACATTTTGTTCACGTGAAATATTTCCCATGAACAAAAAATGGTGACAGAGTTAGAAAATATATACTGACACAACAACAACGCGAAAATTGGCGATTACAAGTTTAGGGAAAGGGAACGCATTTCAAGTGAGTTGAGTATTTCGCACGTTTTAATTTTTTGCCGCTCACTGCGTGGCCTCGGCCTTAGATCCAAGACTCTTCAGCAGAACGAATATTTTTTTGGCCTAGCAAAATTTGATTTGATTTTCAGTTTTAGATAAAAGGCAGTTTCATTTAAAATATGTATATTGTTTTTATTTTTTATTTTCACGAAGGCTTTGTTTGGTGAAATCTATTCTTTAAAAATTTGTTTTTTTTATTTTGCATTTACATACAATTTTTAATTTTTTTATGCTCCGTTGATCAGTTTTTGTTATATTTTTATAGTATTATTTTCATTTAATTTCAAAAGTGAATCAACATCATCGTCAGCCGCACGCTCTTTTGTTATTTAGAAGTTGTTTTTTACTGTTGGTATTCAAATACAGTGGAGTGCGGTTATAATGAACACCTGTTCAAACGGCTGTACGAGTTATCACCCAAGTGCAAATCACCCGAAAAATAAAAATGTAGAATTTCCCAAAAAAAAATTGTAAAAAAATGGATGATTGTTCATCGACTTTGGACGACTCAACATTTTCAGATATTTGGGTATTTGTTCATAATGAATAATTGCTAAATTTCCGCAGAATGTTAAAAAAAACCCAAAAAAGTTTTGGGCGCTTATTCATTCCAAGTTCGGATGATTGTACGGAATGACAAACACTGCTTTTTTGGGTATTTCTTCACAATGACTAATCACCCAACAATTTTGGACGAACATTCATTTAGGTGTTTCGGGTGATTTGCACTTGGGGACAATTTGTACAGCCGTTACAACCAATAATTTTGTACTGATATTTCACGCAATTTAGAACGTCAAAAATTAACTATGGTTATACCGAAAATAAATAACTGCATCAATCAATCAATATTAAGTTTTAATTACTTTCTTAAGCTTAATGAAAGATTTGTATTATTTTTTAAGATATAAAATGCATTATTTTCTTTGGATTGTAGAAACTATTTACTCCCGTTGTAATAAACTTTGCCTGTAGCAAGTTTTTTTTTCCAGCTTCCTCATAGTTCGTTATAACCGAACTCTACTATACAAGTACATCATCATACTCTTATTTATGATGAATAATATATTTAAATATTTTTTCTTGATGAGTGTGTAATTATTTCACTTTCTATATGCACATACATACATACATATACACATACCACAGTCAGTCAATCAGCCTGTCTGCCAGACAGTTTGTCTTGTGTGAAGAAGAAAAACCAAAATAAAATCATTAAATCATCAATTTGCTGGAACTCATAAAAGTCGAGCTTGTAACATGCAATACAAATTAGATAATAATGAAAGAATTCTGATGGTTTAAAACATTTCTAAATATGTAAGTGTTTAAACTTTCCCAAGAAGGTGCAAAAACAAAAAAAGAGTTAACAAAATAAAGGGTTTTTTAATAAAGACTAAATCTCTCTATATATACCAAAACGACTTCCGTAACACTGCAGTGTTTATCAGGCAGAAATTATTGTTATTAAGGAAGTAGCTGATTGGTTGAGAGTGAATGTCACTTCAACGACCGCCATTAACATATTGCTCGTTTATTCAAACAACGTCATAACTCAAAAAATTGGCACACGATTTTGGAGGCCAATTCACAGGTCTGAAACGAGAAAATATGCGGTTACCAAACGTTTCCTTCAATAAATCAAGTGTGGCACGAGCCGTGTGACATGTTGCGCCGCCTTGTTCAAACCACAGCTAATGCACATCATGGTTGTTCAATTGATGAACAAAAAAGTCAGTAATCATGGCTACATAGCCTGATTATAAACTCTCTATAGCAGAGCGTAGCGTAAACGTCGTACGCACTGTACGACGTCTCTGTGGATTCGTATTATCATTTAGAGTAAACGTGGTGCGAAAACAATCCATAGTTAATCGAAGTAATTGCTCTGATGGACGATTATGTTGACCGTAAATTGTCCGATACGTATTTCGAACAGAACCATGATTTCCAAAAAAAATTTGCACAATTGGGATGCGTTGTTCAGGCGTCAGTCTCACTAGACAGCTGACAAAATGGCCGCCAGTTAAAAAAGTGTTGTCAACTTAAAGTTTTATACCTCTACAAAAACGCCCTTTAGAAAGCCATCTTTCACACACGAGAACAATTGTGCTGGCATAACATGCCAGTTTATTGGTGAGAGGGGCAAAGAGAGTGGTTTTGTGGTTGGCATAATTTTTCAACCAGGTACAACCCTGCACCAACAGCACAAAACCAATACACACACAACTTAAAAATCAGCAAATGTTAAATGAATGAATGAATGAAAACACTAATCCACACAAAGCTGTGTGCACGTATACATTTCTATGCCAAATTAATTAGTCTCGTGTGTTCTAAAAAGAGCAAAAATAGTGCGGCATAAAAATTAGACTCGTGTGTGAAAGGCCAGCAAGAATACGAAGAGCATCTCGCGGCTAGTCGCGATATTGACGACACACTGGGCGATCGGTAGACATGCTACTAGGCGAGGTCTTTCCTATAATACATTCTGTCGCAGCTGTGAAGAACAGGACAAAGAAGAGACAGTTTCTCACCTACTCTGCGAGTTCCCGGCATTGCGTACTAATCGATAGATATTCTTTTAGACTAACTATAGGAGATATCACAGACTGGTAGGGGAGACTTCATACGGTGTCTCAGATCACTAAAAATAGCATGGGATCCAGACCTTTTTCATAGATTAACTCTCGGACCAGTAGAGCGGTATTATCAAAACCATACTTAACCATTTTACTTGATTGCATGCACGTAATAAACCAACCAACCAATCAGCCAATCAAACAACCAACCAACAAGCTTTAAGATAGTCTTCTTCTTCTATTATGATCCGTAGTTCACCATACCATGTTATCTAATAGTCTACTATGACAAAATTGGTTAATCTACGATTAGTTAAATTTGCTTAAGGTCCAATACATATAACGTCCAAAGATGAAGTGGTTGTGCAAATTAGAGCTCCAAACAGAGCATATTCTTCATATTTGCCCTCCACCATAGAGTGGAATCAGTTTCGGTATCGCGATGTATGTATGTATGTAGGTGCAATGTGTAAAGTTAGGGGGAATAGCTTATATTTTTGCCAGTAATGTCTTAGCACCGAAATCCTTACTTGTTAACGGAGCTATAGACTGTGACAGACCGCAGAGGAAACAGTAGAGCACTTCTTATACAGTTACTCAAGTCTTGAAAACTATCGACTTATGTATACTCTTTTATGTGCCAGGTACATCTGGGAAATATCGGTCAAGTACCTTCGTCAAATTCGTAGACTCCAGTATACATTGTTTACCAACTGAACTCACCTAACCCAGCATATTTTTATAAAATTTCCGCCTTAAGTAATTGATAAACTTTTTTCTTTACAGATCTGCGGAACAATATTGCTTTTATCCGGCTTCTATCTGTTTAGTGATACCAAACGAATATTACTTTCCAGACTTCTAGCAGCCACTAGCGAACAACTTAATGATTTACCACAGCCTTTATTTTACTACATCTCTGTTGGTCTCGCCCTGGCCGGACTGATAGCTGTTTTGGCCGCAATGATGGGTTTTTGGGCATCTTGTCTTAACACCTACTGTTGCCTAAGTTTCTACTTTCTTACAGTGGTGGTGCTGCTACTAGCGGAATCTATGGTTTGTTTGGCCATCACTCTATGGCCACATTGTCTAGGCATCAGTTTGGACGAAACAAAAATGGTTAAAGCTTTACAGGGCAATTATGGAGTGCCAGGCAGAGAACAATTTACCATTGCGATGGATTTGGCGCAAGCGAAATTCGGCTGTTGTGCCATGAACAGTGACATAAATTATGATACCTCCATGTGGAAGTTGCAAGGTTATGGTCAACGTGATTGGGTAGTACCGCTGACTTGCTGTGTTTTGGAAAATTCTGCAAATAAACAATCATATTTAGATCCTAAGCCAGCAAATGAAACCTTATGCCAAACGCTAGAGAAAAAAGACTACACTCAATATCGATTCACCACATCCTGCCTTAATTACTTAGACAATTGGTATCGCGAGCAGTACGCCATATTCTTGGCAGCCAGTTTAATTTTGGCTGTGGTAGAATTTTGTGTTCTACTAAGCATCACCTTGTCCTGTACGAAGATTTCCAGTAAAAAATTGAGAGTAGACAGTTTCGTAGAAATGCGTAAGCGTGCCAAATCGCGACAGAAGTTGGTGGAAAATATTTATGAGCCGGAAGTGGAATTGAGGGCAGTTGAGGAAAGAACTAGTAGAGGTGCTATACATGGTGTTCCCAGTGATATATCGGAGGATTTCAAGGAGGTTTACATACAGCCCAGAGATTTGTATAAACAACGATTTAATACAACCTTCAAACCGATATCAAGTGATTACATTTTACCACAGCGAAGTTATTTAGTTTAATAGTGTATGGGCATTACAAATATTTATAATGTACTGATTTTAGTATACATATTTCTATCTATAAGTTTAATTAATATTATGCATTTTTTTTATATTTTATATTTATGAGCAAAGTATTATTATTAAGTATACATGTATGTATGTTGTATTTTTATGTAGTTTAAATGAATAAAAGAAACCAAAGAAATTTTGTAATCATTGATCGAAGCTTTTGTGTGAGTTGTTAGCATTAAACGGAAATCTGTTGATGGTCCTTCGGATTGCATTCTACGAGTAGTAGTCTTGCAAATGCAAATGCTGTTTGCCAACTGCAATGTTTAAAACTATATATTCCCAATTTACACAATTATTTAAAAATCTGGTTTTATTCTCAATTCTCTTTTAAAGCTAATTCCAAAAACTTTTACATTGCACGATAATTGTTTTTCCTTATTCCTGCGGCAGATTTTTTAATATTAATTTTTTATTTATTTATAATAAATAATTACGATAACGCGAGAGCTGGGAGCTTACTCTCAATGGCAAAGCCAATTCGGTACTCTCTATCGCTTTTGCAAAATCTGTCGCAAATTTTCTTTCAAACCGGAAATCTAAGCTTGAAGGTATGAGTTGAAGAGTATGAGTATTTAAAAATTCAAATTTTTAAATTTCAAAACATCAAAATGCATTGGAAATTTTCCCATTTAAACAAATAATTAAATAATAAATTCGAGACGGACTGGGCTAATAAGACTTAAAAAAAACATAACAAACTTAAAAAATAAGCACTAAAAATTTTAAATTCAGTTAAATAAAACATTTTTATATGTGTTACATATTATTCGAAGTCGTTGCCAATGTTTTCGAATTTGTATGTTAATAGCAAGTAATTTCGAAAGCATAATCTTTCGTTTCGAATCACAGAGCAGACCCCCGGGGGGTCAATACGAGAGGCCAAAGTGTATGCTAAGTTTCGCAGCGATCGTATAAGCAAGAGATCATAATATAAAAAAAAACAATTTAATGATCTTGTTTTTTAACAATGGCAATAAATGAAAGCTATACTTTCTCAGACAGAAGAGAAAAGTTTAAAATCGGTCTTCAAGTTACGGAGTTATGAAGTAACAAACATAAAAATACACAGACGAAGTAGTTAAAAAACACCGAAATCGGAAAATTCGTTTTTGTACCCCACTTTCTTCTCTACAGGAGAAAATTATTTGACCTGTAAAAGATCAAATAAACTCATCAATCACATAGTTGAATGCGTGGAGTCGTGTTGTTCGGCGTTGCCGGCAATAGTTGATGAAAATAAAAAAGTTTTAATCAAGGCTGACTATTTGACCGCATTCAACTCTGATTCGAAAAAAGATCAGTTTCTTTGTGATTCTTGTTAATGATGGGCGCGGACAAACAAAAGTTCATATTACGCTACCAAGTCTAAATATAAATTGGGATTGATCTAAGGGAGAGAGATGAAAGAAAAGTTATTTCAATTCTCTGTTCTTATTGCATTCGCTGCTTTAACACCATAGGAAAATAAAATTGAACAAACATACTGTCTGTGATGAACAAACAGGCAGTTTTAAAAGAGAATTGAAGAGACTTGCTGCAAGAAATACTAAGGTGTGTAAAACACGCATTAAAACGCAATTATACGACACTCACACAAGTACACTGATTTACGGGTTTATTTGATTGTCTCCAGGGCACTTTAACCCTAAAGTAAGCACAACTTTCAATTTACATCCATATAAAACTTTAAATGAAGAAAACATAAATGAATATAAACTTTTTTTATTGATTATATTTTAACTAATTATAACAAAAACTTACGTTTACGTATTGTTAAGCATAGATACACAAAATTTACATTTAATACTAAACTATATACATACATACATAATACAATGAAGTAAAAAAATTAACACAAATTTAAATTCAAATTGTGAAAACAACTATTCAAAATCATCATCCTCGGAACTGAGCTCAATTGTTTGAATTTTCATTTTAGACTTCTTTTTATTGCAATTTTCTTCTAGAAGAGCCAATTTTTTAGCTCTTCTCTTCTCTTTAAGGATTTTTTCTGCTCTCTCTAAAGGGCACATGGTCATTTCAGCATTATTATTAATTAAACTAATGTCTTCTTCTGCGACAACAAAAGAATCGGGCAGATACTGGGAACAGGTGTCTTCAGGTAGCACTGGCTGGGAAAATATGCGTTCACGATCATTGTAAACGCGCGGCGCTGGTATTTTAAATGTACCCCTTCTTTGTTGGGGACTCCTACAGAGTGTAAAAAGTTGTGATATTTTTCTGACTATAATTAATATTATAATTAATTGACTTACTTTAGAGATCTTAAATACATCGCTTGCATATGTGAAGTAGATGCTTGATCAGGATCTTCGTCATCACTCGAAACAACAACAGAATCGTATGCATAACGGCCAATAGTGTGCTCAGTTTCATCTCCACTTTGATCGGATCCGCTTACACGTGCTTCGTGTTCTACAAAGCAGTTGAAACGCCGACGTTTTCTTCGCTGATGAATAATACTGCTTTCATTATGCTTGGAAATATTAAAATACATGGTACATAATTGTGATAATGGACAAAATCCAAAGGTTTTTTATATAGTATCTTAAAAAACACTAACACTTCAATTTTTAACTTCCATCTATACGGAAGTTAAACACTTATTTTATCGCAATTTTCGAAAATCGAGTTTTCATCACATTTCATATATCGTCACCTAAAATCCAAAAGGCCGTAAGTACAGTTCTTACTTTTTTACAGCAGAAGCAAAAAACCTTATAAATTTAAGACTATTTATTTGTTAAGTGCCAAATTGAATAATGAATAAAATCAGTATTTTTGGACATACGTGAGTAAAATTTTGGCTAATCACATTATAATCAATCAAAAAGTCTATTTTGATTTTTTGGTTGTTACGGCCTTTTGGATTTTAGGATAATTTACTTCATACAAAACGTATTGATTATATAAATTCAATTCATTGATTATATGATGTATAAAAGTATAACTTACCTTTTGCGTGGCTGGTACTTCTTCAAAATCACTGTCATCGTTCTTATCCGCCTTTGTATTTATTGCACTTAAATCATTCAATTGCTGCTTATCGCCATCTTCTTGCTCCGAATCACTATCGAATATTTTTCTCTTTGAAGCCACACCGTTTATATTTCTTATCACAATTAAACTTTCATTTTGCTGTGAGAGTAGCACACCCGAGGGGGACTGCTTCTTCAAAGGCTTGCTTACATTATTTCTCCATGCTGCGCACGCTGTTAACGTAGAACAACTGTTGGTCAGGGACTTGGGTAATTTACCTTTACCTTTGGTAGTTTTCAAATACATATCGAAAAGGCTGGGTGATTTTTCATATTTTTGTTTATTGGTGGCTAGACGGCTGGAAGGAGAGGTTAAAATTTCACTGATATTTTGCGTGCTACATAAGGGCTTATGTGGAGAGATTGATGGATCAAGAGATGATTTACACTTTTGCATATTTAGTGTGCCAGGTGGTTTTGAATTGAAAGAAGTTTGTTTGCTGGCTATGGGTTTTTTAAGAGGCGATCGTATGTGTTCTTCGGCAAATAGATCGGGGGATTCCCTCACAACAGCCGTGGTAGTGGGGGTAAGGTTTTCTCTTAGTCTTTCACTGTTATTTTTCAGTAGTTCTTGTTCTTCTGGAAATGGTTCCATAAATGCTTCCATATCTATGTCCACTTCTTGTTGCAGGTACAATTCCGTTGGTTTTGCAAGCGTTGAGGATTTTCTTACAAGGCTTGAGCTTAAATCTAGCTCGGGCGTGCAATTTATTGAAGGATCTTTTAAGTTTGGTATTTCAGGAGTTTTGTTAACATCTTTTAACTGAGTACTGGGTGTTTTATTATCCTTTTGCTGATTTTGAGTACACTTCAATTCAGCTTGCTCGGCAGCCGTTATTAAATCATCGTCGTCGGGTAAATCAAAATCTTCAAAATGATTTGTTTGTGAGATCAGGGATTCCGCTGCTGACATACGCATTTCATAGTCTTTTCTTTTTGCTTTAAAAACATTTTCTAATTCTTCTAAGTCGTCTTCAGGTGATGTGAATGATTTTGTTGCATTTAAGGAACTTTCTTTCAGTTTGTGCTCCAAAGTTATTAACATATTTTGTATATGTTTGGAATTGGCACTAGTACTTGGAGTATCATATGTATTTTCATCTACGTCATGCTCTTCTTTAGTCTCTTCAAGTTTACTGAGCAAAGAGGTCTTCTTTGTTATAGTGTCATTTCTTTTCAGGGGTTTGTTTACAGGCGTGGATTTGAAAACTATATCTGGTTTATTAAACTCTTGCCATTGGCTGCAGTACTTGGATTCGGTTATTGAAAAATCATCAAAATCGGTTAAGGTACTTTCATCTTCCGCATCTCCAAAGGTGTCATACACCATTGACTCTTGCTCTCTTTTATGCGTTTCAGCTTTAATTTTATCCTTGTAGTAGTTAGTTTCTTTTAAACGCTGCTGTATCCAATTATAGTTATCATGCTTTTTGCCATCCCCATATCCTGCAAGAATATGGTCTAACTTCTTTTGAAAATTGTGCATTTCTTGAGAATCTTCTTCCTCCGAATCACTATCACTCTCTAAACAAGTCTGCTTGTACTTCTCCAATTCTAAATTATCAATAAACTTATCTAATTTCTCTATTCCGCCAAATAGATCTAAAATAATACTGTTTATTTCTCGTATGGATTTTTCTTCCTCGGAACAATTAGTGACTTCGTGTTGTGTTGATACATTCAAAATCTGCATTTTTTCCAGATTTTCTTTAATATATTCCGGTCTCATTTTTAGCATTAAGGTTTTCATTTGCCTAGAGAGTTCGTTGGATTTTAAATGATGGTTTAGGTCACTTATTTCGGCTCTTTCCAAAACTTCCGCTGTGGTTATAGTTGTTTTAAGAATTTCTTTAATTTTTTGTAAGCGTTCGTTATCGGTTTTCTGAATTAAAGAATTGTCGTTTAATATGTCAGTATGGTTATTATCACTCTCTTCATCATCTTTATCACATAAATCAATTGAAACATTAGTATATTCTTGAACAGATTTTTCACTGTCATTCAATATTTTATTTAAGTTGTCATTATCTTTTGTCGTATTCTTTGTACTGTCATCTTTCAAGAACTTCCTGATTGAACCCTGACTATTTTCTAATTTGGCATGTGGGCTTTTAACGGACTTTTGGGTTTGTGTGGATATAGGGGATTGCAAATCTTTGAAAAGATTTTTCATTTTATCCAATTTATTGACGATATTCTGTTGCGTCTGTAATCCGGGTTTACTTGCCTGGGTTATGTTCGTATCGTTTTCAAAAAATTCCAAATCTTGTTTATCACATTCTTGAGGTTTCTTGTGGAAAAACTTTCGCAAATCCTGACTACTTTTCTTGGGAGTGATTGTTTTTTTCTTTAATAGTTTTTTGCCTTTATTACCAACAACTTCTTCATCATCCAATGGCGGCTGGATAAACGTTTGTATACATTTCGGTTTGAATTCAGTGGGAACTAAACGGGGGGAGTGTTGATACAAGGACTGCTGTACTACACTCGACCTTAAAAGCTTTTTATTAATTTGATCCTTGCTAGACAATACCTCACGCAGCAATTGCTGCTCCCTGCCCTCCGTAACCATCATTATAACATGACCATTTTTTTTGCGACCAGTACGACCAATACGTTGAACAAATCTCATGGGATTCGATGTGCTGATATCGAAACATACAATTAGTTCCACTTCGCCCACATCAATACCTTCTTCTCCGACTGAGGTGGCTATAAGAATATTACTTTTACCGGAACGAAAATCATTCATAATTTGAATTTGTTGCTTTTGTGTTAAGGCTCTTAGAGAGCCACCACCACCTTGACCTGTAGAGGTAAGAATAGACATATTTACAAATACAAAATAATAAATACATATTTGTGTGTTAGTACTTACCCACAAAGCATCTTGGCTTAAGAAGAGGCACATGCTGTAATAACATGCGATAGATTAACATCACCGATTCACGATATTCACAAAAAACTATGGCACGAGAATCTTTTTTGTTCTGCAGAAAAAATTAATTATGTGATTGCTCTTAAATAACGATAGCAACATTAAGGAAAATTTCAAGAAACTCTTTTTTTAAATTAAATGTATTGACCTCATTTTTCATATTTAATTACTCTTCAAACTTTAAAACCGGTACTTTCATGCGTACGCTAACAAATCGATATCTTTATATATAAAGGCCCAACTCATTATTTTTTTTATATCGACATTTTTAAATTTTCCAACACATTAGATATTCTTCTATTGAATTAGGCAAAAAAAAGCTCGAATTTTAAAAAAAATTAGTTAAGGTCTTTCTATATTAAGGTATCAAATTGAATTAATTGAGATAGTATTTTTTTCAGATAAGTGTAATAAACTCTAATATATCTGGAAATGGGGAAACATAAAACTTGAGCAAAATCGACTTAAAAGCTTTTTTCATCTCAAAAATTTGGCGTAAAAATCTAACGTTAAAATAACGTCGCGAAAATTTGCTTTAAAAAATTAAGTTCAGTTGTTTTATTTACAATACTTACCTCAAAATGTTTTAGCAGACACTCACGAGTCTTTTCAAACTTTGGATGACCAAAATCCAAATCCTTAGGTATTTCAGCAATTTTACCATTTGTCATGGGAGCTGCCGAAAACTCAAATGGATTTGGGCCCATTTGTTTTTTCAATTCCTCAACTAAATTGTTTAAGCGGGAATCCATTTTTAAAACAAATTTATTTTTACCATCTTCATCTTCTTCGAAGTTGTTGAGGAATACTCTCAAGCCATGACGTTCCAGCAATTCCATTGCATGATAAATACTTATACAAATAGCAAAATTACTAGCAACAGCAGAGTGTTGCGGATGGCGACCCATATGAAAAGAACGATCGCGATACCGCTTTTGTTCATACAGCAGATAATTTCGATTGATGTTGCTTAACGAACCAGATAAAACTTCTGCCTCCGTTAGCTGCCTGAGGTAGGGATCTACAATGACTAATAGCTGTTCACGTATTTCTTTTATTTCGTCACTCAGCGAAACTACTACAGTGTCCATTGTTCTTTTGTGCACAAAAGGTAAAACATCAATGGAAGTTTCCCAGCGAACTTCAATATGTGATATAAGAAGGTTACGACATACCTCAGCCACATCTTCCAATGTGCGGCCAGGAGTAGCGGACAAGGCCAAAACTCGAAAATATTTTGTTTTCCTCGCTAAAGCTTGCACAACTTCAGTATAGGCATATTTACCTTTAGCCCTATGAGCTTCATCTATAACAACAAGTTTGACACTATCAAATGGAAAAACAGTATTATTTGTGACCTCTGCTTCTTGAAATGAAGTTTCATCTACACTTGAAGCTTCCTGTTGTAAACCACCAGAAATATCCGACTGTACTACTTGCGGTGTGGCAAAGAAAACTCTTTTAGTCTTCCACATTTCACTTCTTTTTAATCTTTGCAATTTACCCGTCAACTCTGTAGTGTCTTTTTTTGGAAATGGCATAACTTTTTGGCAGGCATCGATTTGCTGATTTACCAATGGCCTGGTGGGAGCCATAAATATTATTTTTCCTCGTGGATACCAACGATAGAAGTTGTACATAACTACAGCAGCTATAAATGTCTTACCCAAACCTGTTGGCAAAACCACTAGGGTATTCCGATACAAGGCTGCCTGCACAACACTCATTTGATAGGAACGACATGGTAAATTGTTGGGATATATCCAAGATTCGCCCACATTATTGTCAAATCCCTCGTGCTGGGCTCCATCACGTAGTCTTGATGTGTTTAAATCTTCCAATGGATTATCCAGCAGATTTTGCAGAGCAGTATTATCTAAGCCGAGCTCTTCCCAGCTGTCATTTTCTTCTTTATTTATTATTGTCTTCTTAGACATGGCACATAAAAAACATTGTAATACTTATAAATTTAATTAAAATCAAATTTCTATTTTTTACAGAATGTATTTAAATAAAATTTCTCACAGAAACAACAAAAACCGTTTGACATTCAGGAACAGCTGTTACAATGTCGATCATTTGATAACAAGAGATACCGAAGTTGGCGATATTTTCAACGGCGTTGTTCAGATTGCAAAAGCACTACTTTACCACGCCGCGAACAAGTTTCGACGCTAAAGTTTACAAAACAATTCGTGAAAATGAAATTTTATTGAAGCACAAGGTTATGTATGTATATAACAACTCAAACACATTTAAATATTAACTCAATATAATTGTAATAATAAAGAAATAAATTCATTTTAAACACTATTGCCAAAAACTTTAGTTTTTTTTGCAAACGTAATTTAAACAGAAATTCCGACATTTTGTATAAAATGGGTTGCATTGGAAATACAGATTTGACTTGTGAATTAAAGAATAATTTGTTCACAGTCACATTTGGAAAATATTCATCGCAATATATAAAAAAAAGAGGTATATTTTTTGCTTCTCCTGTAAAATTATATTTTTGTTAGTTACGTCTAAATGCATTTTAGCTAATCATCAGATATCAGAAACCAATTAATACCTTTTATCTTTCCTATTTTGAAAAATTCTTAAGGCCTGTTTTTTATTGAAAAAACAATAAGAAAATTTCTTTTTGTTTTCAATTTAAATTATTAAACGAACGTATACTTTCGGTATCGTTGAACAAACAGGCCATTAATGTTGGAACAAATTTTAGTTTAGCCGTTGTTTTCAGTCAACCACTCTCTCATTCCTAATAAATGACATTTCACAAGCACTAGAGATGGGCGCGTGTCGTTTTTTTTCAGCATGATAAAACAAGAAAAGATTTTAGGTGTAAAATATTTGTTTACATGAATTTCTAGTAAAGAAAAAATTAAATATTTTGCACCGTCTAACATGTAACACCCGGAAATTTGATGACAGTGTAGGGGTTTTTAAAATTAATCATGAAAATTAACGGTGTAATGCCCCTGCAGAAAAATTTTTTAGCTCCGCCAATGGGTCTCTTAAGCTTAGAGTTATAAAATTAAACAAATAGACGCATCTATTTGACCACGAAATATTATTTTTTGCTATCTATTTCAATTTGATTTCGTACGTGTTGTGTTGTTTTTTATTATCTACCAAACTTAACACAGAATCTCAAAATTTTTTCAATTCTCATACCATTATACCATTACATTTTTGCTTCCACAGAAGCTGAGAACATTTTTCGCGTGCGTGTTTCGTGCGCGTTGAACATATTAAGCTTAAATTAGACGTGCCATAACCATAACCAAACCAAAATTCAATTGATTTATATGGTTATGGCGATATGGCAAGTCACGTATAATTAAATACAGTGTTGCTCATAAGTTTGGTTGGTACAGCTCTTTTCTATGGTTATTGTTATGGCACGTCTGATTGAACCTTTAGTATTCGTGCTCGGGTCGTGTCACGTTGAAAAAATTACACACCCCTGCATCTCTAACAAGCACACACAGCCGAACGTTAACGAAAACACACTGAACATACGAGAAAAACACAAACGAAATATTAAAAAAATAATGAATACCCCCAAACATTTAGTTCGTTGGAAAAATGTCTAAGCGCAGGATGTGTGTCGGACGACGGCGACAGGTAGTCAGTCAGTTTGTTTGAAATACTATGAGTGTCAGTTTACTCTTTCTAATAAATTTATTTGTGAAATAAACATTTTTTGTGAATGTTTTTTTAATATATCTATAAAATATATTTGATCGTTGTTTTGATGTTTGAAAACTAGATGATATAGTGTTAAAATAGGAAGCATCTTAAAACAAAAAAAGTGGATAAAGTTAGTTATCAAACAAAGCGGCGTCTCTGGTAAATTGTGTGCTTGAAAGAAGAAATAAAATTATAAACAAATTAGTATGATAAATTGTATTAAAATATTGGCGCGTTATTTGTGGAAGATAAAAAATTTTAAATGTGTATATTCACTTGTATTATAAAAAATAAAGTTTTAATAAATACTAATGGATTGATTTTGTTCAGCAGATTTTTGCTACAGCTTTTGCTGTCAATAAAAAAGTGTTAGAATGTAAATGTATGAGTGTCAGAGATAAAAACAAATTATTTCCTGAACTTAATTTTTTGTGTTAAAAATAATTGCAATTGATTTATCTGCTGTACGACAAAGTGCAATATGTATTCTGCATTCAAAAATGTAAGTTTCTGATTAAAAAGACATACGTTTTACATACATATACATACATACAAACACTCACATGCACATGCACATATACTAGTTCTTTTGAAACTATGTTGATTGTTAATGTCAAAGAAGCACAAACAAAATCCACAAAAAACCTAAATAAAACATTTCATTAAATATTTTAATTTACTCTTCGATTTAATGTGCTCTCATGTTATGCACATTAGTATTGCCAGGCTTTTTTATTTTGTAAAATTTTAAGATGCTGTTTTTGATAGTTCTGCTTAAATTTGCTCTTACTTGGGTTTACCAGTAAATAACAATATACGGTAAATGTGCAAAATCAAATATATAAAAACAAAAGATACTAACAGTGAGGCTATCAGATTCAGTTTAATAGCTTTCAGAACAACTCCCGTAAAAAACCTATTTGCGAGGGCGGAATGCTTGATATCGAAGACAGAACACAACAACTGAGAGCTAACAAATTTCCCATAGCTATCTATTGAAAACAGAAGCTAAACTGCTGATGAAGCGGAAAATCGACTCAAGAAGGAAGTCATCCCTTACCGATCTATAAAATCTATCCAAGGCTTTTGAATCAGCGATACTAAATACTGCTTTCCATATTCCGAAAATAAAACGTCACAAATATACAAACGATTTTACACTGAACTAGAATGCCAATGGTCCAAAATGGTCCAGACGGATCAAACACAATAAATTGGAACGTCATTCGCAGCTGTCGAAAAAACGGAAACCTTATAACTTGTGGTCTCCTAACCGAACGAACCATCCATAACATGACTTGTTCAAACGCATACGTATGTATGTATAAAAAAAAAGTAAAAAAAAAAATGCGATTTTTTCCTACTCTATCTAAGAATACTCAATCTACAAACATCATAACAAAGAAAGTAAAAAGTTATAACAGAAATAAAATGAAAATAAGCACACAAAAAAGTAATATGAATAATTTTGCAATATCATTTAAAATATTTGTAATATCAATGAAAAAATTAATAAAATTTTCACCTGTAAACAATTTGATAATATCAATTAAGTTTTTCCACTCAAATTAATTAATACAATGTGAAAGAAAAAATACAGTTTGAAGTCTAATCATTTTATTTCTGGATGCGAAAAAAGTCGCGGGAAAAATTAATAGAACTAATTCAACTAAAAAGCTAATTGTCAAATTTATATATAAATGTATGTACGTCTGACAAAAATCCGATAGCCTTAGGCTATGTCAGTGTCTATAAATATTTTGCCAAGACGAAGCGCCTAGGATATACGTAGAAATGGTTAATGGTATCTCTATTACAGTAAATAATGCTTGCAAAAACAATTGTACTATTTTCCAGTCTGAGATCTTAGCGACAATGAAAAAAAAGAGTTCTAAGGGTCTTAATAGAAGTTTTGACTGACAACTGCTAGTTTAAAGCTAGGACCAGGAGACGGGAAGCTGGCATCCTCGAGTTTTGAAAGCCGTTGGATGAATTAGAGGTGTAATAAAACGAAAATATCATTAACCGAATTTGAATTATCTAAAAAAGTTATTTAAATAAAGATATGGAATGGAATTTCAAAATATTTAGACAGAACTTTAACTGGAAACGATTTTAAAATTCTCTCTAGCGAATACCGTGATTTGGCCACCACTCTAACTACTTTAAAATTAATTCCCTTTCCTTTGTAGATAAACTATTTCAAGTAACAAGTTCTTTTATCTACTTATCGTTACCTCAATATAGAAAGGCCCATTTTTGAAATCGATTTTTTTGAATATTGCGGTAGAAGAACATTTAATGTATCGAAAACTGTAAAAATCTACATTAAGGTAACGTTATGTATATTTGGATTAGTATAGTGTTGTATGGAGATCCTTACTAATAAAATTTAAATGCGATGCAACCCCTTAGTTTGTGAAGCTCAAAACCAATAAATGAGCTAAAAAAAATTGGTTCTCATTGAGGTTAAAGTTTTGACTAAAAGCCTAAAAACCACACTAATGGGTCAGAAAAAACTACAAGGACAAAATATATAAAAACCAATGACGTGCTCATAGCGGTAAGTATGCTTGGAGAAAAAGTTGTGTAGAAAACATGAAAGGAAATATGCATAGGCGCAAAAAGGCCAATTGCTTTGCTCCCTCCCAAGAATTGTTAAAAAGTGCCTGTAATTATATTTTTCAATATTCATAGAAGTCACCAGTCGAAATGCCCATCCCCACCATCCCAGAAAAATTTTTAGCTATGCCAATGAGTATGTGTCATACTTTTCACCCCTACATGATGACACTGGTACATTCGTTTTGCTTTTTATGTATGTTTAGCCTTTCAGCACCTAGTTTTAACGTCGATTATGGGAGTCCAACCCTACAACAAGAACTGTTTACTTCATTAATTTTTGTCTCGAAATCGAAAAATCTTGCACTATCCTACTCCAACTTAAATGGAAACGGATGTAACTACGCAAAAACTCGAAATTGAGTTTTTGTTTTATTATGGTACATTTTATCAAAATACCTACATGTTCACGCAAATATTTAGACCTCTACGATCAAAATGACTACTTTATTAAAGAAATTAAAACGGACGTAAGTATGAATGCATCTGTTGCTTACAGCAAACAGACGTAACTACTCATGTATGAATAAAAAAAATACTTTGCACAAATTTAGTTCAGCTTCAAGTTAGCTTTGACATATTATTATGTGAGATTAATTCTTTACATGCATAAAAAACGGCGCTATGAAAAAGGCCTAAGGAAATAGCGCCCAAATAGGAAAATGAAATAAGCCCAATAAAGTTAAAGAATTTTTAATTAGGCTTTATTTCATTTATTTTGGGCTTTATTTCATCTTGAGGTTGGTTGGTCTTTATTTTATTTTTGTTGGGCTTCCGGATTTCGGGCATTTAAAATGGCAACGCTGATAATAAAATGCAAAGGAAAAAAAGAGTAAATTATCTCGCTCTTTGCACTACGATTTTAAATAGGAGTGCATTTGTATTTAACTGTCTCTTTCTTACCTTCAGTCTGTGTAAATTGGAACATAAAAATTCTTGTTTGTTTTTATTTTCCTTTCTTTTTTTTAATGTTCTCTCTTCACTTTGTTTTGGTCTTCTTTTTTCGCAAGATCATTGAATTGTGTTTTATTTTATTATATTTATGTACATGTGAATAAGTTTAGCTACAAATGTTTTTGTTACTGCGAGTGCAGTTTTTTGTTAAGAATAAATACCTACACATTTCCATACATACATACATATGCATGTATGTACATAATAAATCATTCTAAAAAATTAGTTGCAATTCAAAGAAAAATACAGTCTATGCTCGGTATAACGAATGTTATAACATCTGAAGGTGCTTTCACACGGCCTGTATTTTACATCTGACTTTTCGGCTATACGTACATATGTATGTACTTATGTACATATATGGGCAATTCCACCGAATGTCACATACGATGTCACGTACGTTGACCAATCAATTAAGCTTGTACAAGGCACATTTACTACAGGTACACGCATTAGAGAAAACATTGTGGCAACTCTGTGCTTCTCACATAGTTTTACAAAGTAATTGTCAAAAAATTGTATGCATCAAACAAGGCACAAAAGTATTTGTCAAATGAATTCTTCGTTATAAACGTGTAAACAAAAAATCAGCGGATAAGCAATTTGCCTGACGCATGTACCTGTTTGATATGCCTTGAGCTTGTATTTCAGAGAAAATTTAAATTTTTTCTTTATAACTTTTACTTTTGAGGAACGTAAGTAGCTCTACCTTTGGTAAAATAAAATATAAGGGAAAATCTAACCGCATTAATCTGAAATACAAGCTTAACTGATTGGTCAACGTACGTGACATTCTGTGAAATTGCCCATATGTGTGTACATACATACATATGTATCTGTCGAAATCACCTACTGTCTACAGCCAAGTTAATATAATTTTTGCTTTCAAACCGACATGTTTAAGGCCTCATTCATAAAAAATATTTTTGATTTACAAGAGGCTTACAAAATATACATATAAAATTTGCATTATTTGGTTGACTAAATTGAGTGCTTTTTTCAAAGGCAGTGAAACGTATTTTTTTTCAAAGGACCAACAGTTTGTTTATGAATTATTTCTATTTTCGTTATATCAATGTCCTACTGTATAACAAATATTCTTGTTTGTTTGCGTTTATTTTCCTATTAGTACATAAAAGGTATCCTTTTGTGTTGAACCATTCCTTGTATTGAACGTCAAAAATCAAAATATTCATTATAGGTACCTACCTGTGTGCAATGCCGTTACAGTTTTTGGTTTGTAACGCAAAGCCACACAAGGAAAATATCAAAAATGACAAACCATGCCACTAGTCCATACTATTGCGATGTCACTAAATGTTATAATGTGTATTCAACATTGATGATTGTACATATGCATGTATGTACATACATACATACTCGTACATACACAGACACACATGCAATGTAAATAAATTATCGGTGTTAAATGCTGCATAATATAAAAAAAATTTGATTTGTTCAAATGCAATCTACTAAATATCTCGACACCAGAAGTATATGTCTTAGACCACTTTCACAATTAAGGGCACATTTATGCTTGTGAACTCAAAAGTTACATATTTATTTTATTAAAAAAAAAAGACTTTGTTGGTTGCATTTGTTTTGTAAAGTTGCAAACACTCATAAAAAACTGCTTCACCTGCTTTTATGTTTTCTTCTTTACGCGAATAATATTCGTGCAACCTTTTAACTCACACTAACTAATTCTTAATAGGTACGACTTGTTCATAAAAAAAAGATTTATGTATATGAAAATAACACTTTCATTAATTACCCGCACGTGCAAAAAATTTTATGTAATTTAAATAAAAGTAATAAACAAATAGGTACATAAAATCAAAGTCATTTAATTTGACCAATGACTAGAAAAAAATATAAATTAAATTATTTACGAGGAATTTACATACGTCATTCGATTATAATTAGGGTATATGTGTACCGTAGGGGATGTTAGAACTTTATTCACCGCAATAACATATGAGCACATACATACATACATACATACAAACATATGTGTAATCATTAGAGATGAGCGATTGGAAAATCACTAATCACTACTATGACCGCAGTTATGAAGTAATAGAAAACAGGCATATCTCTTTTAAAATCGCAAATATTCAGGAAAAGCACAATCTTTTGGCAAATAGGTATTTTAATTTAAAAAAAAATTTCAAATAGGTATACAAATAATTTCCACGAAAATCGAACGTCTATCTCAAAAATTACCATTTTTGGTGAAGGGTATAATAACTAAAAATTATTTGCAAACTTAAATTTTCAAAATATGAAACTTACGGTCTAATTGTGCAAAACGGAACTCCAAGCGTTCACAAATTTTATATAGAAAAAATTTAAATTACAAAAACAAAATATGTACATACAAAATATATCAACGCTAAGCGTTGCATTTTACAAAATAAGGCCCTTAATTTCAATTCAAAGAAATTATTTTAAAGGCCTGTTCTACGATGTCGACAAGAAACTTTTAATAGGTTACTTATATTGAAAACGAAAACAATAACAACAAAAATTAAAAATTTTAAAAACCCCCGATATGCCAAGAAAAGATGCGATATCTTCTAAACGGCTGGACCGTTTTTTCAAGCATAGTTAAGAACACTCGATCAAGTCGAGTCTTTCAAACAGAAAAAACTAAATACAAATCGGTCCAGCCGTTTGGTCAGTACGTGGACTTGAACAGACACACAGATACAAAGACACACTCTACAAACCTATAACACCCCTTTTTTTGGTCGGGGGTTAAAAATAAGAACATTTCTAAATTATTAAACAAAGAACAAACCGATTGAAGGAATACAACTCTGCCTGCATATATGGCGCCAACACACGCACTTAGCAGATCACATTTACATTTATGGTTTTAACCCTGCGACCTGTGTCAAGCGATATAAACTTTGTGGCACGAACCGAATTTCGATACTAAAAATTAACATTTACTGGCTTATCTTTTCCTCTCTCTCGTATTCTTATATTATGTATAAGACCAAATCGAAGGAAGGCATATTTGGTCCCCAAATATGAGAAAACTTTAAAGAATTGTTAAAATCTAAGCTGGTCAATAAAGAAAGAAGAGCATGGATAGCTTTCGAAAATGTATGTCACAATTTTCTTGGAAATAGAAGGACTGCAATATATTACGGCAAGTGGTTACCAGAAATGTTCACTGATTTCTGCTGAGAAATCAATCGTGCAACAA
Source organism: Nowickia ferox (assembly GCA_936439885.1). Classification (NCBI taxonomy): domain Eukaryota; kingdom Metazoa; phylum Arthropoda; class Insecta; order Diptera; family Tachinidae; genus Nowickia; species Nowickia ferox. The sequence continues at coordinate 16,156,242 of OW387027.1, forward strand.
AAAAAAAACAAAAGAAAGCGATATACTATATAATAATTGATTTTTTGCGTTCTGTGAGTATTTAATTTTATTTAAGATTTTTATTTGTGTCATAGAAGCCATTTATGTGTTAGATTATTTACTTTACGGCTTTAATATTCCAATATCAGCAGCATTTGATTTAAACAATAACATCTCAAAACTAGACTTGATGGAATCAATTCATTTAAATGACATAATGAAGTTTTTGCTCCCGACTTTTTTTAATTTTTTTCAGAACAGTGTTATTTATTGTTTTCACAAAATATTTTATAGTTAAAGAATGAAAAGTGATACGTTTATCATACGAGTATGTGTTTTTTTTTGTTTGTTTTTGAAACATTCCAGCTATAAAGTTTTATTTGATCAAGGAGTTTTGTAAGACATTTTTGTTACACATTTTCCTCAATTATGTATGTTTTATTAGTAGTTTCGTTGTTTAACTATTAGATTTAATTGTTGTAATACTTTTAAGTAAAGTCTCATAACATTATACCTTATTAACTTATAAGACTTGTGAATAAAGACAAATTTATTTTTTTTTCAAAATCTACAAATATTTATGTAATTCTAAGAGAAATACTAACAGAATAACAACATCTATTTCCGAAGAGCACTACTCTACACCTTTTATAAGTTTATTTGCTTTTATTGCTTATTTTATAAAAATTTTGTCTCAATTTCATTGTTCGCCAAAGAAGAAAAATGATATGCAAAACTATCAAGCCATACAATTTTTATTTAAATTGTATTATGCTCTATTAAATTCAAAAAGATATTTGAAGTTAAAATAATTTTTTCGGCCACGTGAACTTATTGACGGTTTATGAATAGTGGAATTGAGACTTTCTCTTATTAAGCATTTATAAATCTATTGAAAGTTTTTTATGAATTAAAGCGTAATATTTTTTCTATGTTCTTACAAAAATATCTAAAACTATAACTAAAATAAACAATAAACACTTGAATTGATATTGTTGATATTCAAAATTTATATTTGTGGAATTCCACAGCAAAACCTTATTTTACACTCATAAATCATTTGTTGTAAATTTACAACGTTCTATTATGTACATACATACATATGTATGTATGTATAACGAGTTGATTGAATAAGTATAAAAACAAGGGGCCTATTCGTACATACACACACACATTTAACACAAATTAATTAGTTATTATAGCTTCTATAATTTAATTTAAAATAGAAGTTAATTTAAAAACAAAATTTTACAAATGATCATTATGATGATCGTTATGTTAAATTTTCAAAATGACATCAGTTTTTATTATTTGAAGTTATCCATTTGAATTCAAAAGCAGCTTTATTAAAAAGAAACCGCTGCAAAATCTTAAAGAATCTTGAGGCCCATAGTGAAATCCTTAGTATGACTTTTGTTGCATGTTTTTGAAAGTAAAAATATTCGTTTTGGAAATTTATGTTTATTGAAACAATAATGAAAGCAACTTAAAATCATGACGAATGAAATAAATAAAATATCGCAAATAATCGATTTTGATCAACTAATTAAATGTGAAAATTATGTTGCTTAAGCTTTTTTGGCGGTTATGGCATGATATGTGTGCATGCGTAAGATAATCAAATGAATCAATACATTTAAGCTGAAAGTCCATACATCGCGTTGCATTTAAAATTACATGCATGCCTTCCCACCCATCCTCGATTGCATTGAAAAGTAAATAAAATTTGGCATCACTGAATATCAACATCAGCTGACTCGTTCGTAGAAAGTAAATTTACTTATATCGCATTCTAAGCGCCAAGTAATCCAACACTTTGTGCCTTGAAACATGCACCATATACATTAATACAATTGTTATATTTTTTCATTCGACGCATTGGATGAGAGAAAACATAAATTACGATCCCATCTCTAGTCATTGTCAGTAACATACTTTTCTTTTAGAACAGTCAAATGTGTCACACTTTTTCTATAGCAAAATTGACCACTATACTACAGCACACTTTTTTTATAGAAAAATTTTTCGGCATTACCACAAAAACACACTTTTTCTTATAGAAAATTTAACTGCAGTATTACAGCATACTTTTCGTATAGAAAATTTATTGCGGTATCACAGCTCATTTTTGATATAAAAAAGCTAGCTGCATTATGACAGCACACTTTTCATATAGAAAATTGAGTGCACAGCACTCATATGTATATATTCCAATATACATTTCTTAAAGAAAAAATTAGCTGCAGTATCAGTATATCAAAAAGCTGGATATAATATCTATCATGGCACACTTTTCATATAGAAAAGTTGGATGTAGTATCACAGTACACTTTTCTCATACAAAAAGTTGGATGTAGTATCACAGCACACTTTTCTCATAGAAAAGTTGGATGTAGTATCACAGAACACTTTTCTGATAGAAAAGTTAGACTTAGTATCACAGCACACTTTTCTCACAGAAAAGTTGTATGTAGTATCACAGTACACTTTTCCTGTAGAAAAGATGACCGTGTCACGGCATAATTTTCATATAGAAAAGTTGACCGTGTCACGGCATACTTTTCATATAGAAAAGTTGACCGTGTCACGGCATACTTTTCCTATAGAAAAGTTGACCGTGTCACGGCATACTTTTCCTATAGAAAAGTTGACCGTGTCACGGCATACTTTTCCTATAGAAAAGTTGACCGTGTCACGGCATACTTTTCCTATAGAAAAGTTGACCGTGTCACGGCATACTTTTCCTATAGAAAAGTTGAATGTAGTATCACAGCACACTTTTCTGATAGAAAAGTTGGATGTAGTATCACAGCACACTTTTCTGATAGAAACGTTTGATGTAGCATCACAGCATACTTTTTCTATAGAAAGTGGACTGTGTCACAGCATACTTATCTTATGGAAAATTTTGAAATCACATTGGCTATACAATTTCACACATTTTTGCTGTTATTCTTATAACACACATTATTATAATAAAAATACGTTTGATATTTAAAACCAAAGTGTTGTTAAACATATTTCCATTGAACTTTGACAATGGCTAACAAGTTTGTCATTAAAACTACAGTAATACCAAGTTTTCAATGTATGTATAAGTATAAACATATCGCACACTAAATCATAAACAGTCACAACTCAAAAAATTTCAGATGCTGAGCAGTGGCAAATAACTTTTAATACTGTACAAATGAAGCAACCATGTAACATAAAAACAAGCATAACGGTATTTTATATTCTTGAAGAACATTGTATTGCAAAAAAATCGTTCGTAATCGGGCGTAATTATCAATCAATTAACAGGTTTATAAAAAAACCACTTGGATAATTTGGAGTTGTGAATGTTTATGATTTAGTGTGCGATATGCACATAATTATGTACATATATACATAAAATTTTGCAACACTTGCTCTTATACTTTTTTTAACATACATATCGCTATCTTAATATGGAAAGGCCCTAACTCACTATTTTTTTTTTGAAATAGTTTTTTTTAAATACATATATTTCGATAGAAAAACATTTGATGTATCGAAAAATCCAAAAATCTCGATTCAAAAACAATAATGACTTAGGGCCTTTCTATATTAAGGTAACGATATACAACTCTGTATAATGTACGAAGGAATTAGACAGCACTAATTATTAATAATTACTGGAGTACTTGCAAGTTAGGCACATGGTGTGAAATATATGTACATATTATTGAAAATTATGTTGTTCGGTAATCGCAACATTTTCCATGAAAACTTGAAAGCGTTACATTTTACTTAAGGATGTGCTTAAAAATTTTATGTAAAATCCTGCGAAAAATATTTTTGAGGAATGTACATATTAACTCTTTAACTCTTGCCCATATGGTTCTTTTTTTGTCCCTTTCATAAAAAGCAATTTTATATAGTAAATTTTGATTTCAAGCTCGATATCACCTACATATCTCTGTTAACAAGTAGAAAGGCGCTAAAGGCTCAGTTAGCCGACTGTAATGCAATGTAACTGTAATGTAAGAAACAGCTGACCGATATTTTTATATGAAAAGTAGGTTACGTTACGGTCAGCTGTTTCCTACTGTTGCAGTTACATTACATTACAGTCGGCTAACTGAGCCTTAACTCATATAACTGTATTTTTACAGGAGAAGATAAAGCATAATACCAGTGTTGCCAGAAAATGACGAGGAGAGAATGCTAAATCGGTCAAAAAATTCTGCAAAAATGTTCTACAAAAGGAAAGTATAATGCCAGATTTAAATGGAGAAAAAATTATTGAAATGGCTTTGAATTTCATGTTTATACAAACTTATTAGTATTTGCAGGTATTTTTAGAGCACATACAAATATAAAATAATTAATAATTGGTGTTTTTTGGAAATGTTACAATTACGTTTAAAATTTTTTTACGCACTATAATTCCAAAATATTATTTTACTTATTCAATAAAATATTTTTTAATTATAAATACATTGAAATTGATTATTGAGGGGTTAGCTGGATTATATGCGCATTTCACTGTTGCTAGTACAGAAGAATTTTTTTTAACAAATTACAATTTTTTATTTTAACAAAGAATTTTTTTTTAAAAAATTACAATTTTTTATTTTAACAAATTTTGCCAGAAAGCATCTAGCAGAATTTTTTGAAAGTTGAATGCTTTTTAACTAATGAAAATGCCAGATCTAGCAGTAAAAATGCTAAAATGGCAACAATGCATAATAATAAACAGTACAAGTGCTTGTACAACTGCTTTGTAAAACTGCTTGTAAAAGCGTTATTTATTAAACTATTGCAATAAATTTTTGTGTGAAATGTATTGGAGTCCCTAAAAAACTCAATTTCGTGAAAATACGAGTTGGGGCTTTTTATGTATGTATGTATGTTTTGATCACTGCTGTATGCATGTATGTATGTATGGCAGTTTGTATGTACACTTCTTACAACAGGAAAATATATAAATAAGCGCTCAACATCAACAAGCATTTTTTGTATAACATCAGATGTTAATAAATTATTTCTATTAAGTGACTCATTGAGTGATATGAGCACATATGCACATATCGTTAATCTCAAGTAGAAAGGCCCTAACTCAAATAATTGTAACTTTACAGGAGAAAGTAAAAACATAACAGAAACTGCAATATTCAAAATGTAATTTTTTTTGTACAACTGCTTGTAAAAGTGATATTTTTTACACAATTGCAATAAATTTTTGTGAGGACGTGTGAAGTGTATGGGAACCACTAAAAAACTCAATTTCGTAAAAAATACGAGTTAGGGCCTTTCTACTTGAGACCATCGATATATATAGTATGTATGTACATATGTATGTATATTATGTGTATATAAGTATGTACTAAGAAAATTTGAGTTACTCCTTCTTTTAATGTTGCGCCAACTTTTCAACTTATATTTTTAAAAATAGTGTAAGACTAAAATATTTGTGTATTTGTGGCAATATACATACATATAATAATCGCTTAAGGGTCATTATTATGACTTGACGATAAAGTTCCGGATAGCTAATCCTAAGTTTAGCAAAACTGAACTATAAAGTGACCTTTAAAATTTTCCCATTATACATTACAACTCATCCAAAAAATAAGTATGTAATACAATTTTTGTTTAGTGGCAACATTTCTGTGGATCTTGTGGATATTGATTGTTAAAATTACTTAGTGGTAACTTGCTTTTGTTTATTTGTCAAATTACAAACAAAATGAAACCATTTTTGTCAATTCCCTTAAATTTTTTGTGTTATATGTTTGTGTTATATTGTTTTTGTTTTATTTTGTGTTAAAATAAAATTTTACTGTAATATATAAATTAGAAAGTGTGGCAACGTATGAAAACGTGGCAACTTCAAATGACTAAACCTTACGATAAAAGTTATAGGTTTGTTGAACTGGCGTTTTGGTTAAAGTGAAGTTATAATAATGAAAAAGTGTTTATCCATCCAATAAAATTCTACCTTTAACTAACGACAAGTTGTAATAATGGCCGTATGACGATTTAAGAAAATTTAACTTTATTATCCTGTATTATGTCCTCGTTAAAAGTTGCAATGGTTAAAATGTTACATATACAAGGAAAATATCACACGAAATTAGCATCATGCGATAGAGCCTTTGACCGGTAGCGTCAAAATTTTCGAATAACAAAGATACACAAGTATGTATTAACATATTTGCAATAATACTTAATCGTGTGCTAAGTTTTATTAACCCTCAAGTCAAACAAATGTCATTTGTTTAACAACATTTTTAACATTTTTATCCATATCAACTACACAGACATTTAGTATATTCACGCAGTCTTCGTTCATTCGTTTAACGACCCACAAATACATAATTGTATCTCTGGTTCTTTCTTGACATTAATTTTTCTCGCTCTAACTCCACATTAATGTTGCATACTTTCGTTGTCTTTTTAATCTGTTATCAATTATGTATTTATATGTATGATGTCCAAGAAATCTAATGACTCATAGTTTAAATATTCTAAATTCCAAGGAAGTTTTAACAACCAAAAAAATAAAATCTCAGGCAAAAATGTCCATCGCTTGTCGACATAAAAACGACAATTTTAAACAAAATAAATATACTTAGAAGCAAGACAACTCTTATAAATATTTTCTTTCTATATGTGTTTTGTAAATGACGCGGTGCGAAAAGTTCAATAATAAAATATACAAAATACAAAACAAAACAAAAAAAAAATTAAAATATACCCATTTATTATCCAGTCGAGGTGGTGTACTTCAACTTATACCCGTTCCATGTGCATCACAAACTTAAAAAAAAACCAAACAAAGCATACACACGGCCGGTCGCTTGCTCACTCACTCATTTACTCTTACGTACATACATTCAGTCACTCATTCTTTACACACACTTCAGACACAATCAAGCTGAATGGCAAAGCAGCAGCCACAAAAAAAATATAATAAATGAACTTACTTAGGTTTGTATAAACAGTACGTGCACTGAAAGAAAAAGGTGTCCGCTGTACTAAATGATTTCAATGTCTATTTTATTGAATAACACAAAGCATGATGCTGGGATCTTACAGATCAAAACAACAAATTTTCGTCAAGTGATTTTTTTATCACGTGTCTCACTTGCCCTCACAACCCAGACAGTAGGTAAGCACTCACAAAAGCTAGTAGTTAGCACGAGCCCGGTATCCGACAGTCATTAAATAACAACACCACGCATTTTTCTGATGTGCATTAGTGTCCCTTTGTATCAGTTGTTGTAGGAAACTTCAAGTAATGAAGGCATAGATACTGCTCAATCCGGTGTAATTCGGATTCAACAGATACTAATCCTAATGTAACATCGGAGCGCCCTCCTTTGTAAGCATTGTGTAGCAGAATCACCAATAAAATAAAATGGCTACTTCGAAAAATTTAATACGCCTCATTGACACCAGAGGCGCTGCAACATAGCATTATTGAAAAAAATCTCCGACTAGCAGATATACAAGAAATATGACTCGATTATGAACTGCTACCGAACTCCAGTTTGCCTTGTCAACTAGCAACCCCACTGCAATAAAATTAGTATTATGTATGGCAACTTTCTGCACTTGCCTAAAACTTACCCAAAATAGTATAATACCAATTGGCAACTGAAGACAAAGCTTCATAATTTGAAAAGTGCAAGTGCTAAAAAGATTTTTAAGTAAAAGTGCTTAAAAAATTATTTATCACAGGATTAATTTTGCGATGAAGAGAACGAAGGCCAAATTTTACCTCTAGACGGGACTTAATATAATTTTTAACGAACAATTTCTTTCTTAGCTTTAAAGCCTGTTTTCGCCTTCCCATAGAATGAGTAGTTGACTTTACTAAATTTTCTTTCTTTTAAAGCTTAAAAAACTATAGCAACTGAGAATTTGTTGTTGTCAATATTATTTATATTTGGCAATAGAACTTAATATCTGTTAGTTGCCAGTTGATACGTAATAACATTTTGGCAACTGGTAATGCAATTCAAGTTCCGTTGCCATCCATAGTCGAACAGAGCTTGCAACATAGATGTCCTCAAATCAAAAACAAATTAAGAGAATGCCCAAAGCAGTTAAGATATCATTTAGAGCCGAAAAGGCTTTGCTTCACTCAACAAATATCTGGAAGAACTGAATGCAACTTCATAATATAATTATTTATTGTTAAGTGCTCATCAAGATATTTTCGTAAGGCAGTTACCCAGTCAAATTAGAAAACAAATCTTCCATCTGGAAATCATACCGGATATTGAATGTCTTAAGGATTCAGAGTGGAAAAACCTAAGAAAGTATATTGAGGAGACTTAAGTTGTTTAACTGACTAAGTTTGATAGATTTTCATGGTTTTTTTATGGGATAGCTCCCCAATATTTCTTATTAAGAGCGCACAACATGCTTTAAAAGCATAAGTGTAGTCCGAAATGGATTATATTTATTGCCCCTCTTTTCAGCTTAACCTGATTGAGCAAGAAATTACGTTGAAAAAGTGAATCAATTTAAAGAATGTTCTAAAACCAAGCCTAGGAATTAGCTTTTTGTGTTGCCACCATTAGCCACTGATTTGGTAAATTGGGAGGACAATTGCAGGGTGTCTACTCTGTAATTCGAAACTAAAAAAAACACTTTCGAATTTGAATGTAATTAAGATACAATTTCGAAAGCATTTTCTTTCGTTTCGAATTACAGAGTAGACGCCCTGATTTAAACCCTTAAAAATCTCCTTGAATTGGTAAAATCAATAACAAAATGATTTTGAAATAACCACGTATGGGGATTAAAGTTGTGTCTTAAATAATTCATTATATAGGGTTCAAAAGTCGTGCGATTGTGTAATATAGTGAGTCCTGGTCTAAACGCAGGATCATATACATACCTAACACCCTCTTGTTTTCCGTCCAAAAGATTCTTTTTTTTTCGCAATTTTTTTATTATCGTTGCGTACCCAGCAAAATCTTTTAAAAATTTTGTAATGGGTAGTACTCTTTTAATGGCTTGCAAAGTAATGAGTGATATTTATCTAATTATTGTATGTGCATAATAATGACTGTCCTGTAAATAACAACTTGTTTACATTACGTGAAAGTACTTATTGTAGCACTTTCCAGTTAATAATGAAATATATCTAGAGAAAAGTTTATTGATCGTGAAAATGAGTTTCGAAAACAATTAAATAACTTTGGTTTACGAGTACTATAATTTTTAATATACAGGTTTATGATTTTGTCTATTAACTTTTGGATGTTTGTAGGCAAAAAGTATAGTGTACCGTATACTTTTTGAACTTCTCAAACAAAAATAATGGGTTATTCAGTCTAATTGTAAGTACTTACGACTGGGGAGTAAATACACTTTTTTGCATTTCAGTAAGCAAAGTTTTTTGCTGGGTATCTATTATTTTTCACTGGCATAAACATTATTAGCGGCTTCCGGTCATTCTAACTTGGCAGCACTAAATTTAGCACAGCGAAAACAAAGTTGCATTTCAACACCAGGTGTTTACAGTTGGTTTTAAGGTTAAATTCAACTTTATTAAAAACATGTCAGTGTGAAAACACAACTATTATTGACTTCTTGGGAAGCATATATTTTGCTGGAAAGTATTATGTACGGAAGAAAAGAATTCGAAACCCAAATGAGACAAAGTTGAGAATATACACACTCGTAGATATGTATGTATGTATGTACATATTTCTCTGGAAAGGATGCAATATTGTCTCAAACTGCTGTTTAATCATATCGCCGCAATTTATTTTGTATAGTGTACTTGTATCTACTTAATTTGAACGAAATGTCTACGATAACTTTGAACTGTGTCTGCTGTTATTGTTGTTGTGGCACTGCTGCTGTTGTCGCTGTTGGTTGGGTATGCTTAATCAAAAGCATACATAAATACCAGAGATGGAAGTGCCTTGATGAAATACTTGGCATTCGATATTTTTTAAATATGTACATATCTGTACTAAAGTAGTAAAAACTAGTTTTGTTTTATATTTAATTCATTTTATATTAGGAACTAACGTAAGCATATCTAAAGGCATTTTATGCATGATTAAAGTGTTTTGCAGTAGGATTATAGAGAGAAATCTAGTGAAGAAAACTTTCAGGGAGTTACGAAAACATTTCGTATTTTTTAAAGGCTTTTAGTTAGTTTTGTTAACGGCAAGTCTTGCTTTGTCTTACTTTGTTCACAAGACATCGTATGAGTCAAAGTCATAATAAAAAATTATAATGAAAAAGTAGGCACTATAATAATATTTTTCATCTACTTATAAATAAAATATTATCAGTGTCATTGAATTTGGCATTTAAAAGTGATGTGCTCAACGTGTATAAAAAAATTCTACTCTCACAAGTCGCACGTACAGATCATACATGTGCGGGCATCTCAACCGATTCTTATGAAACTTTGTGCACCTATTGAGTTGCTCTCACTCGTTAATACAATACAAAGAAAATATTCTCCCTTATCGCGGTTGGAGTATTTCGACTCTTACTACAACGTTTTTGTAATAGATTAAACAACACCGCAACATTTGTTCCTTAATCTATGACGACACTATCGTAGTCGAAGTCGAAATACGCCAAGGCCACCACAAGGCCCTTTATTTTTTAACCTTCCGACTATATTCTTGTTAAACTTTCTAAGACTCTAAACGCGTTTTGCTCAGTAAAAATTTTTTTTTTGAGTACGTTGCAATAAAATACTAACTGCCAGTTTATAGAAGCCATGTAAAAAACAAAGTTTTTGTTTTCCATGTAAATAGGCAAAGTTTTTGTTTTCAATATAAATAGGCAGGCGAGAATTTTTACATGTCTTCTATAAACTGGCAGTAAATTTTTCGGAGATATAAGTACGTTACAATAAAAGAGAAGGAGTTTACCCAAGTATTTGGAAAAAGAGGAAAATAAATGTTAGAAGAAGTGCATAGATCAGAGGCTGGCTCACAAAGCGAATCACAGATGGCGCATATACAAAAACATTTTTGGTAGTCATCGACTCTATATTGAAACTACAAGTAAATTATAATTATAACATTTAACACAATTGCAGTTAGTTTTAATTATGAAAAAAAATGTAAAAAATTTAACTGCCGGTTATTATCTCTCTTCTTCGATTGCCGCACAAGAACACAATATGTAAACATTGCTGTATTTTTAACATTTCTATTGGCGTATGCTTGCGTATCAATCTTTTACATGATTGTAGCACCAGGGTTGCATTTTATTGGGCCAAATGAGCACAGCGTTGGTGTTGATTGCATTATCAGCCAATAAATTGTGAAATCAGAAGATTGGCATTGGTGCATTGCGGCAATCGAGTGGCAGGATCACATTATAATTATTTTAGTACAATACATAAATACCTACATAAATATTTTTTTTTTTCATTTTGGTCACTTCAGCTATCTCTATAACGTAGCACTGCCCTAAACTGATTTGTACATTTTTAAATGACAAATTTGACACATCTGTAATAGTTTGTGCTTCTCTTCCAGCATCAGCTGTTAGAGAACCTTGTTATTTTGGGAAACCACAATTTTGCTGCATAATACATATGTATGTATTATTATTATTATTATTATTCCATAGAGGAAATAAATAAATAATCTATTCAGTTATCCACACCTGGGATATATGTAAGACAGAGAGAAAATATAAAAACCTGTTTTACATTTGAAACGTTCAACCACACATTACAATCACCTCACCAGCCAACACACAACACAACACCAGTTTGCATACAATACAAAAATATATTGTATTATCTAGAATAAAAATTATGAAGCTCATTTCAAAAACAAATAATACATTTTGTACGTAGTAATTCATTAATGCTCGTATAAACTCAGCATTTATTTATTCTTATGTATGTATGTATATCAATTGGCTACTATTATCGCAATTATTAAACGAAATTGAGGATCTCTAAAAATATTACTGCAAGTTGCAAAATTAACAAACAAAAAAAAAAGCTATGACACCTACATACATTTTTGTAGATACGTTAATATTTCAATATTAGGAGTGAATATTAAGAGCATGTCAAATAAATATTTTTAAAACTTCATTTGGCCATGAAAATCGATGTGAGAAAGCTGTGAGTAGACAAGGTACAAATTTGTGTGTGTTAATTTGAATGCAGACAGCGCGCTGCAGCGTTACCGTTGTGCGACTAGTTAAAGTGGCAAATTGCCACTTGTTGGGCCTCTTTTATATAAATCCCTTTTTTTATTGAGTGCAATCATGAATAAAATTCCGCGAGCAATTTTTCCCGAGAACAATATCAAACAATAGCAAGTAATAGGGAAAACAAAAAAATTCTAATTGGAAAAGAGAGAAATTGCTCGCTTATTTTGTGCCCCCTTTTTTGAAAGAAATAAAATTTTTTTATTTTGGCAATAAATGAGCACACTTGTGGCATCTTTTATATGAACCTGTAATCCCAGCTAAAAAAATATGTATGGATCATATATAATATCCCATATATGGTTCGGATCCGAAAAATTAGGGTATATGGCCATATATGATAATAAACATATATTCATGTATGTGTAAATATTCCCTATACAGCATGCAAAGATCATATTCATACTCCCTTGATTCAAAAAAGAGCACTGCTGTGCAATAAATTAAATAATTAAAATTACTTTTTTTTAAGATCTTGAACAGGGAGGTTGTATTTAATGAAACATTTGTTTCGACAATGCTTCATCATTTTAAGAGAAAAGGTGAATCGATTATTTAAAAAACACAAAACAATAAACATAGCTGAGAAAGTCTTGTTATTTTATGATGTTTTTCTTTGAATCACAAAGAAATTTTTTTTAAACTATGTTAAAATGTTAAAACATTATGACACTTAAGACACTGGTGTGAATATCCCAAATATTCATAATTGTAAATTATGATTAGTTGCTCACAGCAGCCATATTTTTTCGTGTTATTACTTTAAAACGTGTTAATTTATGAGTACCATTTGAATACCCTAAATCCTTTGTTTGGCTTTATTTAGGTTAAAAAAACAAACAAATTTACATACTTAAAGTACCAAATTAAAAAGTTTTGTCTGAAGTAAAATAAAATTAAGAAAATTTCCAGGCTTGCATGTGATTAGTAAAGAACAAAGAACACAACGACAAGACTGTTGTAAGTCAGAGATGGTAAATTTGAGCTTTCAGTACAAAAAAGTTTTCAGCAAATTTTAATACGATGAATCAAAGCAATTCACATATTCCATTTGCACTAAAATTTGATGCAAACACACAGTAGACTAAACACAATAATGATGATGATGATGAAGGTGTGTCGGCCTTCGAAATTAGCTAGTTGTTCCGTTCTGTTAGTGTTTATCAGAATATTTATAATTATCTTTGGTGTTATTTTTTCATTAAAAATTATCGCATGTAATTTGGATTTCTCAAGATTAAAAAAACCAAATAAAGAAACAAAAAAAAAGTTCGAAAAGAAATTAACTAAAGAAGAATTCTTGTTTGTTCTTGGTTAAGCCTACATATGTGTAGCCTGCTGTGGTGAATGTGTTTATAATACATTAGACCGATGAAGATGAAAGAACAAAATATGCTTTTTTGCTCATTTCAAATTTTTGGGAAATTTATTGTTTCTAGAAGATCTCAACCCAAATAAATATTAATTATAAAAATACCAAAAAAGCAATTTGTAAAAAAATACAAAAAAAAAAATACTTTCTTTTGTTCTGCGGCTCCTCAAATATTTGATCTATACTAAATCAGCAATAATAATTTTTCGATAGAAAATTCGTTGCTCAAGGAAATTTTCGGTACTACTGGTAGGTCATAATATTAATTTCAAATTAAATTTGACATTCGATACTCGATGTTCGATAGATCGAAAAGTGATAGCAACTCATAATAAGCTCCACAAAAACAGTTATACATATCAACATCTGTTTTTTACTTTGTCTAGCGAAGTTTAAAACCATTAAAATCTGAAAAAGAATATCGTCGGAACTTAAGTTACATATTTGCAAGCCGCAAAAATACAACCGATGAATCATACTTTCCCCCCTGTAGCTTCGTCGCTCAGTCATTTAAATATTCAAGCAAATGCATTTAATACTCTAGAGTTCCATCTTATTACCATTTTTTTTCTTATTTAACACCACTGAACGGCTATACACGTGCATATGTTATCTTAATATAGAAAGGCCCTAAATCATTATTTTCTTGCAATCGAGTTTTTTGCATTCCTTCTATCGAAATATACAAAAAATTCGATGTCAAAAAAATCAAGCGTTAGGGTCTTTTTATATTAACGTTATGTTCATATGTATGTACATTATATTTTGTTCCTTGCAGTTTTGGAAAAAGTTTGATTTTGTTACACAGTGTAATTACTAACATTGTCCTAAGAACACAAGAGATGGTATAGGTACTCGTATGTTTTTTAGGAGTATTTCTATTAAATATCTAGTTGAATGAGAAGTCTTTTATTCCACCTCTAGTTTTATTTATTTTCCTATTTTTTTTATGTATAAGTCTTATTTCCTGATGGCTTCTTAGGATTCAATTTTGTATTCGTTAATTATCTGTTGATGACACAAAGTATTTCCGGTAAATGCAACAACTCAAGCTCTGTAAGTTTCTCTCTTTTACGCATTGATTTGAAAACATATACATACACACATACATACATGTGTATGTATATACTCAATTTTCTATATATAAAAAAAACGAAATTTACATTAAACTAATCGATAATTATGTGGATGTACATTCGAATTTTATGTATCGCATAAAACATTGCATTCCTTTAAGATCCACTGGTTAAATGTTTGTGTGTTGAGTGTTCGTTCGGTGGTGTTACACTACTTTTTACAGTAAAATACGATTATTAGTAGTGTGTAGTGATATCTACTACAACTACACACTACTGAATGTATGATTTTCAAAAAATAAAAAAAAGTGGTAAAACTTCTTTTCCAGTTGTTGTTGTTTTTATTGTTTCTGTATTGTACTTATTTCAAATACAATTACTCACTGTTATTTCTTAGCCATGACATGAATACTTCTGCTATACCATCTACATGCCGAATTCATGCAGGCAAAGGGATAGACCATTATGAGGTACTTTTGGAACTGCATTTTTTTTATAAAAAAATACTGCTGAACTATTGAATATTGTCTTTGCACATAGTCTACAGATCAATCAGTATTTAGAAAATTTTAAGCCTGGCACTACATACAGCTAAAGAGGCATAAAAGAGAGTTGAAATCAGTCTCGTAAAAACTAAACAAGCCAATAACGTTTTATGTGCAGCTAACTTCACTTCTTAGCGCTTTGTAGAAATTAATTATTTTTTTTTCGGAAGAACAGCATTGCCACCATATTTTTTGGGAAAAGTTTATGCAAACAAAACGCTCTCAGTTGGGTTAAATTAGCAAATTTTTGTTGCAGCAACTTTTTATTTTTAAGTGAAAAAGAGCAAGAGAGGAATACAAAATATATAAATTTCTATTTCAACACTCTTCCAAATATTCAAGATTTGTTGCAACAAAAATTTTAAGTCGGGACTGGGAGACTACACAATCGCACGATTTATTAAAAAATACAACCCTGGTATGATGAAGTCTATGAAGATTTGCAAAAGACAACAACAATTCATCAGATCAGGGTTGTATTTTTAGTAAATCGTGAGATTGTTTGGGATAGTGAGTTATGGCCTTTACATAGACATGATTCAGAATGGGCTAAATAGCACTAGAAATTTTGCAAATTACTACCTATAAAAAATTTTCTGTTAGAGTCACGGACCACATTTGTGGGTACTTTACAAATTAATAATATTCTGCTATGTGATACAAATCTACTGATTTAAAAAAAAAACAAGTTCCACTAAAATATGACTTGTTGATGTTTTTTGGAATATATCATTCGAAATTAAATTCAATTTCACTGTAACTTACGTTTGCCAGAGTACCTATTAGGCTATTAATAGTTTTGTGAAATCCCATACCAGGGGGACTACTCTGTAATTCTAATTGTAATATTAATAATATACAAATTTGAAAGCATTTTCTTTCGTTTCGAAATACACAGCAGACACCCAGATTGTCAAACAACGATTCATTTCAAAAGAATCTCCAAATGCAACACCCTTTATTTACCTTTTATGCATTCAAAACAAGAAAAAAACCAACTCATGACAGTTAAACTACCTAAAACAAGGCAAAGATTTGAACGGAAAATTTAACAACAAGAATAAATTTTGGAGAAAAAAAACACCAAGCCAGCGAATAGTAAAAATAAGAATTAAACAGCCACAGAATAAATCTTTTAATCCAATACCGAAAGAAATGTCAACAAACTAATTTGAGAAAAAAGGAATGAATAAAAAAAAACACAAACGTCATAGAGAGTAGATGCAAGAAATATAGAGAAATTCAAACGGTCTTATTGACAGCCAAAGAAATTTTTCTGAAAAGAAATTGGAGAAAGAAAGCAAAGAAAAGTATGTAAATAAAAATCAAAAGATCTTTAGAACACATGCTCTGTTTATATTTAAAAAAAAATAAAACTTCTCTAACACATAATTAAACCAACCTCTAATAAAATACATACTAAAAAGTTCTCAGTGACTTAAATAAATTACATTTATGCAAATTGCTCCCTCCCTACTGTTCGAGTTTGGTGCCAAATGGGTTGAAAATTTCAAACAGCACTGTAGGTAACACGTGTAATAAAATTTTTTTTTAATAAAAACTAATGTAATTTTCTCTGTTTATGATTCGATAATGTGAGAACAAACTGCACTAAAAAAAAATTTTTAATTATTATGACCAACACCAGCAGAACAAAACGACATGATATTTCAGAACGTCGCGACACCTTCATCATCAGCGATCTTGTGGTTGCTCCCACTGTGCAGATATTTTTCAAAGCAATTAGAATATGTGAATTATTTTGATCCATCGTACAATTTTATTGATGTTGAAAGCTTTTTATGCAATGAAAGCTCAAATTTACCACTCATAATTTACAGTAGTCTTGCCGTTGTTCGCCCAAGAACTAACAACAGAAATAAATTAACAAAGACTCAAATAATATTTAAAAAATAATAGAATTTATATAAAAATTCTTAAAAAATCGTAGTTTTTATGGAATATAGCATTGCTGATGGTACGAATGCATCATTGGAAGCGGCTTGAAAAAATGTTTCAGATGATGTATTTTTGTATTATATTGTCTTGGGATAAAATACCAAAATATGCAAAAAAAACTACAAAAATATACATTTTTTAGACACGGTACAGCTCACGAACTATCATCTCTAGACCCCTCTAATGTTTCGGGGAAAAAAGATCGATCTTTAATTTGAGAGCTGTAACAATTTTTTTTCAATGAGTCGCTCTAAAGGCTGTTGGTTAATTTGTTTATTTTTTCCACTTAAACAAATATTTTATTTTCTAAAAAATTAGTGATATTTTATATTTTTTGATTAAAAAAATATTTACAGCCTGGCCCACGATGTCGACAAGAAAGTTTCTTTCGCTTACTTACATTGAAAACAAAAACAAATTCTCTTATTTTGTTTTTGTTTTCAATATAAGTAGCTAAAGAAACTTTCTTGTCGACATCGTGGGCCAGGCCGTTAGTTACATTAAGAACAAATGTAACCTCATACTTTTTACCACTGCCTCCTAATGAATTTTCATTTATTCATGGACATGAAACTGATTTCCTCCTCTTTGAGAAAGTAAAAAATGTATCCCTTACTTTTAAAAACGCAAACGCCATAAATGACTAAAACTTTTTATTGCTTATTTTTCTAAGGTAGTCTAATTTTTTCTCTTAGAAAAAGTTTTTATTCCCACTGTACTTTATTCAGAAGATTTTAGTTTTCACTTGCACTTTTTAAGAAGAAAATCTGGCAACACTATTGATCAATTACTGCCATATTATCTTGTGTGGAAATTTTTGTATTTTATGCATGATTCTAATATGTTTACAGATTCACATAAAATATAAAATGGAGTTTTTATGGAATCATGCGGTCCCACCCATATTTCCAAATGCCACATAGCGTTATTAAAACAACTCAATACATGTGTAATTTTTTATCGCAATCAGTTGAGCAGAAGTATGTCAAATATAAAGTTTAACTTTAGTGTGCGTGACCTCGCCCACTTTTCTAAATGCTGAATTTTAATATAACGAAGCAATCGGTTTGATAAAAGTCAGTAAAATGCATCAATAAATTTGTATGGGCGTGACTTTGCCCACTTTTTTAAATGCAAAATGGTGTCAACTAGAGAGCGATAGCGATGTAAGCAAATTTTCCTACAGATCGAATGGGTAGAAATACATAAAATATGGTATTAAAATTTCAGGGCGTGGTACCGCTCATTTTAAATCATGAGATTGTATATAAAGCCGCCAATACATGAAATTCGAAATAATTTTAAACATTTACCACAAATTATATAGAAATCAATTAAATTGATAAATAATTGAATAAAAATAATTATTTTTTATTGTTTGATTATTTTAGTCGGAGGCGGCTCTTGAGCCGATCGGCTTGTTTCTCTGTTTTCGTCACAACCGAAAATTATAAAAATTGTTTACTTAAAAAGTAAACTAAATTCAACGGTTGTGCATTTTAATGAAATTTAGCTGTTTTTCCTATAACAGGTGTATTTCCGTCTGTTAAGCACAATGCTACTCAAAGAGATTTTACCTGCTTGCTAAAATCTATCTAAACACAACTAATTTAAGTCTTTTATATAAGTACAGGCAAATCTTGATATAACGAATCTCGCTTTAACGAAAATCCGGTAAAACGAACGTCCAGATTTTTTACATTAACAACCTTATCCTAATATTATACTGGATATGACGAATGATGAAGAAAAACAAAAACTTGCTAGAAACACATTTCTAACATTTAGTTCTTCTTTATATAGTGAATGTTTTGATAAATGTGTGGTCTGTATAACGAACGGCAAAAAAATATTAAACAAAAACTACAAAAAAAAAGATGTGATACCGTTAGTTTGTATTTTTTGCTTATTTGAAAACAAATTGCCCTCATTCTTTTTATTGTAATGTAACATTTCTATAATAATAATAATTAAAATAACGCTTGAAAAAAAAACTTTGCGATATAACGAATTTTTCGGTATAACGAATGGGCCTGACATTATATCGTTCGTAATACCGGGATTTGCCTGTAATTTAAGCACTTAGGAAACCATAAATACCAGCCTAATTAATTAAAACTTATAGCCCATAAAGCGACAGACACACCACAAAAACTAAAAGCATAAGAATTTTTTTTAAAGAAAAAAAAAAATAAAGAAATATTCCAATAAAAAAAATGTGAGGCACAATTTGGGTCATTTACCTGAGCTGATGTCGCACAAGGTGTTGTAAATATAAAATTATTTCTATATAAAAAAAAACAATACATATTCTTGCTCGCTTGGTTGATAATATATTTACTAAATAACTGACTGTCAGCACACATACTTAATTTATGTGGTACTTACATACATACATATGCATACACATACATATGTATATGAACAAAAAATTCTTTGTAGTTTAAATAAAATTAATAAAGACACTCTCTAATTTAGAAAAATTAATAATTTATCAGCATCATATCAACAGAAATGAAATAATGAAAAACTAAAAAGTATTATTTGTTTAAATACTTTGTTTAAACTAGAAGTACCAACGATTAATTTCTAATAAGTATATTTACTTGTATTTTCTCCACTTCCGGTCAGTGATAGCAACAACAAAATGAGAGAGTTAAACGCTCAAGGTTGCCAGCTGTATAAATTTTAATTGGAATTTAAAGTAGAAAAGCAGTAGAAATTGTGAAAACCAGTTATTGTGAGACTTTGATAAATCAAAATTATTAAAACTCTCGCAATATTTATACAATCCAGCAAGAGTTAGGAATGAAAACTTGGCTAATTATAAAACAGTCGAGCTATAGTGCTCGGGTGCATAAAATGGGCAAAGTGCTCAGAACTTTATCCAAACAAAACATCCATTTTGATAAAACAATTTTATCATTTGCACATGTTGTTGAACGCTATATCTGCTCATGCTGATTTGGCAAAATAGACTTTACTCAGTCTACAATCAATTCGACAGTGGAAGCTTCAAAAGTATGGCCGCTAACAACTGTCAAAGTTCAGCAGTCCCTATTGGAAAAGCCTTTACACACATACATACACTCACGTACGTATTTAGTCTTCATACTTTTTCCACTTGAAGCCAGATGTTTATACCTACATATGTAGTTATTTTAGACAAAATTAAGAAGACACGTGTCCTTTGGTGCACTGCCAAGAAGGGTCAATAGATGCATCTGTGTATGCTTATACATACATACATATATATGTATGTAATACAGACATACATACATATGTATGTGTACATAAAGTATTTTTTACACCAGACACCCCCAAAACACCGCACATGGGAATTGTTCTCAGTTTTACGTGTAATTTTTTTACGTCAGCTTCGAACAATCTTTAGATCTCATAATCTTTTAGCTTCAAAGAAAGTAGAAAGAAAAAAACGTCAGACCAGACTCAATAATTTTACAAAGTACTCGCCTTGCGCCAGCCATCACTATCAGTGAGTGATATTGTAAACAAACTAATGAAAAATTATAAAAATGAAAAATGTCAAACATGAATGGAAAAATACCCTTAAAAAATACACAAGTAAATCATAAGTATAAAGAATAGAAACAAATGCCCAAGCCTATGTAAGGAATGTTGCCATATTTATATAAGCGCTAACCACGACTACTTAGAGAAAAGAATTCCAAGTGCATTAAAACAATCAACAACAAAAAAAATACTTATCCTGCACTGTAGCAAGAGGGTACCAAACATACAATTAAACGTAACGATATTGAGATAACTGTACACATGCACATGCACTCATACATACATAAGCTTAAGTGTATGTATGCGTGTCGATATAGTTGTGTTCATAAAAATAGTAGTGCCGTTCCTGGAAAATTAACGTTTAAATTTGTAGAAAGAATTAAATCATACAGTTTTCTTTTTAATGCAACTTTACTTATCAATTAGAAAGCGAATGTTTAAAATATTCTTAACTTTCTTAACGTTAAAGGAAAAAAAGGAAAAAAATATAACTAAATAACACTTGAAATGTTCGACCTTTATGAATTTTATGCAGAATACAGTAATTAGCACTGAAATATAAAAATATCTAAATTACAGAGCATTCTAGTGAGCATTCTAGTGGATGTAATTTTGACTATGTAAGAAGCAAACTCTTGAATTTTTTTTAAACGCTAAAACTCAAAAACCCCAAAATAAAAAATCGCTAAAAACGAAAAAAATTACAAAAAAATCGCCAAAACTTAAAAAAATCTCCAAAAGTAAAAAGGTCACAAAAAAAATCGCCAGAAACTGAAAAAAATCTCGAAACTAAAAATGCGTCTATATTAAAGAAATCGCCTTACGGAACCTTTCGTGTGCAAGTCAAAGTCGCAGTTTACTGAATTTAATTACTTTTACATACATCTATTGGAAGAGAAATTGCGCCATATGTGTATGTACATATGCATTTGTTTTTAATATCGTACAATCTATTGAATTGTGTCGATCAAAACGACAATAATAATAGCAATAAAGTACTCAATAATATTGAATAGTCTATGGTTCCCTTAAGTAAAAACTGAAAAATAGTCCATACTTCCTTAAGACAAATATAGTTATTGTTGATATTATATCTTTGTAACACCGACCCAGTAAGATTACACCATCGCTATTAACCCAGCAAAAACTTAGACTTGCTGTTATTACTTTTTATTAAAAATTTGATTTCATTTTCACTGAAATTAATTTAGTTCTTCTTCTTCTAATTACTTAGTGATAAAAATTCAGTGTGCTAGTTATTCGGTGGGCTGATCACATTTTTCAACTCTCAAAAGAAGCATTCACTCTGTCTGTTCTCTTTATTATTTGTAACACCTGTATCCCTCTGAAAATGGAGTACAACACTTATGTTTAGGCTGGTGCTTCAAAGTCGGTTTGAAGAAGCTCATAGGCGGCAGTAAGATTCATTGGAACATCAATGCAATGTGGGGTGCATTTCCTTGTTCTATCACTAATACAATGGAATGTATTCTAATAAAGTCAGGGAACTCGTTCCTGAAATCCTCAAATTTCTACGCAAAACACGTGTTTTGTTGAAAGCACTCCCATTTGTTGTCGTTTGTTGTCCAGCGAATCGCACAACGCCCTGCAGAGAAAATTCGTTTTTTAGCAATATTGCTTGTATGTGAACCAAACTACCTGCTGAGATCTCTCCTGCCACTTTCAAACCGAATAGTGTGCACAGCACTACTCCCTTTATTTCCGACCACACATCCAATTGCCTTATTCTAGCACAATGCATTGCATGAGTGGGGGCCATTACCAGAGTGCTGGTCCTATACAAAATTATAGAAAATCAGCATCTTCATATCATTATTTTTGCATCGACAAGTTTAACAGTTTTCTTTGTTAAGTGATCCTTGTGGTACATAAGTGTTAAAACAGAAGTCGGACATCCTGTCTGCATATAACGATTATCTCACCAATTTAAACGATTTAAGAAAAATAAATAAAAATAAATATTCACAAAAAGCACATATTCCTTAAACTTTGTTTTTTTTTAATATTTGGATGACCAGCAACCGTCTTAGTAAGAAGTTTAAGCTCTTGGTGACTCTTCGTTTAAGCCGTTCCCCACCTGCAACCTTGAGTTTTCAAATTTAAGATGACTTGTTGAGGTCAACTTTGTGTCTCTTAAATTTATCTGTTGGCTTTTCGTTTCTTCGAGGACAATTGATCAATCCATCCACGGTTTTATACAAACTCAAAAATAGCCAAAAATTTTATATTATATTAAATAAATTTCTCATTCTTCTTTTTAATATACATTTTAGGAATTGAGTGTCACATTTTTTTCCTGAAGCAGACGTTCGGACTTCTAATATTTGGAACAACTCAAGCAAATTGTTCGAAGTGACTGAAATACATTACAAACGTACTGAATCTTGTGAATTAAATTTTTTACATTCCATTGATGAAATTCCTGCCCTTAAAAATTCTACATTAAAACTTTTGAATAGCTGAAGTATTAGTTACCCACACTACTATTATTATGTACACAACTGCATGTATTTTGCTTACAAACCAGATTGAAGTATTGCAAATGTATTGAAAATAGTATTGGAAATACATACAGAGAGATAGAAGCGTATGAGAAAAATAACCAGAATAAAATCAACACTTTTAGTTCCTTGAGAGTAGACGTATGTATAGTGGATGCTAAATAACAATAATTTCGTATGATTATGGCATATACATTTTCCGAGATACATATCGTTGCCTCAGAATTGGTTTAGCCCATACGGTACAAAGTTGGAGTGAAGTTTTCTCATAATATACCCGATGGATTTTCTTTGTATTTGCACCACTGCTTTCGACACATGTTTTGAAGAAAAATGTAAATTTTTGTGAACTCTCATGAATGAAGTTAGAAGTTAATATTACTTTATTGTTAAAGTAAAAATACGTCACATACACCACTTTTCTTAATTTATTTTCAAAAAGTAGCTTTTTGTGCTCCATGCGTATGTATACTTTACTGCTGTGAATTGAGAATTTTGTTTATTTTTCCTGCTGTCCAGAGAAAAAAGTCGATCGTTTTACGCCGACCATTTTTAACTATCGCTCCGCTTACACACTTAAGGCTGGTACTCTGCTCAGAGTTGTGAAAAATTTTCAGCAACATTGATTATTTCGCGTGAAAAATTTGACATGTACTAAATGTAGCCCAACTTGCGGTTTTTTTTATAAATTTCTCGCTTTTATTGCTTGAAAGTATGCAACATTGTCAAAATTGCGTGCGAAAAAAGTACTGCTCATGTTGTTTCGCAGCGAAACTAAAATGATGCCAGAGTAATTTTGCATGGAAAAACATGCTGCCATATAGATTTTACGTGTTTTTCGCAATAAGAACAGAGTACTACTTTTGCAAATTTATTTCACAAATATTTCATACCAGATACTTTTACATGGAGTTTGACAGCATTTCGCACGAAATTGTGAACAGAGCACCAGGCTTTACACAAGAAAAACAAGTAATTGAAGTGCTATTAAATGCACTAAAGAATGAAATTAAATGATTTCTGTTATACTCTAACATGCATAATTAAGATTTATTTTATTTTAGTGTTTAATAAGTTTATATTAAAAAGACCTAATCGGCGGCTGTATCTGGGTGTTGATGTTTTTGCTTAATAATCTCCGTTGAATTTTTCTAACGGCAAAACAAGAATTAATTTTACTTCGTACGTTTTTGTATGAAAAATTTTACGCGATCGCCAAACAGTGGCGTGTACAGCAAAACAATACTTATTAAACTTAAAAATAGTGGCTGCATCATAACCACAATGAATGCTTAATATCTCAGAAACCATAATGAATTTCGTGAATTTTGATTCAGAAAGAAGGTATTCACATATATAGAAATATATATATATATATTCCATACCTATTTCATTTTTTTTAAGAATGGTCGATGGAGCAAAACTATTCTGGGGTGACGATATGTACTAGCTAGTTTACAGCTACACCATCCGATATGCATTTTATTTTGCTGGCAAAAAATTGCAAGAACAAGTGTAAATAAATACATGTGTATATGTCAAACTTAACTGACAATAATCAAGCAAAAAGTTGGCTATTAATTTAAATTCTTAATAGATACATACTTATACGTAAGAATGTGTAATGTAAACATAAACATCTGACAGAAATAAAAATGTCCAGAGTAAGAGAAAATACTATACTCATCAGCTGTCGATGCGAGGCCACCTTCTATGAAGGCGCTTTGTTTAAAAATAACTGTTTCACAATAAGATAAACAAAAGCCACTACATCATAACACACAGTTATTGCATACAGTATGACTGACTGCACATACAGGCAGCTGTTGGCAACATGTGTTGCATGCAACTAGCATTGCTATAGTAATGTGTACGTACACATGTATATGAATGTATAGTGAAACGTTTCTCTTTTACTGGCCACACCAGAGTCCAAGAAGAAGTCAACTTGCAGCATGTTGCATAAACCTCGTCAGAGTGTTCCTGTCCCATTCCAGGTGTTTTATGCCTCATCACGACTAGGCGTTCAGTATTTGTAGCAAGTGTACAAATTGCAGCAATGTTGCAACAGCATCGCTATTGCCAGCCATAATGATGCTTGACTCCTCTTTTGTTGCTGTTGCTATTTTTCTTTAACGGAGTGCCTGTGTGACTGTGCTGCATTTTAAATAAGAAGTTTTGTTGTAGTTGCCATTTAGCTTTCCACACTTGTTCAGCTTTAGATACGTGTGCTGTCTGTCTGTGTGTATTGCTGTGTGTCTGTCGGAATTGCTTGCTTCGTTATTATTTTTATAGTTTTGTTTTGCTACTTTTCCTTGCGTTTACTGCTACCATGGAGTTTTTTTTAATTCGTTTTCTCTGCAGTTTCTCCTTAATTTTTTTTTTTTTTTTTTGCAATACTCCTGAGTTTTGCAGATTCTTGTCTTGTCTCTTGGTGTAGCCGTGAGAGAATATATTCAGTTCCTCCTCACTCGAGTTTGTGGTTTCCTTCATTGTTGCAGTTGTGCTGCATGTGTTCGATTGCATTCATGGTCTTGTATAGATTCATTTGTCCTACCAAACGTAGATATTTCCTGCAACGTTTTCTGGTGATTTCAACTGAATCATTATAAATCAATCGTCTTGTAAGACTTTGTTGTTCTTATATGAAATACAGGTACACCGAAATGGCCTCATTCCGACCTCCTATACTTTAGTGGAACATATCAGGCTTTCTGGCAGGAAATGAACCCGCAACCCATAGACATCTAAGCCTACCGCTGCAACCAAAATTTTAATATTCTGAGATATTAATCTCGAATGACGTGGGAGAAAAAAAGTAAACAAACATACGTATATCGGAACCTATTATTAAAGTGGTTTGAGGGGCCCCTGAAGGCACTTTAATTCAGGCTCTCCCATAAAATGCAACTCTGCGCTTTCACAAAGTAATTGACCAAAAATTGCGAGCATCAAGCAAGACAAAGAACTAACTGTCAAGTAAGTTGCTCATTATAAACGTGTCAAGGCGAATTCACATCAGGTGATCTCGTTTCAGCAGCTGATGATCTCTTCAATCCAAACAAAACGTTCGGAAATTTTCTGACAGCAGGAAATTTTACCTTAACAAATATACAAGGCGAATATGCAGAGTTGCAAATCGAGACCACCTGTTATGAATTCGCTTTGAAACATGTAAACAAGGAATCAGCTGATGAGTAATCTCGCCAAAACGTGTACCTGTTTGACATGCCTTGGGCTCCCTTGACTTGGTATCGGAAACCGTGAAAGCCTTGACATTAGGGTATAGAATATTTTCAGCACCCTTATGTAAAATTTTATGAGGAAAATTTTTATGAAACATTTTGACTCTCTAACTCTGTTTCATATGGGTAATTTTTGTAATCTGGGATATCACGGACTAAAATATTTCACAAAAATAATCGGCATAAGTTTCGCAATGCCCCGTGTATCAAAATTTTACTTTAGCAACAGAAATTAGTCAAATTACGAAATGAATTTAAGTTTAATTTTAAGTTTATGAATGCTTCCTGTTTAGCGCTACGAGAAAAAAATATATGGAACTCTTTAATCCGCCTACTCTTCTCCGTTTGAATCTTTTGTGTCGCTTTCCTAAATCCGGCTCAAATTAGTACCCTTAAAAAGGAATGTAACTGCTTTTACAAAAATGTTGCCCATAAACTTCCACTAAAAATCCCTAAATGAAATTCAACTCAAACGCTAACTATAGCTTGAAACTTAAAACGGCTCCTAGGGTTACTTTTGTACTTTTGCTATGATAAACTTGCTTTTGAAATTGGTGCATTCATAACTATTGCAGCACTTTATCTTCTTTATAAAAAAAAAATTTCCCTACATACAATATTACTCAATTTTTAACAAACGTTGCAACGAATTAACAATTACGTGTATGATTAAAATATAATAACAATAAAATATAATCTCGTTGCGATCAACGACAAGAAATTTATTAAATATAAAACCCGTTCCGAATATCTCGTTAATAACTGGAGCAATATCAACCACCTGGTAAATAAGTTGTGAACAAATGCAATTTTATTTTTCATTCAAGAAAAAAACCCTTTGTTTTAATGCAAAAATAAATAAAAAGATAAACGTATATAAACTAAACAAACGTCTCATTATGTATATATCGTGGGCTTAGAGTGTAAACCTGCTAAATCCATTTTTTATAACATAATACAATAACAATGCCGTTAGTTGGAAAAAAATCCCATCGACTGGCTAAAATATTTATCTTAATTTGAATTTCTGCATGTCGAAAAAAAACTTAATGTACTCGTATTAGGATAATTTCTTAGAAAATAAAAATTTTAATAGTATTTTGTGTCTCCTGCAAAAGCTGGTGGAAGTGAGTTAGCAGGTTTATACTTTAAGCCGATGATATGTGTAATTGTTTGTATTTCATATACATATTTATTGCTTAGCAATAGCCACCACAGAAAATCTTAAACAAGTTTGATATACATAAATCACAAACGATAAAAGGCACACAAACTGTCAGCCAATCTAATTTTATCTAAATTCATTCAAATCAAAACGATGTGTGTTGTGCTTCATTTTTTTTCTGTATGTAAAAGTTATAAAGCCTGAGATATACCTGAGATTTTATTTTTTAATTTTTGTCAAACAGAAGAAAAAAATGCTAATTAATAAATATTGTTTGCGGTTTGTGAGCACACACGGACAGACACACATATTTCATTATATGATTATTTAATTCAGCTTCACAAGAGTTGTGATAAATTGATAAGAATTAGGGATGTTAAGAGGAACTCATTGGCAACGCTTGAAACAAATAATTTGGCAGCACTTTTATTCAATAAATAGTGCGGATTTGATACAAGTCTGTACAGTAATTTTCTTTTAAATCAAAATGGAATAGAAATAAATATAAATCTGTTTTAATTTATTTCTATTACGTACAGATTATTCGTCAGAGGTGTGAATAATGAATGTCACGTTCAAAACAAGGCGGCAAGCTTAATATATTTCACAATAACTCTAAGATAGTACGTTTATACGCACGGCTTATTTGCAAATAAAACTGTAAATTGTTGCCATATTATTATTTTAATTGCGACTTAGTAATTCAGAAAACTATTCACGTTTAACGCGCTATTTGCAAATAAAATGCTTGAGGTTGCCACACTTACAAACGTTTGCTAATGAAAAACAATAAATTGATAAATATTGCACAAAAAAACATTGATAGAAAAAAATTATGGCAATAAAAACAAATTATTATTTGCTGTTTTATACATTTACACAATTTTTTTTGTAAACATAAGTAAGATGTCTACAGAAGTGCTACCAAGTTTTTATGCATTTACAATTCCGTATAAACAGTGAGTTAATTTATTTGCAAATATTTTTATTTGCAAATAGTGCGTGTATAAACGTAGTAAGAGATAGTTTGCCTGGTTTGGATAAGTAAACTATTGAAAGATGCCTGATAAAATTACCTTAAAGAGAAACAAAAAACTCCAACTGACAATAAGAAAACAACTATAAAATAATTACCTTGTAATTACCCCGCGGGAAATGTTGCAATAATTTTCTTGAACATACCTGCTCTATGACTGGTAAAAATAGAAATCGTACAAAATGGTACTAAGTCCTAACAATACAAAACAAAATTCCCTCACTTAGCTTCGGATCGGAAGATTTATGTATACGAGTATATACATATTTTTAAGTTTTTCGCACGCAAAACAGGAATAGATCTATTACTGGTTCTTGTGAGTACTTCTTAGGTTTAAGTCCACAACCTATCAAGGATCCTTTTAATTATGTAAAATAGGCCGAACAGAGGGGAGAAAATCTTTAAATCTCAAAAGCTAAAAAAAATCGCGTTTACTATGTCCATTAGAGTGGATGGTAAGTTTTATTTATTTTTTTATTTCTTATATTCTCTCTCCCCAAAATCGGTTCAGTTTTATGTAAAAGAAAATACAAAAAAAATTCATGGCGATGGGTTGTGTTTTAGGGGTGTGTCCACCCCTCAAAGTTGCCTTCAAGACCATTTTTTCAATGTAAGTTGTTTGCATATGACTATCTGTTTAAAACAACATTTTACAAGAATATGATATATGACAATATTTTAGCTGTTCTAGTCAACAACATTAGTCTCAAAGAAAGTTTTTTGCTAAAATTAATATTTTAGAAAATAATGCAGAAAATAATCAACAAAATACCAAAAATTATATTTACAAAAATTATATTTATATGGAAATTATTTCATACATATACATATAGTTAAAGGAAAACTAAAAAAAAATTACATTGAATAAATGGGTTTGAGGACCAACTTTGAGGGCCGGACGCACTCTCTTAAAACACGACTATCGCTATGAAATTTTTTTGTATTTTTTTTTACATAAAACTGAAGTAATTTTGGGGGGGGGGGGTGTGGAGAGGGGAGAGAATATAAGAAATAAAAAAATTCTTTATACAACTAACGGCCACCCCCTATGGTAGATAAAAAGGTAAAAAGTACATTTGAAGTTTATCAATTAAAAAAATTAATTAAAAAAAAAACAAAATATTAAATATTTTCAAGGACGTTATTGCACGTAACCATTTCCACAAATAAATGAGAAGCAGGAACGTTTTGTAAAACATTGCTAGCAAACAAAAAAGTAAAGAAGTTTTGAAGCCAAACTTCACAACAAACAATTTATTTTTTTACTTTGATTCATTCAGTTTTATAACTGCGCTCTTACATTTTAGATGCGAAATATAATTGTGATGAATGATATACAAAATAGAGATTATTTTTCACTTACCGGTCTATATGGTAATCCTATTATCTTTGAATTGGTGAGGGCTTGTAGATTTCGTTGTTGGTGTTGAGTAAAATGCGCCTAGAAATAAAAATCATAAATGAAACAAGTGCTGCTTTAATACATATTTTTAATAATAATAATAATGTCCGTAAGTCCATATTTACACTATGCAAGTCTTATTGCTAAGCTGATTAGTTTGATGTAGAGAGTGACGAGGAGAACAGTAACGTTTCTTTTCCCCTCATCTCTCTTTCCTAACAAACTAATCAGCTTAGC
Organism: Nowickia ferox; assembly: GCA_936439885.1. NCBI lineage: Eukaryota > Metazoa > Arthropoda > Insecta > Diptera > Tachinidae > Nowickia > Nowickia ferox. The sequence continues at coordinate 16,186,527 of OW387027.1, forward strand.
AATAAGACTTGCATAGTGTAAACTAGGACTTATCGGCAAAAAAAAAGCGAACAGCTTTTGCAAGTGAAACTTTCGTAAGTAATATGGAAAAAATCAAAATTTCATGTGAAAAAACTGTTCGCTTTTTATTTCCGGTAAGGGGCGTTATATAAAATGTTTCACAAAACTAAAAAAAACAAAGTTTGCTTTGTGTTACATAATATAGTGTCCACACCTGATGAATTTATATCATGATGAATGTCAAATTGATATCACGATCAAAATTCATCACGTATAGACTCAATTTATTAATATTATGGCAGCGTTATGATATAATCATCAGAGCTCACGGCCTGATAAATTCATCTTGATATCAAATATCATTTTATTTATTAAACAATTTTCGTTTAAAAAAGACGTCACAGCAATTATTTGTGCCCAAAAAATTAAACAACACGCAAATTAGAAATTCTTGGCAAGTGTTTTTCAAACCTTCATCAACGTCTAGTTACTGCTTTGTGTTGATATTAATGAAAAAATTACAGTTGCTCTGCCGGCTTTATATCACGAGTTATGCTATAAAATCATCAGCTGTGGACACTATGTAAGTAACAGACTCACATCTTCCAAGATGCTGGGTATATTAAAATAAGGTATATGCAAAAGCCCAGCTGACTCGTGTCTACGAGTATTTATATATGAGTGTAAATTGCATAAATAATTTACCATAAACAGTTGCCTTTTTAATTGAGGCTTAAAACAACTGTGAATGCCCCTAATGTTACCAACACTTATACGTGTAAAGCACATGCTAGTATTTCTATACTAAATACCTAACTATTGCATTTTTAATTTATTTTGAAATAGTAGCGCGTGGGAAAATATCAATATTCTATTTTTTATACACATTTTACTCAAAAAATAAAACTAAAACACAAAGAAAAATACATAATTGCAGACTTTGTGTTCATATATATATTTTTTTTTATTATTTTTTGTTTGTTAGATTTTTGATATTTTTACCTTTCTCAATAAAGGCTTTTGCATAATAAGGTGTATTATTATGTTTTCTTGAATCAATGAACCAACTAGTAAATTAACATGAATGCGCTGATTAGTCAAATTAATGAAAACGAGTTTGAAATTGTTTGTAAATGTAAAAGAAACTTGACGTGCAATAGATGATGATGACGCTGAATATTATATTTGTAAAGATACTACACAATTCTTTTAAAATGAACTAAACATGCAGTTTATATGTATATGGATTACATGTTATAAATGTTTTGCTTACGAAATGTTTTATAAGTACATATGTATGTATGTATATAAGATGACCTCTAGAGCGGCACTGTGCGGACTTAGTAGCAAAAGTAAAGTAAAAACCATAAATGATTGTATTTTCAAGCTTCCTTCAACTTATATGGCATTTGAAACGGGGCCAGAACCGATCATTAATATCACAAATGGTATCTGATACAACTTACAGGGCTGTTTTCGTACTCTTTTATGTATAAAGCAATAAAACGTTGGCGTAGTAAAATAACTAATTAAATGGCGAATCAATGAAATGAAAAATGCGACTATTTAACACCAGGGGCGCTGTGAAAATACGACAAAAATAATTTGCCCTCTTCTGTAAATCGAATTATAATAAATTTCACATTTTCAAAACGTATTAAAATTTTAATTCTCTAAACCGAATTCACATAGTCTTAATGGATTTTCCCATAAATCCCATCAAGCGAACTGCAAAAAAATTGATAATTTAATTGCACAAATTGCACGCTTGCGTTCTTTCTTTTACAAGTCGGACTATCTATCACTGTCTATAGAGTGATGGTTACTTTTACTTTTGCCTTTATAAAAGTGTTAAAATAAACATTTTCTTTTTGTTAACAGCCTGATGTTTATAATTACAATACTTTCACTTTTTTTTATTTGTAAGTCTTCGTGTTACATTTTTAATTAATTATGTGTGTAAATGTATATTTTTTACAACAGTTGTAATACATACATAGTATATATCGTTGCCTTAATATAGAAAAGCCCTAACTCACTATTTCTTCGAATCGAGTTTCTTTTATATTTCGATAGATGAGTCTCAAATCTGTCGAAATATGCAAAAAAAAAAATCCGATTTAAAAAAAAACAAGTTAGGGCGTTTCTATATTAAGGCAACGATATGTATGTAGTATGTATGTATATTGAAAGTAAAGTGGGAAAAAGGTAAAGTAAACGGAAACATTTATTTATTTTTATTAATTCATACTAAAGAGTTATTATAAAAATATAATTTTATATAAGCAATACCCCAGGATATTTATTAGATATTCCGTCTGTAATAAATTAAGACTTTTTTGCTCGTTTCTGATATAGAATTCATAATTAGACTTCAATTCAAAGTTTTTGAAATAATCTGAAAAATTTCATGTGTTTATAGTAAAATTCTTAATATGCTAATGAGAATCACAATATACAAACATAATAAGCTTAAGTGCCGCAAACAAAAATTTTTTCAAAATAAATAAATAAATAAAAAATAATAATAATAATAATAACAAATAAATAACAAGCTTAATAGACCCATCCTTCAATTAAATTTCCATTGTATTGTCAGGCGTTAATAAAAAACTTCCGATTACAAGGAAGCTCTACTTAGTAACTGTCAGATGAGGCAATTTCTCGTTAAACGTGGCGATTTTTCAACTTGTTTGGCGTCTAAATTTTTGATTTGGCGACATGGCAATTTTTTAAAGATAAATAAATTTGTTGCCGATTTTTTTTTTACAAAATTGAACTTCAAAATTTTTGTAATTCAGAAAATTAGTTTGTTGAAGGAGTTAGTTTCAAAAGTAAATATGTGCTGCCAAAACTCGCCTGCAAGAAATTAAAAGAATATGATTTTGATAATTTTTATTATATTAAAAACAAGACATACTTTTTGGCGATTTTATTTCTAAATTTTGGCGATTTGCTGCTCAATTTTTAGATGATTATTTTATAAAAATTTATATTAAAAAAAAAATGATATACAAAAGCAAATTTATTATGAAATAAATATTGGGAAAATCTACACAAAAATTGAATTTAGGGATTTTTGGCGATTTTTAAAATCAGTATGGCGCAATAGGTCGGAAAAAACCTGACAGCACTGAGAATGACAGCTGTTAATTGTAAGTTGCCAGCTGTAATACAGCTTTCAGCAACTCCTAATCGACCTGTAATAGTCAATCTAGGAAGTGGAAGCGAAGAACAACATTTTTGTGGCAAACATTTTGTGCATACAATTTCACAGTGAAGTACTAAAAATAAAAAATTGCAGTTACAATAATTTTCGAAAATAAATAAATGTTTATTTTCTGATGAATCATTCGAGTTTATTTTGCTCCACCTAAACCATACATTTACAAAATCACTATACGTGAGTGCATTAACTGCTAGAACTGAATATTTGCTAACCAGCCAGTATTTGCTTCATTCAACCAACATACATTTAAATTTTAAAAACAAAAAACTCTCTTCATGATGTCAAAACTGTTTGCTTATAGATGTGGATCGATGAACGAACGAACGAACGAATGGATGGATGGTTATATTATTATTTCATTGTATGGCCGGTTGGTTGGTTGGTTCGTTGGTTTGCTTTGGTTTTCTACTCGTATATGCCATAAGTATGGTTTGCTTTGGTTCGCTAAGTTTTACTTTGTTTTTGGCTGACTGTATGTCAACGTTGTTTAATCAATCATTCTTTGGTCACATGTACTCTTATAGAACGCATACAGTTTATTCGTTTTTGACGAGTAAAAGGCAGCAGCTAAGCTATTGCTGCTGATGCACCTTGGAAACATTAATCATTTCGCAATGTTCGTGCGTTCTATGTGTCTCCATTTTGATTCTTTTTTTCGTAAAAATTTAACATTTTGTCATTTCAATTGGTTTTAAATTTATTTATTTTTTTTTAGAATAAATTTTTTTGTGTTTAATGCATGTTTTATGGCCGAATTTATTTATTTTTTGGTTAAACAAATAATATCTAAGCATGTGTTCGTATGTAAAATAGTCCACTTAAAATTATACATATTTGTAAGATTTAATATATTTTAATTTTACTAGGAAAATCTCCTTTTACAAATTATAAAAAAACTACATAGGTTAGTTGATGCTGATTGATTGTCTGCAGAATTTACTAAGCTTATCTTCTATCTTGATCAGCGTTTTTTTTACAAGAAAAGAATTTATTGGTAAATCACTAAAATTGGTTAAACTAACCAATATGAAGAAGTCAAAACAATTTTGGGGCTTAAAACAAATTTTTATGTAAAAAGCAAATACTTTTTTGATTCATACCAGATAATAAAAAAAGCATTGTTTTAAGTACCATTCCCCAATCCCCCAATCCTTATAGAAAAACTCACAATAAATTAATGAGAATTGCAAAACTACAAACATGCTAGGCAACACATGCTGAATAATACTGTTTTTTATTGTTTGGCCTAGCATGTTTGTAGTTTTGTAAATCTCATTAATTTATTGAGAGTTTCGCTGCGCCAAACACTCTGCGAAGTTATCTCACGATTGCGTTTGTGACCGATTGTGACCAGCACCCAGCTTTCTCATCAGTGATGCCAACTTTTTTGGCTTTAAAAGCACATCAACGTTTAAAAAAAGCACTAAAAAGCGTAATTTTGAGACCTAAACAGCGTAAAAAGCACGAACGAGAAACACGAGTGCAGATCCAAACGAGTGAAGTTTAATAATCTTAATATGTTTATATAAAAATCAAAAACACGTTTATTTGTTAGGTTTGTGGTGAACTCTTCAATGCCGCAACAGATTTTCGCCTTCCACCCCACAAAATATTTGTAAAAGACCGGCGCGTGTTTTTATATATATTCTACCCCGGTAAATGCTACGCCCCTTTCAGAAATAGTGATTTTCATAATATAAGTTAATCTATAATATAAAAATGAATCGCTGAATGTGTTGCTAAGCGCAAATCTTGAGAACAGCTGGACCGATTTCGCCAATTCTTTTTTTATAATATTTCTTGAAGTACGAGGAGGGTTCTTACGGAGAGAAAATTTTAAAACTAGGACCAGGATAGGGGGGAAATTTCTGCCCCTCTGAAACGTCCAAACCGAGTGTAATGAAATTTAGAACATAGATAGATCTGCGTCCAAAAAGTCACATAGGTAATGTACATTTTAAAAATTAGGACCAGGAGGGCGATAGGGGGAAATTTCTGTCCCTCCAAAAACTTCAAACCGATTTTAATGAAATTTAGAACATAGATAGATTTCCATCTAAAAATTCGCATGGTCTATGTACATTTTTCGAACAAGGACCAGTAGGGCGAGTGGGGGCGGGATTGCAGTCCCTCCGAAACATTCGAACCGATTTTAATGAAATTTAGAACATAGATAGATCTGCGTCTAAAAAGTTACATATGCTACGTACATTTTTAAAACTAGGATCAAGAGGGCGATAGAGGGAAACGTTAAAAACCAATCAAATTACTGAAAATTAATTAAATATTTGTGTAATGTCTTTCCTTCAAATTTATTTTAGTTGGTGGCGTAGCAACGCGCGCAGGGTACAGCTAGTGTTTAATATTTTCTTAACTATTCTTTATTTCGGAGATAGTATTAACATCTTTAATGAAATATATCAGACAAAAAGGTATGCTTTAATAGTGAAAAAATGATCGTATATACACCAACTTTTTATTAAAGTAATTTTAAGAAATACACAAATTTCTTAAAAGCCCCCTACATAGTGCTTTTTCTTAGTTTGGCACAAACGCTCAAAATTTGGCGTTTTAAGTTTTCAAAAAGCACTCCTATCAACACCCTGCCTGTCAGATTTTCGCCGACCTATTCGCCAAATTGATTTGAAAAATCACCAAAGGTCGCCCAAAATCAATTTTATGTAGTTTTTCTTAATATATATTTGATAATAAATTTGTTTTTATATAATACTTTTTTTAATATAAATTTTTATTAAATAATCGTATAAAAATCTAGGAGAAAATCGTAGAAATAAAATCACCAAAAATTATTTCGTTTACATTTTTCTCATCACTAAAACTTTCCTTTATTACAAAAATTTTTAAATTCAATTTTGCTATAAAAAATAGCCATAAAAATCGCCAACAAATTTATTTGTTGTACGAAAAATTGGCATGTCGCCAAATCAAAAATTTAGACGCCAAACATGTTGAAAAATCGCCACGTTTGGCGAAAAATTGCCATATCTGACAACCCTGCCTACCGGCCAAGACCATTTCATGAATTTTGTTCAATTGTTTCAGGTGTAGAAGAGACCTCAACTGCAGAGGTCCAGAAAGTTCGGCATCTTCCTTGCTGATATGGCCAGAACGAAATTCAGCAAACAACTTTTTTGCCATTAAAATTGAGAGTGAAGAGTGCTTATAATGTTTATAGTAATGATTTTTTCCGCAAAAAAATAATGCTTAATGAGCACATGAAATTCACTTTTTTCCATTTTCTTTTCAGCAATGGCTGTGAAACACAAACTAAATGGCAGAGTTTCATAAAATTTTGGCAGGTGTCACCTGACAGTTGCTTGTTGACAGGAGCAGAAATCAGTTAACAAGCGAGAAATTTAAAAAGTCACAGACTTATTGACGTGCCATGCACAATTTTTTTTTACAATGTATTCAAGCGGAAAATTTAGTAGTTCAGAGAAAAAGAATTTTTTGTACAATCCCAAAATGATCGAAATAAAAAAAGGATCCCCCAAACATTTTAATAAAATTAAATTTTTTGTATACTTTCATTTCGAAAATTTTAAATCATCCGAAGTACTAATAATTTCTTAAGGAGGTCATATATTTTTAAGTAACAATTACCAAGGAAATCTGAATGCTGAAATCTAACACATGTGAATTGTCTATTAAAAAGAAAAAATTATGTTTTGTTGCCAGACTAAACATTCTTCTTTGTGGTTAATTTTTTGCAACATTGAATTCCTTTAACAACCTGTTGCATATAAATTTATTATCTTTTCTTATTATACATATGTATATGTACATAATATTTCTTTATTTAATATTTTGGCTTGTTTTATATTGCAAAAGTGTATCTATATATATATTTTTTAATACAAACTCAAACATTACTTTGTTGTGCTGCTTGCCATTCAAAAAAAAAAAAATATATATTTTAGACACAAAAAGAACCTTGTAAAATTGATAATTTCAATGCCAAGCCACAAAAACTCGTATATTCATATGTACTTATAAAATTTTTATGTATAATTATAAACATATAAAAAAAAACACAAATCCACATAGCGAATACAATACTCGTACGAGTACATCATACCTCGCAAATAATTAGCTTATCAGGAGAATATGTTTTAATTAATAAACGCAATACTTTGAAGAATGTAATACGAAAAATTTTTCTGCTTTAAAAATTTCTAAATAAATAGGAAGAAAGTGTATCTTAAAGTCTGTATTTAAAAGCTATTGTTTTATATCAAAATTGGTATAAAAGGAGACTGAAAAAGACTGAGAGTTAAGAGTTCTTTGGCATCTTCTCTGTGTGGATCTCTCTTGCCCTTTTCACAGTGGGCTTAAAAATTCACCCCATTCCGCGAACCGTAGCAGCTACGGACCTGAAATTTGCAGAGAATATGTAAGCCGCTACAACAAAGAAATATGTATATGACACTTAAAAATTAAAGGGTTTTCTAAAGCGAGCAACGCAAAATTTTGAAATCCTAATGGAATACTCGTATACAGACAATTATATAAAGACACTTGAAATTTTCAAAGCTAGTGTATTTTATGCACACTACAACAATTAACACTGAAATTTAAAAAAAACAGCAGGTTGACTTGGAAACCGTAAGAGGCAAACTCTTGAAATTTGCAAAAACGCTAAAACTAAAAAATCCCAAAATAAAAAAATCTCCAAAAACCGAAAAAAAATCACCAAACGAAAAAAGCTCCACAACTAAAAGAAATCACTAGAACATAAATAAAAAAACCGCCAAAACTATAAAAAACGCCAAACCTAAATAAAATCACTTAACTAAAATAAAAAAATCGCCTAAACTAAAAAATGCCGAAACTAAAAAAACTTCAAAAGCAACTAAAAAACTCAAAAACAATAAAAGCGCCATATCTAAAAAAATCGCCAAATAAAAAACAAACAAAATATACGCTTATTTAAAATTTTTGAAAAAATTTCTATATCAGGTACATATATAGAAAGGGTATTCTATCAGTTAATGTAATTTGGGCTACTTGTATCTTGGAAACCGTAAAGGCAAACTCATGAAATTTGAAAACGCTAAAACTAAAAAATCCCAAAATAAAAAAATTACAAAAAACTGAAAAAAATCGCCAAACGAAAAAAAGCACCAAACTAAAGGAAATCACTAGAACTTAAATAAAAAAGAACGCCAAAAACCTAAAAAATCCCAAAAACAAACAAAAAGCGCTAAAACTAAAAAAATCACTAGAACTAAAATAAAAAAAGCGCCAAAACTAAAAAACGCCGAAACTAAAAAAACGCCAAAAACGGAAAAAATCCCAAAAACAAAAAAAAAATAAGTCAAAACAATAAAAGCGCCATATCTAAAAAAAAAAATCACCAAAAAAGCAAAAAAAAAATTTACCGTCTATTTAAAATTTTTGAAAAAATTTCTATATCAGGATACGATTTTGCAGGCTAAATTTCGTATATTATTACACATGCGATGTTCGTACGGAAACCTTCGTGTGAAAGTCAAAGTCGCCTTTTACTGAATTTATTTTAAGTGAAATATATCAACATATTCAACTATGATGCCTTAGACAATGGAAGAGGTTTGTCTAAAACTAAATCCTCTACATAAACAAAATTGAGTTAATACAATTGAAGTATCTGTGAAAATCATTGCTGCTGAATATGACGATTAAAATGCCATCAGCTGTTTCTGAACAATCTTTGGACATTAACGGCCCTTTTCACAATGTATGATTGAGAGCTAACGTGGACTTTAACTGAGAGTTCTTCATACAGAACTTGCCGTTAAAGTCCTTGTTAGCTTTTAATTGAAATTAATTAATTTTACTTTCCTTAATTGAATTTATAATAAATTTATTAATTAGAACTTTTGCTTAATTATAATTTTTGTTCGGCTATTTTTTCAACTGCATTTGATTTCTGATTTTGATTATTAAAACCCAGAATTTGACTAGAAAAAAATCAGAATTTAAAGTAAAAAAAAACTTCGTCATTTGAAAAAATATCGTCAGTTGAAGTGCAAACCACGTAATTAACAAAAAATGAAAAATCACATGTGCCTAGAAAATTCCAAACCTGTAGCATAACAATCAGCCGAATTAAAAATTAAAATGAAGAAACTTTACTTCAGTCACTTAAATAATTTTGTTTAGCTTATTTCTCTCTCTCTCTCTTATAAAATTTAAAAAAGTGTAATTACGTGATTTTGCATTTCAGCTAAGAATATTTATGTGTTTATTTCACTAATATTTTTCTTCTTTTTAATTTACAGATTTTGTGCTATTAAACTAAAAAAAAAACAGATGTAAGTACCAATTCCAGACCAACGGTCTTAACAGCTCAGGTGACCATTTTTTGCTCCTTTTATATTTTCTTACTTCAGATGTCAAACTTTGTTCACATACACTTAAACAACAAGTTATGATTGAAATCAACACTTGGTATTTAAATTTTTTTCTTTTCTAATTAATTTTGTGTAAAATTTTTATAAAAAAAATAAAGATAAAACGACTTTAATTTGTATTACAATATTTGTGTATAAGTTAAACAAAAAGGAATTTTATTTAACAAAACACTTTTAAAAGTATACCGTAATGGAAATGGGACCTTTATCCTTTTACGTTTGCATAATATAATCGCCAACACTGACAATAAATAACAATACTTTTATACAAAGAAAACATTTATGTCCACCAGTATTAATTAAAAATACCAAAAAAATACAAATAATCAACTAAGAATTTAATTGGATCAATTAAGCGTTTTACTTAATTAAATTTTGAAAAAACAAATTTTAATTGATTCAATGAAATTTTTGATTGATTATTTTTATTTTTTTTTTCATAGAAGAAATTTTTGCCCCTATCACGGTTTTAAACTAAATTCAGTTTGGTCCTCTAAGAGTAGACCAAACTTACACACGACCAAACTGTGTTTTAGTATTATGAACCACAACTGTTTTTTAGTTGAAATTGTCATCGCGTTGCCAACTTAAAATTTCAAGTTTGACAGAAAGCAATTAATTTGTAAGAAAATTTAAAACACAAAGTTTTAGAAAAAATATGGTTTTGAGTGTTTTAGTTCAAAGAAATTATTACAAATGGATACAAATATGTGCAGATTTATTTTATGGCGACGAAAACCAAGTCGCAAATATAGATGTGCTACGTATCAAAAGAAAAATTCGTTACGATTCCAACCCTCTTGAACTACCCAATGCAAGGTAAGAAATAACTAAAATAGGGAACGAAAAATAATTTTGGAAAGTTTTTTAGTTATTTCCGGCAGAACAGAGTAACGTTTCGTTATTTGTTGGATCACCTAAAACCATATTTAAAGAAATCTTTGTATGTGCCGATACTGAAACTGTTAAGAAAATTTTGTAAATATTTCTAGTCACGATTTTCCCATTTTTTCTGATTTTTATATCGCACCAATCTATAAATAGAAAAACCCAACTACTAAAAAGCAGTTGTGTATACTCAACGTTTTTCTCAACCAAACTTACGCAGGGTTGTAAATGACAGTGCCAAAACACAACTGAAAAGTCAACTGACAATTTAGTGGATAATGACAATGCAAATTTATCAATCCCAACCAAACTATTTTAAAAGTTGAAACCCGTGATAGGGGCATTTATTTCTGAGTATAATCAAACACTGTTCAACGTGTTCCATGTTTGCTGGTTTTGGCAGTTGTTTTTTTATATCGCTCATTTACTTCAATAGTGTCATAACTCAAAAAGCGGGTTTTTTTGAGTTAATGTGAAAAATAATTGTACATTTTGTATTTTATCTTGTGTAAAAATTTCATATAAATGTATTTTACTACCACCTCGTGGGAGAAGTGGTTGAGTTGTACGAAAATTTAAAACTTTAAACGCATTTTTTGCAAAACTAGTTTTTTTTGAGTTGTGGCACTATTGAAGTAAATGAGCGATATGTGCCATACTTATATAAAGGGTCCACAAGATAACTTTTTTTTTTAAATGCTATAAAAAAAAACTACTGAATATTTTCTCAAATTTCTTTTTTTATTTGAAAGTACAATCCTTCCGGTTAATAATGAAAAATAATTTCATTCAAATGGCTGCCGCGGCTGGCCATGCAGTAGCCTACACGATCGGTTCAATTTGTAAGCACATTATCGATTGTGTGCAGCTGTATTTCACCAATGGCTTCACGAATATTGTCCTTTAAAGCGTCAATTGTCTCTGGCTTGTCGGCGTAACACTTATCTTTGACGGCACCCCACAAATAATAGTCCAACGGTGTCAAATCGCAGCTCCGAGGTGGCCAAACGACATCAGCTCTGCGGCTGATAATGCGATCTTCAAAAACAGGGCGCAAAACATCGAGTGTAGCTTCGGCTGTGTGGCACGTAGCGCCTTCCTGTTGAAACCAAATGTTGCCAATATCCTCCTCTTCAATTTTTGTGAACAAAAATTCGTTCAACATGGCCCGATAACGATCGCCATTGACTGTAACGGCCACTCCTTGCTCATTTTCGAAAAAAAATGGCCCAATTATGCCTCTGGACCAAAATCCGCATCAAACAGTGACTCGTTTTGGGTGCGTCGGCTTTTCAATGTATGCGTGCGGGTTTTCTGTGCCCCAAATGCGAAAATTTTGGTTGTTTACATACCCGCCAAGATCAAAATGAGCTTCATCTGAAAAGATGATTTTTTTTTGGCAAAATCGGCATCTTCTGTAAGTCGATCGCAGGCCCACTTAGCGAAGCGTATACACAACCATATTCGTTCAGCGGAAGGATAAAACTAATTATCTGTCAAATCAGACATTAGCTAAGTGTTACCATGCACGAAATAAGCACTAGTTGAAAAAAACGTTAGATGGCGGACCCTTTACATATATTTTTTTTTGTTTTTGCCTAAATGAGACATGCTTCTCACCGCTCTGACCTATAACCTGAAGAATTGCTGCAACAAAAATTGCAAGTCTATAGCCGTAGACTAAAGCTGATGGCTGCTTTCGAAACATGCATAATAAAGTATAAATCATTACCAAAAATAATTATAATTGTTCAAACAATTTCGTTTGATTTTTCGACTAATTTCTTACGAGGAAAAAATTATAAAGATTGACTTGCGTTATTGTGTTAGTATTGCCAATGGATAATGAATAAGTTTTCTTGTAACTAAACGAATATTTCAAGTAGGCCTAACTTTTGTTGCATACTGTATTTATAATAGAGAGGTAAGGGAAAGAGAGTTTGCAAATATTTTGCGCCAATATTATATTTTGTTTGTGTACATGTTTCATTAAAAGAGGCCTACAATTGAATTTAATAATAATTAAAAAATAAAAATAAATAGCAAAGTGTATGTAGTTTAAAGATAACACGCCAAATGAAAAAAAAAAAAAAAAAGATCGCATAAAATGATTTATTTATTACAATACGCTTAGAAGGAACATTTTCAAAGAACTTTTTTTCGATTATCAGTATAATTAAACCAAGTACTCGTATCGTATGTACTACATGATCTTTGATAATTATTTTAATATTCAACTGAACTACAATAACGTTCATACATACATACACATATCGTTGCCTTAAATGCTAAAGACCTCAAATAAGAAATATTTTAAATTAGCTTGTCATAAATTCCAGCTTATTTTTGCAAGATACATACAGACATACATAAATAGCCACAATAAACTCAAAATTGACGGCACAGATAGTGCAAACTAATACTAGGAACACAACTGGGACGAACGACGAATTTTTCGGTGCGAACTTTCGTCATAAAAAATGAAACACCTTTGTGCATATGAACATGAACACAACACTGCCGTAGAACGAAATTCGTCGTGCGTGACGAACTCTGAGATAGATTTATTTCTATTTTGTACGCCGACGAAAGGCGAAAAAATAATTTTCTCTCTCTATCTCTCTCTCTTTTCACACACAATAGACAATTTTATCAATTATGAGAGCTGAATTCGCTGAGTAAATTCGTCATTATTGTGCTTCACATGACGAATTCGTCGACGTAGACGAAATTCGTCGTTCGTCCCAGTTGTGTTCCTAGCATAAAGCTTAGGACTCACTAACGTACACAATCCGCACGACTTTTGAAAATATGCAACCCTGTACGTGGATTCAGTAACGTTTTACGAACCGAAAATTGTAATATTTATGGGTATATTTGTTCGTTTGCGGTAACGATAATGTGATTCTGTAATTTATTTTTTATGATAGTGTATGCATGTATATCTGTATTTTACTCGCCATTTATTTGTATGTACATATAAAATTGAAACCTACAAATGTTGCACGTTTTTGCCTAATTCCTTTTTTTCCCTTTTCTTGTGGTTTTAACATAGCAGGAGAATCGTGTAAGAAATACTCTTTTTTAAAAGTGTTTTATAATTTTCACAAGAGTATTACAAAATTTTTGCTCTTTGTGTTAAACCGGTTTCCAGGATGTTGTTGTTTTATTTTATCACTGTTTTTGTTTACTTTTACTTTCCTCCTTTTACAACAACCCACCGACCGGTTGGTTGGTTGGTTGGTTGCTGTTTGAGCAGGTGTTTTTGTCAGGTGAGTGGGAACGAAGCAGGCAGGCTTGGTTGGCAAAATGTGTTTTAAAATTGCACCCACAGTTTAAGAAAATTTTATTTTTCTTTTTAAATAAATTATACATGTGTACTAAAATTCCAGCAATACATTTTATGGCAAAGTTGTAAGTTAAATATGAATAACCTCTGCAGGAAATGGAACTGACACAAGACTAGTCACGTGGCCGTTCCCCAAGTGACATCATTTACCAGTCCGAGTTCTAACACTCCCTATGAAGCCGACCAGTCACTTTTACATGGTAATGGCCTAGGATGGGGTTAATTGGCACTTTGTACGCACCTTGTGACTTATCACTGAACTATCCCATAGGGACCTATTCGGTGTAGAGTAATAGAAATTATATATATGTAAATGTCATTCCGACATTTAGCTGTAACAATTAGAGCTTATAGTTTTATTGCTACAAATGTAATGATATTTCATTTTTAATCTGAAATTTTTTTTGTGATTCGAACAGACAACCTACGGCATGACAGGCTTGCACACTACCCACTCGAGCACAGGGGCACTCATATTTCAAAAATATAAATAACAGTTAAGCTTAGGTTAATATCTGAGTATAGTTACGGAACTGGTTCCAGAGTCTCATTGTAGGGAACAAATAACATTATATTTGTACTATTTGATAGGTCCTGGATTCAGCCACATCAAACTTTTTCAGTGCCGTTTACCACAATACTAGACTGATCAAGCCGACGCATGAGAAAATGGTGAATATATAATTATTTGCACGATGTGTCTTCTTTCACCTTACTTTTGGTAACACTCCCATTTTCTCAATTCATAGCACGAGTACGTTTGGATCAATTGTTACCAAATTTTCTGCAGGGACATACTTCTAGTTTTGGCGTTTTGACTCATTATGGCGATGTCATTGGGGGGCAAGAACTTACAACCATAAATTACAAGTGATAACTTAGAAGTAATTGAATATTCAATATGGAATGAAAATCAAACGGCAGTTGACAGTTTTCAACTCATGCTTTCTGTGATCCAAGTCTAGCGTTTTGTAATTTATTACACGCTAAGAACCTGTTTGCACGAATACATGCCTTCGGCCAGGTTTTGAACAACGAACTATCTGCATGACAAACACATGCTGTACTACTGCACTATGCATAGAATAATTTATATAATTATTACTTTTTAACTGTGCAGTCATTATATAACTGCTGTAAAGTAATGCAGACGGTATGTAGTTTGTGTGGAAAGGTAATATAAGTCATTACTAATATTTTTCTGGGATTCCTATTCGGAATTTTGTGACAAAATGAAAGCTATAATAAAATTAATGTTACAAATTTCAATTCGATCGCATTTAAAACGCTGATATTCGAAATTGGCTTTATTCGTATTTGGCCTCAAAAAATGAGCAGTTTTCTAGGCGCGGAATTCATATATTGCCAGAGAGATGGAAAAAGGTCATAGCTAACGATGACCAATACTTGAAATATATTTATATATCCTAGCAATGTTTCCCAATAAACACTTCAAATTTGTAAAAACTCCGCATTTTTAAGTCATACATTCAACACAAGAAAATATATTAGTTTCCATTTGTTCTAAAACTTGCACTAAAATTTTGGCCTACACTAAAAATATTTCCCACAAAAATACAACGACATCTTTTCTCAAACATCTTCCGGTGAAAAGTTTTCCGCTTTAATTACGAAATTGTGATTTTTTAAATCAAACAATGAAATTCTAATTAATTGAAATTCTAAGTAGATTTTAACAACGTTGGCGTTGGATTTATATTTTTCCCTTTAATTAGTGAACATTCGCACATGAAGCCGAGAGTATACTTAATAAATTTTATTGTTCTACTCGTATATGATTACTGATGGTTTGGTGAGTATGTGCATGTGTGTGTCATGGCAAACAAACCCTATTTTTTTGCAACCCTATCAGATGATTATTTATAGCTCAAGCTTGTATCATGTGTTTGTGTGATTGTATCGTATATGTGTTGTGGCAGCAAGTAGATGGGAGCGCAAAATCATACTTAAAGCATATCCTTTGACACACACACCGCAACGCAACCGTCTCTGCTGGCAGTAAACTAAAGGAATGCATTATTTTTTCACACACATATATATATATGTTTTATAGAAATAGTTTACAGCGCAAAAATTCTTTGTAATATTTTATTTTTATTTAAAGCGTGTCAAAATGATTACGAACATAAGAAAAAAAATTATTTGTTGTTGGCTAAGCTCGATGCTTCTACATTTCGTAGCGACTAAGCAACACTCCAGTAGACTTTTTTATTTTATTTGTTTTAACCACAATTCAAAAAAGCTTACAAAACCCCAATGTTTATAGAGAAACTTTCAATAGATTATTGGGAATTAATTACTGTCAAAAACTACAATCATAGTAGGCTAAGAAACTTTTTTTAAATACAGTAAAAATTTTAAAAATCACTGTGCTCGAATCGAAAACTATTTTTCCCCAATTTTCAACTAGTTATTAACTTTTATATCGTTTGAAAAAATATGTATTGTTGAACATGCGTCCTAAGGAAACTTTTCGATCAAAAAAAATTATTAAAAACATAAATTTTTTTTAATTGCATTTTTTTTTAATTGAGCAATCTTTTTTTAAAATTTTTTTTCAGCGTACTTGAATTAGGTTTACCCACTAGTTCCCCCACTTGTTCCAAACAAATGAAATTAAAAAATTTTCGGGAAATTTTTCACTTTTGCTGCTACCTAAGCGCTACCTAGGAAGTTCATATGTTTTAGAAAGTTGTTTATTGAGATCTTAGGTACATTTCTGTAGTTGATTGTTTCCTTAAATTTTGAACGGTTTGCTACCTATGGACCTGAACAGGGGAAAAAAGGTAATAAATCAATTTTTTTTTAATTTTTTGTGATTTTGATCTTGAAAATTAAGTTTTTTTTATTTTATATGTTCACAATTTTTGTTTTTTTATGACAAGAGCTACAACTTTCCCTCAGGGAGTAAATCAAAATTCCGAACGGTTTGCAAGATATGAGCCTGAGAAAATGCAAAAATGACACCGAGTCCCCAAAATCTTTGGGGGCCCATAAAAAAGTGCATGACTTCGGGCAAAACTAGGAGACACGGGTCTTTTTGTTTTTGGTCTTTTATCATGTAGTGGTGTTCGTATATGGTTATATATCCATTACTTAAAAAATTACAAACTAATTTTGAAAACAGAGCTAAAAAGTGACTTTTGAAGAAAATACATGTTTTTTGGAAGTTCCTTTAAGCTTCCCTTATATATAAGTAGATACCTTTAAGAAAAAGTACATTTTAAAATAAGTACTTTTTAGAAAAAGTACCTTTTAAAAAAAGTACTTTTTAAAATAACTACCTTTCAGAAAAAGTACCTTTTCAAATAAGTATCTTTGAGAAAAGATATCTACCTCTCAGAAAAAATACCGTTTAAAATAAGTACTTTTCAGAAAAAGTACCTTTTAAAATAAATACCTTTCAGAAAAGGTAAAATAAGTACTTTTCAGAAAAAGTACCTTTTAAAATAAGTACCTTTTTAAAAAAGTACCTTTTAAAATAAGTACCTTTCAGAAAAAGTACCTTTTTGAAAAAGTTCCTTTTAAAATAAGTACCTTTCAGAAAAACAACCTTTTAAATAAGTACATTTTAAAAAAGTACTACTCGTATATAAAAAATTACCATTTTAAAAAATATGTTTGTACTTTAAAAAAGTAACTTTAAAAAAAATTATATTTCAAAAAAGTACACTGCAAAGAAGTTTTTTTTTTCAAAAAGTTTTCTTTCAAAGTGAGAACCTTTTAGAGCAAATACATTTCAAAAGAGCAACCTTTAAAAAATCTTTTAAAAAAAAGTACTTTGAAAAAAAAAACCTTTTAAAAGAAGTACTTTTTAAATCATACCTCTCAAAATATGATCCTTTTCAAGAAATCAGCTTGTAAAAAGGAAACTTTTGAATTAGTATCTTTTGATTAAAAGGATATGCCTTTTTAAAAGGGTTCTTTTTTTTTGTACCTGTTAAAGAAATTTACTTTTAAATAAAAACCTAGACATGCATAATCCATCTTCTTGTTGTCATATTTTGATATATACATTTTTTTCAAATGTTATTGCATTCCTTTAAATGACTTCAGAAAAAAAAGACAAAAATCTATAGTTTTTTCTGTTTCGAAATGGTGGTATAAAATAACAAATGATATTTGAATGAATATTAAATTTAAAGCCATACATGTGTGTTTAATGGGTTCTCATGTGAAGCATTGTATGCCTCACATACGCGCGTTCTTATGCAATTCGTACACTTAAACATAATAAATTGTTCACTATCCTGATCATATATTTAGCCGGATTTCTTTTTTCCCCCATAAACAAAATTCATTTGTTTGCAGGAAATCCTTTAGAGTGTTGTAATTATAGTGGAAAGGAAAGTTGCCACAAAGCTTTCATTTTAGATCTGTAAAATCTTTTAGCTGTATCCATATATAATTTTAGCCAAAGCATTCTATTAGATGTTAAACGGTTGAGGTTTTGTGTTAGTGGATATTTTTTTTTTTTTTTGCAGGAAATGTGAGTTTATAGGCCATGTCACAGAGATCAATTCCGTTCGAAAACGGAATTCAATCGACCCCATTTTTGTAGGAGATGGTGTCCAAAAAAGAAAACTAAAATACGGAAATTTTTCAGGTGTGTCCAGACTCTTGAGCGCACTGGTTTGCTGGGATATGCTTCGGATAGCGCTTGACATCTTGAAGTGGATTCAAATCCGTTTCCGAGCGGAATTGAACTCTGTGACATGCCCGTATATTATTTTTTTTTTATATGTACATGCATATTTCCACAGAAAAGTCCACCTTTTGTCACGTTACGTTACCAAGCAATTAAGATTGTATTTTTGAGCCTTGCTGTTAAATTTTTTTATTTTTTATAAAAATTTTGCAATTTTCACTTTATGTAAGAAAACGATATGCAGTGGTCACATCTACCCACCGTAAAAATCCTACATAATTTATTTTGCAAAAAAAAAAAAAAAACATTCGTATCCCTCTTTTTGATGTAAGAATCTATATTAAAAAATACTGTTTTCTTCCCTTTACTGAGAATTTGCAAAATTTGAGTTTATCTCCTTTAGAGGAACAAGTGCGATATGTATGTACGTATTTCAATTCACTAAATACATATTTTTGTGGCAATAAGGAAAAAGTGCTTAAGTCATATTTTACTGTTTTGCAGGAGAACACTTTTAAGGGTTCAAGTCGGTTTTCAGAAATTTATTTCTTTTGCAGTTAAATTGGGAGATTATCTGTTCACCTTTATTTTTTTTAAGCTTACATCGTTCTACACACTAGTAGTAATACATTTAAATTGAAATATATGAAAGTAAAAGCTAAATTAAGCTATTATTCCCAATGAGATCAGAAGTCTAAAGAAGATAATTCGCAAGTCATAGTGCTATAACTTCCTGAAAAATCACACATATTAATTGAGATTTTGGCCAGGGTTACTTTCGACTATGCAGATTATGAAGGTACCATTACCTCAAAATCAGCGTATCTCGACTTAAGCACTTTTTCCTTTTTGCCACAGATTTATATAAAAAAAACTTTGCTGATAAAAAAAACAAAAACCTCCCATTACCAACAATTTGTTCAATCGTTATCTGCGATTTATTTTAATCTGTTGAGAATGATTTTTAATTTTGCGTTTAATAAATTTCACTGACCACTCTCAGCTCAATTGTGCAACAATTTTAATTGATTTAATAAAGCAAAAAAAAAAATTGTATTATTATCAAAAATTTTAATCCGCATTATAAAGCTGTGTGCTGTGATTGCAGCTTATGAGCTCTAATTTTAAATAGAAATTTTCATTGGAAAAAAGCGAGAAATATTATGATTTTTCCTTGTTTTTGAATGTCAATACAACTTTCGTTCATTCGTGAACTATACGAAAAATTTGTGCTCCATGATTTATTTTTTAGATTTTTAAACAGTTTTTTATATTTATGTATATATTGAGGAAGCAGGTAGTCTACTCTGCAGAAAATTCTTTCGGATTTATATGTAATTAGCATATTCTTAATACAGGATTGTCCTTCATATAAAGTTCTTAAAAGTTATGCCGAGTACACATTATGGCATTTTGTGACATCACACGCAGAAATAATTGTGTTTCCGATATTTTTCGTTGTGTGATATTACCTCACAAACTGTTTACGCATCGAATGTAGCCGGTTGTCAGAACCATTTGGCAGCGTTACAGACACAAAAACACCGTTAGATACTTTAATAACAAAACTTTTCTTGCGGAATTTGTAAAATAAATTTATAAGTTTTTATTCCAAAATTATGAAAAATTCTGGTAGAAATAAAATTGAGCCCAAAAAGATGACAGTTCGCTCTTCAGCCCTATCAAAATTAGGTCAAATAGTTATAATTTTTTTTAAATTGTGTATCCGCGGCTTTCTGCGATGTCTTATTAATTGAAAACCCCCTTAAGCGTTTTCGGTGTGAACTTCTCAAAAGATATTTTGCATACTTAACGAATTTACGGAGTTATTTCCAAAATAAAATGTATTCATACCACTGTGCGACACCAAACCCATGTGTCTGGATTAGAGATGGGCGCGTGTTCAATTTTTCCAACACGACACGAACACGAATGCCAAGAAAACATGAAACTGCACAACACGCACAAAATCAAATTGCATAATTTCAGAACTTTAAGCTTAAAGACCCTTAAACTATTAACAAATTTGATGGTTTTACGTGTTTGAAGGTAAAAATATTAAATTTGTTTCTATACTAGAAATTCATGCATACGAGTACATATTTTAACACTAAAAATCGTTTCGTGCTTATCGTGTCAATTTTGCTCAACACAATACGACCCGAATACGCACGAAATCAGCTTTTCTGCCACGAACACTTCGTGTTGAGTCGTGCATGTTCGTGTCACGAAAAAAACACAACACGCGCCCATCTCTAGTCTGGATGTCTATTTTTAGTTTGACATTTTTTTTTTTTTTGATATTGCAATACTGTCAAACAGTTTTGAGTTGAGTTTTTCAAGAAAAAGAAGAAGAAGAAGGCGGTAGCTAAGCATTGCGATTATTTGGGTTCATCCTTTATTCAATATATCGAGCCATAACCGCCAAAAAGACTTACCCGACACATTTTTGGGATCTCGTTTTTTCTTTGACGAAAATCGTTTATTTATTTAAACTCAAATAATCGATTTTGGTAAAAAAAAATAAATTTTGAAAATTAAGTCGCCTAATTTTTTTGCGGTTATGGCACGATATCATCATGTCCCAACATCCATCCGTTCTTTTCAGATTTGTATCCTTGAATTATTTGCTACCCACATTAGTTCACAAATGTATTAGGATAATTTTTTGTAAAAAAACAAATTTTTTTGTTGAAATGTTACGAATTTTAGTCGGAACAAGTTCGAGAAAATAATTTTTCTAAGAAATTTTTAAACCACAAGCCAAAGCAGCAACTGTTGTTCAATGTTTTTTCTGTTATGCTATGTTGTTTGTTCTATATAGATTAAAATTTCATTCAAATTTCTTTTCACTCAAATTGAAAATTTATTTCAGAAAAAAATTAATAAAAAAAAGTTCTCAATTAAAAAGTTGCCTCCTGTGAGGATTGAACTCACGACCCCTGGTTTACAAGACCAGTGCTCTGCCACTGAGCTAAAGAGGCTCACGAGCTTCGACTTCTTAGTGCTTTATACATACCCCACAGTAATAAGAAAGGTTTGTAAGAAACTGTTTGCTGTTATTTAACAGTTAATTAATAGCAACTGTAAACCTCTTTAGCTCAGTACGTGTTAAATTCTCTTCTAAGTTCTAAATGAATAATTCAAGAGTATAATAATTCTATTTCAATATTATTCTCTGCTAGTTTCAATTTGTTTATCCCTCATTATTTCTATTTTTAATATTTATTTTTTTTGTTTAATTTAGAATTTTTGCTTAGCCACAGCAGTAACAATATTTTTTTTATTTAACTTGAATTTATTTTGATTCTTTCTGCTTTGAACAGCATTTTTTTAACTTTTGTTTATTTATGCAAATTTTTTTCAACGTTGCCATTTTATATACATACATATGTATGTATGTATATACTATGTATATGTTATACATATATCATCCAAAGCAATTAATATTGTTCAGTGTTGTCAGCTATGTGCATATTTATTTTTTCCAAACAGTTTTAAATTTAAAATAGGTGCAATTCATATAAAACGCAACGCTAGTTTCGTAATTTTTATATCTTTCCCCCAACCCCCAAAGGGAGGGTGGGGGAGTATAAATTTAATAAACCGTAACAAATCTTGGTATGCCATTATGTATGGCACGTCTGATTGAACCTTAAGTTCAATTTCCAGCTTCGCTCTGTTCAGACACTTTAACCGCTATTCATAAAGTTACCCACATATTTGCAATATTATTGTGCAATAATTGATATTGTATAATGAAATTGCCTGTGTACCTATATATTATATTGTTATGTGGCACAATATATTGGATAAAATCAAGCCTTTTGACTTACATATATTGCACAGCAAAAAATGTGTTGACAACATTGTACAATAATTATTTCCAGGCTAAAGGCTTGAATTCACTTTCCTACAGAAGCGTACGACTTTCGAGAAAATATAACCCTGGCATGATGGAGTTTATGAAAATTTTCAAAAGACAACAAGAATTCATTAGATCAGGGTTGTTTATTTTATTTAACTAAGATATTTGTACAATTAGAATTATAAAAAAATCTTTAACTATAAAACAACTGCGGCAAAGGATAGTGAGTCTTAGGGTCAATTTCACCAACTTATTTAAATATAAATTTATATTTAAAAGTAATTTTTCCATAAAAAATTAATGAAAATCGGCACTGAGATATGAATTGATATTTAAATAGAGTTGGTGAAATTGGCCCTAAGACTCACTATACTTTGCCGCTAGTGCTTAATAGTTAAAGATTTTTTAGTATTTTTTAAAGTACCTACTTAATTAAAAAATTATTTAATTTGCTTAGATTTTGTATGTGTCAAGTATGTATCACTAAAAATAAATTTTAAAATTTCTTAATCGCACTTGTGTGGGTACATTTGGTTTACTTTAACATATATATACTGTAAGAAAAATTGCGCCATGTGGTATATTTTTTAATATTGTGCAATTTATTGAGCAATAAAGTACTCAATAACATTGCATAGTCTATGGGTAGCTCAACCGATTGTTTTTTCGTACAAAATTCGTATGTTAAACACATATTAAATTAAAAATTTTCGTGTGAACCGTGACCTACAGTAGAGCTTTTTGAACATATTTTTTTTTTAATTATAACACCCACTATTTCGTCGTTTAAGAGTGCTTTTTTTCGAAAGAGACAAAAAAAGACCCGTGTGAGAAATAGTTACAGGGTTAAACCATGAACCAAAAAACAAGATTGCGCACTCGACCGTACAAAAAAAATTTATAATGCGCATCTACGTCATCATAGAATACAAATGAGTGTTTGCTGTAAAAAATGCGAGAGAGAGAGAGAGAGCTCTTGCCATACACAATTGTACTCTGTTTATAACACATATTCCATGAACCAAGGAATACAAGATTACGCATTCAGCTTTTGAATAAATTCCTTTTCTGCGCATGTACGTCACATCAGCCGATAAACCTAAACACAATCACACAAACACGTTTTTGTGTGATTAGGGTAATTTTGTTTACATATCAATTTCTACGTCATTTTGACGTCACACCAGCACACTCAAGTTAACAAACATGCGCAATGCGTAATCTTGTATTCTTTGATTCATGCACATACTACATAGTCTATGTCTACCAGTGTTGCCGGAATCGAAATTCAATTTTACACAGATGCACCTTCAAAATTATTCAAAATGTTATAAATTACACAAAACAAATTGTGAGGTTGATAATAAGTAATGCTTTTTATATAATTGAAAGGAGAAAAGAAAAAAGAAAAATTTAATTTCAAATAAAAAAAATATCGTGAAAAAGTTAACCAAAGGTTAACGAAATATCGAAGTAATAATATAATAATAAATAAACATTGACCTAAAGCTCAAAAAATTATTTTAATTGAATATATAAGAATATATATCGAGTGATTTTTTTTACCATAAGTTTTTTCAATGTGAATTTTTTCGGTGCAAAAAAGAGATTCGTAACTTTCGGCAATTCCAAAAATGCTCAGTAAGCTTTGCCATTGCACTATGAATACACTAACAAACGAACAACACTTTCAAATTATTGAATTTTATTATCAAAATTTTCGTACTGTGTGAGAAATGTATTTCGTAAATTATGTCCATTTTATGGTCGTCATAATCGATCCACCTTTTCAAGCTGTTGTGACCAAATTTCAC
Organism: Nowickia ferox; assembly: GCA_936439885.1. Lineage (NCBI taxonomy): Eukaryota > Metazoa > Arthropoda > Insecta > Diptera > Tachinidae > Nowickia > Nowickia ferox. The sequence continues at coordinate 16,210,760 of OW387027.1, forward strand.
GCTAGTTTCACTTTTTTGAACAGTAATCCAGCAACCCGTATGCAAAGAGTGCGCACTGAGGAGAATATTGCCAGTGTCAATAAAGATGGCAATGTAAATTAGGTATTACGCTACGCGATATATTGCAATTTTTAATTCCAATATTTCATTTTCAATATATTTTTGGTTGGTTCCCCTCAATATTGACCCATACCTTCATATGCAAAAAAAAATATTGACACGATGGTACCATACGACAACTTATTCTTCATGTAAGTTTTTGTTAATTTTTTGCTGGAAAATTTGTCTACTGAACAGTTTGAAAATAAAAGAAAAGGATTATCTCCAAGACAAGTATAGCCAAACAAAAATATAAAAATGTTATAAAAACGTTTATTAGTAAATTTACGCAGTAAAACTCTTTTTAATTGAAATGAAGGTCTTCAATTACAAAATTTACTTGTGTATAATGTCGGGGCGAAATTTGCAAAAAAAAAAAAGATTGTATGGTTCCAAAATAGTAATGGTATAAAAACTCCGAAAATAGTGTAACGTAACATGTGACTGGCTCCTTAGCCAGATTCAGTCGTTAGAACCGGGTTGTTTTGGGCAACTTTTAGCTTTGTGTTGTGCAATAATCCCACTGTTAGAAAATGACTCGTGCCGCAGGTTATCAGAGTTGGTACAATCGAACTGCAGTAGAGAGGAGAACCAGCTGTCGAATAAGGTGCCGTGGCCTAAACAAATATTGCAATATTAAAGTCATCATAAATTTCTTTCAATTACCAAGATGTTTTTCAGCTTTAACAAGCATCACTAAGTATTACGTTTTGTTGAAGTTTTCCCCCGTTTTTTACGGCACCTGTTAAAATTTAAAAAAATTTTAGCCGCTGCTTGCATGAGTATACGTATGTAGTAAGTACGTGTCATTGTATGGATGTTTTTGCTTAAATTAATGACATTAACAATTTATTAAAATTCCTAAATAAAATTCAATAAAAATACTTCTTCATTTTGTTTCACTGCAACAAGACTCGCAACGAATAATTTTGTTTTAGAAACCGCGTAAAAAGAAGGCAGATATTGCTGTAATGAACACAAGGATGAAGATGATGATGATGATAATGATGATGATGATGATGACGATAATGGCGGTGGTGTTGGAGATGCGACTGGCGATGATGTTGCTGCTGCTGGTGCCTGCAAAGGTGGTGTTGAAAGCTTCAAATAAATGCACTGGGAACACACATCGAAACAGTTTGTTGAAGTTGAATACACTTTCGTATAAGGTGGCACAAACAGCTGCAGCTGTGGCACAAGCACACACCTTCATATACTCGTACATACAGTTAAATATATATGTATATACATATATTTATATGTGTAGGTATGTATGTAATTCGTTATGGATGAAATGTGTACTTTAAAAGCAGTATGTAGTAGATACACTATAATGCAACTGCCACCAGTCAGTCCATTGCTGTAACAACGAACGCACTTGGAGCGAGAAAAACAAAATACAAAAATGAACCAGCAAAATCCAAAACCAACAGATGTGTAGTGCTGTTGTGCAGCAGACAACACAGATGCATGCCACATTTAAAAAGAGTGACTGACTGACTGACTGACTGACTTGACTGCCTCCTATATGCATTAACTTTTACCACCAGCAAAGGTGGCAACAACATTTTCTGTTTGCTGTTGCAAAAATATTCTCGTTGCTTTGTTGTGACGATGATGCATGCAACATTTTATTACAATACTCAGGGCAAGCGCCACGCCACCACCACTGCGAAAAAAAGTAAAAGCAACATTTACTATTTCCCTTAACTAGTAGACCAGGAACTTTAGCAAGCATTTCTAATGGCAAACAACAATATTTCTAACAATTTTTCAAGGCACGCAACGGCAAGACAACAATTGTCTTCTAATGTTGCAACCGCTCTTATTGTATGTAGGTAGGCTCTTAGCAATTTTAACAAGCAGTTGGTATCAAAAAAAGCAAAAAAAAAACAAACGGGTATTATAATAATTGCCAGCTGTATGCAGACATTTTCTTGTGGCAGTCAGAGGAGCCACTACTGAGTACTTTTGATTTGTTTTTTTTTTGTGAGCATGTTGCAAAGGGCGGAAATGTTGTTGTTTTGTGCCACCAACTACCAGGCTGGCAGAATATTAAGTAGCCTGCATTTAATAAAAAATTATAGCAAACACCATTTATCCTTAAGAACGACCAACTTAAAGTTTCTCCTTTTAACACACATCCACATTCATGCAGCGCCCCAATCAGCCTGTAGCTGATTTTGCACAAAAATTTTATTGACGTAGTAAATTCTTTGTTTCGTGCGTTTTTACTTCATTTTTCTTTTACTGAATTTTGTTTCTCCTATATTTTTAAACCACTCGTTTCTTTTGCTGGCTGTCTAGTTTGTCACAGCAAAAGGAAGCATTACTACGAGACAATGGCAACAAAAATATATTTATTATTATAGTCGTCGTGTTGTAGTTGTTATTATTGGTGGCCATGGCGCAAGCAGTACTTGTAGCTTGCTGGCATAATGTTCGAAGTGTATTTGTGGCATAAGAAGCAGATGATGGAAAACACAATAAGTGAAAAGACAGCAAATCCAGTAAAACCGGTTGGCTGTTTAGTGATGTTGAATGCAACCAGCCAGCCGACCACAATCAGACAATTGCCTTTAGTAAGAAAAAGTAGAGCAAGATTCGCTCATACACAGTCAGGAGTAGGGGAAATGGAATAGAGTAAATGGTAAACCTTAAGCGAGGACCAGGGGCCGATCTAAGCAATAAAGCCAATTTCAAAATCTATGCTGAGAACGTCTAAAACTGGATTGCATTGTTTGATATATACGAGAGCCGTTCCAAAATAGAAATAAAATAATAAAAATTATCCCGAGCGCATTCGCATGAAACTGTCTTCTCCTTCTTTGGACACTATTCCCACATTCTAGTCACTGCTTCGAGGTGGTGGACACGTACACAGACGAAAAAAATTTTCAGCAATAAACACGTTTAATTGAAAAAAACTCCAAAATGAATGAAAACTTTAATTGAATCAATTAAACTTTTAATTAAACTAAATTTTTAAACAAAAGTTTAATTGAATCAATTACATTTTTGATTGATTTTTGGTTTTTTTTTTCAATTAAACGCGTTTATCGCATACAATTTTTTTCTGTGTATCTCATCAATAATTACGAATCGACACAAAAACTCGCCTTTATTACATCTTCACGGAGTTTTATTTTTTTTCTCTAGTAAACGAACGCGGCACCCATTTTGAGCACATCTCTTTCGTTTTCAAGATTTTCGATCAATATGCAAAGTATAGCCTAAAATTTCAGCGAACTCATAAACCTTCAGGCGACGATCATCCAATACCATTTTGTGGATTTTCTTTTTGTCAACTCGAACGTCCTCATTTAAACTATGTCCAAAATTGAATCTAGCTCGGCTTTAATATTGGTTGGACTGGACTGGACTTTCAAATGAAAGTATTGAATGATTTAACGGTGACTGGCCCATTTTTTTTACACGTTTCCAAATTCACTGACATCTACTAAATAATGTGGTAGAGCTTGTTTATTAAAGTAATTTGTTTCAAACTACTACTGCCATCTATACGTCAGGACGGCTAGTTTTGCGACCACATTGTAAGAAAGAAAACAAAGTTATAACAGCTGCTCGCGGCGAACTTGGTGTTTGAAGTTCATCCCATTTTTCACTTTGTTGTAGTGAGTCAGCGAATAATTTCATGGTTGGTCTTTTTTAATATTACGAGGATAATTCTTGTAAACGTATTGATCTAAGTAATCTTTTCCGTGCAGGCCATATTAAATAAATCGAAAATACCAAAAATGTTTGCCATAAAATTCTATTATAACTGCCCTTGTATACAAAAGGAATAATTTTGTTTTACAAAAGGTTTATAAAACAAATTTTGAATGGAAATTTGTTTTGTAAACATAATTTGTAAACATAAATTATTATATTTCTGAATAAGGCCTTAAGTCTATAAATACACCAAATCTCGAAAGGACTAAATGTCAGGAAATAAGTTAAAATTTTAAGTGCTTTTAAAGGTTAATTTCATACTTTTATTCACTTTGGCATTTTAGGTTTAGTAAAAGTTCAACATATTTGTATTATGTACAATTTTATACAAAAGTTAACACTTCCAACTCACAAATATCGAAATTAAGCTTTAACACCTGAAATTACTTAAAACTTGAAACTCATTTAAGGTTTAATTAATTTCATACTTGCTCACACTTCCATATTTGATAGCATCTGTGGAAATTTTCAATAAGTGAATCACTGAAATCGCCCCAAGTGTTATTTCGTTAAACATAAATATTGTGCTCTTCACCGAGTATGACTTAAGTACTCTGTAGATAAGCAAATAAACCCAACCCTAACAGTATCTATGTTCGAGTGTCGTGTGCTTGTCGTCGTCAATCATCATCAATGGACTTTTGTGGATTTTTAGCCATTTTTACCCAACTTTGACCTCGATAAAGAGCCATTCGCCACCGCCACCGTCCCAATTTTTTGGTTCATACACTTTTGTTTTGAACCTCATGGAATAGGGTTTGTAGCCATGGTTCCCAGATAAATTGGGGACAAAAACGCCAAATTTGAAGAATAAGTCGAAATTGTATAAAAAATTAAATGTTGCACCTATCTTCAAAAAAAAAAAAACAAAATTAATCCCCCTTATTGTGATTGGCGTCGTCGACGTCACATCAAGACAACAGTAAAAATTTGTCACTTGTCTACTCTTTGTCGAAAACATTTGACTACTATTATTAACATGCTCCATTAATTTACAAAGCCTGACAGATTAGTAAGAGATTGTTAATAAGAGCCAATTGTTGCCGATAAAGAGTAGACAAGTGACAGACAATATTTACTGTCGTCTTGATGTGACGTCGACGACGCCAATCACAATAAAGGGGAATATCTAAAAATCGTTCAAATGAACGAAAAATCGTCAAAGTGCTATTCTTTGAGGACCAAAATCATCGAAATTATCATAAATCGTGGAATATGGCAAACGTGCATCACACATATACATTTCGATGTGCATATGTATGCATGTATATACATATGTATGTATGTATGTACGTGTAGATATAAACAATTATATTGAGCAAGCTTTTTTTTAAATTATTCGCGGATACCTCTGAGCAATACTTTCAAATATTAATTCTAGCCAAAAATTGTGCTAATAAAAAATATTGTTCCTCTAACGGTACTTTCAAGCAGTAATTATTTTTTTTCTTCTTTTCTACCAACAAAGCTTTCATGTTTATACACACACACACACACACACTATTTGTATGCAGGCAGAGTGCCCGTTGCGCAGTTAATAGAGCAAACAGCCACTTTATTGTATCTCCTTTTATAAACTTCACCCTATCAAAAATTAGAAGTTATTGATTTCAACCTGGGCTTAAGTCGCCACATCCGTGATCGTATCGACAATCGTACGAAAATAAATTAAGTGATACGTCAATCGTATAAGCTGAATAGGATTTCAGTACGTTCACGTATGTCATGATCCGAAAATGTTATTTTTACGTGACGAGTTGTACTTCCACGGATGTGACGATTCGACCGCTGATTTTGGAAAACGCACTCGACGTTTTGAGGTGGATTTATGCGTCAAAAAATTTTTGTTTTTTTTTTTATTTGATTTTTTGAATTCGTCTTCGTTTACTTTTGTTAACTTGTTCCTTCAGGGTGTGTAATTTTTCAAAGTAAACTTTAAGCGTCTGAACAGCACAGAAAGTATAAAAGAGAATTAAGCAAAATTTTGAAAGCAAACTTTTCGTGTCTTGTTTTTTTTTAATTTTATAGTGCCATCTGTATTTGTGGAAACTTCCGCTTGTCAACAACGGTCACACTGCATATAACCGCTCTATCTCTCTCTTTTTCTTCCTCTCTCTATGTTTTGGAATACTTTTTATTTTTCCCCACTTTGCAAATTGCAACTTTTACAGCGCACCAACAATATTGAAAAAAGTCTGTAGTTTTACATTAAGAAAACTTTTAAAATGCCACTCAAACTTGCTGAACTCCTGATAAAAAATGTTGCTCAATTCTGTTGCTTTTCTTGTCCAATAACTTTTTCTCCTTTGGATAGATATTATGTATGGCCAACAACATCATAATTCCAAGCAACTTTTAACAAATTGTTATTGTATGCAGCTGTTGCTGTTGTTAAGCAGTTGAGGTTGTGGTGTATCTACAATTTTTATTGAAATGATGATTGTCTGTTACTTGCCGTCGTTGTCGTTGGAAGCAACAAACAACTCGCAGCAACGGAAGAAGTGGCAGCTTGCTTATATTATAGTTAGTTAGTTAGTTAGCTTCTTCTTTCTTTCGTTCTGTTGAAGGGTAGGAGAAGAAACAATAAATAACAAAATTTTTTTTTATTCTCAGCCACATTTTACTTCTTCAAATTGCTTTCTTTTCTGCTTAAAACAAAATAAATAACTGGCAATATTGCTTAAAACTGGTTCGTTCTCCCGATTCTCTCTTACTCTTTGTGTATCTCTTTAAGGGTTTGTTTGTTGCATTTGTTTTTAATTTCCACAATTTTACACTCCCTTGTTGGTTTGCTTGATTTTGGGGTGGATTTTTCAAGGAGTTTCTTAGGGATATTTTATGTGTTTCCCATTTAATTTTTAAGTTTCTGGGTGTTCAAAGGAAGAGTTTATTAAATTTTTGCACTATACAACAAAGGAATGGGTTTAATAAATTTGTAAAACATTTGGTACGACTTTTAATGTCACCATAAATTAAGCAAAAAAAAAAAAAAAAAAAAAAAAAAAAAAAATACAGTAAATTTTTGTTTAAGTAATGAAATTCAAAAATAAAATTTTGCAAATAAAATTTATTTTACTGGCAAATATGCTTAAAATTTTACTTCAGCTTTAAAGTGCTAATCTTAGTGGGCGCTGAGCTCGAGTTCTTGATGGTCGATTATTAAGATATATACTTCCACATTATCGGAAATAACCGGAAAAGCGAGAACCAGATCGAACTAGTGAAATTAATGCAGCTCTAGAGTGAATTATGTTATTCCATAATTTCTTTTCTGGGACATTGGTCGACTTTAAGGCTGAAGCTAACAAAATCCGTCGCACGTTCTACATCGCTTTTCCATTGGCTTTGTCACATTCCGTACGTATCTGTCAACGTAAACTACTACAGTTGGCCAAATTTTAACGTGCATTAGAGTTTGAAACTATCAGTTGGTTTTTTGCTTTGTTTTGATTTGATTTTGTGGCAGCAAAAAAAAATTTGGAAATTTCGAACTTTACTTCACAACCAGTTTTTTTTGGAAGTTTGCTTTTAAAAATTACTATTTTGTATAAATTTTAAAAGCCTAATTTTGTAAAACGCAACGCTTAGCGTTCACAAATTTTATATGTAGGTATTTTGTTTTCGTAATTTACAATTTTCCCGTAAAAATTTTTTAACGCTAAGCGTTGCGTTTTACAAAATTAGGCCCTAAGTGTGAAAGTTCGAATGTAAAGGTATTTGTATAACTGTTTATTTTAAAAAAACTGACATTTGAGTCGATTTCGAAATTTCGAAATTAAGTGCGAATATTCGAAAATTGATGTTAACACCATTTGGAACAATTTAAGTCAAATGGAAAACGCTAGTTCGAAACTCAAATATTACATAAATTTAAGAATTTTTGCTTTCTTGAAATTCTTGCTATTCGTCAATTCCTATTGGAACATTAAAATTAAACTCGTTAAGTTCGAAAATTCGAACATCACACAACAATTCGTATATTTACGTTGTTACTTTTGTATAACATAGAGGCTAACAAATTGCCCTTTAATAAAAATGCTCAAAATTGATGCATTAAGATTAAGTTCGAAAATTCGAAAATTACCCAGTAAGCAGTTTTTAATTTTTTTTTTGCATTTTTGTAACATATGCTGCTTCTAAGTTGCTGTTTAATGCAAGTTCGAGCATTCAAAATCCAGTCTGAAACTAAGTTCGAAAATTCGAACATTACTAAATATATAATTAGTATCTTAATTTAAAATAATTAAATCAAACTGTCATTTAATAACAATGGAACAATCACATTGTAGTAGGAAATTAAGTTCGAAAATTCGAAAATTGCATTTAATGCAATTTGGAACTTAAATTCGAAAATTCAAGCATTATATACTAATCGTTATATCTGTGTGTTTGCTTTTATGGATGTATGTATATAGGATTAAGAGTTATAGAATTTCGATTTTATATCAATTAAAATATTCGAAATTAAGTGTTCGAAAATTCGAACATTATACAATAGCCTAATAAATTTGCATATTAGCTTAAGAACACTTGCGGAACAAGTTTACTCAAAATTAGTAGAAAATTGATAATTTTGTTCGGTAAATTTAGGGTTTAATATAATAAAGGGTATTTCCTTATTCCCCCTATGCCATTATTTTATTCGTAAAGTTTGCATATGGTAGAAGTTTGTATTGTATTTTCTGGTATTAATTTCACAAATGCTGTTTATTTTTTTTTATTTTAATATTCCTTAAACTTAAAAATAGAACATAGTTCCAAACAGAAGGGGTTGTTTCTTTTGCCTTTAACAATTTCAAAAAAGGCTAAAGAGAACGCGAAATTATGCTTAAGTAATAAGTAAAAGGTGTTTGAAATTTCCCAAGCGATATTCCTAGCAAATAGTTATTTTTTTTATATCTACTTTTTTTTCAAAACTTTAAATTTTAACACTAAGTTTGTGGAGTTAAATTTTAAAGGGTGACACTGCCTGACAGAAAGCAAGAAGATGTTAAAGTTTTAAGAAACGAATTTTTTTAAGTTTTCCTCCATGTTGCATTCAGGTTATAGGTCAAAGTCCTTAAAATGGTATGAATATTATCTTGTATCTTTTTAATGTTGAACATGCATACATACATATGTACATCTTTACATAAATATAAATGTATCTATGTATGTATGCATGTAAGTATGCATGTAAGTATGCTTGTCGTTTTTCTATTTTCTCGTTTTGTATTATTTTTCTATTAATTTAGTTTTGTTTATTGTTTTTATTTTCTGTTCATTGTATCCACTTTTTTGTTTGTTATTATGTTCGTGGACTTCGTATGTTATGAACAAACAAAACAAACAAAAAAAGCTTTATAAGTGTGTAGTTTTGCATCACATTAAAATGTATTCTGTGCACCTAATAATTCACCAACTAAAACAAAATGGCACTTTCAAATGAACGAACGGAATTGAATAGAAAAAGAAGTAGCGGGGCGGTGGCAGCAGAAACAACAAATTTATGTCGCACTTTATATTTTTGTTTTATTCATGTACTACTACCGCACAATCTTTAGGAGAGTGGGAGAATAACAAAAAAAATAAAATAAAATAAAAACAATATTTGAAAAAAAAGATGTCTTCAATTTACATTCATTCGCCTCATAAAAACAGAGTCTTCGTTTAATAGTGTCGAATGCAAGTGAACGACTAATCGCACTGTATGTTGTTACTCGTAGGCAGGGCAGTATCTTTAAAGTGGAATATACATATATTAAGGGGCCTTTTTATTATATGTAAATACGTAAATTTTTTTTATAAGTACTGCCTATTTTGACTGGTCTCAAAACGGAATTTCATAAGAAAATTTTGTTCAGCCATGAATATAACTTTTTACTGAAAAGTATACACGTTAATAAGGGGCCATTCACATATTACGTAACGCTATTTTCGGAGTTTTATAAGCTTACGCTTTGAACAAAATTTCCAGTATAAATTTTCTAAACCGTAACAAATCCTTAATTGTTCCCTTAATTATGAAAGTGATCTAAGTCATATGCATGTTTTTAATTTGAAATATTAAATAAATATTAAAAAAATTAAAAAAATCTGTATATATAAAAATTAATCCAATTGGACCAATACACCCCATTCCTTTTTGTTTTGTTTGTTATTGTCTGGAGAAGAAGAATATGAAAGAAAAAATTAAGAAAGTTGCGCGGAACAGGGCAAAACGGGAATAATTTGTGCGGTTGGTATTTTTCTGTTTTTGATCAAATTGGTATAAATTCAGTTTAAAGTCTACTCAGTTTCTTTCTGGATGGGAACGGAGTCGCGGGGAAATTCTAATATTTAATAAATTATATTTATATTACTCGAAACTAGTACAACTATAAATTAAAGCGACCTTTAAACCTTTTCCGAAAAATTTGAAAAAAACTTGAATTTTCCTAAATACCAACTACGAACCTCGTAGCCCGTAAGTACCGGTTCACACAATTCAGCTTTGAATCGTCAAGTCCTGAGTTTCAGGGAGTGATAAGAAAAGACAGTGGGGAGGGGGTACAGACTTGGCCATACCACTCAAGTTTTTTTCCCTTTTGTTTTGTCATTCGTAATACTACACGAACTTGAATGTGTGTGAACGTAAGCGCAGTTTCAAAAGAAAATTTTACAAAGCCTTAGCAAATAAACTTGATGTGTTTGAACCAGGACTAAATAGCTTTCACTGATTATTCGGCGAGTACGCCCAAAGTCTTGGACTATCTTATAAAACTTTTTACATAAGTTCTAAGGATGAAAAAGAGCAAGAAACCTTCCCTGTCATTGCCCCAGATTCAGAGACTTAAGACATAAGATGTTTGGCCAGAGAAGGCCTCACAGATAAATCCTGTATCATTCATATTGATTTACACAGGATTTATATTTTTTTTTTCAACAAACAGAATGACTGAAAAATAAAGACATCTCATAATATTGCATTGTTCTGGCGAAAAATAAATTTTTTCTTGACCAAATGCGGTCGTTTTTTTTAAAATCCTCATTAAATCCATCCAATAAGTTGGCATAGTAAAAAAACGGTCGCCAAGTCACCACAAGAAATACACTGTTTATACTGCTGTTTGTTTTTTATTGTGTTGTGCTGAATTCACTTTTCGTCCACGGCTACAAAATGCCACAAAAACTTGTCCATATTGCGGTTGAATAACGTCAATATTGCGAAGTTGTAACACGATTGCGTTTGTAGTTGATTGTGAACGAACGCTTTCTCATACCCAAACTGAGCAATGGGAGATGCCTTTTAGCTTGCACAATCTCTTTCAATCATTTTCAACATCCGATCGACCAATACCATATCGTGAATTTGTTCAATTGCCTCGTGTGTAGAGATCTCAACTAAGTGTCCAGAATGTTCGGCATATTCTGTACTGTACTGCCACAACGAAATTAAGTAAACCACATGTTTACCATTGACATTTAAGGTGGAATGTACCTGCATTTTTCATCAAGCTTGGTTTGAGCGATGGTTTTTTCCAGAAAAACTAATGCTTAATGCTTGATAATCAAATTCAAACCACATTTGTGATACATACGAGTACATGCATGTGCATTTATTAAATTTTTTTTCTTGCTGGTCATTTTGTTTTTACTTATAATCATATGTTTGATAATCATCTCTTTCGGCCTTGTTAATGCTGACAATACTAGATATTAATAAAAGATCATGTCTATGATAAATAACCGCGGAGAACTATTACCAACTCAACTTATAAACTTTTATTTTTCCTAATGTACCACTTTTAATAATTAATAGCAAGCTATCAAATTTTGACAGGAGTCAACTAACAGGGTCAAGTGTTGCCCTCTCACTTAAGAGTTGAGAAATTTAACAAGTCACATACTTATTGATAATTTTCTCAAAATAATCTGAAGGCCCCCGTAGCCGCATCGCCTTAACTCCCTCAACTATCTTACAATCTATTTGTTCATTTATCTATGCAGTATAAAAATTTCAATGCATGAGTTGAACAAAAAAAGTTGTAGATAAAATGTCCTAAATACATAAATTGAAAAAATAACAAACAAAAAAAAAAAAGAAAAGAAAAAAATATATTGTAATATACCTATAAACTTATTTTATCATCTATCGTATGAATATTTTTATATGTATATTAACTGAAAAAAGAAACTAAATAAAAGAAGAAATACGGAGGTTTTCAGACAAAATAAAAATATAATTTGGAGACATATTTTTTTATTCATCATTATATTTAACAGGCATTAAGAAAAATACACATCGTCCATGTCGATTTATTGTTTAAACTTAATTGTATTTTTTTTTTTTTTTTTTGCTAAAGCTCTCAAATAAAGTTAAACACTGCGAATACATATTTATATATATATACATATATGTACATATGTAAATGAATAACAATTGTGTATATTTGTATGTACATATGTACTCGTATAACGCTCATTTATTGCCACATAGTCATAACTCAAAATACACGCTGTTACTCACTGTCCCACATTGTCTAATGACTTTTTAGAAAATGCAACCCTGTTCTAATAGAGTTTATGGAAAGTAACAAAAGACAATAACCACTCATTAGATAAGTACCTTAATTCAGTAACTTTTATAACGATAATCGTATCGCTATAATAAATACCTATGACGAAAATTTATCGACTTTGCTATTCAGTAACATATTTTAACGATATTCGCTGTCGGTTGACGTAAAAAACTTGAAATCACAAACACAAATTCATTTAGTTTTTCTTTTATTCTTTTTTGTGCTTTTCGCTTATTTTTGAGATTTTTTATGCAGAGATGCCACATGATATAAAATTAAAAAAGAAGTTACAGAATCACATTATTGTTACCGCAAAAAAATACAGAAACCAGGTACAGGGTCGCATTTTCTAAAGAGTCGAACCCTTATGTTGTTTTGATCACATAAAAATAAAAGAATATTTTTTATCTGAAATTAAATTTTTGTTATTTTGCATCGTTCAAGAGAATATCCAAGCTGCTGTGAAATAAGAGAGAAGAAAATTTTTGAATGTTTTCATTGATTCATATGTAAATTGACAACTTATGCATATTTTTTTTTTGTGGCAAAATTAACTTTTTTGAGTTACGTTTATGTTGCAATAAAGGAGCGATATGTCTGTATAAGGGGAAATAAAAGCAATCTATAAAAAAATTATTATTTAAAAAGTTGTTAGGAAAAACACTTTCGTTCTGATATGATTCCCGATTAACTGACAAGAAAAATATCAATATTTTATTTTTCGCCCATTTTTTTTTTTTTGAAATTAGAAAAAGAGAGATTTCAAAGAAATCCCCTGTCACTTTCCGTTTGCTATTGTCGTAGTAGTAGCAGCAATTAATCAATATTTTAAGTATCATGACTTATTGTTCCGACAGATGTTTATTTATTTGTAGATTTTGTAGATGTTCGAGTACGTAACTAGTTAGTTACGAGTATAAGGGTGTTTATTTTATTATCATACGTCATTGGAAGTGGCAAGCAGTGGGCAAATTTATGGGGTTATAAAAGCTTAATAATGTTTCCTTATGCATTGCTTGCAGTAGCAGCATCTTCAAATAATGGGGTACAGTCGCTATCGATTGCGTTTGAATATAAAAATCTGGATTCCTTTTCTATCCAAGAGCTAAAAACAAGTCTGCTACATTTATGGGTTTTCGCTTACAGTTTAGGAAATATTCGAGAAAAAAAATTAAAATTTTGCCTTTTTTACCAGCCTTGGTACACTGTTCTGCCAATGGGGAAGTCATATCTTGTTCGATTCAGAAAAGGAAACCTATTATGAACTAAGAATAAATTTTGAAACAAAAGAAATTTGGTATCCAAAATCAAAAGTTATACGCAATTTAAATTAAAATTTTGAAAATTAAAATTTTGCCTTTTTTACCAGCCTTGGTACACTGTTCTGCCAATGGGGAAGTCATATCTTGTTCGATTCAGAAAAGGAAACCTATTATGAATTAAGAACAAATTTTGTAACAAAAGAAATTTGGTATCCAAAGTACAATTAAGTTAAAAGTCATACCCAATTTAAATTAAAATTTTGATTCGATTTTTCGCCATTTTTTTTGCAGCAAAAAGTGGGGGTTTTTTTTTTGCAAAATTACCAACCCCATATTTGTGCTTATTCAAAAGGTAATACTATAAGAAATAATACAAAAAAATTTTTTTTTCGAAAATTTCTTTATTGAAGGCACCAGATCGTTTCGAAATAGACCTATTTTTGCTATACATATAAAATTTAAGGCCTTTTTTTTCTTAAATTCCAAAGCCGGAACCAAAAAATTCATCATGCCACCTTAAAACAAGATATGTTTTTAATTATTTCCAAAAATATTGTCCGGCGAAAAATAAGAGCAATACAGCAAAAATACTGAAAAAAATCCCATTTTCGGGATTTCGCAAATTTTTTTGGGAATTTGCCTGGAACTCAAAAGCAAATTCTATTTGTTCTTACTTTCTGTGTATTAATTGCATCATTTTCCACCTAAACGAAAATACTGATGAAAATTTATCACGAGCTGTAGCTTATAATAATAAGCTGGTATGTGATGTTTTGATACTTATATTCGCACAATTTTCACCAATGTCTGGCTTTACAAGACGCATTCGTTCAAAATTTAAAAATAATTCAATTCTTTATTGAAATGATTTACAGTATACGTAAGATGAACTTTTATCTAAATGAAGTTGAGTTATTTTTGACTTCTATTGTGTATTTTCGAAGACGGTTAATTTATTTTTTTGGAAAAGTTTTATGTGGGGTCATTTTGTACACCACTATTCACTACTTCTTTCGCACTCTATAAAATTTGTTACTGCACTCGCCATCAGTATGTAACAATTTTTATTATTTATAATTGTCATTGTGTGTTTTTTTATATCAAGAGTAAATTATTTATTATACGTATGTACATACATATGTATGCGTAAATAAAATATGTATGTGAGTGTATACGCGTGAATTTAAATGTATGGAGTATGTGCTTTTTTTATAACTCACAAAATGTAGACATGAAAAAGAAAGAAAACGCTGATTGAAGAAATATGAAAAAAAAATTACAATAACCAAAAGCCAACAAAAATGACTGAACAGAAAATATAATGGATAAAATACTAAACAGTTGTTGGCTGTGAATTGCTGAGAGCCTGTTTGAAATTTTAAGAAAGATCCGTTTTTATCTTAAATTATTACAACAAAAATATCGGAAATAAAAGATTTTTTTTTAACTGAGCTTTTGGATAAAATGCATACATACATACAACATACATACGTGCAAACTTAGTAATATAAAAAAATATTACAAAATAGCAAGCAGCAAGCAAATACAACAGAAATCGCAAGTGAATGGAAGGAAGCGCTTTAACATTTCAAATTGGCAAACAAATAAAGTTGCAAAAATACACTTGGGCAAGTCACTTCTGCGACAGATTCTGCAAATATGTAAAACAAAAATCTAATTTAACTTATGTATGTATTTCAAAACTAGAGATGGCTCAATTCCTCGATTATTATTATTAATTATTTATTAATCGAGGCAACCAAACTTCAGTTGCCAAATTAAAATTAGTGTTTTAGGGCCAATTTCACCAACTCTATTTAAATATCAATTCATATTTAAATGTCGATTTTCATTCATTTTTGTATGGAAAAATGACTTTTAAATATGAATTGATATTTAAATAAGTTGGTGAAATTGGCTCTTAGTACTTCTCTAGTTTTTCTTGTTCGATATGGGAAGTTTTTTACTCAAATATATTTGGCAACACTGCATACTTCGCCCACTCAAAGGAGGAATAGTTTATTTAATTTAATTTGACCACTTTCTTGCTTTAAAAACTATACAGCAACTAAAAATTTGTGTTGAAATAAACAGCTGTTAGTTGTCGGTTGCCATCATTCGTGATAACCATTCAAGTTAAAATTAGTGAAGATACACAATACAAAAAAAAAAAAAATAGTTGGGTTGACTCACAGAAGACCAAACTGAGTTGAGTTAAGAACCGTGATAGGGGCGATAATCAGAACAAGGTGGAGCCCAATTTATGTCACCTCTTCTGGAGATAAAATTTCCATCAGGAATTACACGAACTCGTAGCAAAGACGTATTCAACGTGAGTGACGTTGCTCTGCACTGTTCGTTGTCCCATCATGACGGATTTCGATAATTTATATATATTTTTTGAAAGCTAATTACAGCTAAATTCTCGCAAGAGGTGCGTAACTCGACACTGTAGATATTCTGTGCTATTAGCAGGGAACCCGCAAATATTTGATACTTATACAGTTTCAGAAATTTTATGAATTTTGATTTGTTAGTGCATATTTTTGCATATTTTTACCCTTTAAAGCATGTATTTGCATATGTCAGTCTAACACGCATATTTTTAGCATTTTTTTTTTAGAGTTTTGGAGAATATTTGACGATTTTAAGGCATATTTTGATACTTTATAGAATTTTTTTTTAATTTTAATATGTTGGTCAAACTTTTTATTTTTATTTCTCTCCATGTGAATCTTATTTCCAAGGTTCTATGCACAGACTCTATGCTATAGCGTATATATTTGGCTTATTTGTTACGCCATACTACTACAGTTGCTTTGAAAAAAAAAAAACCAATCACTCCACAATTATCCAACTTTTGACGATTCAATAAAAGTATTGGACGTTAATTTCAACAAAAAATTGGGTTTTGTCAGTAGTGACGGACGTTGCCCGATTACATCAGTAGAAGTTGAAAAAAAAATTGGGTATAAAAGTATATTTAGATGTGACTGGCAACGATTTGTATTTGAAGATCTAAAGGAATATTTATCCTAAATTTATTTCCAAATTTTTAATTCAGATATATTTTGAAGCTAAAGTCACATTTTATTTCCTTAAATTGTTTATTGTTTTTTTTTAATTTATATTTTTTGTCTTATTTTCATATGCAAATGTTATTGAAGTGCTGGATTACAAATATATATATATATTTTTTTTCCAAATAAATCAGTTTATATTATATTTTAGAGCATATTTTCAAGTTTTTAGTGCATATTGATTGCGCCTAAAACCCTTTTCATAGGTTATTTGGGGTTTCCTCGGTGATAACTTTTCGCAGCTGGCAACGCAATTGAATTTGGGTGGCCATTCATAATCGAGCCGAATCTACAAAAACAAAGTTTTTAGAAGATAACAAAACGTAACAACTGGTGTCAAAAGTGGGATTGCAAAAGTAAAATAAAACTCCTACCTTTAAAAAGATTAAACGTAATAATATATCTTCAGTTGAAATGCAAAACTACGTAACTAATAAAAATTTAAAAACATTTTATTAATTATTGAGTTACACACATCCCTACAAACCTTCGAACTTATTTTCAAACCTTTATTATAACCATCAGCCGTTCAATAGAGGCAAATAATTGGTTTTTATTATTTTATTTTATTTTCATACAGTCTTATTTTTTTTTGCCGAAAGACTTTAGATTTTTAGAGTGGGTAGTAGATGTGAGCTCTGTGTATTATTTTCTTGCAAAAAGAAAAATTACAAAATTTTTAGTTGAAACCCCGATTAGAGGATCAATTGCGATATGTATAAAAAATATTATGATTAGCAATCTTCAAACTGCATTTGAAACACCTGGAATATCTTGACAAAACTCTGCTACTAAAATGAACAGTAAAAATAACCGCAAAATTTTTTTAATTCTATAGATACGTATTTACTAATTTGAAAATTGTGGCAACATTTTTCGATTCAATTTATTACCATCGATTTTAGTTTCGTTATTAGGATGACCCAGAAAGATGGATGTCGAAATATGTAATTAAATTTGAACCGATTTCGAAAATGCTGCTTGCTGAGTTCGTTTGTTGTCGGAAAATCGAAAATTGTAAGGAGGATTTTAGTTTTTTTTTGCGTACAAAATACCTCTCTTGCATTATTTGTGCTACTGCACGTATGTACATATTGCCTTTAATGCAAAAATAAAAAACCATACAAATGTTACAATCATGCGCAGTTGTTATATACGAACTATATAATATCTACTCATATTCCTTTTTAATTTCAAATCCATTCTTGTTTGATATTCTTTTCCTGTTTGTTGGCATTTCTATCAGGACGGCAATTTTTTTAATTGAAATTAAAATTAATAATAATAATAATAAAAAATAATGACTTAGGGCCTTTCTGTATTAAGATAACGATGTGTAGCGTCAGCTGAAATGTAAAACCAAGTAACTAACAAAAAATTAAAAAATCGCATTTTTAAAAAAATTTTGAGTATTACATCGAAAGAAATGTCCCTAAAAACTTTCAAAAATTTATCATAACAATCAGCCGAATCAAAAATTAACGGCCTGGCCCACGATGTCGACAAGAAAGTTTCATTCGCTTACTTACATTGAAAACAAAAACAAATTCTCTTACGTGGGCCAGGCCGTAAATTTGTAAATAAACTTTAATTCAGCCAATTGAATACATAATTTTGTTTAATTTTTTCTCTCTGCTATAACATTTAAAAAATGTGTAGTTACTTTTATGCTTTTCGGAAAACCATTCGTATGGCTATTAAAAGTGATTTTTTTTTCTCGGAAAGCAACTTTTTCGACTTGGCTTACAATTTTGCTGGTAATCACAAAACTGATGGCATTCTATTTTGCTTGACCGATTGGTTTTGTCTCTGAAAAGCTTGGCAACACTAGCTGTTTACCCCAACTTCCGTTAAGTGTTGCTCTCTGGCTCTCTTTGCGCATTTTATTTTCTGCTGCCATATATGTATTTCTTTAGAAATAACCCTGCTGGAAAAGTAGGCATAAATTACATAAATAATGGGAGAAATAATGTATTATTTTCCAAAGCAAGGGAATGCATTCCCTTAGAAACGAGGGAGTAATTTGATCAAACACAATAATTATCACGTGCATTACCACATCTGTGGAAGAAAAATGTATAGTTATGAATTATAGAATTCATTCCTCGGACGTATTAAAATAATTCATTACTTTCCTAGGACATGTTCTGTGTTAACCAGTGTTGCCAGTGAAATTTCAAGAAAGATACATTTTAGTTTCCAAAAAGATACATTTGTTCCCAAAAAGATACATTTTGTAAAAAAATTTTAAAGTTCATTTTTAACGTTTAACATTTATAAACATAACATTTTTATTTCATATTTAATGAATATTGTAAAGAAAATGATATCGTATAAATTAATTTTTATATTTATTTAAGTCATAAATATTAGGCATGTAATTTTTAAAAATACAGTAAGCAAACTTTAAAATTAATTACAGTAAAATCCCGATAATTCGTAATTGCAAGGGACCGGCCATTTCTTACGATTTATAGGGGTTTTCGATTTAGTGGGGTTTCGATTTAACGGGGTTAAAATAAAATAAATACGAATTAACGGGGTTTTTCAATTTGTTTACTAAAACGATAAAAAAACATAAGAAACAAAAATTTTTTGTTTTTGTAACACCGACAGAGTTTTATGCGCTTTGACATTTTTCTTTATTATTCATGTAACAAACTGATCTTAAAAAAATAAACACACACACAAGCAAAAGCAAAAACCCACGCAAAAAAATAGCGGTAAACAAAAAATAATTTTTTACATGTTTCTGTTGTTTTTATTACGAATTATAAGTGGTAGTTAGCACACAATTACGATTTATAAGAGGTAAAGAAGATTTTATTTAAAAAAAAAATTACGAATTAGCGAGGGGACCAAAATGTATGGAAATCTTACGAATTAACGAGATTTTTTCAAGGGACCGACAGTTTATTACGAATTATCGGGAATTACGATTTATCGGGGTACGAATTATCGGGATTTGACTGTATATGTACACAACTATCTTTATTGTTATCAAAACAAATTAATTTTTGTGAAAATTAATATACGAGTTAAGGCGCTTTTACTAAGGCGATTATATCAAAAAGTTCATAAAAATTTCCTGAAAATAAAAAAGATGTTCTTTTTTCTCAAAAAAAAAGGTGTTCATACTTTCGGTACATTTTGCGTACAGATTCAAAAGATTCGAAAAATATCCGGATTACACATGGTACCTGAAGTCATCAAAAGATACGAAAAATGTATCTTTCGTATCCTAATGGCATCACTGGTGTTAACGGTAATGAATTGTGGATTCAAAAATTATACATGCTGTGCATTACCTTCTCCTTTACTATTTATTACCTTTTCCCACTGGGAAACAAAAAATATTGGGAGCAATAATACGTTGTGCTCCCCTTTGATTATTTGCTTTTTTTTATTGTGTACATTTTGTACATTCATATGTATGTTTGTATGTATGTATGTATGCACGTACATGAATATGAACAAAGAGCATGAAATATTTTTATATGTATGGCTGTTTGTTTGGCTTGTTAGTTAGTTCTTTGCCAGCTACAAAAAGTTTTTAAACGTCATATCCAACTAAAATTACTGTGCGCCTGGTAAATTTTGCGATAGACGCGCAACGCTTTCGACATGAGTTTCTAAAATGAACGTCGTTGTCGTTTCTAGCTATAAAAATGCCAATATGGCTCGGCGTTCATTGTAGTCACAACGCCTCGGTTACGAAAAGCTTACTGAAATGCATTAACAACACCAGCATTGTGTTTTGTGAAAATAAAAAAAATATTTAAACGTCGTTAAAACGCTGCTGCTTGCTGACTATTTAGTATCTTGGTCGGTTGGTACTTTTAAAAAAATTTCGTGTTGTCGCCGTTATGCTTTACGAACGCGTCAGCCAGTAAGCAAGCAATCTTTTTTTATTAAAAGTGAATGCCGGTGGTTAACTAACTAACTAACTCTGTTTAGTAGTCAGCGGATTGCTTACTATTTTACTCTTTAGCAGTATAAATACATACATATGTACATACTCGTATGTACATGTGTATATTAATTTCATACATATGTACATACATATATATCTACGTGAGTAGCTACATAATTATTGTATTTACAAACACGTACATACATATGTAGATATATAAGTATACATATGTAGGTTTGTATGTATGTACGTAGTAGATATCTCTGAAAAAGCTTTTTGAGTTAAATTCCCTTTGTAACCAAAAATTTTAAAGTTTTAAAACGCTCAGTATATTATTTATTGCCCAATATAATTTCAGTTCTTATTCTCGTATATATGTATGTATGTATATACATCAGTGATGCCATTAGGATACGAAAGATACATTTTTCGTATCTTTTGATGACTTCAGGTACCATGTGTAATCCCGACATTTTTCGTATCTTTTGAATCTGTACGCAAAATGCACAGAAAATATGAACATCTTTTTTTTTTTTGAGGAAATATGAACATCTTTTTTATTTTCAGGAAATATATATGAACTTTTTGATATAATCGCCTTAGTATAATTTTAATTTTTACAAACATGAATTTGTTTTGATAACATCCAAAGATAGTTATGTACATATAAATAATTTTAAAGTTTGCTTACTGTATTTTTAAAAATTACATGCCTAATATTTATGACTTAAATACATATAAAAATTAACTTATATGATATCATTTTCTTTACAATATTCATTAAATCGTCGGTTGGTTACTGGTTTGATGTATGTAACAAAAATGTGTTTTCGCGAAAATCGATGAAGAATGTTTAGTTCATTAGTTTTATAAAAATACACGATAGAATTTTTGTTTAATAATAAAAGAAATGGATACATATGTTTTTTGGTCAAACTTAAAGTTGATAAACTTTTTACATCCAACATCAAAAGTTATTAGGATTTAAAGTAAAAATTACAAAAATTTTTGTTAAGGCATGCCCCAATCATAACAACAATATTCTTCACTACTTGTTCAAGTAAGTTAAATTACTGTGATATTTTCTATCAATTTTTTCATGCAACATAACATTTGAAAGAAAAACAACGGAAGAAATAAAAGGCAGTTTGAATATATTTAATAAAAGAAATTTTATTAATAAAAAATAAATATCAATTTCATTTGATTAAAACATAACACAATAATAAAATTTTTGTATTTTGCTTTGAATCACGTTCGTTGAGTAGAGTATGCATTGATATACATCATAACAATTGCGAATAACAATATTAATACTTTTACGTTGGAAATGTGCCAAATATCCCAAAAATTTACGATTGCTGTAAAACAATTTTTTAAATGTTCAACAATTGTGGAAATGGCGCAATATTGCAGCTCTATATATCCTGATATACTCAAGATATCAGAAAACTGATAACGAATTTGGAAAGAGGACACATTATTCATATATAATCAATCAATAACTCAATTTTTTTAAAAATGTGCCATACATCAAACCAGTAACCAACCGACGAAATATGAAATAAAAATGTTATGTTAATAAATGTTAAACGTTAAAAATGGACTTTATTTGCTAGTGATTAAGCGATGTCTATATGCATTTCATTGTTGCTTTAACAAATCGTCAGTAGACTTTAACCACACATTTTGAATCTTATGCACAAACTTCCAAAAACTATTTGAGAATTCACAAATAATAATATTTTTGAAAATCACAAAAGCAAAATAAGCGTAGTAGGCTTAGAAACTCATACAAAACCCAGCAAATAATTTTTATTCGATATGAATCTATTTTATTTTTCTACACCTTTATTAATATGTCGAATAATAAATTTCTTGAATGTTAAAAATGGACTTTAAAATTTTTTTACAACATGTATCTTTTTGGGAACTAAAATGTATCTTTCTCGAAATTTCACTGGCATAACTGATCTACATATAATAAACACAGTAGACTCTCGATAATTTGAAACGCAGAGGAATAGCGGAAAAGTCAAGTAACACTGTGCAATAGTGAAAAATAGACACGGTTTTGACAGTATATGTTCGATAGTACTACCAAAGAATAGTAAAATCCTATACTCAGCTTAGAAATTTTGATGACCAATTTTTGTATGGGCCTCCAAAGATTTCGAAAATCGGTGCGCCCTCAAAAAATGGTGTCAGCAGTTTTTGGCTAACAAAAATACTTGTAAGTACGTATTGATGATATTGGTGAAGAATAATGCATTACTCATACGTACTTATATGCAAAATATACTCGTATACTAACTGCCATATTCATAAAAAATATTTCAGCTTTATTAAGCGCTTATTTGAAAAATTTTAAATAAACCTGTAATAAATCAAAAAATTTTTTTTATGAATTAGGCCGCAAGTAGTCACCCCTATCGTGAATATTTTTTCCCTCAAATGTTTCCCCTTTTCACAAAATTGCCATCGTGATTTTTTTTTTGATTCCCCTTATCATGTGAATTTTTTCACTTTTCACTTGGTTTTGTTCACTATATTTTTGCTTCGAATTATATATTAAAAGTTATAAATATTTATTTTTAGTGCAATAATAGCAAGTAAAGTCCATGATTCTTAACAATAATTCACTGCAATACCTTTTTTCATGAAGGATGAATCTCGTTGGGTCACACAAATTTCATGTGGTGGTATACTAAAGAATTTTTTCCGCTGCACCTAGAATATTTAAAAACACAACTCTAAAGTTAAGAACAAAAAATATTTATTTGGATCCTAAAATTTGTGTATTTGAGGTTTTTTTTATGATGTTTAAATAAAAATGGCCGATCCTTATGTGTATTTATCTCCTGATTACGATGGCGTCATTAGTTTTTCTTTATCAGCTCTGGTTTCAAAGATATAGTGACATTTAGCATTTGCATAATTTTCACCACTTTTTGTATTATTCCGTTAAAATTTCACACATGGTCATCCAAGCTTAAAAATACTTTCTAGATTATTAATCTACACAAAAATCTCTTTCATCTAGATAGAGTCACACTGATGAATATATCAGAATATCTTAATGTTATTGTAAGGATATTAAAAATCGCGTGTTTTGAGTTTAGTCCTTAAAATTTTATTGATTATAAATTTTTTAACCTGGTACAACTAATTTTGTATTTTTTTCGCTGATTACGGAAATAGGTCTATTACCTTTCTAACCCCTCTAATTTCAGAGATATTGTGCTTTACATAAAAAAAATTACTTTAGATTTTTCTTTGCAAATGCCATCAAACAAAATTGTTTTTTATATTACATTTGTCAATGTACACGACATTAATGCAATTATAACACACAAATAGGAATATTAGCAGTGTTATACCATGTGTGAAGATTTATCTTATTTTTAAAGTTTTTAGACATGTTAAACTGCCAGATATTCTGTGCTGTAAAGATTTTGCGTTATTTAGCTTTATGTAAATTATGTTTGCTAGTTCACTAGGAAAACAAAATAAATTTTAACTGAATTTGATTTCGAAAAAAATTAAATGTATATTAAATATACTTTGAGTAAAATCACACAAAAAAGATTTTTAATGAAAAAATAAAATTTTTTGCTCGACTTGAAAATTTTTTTGATAAATAAATATGGCAACACTGTGTATTACTTAAAAAAAGAGAGATAGATTCTTCTTGTTGAAACATAAAGAAGCCGATTTGCGAACAAATTAAAGTTCAACAAAAATCAACATAACATTGAGCGGAGCAAGAAAGAAACGCTTTTCAAACAGCAAATAAAAAAGTAAAAAATCCGTTGAAATGGCACAGGTGGTCAAGAAGAACCAAGCCAACCAGCAAAAGAAACTCAAAGTGAGCATAATAAAAATTAACACAAAAAGCGCATAATCCACCAGAAATTTCATAACAAACTCGAGACCAGACGACCAACCAACCAACCAACCAACCCACCCCGATCATCAACCAAAAGTATTATTAGCTAGATTTACTACTACTAACTAGTATGTAAGCTAGTAAGTGCATTAACAGCAACGGAGGCCAGCCACACTAAGAAGAGTGTGACTGACTGATGGTTGTTGATTTGTTAAACTGTATAATAATAGCAGGGATAAATAAATGTTTGGACGGATGGCTAGATGACAACGAGTTGTATCTATTTGTCATACTTTTTGTTGCTGGCTGGCAACCCAACCACACCATCCATGCAAGTAGCAAGTCAGCGACACCGTTTAACAACGAGCAATTTACGTGCGAACATCACGTTAAATTCGCGTCTGAACACGAGCAAGCATTTTACCAGGCATGCAGAAAGGCAACGTCAGCTGATGCGCTGAAACGTTGGCCAGAAAGCGCACACACGAAAGGTTTTTTTTTTTTTGCTTTGTTATTTATTTTGTATAAGTATCTGTGTTGGAAAGAAGAAACTACAGCCCGCCCCACTTCTAAAATTTTAAACAAAGAAAATTATAAAGCTCTGGGAGAGCCATAATATCAAAGAGAAATTCTCCACTGGTTTCATCTTTTTTATTTTCAAATACATAAATACATACATACGAGTATGTATGTACATACCTACTTGTTTTCTCTGTTCAATGTCTGTTCAATTCAATAACGTGTATTGAACAGTGGAGCTTTTAATTAAATGCTTTATAACTAAAATTTTTCAATATTAAATTCATAAGAACATAATAGCAGAATCTATTCCCTAAGAAAAATTTAAGTTCCTTTGTAGTTACACAACGTTACCTTAATATAGAAACTCATTATTTATTTGAATTGAGATTTTTCTATCGATATATATATGTATATATATATATGTATATATTTATATATATATATATATATATATATATATACGGATTTAAAAACGTAATGGGTAAGGTAACGACATATTAAATGAAATTCAGATATTTCATAAAAAATACAGGGTTATATTTACATTTACACTATGACAGAGGCTGATTGCTTTCCGGCAAGTAGGAATTACTTGCAAATATTTCAGCTAGTGGGTTAGCTTTATCAGCCGGGTCAATGACCATAAGTTTGTGTTAAAAATTAACTAGTAAGCCAATTTAGGGCAGGGACTTTGTTGTACATACACTTTAACGTTTCTCAGTAAGCCCATGGAAAACATTTTTTATTAGTTTTGTTCACATAAATTTTCTCATTAAACCTTAAACCAAATAACGAAATATGTACGTAAATACAATTGAGAAAGTTCTTAGTGAAAGGGGACTTCTTCGTAATGAAATAACTCCCATGCGAGAAAGTGGATCAACTCCTAATGAAACAAAACCCAAGAAACATTATATAAATCTAATATTCATAAATGCTTTACAAAGCGAAGCCATTTTCGGATACAGATCAGCAAAGAAAGACCTTGTACCCGGCCGACGGCATTAGAAAGCTAGAAAAATTATTACATCAAGGAAAATTAAATAAGTCCGAATTTTTTAAGTTAAAATGAAACAAAATATTTTTTTAAATAAATCTCAGTTATGCATTTTAAAATGTAACAAACAGTCCGCAAAGTTATCACATGACATGACTTTTATATTTCAAACGCTTCACATTGTGCTTGTTGGGAAAGAAATCTAAAGAAGACAATTAGTAACAGCTATGAAAAAGGCAAGTATGTATATGAAGCAATATTTATAGGTTAGTTTAGGTCCCCAATAATCCCGTACACACGAAAAACTTCTCTAGTAAATTAGTAAGATTAGAATCCCAGTTTGCCCAATGTAACTTATACCAGAATCACCAAACATTTGATACTAGATATTCATAATGTCATTATAATGTTTAAGTAAGATGAGACAAATATAAAGCATGTTGGAAGGATAAATATGGATTTTGTTTATAAGCAACAAGAATCATTTATACATTTAGTGGTTGCAAAATCGCCGGTCTGGCAAGGCTATCAGCTGTTAAATATCTGTCATCTGTAGTGTCACTTTTTTTTGTAGTGAAAAGTTTGCAATTTACGAATACGTATAGTTTACCAACTGCAGAACGCGTAAAAATTTTTAAAATCCTACTACATACAAAGTGATGTCCACTTTCCGAGCATTACGGGGTAATTATTGTCGGCATAATCGACCTACTGTGCAAGGAATTTGCAAGATTAAAAAGAAATTTTAAGAGACTGGAAGCGTTACAGATGTCGTTAGGCCTATACATTATCGCAATGTGCTCTCTGGCGAAAATACCGCATCTGTTAGTGAAAATGTGCTGGATAATTCGAATTTTCGATTCCACGCTGTTCTTACGGCTCATTGTGGCTTATTTTGCATTTGAATTTGCACCTTAATACAAATAGAGTTCAACTCAGGCAACAATTAAAGCCGGCTGACCATTAACAACGCTGTAGATATACTGATTGGGTGCTAGAGCAACAGGCTTTCAATATTGATTTTTTTAATAAACTTGTCTTCAGCGATGAAGCTCGTTTCTGTTTCGGTGGTTACTTAAGCAAGTAAAATTGTCGTATACGGGGCTCAGAGCACACAGAAGTAATTGTTCAAAAGCCATTGCATTCGGGAAAAGTGACTGTTCTGGTGAGCATTATAGACTGAAGGAGTTATTGGGCTAATTTTTTTTTTTTAAATGAAGCCGGTTAGTTCAAATATGAACTAACAATAAGTGTTCAAATCTTAAATCTAAATATAATTATTAGGCCCGACCAATATCGGACATAAACTTAGTGATAGAAAATTAATGATATATAAGAGTCGTGCTAAGCAAAAGAAATAATAAATAAAAGTATAAAAAATAAAAGTATAAAGTATATTTAAGATTATAAACTGGACGACAGTCGTAAAGCAGCTCTGGGCGGCGAGTCAACATCAAGCGTCGTTGGCAATTATCTTTTAAGTGCTACCAGGCCACTGTCGTTTATTGGCCTTTGAGAGTTTTGCGTCTCGCTCGCACTGGTTGACTGATCTGATACGGATAACCGTATATTCTTGCGGTTCTTCTGTGAAATTTCTTTAACAACCACGTTGCTACTTCCTATGAGAAGGCAAAGGTCGTCACAAAAACTTTTTTAAAATACTGTTAATACCATCTTTTGCATATGGTCTAGTTACTCCGCCCATATTTGTGCAACAATACTTTGCAAATTTACTTTGTAAATTATTTATGAAATTAATAAATAAATAAATAAAATAAACTGAACGATATGTGGTTTCAACAACGATCTGCCACGAGTCACATAACATGACCCATTTGGGCTTTATTGCATGAGAAGTTTCCAGAATGCGTCATTTCACGTTTTGGCCACCATGAATGAAAGAATACAAGATTACGCATTCAGCTTTTGAAAAAATTCTTTTTCTGCGCATGTACGTCACATCAGCCGATAAAAATAAACACAATCACACAAACGCGTGTATTTGGTATATGGCAATTTTGTTTACATTTTAATTTCTACGTCATTTTGACGTCGCACCAGCACACTCAAGTTAACAAACATGCGCAATGCGTAATCTTGTATTCTTTGATTCATGTTTGGCCACCAAGATCGTGCAATTTGAGGCCGTTAGAGGCTTTTTTTTGGGGGGCTACACCAAACCAATCCAGAGCCATTTAAATGACATTGTATTAAATATGCGTAGAAAGGCCATTCCAGGGGTGTGCATTGCTCCTCCCCCCCTCCTGTTTTAGGTTGCCAATCTTGTATATATTCGCCATGACAAAGGTCCACTCGTTGGTAATGAAATAAAAGTTTCATCGCAATCATACCTCTTTATGTGTGTTTTACTTAACTTTACTTTTGAAACCGAAAAATGGATAACCCTTTATATTTTGCTGTGGGGAATACTTATTAAAAATAGTTAAAGTTCTCTCCACTGTGGATAGAGTTTGTGGGTGTTCCTTTGGTGGGCATAGCGTAGTGATAATAAAGTTTTCAATTTTTAGTCGCATTAAGGTATTGATTGTTTTACATTTTATTACGTTGTAATTGCGTTTGCAAGTGTCGTAAATTGATTTTGGCTCTTCTTTGTCTTTTCTACATAAATATATATGTATATACCCCACTTGTACCCCATTTTCGCCTGCTCTATGTATCCTGTTTTTTTATTTATTTATGTTCATTTAGTTTTTCCAAACAAAAATGAACTATTTTGCTGACATTTAGGGTGATTGTTAGGAAATTGTTATAATTAAAAAGGCTGTTAGCAGTTTGTCTGACCAGTGTGATTTGGGGAAAGAGATGATGATTTGTTTGTATCACTGATTATCTTACTATTTTTACTTATATACATGCATGTGTATGTATATAAGTAAATAATATGTCTGTATGGTGAGTTAATTAAGAATATAATATAATATGTATGTATTATGTATGTGTAAATAAATAACATCTACATATACTACATGCATACATACATACATATATGGTATAGAATTTACATGAAAATACGTAAGTACAAAGAATAAAGACAAAAATTTATTTTTATTTTTTATTAGGTCACCTAATAAAAATAAGAAGAAAATCTTTTTGAAAAAATCAAGAAGAAATCTTGTAGTTTTTATTAGGTGCTCTTACCGATTTTTTCAATAAGGTTTTCTTCTTATTTTTATTAGGTGACCTAATAACAAAAAATTTTTTATGTCTTTATTCTTTGTACTTAGGTATTTTCATTTAAATTCTATACCATATATGTATGTATGCAGTTAGTATATATTGATGTTATTTATTTACACATACATACATACATATTATATTATATTTTTAATTAACTCACCATACAGACATATTATTTATTTGAAAGGAGACAAGTAAATAATATTTCTGTATAAAGATAATGAAAAAAATTGTCTCTATGTTTATTTAAAGATATGAAATAACAAGAAACCTACACACAAAAAAGTAATATGAATAATTTTGTAATATCAATTAAAATATTTGTAATATCAATTAAAAATTTTATTAAATTTTCACCTATAAACAATTTGATAATATCAATTACGTTTTTCCACTCAAATTAATTAGTACAATTAAGAATTTAATTGAATCAGTAAAATTCTTAATTGAAAACATTAATTGGTAAATACTTTTTTCTGTGTAATAAGATCAAGAAGATTTTCTTATTAAAAAAATTAATAAGATGCTTTACACATAATCACATAGGAACCTAATGAAAACAATAAGAAATTCCTTTTTGAAAAAATCAATAAGCCAACCTAATGAAACCAATAAGGAAAATCTTTTTGAAAAATTCAATAAGGCAACCTAATAAAATCAACAAGAAATCCCTATAGTTTACAATTTATAAGAAAAACTAATAGAAGCAAGAAGTTTTTTTCTATGGATTGTTTTTTAGATGCCAAAAATAACGGAAATTGAAAACAAAAATGTGAATAACAAGATTTCTTTTTGATTTTATGTGGTTTTCTTATTGATAAAATTAATAAGATTTACCACATAAAAATAATAAGAAATCTCTATGGAAAAATCTTCGCTTCTCTCTGCTGAGATACCCCTTAGCCTAAAAACGTTTCATAGAGAAAATCTTCTTAATTCTATTAGGCAGTTTTTTTAGTTCAAAACTAAGATCGACAGGATGGTAGAAGGCAATTTTTGCCTCTACGAAACTATCCCACCGATTTTGATGTAAATAAAAACATAGGACATAAATAAATCCAAAATAATGCACAGGCTTTGTATTTAAAAAAAACACAGGATTTCTTTTTGGCTATTTTGAAGATTTTTTTTGGAATTTTACAGTTTTTGCCATAAATGATGATTTGTATGTATTAAAGCGTCTTTGAAGCGATTTAATTGGACCTTGGAAAAAAGGACAGTGGTACGGAACCCATTCCAACATACAAGAGCATCTCTACTTCGTTTAGGCGAAAAACTAAAATACCCTACAACTATAAATTAAATTATACTCATATTATGGATATTTAGTCGGACAAAAAAAAAATACGCATGATACTCGGCATACTTATTCAACATTTGCCATACATTTGTGTATATAAAATGGAATGGAAAACGTGCTTTAGCTGTTTAAAAACATAATTTTTGTGTGTATAAATAAAATAGCGTGTGTAGGCGATTGATACTCAAGAGTTACTCATGCGTATGGTTGTAGTTCACACAGTCTATAAATTTTAGTTATAAACGTTTGTGCTGCGTAATTTAAAAAATGTGTATGAACATAGTTGTTGGTTGTTTATAGTTATACATACGCATTCGGTTCAAAATTAATGCGTATGTTTAGTATGAGCATGGTTTTTATATTTGGCTGTACGCATTTATAGTTGTTTGATGGCCAATACTTAAAGTGTACTTAAGACAATCATTTTGTCATTCTTTTGAGGGTTTACTCTGTAATTCGACACAAAAGGAAATGTTTTCGAATTTGTGTTATGAACATAAAAATTTTAAAGAATTTGCTTTCATTTCGAATTAAAGAGTAGACCCCCTGGTCCCTATCACTTGGTGAACGGTCAAGTGAGTCGTCTTGTGTCAGTTTCATTCACCGCAAGGTAATTAGTCAAAAATTAATTTTGGACTGGGCAACGTAGCGGGTATATCTAGTAATTAATATATCTCATGCTTCAGATATGTACCTTGCGCATCGGTTGTGTTGCCATAGACTCTAGTTGAACTTGTAGACTCATACATATGTACATACATATCTTATGTTGAAACTACAAACATCTGCTTAGCAAGGCTGTCTGTCTATTTTCTAGCTGGAGATTGAGTCTAGTGAGATATATGTAAATAAGTATGTATGTAGTATGTGCGGATGCTACCGTGGTTGGGTAGTTTCTACCACGTTATCTGATGTGAAAACTAGCACTATGTTGTATTAACGTGCATGTCTTCATACATACGTTACATCTTATATACAGATGTATGTCTATGTCGTTGTAATACATATGTACATACATATGTATTACATATTTTACCTTGCTTGCTTCTGCTACACAAATAATTTATTTTTATTAAATTTTTTTCCAGCCTGTTACCATGTCAGCCAGGTATGATGCTTTTCTTAAAACTCTGACTGAGCTTTTTCCCATTGATGCTTTTTTTATGTTCACCTATAAAATATGTAGCAGCGACATCAACAACAATTGTTGCAGCCAGCCACCAGCTCTTAAACATTGTCTCCCAGTAAAAATAAAACAAAATCAAATTCAAAACAACAACATACCACAGTTTCTAAATTTTCTAATACAATTTTGTTTTGTTTTATTGTTATTTTTTGTTTCTTGCTCTTCTAGTATTTCTAATTTTTCTAAGCACACACAGCAACAGCAATAAATAATAATCATAACAACAACAAACTGAATGCTCACAAAATAATGAACAAAAACAATAACAGGGTAAAAAAGAGAAAAAATAGAGCGACTACTATGCTCAAAAATCAAAATAAATACATACATACACACATACGAGTACGTATAAATAAAATTGTATGTAGTATTGTATCGTATACGTTTTTTTGTTTCTAATCGTACCAGTATGTTTTTTATTTTTGAAAGTGGTTGTTGCTTTTTGCTGGCTTTTGTAGCTCTAACCCACA
Organism: Nowickia ferox; assembly: GCA_936439885.1. Classification (NCBI taxonomy): domain Eukaryota; kingdom Metazoa; phylum Arthropoda; class Insecta; order Diptera; family Tachinidae; genus Nowickia; species Nowickia ferox. The sequence continues at coordinate 16,242,951 of OW387027.1, forward strand.
TTGCAGAAATAATTGTACGTTTTAGTTTCCCTTCAATAATTGCTGATAGCCTAGTCCAATACGTTGTTTAGGTTTGTTCGTACGTGTTACGAGACGTCGCTTTGTGAGAACGGGAAAATTTAAAGAAAACGCAACGCGCGAGCTCAAATGAACGAACCTCACGAGTGTGTTAAACAAAATTCTATATCAAACGTACCCCAACATTATTAGTAGTAATAGATATTTTTTTACTACATGGCTTCTCAACCAACCCAACAGTTGCCACAGTCAGAGTTGTTCGAAGCCAGTGCTACTACAAACTACAATATATATGTACATATATACATGCATACATAGATACATATCGCTACCTTAGGATAGAAAAGCCCTAACTCATTATTTTTTATTTTTTGGTTTCGATACATTAAAATTTACTGATTAAGGGCCTAATTCATCAAATATATTTTGATTTTATTGAAGGGTTTATTTATCTAATAAAATTTCCATAGAAAATTTGTTTCATAAACCTCTTATTAAACAGAAATATTTTTTTTTTTAATACGGCAGTAAATGTTTTTCTCTATCGAAACATAAAAAAACTCGATTTCAAAAAAATAATGAGTTAGGGCCTTCCTATAACGATATTCACCTATGTAAGTACATATGTACAGGGTGTCTGGTAGCAGATTTATATTTTCAAACTTAAATAAAAAACGTAATAATTGACACTAAGTTTTATTAAGAGCATTGAACGATAGAATGAAAATGCGGATTTTATTTTTTAAAGAGTATGTCATCCAGATGTCTTCCGTTAAGTAAAACACACTGTTCAAAACGGAGTCTTGTGTTCTGCGCCACTCACTGCAGTAAACTTGGTTAAATTGAGCTGATTTCTCGATGAATATGTTCCTTTAAAGCCACAAGAGCTTAAGGAATGTCATTATAAAACCCCTATTTGAGGTAACCCCATAAAAAAATCCATGGGAGTTAGATCGAGCTACCTCGGTGGCCATGGGGTGTCTCCAAAGCGACTGATCACTTTTTGGGGGAAATTTTCCCGAAGCAAATTCATCGAAGCTCTGGCTGTGTGTGCAGTCGCCCCATCCTGTTGAAACCACGTGTGTGAAGAGTACGATGGATGAGCTCGCAGTTTACTTTATTAATTTTTCAGTTTATAAAACATTGAATAAAAATTACACAATTGGATAAAATAATTTGAAATAATTTACAAATACAAACATGTTTACATATATATAAGCTTAATTTTAATATTCACATGATCCAACATTATATTTAAATTTTCAACGTTTTTTACACTTTTTTTTAATAATTTTTAAACAAAAGCAAAAGCTTTTCAGCCCTTTTCACCATAGGTTTGTTTCTTTACTCTACATTGGGATCCCGTGGGATCCCATACTCGAAAATTGGGTAAATGAGAGAGGTTTTGTGAGAGTAATGTTCTTCTTCTTCTGGCCTCGAGAATTTTCGAACAAAATGGTCCAATTATCTCTTGCGTGGATAAAGCACACCAAACAGCTAACCTGGGGCAATGCAATGGTTTTTGAGGTTTAAATCGAGGGTTGCGGGTTCTTGGAGACCAGTAACTGCAGTTTTGCTTGTTGACGTGGCCGTTTAAGTGTCGTCGCTCCAAAAAATGGGATTTACAGTGCGATTTACGCTCCAACATCGTTTCACAAAAATTTGTGCGTAAATCAAAGTCACTTTCTTTCAGTTCTTGAACGATTTGAATTTTAAAAGAATAGAATTTTTTTAAAATTTCATGAATAATCGCTCTTGGAAGTAACAGTGAGGCTGCTCTTTTCCGTATTGAAAGTCGCGTATTTTCACGTAAAATGCTTTCAACCAGTTCAATGTTTTCGGGAGTCCTTGAAGATCAACTGGGCCCTGGCCGTAGGACATTCATAGCCGAAGCAGTTGCGCGGAATCTCTGCACCCACTAACGACTTAAATTTACATTCGCTCCATCACGTATTCGTCGAATACCGAACTTTTGAAAAAAATTGTCGACGAGCAATTACGTAAGAATCATTACTCTTAAAAAGTGTCTCCACAGCGAACACGCGATGTTCACTCGTTCACTGCGACATCGTGACTAACAAATCTGCACAAGCAATAATTCCAACGGAGCCACCCTCCCGCCACCGCTCCGTTTATTGCTTTTTGAAATAATCGTATTGAAAAATATAAATTTGCCACCAGACACCCTGTACTTTATAAATGTATGCTGATGAAATATTTGACTCGCTTATTCAACGTGCAATTAAGTAGGAAATTTTTAAAAAAGTATTATAGAAGAAGATTCATTTTAAAATTTAACCACAATTATGGTACAATTCTTTTTTATACAAATTATTAACGTTACATTTTATTGCTCTCAGGCTTAAGTTGCTGGGTTATTAAAGTAAATTGCTGCAACAATGTTGCACGCTTTTTATTATTATGAACAAGAATTTTTTACACGACCAATAAAATATGAAATTATTAAGCGCTTTTCTAATACAATAAACTAAAACCAGCCCCAGAAGGGGAAAAAAATGTTAATCAGATTATGCCATATCATACCGCGGCTTTAGCTAAAATTAATTGCTCCCGGATTAGGGACACCCTACAATGTGTCTCAAAATAATGGGGATCGCAAGATTTTCTCTTAATTACACTAGTTCAAAAGTGAAACTAGAGAGGGTCGTGCTAAACGTTTATTAGGATTCCCTACAACAAAGGTGAAAAGGAACCCTAATGTTTGCACTACACTCCGTCCGTTACAGACTGTTTTCTCGAGAACCGCAAGAGCTACGGACCTGAAATTTTGACAGAATATGTAAAAATATGGCCGCTGCAACAACAAGTATATACCAGTTAAAAGTTAAAGGGTGTTCCAAAACGACCAACAAAAAATTTTGAAATCCCATGTAATATAAACGCTTGAAAATTTATGTGTTTGAAGATAAATTTAAATTTAACTAGCAGAGACAAAAACCAAAAAAAGTTTACAGAGCCCATTTTGCAGTTAACAGCGGACTGTTAAGCACTTAAAAGTACTAGTAAAATAAAGGAACATTATTTCGGTTGCGAAATTCAGTAACGGGGGCTGATACTATGCCCAACAATTAATGGAAAATATGGTCCGAGATCTGAATAATGAAATTATACCAATTGGATATACAATATATATATATAATAATACAGAAACTTAATTTTAAAAAAGGTCCTATTTTGAAAGGAAAAGTGGACATTATGGGAAATAGAAGAATTCTATATATATATCTCACTATATAGAAATGGTGCTCCTAATGGTTCTTTAAAGAGCAAATGAAGTCGCATTTCTGAAATCATTTTGGAAGTTTGGAAAAATTAATTTTAAAAAAGTGATTTTTGAAGCAAAATTTCTGGAGAAGAGTAGTGGTCATTGTGGGAAATAGAAGAATCCTACATATATCCCACTATATAGAAATGGTGCTCCTAATGGTTCTTTATATATCAAATGAAGTTGCATTTCCGAAATCATTTTGGAAGTTTGGAAAATTTATTTTAAAAAAGTGATTTTTGAAGCAAAATTTCTGGAGAAGAGTAGTGGTCATTGTGGGAAATAGAAGAATTCTACATATATCCCACTATATAGAAATGGTGCTCCTGGTAAAAGTTGGACTGTACTACTGCTTCACAGTTTTTATTTTGTTTAAGTAAAAACTGTCAGTTTTTGCTGTAAGTCGAAAGCAAAGCAACTGTTCTTGCTCTTTGAACTTAACTTTTTTCAACAGTTGCTATTTACTTTCGAAGCAGAAGCGAAAGCAATAGTTTTTTTTTTTTGCACAAAAGACTATTGCTTCAAAGCAATAGCATATTATTGAAACTTTTGCTTTTCTGCTGTCAGTTTTTTTTAACACAGGTGTCATACAAATGGTGCTATTTCTTGTAAACTTTCAGTTTCAAAACGGTGTATTTACTGCTTCACTGTTTTAGACATAATGTTGAACACCTTAAAGAATTTCTACAAAAAACAATAGAATAAGGCAGCTTGAGAAACTTGGTGTGAATATGTCATTAAAAACTCATTTTCTCCATCACCATATGGTTTGGTTTGAAAACCAACTATCCACCGAATTTGACGAGCAAAGTGAACGTTTTCACCAAGTAGCTTCAACTAGAGAAAAAAAGTAGATTCTATGTTAGGTGATTTATGCTGGTGGTTAAAGAGAACTATTCAAGAAGAGGATAATGACGAAGAGCAAGAACCAGAAACATACAGAGATCCACAGCCTACTACTTCTGAAGCTTTTGCTACTTCGAACATGCAAATTGTCAGTGATAGTTAGTGATGATAATTAACCGGATCCAAAATAATATCCAAATAAGATATAATAAATAAAAAAGTTTGAAAGCACCATTTGTATGACAGCACCATCTGGCGCCAAAGACAGTTAGATACCACAACTTTCCAGGATAAAAAAAAATTAAATAAGCATAATTTTATTAAATTTTCAATGATCTTTCTTTGTTAAACAGTGTTCCGAAATCAACAACTTCAAGTGCGTGTAAAAAATTTCGCACTTAACTAAAAAAAACCCTTCAAGGTTTTGTTATGGATAATGTCAATTTGCATTTGCAATTGGTCTCATCCCATCCCATTCGGAAAGTTCGATTTTGTATCACTGTGTTATTTAATCATATTCACCCTTATTGTGAATGTCGTCGTCGACGTCATATCAAGACGACAGTGAATATTGTCACTTGTTTCTCTTTATCGTCAACAATTGACTTATTGACCATATATTACTAATCTCCAAGGCTTTGTAAATTAATGGAGCATATTAATAGTAGTAAATTGTTGTCGACAAAGAGTAGACAAGTGAAAATTTTTACTTTCGTTTGAATGTGACGTCGACGACGCCCCAAAATTAGAAAAAGTACCAAACTAGTACATATCGAGCCATAACCGCAAAAAAACTCAAGCTACATATGTATATTTTTGAACTTGTTTTTTTTTAACGAAAATCAATTACCTACGATCGTGAAAAATAAAGCTCGAGAATTATTTGGCTTAAGCTTTTTATGCGCTTATTGCACAATATGTATGAGCAAATGAAAAAATCACATAAAGAAATCAAAAAGCTTCGTGAACGTGAAACGGTAACCTTGGCTTGAAGTCTCTCCATAAATGTTTGTTGTTGTGTTTTCGTGGTGTACGAGTATGTGCTTACGAGTATGTACCGTATCTGTTAAGAGATTGAACGAGCATTGGTGTTGCATGCTTATGCTGTATATGAAAGGGATGCCAGACTCGCCGACTTGTTAGCACTCTAACGTTTTGAGATATTTTATAAAAAATCAGGAGGAACAATTTGTTTCATAAGACTATTTGGCATTATCTAAAACTTTTTTATTACCACAGTGTTATACACTTAGTGGTCTCAAAACCGTCGGCCTGGCAAGGCTGTCAGCTGTTAAATATCTGTCAACTAAAATAATTTTATATCTTTAATAATGTCAAATTTAATCCAAAATTTTATCCTATTCTATATTTTTTCACAAATCCATATACGAGTACATAAAGAAAAAAATTTATAGATTATGCTGCTTTTTCTTCTTTTTTCAAGTAATGACATCTGGCAGCGTTGTTTTCATGATATTATTTCTTCTTCGCACTCATTGCACTCTTCTGCTACAAGGGAGTTTAATTTTTCAGTTGTTAAAGAGCCAGTGTTGAATTGAAGTCGTAATGAAGCAACCAAGAAAAGCAAAACAAACAAAAAAATCCAGCCCAGTCATACATGTTTACACACAAACATACAGTCAGTCAAGCAGACAGCACAAAATGAAAACAACCGCCACATCCATTCATCCATGCCGTCCAGTCAGACAGTCATACACTGTCATTAAAGCGAACTAATCCAGTTTTTTTTCTTCCATTGCTACACCGTCAGTCACTCAGTCAATTTATCTGTTTTTATTAAATTTTACGTTGCTTTTATCTGAATATAATTTTGGTACGAGTGCAACACAAAATTTCGTTTTCGTCTTTCCAAGAAAAAAAAGTAAAAAAAAATAAAGAACCTTCTTAGTGCAATTGTTTTGTTTGTTATTATTGTGTTTCATTTGGTGGCCGTTTTATTTTAATTTTGAAATAATTTTTTATATTTTTTTTTGTAGCAATAAATAAATGAACATTGAAAATATTGTATTTTTTTTGGATTTCAAGTAAATCGGTAAATGTTTACATATTTGTTAATTTACATACATACTTACATTTGTACAGATGTATGTACGTTTAATTTTTAATGTTTCTTATATTTACGTACTCATGTTACATGTCACGTACTTGCATATTTCGCAAAGTATGATTTCTCTATTTATTTTGCTTACGTTTGATGCACGGTTTTATATAAAAGTCAGTAGATACATCCGTTATACAGGGTGTCTCAAAAGAATGTTTATAGAGGATCGATTAAAAAAAAATAAGTAAGTCCTTTATCGAAATAATGTTACCTACTTATTGGCGGCAGTCATTTGATCGAGTAGTTAAATTGGTTATGACGGCTCTGTTCAATCAAAATGAAAAATCATGTTGAATCAAAGTTATTTCAAGTTGAAACAAAGTGAATTTACTAAAAATAACACACGCAGAACCATGATGAATCAAAGATATTTAAAGTTGAAACGTTGAAACAACATGAATTTAATTTAAAGTAGTTGTTATATTTTATCAATAATTATTTAACTTACAATCACGTGTGTATTTGCACAGGCATCAGGAAAATGTGTAATGTTGAATGTTAATTGGCTTCTTCGACCAATATTTTAACGCGAACTCACCGCGTGGTAATCAACCACTGCAGCCACAACAACTCTAAATATTCTTTAGATACATTTAATATACAAGATCATGAACTAAATTTTATTTCAACATGATTTAATGGATGATTTAACATAATAATTTATTTGAAATTAAAGTTATTGTTTTTTTTTCGTTAAAAACACAAACTGCGCAGCTACAAAAAAGCTTAACCGACACATTTGGCCCGACCTCGTTTTCTTTCACGGAAATCGATTATTTGCTATCGTAAAATTCGAAAATTATATCCCTTAAGCTTTTTTTTTGCGGTTATGGCACGATATTATTTCTAATAAATTTAATATGATTTTCAATCAAAATGTTTGCATGTTGATTTTACATTGGTATTTTTTTTTCTGTGTATAGGGGTTAAATCAGCAGGTCAATTTGTCACCTCTTCTGGAGATAGATTTTAAAGGGAAGTCAGTCAAGCCTCTCACTGGCATTCTGCGGCTTTATTTTCTTGCACTAATTGAATTTGGTAGGGATGCAGTTTGAGGTCTTTGTATAAAATATGAAGCAATTAAGTGCTGGCTAATTGAAAGTTTAGCATCACAATTTACATAAATTCAATTGGTGCCGTAATTAAGGACCCATGAAAGTAGTCAGGGGATAAACTTCCCTGATGCAACTCCTAAGGACTTTTTCCCTGTAGAATTATCTAAAATTTACACTAATAAATCGACTGCCTTGGCGACGCTTTTAAAACGATACTCGTAGTAGCTGCCACGAAATATCAGACATCACTGAGTCTAGCTGCAGAGTTATCATAAGAAATTTCACTACTGGATTAAATGAGGTGTGAAGTGGTCGACGCATCATCTATAGTAACGAATTGATGTAAAAACTCGACAAACACTCTATTCAAACATCTTCACGACTCTGTTTTTTGTTGTATTGTGAACAAACACAGCAACCATCTTGCGCAAATCTCTATAATTTTACGGTCGAAGTTCGATGTATAGCACTTTTTGAAATACAATTCATTTCAGCTGGATCACGCACTTTCGGCCGACCGATCATACAGTTGAATTTTTTTTCTACTAAACTACGGTGTACGTCCTGTCCTGACAGCTCATATCGCTTCGTTTAAACTCAGCCGAACAATGTTTTACAGTAACGGAATGTAAGCTCGGCTTTAATATTGCTTGGACTAAGTAAGACCCTTCAAATTTAAATATCGCATTATATTACGTTACAGTGACAAACTTGTTCATTTTTAACAAATTCACTGATATAATAAATTTTTTATGGCTCCAAAATAAAAATACTAAATATGTTTTAAAAAGTTGCCACTTGTTGTCAATATTTTTGAACTAATGGCACCAGGGTGCCCCTGTGGCTGAGTGGTAGCGATGCTAGCCTCTCAGTGCAGAGGTCGTGGGTTCGATTCCCGCCATATGCCCTGGGTGTTTTCTGCAGACAAGCTAATCGCTTCGCAGGTTGTGTTTGTGTTTATTAAAAAAAAAAAAAAATACGTCAGCTCGGCTCATTCTGGCACCGCTCCCGTACACCCAGACAAAAAAATTACACCATACGTGCTCAAACTTATTACACTGATTGTCAAAAATGTATCAACAACGTTTGTGTAAAAATTTTACATAATGTTGACAATTCGACAAGGAATGTAAACAATTTGTTAACCAGCGTTATCAATAATCAAAAGTTGACAACGTATCGCTGTCATTTCAGGCACGTAAAAGCTGAGAACGTACCGTTATTAGTTCATACACCTCCGTGTATAAGTTGACAATCAGTGTTATCAATAAATGGAAGTTGACAACGTACCGTTGTCATTTCATACACATCCAGGTTACAAATTGACAACTAGCTTTACTAAAAAATTTTCTTTCTATGGTCAACTATTAAAAATATCGGTTGACCTTGCAGGCTTTCCATGAAACCTGCTGCTAATCTAAAGATTTTGGTAAAATTTTCGGTCTATAAAAATCAGGTAATATCCAAAATCGATTTGACGAAGACTTTTGAAGTTACAAGAAGAAGAAAAAACGTAACGAAAAAAATTTCGTCAACGATATCTCTCGAACGAATTCCTCTCCTTATCGGCTTAAGTTTTTATTACAAAAAAGTTTAGCGAAAATTTTATTTTCGAAATGTTTCCAAATCTACCAAACCGTTTCGATTCATCCTCTTACGACATTTAAGAGAGATCAGCATCTATCGAGTGCACAAAAATTGCTTCCAATCAGTTGACCTTAAGTTATGAGATGCTTACACTTACACACACACACACATATGTAGATCCAAATGGAAATTGTCGCGAAAATAGTCAGAATCGCCTCTGAAAGACCTCAAAACGTGGAAATATTATGAAAAATCGATTTTTTAAAATATTGATAAAATCAGTAACTTTCTATAGCGGGAAGTTTATTTTATTTGGAGGAAACTTGTGGCATCATTTCGCTTCACTTATTGAATATTGAATAACATCTTTCATAATCTTCATTAATCGAAAATTATTTAAGTCAGTAAGATTATGAAAAATAAAGTAAAATTTTATTAGGAATCGAATCTCAAATACTCTTATTACAGCCTGGCCCACGAAGTCAATAGTAAACGCTCGATCAATTATTTATATTGAAAACAAAAACTAAATTTCTTCTTTTCATTACAAGTTGTCGATCAAACGTTCTCTGTCGACATCGTGGGCTAGGGCGTTAATTTAAAATACTAATCAAATGAGAAGTATATCATACATTGCACAGCAAAAGTATTCATTAAATAAAATTTCTATTAAAAATTTTTATTTCTTAATTGCTTCGATTAATTCAAGTGTAAAAACATCATCGATGTTATTGTTTGCTGGTGCAATTTTAATTAATTTTTTAATGGATATTATAAAGTTTTTTTAATTTAATTTCTTTCTGTGAATTCGTAAGTTATAAGTTTTTTTTTAGAGGTATAGAACTTCGAATTGAAATAAAACACAAGAAAATCGTTTTAATGTCCATCAATTTGGCTTTATTGGAAGGATAATTTTATGCCATTAACGTTTAAATATGATTTCGGGCATGTGGCCGCCGCGACTGGCTCGAATAAAGCCAATTCTACAGGTCCAATTTTCAACCACTTTTTCGAGCATATCGGGCCGTATGTTGGCAATAACGCCACGAATGTTGGCTTCCAAGTCCCCTAACGTTTCTGGTTTGTTGGCGTAGACGAGCGACTTCACATATCCCCAAAGAAAATAATCCAATGGTGTCAAATCACACGATCTTGGTGGCCAATCCATGGTTAACCGAATTAATTGCTCTGATGGACGATTATGTCGACCATAAAATGGACGGAGCTTGCGGTAAACTTCGCGAACTGAACCATTATTTTCGAAATAAATTTGCACGATTTGCAAGCGTTGTTCTTTTGTCAACCTGTTCATGATGAAATGGCAAACCAAACTAAATATTAATCACTTAACAGCTGACAAAATGGCCGCCAGTTAAAAAAGTGATGCCAACTTAAAGTTCTATACCTCAATAAAAAACACCCTATATATAACCTGTATTGAACTAAATAAAGACCTTCTATGGTGTAATTAGATAGGTAGATTTACTTCTAAAATTTATGAAGACGAAAAGAAAGGAGATGAAATCCTAGAGCCTTTAGCGGGATCAGCCATGCCTTCAAGTACTGAGCAAGCTGTCCTTTTCTGAAATACCTACAAAAAATGAAGCTTTCGCACTGACTTTACTTCTTCAGTAGTAAGAGTCTTCCAGACCTACTTAACGCGAAATTTCAACACCTTACACAGAAAAAGAAATTTTCCTGCAATAAACACGTTTAATTGAAAAAAAAACAAAAATCAATTAAGACTTTTATTGAGTCAACAAAACTTTTAATGAAATTAAATTTTTGAACAAAATTTTAATTGAAATAATTGCATTTTTAATTTGTTTTTTGAAAAAACCTTCAATTAAACGTGTTTAGTGCAGGAATAATTGTTTTCTGTATATTTTGATTTAGCAGTTTTGGTATGTTTCTAACTCTTTTAACAAATTATATATTTTATATTTTTGCAGATTAACTAAAATGGGCACCGAAATTGATTTAAATTGTGGTGAAAATTTGTGTAAACTTCAAGCCACACTAACAAGACAAGAGCAATAGGAGTAGTAGAAGCAGCAGTAAGATGAAGTCTCCCAAACCTTAAGGCGTTGTCTTGTAAAAAGCTCAACCTACAGAATTAAAAAAAAAGCATAAAAAAAACAGGCAAAGTCTAGAGAAAAAAAATGACGGCCTAGAAACGTTTTAGAAAAATTGAAGAAAAAAATAAGAAAATCTCAAGGAAACTAATAAAATAATCATTATATAAAAGTATTTAAAAAAATATATACGACACATACATATACAAATGTATTTTATATAATATTACTTTACTTTTATTACTTTTTTAAAAGAGTAAATTTAAAATTAATCGTTCGGCAGTCTCTAACACTCGTCGTCCATAATTTGTAATAGAAAATTTTAAATCAATTAAAGCGAGAAATAAGCCAAGAACCGACAAGTTAACAAAATAAGGCATCTTCAGTGAGTGAGTGAGAGAGTGTGTGTGTGTGTGTGCGTGTGTGCCTGTGTTTGTATGCCTTCACAAGCGTAGCGAGAAATTTGTATTTATGGATGCGGGAGGTCTTCCAGTGTACCAGAGCGCCAGTCAGGCAGCCGCAGCCGCTGCCGCCCAGCAACAGCAACAGCACCAACAACGCCAGCATCAATTGAATATACAATTGCAACAACAACAGCACTTGCAGCATCATCAGCAACAATTGCAACAACAACAAAGCATCAATTTACATTTGCAACAGCAGCAACAATTGCAAGCGTCCCAGCAACAACGCGTACATAATGTGCAACAGCAGCAGCAGATACAAGTGCAGCAGCAACACCAACAACAGCAAACACAGAGATCACCCTTCAGTGCAGGTGCAACAAATCCAAATGCGGCAAGCGGAATTGGCGGCAACCTTGGCCCTGGCGGCAACGGAAATGGCGGCCCTGGCCAAACAAACCCAAACAATGCGGTCCTTTCACAAGCAGCAGCCCAACAGCAACAGCAACAACAACAACAACAGCAGCAGCAGCAAGCTGGTCTTAATGCAGTGCCCTCACCCAATAGCGGTCTGCTCGGCAGCGATATGGTGCCACCAAAACGTCAACAAATGTTCGAACGCCTGCGCCGGCGCATGGAAAACTATCGGCGACGTCAAACCGATTGTGTGCCACGTTACGAACAGACCTTCAGCACCGTTTGCGAGCAGCAGAATCATGAAACCAGCGCTTTGCAAAAACGCTTTCTGGAGAGCAAGAATAAACGAACGGCCAAGAAAACGGAAAAGAAACCAACGGAAGCGGCCACAACAATGCTGTCGAGCAATTTGCAGAGCAGTGTACACGTGGTAAGTGAATTTTTCTTATTTTTATTTATTTTATTGTTTATGATTTTATGAGGCAAAAGTGAAGACATATATATTAACACAAACACATGAATGCGAAAAAAGCCAAACGGCCTTCCAAAAAGTACCGAGATAAAAATGAGATGCAGCGGCCAAATTACGGCCTTCGATATCGAACAAAATTTAAAAATATTTCCACTTAAACTATATTGAAATGTTTTGAAATTTCCATCATTGTAGGAGTTAAAAAGAACAAATAATATTTTTAGTTTTAATATTAAGAGCGAAAGAACAAACAAAAAGAGGAACGAAAAATATTTAAATACATACCGCCAAAAAGGCTGAAACGACATATTTTTTTAGTTTGGTTTTTCTTTTACGAAAATTGATGATTAAAAAATTAAGTTCTAAAATTATGTCCTTTAGGCTTTTTAGCGGTTATGCACGATATGTTAATTTATACGGTTTTATATATATTTAAAGATAATGCTGTTGGAAAATATCACTGATTGATGTTTGTTGTTGTATACTTTTTTGGAACGCTTCTTCCTAAATTTCTCTCAAGACCAACGGCTTGGAAAAATTAATATTATTTTTCTGACTCACACGTTTTCATTCGTTATATCCAGTATAAAACTAATATTGCATTGTTAATTTAAAAAAATTCGACGTTCGTTAAAGCGAGATTCGTTCCTCTGAGATTTGCCTGTATGTCTATTTTTGATTTTATAATTAATTTTTTTTTCTGCCTGATGGACTAAATGGTTCATTTAATAGAATTGCTATCACTCACTATATTCAAAGCTTTAAAGCTTATCGTTGCTTAGTTGGTGAGGAGTGTGGGGGTGGTGCAGTGTGTGATCATACATTTTTGCAGCAAAAGATTGTGTTAATTTCTGCACACAAATTTGCCTTCCAGAACTCATTACTTTCGTTAATATTGAAAAATAAATTTAAATGGTTTTTGTATATTTTTAGAATGTTTTTTTTTTTGCTTAGCATTGCATTCACTAGATAATGGCGGAAATAAAAAATCTTTAAAATCACGTTTATTTTCTACATAAAAATAAATTAAACCTTGTTTCAAGACAGAGCAACAACTACAACTACAACATCAACACATAAAAGTTAAACAAATTAAAAAATATAAAAATTGAAAAATAAAAGATTAAAAAAATATCTAAGTTAAACTTAAGTCAAGCAACGGATGCAATCAAGAACAACACAAGCACACAATCACAACAACACACACACACACATACAAACACACACACAGATACACAAGCATACATACATGTTGCTGCAACAACAACAGCAGCAAACCAGCAAACAAGCATCTGAGCAAATAAAATCGTCAGATACAAAATTTTGTATCTTCAACTAAAATGGGGAGCAAAAAAACTCATCCACAATGAATGTAAAAAAACATTATTTATACGGTATAAATAATTTGAAAAAAGGTGGCGTTGAAGATTACGTGTAAATTTAAAAAACTTTTCATAAAGATAGAAATAAATGTATGATGCAATTATGTAACAGAACGAACAGAATCTCGTCTGATGCTGCGGCTCAGGCAATCACAACAAAAACACCCAGTTGGCCAGATTGGCTTGCACGATATTGTCATCTACGATTCTTGTACGACTTGTCTTCTGTTATTAAGTTTTCTAGCCGACAATTTAAGGGAAATCGTCGCTTATGACAATCTGAGTGACAATGTCTTTTGCATGTTGTCCTCAATTAAACACTTCTGACTTTGTCGATGACAATCTGAGCGACAAGTCGTGTGTTTTGTCTTTAATCAAACACATTAATATGTTGGATTTTTGTTGACAAAATTTTAGGTGGTGCTGTAGCCAGATGGCAAGCGCCAAAACTTGTAAACATGCGGCCTCAGTTCGAATCCCAGCTAAGTTAGTCAATAATTTAAATGAAACGGAAAAAACAAGTGAGCAAAAATAATGAAATTTGTGTGTATAAAATATTCATTAATGCCCTAATTCAGTAAGAAGATTCGGGACGTTTTTGTTTGAAAATACTTTTGAGTTCTTGTTTTTGAATTCTCTAAATTATTTTGTTCAAAAATAGTTGTTGTCTTTGATAATGAAAAATAATAATATTATTACCATGTTTTGAAAACATTAAAACGAAATTACAGTATTATACAATAGTTTGAAAAATATTTGAAAAAATATGTGTTGGATATAATGTCTAGAACAAAATCATAAAGCAAATACACGAACCTTCTAGCATGGACAATAAATAGTAATTTTTCTAAAGAATCATAACTCCGGCTTTTTTTCGTCCATAGACAAGACGATACAATCGTCGAACAGAATTAGGGCATAAAGTCTGTTCTGTTGGGTGACATTTGTCGCTCAAGAGCTCACACTACGAGTATCATTTTGTCAACGACCACGATATGTTAATGGACATTGTCGCTTGTGTGATCGTGCGTGATTTTGTGGCCATTTGTTCGAAAATTTCGTCAACGATTTTCTATTGTCTTGTACACATCGTTGAAGATGTTTTAAAGCCATAGACAACTGGGCAGCTACTCGTGCTACGTACGCACACACACACACATGCACACAGTTAACGTTGCAACTTTGTGTGTTTGCATTGAGAAAATGGAAAATTTATTTAGTTAAATTTAAATTATATATCAGCAGTCTTTTGTGTGTTTGTGTGCTTTTTAAGATAAAATAGTAATATCGTCGGCTTAGAAAGTAAACCATCTAAATCCGCCGCATCGACTGGCTAAAATGTTTAAGTAAGTAATATATTCGGTTAATTTCTTAAGCTACATATGTATAGCAAAAGTTAACAGTATTTTGTCCCTGATGTAAAATTTGTTTAAACTGAGTTAGCAGTTTTATACTCTAAGCCAACGATATGTAAATTGCTACTTAAACAGTTTTCTTTTGATATGTACTCAATTTTCATGTAGGAACAAAATTAAAAAAAAAAAAAGAAACATAAGGTGGCCCAAAATTTTACCAATTTATAATTAAAGACAAAGCCTAGATTTTTGTTTGCGTAATGAAAATTTGTTCTCTAGTTTTTTTTTTAAATTGTTCTTAAAGTTCATTGCATTAACATTCTTTGAAAACTTAAAAAATTACTCATATTTCATGATTTGTTTATTTTTTTTATATTTTTTTTTGAGCAAAATATATGTCAACATTTTGTACGAAACAAATCTTAACATTCCAATAAAAATAATTAAAGCGACAACAAAATAATCATGCAAACAAATTTTATACACAAAAATACAAAAAGAAGAGGAAGAAGAGATTCAAGTTGTACCAACACCGAGTGTCGAAAACAATCTTATTTTTCGGTTTATTCATGTGTTTTATTTTATTTATTTATTTTTTGTAATTGAGTCACATTTTACATTTCCATACATTTTATTTTTATTGCATTTGTTGTTGCTTTTCCTACTCATGTTGGTCTTATTTTAATTGCGCACACACATACACACATACATACATAAATATACACACAGGTGTATAAATTTGTACATACATATACAAAATTTATGTGCGAACTTACACACGAGCACCACGCACATTGGGCCAAATTGCAAAAATATTTGCAATAATTTAACATCTACTAAACTACTAAATAAAATATAAAATAATATACAGTCGACTCTCGATAACTAGAAACGCTTTAATTTCAATCTGAACTTGAAAAATATACGATAAATAGAAAAAATTCCTTAAATTTTTGAACTGATTAAATACACTCATGGAAAAGCTGCAACTTGAAAATAAGAACGCGTCACATTAATTCAATTATTTTCAATATAATAGAAAATGTATGGTGAGGTACTTAAAAATAAATAAAATTAATAAATTAATACAGTAAATTAATATTTTTCCATATTGAAATAAGAAATTTCAACATGACTAGACTTTCGTTAATGTTTCTTATTAATTCGATATGGTTTTTATTGATTTTTTTTAAGCTGTTTTTTCACTGGGTGTACTAAATAAAATTTAAAATAATAAACAGTCGTCTCTCGATAATTTGAAACTCATTAATTTGAGTCTCTCGCTAAATTGAACTTGAAAAATATACGATAAATTAAAAAAAATCCACGTAATTTGTTTTGCTCGGTAATTTGAAAATGGAATGACATCTGGCTTGCTGATACGCAATAATTTGAATTTTTCGCCTCTACACTCAATAATTTGTACTATTTTAATTTTTTTCAAAAAATTAAAAATACAGTGAAAAACTCACTTTAACGAATTCGCAATTGAAAAATTAAAAATTTCACTGAAAAAATTTTTTTTAAATATATTCGATTAAGAATATAATTAAAAATTTAATGTAATAAAATTTTTTTCAAAATTTAATTAATTACAAATTTAATTAAAAATTTAACTGAGTTAATAACGACTGTGATAATTTGCTTTGTAAGTTTACATTTTTAATTTATTAAACTTTCTGTTTGTGATTCATACGCTTTATTTAGATTTGTACATGATCTGTGATATTTTTGAAAATATAAAATTGTTTTGTAAAAAGATTATTCATATATGTATTTTAATAAAGAATCCCTGAAGAAATTGGAATATACCAATGAAACGCCTTTGGAAAAAGGCGCCAGTGACCTTGAAAGCCCGTAAATTACTCGTATATAGGATAAAGAAAATAAGCCAATAAAAGTTTCTAATAAATATGGAATATCGAAATATTTCACATGTATATTAAAGAAAATTTAGAAAGAAAAATTATTTCAAACGGTTCGGCAAACCGGCGATCTCTCGAAATCGGAGGAAAAGCTGTATGAATGATTTCTAAAATAACAATATTGAATCCGGTAAATGGAGTAGGATTAAAAGCTAAACAAGGTTTTAAAACTACACGACAAGCTGTATACCGGCTGATATAATGCATGTTGATGGATGGTTAGGGGCAGATTTAAGAAATGCTATGGCAATACGAGTCTGGTGAAAAACTGATGTCAAGAGTTGAATATGTGGACCGAGCCATTTAAAATAAAGCTGCCGAGAATAATACTAGAAGAGGACTCAATTGTTAATGCGCACGAAATGGGTTTGTCTTGGAAGATGCTTTCAGCCAAAACAATTATTCATCAAAAGGGAGAATAACTGCCCTTTTCAGCGCAAAATACATCGGTAAAAAAGAAAAGAAAAAATCACTCCGCAATAAAATTTAACCGCTTAAACCATCTCTCACTCGTTGAAATCCAGGGAATCTGTTTAAGATAAGCTTCGAAAAGGGATCAAGAAGTAGGTACACTTAAGCAGGACTGTAACGTGACGAAATATTTTAGAAAAATGTTTGTCATAAAATTCTACTCCTGACAGTTAGCTTCACAATTATTCACAATTGTGTATTTTATTGGTTTAAGATTTTTTAGCTCTTAATTGAATATTTTTTTTTTAAATAGTCAATCTTGTTAAATCTCCTTTTAAGAAGAACTCCTTTTTGCCAAAGTAACATAAAACACGCATGTGACAAAGATTGAGAGAGTTAAGATGTTTCACAAAAATGTTAAGAGGATCAAAATGATTCACAAATATTTTCCTCTAAACTTTTCACGTAAAAGTGATGAATAAAATCTACATCTAAAATGCAAGGGTTTCACTTCTCTCTTTTTTTTATTAATATGGAAATGATTTGTTTTACATTTCGAACGTTAGTGAGAACTCAAATTTTTGGCATTTGTTTTGCCAGCTCTGCAGAGCCTGATACCTGATAAATGCAAGTTTTAGATATTAAGAGTTAAGCTTCGTATACAATTTACTAGCATATATTTGCAAGCGGCCCCACTGTGCGCCTTAGCAGTAAAACCGATTTTATAAATTTCTTTTAAAGCACTTTTTCATATAAGGAAAGAGTTCTCTAACCAGGAATGGATAATGTACTACCATTGTAATTTATTTGGTATTCATTAAATAGAAAAATGTTTGGTTCAAAATTACACTTGTAATTTAATTTTAGTTAATTTTTATTATTATTGTTTTCATTTCATTTGTTTCTATATTTTATGATTTGATCAGGCTAAAGTTCGTATCGCTTTTTAAGCCAAATTTAATTTTAATAATGTTAAAATTTTGCTTGACGCTTTTTAAAAAAATGTAATTATTTTTTTTTTTAATTCCTCCATTCATCACATAACGGTAAATTTATTATATTTCCCTGCCAACTTTATTTTAAAGCTTTCGTAATCCTGAATTCTTAAATTAGCTTTGAAGCACATTTTCATAAAAGCAGAGTTCTTTAAGCAGGAATGGATAATACACTACTATTGTAATTTGATTGGTACTCTTTAAATAGAAGAATTTTTAGACAAATATTGCCATACAATTTAAAAAAAATTTATTTTATTAAAAAAATATACTTTTTTCATTTAGGACATTCATGACATAACGGTAAATTTGTGTTTTTCCATGCGAACTTCCCTTTAAGGCGCCATCTAGCGTTAAACAGTTGGGTGAAAATAAATTTTATCTTGTTTGAAAGTTTATTAAATTATGTGTCGAATAATTAGCTGGAATGGGATAAAAAATTAATGCGAGAACGTGGATGCAAGTTAAATTTTTATTAAATTTCCTTTTTAACGTTTTATCATATATCGTCCAAACCTATGAAATGTAATTAATTACCCTTATTCCAGTTGTCGACGTCACTTTACCATAATACCAAAAAATTCGGGCTTGTTTACTCGCTCTCGAGAACAATTTTATGCTACTGACAATCTGTTTCCGTTCCTTAAGGTCTAAAAAAGCATAAACCTGACAACAGGAGTCAGTTGTTTTCGACAACGGGTATTGGTATTGGTGTTGGTGTAAGGATGAATAATTATTAATTGAATGAAGAATTTTAAGAAAACTAAATAAAAATATATTTGTCATACTTAATTAATTATTGCTTGACGTATTCACAACTTATCAATGTCGTTTCTAATTTAAAACTTCCTAAAATTTTCCTCTTAAACAAAACTGTGTTACATGCTTTTCTCTTACAATTAAATAAAAAAAACAAAGAAAACTTAAAAATCTAATAAACCCGGATTTTCTTCACGAAACATTAATCATCATGTTAAGCGATGAAAATGTTTTGTGATTGATTTGACATTAAAACTAAAGAAAATAAATTTTTTGAGCATTACTAAACCGTTGAAAACAGCTTAAGGCAAACAAAAGCTAAAAGAAAATACACAAATCGTTTGGAAAATCAGTCAACAGTAGTAAGAGAACTCACAAGTTTAAGAAAGTGAATAAAAACATTGCAGAGAAGGTTTAAAGGAATTTTGAGTGATGCAATTTTGGCTACAAAAGGATTTTGACTTTATGTTTCGTTCAGGCCACAGACAAAACTTACATCGGAATTTACAAAAAGAATTATTATCAGGTCCGGAGTTCAGTACTGTCGACTTTTATAACGATTTGAAGGTGGTAAAAGAAATATTTAAAGAAATATTTTATTTAGACTTACCGGAACTTTAATCCTTTTTCTCGTATATTAAAACAACTCTTCAGATAATACGATAGACTAACGCATGTATTCATACATCGAGGTTTTGCTGCAAGAAAAAAAATTAAATTTTTTTTATGATAAAATAACATATCGAGCCATAACCGCCAAAAAATCTTAAGCGACATAACTTTTGAAACTTCTTTTACGACAAAAATCGATTATTTACAATCGCAAATAATCGATTTTCATCAAAAAATGAGGTTCGAAAATTATGTCGCTTAAGCTTTTTTGGCGGTTATGGCTCGTTATATTTAAAGTCCGTTTAGGATTGCGCAAAAATTATTCTGCTGTATTTTACCTGACTTATTTGTCTAAAGAAAATTTTACCCTTTTTGTGAAATTCTAATTATTTTACATAAATAATTCTATGTGACATTCGAATATTTGGATAACTTTCTTCAAACATTTTCCGAATAAAACTAATCATTATTTTAATCTGATTGTAAAATATTTTTAATACTCGAAAATTATTCGCAACTGAAGCACTTTCATGCAATATAGGATACATATTTAGATGACACCGGTGCCGGTCTTTGGACCAGATCTTCCCCTTTTTCTAATCTAATCTATATGACCCATATGGGCATTTCCATGATGTCGAACGTGACCGCCGTAAACATTTGAAGTGAAAAAATTCAAAATAAATCTGATTTTTATTTCGCCAATAAAAGTAACTAATCATGACTAAATTATTTTTATAATTAGTGATAAGTTTGATTTTCAACATAATTAAAATAAAGGCGTTCGCATGTGAAAAAAAACATGCGACAAATGTCGATATCCAACGAAAGTACAAAATATTTCAATAGAATCTGTAACGAAATATTTAGAAAATTTCGAACGTTATCGAGTGCGGTAATTTGCTCCCAGAAGCTGTTTTCGAGGCCAACGATTAAAACGCTGATTTCGGCAAAACCTGAAGCAATATTTCAATTGTGACTAATTTAAGAATATTGTGCACTAATGTCTCTTTCAAATGGTTTTGGATTTTACTCAAAAATTATTTATATATTTTTTTTCTTCAAATTCAGTTTTAATCACAGTCGCACGTGACATTTACCGCTATACTTGTATTATTTCTGCTGCTCTTTTTATGAAATTATGAATAAACGTGCTTAGTAAAAATGTTTTCCGACTGACAGAAGTATTTAAACGTATTTATAAACAAAATCAACATATTTTTTTCTTTAAGTTTACATTTGCGATATCGCACGTGACCAAATTTATATATGTAGATATCACGATCGCAAATATTTATATTTTTAAAAAAGTTTTTTCTTATTTTAATTGTACTAAATGTCTCTGCATGTAGTTTCGACTCACTAATAAATGTTGTTTTTCAATGTCGCACGTGACATTGAAATATGCGATTTTGCAAAGCAAAAATTTTCAAACAATTATAAAATTTATTCGAATATAATTATTCACTTGATTTTTCAACGAAATCGGAATAATTGCACTTCACTCATTCAACTCCAATAAAACAAAATATAAAATGGACTTTATCGTGGTGGGCGTATTTCGACTTCGACTACAATATTTTGGACCTAGATTAAAGAAAAAATGTTGCGGTGTTATTTAATATATTATAAAAATGTCGTAGTAAGAGTCGAACTGCGCCAAACACGATAAGTTTAATATATCCAGGGGTGTTCTGTAAATTGCGCGTTTTGAAATCACCTAATTTCCAGGAAAGAGCTCAGTTAAAGGTGACTTATTGAAGCTTTTGAATTGGTTTTAATGTTTTAGATGTTTAAGATATTTGATACGATTTTATCATCAGCAGAACACTGAAATCGCACGATTTCCAAAGGTGCGTTTTACAAAATACCCTGGATAGTTTATTCCAAAAATTTTATTTGGATAATTTTACTCGAATAATT
Organism: Nowickia ferox; assembly: GCA_936439885.1. Taxonomy (NCBI): domain Eukaryota; kingdom Metazoa; phylum Arthropoda; class Insecta; order Diptera; family Tachinidae; genus Nowickia; species Nowickia ferox. The sequence continues at coordinate 16,264,595 of OW387027.1, forward strand.
TTATCTGAATATGTGTATATACTCGAATTATAAAATTTATTCGAATAAAATTGGTCACTTAATTTTTAAACGAGATCGAAATGATAGCACTTCACTCATTCAACTCCAATGAAACAAAATGTAATATCTAGTTTATTCGAATAATTTTATTCGGATATATTAACTCGAACAATTTAATTCGAATATATATATTCGAATAATTTTACTCGAATATATGTACTTAAATAATTTTATCTTAGCAAAATTACTGAAATAATTACAAATAAATGAATGAATTCATGCGGCAACTGTGGCATTATGCCACAACAATGCAACCCCACCCAAAAGAAAAAGTTAATTTTCTGAGATTATATTAAAATCTCTCAAATGTCAGAGTCAACAAGTACTCCAGAAGCAGACTTGAGTTGTAATGACTAACTTCATTTTGTAATATATTACACACCGTAAAAAAGCAATTAAATCTAAAAGTAATTGTTTTGGAAAAAAGCCTGCATTACAATTACATGTAATTGAAATTAAAATAATTGAAGTCTATACGAAAGTATGAAAAAACACTTTAATAAAAAGGAAATCGTGCCACTCTACCTTGGCTCATCTTGGCGGGGCCACTCAAATAGAGTCCTCGCAGATCTAAGCAGCATTATTTACATGAGGTATAGACCTTGTAAACGAATGCTTGAAAAATATATCTTATTAGAAACGATATCTTATTAGACAGAAAATATAAATAAAAACCCTCGCTCGTATAAAAAAAAAAATTATAATATTTTTTTGTTAACAGAATATTTTGTCTATTTTGTCAAGACATAAAATGCAGCAAAAACTGGCTTCAACTGATGACTGTTTGCAGTATTTAACAGCATAATGATTCAATGTCAGCATTTGAAATGTTTCATTATGAACAACACAATTCCCGCTGCTCTCGCCAAACTATTTGTATCTTTCTCTTAATAGATTTTCAGTTTGTTATTTTGATGAATTTGCTTCTTTTATATTATTTGTTTTTCCACTATTTTCGTTCATTAAAAGTGAAAAAAAGAAAAGAAAATTGCCATGGCATAAAAATTAGCAACAACAACAACAACAAAAACTTATAGTGGTTTGCCTGCCACACACGCGTTACTTCCACGAAAGTTGGTGGAGTGTTGAAGTCATTTCTGATAATGAAAATATAATTAAAAGTATTGTAGAAAAAGGCCTTTTTTAGTATTTAGATTAGGATGACAAAATCTAAGAATGGCGCCGCTGAAACTGCTATGAAATGTACAAAAAATAACGGCCTGTCCCACGAAGTCACTAGAAAATCGATCGAATACTTATATTGAAAACAGCAACAAATTTTCTAATTTTATTGTTGCTTGCAATACAAGTTGTCCATCGAACAATTTGGGGTGACATCGTGGGACAGGCCGTAAATTTTTGTTTGCTTTTGCTTTCAATATAAGTAATCTATCGAATGTTTTCTGTTGACTTCGTGGTATAGGCCGTAAGATTGTCTTGCGTCAAATGAGGACTCTCCTGGCTTTAGCACATATTTTGGAAATTAACAGGTGTGTATTATTAGAACAACAAAAAACGAAGTATATACATATGTACTCGTATATAAGTTCGAGTACATAAATACACATGCAATTATGATACGAGTATTTCTTCACACAGACACCCTCTTTGAACGACTTCGACACGCTCAAGACCTCTAATATTTTGTTTTTCTTAATTTCTCATACATAATTAAAAATTTATTTTTTCCCCTACCTTGCCATTTTTTTTAATATTTAGTTTCTAATTGAATTTCTCTTTAATTTCACTAATGATACTTTACAAGTCATTGTTTTGTGTACGCAGTTCATTTTGAGCTGCTATGGCTTGGCCAGGGTGGCACATGATGATAATTGGACGGACATACAAAGTAAATGGTAGTGTATGAGAGTTGCTTTTAATGTGGCATGGCTTAATTGTGGCTTTCATACCTTGCTGCATTATTATCAGCTTTAAATGTTTAAAGCCTTGGAGCTGTTGCAAATAAAGAAATATTTACATCAACAATTGTTACAGAAATGCACTGAACCTTAAATCTTTCAAGTGAAATTAAATTATAAATTAAAAATTATATACGATGTAATTGTATTTTTTTATTTGCAATAAATAAATAAATGTGTGTTTTGGCATTTGTCTTTTGGTTAATGTTTTTGTTCATAACAAAATAATTTACACATTTTGTTTTTGCTATTTAAAATGGTTTGGTTGAAGCCAAAAATTAAATTAAAGTTCATATAGAAAAAAAAAATGTTTTATTTTTTATTCGAAACGAGGGAAAATCAGTACGCTATAAATTGGAAGCCCTTAAAATGCATTTGACTTAAGGTGGATTCACCCATTGTTTCGGAACAAAATTTTGGTCCGGAGAAAATTTTTTTTATATGGAGTTTGACGCTTCTCTTTTTGGGAGAGAGAGAAGAAAAGCCAAGCTGCCATTTGTAAAGTTAATACGCATCGTTTACACACGTATTTCATATGGTAGCTTTGATTTTCCAGACAAAATGTTCGAAATGGATGAATCGTCTTGCAAAAAATTCTCAGTAAAAAAATTTTCTCGAGACAAAAATTTTGTTCCGAAACAATGGGTGAATTCACCTTTAACAATGTGGTACTCTCAAGCGATTGGCATATCTTTTACACGTAATTTGTATCTTTTGTTTAACTAATCCCAGCTTTTCTCAAATAACTAAATCTGAAAATCTTTAATTTGAGACAATTGTGCCGCTGAAAATATTTTTTTTTATTGATAATAAATCGATTTCAGGTCATTTGAGCTATTTTCGAAAATTCGAAATTATATTCGAATTTTCGAACATGCTCATAATTTTAAGATTTTGCATTTTTTATGAAAATAAGCAATGTATCCCAATATATTGGTCATGAAATATTTATTATGAATTTCGAAATTATGAAAATCGGAATTATAAGGCATTTTTTAATCATAAAATATAAATTAAGAATTTCGGAAGAACGCTTGTTAATTTTGTTTACAATTTTGTATAGAAAATAAAAAATAAAATATTTTTTTTTGTATTCCGAAAAGTCGCAATTAGTTAGAGAAAGAGGGTGGAATTTTAAAACAAAATTTTAAAATTTTTTAATAAAAAGCTAAGTTAAGTTCTGCAAATAATTTAGGTCTCAAAGTTTACATATCTGGCATTCGCAATCTAAACTTCACTTCGAAAATACAGCGTTTTATATATGTAAAAAAATATATAAAAAAAAGAATGCTTCATAACTGGACTGACATGGCTTGTTGTTAAATTTTGCAATAAATTAAGTAAGTTCAAGAAAATTATAAGCAATTTCGAAAATTATTCGTTTTATAAGAGTTTTGTCAAATTTTATTGAATGTGTGTTTAATAAATACTAAAAGATTTGCCTGAGCTAAATTCGTTCATTAAAAACCTTGAACTTGGTTTCTAAGCAAAAATTAATAAAATTAACTTTTTTCAAAAATGAATTCGAACTTTCGAAAGTGCATACAATATAAGGCCTCTTATTTTTTTAGTGCTAAAATTATATTTGAATTTTCAAACTCAAACAATAACCCCCATATTCATAAAATTTAAAATGAATTTGGAAAGTATTTTATTTAAAATTTTTCATATAAAATTTTCCTAAAATGGATTTCAAATTCATTTTATTTTTTTTTATAAATATGGGGCTAAATATTTAATAAAAAAACAAGGTTTTAATAAGATCTCGAACTTGAAAATTTTTATTATAATTTAATTAAATTAAAATAAAAATTTAAAAAAATATTAAATTAAAAGTGTTAAATTGTAACCATGAAATGGAGTCTGAATTTTATTCCATAAAAATAAGTTTTTTTTAAAGAAATAAGTCTTAATAAATTTTTAAGTAAATTCGAAATATAGAAGAAAATTTTACATATATTCGAATATAATTTCGAAGTTATAAATACCAAAATTTAAATAATTTTGTTAATAAAAAAACAATATTTAACAAAAAGTAAATCATAATGTTTATATATTTTAAGTAAACTCGAAAACAAGTTCGAAACTGACGATTTTTAAAGTGGACTTTCCCCCCTCCACTTTCAAAATGAAATATTTGGGAAACACTTTGATAAAAAAATTAGAAATTTAGTTTCGTATAATTTACATTGCCATATTTAATTTAAAAATTTTTTCGAAATTAAATTTGTTATTCTTTAAATTCTCCTATGATATTAACATTACCAATTTACAACATTACATATTGTGTAATTTCGATATTACTTTCGAATTCTCCTACCTTAAAAAGTTTATTGATAAATTTATGCACATATGCTACATCTTCGATTTTTTCATTTGTAATTTCGAATATAAATTTTACTTATCGAAACCTTAAACTTTTGCTCGATTGTAAGCTAAAATTTATATTACAACTTTGATTTTTTTTTATGCGAAATTTGGGATATAATTTTTTTCTTTTAAGATAACAAATGTTAGTTTTTATTAATTAAATTTACAGGCATATCGAAGAACTGTTTTATTTATTCATTTAACATACTCATTTAACATATTCAATTAACTTTTTTTTTTTTTTTTTGATGCGAAGAAGTATTTACATATTCTAAGAATGGCAAATGTCAAAAATATATTAGCTAAAATATGACACTCAAATATAAAGAAACATACTAAAAGTTATTAAAATATTCAAATAATGAAGCCACCGACAGTTGCAAAACAAGAAACAGTGGCTCAGCAACATAAAAAATCAGAACATAAAATTTACAAAACATCATTAAAATTACTCTAAAATTAGGAGAAGGTGTACATAGAAGAAATTATGATAAGTTTTTGAAACTGTTTTTAAGTTTTATTATTTTCTTTAATTCGCGATTAATAGATAGACTCCTAAAGAAAATGCCAGTAACCTCTAGGAACTATAAAAACTTAATTCCATTTAAAATGTTATTTTTTGACTTTGTCACTGTAGTATATATTTTTTAATGATGTATGAGGAATTACTTATTGAAATTACACTCTATTGACTTGGGAATAATGCAACGTGTTCGTTCTTTGTATATTTATACATACATACATACTTATGTACAAACACACATACACACACTTATTGATTTTAGTATTAAGAAAATAAACCCTAAATAATTGACATTTCAACTAACGAACACAGAAGCTGTCATAATAAGTGATAAGTTGAAGAAAACCAACTGACAAATGTCAAACATTTTTTAGAAAACCTAAATATTAACTGAAACTTAAAAGTTTATTTTAAGAATTTCAATAAAAATCAAAGTTTATTCAATTGAAAAATTATAAAGTTAAGTTCACATAGTATTTCTCAATACATAGTTTGCAAATAAAATACCAAACACATCAAGAAATCGCACGATGTGTCAACTCTCAGTCATTTTAAACAATAATAATATTATTATACAACATGCATATGTATACTAAATATAATTTTTGTTCAACTAACAAATCTACTTACATAAATTTATACGGCGTTCGCTACATAAAGAACTAGTAAAATTTTTATAGAACGTGTTTAATTAAATAATCAATAATAAATTCAGTAAAGTGCGACTTTGACTCGCATTGAACCCTTTGTTCCAGGTTTGGTTTTTTTTTTAGCAATTTTCTTTGGTTTTTTTACAATACATATTTTTAGGTTTAGCGAGTTTCTTCGATTTTGGTGCTTTTATTTCGTTTTGGCGATTTTTTCGTTTTCGGCGATTCTTTTTATTTGTTTTTTGCGACTTTTTTTAATTCTAGCGATTTATTTAATTTATGGTGATATTATTCATTTAAGCGCTTTTTTAATTCTGGGGATTTTTTCCTTTTGGCGATTTTTTCCTTTTGGCGATTTTTTATTTTGGGATTTTTTAGGTGTTTGATAATGTTTTTATAGTTTTAGCTTTTTTCGTTTTAGTGATTTTTTTCGGGTTTTCGGCGAATATTTTTGTTTTTTTTGGCGTCTTTTTACTTCTGGTGATTTTTTTGCATTCTAGCGATTTATTTAATTTATGGTGATATTTTTCATTTAAGCGCTTTTTTAATTGTGAAGATTTTTTTTCTTTTGGCGATTTTTTATTTTGGGATTTTTTTAGTTTTTTTTTAAATGTTTTGACAGTTTTAGCCTATTTTTTTTTTTGTTCTGGCGCTTTTTTCGTTTTAATGATTTTTTCGGGTTTTCGGCGATTTTTTTTATTTTTTGGATTTTTTACCTCTGGTGATTTTTTGCATTCTAGCGATTTATTTAATTCATGGTGATGTTTATCATTTAAGCGATTTTTTAATTCTGGCGATTTTTTCCTTTTGGCGATTTTTTATTTTGGGATTTTTTTAGGTTTTTGATAATGGTTTGATAGTTTTAGCCTTTTGTTTTTGTTCTGGCGCTTTTTTCGTTTTAGTGATTTTTTTCGTGTTTTCGCGTTTTTTTATTTTTTTGCGACTTTTTACTTCTGGTGATTTTTTTGCATTCTAGCGATTTATTTAATTTATGGTGATGTTTTTCATTTAAGCGATTTTTTAATTCTGGCGATTTTTTCCTTTTGGCGATTTTTTATTTTGGGATTTTTTTAGGTTTTTGATTTTTTTTTAAATGTTTTGATAGTTTTAGCTTTAGTTTTTTTGTTCTGGCGGTTTTTTCATTTTAGTGATTTTTTCAGGTTTTCGCGATTATTTCAGCAGTTTTTTATTTTTAAAGATTTTTTTAGTTTTGGCGCTTTTTTCGAGTTTTGGGGAATATTTTAATTTTTCGCCAAACCTTTTATTTTTGCTGATATTTTTGGTTTTGCCAATTTTTTGGTGTACGGAACCCTCAAAGGGTCAACTAAATTCTCTCCTAGAGTTAAAAATAAATTAAAATCAGTAATTAATTGTTAACGATCCAAAGCGAATTCAATAAGGGGAACTAATTTTGAGCTGAAATGACACCAGAGAAATTAGAAGTTGCTCGTATGGTATTAAATCGCCTTGGTGCCAGTCTTGATAGATAAATGTGACAAAGTGAAATAGAGGAAAATGTTAATGAATCAATGAATGAATGAATTTGTAACAGCGATTTTCCATTCGTCTAGTCCGCTCGCTTCCCTACACCACATGTCGCATGTTACATGCAGCAGGGGCAAAACCTTAAATGTAAATGCCTTCTTATTTTCATTTACAAAGTAGGGGTTTAAGGAAATTGCAAGAAAAAAGAAACGCAATTAGAAATACAATAATATGTATGTATGTATGTTCACATGTATGTAAGTACTTTACGTACATATGTATGTATGTACGTGTGTGCTATGTAGCTACTTATTGTTATTATTGCTGCTTATTAAACGGGAGGAGAAAGAAAATTGCTCTGATTATTTGTTGTAAACACGCGACTTTCGTAACGCATAATTTTATTTTACTTATTTATTTTTTCACTTCCCATTTTAATAATAGAGATATTTTTTACACTATCGTAACGTCGAATTTGTGATGCCCGCTGAAGACTTTTATTCCCCTCTGATATGCATGATGATGCGGTGAATTGTGATCAACTGTTATTTCTAGTTATTTCACAAGAAATGCTGATAAACTTATCGTTGTAGTATGAGAGCTTTTTTCAGTCTTTGGAATGAAAGCCACATTTTTCTCTTAAAAAAAAAAAAAATTCTGAAATTTTCTCTTCAGTAGCAAAAGGCGTTTTTAACAAACAAATGCTCCGGCGTTTAAGGAATTTTTGAGTTAATGATGCAGAATTAATTCTCATATCGTTATTCATATTGTGTAAAAATTTCATACAAATATCTTTTATACTCAACTCTTGAAAGAAAAATAAAATTTTCTTTTCCCATAAAGTGTTGTGTAAATTGAAAATTTTAAACTATTTTTCTGGCAAATTAGATTTTTTTGACTTATGACGTATTATATGCATATCGCCGTTGTTCCTCTAAGGGGGTCAAGTTAAAATTTTTAGTTGAGTCAAACTGTTTTTTTAATATACTCTTGTAGAGAAAATGATGTAAGACTTTCATGACCAGTGTACTCGTATAACGTTTTCTTGCAAAAAGCTAAAATTATAAAATTTTATGATACAAATTATAGAGCGTAAAGCCAAAAAAAAAGTAAATTATAGCTTGTCTAGGATCAAGATGACATTAAAAAAAATCCATATAACCGAGGTCAGCACATTTTTGTTTCAATTTATTGATTTTTTTTAAAGGGGCATGGGAAAAAGTTCGTATTATCAAGAGTCGACTGTATTAGGCAAATACTCTTGACAATATTTGTTAATAATTTACTTATCTTTAAATCCTTTTAAATTAAAAGGTTTTTATTTAAGAACTTTTGTTTCAATACAATTTAGCTAAAAGCTTAAAAAACCTGCTTGCTGCGCTTTCATGATTCGAAAATTTACTTCGAATCTTAAATATTAACATGTAATACGAAATAAATATGTTGTGTGAAAGTCATAAAATTTCATATATTACGTGTTTCAATTACACACACCAGTCATAAATTCTGTGCCAAAAAGGAAAAACTGCTTAAGTCGAGATAAGATAATTTTGAGTTAATGCCACTCCAGCAATTTCAATATTCAAAAGTATGCTGGGAAAAAATCTCAAAACCCCGTAAATTCTGTGGCAAAAAGGAAAAAGTGCTCAAGTCGAGATAAGCTAATTTTGAGTTAATGGCACTAATGTAATTTTTATACTAAAAAGTATCCCCTGGGGAAAAAATCCCAATTATTTTTTATGTGCGATTTTTCAGGAAGTTGTAGTGCAGTGACTTGCTGCTTAACTTCTTTCGACTTGTAAACTCATATGGAATAAAAGCTTAATTAAGCTTTTACTTTGGTATATTTCAAATTGAATGTAGTAGTTACAGTCTGTAGCACGATGATTCCCTAAATAAAATAAAACTGTGAACAGAATTTCCCAATTTAACGGCAAAATAAATAAATTTCTGAAAATCGACTTAAGCTTACAAGTTCTGTCCTACAAAACAGTAAAGTATGACTTAAGCACTTTTTCCTGATTGCCACAGAATTGTGTTGTTTTTTGTTGGCAAAAATCAATATTTCATTTTATGAAATTTTCCCCTAACTAATTGTTGCCTTGGGGCCTCTGCTGCTATTTTTACTAAACATAAAGTAGCATTTTCGTTCTAAAGTTTGCTTTAAAAATTTATTTATTTTTTTATTTTTTGTTAATCAAATTAAGTTAAAACGAAATGACTAAAAACATTGTTACTACGAGTAAAACTAATGCAAATGCAAAGTAATTTAATTAAATAAATTTGATTATTTCCACTATTGGAAAATTAAAAACATTTCATTTCTAACCTCAAAATAATCAAATCAAATCCCCTGAGGTCAGTCAAATATTAGTGACATCTGTTCTCTTAATTGAACTGAAAAAAAAGAACGAAACTATATAACAAAATGATAGAGTAATAAAGTGGAGAAAATTAATGACATTTTTATTGTGCATTTCATACGTTAGAAGCACAAATGGTTTTCGTTGTTAGAAATTCATTTAATAATTTATTAATGCAGCGTACGAGGCTGTCTAACTACCAACTCAACACTTAACCGCAATGACGGGCAACAGCAACAATTTCTATCCATGCGAACGAAACAACCAAAAAATGCTGTTCTACAACTGAGGGAGAATATTGAAAATTAAAAAAAAAGTTATTTACACATTTATATTTATTTGCTTTTTATTTTTTTAATAATTTACGTCAGCAAAAATTACTTTTGAAATGAACCTTTGGATCTCATCATTGAATAAATAAATATTCTATTTCAAAGGTTAATTTTTTAAAATAACGTTAAAAATTCCCCTAAAGGAATCTCTGTTGCAAAATACGTTTAATGTTTATTTATTTATGTAGAAGTACTTTAGTACACGTGTAAAAAGTAATTGCATATAATTGAAGTTGAAATAGAATTTTTTTTAGTACAAATTAGAGATGGGCGCGACTCTAATTTTTCCAACACCACACGACACGAACAGGAATACCAAGACGCTCAACACGTACGAAACACGCTCGCTAAAAATTTTATCAACACGATACTGCACAGCGCGCACGAAATATTATTGTCATAGTATTGAAGGTAAGAAAATTTAATTTATTTTTTTTAAGAGTGGCCTTTCTAAATATTTCACCGAATTGGCACTGCCAGCTGACACACTCTGCCACCACAGCTGATACAATCTGTTTACGTACAGAACTTTAAGCTTTAAGTGAGAGGCCCATACAATATCAACAAATATGCTGGTGTTGTGTGTTTGACGATACAAAATATTCAATCTTTTCTCTACTGGAAATTCATTCATACATATTTTACATCTAAAATCGTTACGTGTTTTTCGTGTCAATTTTGCTCAACACGAAACGACTCGAACACGCACGAAATCAGATTTTTTTTTCACGAATACTTCGTGCGTGTTCGTCTAACGAAAAAAACACAACACGCGCCCATCTCTAGTACAAATGCTTGAAATTAGACTTTCTCAAAATGTTGCTTCTATGAAATAACCACTTTATAAATTCTTTTAAAAATATATTTCAGTCATTTCTTTTGGAAGAGTTTTATTAAACGACTTAAAAAAAGGAGGAGTTTATATGTTCTAAGTTTTATTTCTAAAAGTATCTTTATAAAAAAATAATTTAATGTGCTTTAATAGAATATATATTTTCGTAGTTATCATTTTATATGTTTAAAAAAGTACTTCTTGAAAAATTAAAATTAGAAAATTTCAAGAAATACCTACTCATCCCTCAAGAATTATTTTATTTTTAAAAAGAGTAAATTAAAAAAATCTCTTTTAAATAACTAACTTTTAGACAAATCACATTATTTAAAAAAGAAATTTTACAAAAAGTACCTTTAAAAAGTGCCTTCTAAAAAAACGTTTTGAAAAAGTACGTTTTGAAAAAGTACATTTCAAAAAAAGTACCTTTTAAAAAAAGTACATTTCAAAAAAAGTACCTTTTAAAAAAAGTACTTTTTACAAAAAGTACCTCTTAAAAAGTATCTTTTAAAAAAGCATTTTTTTAAAAAGTACTTTTACTAAAAAGTACCTTTAACAAAGGTACTTATACAAAAAGTACCTTAACAAAATTACCTTTTAAAAAAGCTTATTTGAAAAAAGTACTTTCTAAAAACGTACCTTTTTAAAAAAGTACTTTTACAAAAAAGTATTTTTAAAAAAGTACTTACACAAAAAGTACCTTTAAGAAAATAAGCTTTTAAAAAACTTTATTTTAAAAAGTACCTTCTAAAAACGTATCTTTTGAAAAAGTTTTTTTTTACAAAAAAGTACCTTTAACAAAATTACCTTTTAAAAAAGTTTTTTTTTAAAAAGTACCTTTTAAAAAGGACCCTTTTAAAAAAGTACTTTTATAAAAAAGTACTTATACAAAAAGTACCTCTAATTAACAAAATAACCTTTTCAAAAAGTTTATTTTCAAAAAGTACCTGCTAAAATCGTACCTTTTAAAAAAGTATGCTTTTAAAAAGTACCTTTTCAGAAAAGTACGTTTAAGAAAAAAACTCGTCTAAGGGAATACCTTATACAAAATACTAAAAGAAAGTACTTCCCAAAAAAAGTTTCTTCTAAAAAGAACTTTTCAAAAAAGGAGTTTATGAAAAATTATTAAAAGTATCTTTTTAGAAAAATACTTTTAAAAATAGCTTTGAAAAGGATATATTAAAAAAAAGTGCTAAACTTATTTAACGTAACTTATTTTTCTCAATAACATTGCGATAGTTTTTGTATAAATACATGAACTCTTTTTAGATTCTTTCAGGTTTTTTTCTTTTAGTTAACCAACAAATTGTCTATATAATTTATTAAGAAAAATAAAACTAATTTTGAAGAAAGTACTGTATTCATCACTGTGGAATGTGTCAATAGTTCATGTTCATTAAATTAGCCAAAATCCAAAGGAAATCAAAAGGAATCTATATAAATTTTCTGCTTTAGCGGGTTTTTATCACTTACCAAAAACAGCTTCAAGCCATCTGCACTGTTTTTGGCTAAAAGTAATAGTAATTTCAAAAAACAAACCAAAGAAGTGAACGAAGTAAAAAACTTAATAAATGAAAAACGTGCCAGCGAAAAACATTTTCTAATAACCATAAAGTTGGCTAAATTATCAACTCTTTTTGGGCAAAAATAAATTGGAAAAAAAGTATGTTAAAAAGTTCATTTATTTTCTTTTCTAATTGCAAATAAATTCTGCTGTGTGGAATGTTATGCACGAGTACAAGATTGTGAGAAAGATTTTCTAAATTAAATATGCTGCGAAAAATAATAATTATTTTGTTAAAATGTAAACTTCTGGAAAACAACAACAGCAATTAATTTTTATTTATTTTAAATTTTTGGCTTAAATTTTCAATTTCATTGCAATCTTTTTTTCAAACTGATTTTACGGTCTTTTCTCATAGCGAAAGGAAAACAAATTATAATCTGAAGTCGCTGCCATACACTTCAAACGAATTCAAAACAGGATTATAATTTTTTTTCATAAGCACGTAGACAAAATGACACCTCATACTGAAGAAAATATGATGACTAAATGTTAACACGGTGCTCCCGAATGATGGGAAAGATTAAAGAAAAGTACCACCACAAAATATAAATAAAACTAATGGAAATGCATATGATTTTGTGTTGTGGAAGACTATTGAAATTAAATTCTTGCCGCAATAAAGTACTTTTTGGCAAAAACTTCTTTTGAAATAAATACAAATGTAATAATGTAGCACCTTTGGAAAAGGTAATTTGACCCAAAAAAGGAGATTACAAAAGCCTTCCAAAAGAGACCTTAACAGAACGCTTAGAAATTGTTCTTTATAAAAGTACCCTTCAACAAAGTACCTTTTGAGAAAAGCAGCTTTAAAGAAGTTATCTCTTATAAAAAATCCGTGTTAAAAAAGTATTTGAAAAAATAGGTGCGTTTAAAGAACTAAGTCTCGCAAAAATTAAGTTTTAAGAAAAGTGCTTCTTTGAAAATAATTTAAAAAAAATCACATTTTAAAAAAGTACTTTAAAAAAGCAATTATTTATTAAGTATCTTACAAAAAAAATTCCGTTTTAAAAAAACTGCTCATTTAAAAAAAATAATTTCTAAACAGAAACAATTCCCCCCCCCCCCCCCAAAAAAACACTAATTATTAACTGGACCGTGCAAACGTTCAAAAATATTTGTGTGGCAACACTCTATTTTTGCGAAAGCAATGAATAGTTGTTGTTATTTTTACATTTAAATTTTTCATTACATACTTCTTACAACTACAATTCGAGCTGCAAAAAAATCAGCCAATGGCAAAGTAAGAAAACAAAAAACATGTTGATTATTGAGTTCTTGTTAAACTTCTCATTTATTTAAATGGAAGTTAAACATAATATTTCTAGTTGTTCAAAGAATTTTTTGGTATAAAGTTTCGTTTCCCTGGTGATCTGCATTAGCAACAGCGAAACCCCTCAATAATCAATTTCAATGTATTTTTAATAAAAATTTATTTTGCTCAATAAATAAAATAATACTTTGGAATTTTTATAGTGGGTGAACAAATCTTAAAATTGAATGTTTTAAGAAACTACTGAACATAATTATTATTTATTAGAAAGTACCTTACGAAATAATTTCCTTTGGGAAAAAGTACATTTTAAAAAACTATCTTAGGAAAAAAGTAACTTGTAAAAAAAATTTTGAACATTAAAAAAAAATGCTTTTTTAAAAATTAAGAGGGCGGATCAATAAGTCCTTGACTTTTTAAACTTCTCTCGTAGTTATATGAAATGCAACACTGTTCCCATCAAGTACCACCTGTTAATAGACTACTGTCAAATTTTGAGCAAGTGTCGTGTCATTTACTTTGCGTTTAACAGCTGTTCAAAACATACAACCTCGAGTATTTTTTCTAAAAATGGAAAAAAGTGAATTTCGAGTGCTCATTGAACATTATTTTTTGCGAAAAAAAACCGTCAATCAAACCAGGGAAAAGCTCGATAAATACTATGGGGAGTCTGCATCATCAATTTCAATGTTAAAAAAGTGTTTAACTGACTTTCGTTGTGGTCGCACAAGTACAAATGACGCTGAACGCTCTGGACGGCTAATTGAGGTCAGTACACCCGAAAATGTCGAAAAAATCCACGATATGGTGTTGGTCGATCGAAGAGTAAAAGTGCATGAGTAAAAGTGCGTGAGATTGTTGATGCCATAGGCATTTCATATGGCAGTGTGGTTTCGATTTTAAGTGATCAGCTTGGTTTAAGAAAGTTGTCTGCAAGATGGGTGCCGCGTTTGCTCTCAATCGACCATAAACCTAAAAGTGTGACAACTTCTGAGGATTGTTTGGAGTTGTTTAACCGCAATCCGAATGAGTTTTTGCGACGTTTTGTAACTGTGGATGAAACATGGATCCATTACTGTACTTCGGAGACCAAGCAGCAGTCTAAACAATAGGTTTCTAACCTGCTCCGAAGAAGACCAATTTAAGTTTGTCGGCCAAATAAGGTGACGGCAACAGTTTTTTGGGATGCACGCGGGATTATCCGCATCGATTACATTCAAAAGGGAAAAACTATACACGGCGAATATTATGCCAACTTATTAGACCGATTTGATGAGGATTTAAAAAGAAAACTCTCCCATATGGCCAAGAAAAAAGTTTTTTTTCATCAAGATAATGCACGGGTGCACACGTAAGCAGTCTCAAAGGCAAAACTCTATGAATTGGGCTACGAATTGTAAACTCATCCGCCATATTCTCCCCTAGTGACTACTTCCTATTTCCAAACCGAAAGAAATGGCTCGGTGGAAAGAGATTTAGCTTCAACGATGAAATTATTGATCAAACAAATGCCTATTTTAAGGACCTAGAAAAATCATATTTTTTGGAAGGGATACAAAAACAGGAGAAACGTTGGACTAATTGTATTGAGTTAAAAGGAGATTATGTTGAAAAATAAATTTCTGTTTTGCAAAAAAAAAGCTGTGTTTCTTCAAAAATTCACTGAGTTAATGATCCGCCCTCGTACCTTCAAAAAAGTACCTTTAAAAAAGTACTTTTAACAAACTATTGAAAAAAAAATCATTTGAAAATGAGTGCCTTTTAAAAAGTACCTTATGAAAAAGGTATTTTTTTAAAGAAAATAATTTTTGATATTAATTAAAAAAACAAAAAATGATTTGAAAAACGCGCTGAAATGAAAAGTAAACGCGTGGTAATTTTTGCACGCACAAAACGATTAGATTCTAACAAGCTTAATATATTCCCTGAACTATGTAAATACAAATATATTTAATATTAAATTGCCCTGGTTCATGTAGTGTTGGTCGAAGTTGTCGGAGTTAAAGAAGAAGTAAGTCGTCGCATGGATGAGATTATGTTGTAGCTGTTGTGATGGAAATAGAGTGCGAGCGAGTATCTCAGGTTGTAAAACATCGAAATGAGTTTTTATCGATTTTAGGTTTGTTGCTTGTTGTATTTCTATCGCTTTGACAGTGTAATAAGGAGCAATGTGGGTTTGTATATGGCTATAATACACACATACATACATACATACATACATATTTTCTTTTATATGCATACATAGATTTTCTATGTACATGTGTGTATTTATGTATGTGTGTGTGTATGTATGTATGGTAGATGTACCCTCAACCGTATCATCGCAAACTGAGTGCAACAGACAGGGGCTGTGTGCTGTGTGCTTTTTCCCTATATTATTCTTTTACTCTTCCTTATAGAAAGAGGAGTTTTTGTTTATTTTATTTTCCTCGCTTATATACATATGATATTCAATTTCTTTTTTATTTAACATCAAAGTCAAAAATTTTATTTTTGGAAAAGTTTTCGGTAACAAAATCAAACTAATGCCAAAACATGTTTAAAATGAAATTTGTCTTAACACAGAAGGTAGAATTACATAACACAATTCTAATAAGGTGGTGCGCCTTGGAAAAAAAAATAGCAAATCGAAAGTCTAGAATAAAATGTTTACTAAAATTTTATCTAATGAATTTAATATGTATTATGAACTCTTTGGAATCGTGTAAGACCTGTGAAGTTAATAATAATTTTTTTTGAATGCAATTCTAGTGCAAAAATCTGTGTCACCCTAATAAATTCAACCACTCACACTTACCCACTCCTTTCTTACAAGGATTTTCTCCCAATTTTATGTGAGCACATATTTTGTGTACATTATTTTCAGTTTTACAACCTTGCTTACCCCACCCCCCAAACCCCCCCAACGCCCCTCTCCCTTCTATTTACTTATATGCTCGCTTCATCTTCCCACTTTGCTTGAATACATTTAATTTCACTTGAGGCCTTAGTATTCCATTTAATTTATTAATTGAATGTTTTTCTTAGTTCAAATTTTATCTCAAGGGTTTTTGAGCAAAATCAAGTTTATTTTATGCTGCAAAATTTGGTCAATTTTAAGTTTAAGTATTATGTTTATTTAATTTTAGAAAAACAAAATTACAAAGGTTCCTTAGAAGAGAAAAAAAACAACAGCAATAAATTTTTAGGCAAAGTGAAGGTTATTGCGCATTAGGCAAATTCAAACCTCCACATTACATAATAAAGACTAAAGCGCCACATATTTTTTAACATTACTAAACTTCACCTCCCAACAGAGGGTCCATGGTATCTCTCTGCTAAAACTTAAAATATGTATTGCATAAAAACAAAAAAGTCGCCAAAAATTTATAAAAAAAAATCGCAAAAGAAAAGAAAAATCACCAAAAAAAAATTTAAAAAAAAGAAGCAAGCACCGTGCGTACCCTTCGTTTGCGAGTTAACGTTGCACTTTACTGAATTTATTTTTATTTCGACTTTAAAAAAATTATAACAGATGATACCCTGCAGATGGAAATCGAACCCACGACCCTCACAGTGATCACTAGGCTAACGGGCAATGCAAACATTAATGCGGAATGCTAAATCAAAACTTTGCGGCTAAATCAAAATAAAAATGTTTAAATTTAGATGCCAAAATGATATGGCCACGTTAATCATAACCCAAAATGTTTTTTTTTACCCTTCTCCTGAGATATTTATATAAGTTAAGCGGTTTTACTATATTTATAAATAATTATACTGTAAGTGCAATTTATTTGCTGGTGGTTAAGCGATGTCTATATGCATTTCATTGTTGCTTTAACAAATCGTCAGTAGACTTCAAATAAATTTCACTTACAGTATAATTATGACAATATGTCGAATAATAAATTTCTTGAATATAAACAATTATCTTAAGATTATCTTAAATAAGAATACTGACTTGCATTAATTTTAATAAATGGGATAAAAAGACCCATTCGGAGAACAGTTGTAGGGTTAATATAAACCACAAGAATATTTCTTTTACGAAATTACATAAAATTGTTAAACAAAATGCAAATGTAAACAAGTACGAATTTAACCCCTTAAACGCATATCAAATTTTGACTAATTTTCGATGTTTAAGTCAAATTTCCAGCTTTTGTGTATGCAAACAATTAGCATAGCGAATATTTGTGTCGAACATTGTACGAGTAACGCGTTCTATTCCCACTTAAAAGCTGGTACTCTGTTCAAAGTTGTGAAAAATTTTCAGCACCATTGATTATTTCGCGTGAAAAATTTGACATGTACTAAATGTAGCCCAACTCGCGGTTTTTTTTATGAATTTCTTGCTTTTATTGCTTGAAAGTATGCAACATTGTTAAAATTCCGTGCGAAAAAAGCACTGCTCATGTTGTTTCGCAGCTAAACTAAAATGATGCCAGACTAATTTTGCATGGAAAGACATGATTTTACGTGTTTTTCACAACAAGAACAGAGTACTACTTTTGCGAATTTATTTCGCAAATATTTCACACCAAATACTTTTATATGTAGTTTGACAGCATTTCGCACGAAATTGTGAACAGAGTACCAGGCTTAAGGGTACTTTTTTACCCCCTTTTTCTAGAGGGGCGAAAAATATCTATACCTATAATAAGAATATAGGGTTAAAATGTTCTAGCAAAATATTCGTCGTAATATTTTACTTAAATGTGCTGAACACATCTTATGCCCAAAATGCAAGAAGGCTTTTATAATTTTCTATGCCGATGCAGGATATTAATGTACATGAGTGGGGTGGCAACTTTTTTTTAAAAACTATAAAAATGCTGATGCAATTATGTTCTACCAAACTCAATCGCTAGCATCCTGTTTTTTTATTTTTTTTATAAACTTTGAGTATGATATTAATCATACGCGCTCACATTTTATTTGTTTTATTAATATTAATCATACGCCTTCCAAGGAATTTTTTTTAATCAATATTAATCATACGCCTTGTAAAGAAAAACTGGACAAACTTCAAATCAAATTTTGACAAATTGCTGTAGATAATATAAAGGGTCCGCCAGATAACTTTTTTTCTGAAAACAGGGCGCAAAACATCGAGTGTAGCTTCGGCTGTGTGGCACGTAGCGCTGTCCTGTTCTTCAATTTTTGTGAACAAAAATTCATTCAACATGGCCCGATAACGATCGCCATTGACTGTAACGGCCACTCCTTGCTCATTTTCGAAAAAAAATGGCCCAATGGCTCTGGACCAAAATGTGCACCAAACAGTGACTCGTTTTGGGTGCGTCGGCTTTTCAATGTATGCGTGCGGGTTTACTGTGCCCCAAATGCGACAATTTTGCTGGTTTACATACCCGCCAACATCAAAATGAGCTTCATCTGAAAAGATGATTTTTTTTGGCAAAATCGGCATCTTCTGTAAGTCGATCGCAGGCCCACTTAGCGAAGCGTATACACAACCATATTCGTTCAGCGGAAGGATAAAACTAATTATCTTTCAAATCAGACATGAGCTAAGTGTTACCATTCACGAAATAAGCACTAGTTGAAAAAAAAACGTTAGATGGCGGACCCTTTACATACATACATAGAGACATATGTACGTGAAACATAAACACATTGAACATGTGTCTACATAAGCATACATGCGTTTTATTACATTGAAAATTACATTTCGTATATCATACACGATTATGTAAAACGTGTAAATTAAAAAATTCTTGCACGTTCTTTCCCCCTTTTCGGACTAAATTTCAAAAAAAAAGGTAGGGGTTATTTTGTGCACTAACAGATTTTTTATTAAAAAATTATTTATTTTTTATATTTCCCCTATTTGTTATATAGACAAAAAAGTAAAAAAAAGAAAAAAAAACTTTTACAGGTCGTTGTACTTCCGTAAGATTCTTGTTGTTACTGCTGTTGTTATGCTATGCATTCAACAAAATGTTATATACGTTTTAACAGCTCCGACCCAACAGAGTCTCCCTCTGAGTAGGAAGAAAAATTGCTCTAGTCGTATTAAAAACTTTAACACACACAATGTTTGTGTAATCGTACAGTCAGTTGTAATAAAAACTTCTACTTATACAATGTATTGCACAAAAAAAAAAAAAAAAAAGAAAAAGAACTGGCATTTTTTTATCGTCTTTAATATACGGGTATTAGGGATTTTTCTTTTTATCGATTTAATAATGTCAATGAGTTTTTATTTTGAAGAATAACAAAAAAAAAATTAAAAGTTTTATGTATGCTTCAGATTAAATAACAAGTAACTGCCCTAAGGTATGCTAAAGAAAAAAACAAGAGCATTAAAAGAAAGCAAACATTTATGTAGGTTACGAATAGTAAATAAGTACAGTATACTTTGCAAAGAAATATTTGTATGTAGCAGTAGAACTTGCAATTACTAGTCACTTAGGCTAAGTTTCGCATGCTACAAAACTTAAGCATACATGTGAAAATTATTATTATTATTTTAAATTCACAAATTGATTGAGAGCAAATCTGTCTTGCGTGTGCTGTATAAATTATAGAACAATCTATAGAATGAAACTCGCCGCTATTCCCCGCTTTCGTTGGAACGCTCATCCGACACTTTGAGTAACTTAATTGTAGAATTGAAAATAATCACACAAATATATGACAGTTCAAAATTAAAGGGTGTTCTAAAGCGAGCAACGAAACACGTTGAAATCCTATAGACATTTGAAATTTTCAAAGTTAGTGTATTTTTATGCAAACTACGCCATTAAAAAAAAGAAATTAAAAAAAAAATTTAAATTAAAGGATATTCTAGTTAATAGAAATTTGACAACTTGCTGTGTCTTGAAAACCGTAAGACGCAAACTCTTGAAATTTTCAAAAATCCTAAAATTAAAAAATTTCAAAATTAAAAAAAACCGAAACGAAATCGCCAACATGCCAAAAAATCATCAAAATAAACGCCAAAGAGCTTAAAAAATCGCCAAAACCCGAAATTTTTTTCAAAAACGCTTAAAATAAAAAAACCCAAAATTTAAAAAAAAATGTCCAAAAGAAAAATGACCAAAATAAAGAAAGGCTCTTTAATGAAAAATATGTATCACCAAAAATTAAATAAAGCGTCAAAGTGCTGGAAAAAAAATACCAAAAGCAAAAATGTCGTCAAAAAACTAAAAAATCTACAAAAACCGAAAAAAATCGTCAAAATACAAACAAACAAAAAATCACCAAAAGGAAAAATCTCGTTAAAAAACTAAAAAATCACCAAAAACCGAAAAAACGCTTAAACTAAAAAGCAATCCAAAAATCGCCAGAACGAAAGAGCGTAAAAAATGAAAAAATTGCCTTAAACGGAAAACAAAATCAGCAAAACTAATAAAACGCTAAAACTTAAAAACTTCAAATTAAAAAAAACGTCGAAACGAAAAACTGCCAAAATGAAAAAAGGCTCTTAAATGAAAAATATCACCAAAAATAAAAAAAATAAAATATATGAAATGCCAAAAAAAATCACTAAAAGTAAAAAGGTCGCCGAAAAGCTACAAAAAAATCTACAAAAACCGAAAAAAATCGCCAAAATAGAAAAAATTCACCAAAAGTAAAAATGTCTTAAAAAAAACTAAAAAATCACCAAAAACCGAAAAAAAACTATTTAAATAAAAAAGAACCGAGAAAATTTACAAAAAGGAAAGAAAGTTTTACATATCGTCATATAAATTCAAAAAGGGCGCAATTTACAAAAATTTCAAAATCGCCTTTTCGATTGATTATGATGTACATAATTATATAAAATCCATCTATCCTCAATATTTGTATCCGAGTATGCTAAAAAATATAAAATTTATTAATGAAATTCAAAAGACTACAGAGAACTACATAAATGCACTAAAACTTTTAGTGTGTTTGGCTTCTTCTGTAAAATATCTTAAATGTAACATACGCCTTTTTTGAATTTATGTGACGATAAGCAGCGTCCGTACGCAACCCTTCGTGCGCGAGTCAAAGTCGCACTTCACTGAATTTTTTTATTGTTAAAGCTAATCTTTTCCTTATGCTATGTTTCCTCTACGAGTTGAATCACATGCTTCGCTCTCTCAATCATGTTTATGAATCCTGCTGTTTACACGGCGCATTCGTGCTTCGTTTTGGCATTTTTTATGTATATTCACACATACGAGTACATACGAATCATACGCGCGTGCGTTTGTTTGTTTGTTCACACACACATATACATATTTTGTTTTGATAGCTAGTTCAGATAAACGGGCGATAAACTGCGATGAAAGTTGGAGAAGATACCAATTTTTCATGCTTTGCAAGCAGCGTTACCTTTGAGAAATTTCAAAAAGTGACACAAAAAGGGGATTTAAAATAAAAGAGTGGTAAAAAAGTCGCAACGTTTTCATAAAGGCATTTAATTTAAACAAAACATTGGAATTTAGTAAAAATTAACAAAAACATAACAGAAAACAATCAGTTCATTTATAAAATCGGTAAAATAATAAAATAAAATATAATAATAATTAACATTAAAACTAAACAACAATTCTTTAGAAGATACATAGAAGCAAATTCATATACATATGTAAATATTTATGTAAATATTAAGTACTTAGATAATTTAACTTTGGAATGTTTGGATTTTCATTTCGCATGGATGACCTCAAGCCGAAACTATTGTTAAATTATAAAGTATTTATTTTTAAAAAAAGTGGCAAAAAAGGGGATTTTTGAAAAAGTGGCAACAAAAGTGGCAAGGCTTCAAAAAAGTGTAAAATTGCCACTTTAGTCGCACAAACGGTAACGCTGTTCGCAAGTAGATTCATATTAAATCTACTTGATTCGCTCTCATAATTTTGTATGGCGATGCAAGTTGCTTCGCTCATGATTGGAGTGTGAAGCATGAACAGAGAGCTTGGCACGTATAGTGGAAACATACTATACTATTAGAGTCCTGGACGGAAATCGAAGCCGTATCCAATAGCAGTAAATAGTATAAAAGCGCACATAACCAATATTATTTTTTGTTAATATAGATTAAAGTATCAAATTAAATATTCAATTAGCTTATATTACTCTATAATTTATAACACATTTACACCCCTACACAATAAGCGCACCAATATTAATAAACACAAATGCATTAAATCTTACACACATTCACAGTTCTACACAAACACCAAAACACTGACACGATACGGGCTATTAATTCGCCTACATTAAGGTAGCTTCTATCGGTTTGAAGGTTTTTTTTTTAAAGACAAAAGTCTTCTTTGCAAATTCAGGTATCTTTCCTACAAACAAAGCATTAAAATAAAATAGGCACTTATCAATACCTTATAACGTGCTAAAAGTGTTTTTTGTGGTACGTCCCTTTTGGTGAAATTCTTTCCATTTTATTTTAGTTTTTAAATACAACATCCTTAATAAGTAGATATTTACCACGTAATAAATTTTTATAATTTATATAACTTTTATATATTTATATTTAAATGCATAAACTTACACTTTTGTAAACATGTGTATACATATGCACATATCGCTGTTAACAAGTAGAAAGGCCCTAACTCAAATAACTGTAACTTTACAGGAGAAAGTAGCCAGTAAAAAAATTGCTTCAAATAAAGCAGGCTTTTACTATGAGAGAGTAAAAGTAGAGCTGACAAATCTGCTGATATCGCTGCTGATTTTTGTATGGCTAGTTTCCGGTTTGGAGTGCTACATTTTTTTGCTCACAAAAGCGCTTTTTTGAATCTAATAAAACATGCAAATATAGCGGTTATCTCAAGCAATCTTTAAATGATTAAAAATGTAAACGTATTTACTTATGTAAAAAAGCGCTTTTCTAGATTACTTGAGCAAAATATCTGGCTTTAAAACCTGCATGGCTGTAGCGCTTTTAAATCATATATGTTCACTGCTTCTAAACAGCTCATATTTTAAAGCGAATTATCCTTATTGCTTCAAAAATCATGAACATTTTATTACTGGGTAAAAACATAATAATAAACAGTACAAGTGCTTGTACAACTGCTTGTAAAAGCGTATTTTTTAAACTATTGCGCAATAAATTTTTGTGTCGAGGTGTACTTACGAGGTCTGATCAAAAAATAACCGTTATTTTAAATTTTTTTTCAAAAAGTATTTATTTATTCATCAATAGCTATCTTGTCCCCTTCAAAGTAATCCCCCTCAGATATAATACACTTATGCCAGCGTTTTTTCCAATCTACGAAACACTTCTGAAACGCGCTTTTTGGTATCGCCAACAGCTCCTGTTTCGATTTTTCTTTTATCTCCTCAATCGTAGCAAAACGCTTTCCTTTCATCGGTGTCTTCAGTTTTGGGAAGAGAAAAAAGTCAGCGGGGGCCAAGTCCGGTGAATGCGGTGGTTGATGCATGATAACGGTTTTGGTTTTGGCCAAAAACTCACGCACAAGCATCGATGTGTGAGCTGGTGCGTTATCATGGTGCAAAATCCATGATTGTTTTTTCCACCTTATTCCTTATTGACCGTACGACCTTGTGCCAAGAATTCATGATGCACCACGCCATTGCAGTCGAAGAAAACAGTGAGCAAAACCTTCACATTTGACCGAACTTGATGACTCGGCCTTCCTTTAACCAGTTATACCACAATTGAACTTGTGTTCTGCTCATAGTAAACTCGCCAAACGTCACAGTCAACATTTCAAATGTCCTTGCGCATTTAATTTTATTTTTTTACACAAAACTTAATACATTTTCTTTGATCCATTTTTTCGAATAGTAAAAAATCGAAGAGCACACCAAAACACGACTAACCTTTTTATCTGTCAAAAACAAACTGACAATCCAAAATGGCTGATATTGCCAACATATAAAACAGACATGTGTACCAACATAACGGGGGAAAAAATGCGAAAATCGAACATACGTAACTCACGAAATTTGAAAATAACGGATTTTTTGTGAAATGCAGTGTAGCACATACAAACATAAAATAGTTAATAATTGATGTTTTTTTTTGGAAATTTTATAATTACGTTTAAAATTTTTTTAACGCGCTAATACTCCCATATTATTATTTCAATTATTCAGTAAAATTTTTTTAACAAACAATTTTTTATTTTTAACAAATTCTGCCATAAAGCATTTAGCAGAATTTTTTGAAAGTTGAATGCTTTTTAACTAATGAAAATGCCAGATCTAGCAGTGAAAATGCTAAAAAATGGCAACAGTGGTGAAATGGAATCACTGAAAAACTCAATTTCGTGAAAATACGAGTTAGGGCCTTTCTACCTGTTAAAAAACGATATGTATGTATGTATCGATTTCGATCCAATATATTTATGTACATATACAGACATAAAACGTTTTTGCTTTTATAGCATTGAAAAATATAAACGGTTTTATGCTCTCTATCTCTCTTCCTCTTTACCTTTTTTTTTTTTAATGAAACTCTATGTGTGGGTGTGTGTATATGTTTGTGTGTAGTGAAAAAAACAGTTAACTACCGTGTCGGAAATTTCATTAAGCTTAAACTAACTTACTTAGTACTAACTCACACTTGGATTACTTTTCAATATAATCAACTGACTATTTTAACATTGCGATGTCCTATGCGTTGACTACCGCATGTATCACAATGCATTACTTTTCAACTAAATTAAAAGTAATTTTTTTAAATCACCTGGTAGTCAGTAAATTAAAAAAAAAGAAAATTCTGGGGTTCAACGCTCTACTACCCAGCTAAGATATCATCTGAAATAATATTAGCAAAATGTTAATATAAAACTGAAATGATTTTCAAAGTAGCCGAGAATAAATTTGTTGACTCTCACCAAATTCGATTACGTACTCAACTTGAGAATTAATTTTGGATCTATTCTGGATGACATTGCAGTTAGCTTTTAGTCCGTATAAGAAAAGTTAACTATGAGTTAATTATTTTTGTAGTCAACCACACATCCTCCGACAGGGTATAAACGCGTCTGAATGTATGTATTTGTGTGTGGTAATGGCATCAGCATGTTTTTGTAATGATGTCACAACATGTTGCTGTAATTACTTATTTCATATATTGTTTTTGTTATTGTTATTGTCGTTTGGCTGTTGCTTGTAGGTTTCCTTGGAGATGGGCAGGCATCCCAAAACTACAAGCCACGCGCCTAACGTGCGCAACCATGCTTGCTTTTCAGCAGGTATTTTATAACTCGTATTTAATTTTGTTTTGGTTTATTACTTTTAACTATATTTATTTAATTTTTAGCTCACAGAGCGGCAGGAACTTTAGCCTAATCAAATCATAAATATAAAAATATTTATCGCTAAAGTACGTATCGCTTTGTAAGCCAAATTACATGTGATAAAGAACAAACGACAATGGCAAGACTGTTGTAAATTGAGAGATGGTAAAAATGAGCTTTCATTACAAAAAAGCTTTCAGCAAATTGTAACACGATGAATCAAAACAATTCACATATTCTATTTGCAATAATGGCTGAGTATATAAAGCAGAAATCTGCATCAACTGACACCACACACAGTGGACCAAACACAAAGAACGCTGATGATGAAAACAGCTAGTTGTTCCGTTCTACTACGTGTTTGTCAAAATATTTACAATTAACTGTGGTGTTATTTGTTCATTAATATTTATCACATGTAATTTGGCTTACAAAGCGATAGATAAATATAGAAACAAATGAAGTTTGAACAATAATAATTCTAAATGCCTATTTTTAAATTTGGCTGCCTACTGTAAGTTTCCATGCTAAAAATTATCGTGCGTTGTGTGAGCACGCATGATTAGAAAAGATAAAAAGGTGCATTAGCGTGCTTTCTATTTGTGCTTTTTGCGCATAAGAAGTGAACAACTAGTCACTGTCTCGTCTCTAATTTGTCAGTAAGAACTCTATTTGGACTTGATAACATCAATAATGCATTAGCAAATGCTAAAGTTATCTACAAATTGTGTGCGTAATTCAGGAAAAACAAGAGACTATAAGCACAGTAGTGTATCGAATTTAAGAAATATTCATGTACAAACTTCTAGAAACGTACAGTACAGCGGGTTAAATAAAGTTAAGGACTGAAAAATCTGTTTTCTTTTTTTAATTTTAATTTCATAAAAAACTCGTAAAAAATAATAATAATGCAAATCGGTGCATTGCGCTGATAGTGGGATCTCGGCACTCGGGAATTGCTCTTAATAATAGTCCATGTATAATTTTTACGTATAATTGAGAACTGAGTTAAAATCATACACATTCGAAAATTTTTGCTTTCGAATCGACATACACAATAAACCCCCTGATAAGAGAGAGTGAGTTGATTTGGAAATGCCGCTCTAAATCAGTGCTGCTTACTGTGAGAAATATATTTGTGTATTTGCATTTAAATATTTGCAAAAAAAAACGCTTAAAGTTCGGTCTAAGTTTGCATTTACTACGATACACTCACTTCAAATAAATGCTCGCGTGTCTTAAATATAAATATAAAAATTTAAAACCAAAACAAATTTTGAGTGCTTTCTTTTTTGCTTTCAATATGAATAGGCAGACGAGAATTATTACTTGTCTTCTATAAACTTTGGGGAAGGAACTTTTCTCAGAGGTGAAAAGTTACTGATTGATACTCCCTTGGGAGTGGCTAGAACTATTCTTTTGTTGAATTGTCCAAGCAGCTAACAAATATCTGTCTTTGACCAAGTATCCTCCGGGCAATGGCTTTAAGGCAACCGTTTTAATGCTAGCTAGAGTTAGGCACCACAACCATTTATCCTGAGTGTCTAAAATGTCTCATGAAAGTAGGCGATAAGCCGCTGAAGCGTGGTTGCATTGTGGGATTGGATTGGATAGCAACCCAGCTCGTTACTAAAACCACGTCTCCCGAAACCCCATGTTTTTCTAACCAATCGCTATATTTTTTTATATTATATGCTCCAATGGGATTTAATTAAAGGAACATATAGCGTCCGCCAGATAACTTTTTTTTTAAACAGGGCGCAAAACATCGAGTGTAGCTTCGGCTGTGTGGCACGTAGCGCCGTCCTGTTGAAACCAAATGTTGCCAATATCCTCCTCTTCAATTTTTGTGAACAAAAATTCGTTCAACATGGCCCGATAACGATCGCCATTGACTATAACGGTCACTCCTTGTTCATTTTCGAAAAAGAGGCCCAATTATGCCTCTGGACCAAAATCCGCACTAAACAGGACTCGTTTTGGGTGCGTCGGCTTTTCAATGTATGCGTGCGGGTTTTCTGTGCCCCAAATCCCAAATGCGACAATTTTGCTTGTTTACATACCCGCCAAGATCAAATGAGCTTCATCTGAAAAGATGATTTTTTTGGCAAAATCGGCATCGGTAATGTCGCAATATGTCCCAGCGTTGTTCAAGCGTATACACAACCATATTCGTTCAGCGGAAGGATAAAACTAATTATCTGTCAAATCAGACATGAGCTAGGTGTTACCATTCACGAAATAAGCACTAGTTGAAAAAAAAACGTTAGATGGCGGACCCTTTATATTCTATAAACTGGCAGTTAGAATTACATAGATGATATGAAAAATTAATATGAAAGAGAATTTACTTCATCATACAAAAATTCGAATTGAGTGGAAGACTGAGCAGCGAACCGACTCGGAACTCTGTGAACTCACCCCTACATAATAATTCACAAGATATGCAAAGCTTTTGCAAAATTTACAATTGTTCAATGCAATGATAATGATATTCCTTAAAAAGGTCTTGTCTTTTTAATTTCTTAAGGCCTGGTTCATAAAAAATATTTTTTTTGAATAAGACAGTTAATATTTCATTCAATAAATTAAAAAGGTACCACCTTTTGCGGATTTTTTCCGCTGAAAATTGCGCTTTTTGGGGAATTTTTCCATTTCTGCTGCACTTGTTTCGCTCAAAACATTGGCAGCACTGATGAGCAATGAACCTTATGTCACCCACTCATTTGTTTTTTTTTTTTGTTTTGTTGTAATGTAATACATACGTACAAAACGAGGATAGCCGTCAACATAGAACGACGACAATCCAGCAACTACCGAACAACAGCGACGAGTTTAGTAAAATGCCGCATACAAACAGAGCAAAAGGGACTTTTTGTATACAAATTCATGCATACTCGTACAAATGGATGTATGTCTGCATGTACAAACAAATGTGAATACACTGCAATATTAGAGTATAAAGTTTTAGTACGAATGTAAAATGGGTTTGAGCGTATGTGCGTACTTATTTTACTTTAAAGTTTAAAATTTTTTTTATTCATACCAAAGCAGAGCGGCAGATTTGTCCTTAGCAAATAAAAATTTTGCAAAGAGATAGGTGGTCGTCTGTTTGTAATATCAGTGCAAATACATACACACATACATACTCGTACGTTTTCTACATCAAATTTGAGTAAGCAAAACATTTTGAGAAAAACGTGCACAATTTTTCTTTCCAGCTTGACTTGATTTAAATTTTTATACACAGAAAAAAAAAGATTTGTAAATACAATTAATTTATTTGTGAATACAATTAAAATATTATTTAAAAAGGCACTTACAACGATTTTTGTAAATACAAACACACATTTGTAACATCAGAAAACAAAATCAACTCAATTATTTCCAATTAAAATGATTGTGTTATTGACAATTGAGTTGTTAACGAAAAACAAAAATTTTTAATGAATTTGTTTTTCAAATTCAAATTCTATTTATTTAGAATTTGGTTTCTTGTTAAATTTTAAAGTTATTTATTTTTCCACACAACCTTCAAAACTAAATGTGTTTGGGATGAGTCGAACCGGCAATCTCTTGACTAACATACTAACGTGCTTACCACTCAGCTAAAGAGCAAATCGTTTTGATTATGCAAATAATGAATACACGCAAACATGATTTCTATGTTTCTTCTACATGTGCGCTTTGCGTTGATATAATTTAAAAATAACTTTATTGAGTAAAAAAAAAACAATCCACGACGTTTTCCGGTTTCTTGTCGGAATTCACACGTATACAACACGAGCAATCAAAAAATACAACAACAATAGCACATGACCGCGTTGGGTCAATCAACAAGCAAGATAAACACCAACACAAAGAAATTAAATTAAATGATAGTTTAAAATGCGCTGTATTGTTAAATATTGTATTAAATTAATGACAAATATTGTTGAAATTAAAATTTTTTTCAATAACATGGTTTTGTTGAACATAATTCTTGTCTATTTTTTTCTGTGTATAGTGTATACATTTGAAAATATGCAGTGTAATGTGTGTACTGTTGTAAATTGCAAAGTATTAAATATGCACATACATACATACATATGTACACTGAGAGAAAACTTGTGTTGCAAAACGAGCAACTAGAGTGATCGATGTAACAGCTCAAGCTTTTAATTGCCTCTTTACAATTTGTTACAACGTCTGCGATTTAATCACATACAAGTATGTACATTTGTTGATGCATTTTTGATATCGAATGTGGTCCTTTTTGCAAGTCCATGTATTATTACATGATCGTACATATGTGCCCTTAATTATGAAAGTAGTCTAAGTCATATATTTCCTTGGTCGACATATTTAGTAGATTACATTTGAACAAATCAAAAAATATTTTTATATTATGCAACATTTAAATTTAGAATTGTAGTAGTCTCAATTAATATAAATTTATTTAATATTTATGAAATATTTATTGAAGTTTTTTTTAAGACATTATAAAAAATTTCGAAGCAAAAATGCATATGACCTAGACCATTTTCATAATTAAGGGCACATATGTACTTTCAAACCAGGGAATACAACTGTATTTTTTTTTGCGAAACGTTAGAGATTTTTTTACAGTGGGTAGATATGACCCATTTTCTTTCAAGTAGTGAAAAATGCAAAATTTTTAGTTGACCCCTTTAGGGCCAAATTTACAGTCATTAGTTAATTATAAGTAAACTAAAATGATAACTATTGTTTAACTAATACTTCATATTCATAGTGCATTATTTAACTAAAGTTCTTAATATGAGCAAAGAATGGTAACCCTATCAAATTATTGGCAGCTCTGCTGTAGCATATGGTTTTCTGTTTACATTTGTTATATTATTTCTTAAGAATGAATAAAACAGAGCTCGCTCGTCTAACTTTACGGTGCAAGATATTGAATTAGTGCTGAAATTGGTTCGGAAAAACCAAAATATAATAGAAAAAAAAATAATGTGTTACAGCTAAATACAAAGAAGGTGCTGTGTGAAATGTGTTTAAAAATTTTCACAAATCAACAATACTAATAAAGTTTACAACGAATAAGCTGTTGTCTAACTATTTGTTAACCAATGATATTTGGTGGTTTAACTAATGGTAAACAAAGAGCTGTGAATCAAATATTAGTGGTTAAACTATTGCTATTAGTTAAATAATGACTGTGAATTTGGGCCTTAGAGGAACAAGTGCGATATGTATGTCTATATACATGTATGCATGTATGTGTGTGTGCATATGCATGCATGTATTTATTTATAAAGCTAAAAGATATTTAACTAATTAAAATTTTCTCTACTTTTATCTTTTTAGGTAAGCTCATTCATTATTGTTTTATTTTTAAGAAAAGGAGTAAGTTAAACTTTAAAATTTTTAATGAAATCTTTGAAATCACATACATATGTATATTTTGGAAGCCTTTAAAATTAAAAAAAAAATATATTCTTCTACCAGCTCTAAAAACGGCCCTCTATACCCAGCAAACAATTACATTTAAAAACATTTGTGCAATGACTTTATTATTATTCTTTTAATACATATACTCTCTGCAACGTTTCCTTCCAACACTCACTGTTCTCTTGTGTTTTCATCATATTCATTTACTTATTGTTTGAACAAAATAAATAATAAAATGAAAAGGAATCAAAACAAAATAGAAGCAGAACAAACAAAAAATCATGCCTGCCTGAAAATTAAACAAATCATTTAAAAAAAAAATCATGATGCTGATGACGACTAAATACGAAAAAGTAAAATTACAGAGCAAAAACGTGATTGTGGGGGGTGGTAGGGAGGGTGAGAGAACAGACACGTTCACAAAAAGTGATGCCAACCAGTGTTACCATATGTGAAGATTTAGCTTATTTTTGAATTTTTTAGAGATGTTAAAGAGTATCAGAGATTTTTTAGCTAAAAATAAATGAAAATAATCTTCTACTTAAAATAATTTTTTTTCTTGTTGATTTTCTTTGGAATAACAGCACAGTTTTTTTCCACTCGCAAAAATTTTTTTTTTTGAGGTTATAGGCATTAACATAACCATGAGTGAGAGAGTCAAAGGGCGAACTCTTGCAATACTAGTGGCTACTGTAGTAGGTAGTAGATTTTGCGTTAGGGAAATACCTAACGATTTTGAGTCAATCAATTTTAAAGCTGAAGGGTATGCATTCATATGAATATGTAAAATTGCTTTCCATTGCATTGTTTTCTTTTGCTTAAATGTGGATGATCTTTATATAATTATTTTTATATACTTAAAAAAAATTTGCCTAAAAACGTTTCATGTGCATGCAGCACATGTTAGAAATGAAATTATTTAAATTTGGCAATTCGCTTCCAGCAATATTGCCAACGTAAAAATACCAAAGTAATAAGTTTGCCCATAGTAGTTTAATGAATGATTCTTAATAATATGAATTAATTTTTTTTATTTAAAAAAGAATATCGTTGGCCTCAAGCAGAAGTAAAAACATAATAGAAACTGTACAACTTATTTGTAAGAAGTACTTTTAAAAGCGTTATTTTAAATTTTTGTGACGAGGTGTATTTGTGTGAAATATATTGGAATCACTGAAAAACTCAATTTCATAAAAAATACGAGTTAGGGCCTTTCTACATGATACCATCGATATGCTGTGAAAATTTTGTTTCCAAAATATCGTGCAATTTCAAAACTTCGCGAATATATTTAAAAACAAAAATTAGGAAATTTAAAAAAAAAATTTTCAAATGGAGAAAATTTTAAAAGTCAAAAATTTTTACAAAATTTCAAAAATATTCGAGTGTTTCCTAAATGTTTGTATTTGTTCCTTTTTTTTAATTAATGAGTCTGATATTATGCATTTTTATAATTGTTGTCACCGTAACGTTAGTAGTTTACACAAGTATATACGAGGGTAGGGAAATAAGTTCATAACGTTTTGAATTTTTTTCTTTAATTAAAAGACCTCCTCTCAAAATTTTAGAAAGTTGCGTCATTTAGTTTGCCTTTGAAAGCGTGACTGCAGGAGAGAATAGAAAAAGGAAAAGGATCCATCAAAGCACACCAGAGGCTTGAACAGCAGTGAAAACAGTAGGTTTATTGGGCTGATTCGGTGATAAAGAAGGCCACAGTTGGCTTATCACCACAAAAAAATTCATGGCAACCGTTTTTTTTTTGGAAGTACGAGATATAATCCACATTGATTACCTTCAAAAGGGTAAAACAGTCAATAGCGAATATTTTGCCAACTTATTCAGTCGATATAATAAAGAATACCCATTTTTATGACCGCTAAAAATATTATTTTTTGGAAGGCATAAAAGAATTGGAGGAACGTTGGACAAAGTGTTTTGAGCCTGAAGGCGACTACGCTTGAAAATAGCATTATTTTTTTTTTAACCAATATGTTTATGTTTCATTCAAAAAGTCAAGTCCACCCTCGTATATACATATATGTGGCTGGGTGTATGTAGGTATCTACTCGTTTTGAATATTTATTTACAGTCGTTACCATTAACAAGCACTGAGAAGAATTGCATGAATTGAATTTGATATGATGTCTGGTTGATTGCTTTTTAGTTTAATTTGTTCCCTTACGGGTCTATTGTTTGCTCAAATTAGTCCAGACAACAGCAAAAAAAGTAAACTCAATAGAAAATTATGATTGTGTTTTATTTTTCCTTTTTCATTATTTATGATATTCATGTGTGAGAATAACTTAAATCAATAATTTTACATAACGTATGCAAAAATATTCAACATATGAGAATGAGCAAGCAGACAAGCAGGTGTACAAAAAAACAAAAAAAAAAGATTACAGAAAAAAAATTTACTCATGCACATACACCCTTCCCCCATAATAATGCCATCAAGACTTGGAAAATTTTGAGTGTTACTGTTAAAAAGTCATGTTGGATATAAAGTTAATAGAATGAAATTAATAAGCTCTTCTTGTCACGCTTTAGTTTATCACCAAAAAGTTTTTATTAAAAGGGCAGAAAAAAATAATTCTTTAAATAAAAATTTTACCAGCGTTTCTACCATTATCCTTTAAGAGATAGTAAAACACAGTTATAACGAACTTGAAATTAAAAAAAAAAAAATTTTGCCTGATCATTAAATTGTGTTAATATGTACGTATTAAAAAATTAAAAAGTTTTTTTTTACTCTGGCAGCTAAGTACCATAAGTCGTAATGTATGAAATTGTGAAAAATTTTGTTGAAACTGAGAAATATTCACAAAATCTAGACAATTACATATTATTAAAAAACTGCTTCAAATAATACTAAAAATGAATAACAACTTGAGTGGCTTTTTTTAATTCTGAGTTTTTGCTGTCAAATCACTTAATCGGATACGTAAGCTCTTCCATTTTTTCTATTTCTGGTAATTTAAAAAATATTCTATATTTATCCTAATTTTTGTTATTTCAAAAGAAATCTATATATATACCAAATTTTTTACCACTAGTCACGTAATTCGGACATTCACAAATTATTTGTAAACACATTTAAATTTATATAAAAATTTTTTTATTTTGAAGTTAATTGTTTATTCGGATATGGGGCGGGTGTGACCATGATGTTCACTTTTTAGTTAAAATTAAAAAAAACTATAATTTCAAAAGTATTTTAATTGTAAAATAATAGGAAGATACTGAAAGACCACGTTTTCTACCCAGAATAACCATCAGAAGCCTGTGACGGGTGTGACCTTAGAAATCTCAGTTTTTGTAGAATTCGTAAATACTTTTAAGGGACATTCTGTAAAATCTTCCGTAGAACGCACACACTAATTTTGTGGCAAAAATAAAGAAGTGCTTAAGTCGAGATAAGCTAATTTTGAGTAAATGGCACCTGTGCAATTTTCATATTCAAAAGTATCCCGGGACAAAATCTCATTTATATTGTGCCATTTTTTTTTTTTTTTGTAAGTTATAGTGCAATTATTGCTACTTATCTTTTTCGACTTTCTCAAATGGAGTTATAGCTTCATTTATCTTATACTTTGGTGTATTTCAAAAGGTTTATCGTGTCATAACCGACAAAAAAAAGCTTAAGCGAGATAATTTTCGAAGTTAATTTTTTTTACCAAAATCAAACAAAACAATCGACTTTCGTAAAAAAAAGGGTCCAAAAAATTAATCGGTTAAGATTTTTTTGGCAGTTATGGCTCGATATAATAGTTTTAGTGGGTAGAACGATGTTTTCCTAATAAAATAAAAGTGAAAGTCGAATTTCCCAATTAAATAAAGAAGAAATAAATTTTTGAAAATCGACTTAAAAGTTTAAAAGTTCTTTCCTACAAAATAGTAAAATATGACTTGAGCACTTTTTCCTTATGGCCACAGAAGTTTGGTGTGGTAAATTATCATTTAATACTTAATACATAAAAAATTAAAAAAAAAATAACTTATTCGAAAATGTGACGGGTGTGACGTAGTATGAAAACTCGAAGTAAAACTTTTTATTGACTTAATTTATATAATAAATCAAGTTGACTTTCATCCTGTCATTTCCGATAATTTTTCTTTTTCCTTCCAATGATTCTCTATCCATCATTGTTTTCTTAGAATTTCTTCTTTTCCTGTACCTTTCTTCCTCTTTCTCCTCTGTAAAGCTAAATGCAGTTAATATTTTTCTTTATTTTCTTTAAGTTTCTTTCTTTGTTCCCGTTTTCTAATTTTGACATTCATTGAAAAAAATAGTACTTCATGGTTGGTGTGACCGGTGTGACCAAATATTTGCCATATCTAATTGCCAGAGTATTAAAGTAGAGGTTCGCAAAATTTTCTTATATTATTAATACGTTTACTAAGATATTTCAGATAAGGAATGTCTTAAGGATTCAGACTGGAAAAATCTAAAAAAATATATTGAGGAAACCAGGTTCCTAGCCTGACGTAAGTTTGACGTAAGGTTCCTAGCCTGAGTAAGAGCTTTTAATGGTTCTGTATTGGGTTGTCTCCCTAATATCTGTTCTTATGCTATAAAAGCATTGAGGCAATACTGATTGCTCCTCTTTCAACCTAACCTCACCTAACCGAGCTTACTTGCTCATTGTTGGAAAGCTCTTTTAATTTATTTAATACTTATATTTGTTTATATATATAACAATAGTTATTCAAATCTTAAGTCTAGATATAATTTGGGCCCAACCAGTGTGGTACATAAACTTAGTGATAGTAAATAATAATACATAGTAAATGTCGTGCTAAGCAAAAAAAAAATATTTTCAAGCAGTTTCATCTGGAGTGTTTCGTATTAGAGCTCTAGTGTCCCTCTTTTTTGAGCGCATGTGTCCAGTAAAGTTCAAGATGTTACGAGCAAGGGGATATTTGTTTGCCTGTTTGGCAATTGTTGGAAAGTATTTAGTAAAAATTTGATTAAACTTTCGTAAATTTTTTTTGCTGTGACGGGTGTGACCAAAAATTATAGTAGTTCAATTAATACACCACTCTCATTATAAGACATACAAAATCGAAACTTAAACAAAAAGCAAATAAAAGTATATTCTTTTCAGAGTTAACGATTTTCATTGAAGATGCGAAATGAAATAAAAGAAAACGTATAATAAAGACCAAGAGGGAGAGCAGTGTTCAGTATATAATCATTTCGAGGCAATAAACTTGTATTTTTTTGAATTTGTTCTTAATTGCTATTCTCTTGTGGAAATCCGTTGAACAATGTTTATCAAAAATAAGTAAATAATTTTTTTTCCTATGTAGCTCCGAATCGATTTGTGTAGAATTCTCCATATAAAATTTAACACAAAACACTTTTTATCGCATACTCTTTTGATATTGTGTCGTATATATAAAATACTAATGAGTATATTTTTCTGACAGGAATTTCATGGGAAATTTGTACACAAAAATTTTGTTATATAAAAAATAACTGCAGCAAAACATTTTAATTAAATTTTTATTTAAGATATGTTGCGAATATACTAAGCTATCAAAAATATAATTTAGATCTCATGTTCCAAAAAAAAATCGTAACGCATTTAAAACTAACGTTTTGTAGTAATTATTTTTTAAAAATTCAAGGATTTTAGCGCTGTTGTTTAGAAAAAAAAAAGTTAAGTCCTAACACAAAACTTTTTCTCCCAAACTTTTATAACTTGCAAATACAATTTGTTGCTGGACATCTACATATCTATCTGCCATACCTGTGTATTACATGTTCCTCTATCGTATGTTTGAGTTTATTTTCTAGCGAATTTTTATTTGTCAGCAGTCAATCACTAATTTACATATTTTTAAAATAACTAAACAAGAGAAAAACGCAATAGAATTTTCGTTCAGCAAAATTTATCTTTAATGAAACTACATTTCCCATCTCTGATTCGTAGTTAATTTGCCATTTCCGCTCCAAAAAAAAAATAAAAAAATCAAGAAAATCATTTAACATCTGTGCTAATAATTATTTTAATATTTTGCAAAAACTTCATAAGCATAAAGAAAATACAAATAACAAATTGCTAGAGCAAAATGGGTAATAGTACGCATCTAAAGGGTTTTCGCTTAATGTAAGGGCGGCGTGGGTGATGCTAAAATAGAATAAAAATTAATTCGGCTTGCGCAAGATTTCCATATGAAACAAAATTTCCTTAAAATTTATTTTATTCAAAACCGAATTATCAATTTCTTTTAAGAATTGAAAAAAGTAAATCAAATTCGTTGTACGTTTTCCAAATGATAGTAGACTTACGGGAAAACCCTTTTAAAATATAAACATACGTACTCTTGCATTTGTATGCACAGTGATGCCACATATGAAGATATATTTCCTCTAATGGCACCAACTAGACAAATCCGAGATTTTTAGACTAATCAGATATTAAAATTAAATATATTAAATATTATTAAATTAGAATTTATTTTGAACTACACTTAAACGAAATAAAATTCTGAGATTAGAAAACAAATAATTTTGTTTAAAACAAATGATAATAATTTATTTTTATTTTTAAATAAATCCTTAAATTTGTTAAAGAAAACTTCATTTATTTGCAAGAATTTTAGACAGTTAAATTCCTATAAATTTCCACAGCAATAAGGCATCACTGTATGTATTGTTTTCTTAATAAATTTCATTTCTTGAGCAAAAACAAAAAAAAAAAAAAAAGAGTAGCTGAACCAACCGTTGACAAACTTTTGTGTGCAGGGCAGGGAGACTGGATAATTTAATTGGCTTGATTTTTTTAATATTTATTAATTTCATTTTTTTTTTCTTTTGCTTGATAGTGCAACATCAATTGTTTTTGTTGATTTCTTGGCACATTGTTGCTTTGTTTTCTGCTTGATTTATTTGTTTTGTGTGTGTGTGTGTGTGTCTGTTTATTTTTTATTGATTTAAATTCTTTATTATTGTTGCCACTTCCGCTTTACGAGTATAGTATAATTCCACTTTAACGTTGAGTCCAAAAAGTCAATCAAATTATGAACATTAAATGTGTTATTAATTTTTTATGAATAACTGCAGTTAATTTTAACTTCATGAAAAATTTATTAACCCGTGATGCTAATTTTTTGTTGTTGTTAAGTTTGATAGATTGTAATATGTAAATGTAATAGTTTGATAACATTTATAATATTGAATTTATTAAATCAACCACAAAATCGTTGATAACGTGTCTTTAAATTTAAAATGCTGCAGAGGCACGACCATAATATCTCAGTTATATCGAGCCATAATCGCTTAAAAAGAGATTAAGCGGCACATTTTTTGGACTTTGTTTTTTTTTTTTGACGAAATAAGATTATTTACGATCGCTAATAATCGATTTTGGTTGAAAAAAATTAAGTTCGAAAATTATGTCGCTTAAGCCTTTTTGGCGGTTACGGCACGATATATTTCTTTTATTTCTATATGAACTTTTTCTATATGATTTTTCCCCATTGAAATATAACTCGCTTTTAGGAGAGGAGGTGGAACCACGCCCTTTACAGTTCGCACAAGTAGTACGCAAGCTTGCATTTACATTAATTAATTACTCTCTTGCTTTCAGGCAACTTTGGGGTAGGGAAAAAATGTCGTTACTGGCTCCCAGTAGATTTGCATTTATACAGGCATATGCCACCCGAGGAATCGGGGACATGCTAACCTTTTAGAGAATATGAATTTCATTCCAGACTTAATTGGCTATTGCACTCCATTTCCCATCTTCGAGTGGAAATCATGCTAAAGTCTGGAAGTTAATTCGCCTAGACAACCCTGAGCTTTATTTGTTTTTTTATTGAAGAATTTAGTATAGTTTAGATTGCAGCATACTTCAAGCAGAAATATATACAATCAAAACAGCAGCAAATTGTTTATGGTCACCTCGAATTCTGATAAAGGACTAATCAGACTATTATACACGAATAAAGACTTTCATTACATTTTAGGAAAAAGAAGTATAACGACATTTATTTCGACTATTAAAAAAATCTAACGTAGAACGACATTATGTGTTCACACCATCACACTTCAAATAGAATTGAAAACACTAGTGGAAATCAAACAGCTGTTCAGAATTAACATGCCTGCACTAATAGTTGACTTGCGGCGGCAGAGCAGTTTCATGCCGGCTGTGAACTTCTTTTGCTTTGAAAATATTCGGCGGTGAAAGTAATAGATTTACATATATAATAGAAAGAAAAGGAAATATAGATACTTCCCAATACGATATAAACATATTGAAAATTTAGAGCCTTAAACTTTTCAATTTGCTTAATATTTGATTTTGTAAAAATGCAACCCTGATCAGAGGAAAAGTCTTGCTGCCAATTTATCGAAGACAATCAAAAGTTCTCGCCTGCCTATTTATAATTAATTATGAAAACAAAAACTTAGCACTAAAATTTTTATAAATACATGTACATGTGTATCGTTGGTCACAAGTAGAAAGGTCCTAACTCAAACAACTGTAACGTGAAAATACTAGTTAGGGCCTTCCTACTTGTGACCATCAATATGTACTTATATATTTATAAGTATTTAATTCATTTACTTTTCTATTTTCTAACGCGATGGACTATTGAAAAAAAATTGGAAAAATTAAAGCAAGCAAACAAAAAATAAAGGTGATGTCAACTTAATTAAATTTGTCAACACAAACAGAAACAAACAAAAATATTCACTTTAATAGAAAATCTGCACTAATTTTTTTTTGCTGCTACTTTACTGCATTCATTAAATTTTTATCGTATTTAAGCTGCAGGCGTTAAAACTCAAAACTTACAAACCTACAAACAGATGTAGTATTAAGGCATGAACAACCAAAGTGTAATATATACAAAATACACGGTGAAAAAAAAGCAAACATAATAAATATAAAATAATTAATTACAAGTGGCTCAATATATAAATTCATTTTAGAAATAATATTGTTACTATTTTTTTACAAACTTTACAAGTGAGACTAAATGTTTTAAAATCCTTATATACATATACATATATATGTATGTACATATGTATATGTATATACATAAAGTAAAAATTTTTCTTAGTGTACTTATGCAAATTTTTCCTGTACAAAATAACACTTGATTAACAAGTTGAAAATTTAAATACACACAATTTATTTCTATAACAAATTGATAAATAATAAAAAAAAAATAATGTCAGTTTAATTTTTCAGCTTATGAAAATTAATGACTGTAATAAAATTAATTTTTGACTAAAATGTTTAAAATAATTAATTTGTCAGCTAATAATTTTGTTATTTGATATACATGCATGTAAATTAATGGCATGT
Organism: Nowickia ferox; assembly: GCA_936439885.1. Classification (NCBI taxonomy): domain Eukaryota; kingdom Metazoa; phylum Arthropoda; class Insecta; order Diptera; family Tachinidae; genus Nowickia; species Nowickia ferox. Next base: position 16,304,916 of record OW387027.1, read on the forward strand.
ATTTTTCGCTTTTTTTTGCACAATTTGTTTTGGCAACTAAGTTTTTGATAATAATATATTGCTTTTGCCACATAAGGTAGTTAAATTTTTCTTTATTTGTAATTTGCCAACTTAACAATTAAGCATGTTTGCCATTCCAAAGTTCTGCTGTATTAAATCATTAAAGTAACAAGTTTTCCATGGAAAATGGTAAACAAGCTGCCCCTAACGTGCATGAGAACTTGTAGTAACAAACTTCTTATTTTCTGATTGGTATCTTCTTTGCCGTTCGCTCCCAGCGAACTTGTAACCCTAATGGGTACATAAATTCCCTGCTAAAGTTGGCCTACAATCTATGTTAGATAATTTTTAATGTAATTTTCACACAGTGGAGCAAATTGCTGCGTTGTATCGCGTTACTGAATGAGTTCGTGTGAAATAAAACTCCTATTTATAATTGAATAAAATTCAAAAGCTAAAATTATTTTTAATTTCTTGTTAAAACCCAAAAAGAATCAGTTATCAGTATCAAATAACTTGCCAACATTTTTCTTCAAAGATTGTAAATGATGTGGATGTTCTTAGTTGGAAAATGGTTTCAATTTACGTTAATTTACTTGTTTAGTGGTTTGAAGGACTTTTTTCATGTTCATAGTTGCTTTTAGGACATTCATTGTCCGTCCATATTATTCTCATTATAAATTCTACTCAATTCGCTGTGAGACAAACACTAACTGAACTCTCTTTACAAAATCCCTGTTAGTCTCTTTCACTCAATTTGTAATGATTTTATATTCTTCTTCTTCTTCTTGGTATTGTAAACATTTGAGATTTTGTAAACTTGTGTCGGTGTCTCATTTGTTTTTGGGGTTACATGGAGTGTGCATGCATGTGTTTGAATGCTTGTGTGTGTGTGTGTGTGTTTATATTTTTGCATGAAATTATTTCACCTTATTTGTTTTGCTGTTGCTCTTTATTGGACTTTGATTTTATTTTTCATTATTATTTTACATTTTATGCTGAGATATTACTTTTTTGCTTTGTGTTTGCAAGCTAGAAAATATTAAAATAAATCAAACGTACTTTTGTATAAATATCAAATGTTGTGGTGAGTAGAACGCAGAGAATGTTAAGTGACCGACCGTCACTTAACAACACACGACGATGATGATATTTTGTAAAAGAAGAAACAAGGCAACGTTGCGTTGTTTTGTTGTTTTTTTTTTGTATTGAAATAAGGAAAATTATTGTAAATTCGCTTTGAGTTCAAGTACGTAAATTTTTTTAAGCAAAAAACTTACATTAAGGCCACATACATACATACTCGTACATAAATTTTACAATAAAATAATAAAGTAATCAGTTGAAATATCACACAATTCTATAGGTTTGGTAATATTATGAAGTACAGTGGTGCACAGTGAAATTGGTACACATTTTTTAAATACACATTAAAAAGGTAAAAATAGGAAAATTGCACACCAGAAAAACTAAATAAATCTTAAAAATGAAAATCGAAGGCAGTTTGACATTTTGTTAACAAAATTGTAAACGACAACAGGCTTTTTAAGGTAGGGATAAATAAGAATCAAAAATTTTGGAAGAGAAAAATAAAAGACGTAAAATTTATCGAAAATAACTTGTACGACTACATACATACAAACATGTTTTTTTGTACAATAATATTTTTTTTTTCACTCAGGTATAGAAATTCTTAGCATGGGGAAACTTGTTTCCACAAAATCAATTTTTGCACGAAAATGGTCACGGTCAGAATGGTCAGTTGAAATTTCGAAGTGATATTTAAATAACTTGTGGTAGGTTTTTAAAAAATTTTAAATATTCTTAGCAATTATTTATTTACATATTTGTTTAGAAATTAGTTCTGATTTTAGATACGATTTAAATCTTACTCGCATTTTTCATAGTTTTTTTAACTGACATTTTATGTATGGATGACTTAATGTGTATAAAAAAGGCGTATCTCGATTTTTTTTTCCGAAATCGCGTTTTTAACGTTTTCTGGTAGCAAACGTATAATTACATCCTCCTTAAAGAACTAAGTAAGTAAGACTTAAAAATAAAAGATTTATGGCCACTTTAAAATTATTCTTGCATGTAAATGCTTCAGTTTTTATTCAGTTTTTTCCTTCTCCTGCAAAATGTGGAACATTCGAGTTACGCCTTTTTTATATTAAGCCATCGATATACATATGAGCATTTCCACTAAAAGGTTCACCGACAACAACAAATTAAAATGTCTTGAAACACTTTGTTTTATCACGTTTTCATGCTCGACTGATAATATTTAAAAATAAAAATAAAAACTGACAAAATACGATAAAAAAATAAAAAAAAACAGAATAAAAACCGGTTTAAAAACTGGTTACCAATCAAACGCGAAACGAAAATTATCCTAACCAGCCCAAAAATGTGTTCTTCGAAAAAAATCAGTGTCCAATATAAAACCGGTTCCGAACCCAATAAAAATATCTTATATTTGACGCTGGCAATGCAGCTTTTCATTGGTGAAAGAATTTTTAAAACCGGTTTAGCGGTTTGGGCTGAAAGCGTAGCAAACAAACAAACTAACTTTCACATTTATAATATTAGTAAGGATATATTTCGAGATACTTGAATGCAAGTCACAAAGTGCAACTTTTTTCATTTGGATATTTCTTCTACTCGTTTTGATTTGCTCTGTTAAAAGAATTCATATGAAACTATGCGATTGCAAATAGCAGTAGATTTTTGCTTTGCGAAGTCGCATATTTCAATGTCACGTGCGACATTGAAAAACAACATTTGTTATCAGTGCGTCGAAAGAAAGTTTAAACAAATAATATAAGAAAAAACTTTGCTGAAAACTAAAGATTTGCGATCGTGGTATCTACATAAAGTTGGTCACGTGTGACATTGCAAGTGTAAAGTTCATTTTTTGCTATTTTGTATACTTTTGAATTATTTGAATTGAGATGAGCAAAAACGGGGGCGAAAAATTAAGAGAGTTGCAAACGGTGGAAAGTGAAATTGAAGCAAGATGAAATATTATTACAAAATCACAAATTAAAAACAAGGAAAGAATGTAGAAAGAATTGGTTGAAGAAAAAAATTAAATGATTGTTGAGAAAAGGCGGAATAACTGCATATGCACGGTCACAATTGGCAAACATTTGCACAAAAAAGCGTAACCACTAAATACTAATGAAAGAACTTTTGATTTTGACACGAATTAATTAAGTTAAAACAGTTTTTAATAATGTTTGTCTCTATTCGTTGTGTTTGAAACTGTTTAACTTAATGAGAAATTTTCAGTGGTTACGTTTTTTTTTGGTAAAATGTTTGCCAATTATAAACGTATGTACCTTAAAATACAAAGTCGGCAGATAGTCATAATTTATAATTTAATATTTATATTTTCGTAAAAAAAGCAATAATATAAGTATCATAACGGAGTAAATTTCACATGCGACATGTCACGTGCAACTGTAGTGAAAATTTAATTTAAAAAAATTTATAAATCGTTTTGGTGTAAAACCGAAACTATTTTAAAAAGACATTAGCGCACAACATTCTAAAATTCTGTTTTTGTCACATGCGAATGCCTTGGTTTTTTTACAATTATCTTGAAAACGAAAATTTTTTCAAAATCAAACTTACACACCATAAATTTTTCACTTTAATTGTATACCAGGGTCACGTTCGACATCGTGGGTGTGCTCAATATATATTTCAGAATTTTTTTTTTTATAAAATTAAAAACAACAAAATAGAAATGCGCATAAGTTTTAAATGTAACTAGATATATTCATGCAACTAATGACTTATTTCAACATAACATCGAAAAAAAGTAAATTAGAATAGATAATAAAAAATTTGTTTCAATATATCTTAAATACTTACATGTTACATATCGTCAGCTGAAATACAAAACTTAAAAGTAAACGTAAGTAACAAAAATAAAAATAAAAATCGCAATCCCTATAAGTTTTTAAACCTTTATCATAATAATTAGCCAAATTTAAAATTAATTTAAAATATTTGTTTAGTTTTTCTCTCTCTCCCAGTAAAATTTAAAAAGTGCACTTACGTGATTTTGCATTTCAGCTAACGATACGTATGCACATACATGCATATGGTATGTATTATATTTTTAGATGTAAATATGTTTGCATTGCATTTAATATTGATATCAATAAAGTCATAAATATTTTCTTCTAATTGAAATAATTTCACACCAAATAAATTCAACAACATGCAAATAGTTCACATACTCGTACATACGAGTACATGCCCGATATTTTTTCTTCCCACAAAAATTTAATGCACAACATAACAAAAGCTGTATTTTACTTTGTTTCAGTTCTTAGAATTCAATGTGTTTTTTATCAACCGAAATACACACTAAAATAAAAAACGAAGAGTTCAATAACTCCACACAAAAAAAAGACAGAATCGCATTTAAGTGAACAAAATAATCGAAAATGCTGGTGGTGAAAATATAGTGCAAAGTAATGCAAAAAAAAATCAGTGGAAAAAATAAACAACTGAATGGTAATTGAATTAAATTAAAATAAAACGGCGCCAAAGATGACAGCAGCAACAAAAAAAAGAAATAACTTGCAAGTGAATTAAATTAAAATGACGGCGAATGCGATAAGGCCTTCAGCTATAAACAAAGCTATGAGCCCTTATTTATGGTATGCAATTAAAAAATTCCTCTTGAAATATGATTTTCCCTTCAAAGAGTTGGTTAGTTCCAATGACTATCATATGAGATTTTATTGTGGTCCTTAAGTGTCAAAAAAGATCCAAATTGTTAAAACATTATTACTTTACCAATAAAAAAAAAAAAAGAAACACATTTCCTTTTCATCGATATGCAACATAACCCCCACTTATTTTCTTTGTAAAATGTTAATGTTGGCTACCAGTGATGCCAACGTTTTTCAATTAAAAAAGCAGTAGTGCTCCAAAAAGCACAAAAAGCGCACAATCTCAAGCAAGCAAGAAGTGTTAAAATTTAATGAAATAAATAAATAATGGTGTTCAAGTTAAAAATATGTTTTAAATATTTAAATTATTTATTTGACAAAAGAACAACGCTTGCAAATCGTGCAAATTTATTTCGAAAATAATGGTTCAGTTCGCGAAGTTTACCTACCGCAAGCTCAGTCCATTTTATGGTCGACATAATCGCCCATCAGAGCAATTAATTTGGTTAACCATGGATTGGCCACCAAGATCGTGTGATTTGACACCATTGGATTATTTTCTTTGGGGATATGTGAAGTCGCTCGTCTACGCCAACAAACCAGAAACGTTAGGGGACTTGGAAGCCAACATTCGTGGCGTTATTGCCAACATACGGCCCCATATGCTCGAAAAAGTGGTTGAAAATTGGACCTGTAGAATTGGCTTTATTCGAGCCAGCCGCGGCGGCCACATGCCCGAAATCATATTTAAACGTTAATGGCATAAAATTATCCTTCCAATAAAGCCAAATTGATGGACATTAAAACGATTTTCTTGTGTTTTATTTCAATTCGAAGTTCTATACCTCTAAAAAAACACCCTATACTTCTTTGCTTGTTACGCTTTCACGCCCAAACCGCTACACCAATTTTGAAAATTCTTTCATCAATGGAAAGCCACATTATTAGTGCCAAATATAGGATATTTTTTATCCGGTTTGGAACAGGTTTTTAACAATTTGGTACAGATTTGTCCCGAAAAACACATTTTTGTGCTGTTTTAGGCCATTTTCGTTTCGGATTTGACTGTTAAACCAGTTTTAAGAAGGTTTTTATGTATTTTTTAAACAGATCAACGCGAGCGGAACCTCGGGTAAAGCTAGTGCATATTTATATATTTCTTACAGAATCATTTAGCATATTATTTTAATTCTTAAAATATAATTTTAAGTTACTTTTGCACGCGAAATTTTTTAAATTTCTCAACGATAACACTGCTTGTCAAGCAAAGCCAATATTTGCGTTCTGTAACTTGCGAGAAGTTTTCGCTTTCGAGAAAAATTAAACAATTACATTGGTTGTCAAGTTTTCCACAGGCTGATTATTCATATAAAACCTGAAGCAAAGAACTAAGCATTTTGTTACTCTCCAAAGTTTTTTTTTTTTTTTTTTTTTGTAAGAGAAGTAACACTTAGGCAATGAATGCCTACTACTATTACTAGGTGTTACCTTCTTTAGGAAAATGAAAGTGATAGAGCAGACAGGTGCTGAAGGAAGAGATAGTGGAAAGCTTCATTCTTTTACAATCTGCTTTTTTGCATGTTTTTGTTTTTAATAATGCAGTATTGCAGCGCCTCTGGTGTTAAATGAGGGTTATTATTATTTTTTTTTTTGAAGCTGTGTTAAGTAGCCATTTTATTGGTTATTTTACTTCGCCAATGATTCTGCTACACAACGAAGGAGGGCGCTCTGATGTTGCATTAGGATTAGTATCTGCTTCATCACTTCAACTGAACCTTCCTACAACAACTGATACAAAGGGACACTAATGCACATCAGAAAAATGCGTGGTGTTCTTATTTAATGACTGTTCAAACCTTCGGTTTTGTAGTCCACGTGCTAACTACTTAGCCAACGCCACCCTCAAAGTTACACAGAGAAGATTTCTCTCGCCTATATGAATTTTGCTAAAATCATGTTTTCTTTCTTTTTTTTAATTATTCTATAAAATAATAATAAAGTAATTTGCCTAATAGCAGGATTCGCTCAAACATTCAAGAGTTGTTATTCATTATAAATAGACCAAATTAAATTCTGGGTCTTATTTCGCAGCAGTCTTGATTTTCGGAAGTGGCATCCTCTCGCTTTTCTTATGTATTTATATTTATTAGTACATATATATTTGTTAGTGCTATATTTATTAATAGATGAGTAGATTGATTTACATATGTATGTATATTAATACTCTTAATACTCGTACAATAAGAGTATAAATGCTTGTACATATTTATTAATATGTACATACATACATACATCCTTATAATCACAAGCAACTTGTTAAGGTTAAAACAGCGAGCTAGTTGCTGTAGTACAACTTCCAGGGCAGTTATGTACAGTGCCGGCAAAAATAATGGCACCATGAAAAGATGAAAAGAATGATTTTGAAAGGGAAATAGGCAGCTACTTAAAAGATCAAATAAACTAAACTTAATACAATAATTTAAATAACAAAAGTTCAAACCTTTACCAGAAAGCAAGCAATATCTAATTCATTGGTTAAGCGATTTATGCACCAAAATAAAAAAAAATCTCTGTAAGACGGCCCCAGAGCTAAAGACAAAAAGCATTCGTGGAAGCAGTATGTAACAAGTTGTGGGAGGAACATTATTTAAAAATCTGCAGCCCAAAATTGATCTTCTTTTGACTGCAAAACATGTCAGCAAACGTTCGAAGTTTGCACAAGATCACTTAAACGGATCTTTTAGTAAAAAAGGAGAAATACTTTATGAAGTCGAAAGAGAATAAAATTTGTTATGCATGGAGGAGAAAACAATCCATGATTCAGATCGAAAACCATGCTTTTAAATTTTGCGTAGTGGGTCCATATCATCTTTATTTTGATATACTGGAAAATGTCATGCTGTCTTTTGGGGTAGAAGAAATCAATTTCGTTTAATTATTTCAACAAGATAACGAGCCAAAGCATATAAATAGAAACGTTCGTCATTGGTTTATAGACAACAATATCAACGTCTTAGAATGACCAGGGCATCAGAACTGCTGAAATAAATATAGAACCTAACTTTCTAGCCGATATTTTGAAGTCCACGGTAAACTTTTTTTCGATTTTTGGGATTTTTTTGTTTTGGCGCTTTTGTCGTTTTTCGGACTTTTTTCGGTTTTTGGCGTTTTTTAGTTTTTGACAATTTTTTCAGTTTTAGGCGATTTATTTTAGTTTTTAGTCATTTTTTTTAGTTTGGGCGTTTTTGGCAATTTTTTAGTTTTTGCGGTTTTTTTTAATTTTTGCACTTTTTTCCGTTTTAGGGATTTTTCGGTTTTTGGGGCTTTTTTAATTTTAGCGCTTTTCCGTTTTAGCGACTTTTTTTCGGCGATTTTTTGGGTTTTTGGCGATTTTTATTGTGAATTGCTGCATAATGAAAGTCTGTAACTTGACGGATAATATGTGAAATAAATAATCCTTTTTTTTATTTTTTTATAACCAAATGGAATACAAATAAGGACAAATTCCATCGTCAGTGCTAATTTTTTTAGCGCAGCTGTATGTAAATATGTATGTATGTATAGTCACATTTTGCACTTCCATTTGGGCAAGTGTGTGTAACCACTAAAGCGAATAGACTTATTTAGCAATTCGCAAACAAAATGTTATGTACGAGTATTCAACCACCCCAAGAAAATTGTAATACCGAAAATGTTGAACATAATTTGTTATTATATCTTCTTCACTAATAAATTAATGTCTAACGGCGTTATTGTGAGAGTTATTTGCAGCTATAATAAACCGCTTGCGGAACTTATATCGTTCGCCATGTTATTTAACCTTTAACAGTCAAGATAAAAAGTGTTTTGAATTTTGATTAAATTTTAATTTGAAAATACATCAACAAAACTCCCTTTAAAATCGACACTACATTTAGGGATGCCAGACTTAGGAGGATTCCCAAAAAGCGGGACAATAAAAAGAAAAATGTACATTGAAACAAAACAACAACACATTTCCTCAAACAACGTCAAAACTCAAAAATGTAATTTTTAAGTTAATGATGTAGAATAAATCCTCATATCGTTCTTCATATTGTGTAAAAATTTCATACAAATGTATTGTTAACTCAACTTATTTTTCCATTAAATTGTGTGTCAATTGAAAAACTTTAATCTCGTTTGAGTTATGACGTTCCTTGAGTAAATGAGTGATGTATTAGTGTAAATACAACAACATCACATGTTACTAAAGGCCGTGATACACTATCATACAAAGTCGTGCGATCTACGAAAAAATACAACCCTGGTGTGATGGAGTTTATGAAAATTTTCAAAACACAATAACAATTCATCACACCAGGGTTGTACTTTTTCGTAGATCGCATGACTTTGTATGATAGTGAGTCATGGCCTTAAACGGTATTATACATTTAATTTGTGCTTTGCTTGAACACCGCTTTAGCGTTGGCAGGCAAAGCAACAAGGAGAAACTTCAATGATTCTGTAGTATGTAAAAAGATTTTGTGAACAATTTTTTATGTCTTCCCAAAAACAGCATTTATTTTAAAATCGTTAGAAATATAATGAAAAAAAAAATAGAATATAATGTAAAAATTGTTATTGCATGCTAATTAATTATTAAAAGAATAAAAATTATTTTTTGAATATATCTATTTATTATTTAGACAAATTTAAATTTTAATTCTGGAAAAGCATTGAAAAAGCAAGCAAAACAATCCCGCCAAAAAACACCTATCTGGCATCCCTATCCACTATGCATTCGAATATTCCAATTTGTTTTAATTAAATCTTTACGCCTGCCCACACTTGCAGCACACTGTACATACTCGTACAAACATCTGCCTAGCGAGAGTTTCTAATGTAATCACTTTGTTGCATCAATAAATGTAATTACAACAAAGTTATTTATATATTCTTACTTTGCCATTTTGTTGTCGCTGCTCTTGTTCGTGTTGTTGTTATTTTATATAGCGTTCATTGATGTCACGCTGACTTTAAAAATACTGTTTATAATAAAAGCAATGAATGTTAATTAATCAATAATAGAAATTGTAAACAAAAATGTTAAGGGAAAAAGTATTATTTTTTTTTTTAATAAATAAGTAAAATGTAAGCAAATAATATTTTGGTTTATTTTTGTTTTTACTTTAGAGATTATTGTCGGTGGTATACATAAAGACTTATTTCACTTTAACACAATACGAAGAAAAACTAGGGCTTGTTGACTAGCTCTCGAGAAAAATTTTGTGCTACTGACAATCTAAGGTTTACCAAATAGCATAAACCTGCCAACAGGAGTCAGTTGTTTTCGACAACGGGTACACAAGCCCCAATTTTTTGGTATTGTGTAAAACTGCCGTCGATGTCAACAACTGGATAAGGGTGACTATCTTACACAATCGCTCGATCTCTGAAAAATGTTTATAAACTCCATCATACTAGGGTTGTATTTTGTTTTATTTAAATTAATTTATATTAATCGAGACTAGTAGCAGAACTATAAATTAAAATGTGGCACAATATAAAAATATTTGCTGCTTTGTTCAAATGTAATCAATTAAATATCTCGACACAAGAAATATATGACAGACCACTTTCATAATTATGGGCACACAAAACTTTCAATAAACAAATTCCCATAAAAAATAATTTTTTAAAATTGTATGAATACGGTGTTTTATGTCTATATATTAGTGATCAACAAATGTAAATTTTGAAATATTCCTTATTATGAATGAATTTTTAGATTCGATATCTTTTTACAAGTTTTATTTTTTGAATTTAAAAGTACGTATGATTTTGAGTTTATTTAATATTGCCAGATCACAGACAGTGTTGATCTCGTATTTCTGTTTAATTTAGTAGTTATGTTAACCCTGCGTTGATCAGATTTGTCAGATTTTTGCGACCTATTTCACCAAATTGATGTTAAAAATCGCCAAACGTCGCAAAAATCAATTTCGTCTAGTTTTTCTTAATATATATTTGATAATAAATTTGTTTTTATACCTATAACGCTTTTTTAATATAAATTTTTATAACATCATCTTTTAAAAATTTAGCAGAAAATCGTAAACAGTAGAAATAAAATCGCCAAAATTATTTCTTGTAAATTTATCAAAAATGTTGTCGTTAAACGAGTTGAAATATCTACACGTTTGGCGAGAAATCGCCATATCTGCCAACTCTGGCGTTGATGTTGTTTTTACCCTCATGTTTTTAAGTTACGAAGGCTTTGCATTTTATTTGGAGGTAATCGTCGGAGATTTTGAATTCGTGTGCATCCGTACAGCCAACAAAAAGAATTTGTTAATAATTACCCAAAATTATACATATAAACCCATGAAGTTTCCAACGTCGCCGCCGAGAAGAACATTAAATGCAAAAACACATACCTATCTATGTATACATATCTTTACCTAAGTCCTAGTTTACACTATGTAAGTCTTAGTGCTAAGCTGATTAATCTGAGGGAGAGAGAGACGAGGGGAACATTAACGTTTCTTTTCCCGTCGTATCTCTCTCTTAACAAACTACTCAGCTTAGCAATAAGACTTGCATAGTGTAAACTAGGACTTAATATAGAAAAGCTCTAACTCGTTATCTTTTTTTTATATCGAGTTTTTTGTATATTTCTATAAAAGAACATCTAATGTACCAAAAAATGCAATATTCTCGATTTAAAAAAAAAAATTAAGTTAAGGACTTTTTATATTAAGGTAACGATATTCAACTCTCGGTGAGCGCTTTAAACTCTAGAAAAACAGCAGACTTATTTTGCTCAAATTAATTCTTTTCAATGCAAAAGTTCATTAAAGCAATCACTATATAGATAAAAAAAAATTAAGTCGTGCCTATAAGTATTCAAATATTATCTCAACAAGATGATAAAAATCATTTATACTGGCAACACTGATCTCTTACATATATACATATGTATGTATTTGTTTCTTTTACTACTCTCTCACTTTTCTGATTTGATCATCCACCCACAAAAAGAAAAGAAGATAATGAATTAAAAAAATCTTAACCTCCTAATCCTGAAATCTTGTCACCTAATTCCTTTAATGGTTTTACAAACAAATTTTTAACATTTTGCTGTTAATCATACGCTATTGTTGTTGTTCACTTGTTTTTATTTATCCTCCTTTCTCAATCTGTTAACGGAAATTTCTGTTATTATAAAATTAGTTCCTCTACCAACATTTTAACGTAAAATCTTATTGCTGTTGTTGCTTTTGTTTGTGTGTTTAACTCTTGCGCATTTGTGTCTGAACTTTTATATGGTTTTTATAGATATCTTTCCATTTGTTATTATTGTTGCCATTCCGTGTCAATGAATTGCATTGAAATATGTAAAAGAACAAATTGCTCTCAACAAGCACTTTGTTGTTCTACTGAGTGGAATTTGTACTCCATCTTGCAGAACATGTGAAAAAAACTCAACTCATTCTCATATGTTAACGAAACGCACACACAAAGGATGTCGTCGTTTCGTTAAAAGCTCAATTCTGTTTTGTCGTAAAAACGATGACTGTGCATTGATGTAAGAATGTGTACGAGTGTGTGTGTGTGTGTGCGTGTTTTATTACTGTACAGATGGGTTTTGTTTGGCTTACTCGCAAGCATGCATGTGTAGCGGCATACTTGAGCAGATATTTGACAGTTGGGTGGAGAATAGCTAGCAAAACAAAAAAAAAATTAAAAGAAGTCATTTATCATTAGCTTAGAATTGTTCAGATGAACAGTGACGTACTACTTACAAAAGGGACACATTTTTCGAGGGCTTCAAATCGAACAGTGTATTACTTATTCACAATTGCATATACATACATATGTACATACATAATTATCGTAAAAGGATACTAGGTACGTTGAAAAATAAAATTTTATCCAAAACTCTATGTTTCATTCAAAAAGTCACGGGCCCTATTGACCCGCCCTCGTTCATTTTTTACATACAGACATTTTTATGTACATATCCATGCATGTATGTACGAGTATGTATGTATGTATGTACATATGTACGTATGTATGTCATTCTTTAATTTTAATAGGACAATCGTTTAAAATCGCTTTTTCCTCCAAAAAAAAATATGTATTTTTTATTTATCGCCACCCCTGTTTTGTATCTTTCCTATGCCAACTCACAGAAGTTTGTTCAATGTAGGGACCTAATAATTAAACATTGCAAGAATTGTTGCAAATAATAACAAAAGCAAAAAGTATAAGTAGGCATAAATAAATACATACACATCCACACATATTTGTGATGGTTGTCAGCAGCGTTACCATATGTGAACATTTATCATATTTTTTAACTTTTTTGAGATGTTAAAAGGACTCAACGATTTCTTGCGTAAAAATAAGATTTTTATTTTAGTATACATAATTTTCAAAAACGCTAAAAGTAAAAAATTTCTTAAACTAAAATAAATCGTTAAAAACCGAAAAAATCGCCAAAACTAAAAAAAAGTAAAAAAAAGGAAAAAATCCCAAAACCGAAAAAATCACAAAACCAAAAAAAGCGCCAAAAAATAAGAAAAACCGCCTAAACTAGAACAATTGTTTAAATCCGAAAGAAAGTTTACAGGGTACTTAATTTTTTTTTTAAATGTCTACATCAGGTAAGATATTTGATGATTATATAGGCTAAAGTGTGTTAAGTATTACATAAATATGTAGTGTATGTACTGAATCCTTCGTGTGCGAGTCACAGTCGCACTTTACTGAATTTATTAAAAAAAAATTATTAGATTTATTAGATAAGCACAATATTGTTGTTGTTTTCTTATTCTAATTAAATAGAATTTTTTTTTGAAAAACTGAACATAAAATTCACGAAGCGTTGGGACAACATGTAATAAATCTCACTTTGATTGACATTAAATAAGGTAGGACTGATAGCTTAAGGGAGAAAATAAAAAAAAATCGAGGTAATATACTTTGAGGTAAAATAATTAAAAAAAAGATAATAAAAAATGTATTTTGAAGAAAAAAATATGGCAACACTGGTTGGCTGATAGTTTTTTTTTTGTAACGTGTAGATCAGGCACCAGGCTACTAAAAATTATTTTAACAAGGCTACTAAAAATATTTTTAACAATTAATTTTTATAAGATATTTTAAGACTGAAATTTAAAAGAAAATTAATTAAACCCTGATACTAATTCAGACTCTTTTTTTTGCAAAATCTAACGGAGTTTGAGATAAAGCCATTCTAAATCATACTAAAAATATAGGATATGTTAAAATAAAAAGACATCACTTCAAACACAATTTTCATGTTCACACTTACCGAACCATAACCGCTAAAAAAAGCTTAAGCGACACATTTTTTGTACTTGTTTTTTTTACGAAACTGGATTATTTACGATCGCAAATAGTCTATTTTGGTAAAAAAAAAAAATTAAGTTCGAATATTATGTCACTCAAGAATTTTTGGCTGTTACGGCTCGATATGTAGATACGAGTGTGTATGTATGTATATTTATGTAAATTTGTTTATGATTTTTCTTTTAAGACCAGCAAGTAAGCTGTCTAAATATTAAATTATCATCTCATCCCTTCCCATTAAAGTTATCTGGCATCCCTGCTATACTTAAACACACATTTATAAAAGTATGTAAACACATACGCACATATGTGGCAACATTCGCGTTTACAATATGCACGTCTTTAAATAAACGAAAAAAAAAACATCAAGAACATTCTACACAACGAACTTACTCGCATGTATTTTAATTTTCTACTAAACTTACGTGACTTTTCAATTCTTCTTCATGGTGCAAAAGCAAAACACAAAAAGCGAACGCGTCATTGCCGTCATCATGCTCAGCAATGGCATCGTTTTTATCATCGCCAACAGCGTTATCGTCATTACACTTACGTAGTATGTTACTTTACAACGACAAACAGTGGAACAAGATAAAAAAAATATTTCTACATTTATGTAGTCAGTTACAAACACTTTGTTTGCTTAAAAGTTTATAAAGAAACCACTTAAAAAAATTTAATGCATCTCATATAAAATATAAATTTATAATGATAAATTTTATAAAAACCACTTACAAAAATTTAGTGCTTTTCATATAAATTTTTTCTATAAAAGTTGGCTGTTTGTAATGGTTACCCCGTGACACCTAAATATTTTTTCTTTGTGTGTTGTTTAAAAATACTAAAAGTGTTGCTAAAGCCCCGTACAGACTATTATACAAGTATTAATACTTTCATCACATTTTACGATACAGAAATCTAAATACATTCCTTGCGACTGTCAAAAAATCTAACGTAAAATCACATATTGTGTTCAGACCATCACACTTCAAATAAAATGTGTAATACAAGCAGAAAACAAAACAGCTGTTCAATGAAAATGTCTGTGATATTCATTGACTAGCGGCGGCAAAGCGGTTTCATGTAGGCGGGGACGTGCCGGCACTTGAAAAAATTTAGCAGTTAAAAATATTCTATGTAAATAATAGAAAAATTTAAGAAAATATATTACAAAAACGTTAAAAATTACGTCCACGAAATATTACATCAATGACGACACGCTATCGGCGGCGAAACAGCCGACATGGAAATTTGGTTTGTGTGAAAATGCAACCCTGATCTAATAAAAAGTATTATCGTTTAGAAAATTTTCTAAAAACGAAAAAGTCTTATGGGATGTCAAAATTTGTATCGTATTATTTGCCACTTTGATGACATTTTGCGTTCCGACTATCACACTTGCACGTATTATTTGAATTTTTGACAAGTATAAATACAAAGTATAATAGTCTGAACGCGGCTTAAATTAGACTTCAGAGGTTTTGTTTTTCCTTTAGAGACAAATGGGTACAACCTAATTTTCTATTATCGCATCCACAGTGCGTTAACATGGAATATCCGTAAAATAAGTTGCAAAACACAATGACTGAAATAAAAACAATTCTATAAAATAAATATGTCTTATGGAATACAAGTGTTATTTGTTCGTTAATTTTAATAATGCACTCACTCAAATATTTATTCTCTCGCTCTGTATTCGGTGGCCGAAAAATGGAAAACAGAAACTACAAAATGTACACTGGAATGCGCCGAATCATTATTGAGTTGAAGCTTTTTATTGCTTTTCGTGTACAGACATACACATGTATGTACATCTGTATATATGTAATATTTAAGTACGTCTTGCTTTGCAAGAGCGGGCTAAAACTCAATAATCAATGCCATCGTTTTACTTTAAGTTGGCCACAGTAGTTGCAAGTATTAGTTGTTCAGTTCAACGCCAACAAACAAGTTGTGTTGGAAGCCATGCAAATGGCAATTAATAAATGGTGAAATTAAAATTTTTATTTCTTTACAGAGATGGCAAATGATATTTTTGAATTTTAACAATTCGTTTTACGTTGCGCTTATTCTGGCCTCCAGCAAATAGCAATTTCTTCGGAATCGACTGGCTCCGCTCTAGATGCCCCAAGTGTGATATAAAGAATTATATACTCAGATATTGTGTTTAAAAAGCTATAGACAAGTGGCTTTAGTTCAGTACTGGAAAGTTTTTGTTAGGAAAATATGGTGTAAATTTTAATGCAAGAGCTCATTAGAACTAAAAATCACAAATCGAAGGACCATTTCGAGGCTGATTGCAATATTGATGCATGTCTAAATTTAGTAGCAAAGACAAACACCAACATCTTTCGCAGAGCAATTTGGCAGTTAACATTGCACTGTTAATAGTGCTAGTAAAATCTAAAATTGGTACACTGGGACCAGTTAATAGAAAATATAGGCCGCTATATGAATAATGAAATTATACCAATTTATAAAAAGTAATCATTTGGGAGGAGTAATGGTAATTGTAGAAAACTGGCGAATTCTGCTGGTATCCCTGCATATACAAGTGATGCTCTTAATGGCTCTTTAAGGAACAGATTTATTGGCGTTTCTAAAATAATTTTGGAACTTTGGAAAAATTAATTAAAAAAAAAAATGATATTATAAGAAAACTTCCTTGAGATGGTTAGAGGTCATTGTGGAAAACTGGGGATTTATGCAGGTATCTCTCTATATAAAAATTAAGCTCTTAATGGCTCTTTAAAAGAGTAAATTTTGTCCCCTTTCTGAAATAATTTTGCAACTTTTGAAAAATTAGTTTCGAAATTATTTCTTATTAAGGGCGCACAACATGCTATGTATTGTTCAATATTGATTGCCCCTCTTTCCATCCTATCCTATATATAGCAAATTAAGATTGTTAAGTAGATAACAACAGTGCGCTGTTAACTGAAAAATATCTCGGCTAAAATTTTTTGATGTTTGTCTCTGCTAATAAGATTTAACTAGCGAAGACCAAAACCAAATATTTTTTAGCTTAGACTATATTGAAGTTAACAGCGCTCTGTTAACCAATTAAAAGTCCTAGTAAAATTATTGAAAAAAAATTTGATTTAAAAGAAGGAATCTCTTGAAGGACTGTAGCAGGTAATTATCCCACTATGGTTCTCCATATAGATCCTTAAAGTGCATATTTGTTAGAACTAACTAAAAATATAATTTCGTAAATTGATACAATTATATTTTTAATTAAACAAAAGAAAATATAATTTTCTTTCAATTAAAATAATTTTTTGAGCTGGCGCTTATTGCAAGTCATTAGTTGATCTTTCAACCATAAAAAGAAACATAAAACTTTGTTTGCTTATACAACAATCCCCTTTATATCGATTGGCGTATCTCGGCTTTGAACACCGGAAGCATTTTTCTTTAATCTGGGACCAAAATAAGGCCTGAGCAAACAAAGAAGACAAACGCTTTTTAAAAAACACCATAACAATATAATTTTAAGAGAATATTTTACTAAAAATAAATAGCGTTCTAAGTAATTTTTTATTTATATTTGAATGAAAATATTATTTGGTTCAGGCAATTAATTGATTAATTAATGAATCGGGTTTTGCTGGTAAAAAAAAAATATATTTTATATTTTCTGCATACACGTTTACATATAAAAATATTATTCTTCAATTCTGTGAAAAAAAAACGCCTCTAATCAAGAATTTAGAAACACTAAATACCAAATGACCAAATCATTATACATCCATAATAAAATCATACATCAGCAAAATAAAAAATCAATTAAGTCAACGTTGACATCTCTGTTTAACAACCATTGAAACATCATTATCATCAACAGCAACCAACATGCTCATTCATGTACTGCAAACATCGGATGCATTTTATATAAAGTGTACTATAGTTGTTAGTTTTGTTGTTCTTGTTGGATTCTCTCTTCTCTTTCGTTTACTTTGGTAGGTGGTGGTGAGGTGGCAGGGTGTTTAAATTTGATTAAAATTTTACTTTGTTGATTTGTTGGCAATTTAAGGTTTTAGGGAAACAAGCTTTGACATGATTATATTGTTTATGAGATTGAGGGTTGATTGTTTGAAAATAAACACTAGATCAATATCAATCAGCCAGTAGGGAGAACAAGAAAGAACTAGCAACTGTCCAACAAAGTACGTTTTTCGTTAAATGTTAAATTGATTACCGAAGCTGGAGAGTGCAAGCAAACCAATCGAGATTAATTGAAGATACAGGATTATATGGCATTAGCGCATTAATTTTGTTGAATGCTTATGCACGTACATATTTGCCAACGATACCTGTGTCTCTGTTGATCTTTGGAATAAAAGGATTTTTTTTTAAATAAACGATGTACTTTAATTGCAAGAAAATGTCATTGTTGTGTGGTTTATGATTTTTATTTGATTTTGAAGCACTTTAGAAAATTTTATATACAAGGATATTTCTCGCCAGGATCCTATCCTGTCTTACTCATTCAAGAGGCCGATATGTTTAAATTTGTTTATTTAAATTTAAGAAGAAAAAAAACTATTGTTATTGCATTTATAAAATTTTGTTTTAGCTAAATATTTATTATTAATTTTTATATAACTGGATTCCGACAATACTGATGAGTACAAATCATCTTAAATAAAATAAGGCACATCAATACACTATCAATGAGGTCATAATCTTCCAAGAGGGAATCTCATAAGCTATTGACAGTCTTTTCTCGTTACAAACCTCCAGGGTATGAGGTCATCTTACCAAAAATTCTACATAGTTTAAAAAGCGCTGTTATTCGCTGGTTCTTTAAATTATGCAAACTATCTCTCAGCTATATTCCAGCTAGCTGGAGGAAGAATAAGGTAGTGGGTAGAAACAGCCATGAGGATGCGAAAGATTTCCGTTCCATTACCTTCTCTTCTCTCCTAATCCAAAACACTGGAAAGAATTATAGAATCACACATTAGGCAAGATCTAGACATGCAGATAGTAAGACACGTAAATAGATCACTAGAATACAAGCAGTGTACTGAAGCTGCCTCCTGCTTGGATTTAAAAGGTGTAGTCAGAGAAGTTATTAAAAATGCTAAAAAATTGTGGCGTGGAGAAATATAACAATGGATAACAACTATGGTGGAGACAAGAAATGTCACTGCAAGGCTAGGAAACAGAGAGAAGCTAAAATAGGCAGAGAAAAGAACACCGCAATGTGCGCCGATATCCCCCTACTCTGACTACTCGTTATTAATGAAATTTTCCATGAGCTAGAAAACAAGGGGATAAAAACAGTAACGTATGATGTGGTAATACTGCTATCAGGGATATTCATGGGCGTAAAAAGCTATATGATGACTATATATCGGCCACAGAAGGTGTTCTAGCAGTAAGCCCAAATAAGACAGAGCTGGGCACTATTCAACACAAAAACCCAGATTCAGACTTTTGAAGTTCCACAGCTACAAAATCATATATTAACAGTGCAAAATATCTGGGTATTATGGATTCTAAGCTCTCATGGAAACTAAAATGTGCAACATAGACACAAAATGGCCACGGTTGCTTATTACACCTATCGCATGTCCATTTGTTCGAAATGAGGCTTAAGCCCTAAAATGATAGAATATGATAGACATATGGTTCAATAGTATGGTAGACAGCTACAAGTCCACCCATATAGAATGCAAGGATCCCTTTTAGATACGCAAAGTTTACTTTGCAAAGTGATAGTTGAGCGGAGTGGAAGGCAGAGGTAGAAATACTTTGTCTTTTTGCTTTCCTCCCAGCTGAATTAAGACTTTTGGAAAGTAAACTTTGCATGTCTAAAGACGTCGAAGATCTGCTCGTATCTAAATTACGGGTCGTTTAAGTACAGTCCTTCGGAAGTGGTCAAGAAGATACGGTCACTCAAAATCTTAAGTCGGTTACATCCAGAATTACGAAAGCCTCCAGTTATATTAATACCAAAAATTAACTTTGATAGAACTTTCAAAATCCTCTCATCCCGAATGGAAAAGGGGACGAAATAGTAAGATCATAGACTGATGGATAAAGAATTATTTGCATTGTTGGGTCGAGAGTTTTTTCAAGTGATCTAGGCTGACATTTTACCGTCTTCTCGATGGCGCAAGTGTGTTTCAGGCTGAAATACTGGCCATAAGTGAAGCAGGTAGAATGCTGTGCTAAATAAATATGCGGGGAAAATAGGAATTTTTGTCTACAGCCAGACAGCAGACAGATCGCTTGAAACCTCTTAGATTTAAGTTAATCAATGTAAGTATGTGCTATTCAAACTGGGTTTCTGCACTTATTAGCTTTAACGGCAATAAGTGGGCCAGAGCTAGATACGCTATGAATACCTTTAATGAGGAGTCAGTAGCAGTGACGTTAGGCACCGTCAAATATAATATTCTTAAAGACTTTATTCCGAAAACAAAAAATATAGTGGAATAAAAGTATGTTTCCCATGCTCTAGATAAAGATTAGCAGATCGAAAAAGCATCTCTCGGTTGGACGTGGTCCAGTGAATGGGCCACTGGACTATTTGTAGACATGCTAGTAGACTAGCTCTTCCCTATAACATACGAGTATTATTTCGTAGCCGTCGAGTATAAGGAAAGATACAGTTTTTCACCTGATCTAGACGAACTATCGAAGGTATTTTTTTTTAACAAACGCAACCCGCAAAGCGATTAGCTTGTCTGTCGAAAACACCCAGGGTCTATGGCGGGAATCGAACCCACCACCTCTGGACTGAGAGGATAGCATCGCTACCACTCAGCCAAAGGGGCAATGGTGTAGATTTAATACGACTTATCCCTGGATCTAGCATTGAATCCAGACCTTTACATAGATTAGGACTCGGACGAGAAAAATGGTACAGATATATCAAAACGGAAGCTCATGATTCTATTTGGTTGCTTGTAGATAACGAGCAGCCACGTAAACCAACCTCTTTGGTTTTGGAAGCAAATTACGGCATTAAATATCGATCGAAATTTCCATCAAACACAACTTAAATTTTATGGAAATTAGTGCCATATTTTTTTTTTCTCCTGATGACAAAATAATTCAAACGAATTTGTGAAAGGTAGTTTTGAAAATTCGTGGTTCAATCAAATGAAAAGGTGGATAGTATTTAAAAGAAAATTTGGATTTTGTCTATCATGGTGAATATGTACTGTATGTAGTGAAATAAAATTACTAAATTTTTATCTGCGAACTCGTATTTTGCCACTTATGTACATTAAGCTAACATTGGTAGGATTTTTTTTTCTTACTTTTATAAACTACAACCCTCGTATTTCGGCATTGAAAAAGATTAAATATCACCGCAATATTTGTTCTTTAATTTAGGACTAAATTGACGCAGTCTAATTTGAAATTTATCAACCACGATAATGCCCAATGTTTTCTGATAACAATGTTTATAAGTATTTCCAAATAGCTTTAAAGTATTTTACAGTTACTTATACTTATCAAAATTCAGGACATGTAGTACGTAATAAAATAATTCATTATTTAAGAGATTTTTTTTTATTAAGAGCCTTCAAAAAATATTAAAATTATTCCCACATCAAGTAGAGTCATGTTATGAACATTTCATAATTTTTTTTCTTAAAGTTGCTGTAAAAAGAAAACGTGCAAACATTACAGCAAATCATAATGTTTAAAGCAAAATTAACAATTTTTGGTTAAATATACGAGTATTTAAAACAATGACCCCTTGTGGTTGAAATATAAAATTGCAATGAAATCAAATGATATCAAATACAGCCATATGTTTTGAAATTTTCATTCTCCCTATCATCCCCTCTCAACGAACACTCACACCCACTATACATACATACTCTCATTTTACTATTCTTATTCTATAGAATTGGGTTCGCATTCAACCACTCAAAACCCAACAATACCATACCCCTCCTCCCTCCTATTCGATTTTGTACGCGAGAAGAGTAGAAGCAACAAATTTTTGTAAACATTTGTGCTGCCTCTTTAAAAACAAATGGCAATTAGTTTGAAGACACGATTATGAGTGTATGAATCGAATCGTACCACCGAATTACGTTTTTTTACGTAGATGATGTTGTTCGACTAAATATGATTTTCAAATTACAACACACTCATACAAATAAAATCACCTTTTTGCATACATTTGCATATATTATTCATACAAATACGATCATACATACATACAAATGTATGAAGTACATGTAAGTTTGTCTGAATATGCATAATTATCAACGACATCATCATCATCAGTTTTGTCCTCATTGGAATTGCCAGCAACTTTGACTTTAAAATCATCATATGACGAAATAAAATAATATTTTGAACAATCAAATCATTATTTTTTATTATTAACAACATTGTTAACTTTGATTTTTGCATTAAATTATATAATTTCTGTTATAATGCAAAATATTATCAGCCTTATCAAAAGTATAGATTTTGACTCCAACTTTGATATTTTTTTTTCCAAGTTTAAAGAAATTGTTCTTTAAAGCTTGATTTCTGTCAGAATATCAAGTATGAAAATTTGCGCTTATTTCTGAGCAGGAAAATAATTATGTATTGCAATATTCTTGATGACACAAAATTATTTCTAAGTATAATCTTGTTTATAAAGCGCCAAAGCATCCAAAATTAATAATAAGACAAAAGAATAAAATATGTTAAAGACAAATAATTGTCTGAACACAATTTTACCTTGATCTTTTGTATGAATTGATGAAAATAGTCTACATTTCTTACTACAACATCCCCGGAGGCACTACTAGCAAACGAAAAGGTACTTGAGAAATTTGTCAACATTTATTTCATTATTTTTATATCACACAATTCTTAGGAGAAAAGTATAGAAGTATGTATAGATGGAAAAAAATTACCATTTTACAAGAAAAAATCATTAAAAAACATATACAGATTGAAAAATAAACAAAACTACGAGTATGATGAATTTTTAATTCTGGCAACGCTGTTACTCATCATCGTCATTGCCAGTGCAAGTATTTGTAATGGCTGTTTGTTTGTGTGTGTGTGTGTGTGCGTGTGTAGTGCACGCAAAAAGCAACAAACACATCAAAACTAAATAAACAATAACAAAATATTACTCAACCATGAAAAAAAGAAGGTTTTTCATGAGAGCGCGAGATTTATTAAAATAAGGGTTTGAGAGAGTCTTAAGAAATTGAGTTTATAGAGAGTGATTTACAGAATTATTTTGTAGGCTATTTTAGAAACTGCATTAAACTGGTTTTAGTTTTGTTGTTTGTTTTCACATAAAGTTTGTATGTATGACAATATTGTTGTTGTTTTAAAGTACATATTCGTAGAAATAACGAAGGGCAAAGAGGAAACGGAAGTTTATTTGCAAATGAACAGTGGGCATGAAATTTGAAAATATGTATTAGTTTTTTTCAGATTTTACAAAAAAAAAATAGATTACACGGCGCAACAAAATAATATAAAAAAAATTATACTAACAAAGATGTACATATGTATATATGTATGTATATTTTTTGTGTTATTTAACACTTTTGTGTAAAATATGGAATTTTGGAAGCATTTTTATTATAAAGCCTATAATGTACTCTGTTCAAATTTGTGAAAATTTTCTACAATATTTTTTTATGGGCATAGAACTTTGAGTGGGCAGTACTTTTTGACACTTGTTACTTGTTTTGTCTTAAAATTGCTTTTCCTTAAACAAAATAACTCTCGGTTAGAGAGCAACCCTCGCAACTTACGCAATGACTTAATTACAGCTGTCAAGGAGTTCTTAATAACACATTGAAAGAAATTGGTTTTACATTTAGGAAGGCTTAACCAGATGGAGTACCACATACAATTTAAGATATTGTTGGAAACCACTGAAGACTTTGGTTGAGATCATAAATACCCTAGGGGTGAAAAGTATAGGACTCTTACTTTACATAGGAAGTTGAAAGTAGAAGTGAAGCTTCTCAAGGAGGCTCTTATTTGAATAACTTAGGCTGCAATTCCATGTATTGTATCAATTTTGCTCGATAACGTATGAGATGTTTAGACACCCCTGAATTTTCACAACAAAATGAGAAAAGTGTATACTACTATTTTATATAGTACATCTGGTATGTACATATGTACCTTCTATTTTTAACATTTGCAAATATGTATGTACTATAATAAATTTGTATATTATCTTTTTCTGTTTGAACCCACTGTTTGGCTAAAATTAAAATAAAATGCTATTAAATTCTTATTAGAATTCAATAACATTTAAACGTGCAACAGCATTTTAAATAGAATAAGAACCTAAAATAACTCATTGTGAGCAGTTTTGTTCGTTCTCACTCAACTAGTTTGTTTATATGTTTCACGTACATATTTGTTCGTTTGCAACAATCGTTTGAAGAAAAACTTTTTTTTTGGAATTCCAACTTAAAATCAAAGAGAAAATCCAAAGCTTCAATGTAAAAAAAAAGTTTCTATAATAAAGTAAAGAAAAACCGACAACTTTCTTTATTTCATACAGCTGCGTTACAGCTCTGCCGTTAAAATACTTACATACATACATAAATACATACATATTGTGGACTGAATAAGCCATAGATATGTACGTACATATGGATGTATGTCGGTAGGAATGTGTATTTTCGTTTAACTAAGTGGCTGCTGGCTGGTTGATTGGTCGGATGGTTGACGTTCATTGCTGGCTGACGGACTGGCTTGGCTGCTTGCTGCTTCATTTTCATTTTATGCATGCGATAAATGTATAGCGGCTCGTGCCATTAGTACTCAATTGACAGCCATACACGGCGCACACAATTATTGTTGCCAAAGCGCATTAATAAATAAAATTTTATAAAACACACAACAAGCAACTGCTAGAAAAATAAATAACAAGCAAGCAACAAATAAAAGTAAAATATACCACACAGATACAGAGCAACAATAAAATAAAAGAAAAAAAAAAGTTTACAAAATTTCATTATTCACCATTGACACAAATAAATATACTTAAAATTGTTTTGTTTCTATAGTTGAAATTTAAAAACAAAAACAAAGTGTTGACATTCCCAAAAGCCCAGCTCTGGCTCACAAAAGCACTGCAAGACAGATGGCAAAATAATCTCATCATCATAATTTAATTTAATTTAAAGGAAAATAAAACAAAAACAAGCGGTTACTTTTGAAAGTGTGTTCGTTCGTTCGCCCATTAATAAAAAAGTGTTTAATTAAAATTACAGGCAAAAGTATTTCATTTTTGAACCCAAACAATAAAAACTTCTGTAGTGCGTTTATTTGGTATTGTATTGTGCTAAATATGTAAACATTATTATTTAGTGTTCTCCTTTAAAAACCTCATTATTTATTTATTTTTTCTTGACTTTTTTTTGTGAAAAGAAGAGTGTAAAATAAAAAAATTTAAAACATTAAACTTATTAGAATATGCAACCAGCAACAACAACACCAACAGAACAAAATAAAAACAAAAACAAAAAACAAAATCCAAATAAAAACAAAATGTGTAATCAGCGTTGCCAGAATCATTTGACAAATAAAAGGAAGTTATAATAATTTTCAATAAAATCAATAATTCTTCTCTTAATTTGAGCACACAAAAATCTATAAAATATATTTTGACTTCCTTGAATAATTTTGATTTATAAATAATGCAATCATAGTAGAATAAAAACCTATATTACATTACATATGTACTTGAAAAGTTACGAAAATGCTGAAATAATACCTACCCAAAGTTTTCATGGGAGGAGATCTTAGAATTAAAGTATCTTGAAAAAAAAAGTTAATACCGTTATTTTCGTAAGAATTCTAAGTTTTACTTCGTGTATTGGGGAAGAGAAGTATGTACTTCGTAAATTCCATGACTTGTAGGCCGACTTAAAACATTTTTTTTGTCAGAGAGGGTGGATAGCTTTCATATTGTCCCCCTGTCAAAAAAGTAGGCGGTAACACGCCCATTAAATAGTGTCCCTTGATTTTATCTTTTTTTACTTATGAGATTGCTACGAAACTTAGCACACACACCTTGGGCTCTCGTAATGACACAATATCTAACTTAAAAAAAAATGGGTGGAGTCTCGCCCACTAAAATTTAATACTAAGTTTTACCTGCTTCTATTTAACTGATTCTTACAAAATTAAGGACATATGAGCTCTATGATCTTGAAATGAAATAATCTGGTGCTTAGAAAAAGTGGGCGGAGTCACGCCCATTAAAATTTCATATAACATTTCACCTGCTTCTACTTAACATATTCTTGCTAAACTTGAAACACGCCCTGAGCACTGAAAATAATGCGACCTTGCTTTTTTTAAATGGGTAGAGCCACGCCCATTAACGCTAAGTATTAATATATATGTTCTTTTACTTACCCGATTCCAGCGAATTTTTGCAAAAAGTTAAGGCACTTGAAATGGCATACGGTTATGTATTCCACGTGAAATTCAAATGTGCGGAATTGCATTAGAATTGTTGTTGGATATATGTATTTACAACAACAATGCTATGGCAATTCTGAACGTTTATATTTCAAGTGAAATACAGAGCATACCAGATAATTCAGTGCTTCAAAAAGTAGGCGTGCCCATGTCCATTAAAACTTGATATTATATTTAACATATTTCTTACAAAACTTGGCACACATCTTTAGCTCTAAAAGAGACGCGATATTGCTTTTCTAAAAGTGGTCGAGGACACCAATATTTAAAAGGAGGATGTGATCACAACCCCTGAAAAGGAACTTATAAATTGAACATTCCAAAAAAAATTTAACTCATTTCAAAAAATAAGCACCAAAGACTTAAAAATAATTAAGATAGATTGTTACACTGTTCAGAGAAAACAATCAGGAGTCTTAGAACCTATTCAACGATAACGACAGAATTCTTTCGATCGACAACTTGTATGGAAAACAACAACGAACAAACATGTTCTATCGAGTTCACGGAACATGCCGAAAAGCTATTTTTAACATAGTGTATTTTTTTGGGGGGTTTCTTCTCAGTTCCAGAGTCACGGTGTTAAAATTACTCCACCAATACAAAATGGATATAAACGATAAAACACCTTTCTTCTGATGTAGTAATTTTTCAAATCCATTAACACATTGCTAGTCAAATGCAATTAAAAAAATAATACCCTGACTTACATATTTTTTATAAATTATGCAGTAAGTTTTATGTTAAACTTAAAAGAAAGAAAAAATTCATAAATTAATCCTTGCTCGCATTTTTAGGATTATGACTTGTTTCTGTTGCTCAAGCTGAATTTAGAGGTTTGATGTAATAATTTCTGGGCAAATATTTTTTTAGAACCTTTAAGCCAGTTGTGTCCCCATGGAAAGGTAATTTTTTTGATTTCTTTTCGTAACGAGCAAAAGAAACCCATACGACGAAGAGTTGGAAGCTTCAAGTGTTGCCCGTAAGATTTTAAGCAAAAATTCAAGTGTTTCCTGCGGGTCTGCTGTATAATTCGAAGCAAAAGAAGATGCTTTTAAATTAAATGCAAATTCGAAAACATTTGCTTTCATTTCGAATCAAATAGTAGAAGACACCCTGGTTTGTTCAAACCAAACTTATGAGCAACACTGTATTTGATTAGAGGTGACTCGCCATAATGCCATAGACATAACCATAATCATAGAAACCAATTGAATTTTAGTTTTCCGTCGTAACCATAAACAGCTGTTTGCTGGTTAGACATATTTGTTGTTGCACTTTTGAAATCAATAAACAAATGCAAACATCAAACAGCTGTTTATAGTTATGGAAGCACTAATAGGGGAACCAAATATATGTAATTACGGTTATGGCAATGAATCTGATTGAAACTTAAATGTTGCTACTTTAGTCAAAATCCAAAATCATTCTGGCAACGCTTTACTGCTATTTTGCTTTACTTTGTTTTTGTTTTGTTTCACTTGCTGTTTTTGTTTTGCTCTCATACACCGTTGATTGTATTTGCATTTGTTTTGTTTCATACAAACAATAGCAATCATCTTAATATCCAATTTGTTTGGATTATTATAATTTTTTTGTTTGTTTTTATTTCTAATGCTAATAATAACAATAATAATGTTTAACATAAAGAGTAGCATAATTTTTAAGAGTGTACGTACGCACAACTACAGTGACATGCACAATATGTTTGCGTCAGTGTAAATGATTACATATTGTTGTTGTGGTTGTTGTTGTTCACTGTGACTATGACATATTTGGAACCGAGTACACATCTGGCATTTCGTGTGTTGTCATTCAAAATACTATGTGCGGCAATACAGTTCCCATTATGCTTTTTATATGGAAAGCAATGTCACACAATGAAAAATATCGGAAATGACAAACGTTGCCACCAGTATACACTATTGCGATGTCAGAAAATGCCATAGTGTGCACTCGGCATTAAGTATCTAATGCGTGGAAAGATTTTCTATTTGCTTTAAAATCAAAATCTATTTAATTAACTTCAAATAGCAGATACATATACAAAATACATACATTCATTTATATGTATGCGCATATGTGGTATGAGCATATATACATACATATGTACATATGTATGTGTGTATGTATGTCCTATATTTATTCGTTTTAAAGTAAAACTGTCAAATAAAGAAAACTCTACTTATACCTACTTTTTAGATCGTAAAAGTAGTTTGTTTAATCTTAAATAACATTGTTCAGAATTTTATGAATTCTAAACACACAAAACTTTTGAGGCAGCATAAATACATACATATGTACATACATACATACATACATATGTACATACATATATACATGCATATGTACATACATATACTATGTATATACATACATACATATGTATTTACGTACCAATATTTGCTGTTACAAAATTAAAATTATAATAATTTTAATTTATGCTCTAAATAAATTTGATGTTTTTTTTTCAAAACCAGCGTTTCAAAACTGTACGTTTCCTGAACAGTATTGTAAAACTTTTGTTTGCAAACTTAACTTTTGTAAAAAAAAGAAAAAAAGTTGAAGAATTTTTACTAATGTTTAAATGTTCAAAAATTACCTTTTAAGAGCCTCCGGGAATGTCCATTTCCCTGAAATTATATAAAAAACATATAATATTTTAAAATGATTTCATTAAAGAAGAACTTTATTTTAGTTTTTTAAAGTCTATAAATTGTAAAAAATAACACAAAAATTTAAATTTAATACAGAAAACTTCTTATTCGAAAGATCAATACATTACATTAGCATTTGAAAATGATTTTGGGCATGTGGCTACCACAGCGCATTCTTCAAGTCCAATTTTGGGCATTGCTGGCCGTCTGTGACGAATAAGACAAATAATTTTGGCTTCCAAATAAAATGTCATTATGAACCAAAATGATATTTTTATTATTTCACCAAAAACAACTAAAATTTTATGGTGAGGTTATATTTAAATTTTTTTTAAAGCAAACTTAGAAAGATCCATTGCAAACAAATTTTTCAAACAGAAATCTTTTTCTTAAAAAAAAATAATTTCAAAAATATATGTAGATAGCGCTTCTTAAAAAGAAACCCAGCACAATTTCAAAGAATTGCTCATTAAAAAATTAGTGTATGTACATATGTATGTACATATGTATGTCCTTAAAAACAAAGAAAATGTCAAACCTCCTGCTAAAAATTAACATATTTCCTTAAAACTTCATTATGTACGAAATACTCTTACCATCAAAAAAAAAAAAATAATTCCTGTTTAAAGATGCTTCCAGGAACTCCTTAAAAATACATTACAACTAAAACGATTTTAATAATTCATTTAATTCTCACTAAAGAGCTAATCAGCAAGAGAAAATCCTTTGCACACTCCTCTCCTAACTGGGAATTCTTTTTTTCACAGGAAATGGAAATTGTGTAACTTTTATTTGTATGTCAAAACTTAGTTGAATATATGTGCACTCGTATACTAAGAAAAGAACTCATAAAAGCTATACACATATTTAGTTTCTAAATCTTTTCGCAAATATATCCACGAACACATATACACATATTTCTACAAGCATTCGTTAAATTTTTAGGAATTTTTTTGATTGGAAAAATAACATGGCTGAATATTAATTTCCGCAAAAGTTTTTTTTTGTTATGACTGTCCATGAGAAATAGTTCTCGGCTTTCAATACCAGTTTAAAATAGAAACTTGAAAGTGATATTTCGAATTTTTCTGGCAACCTGTACCTGGATTCGCTATAATAAATATCACGAAGATTAGCCACTTCGCTATTCAGTAACATATATTAACGATATTCATGGACAATTGAACTAAAAAATAATAAAATAACAAGCTCAAATTCATTTATTTTTCTTTAATTCTTGTTTGCGCTTTTCTTATTATTTTGACATTTTGTATGCAGGGATGCCACATGATACACAATTAAATGGCGAGTAAATTACAGGTTACACTATCGTAGGAAAGAAATTATAGAATCATATTATCGTTACTGCAAACGAATAAAATCATCGATAAATATTACGATTTTCGGTTCGCAAAATGTCACTGAACCCATATACTGGTCTGCTATAACTTTTATTAATTAAGTTTCATTTTTGTAAAGCTGCTAATCATGAATCATTCACACATTTTCTATTCTAGATACTTGTACATACGTATTTAATTTTAATTTTATTTAAAAAACTCTTATTAATATTGAATTAGCTTTTTAAATGAAGCTGTACACTCAGATCGTGCAAGGCTTTGCAAGTAGTTGCCGCTGAAAATATTGGCGTTTTTATAGTGAATTAATAAAATAAGCTTTTACTAGTTTCTTTTAATCTAGTACAAAACTATCAAATCATTCATCGCCAATGCCTTACACAATTGGAGCGATTATTTAAAATTATAATTAATTAAAGTTTTCACAAATTTATTAAAACATCGTTTGTTTATTTGGTATTCCTCTAAATATGAAAAATATTAGTAGTTTAACTTACACCATTTGTAACGAACAGCAGCAGCAGTTAAAAAAAACACAAAGAAATAAAAATAATTTTTCTGCTACTGTTGCAGTTTTCCTACAGCGTTGTACTACACGGTAGAATTGTGCCGCGAACCTTGACATAATAAAAAAAAAAAACAACGAAATAACAGCAAAAACAAATTCATACATACATACATACAGTAAAAGCAACCAACATCAGCACAAACGAAAAACAAAGAAATGATTTCGTTTTTCTATGCCGAAACAAAAACAACAAATATATTAGCAACAGCAACAGTGCTGCCAACCAACACATATTTTTCAAAGTTAAAAAATGTGTCAATAATAAATTCCTTCACTTGAAAATTCCGTCAGAGTGAAAAATAAGGGGAGGGAAAATAAAATTTTTCAAGTCAGCTTTCTGAAAATTCCGCAGTAGTCTAGTAATAGATAACAGTTAACTGTACTTAAAAAGTTACTCGTTACGAAATTATTAAACTACTCTCGTATATCAGTAACTTAAAACAAACCAAAAATGGACTCACTATAACAACTATTTTTAACAAACAAACGGGTTGGGACTTTATTTACAAAGACCAAGCAATGAGGGAATCACACAAAATTAAATAACATACAGGGGTCTTCTGTAAATCGCGTGCATGCATTCGAACTTAATATTCATATTAAAATATCTCAAATATTTAAAACATTAAAACCAATTAAAAAGCTGCCATAAGTCACTTTTTTGAATTGATTTCTCTCCTGAACATTAGGCGATTTCAAAACGCGCGCTTTACAGAATACTCCTGATAGTATACTTACATATACATACATACATATCGAGCCATTAACGCCAAAAAAAGCTTAAGCCACATATTTTTTTAACTTCGTTTTTCGAACGATTATTTATTATTAAAAATCAAGGCCGAAAATTATATCGCATAAGCTTTTTTCCATCATATATTAGGCATGATAAGCTTTAAAAAAGGCAGAAAAGGAAATCGAATAAGTCATCAACTACACCTGAACGCAGGCTTGTCAGATTTTTCCGACCTCTTTCGCCAAATTGATTTTAAAAATCACCAAAAGTCGCCAAAATCAATTTTATGTAGTTTTTCTTATTATAATTGAAATTTATTTGCTGGTGGTTAAGCATTGTCTATATATTTCATTGGTGCGTAGCCAAATCATCACTAGACTTCAGCAACATTTTGAACCAGTCACAAACCTCTTATCTTATGCACAGACTTTCAAAAACCATTTCAGAGAGTTCACAAATAATAATAATATTTTTGAAAATCACTAATAAAACATAAGCGTAGTAGACTTAGAAACTTTAACAAAACTCAGCAAATAATTTATATCTACACCTTTATACAATTAGAAATCCATTGTATAACAATAAAAACATTTATAAGGCAAAATGAAAAATTAAATCTAAATTTAACATTTAAGAAATTTAAATCAGAAATAATTTCTTAGTCGGGCTTAAGTTCAGTAATTTCAATTCTTATTGAATGAAATATTTTTTATTAATTAAGAAAATATTATTCGACATATTGTCATAAGTCTAATTCTCAAGCGATTTGTTGGTGTTTTAAGGAAAATCTCTTTGAAATGATTTTAGCTTTTGTTTATTTGTCAAAATTCGATTCTCTCACTTTCCAGCTAGCACAGTTCATTTGTTTTTAATCCAATTTTGAAAAATTTTATGAATTTTTTTTATACTGAAAACAAAAACAAATTTTCTTATTTTTTTCTGTTTTCAATATGCCCTTTCTTGTCGACATCGTGGGCCGTAAATAGTGCCACAAGCTGGAAATAATTGAACTGTATCCACCTCAAAATAGACGGCTATCATTGTTAGAGTTAAGTATCGACCAATAAACAATAAATAATGTTCTTTCAAAAGAATTTTCGAAGCCTTTTTCCATATATAGTATAAAAATAGCCTGCGAGACAATACAAACTTAAAAATAATCTAATCTTTTGAAACGGCCAAAAATTAAGTTGAGATGTCTCGGCGTTTTTCTGTCATCTTTAGGTGTAATAAATTTGTTTTTTTATAACACTTTTTTTAAATAAATTTTTATTAAAAAAAAATCGTAAACAAATTCAGCAGAAAATTGCCAAAAGTAGAAATAAAATCGCCCAAAATTATTTCTTGTAAATTTTTCTCATCCAAATTCAAGACGCATTAATTGCTATAAATAATAAAAAAAAGCCTCAAAATCAAATTGTTTTAATTTAAGATTTATTTTTGAAACTACTCCTTCAACACAAACTCATTTTCCTGAATTACAAAAATTTTAAAGTTCAATTTCGTCAACAAAAAAAAATAGCCATAAAAATCGCCAACAATATTATTGATCGCCATGTAGCTAAATCAAAAATTTAGACGCCAAAGAAGAAGAAATCGCCATATCTGACAACTCTGCACCATACGGGTAATTATCGACGATTTGGCAACACTGAGCAGCAACAAAAACCAATTACTTACTCACTTTACTCACTTTACTCTACATTGTTGTGATTATTGCTTTTATATTTTATATTGTGATGAATGCAAAAACAAATCAAAATATAAAAAAAGCAATAAAATAAAATATTTTATTTACTGTATTTGTGCTTTTATTAAATTAGCTTTGAGACTTTGCGCTTTTATTTTTATTTTTAATTTTAATTAAAAATGAATTTCTTTGAGTGCATGGTGAGCTTATGGGCATTTGCTATTAACAAAAATTATCTAAAATTACAGGGGAAATATGTATGTACCTGCATACATACATATTTTTGAAATTTTATTTAAAAAATTTATTTTTTTTCAAATATTATTTTTATTAACTCCCGATTCCAATAGTAATATAACTAATTGTTTGTGTGTGTACTTTTACTGAAGCCACATTTTTGAAAGGGCTAAAATTTAAAAAAATAGGTATTTCCAAAAGATGGTTTTAAAATAGTTTTTAAATGAATCGTTTTAAAATTATATTCTGTTAACTCAAATACAAATTCTCTGCTTTAAATGTTTATAGATTGCAATTCAAATTTATTGCAGTCTTTTGCTGTGTGCCGTTCTATTGAAATGTATTTCTTTTTGTATCTCTTCTCAATCTGTACGGATAACTTCTGTTTTTTTTTGCGGTTTGTTGATGTTTTTCTGCATCTTTTCGAGTGTATCTTCTCTGTTTGTGTTTATGTATGTATGCATGTATGTGTTATGAAATTCTAATTTATTTTATGAATCTTATTTTCTGATTAATTTTATTAAGTTACTTAGTTTTGAAAAGTTTCATATTTATTTGTTTATTTATTATTGTTTTAGTTTTAAGTATTCGTTTAGCTTTTTGCTTCTTGGGCATCTATAAAATTTGTTATAATGGAAAAAATTATAATTAAATGTTGAAGTAAGCACTTTGAGAATTGTGAAAATTTACTTCCGTGATTGTTTTGTTCTTTATTATTATCTGTTATTTGGTAAAGATATAACTAATAATACATTAAAAGTATGTAAAAACATATAGATGTAATTAAATGGCCTGTGGTCAGAACTTTATATTTTTTTTTACCCTGGTCGCAAAATGTTCCAGTCACAAAATGTTCCTTTATTACTATCTATTGGAAACCATTTTTAAGCATTTCGAAAAACGGAAAAAGTTTTTATTCGCTTGCATATTTTTTATATGATTTGTCTGAAAGGGTATAACTGCCCTTTGGTTCCATTCTTAAAGGATTGGGCACAGACACGCCCCTTAAACTATTATATTTTATTTACTTTTACGCAAGCGATTTCTACGAGACTTTAAGATGGCGTATGGCGAGTATTGCATTAAAAAAATTTTGTCAGAGATTAAGCTGGCATCAGTGAACAATTTGCGATCAAAAAGGCATTTTCCAAAAATTGGTGTATGGCGGGTATTGAATATAAGCCCTCGATATGAATATTGCCTTATGCATTAAACACATTCACCACAGCAGAGTACAGACAGACTACAAAATGTCAAGGATTCTATATTTAAGTATAAATACATAGTTCAGTATTGCCACCTTCAAATATTTCGCATTTATAAAAATTAAATTACTCTTTCAAAATGTACTTATATGACTTAAAAGTATAAAAATGAATCACATTATGCTTTACATCAATTTTTGGATATTGCTTTTGTTAAATAATACGAAATAATTGTACGATATCATATATTCAACATTTTGTATTATACTGGCAACAGTGAATTTTCTCATTGTAGCCAAATAAATAGAAATTAGTTTAATTGGACTACAACGACAAAATCAGCACAGACAACAACCTGCCGCCCTGTTGCCTTGCTGTCTTCAAAAGAATCACTCTCATATAAACATGTGTATTCTATCCTTGACATTTTGTAGTCGGTAGCCTGCTGTGGTGAATGTGTTAAATGCATTATGCAGTGTTTTCTTATATGTTTTTTTTTTGCAGAAAATTCGTAAAATCTGTAGTCTAATACTCATTTCGTTTCATAATAAATGCGTACCAAATAATTAATAATTACAAAAATCAAGAGCGTATATTTTCGTTTCTAACTGATTACAGAGAAATGTTTCTTTTATAGATTTTGTATTAAGTTTTTTTAGCAGTTTACCAAAGCAACTACGTTATTATTTGTTTTACAACATTTATACACATAGCGAGCCATAACCGCCAAAAAAAACTTAACCCCCACATTTTTTGGATCTCGTTTTTTTTGACGAAAATCAATTATTTACGATAGCAAATAATCGATTTTGGTTAAACAAAAAATCAAGTTCAAAAATTCTGTCGCTTAGGCTTTTTTTTGTTGCGATTATGGCTCCATATGCTTGTGTGTAAGTGTATAGACTTTTTTTGTCAGGACTTCTATGCAGTTAATGACTTGCATAATTGCATTGTGGTGTTGTTATTTTTGTCAGTGTATTTCGTTTGTATTCATTGTCTGGTTAACTTGAAATATTGCGTTTAAAATTTGAATTTTAAATATAAATATGTGTATGAACACATATACATATGTATGTATGTACTCGTATATGAAGATATTTTCTTACAGTACCAATGGAGTCATAAATATTTAAATTACTTTTTAGCTTTCTTATACAAGTCCATACAAAAATAATTATAGACAAACAAAAATACAGGTACAGCCAGCGTTAAAAGAAAGTTTACACCTCGTTTTTTTTATTTATGAAAATTAAATTTAACACACATTCATATGTTTCTAATTAAATTATTTTGTTCATGACTTAAATTTCTGATTTTTTCTGATCATTATGTAAATTATTTTATATTCTTATAATTGATAAAGATAAAACGTCAAACTATCTATCGAAGAAGTCCTTACTTACTTAATTTGTAATAAGTCCTAGTTTACACTATGCAAGTCTTATTGCTAAGCTGATTAGTTTGTTAGGAAAGAGAGATGAGGGGAAAAGAAACGTTACTGTTCCCCTCCTCTCCCTCCCCATCAAACTAATCAGCTTAGCAATAAGACTTGCATAGTGTAAATATGGACTAAAATTGTTTGCATATTATGTCATGTCTGCGTTAGGATTCGTACGTGATTTGCAAATGACATGTGACATGTGCAGGCCTGCCTCAAATAAGCTCGCTAATTTTTTTAGATTTCCGTGCGCCCTTTTCCCTACACCTGAACTCGGTTTCTTATAGACAAAATTATTTTAATTTGCCTATTTTTTCTCGGAAGTATATTTGTTCGGCTTACGCTATTATCGCGTAAGCGATCAGAGCCACATTTTTCACATATGTGACCTGCTCCACGAAAAGGGACTTTTTTTAAATTTCAAATATACATATTATCTGTTTATATCACATTTTTAAATTTTTTTCATTAATTATGTTCATCTTTACAGGTGATTTGTAAAAAAAACTAAAAGACAGAGAAACTTGCGGTTTGCGACATTTGAAAGAGCGTTTTTTTTCCTATAAGAATCACTCAAAAAGTAAAAAAAAATTTTTTCGGCGCAGAGGTCCCTTTTCGTGGAGCAGGTCACATATACATAAATTTAAAATCTGTTGATATTTAACTTAGTTAGAGGTTTTTACCCGTAACTAAAAATTTTGGGAGTGTTTGGAAAATTTCAAATACAGATCATTGTTATGCTCGACAATATCTACCAGAGAAATTGTAGCACGTCCCAGATACTTCGATTACATTTAAATTTGTCACACAGTGTTATTCCAAGTAAGATTAAAAAATAATTCATTTCTAAAGTAAAGATAATTTGCAAGCAACTACGGGTATAAAGTTGCATTCCATAAATATCAACATTTGATTTCCCTAACTAAATTTTTACACCAAAAAAAAAACGTTTAATGAAACAAATATGATACTCGAAGAAAAAGAAAACACAGATACAAATTTTCTTCGTAGATGTCACGTAAAAGTTTTATTATTTTACTTTGGTATCATTGCATACAGAAAAGAAAAAATACATACATATTTTAATCTGCGAAATCAAGATTCAAAAATTTTTATTATTTAGAAAAAAAACGGAGAAGAAAAATTAAAATAATGAAGCAGCAAAAAAATAAAAATTTAGATACATTTCAAACAGAGCTGGAAAATTACATGGCAACTTCTTGTATTCTTAAGCAATTAAATCTTATAGTGAATTTTTATGGAAACAATTGAAAAGCACTTGAAACTTATGAATAGAGATTTTGAAATGTATTCGTTTTAAGGGTCAATGAAATTATTTTGTAATTTTAATTATGGATATTTCATAATATAAAAATACCAAGTGATTTATGGAAATGTATTTCTATTTCTGTAAAAGACTTTTGATTTCCTGAGAAAATCCATTAATTAAAGAGTTTTATTTGTAATATTTGTTAAAGACAAATTATTATTTTAATTATTCAGTAATAGTTAAACAAAACCAATAATTTTTTTATACTGAAAGTTTAATTTCTATGGTTTTATTCTTTTGATTATTCAATTATTTGCTTATTCGAATATTTTTCATATTATGTTTAATTGCTTCATTTTCATTATTTAAGTTACTTTATGCGTGGGAAATTATTGGCATAAAAATTATTGGCATAGACTAGTTCGAATAAATATTATCCAAATAAATATTTTATTCGAGTAAAAATTTATTATACCTCTAGTTATGCGAATAAGATTATGAATATTACTTAGCTATTTTTTTTGGAGAGAAATTGTTTGAATAAAAATTAATTGGAATAAAAATATTCGAAAAAATGTTATTAAACTCAAGTTTGTTAAGAGTTTAAATTATTCGAATAAAAGTTAACTATATCTTAAATTATTCAAATAAAATTATTTAGACCTAAAGAAGTTAAAAAAGAATTATTCGAATAAAATGTATTCGATCAAGAGTTGTTCAAGTAACATTTTAAAAACAAAAGTTATTAAAATAAAATTGCTCACGTTAACATTATTTTTACTTATTGTAGAAATTCTCCACTGGACATACGGCATTTAAGTAAACTCCGTGCCGTAATTTGCCCCTGTCATTCAAATAAGTTTATTTAAATTTTAAATCATTCGAGTAAAAGTTAATTATCTCTTAAATTATTTTAATAAATACAAATTTAGACTAAAGGAAAATTATTCGAATAAAATTTATTCGATCAAAATTTGAGTAACATTATAAAAGCAAGTTATTAGAATAAAATCACTCGTGTTAACATTATTTTTACTTATTATTTATTAAAAAGGTAAAATTATTCGACTAAAACTAATCGAGTAAAAAATCCTGCAGGGATCTAAATTTAAAAATATTTCCATGCAAACTCTGTGCCGTAATTTGCACCTGGTAAAGTTATTCGATTATTTGTTTTGTAAAATTATTTACATCAAATTAATTGAATAAAATAAATAATGATGGAATATCTTAATTCGAGTATGATTTTCGATTCAAATTACATATTCAAAAGAAATTATTTCAATGAAAATTTTTGAATAAAATCATTTACACAAAATGATTTAAATTAACATTGTTTTAACAAAATATTCCCAATTGGTGATATAATTGATTGAATAAAAATTATTTTCTCTCTTCTTTCACTACTCTCAAATTTTGTTCATAAATTTAAGCTTTACATCATATCTAATGCAAAGTATACATTATGAAATTTT
Source organism: Nowickia ferox (assembly GCA_936439885.1). Taxonomy (NCBI): domain Eukaryota; kingdom Metazoa; phylum Arthropoda; class Insecta; order Diptera; family Tachinidae; genus Nowickia; species Nowickia ferox. The sequence continues at coordinate 16,344,033 of OW387027.1, forward strand.
GTGACATCGCAATATTTTGTACTAGTGACAACGTTTGTAATCTAATATATAAAAATAAGTTGGGTTTTCCTTCCTGACGCTATAACTCCATAACGAACAAACCGATTTCCACGGTTTTGCATATGTTGGAAAGGTATCGGGCTCCGTGAGGCTTATAGCAAAGAAAATTCAGGGAAAATTTCAAGAGAAAAGCAGGAAAACAGGGAAAATCATTTTTCACATACAGCGCCATCTCTGATACATAGCATGTACTACAACGGCGCAAGTACGTGGTTTGTGAGTATACTTCACGAAAATAAGTACGTTTCATTTTGTTTCATTTTAAGTAGATGGCACCGGTGCGTGATACATTCTTTGACAGTTTGTAATACAAAAATTCAAGTATGTTGCATATTTTAAGGCGGTAGATTATATATCTTCTATATATATAAAATCGCAGTGTGTGTTTGTTATTAACGCATGATTTGTGGAACTATAAGAACTGTGAAGCTGAAGTTTTCAACATAGATTCGGGTCAATACCGGGTAGGTTTTCGTTTTGTTTTTTAACCAACAAGTGAGTACTGTATGGAGTAATTTGTAGTTAAAAAAAAAAATTATTGAGGCTAAGACAACGTTTGCCGGGCTCATCTAGTTTTCAATATTTTCCGTTGGAAACAAAAACCTTAATGTAAACGCCATTGCACACATTTTGAAAATGTCTCTACAAAATGACAACAAAAGAAATGTCTAATGTGTACTCACCATGAAAATTAATCTTTAAAATATCGCTCCATTATTATTTTAATAAATCTAAATTTGAGTAGTTAAAAAGTAATGATTTATTTTTAGTCGTATTCGTTTATTTTTTTTTTTTATAAACTTTCATTGCATACATTATTAAGAGTTAAATTAGACCGACTACCTACACCCATAAATCTTTGAAAAAACAAGTGAAAATTTTTAACATTTTAAAGCCACATAAGTATGCATCTCTGATTCATTCCTACACACAGATAAACCAGTGTTGCTCATCGTAAAACCTTGATTTATTATTGTTGATTTTTATAATTCTGCTTTTGTTTATCTGTTTCTTTATTTTTTGATTTGTTTTTGTTGCTGCAAGTTTATTATATTTGTTGTTTTTTTTTTGCAAATAATATTACTTGTAGAAGAGTAGCGAAGAATTGCAATTGTTTTTATTCGAATCTTGCTTAAACAGTTTAGCAGGTTGCCATGCAACATTTGTAAATTGAATGAAAGTTTTTTTGTTTTATTATTATTTTCTTGTATTAACAGTGAGTGTCAAAAAGAAAAAAAAAGTAATAATGAACATAAATTTTTATAAAATGCATAAGTATGTATGTATATATGTACATACATTCATGTGTATTTCCATATATGTACATATGTATGTACATATGTATAATGTGTGTATCCGTACATATGAGATATTATAAAAAAAAAATACTAATATACGACTTTAATTAAAATACTTTTTTTTTAATTTAAAAATCATTCAAGCATTATATACAAAATGTTTCTTTGCAATAAATCAACTTATTTTTTTTAAGAAAAAAAAAAAGATTTTATAACAAAAAAGAAATAAACAAAGCGTAACAAAACTAAAACAAAATACTGAGCTACAATTAAACTAAAATTATAAATAATAAATAATCAAAAAAAAAAAAACTTCTGTAAAACAAATAATAAATTTACATAAAATTAGCCAGCACGTAAGCCACCAACTTACTAATACGCTTATACAATACCAAATATACAAAAAAGCCTTAAAAAACATTTAAAATTTTTTTATCATTATTTTAAAATCACAAAAACATAAAAATTTAGCTGAAAAAATACTTACAAATTACAACTCGACAAAAAAAAAGAATTTTCTAATACCAAAGATTTTAAAATAAATCTCCAAAAAAATCATGAAAGACACAAATACCCTACAAAAAATGTCATTAAATTATAAAGTATTGCAAGAAACTTTGCGACGACATCTGCGTAAATTATAGACTAATTAACTATTTACATACTTAACTTAACTTAAAATACAACTCTACCTAAACTAAACAACCCTGTGTCTGTCGCTTCGTAATAACAACATTGAAAAAAGAAAACAAAACGTCAACTCTATTTCTACTGCGAGAAACCCCTGCTTGGTAACAAAATCTCTCCCACAACAATTGCATCAATATTTAACTAAATAACACACAATATAATTCTTTAAGGAATTTCCTAAGCTGTTAAACTATATTAATGAATATTTGGGTAAATATTTTTTAAATAATTTTGAATATTTTATTATGCATAATGCTATTCTTTTTTATCAACAAAATTTAGAATAATTTCCATACTTTTATCTGCCACTGTACAACATGAAAGCCAAGGTTCGAACACCATGTCAGAGAAGACCAAAAAAATACACGTGTACCGGCGTTTTGAAAATTCACTTATAAGAGTCTGTTTCACAGCACAATTTTCTTATAAAAAGGTCGACTGTGTCACAGCACACTTTTCTTATAGAAAAGTCGACTGTGTCACAGCACACTTTTCTTATAGAAAAGTCGACTGTGTCACAGCACACTTTTCGTATAGAAAAGTCGACTGTGTCACAGCACACTTTTTTTATAAAAAAGGTCGACTGTAGCACAGCACACTTTTCTCGTAAAAAATCAACTGTGTTACAGCACACTTTTCTTATAGAAAAGTCGACTGTGTCACAGCACACTTTTTGTATAGAAAAGTCGACTGTGTCACAGCACACTTTTCTTATAGAAAAGTCGACTGTGTCACAGCACACTTTTCGTATAGAAAAGTCGACTGTGTCACAGCACACTTTTCTTATAGAAAAGTCGACTGAAAAATGACAACACACTTTTCTTCCAGAAAAGTCGCTTTGTCACAGCACACTTTTCTTACAGAAAAGTCGACTGTAGTATCACAGCGGTATTTTCCTACAGAAAATTCGACTTTACTACCACAGCACACTTTTCTTATAGAAAAGTCGATGTATAATCCACCGTGCATACAAGCAACTGACTGATAAAAATTCCTTAACGAATTGAGCAGTTGTCAGTTGAGAGAAAATTGGTCGTAAATAATTCAAGACACTAAACTGCATATGAAATTTTTAACTATGCCATAAAGCACAAATTTAAAAATACGTCTGATACTTCTTAGATATATTATAGATTTTTAAAGAAAGTATTATTTATTTTTCATTTCCAGCAACAAAAGTTCTTAAAACGACCCGCAGACGATGCCGACAATGGTGCTGACAACTTTGAGCCGCCTCATAAATTGCCCAATAATAACAATAACAATACCAACAACAGCAACAACAACAACAACAACAATAATGGTTCTGAAAATTTAAAGTTTTCTGTCGAAATTGTGCAACAATTGGAATTTACAACATCGGCAGCTAATTCGCAACCGCAGCAGATAAGCACCAATGTTACTGTGAAAGCTCTGACGAATACCTCCGTTAAAAGTGAACCAGGCGTTAGTGCAGCAGGTGGTGGCCCAGGAGGCAGTGGCGGTAACGGAGGCGGCCAGGGTCAAGGTATTAACGATCCACAACATAATGGTAGCAATCGAGGTGGCGGTGGAGGCATGCATATGGGTAGTGGCGGTGGTCCAAATAGCGCTACAAATCTAATGGGTGGCCATAACATGAATGCAGCTCAACAGCAGCAGCAACAATCTCAACACCAGCAACAACAGCAAAAGTCCAATATGGGTGGTTTAGGTAATTTAGTAGAGTGTAAGCGTGAGCCGGATCACGATTTCCCAGATTTGGCTGGTTTGGAGAAGGAGGGCGGTCCGAATAGTAATTTTCCAGGTTTTCCCGAATTCATGGGTGATGACACCACAGAGGGCAATGAAACCTTCAAGGATCTCATTAATGATTTGCAGGATTTCAATCCAGGCTTTTTGGATGCTTTGGACGAAAAGCCTTTGCTGGATATTAAAACAGAAGATGGCATTAAGGTTGAACCGCCAAATGTCCAAGATTTAATAAATAGTTTGAATGTTAAATCCGAAAATGCTATGGCACAATTTAATGCAGCATTTGGAGGACCCAACAGTGGGGGTGGTGGCATGGGAGGCGGACACATGGGTGGCCCTAACAATGATCACCAAGGTATGAACAAAATGCGTGCACAATTTCAAAATGGACCAAATACGGGACCCATGTCGGAACTGTCTTTGGCGGCACAGACACTTAAGCAAATGGCCGAACAGCATCAGCATAAAAATGCTATGGGTGGCATGAATTTTCCACGACCGCCAATGCATCAAAATCAGCCGGGACAATTGATGGGTGGTCCCGTATCAAATGGTCGCTACAATGATTATGGTGGTGGCTTTGTGGGACCCAATGATTTCATGCAAGGCCCCAATGGACCGCAACAACATCCCCAGCATCAAAATTTGCCGCCACAATTCCAACAAAAACCAAATCCTGGAGGTCCTATGGGCGGCAATAACGTTCAACAGTCTTTCCTGGATATCAAACAGGAACTCTATTATTCCTCACAACCAAGCGAATTCGATCTCAAACGTCTTCAGCATCAGCAGCATATGCAACATCAGCAGCAGCAACAACAGCAACAGCAACAGCATATGTCCCAAGCCAATATGGCTAAAATGGGTCCTAATGGACCCATGGGTGTTGGTAACTTCCCCAAACCAAACGTCCCTGGCCCTCAGCAATCTCAAAATCCTACACAACAGCCACAATACTCGCCCTATAATTCTCCTATGGGTCCGGCCGGTTCTGGCAACCAAAGTCCAGCCGGTCCCAACTTCATGCAAGGACCACCACGTGGTCCTGGCACGGGACCAAATCAGGGTGGCCCTTCAAATGTTCCGCCCACAATCTCCCCAGCCCAACAACAGCATCAGCAGCAGCAACAATCTCAACACCAGCAACCCCAAACAGCCAATGCAAGAGGCCCAAATCAACAACAAAATGCACCAAACATGCCTGGCAACAGCAACCAATCCAATACAGCAAACCCGAATGGTCCAAATGCTGGTCCCAATGTTGGACCTGGTCCAGGCAATGGTCCAAATTCACAACAAGGTAATCCAAATATGCCACAACAACAACAAACAACCACGACCACATTGCAGATGAAACAGACGCAACAATTGCACATTAGCCAACAAGGTGGTGCACATGGCATACAGGTGAGTCGAAAGAATTTCTTATTTTTATATGTGTAACAAAAAAAAATAGTCTCTAAAGTGATATAATGCAAAGAAAACACATGAGAAACCAAGAAACCATATAAAAATTGATAAGAGAAAAAATACTTCTTTATATTTGAATAGATTTAATTGGACAAATGTATGTACATATCTTTAACTCAATATAGAAAGGCCCTAACTCATTATTCTTTTTTGAAATCGAGTTCTTTTGCATATGTATTTCAATAGAAGAACATCTAATGTATCGAAAACTGCTAAACTTTCGATTTTAAAAAAGTTATGAGTTAAAGCCTTTCTATATTAAGGCAACGATATGTACTAACATGCATACATACATATAAATATTTTTGGCAAACCTAAAGGTCTGGCTGCACTATATATATACCAGATCTTTAAAGGCATACTCTCCCCATCTCTCTTTTTCTCTCTCTCTCTCACTATGTATGTATGTATGTATTTGTATAGAAAATTAATGACTTGTTTAATTAAATCAATTAATAATATGTGTACGAGTATGTTCAAAATTATATTAATTAAAATATTTTCACTAAGTCTGCTACGCTTGGAATCCATTAATCAAACCAAATGAAAAACAAAAACATTTATTACATTCACCAAAGTCTTCGCAAAGTCACATTTCTGTGATTGTTTTTGATTTTGGAGGATTCATGTGAAAAATTTTAAGCTTTTAAACATTATCAATTACTTTGAAATGCCATTTGTAGTAGAAGCTTTTCTTTCACTTTTTCTAACAAGTGCAGATAACACTAATTTTTTCTACAGTGAGCACATACGTACGTTTATACTTGCGAACATACGAGTACTCGCATTCACTACATTGTACATACATCTCGTATATCTGAAAGTTTGCGTGGTGTGGGTTCTTCGTGTTGAGTTATTTTCAGTGAGCAACTTTTGAGAGAATGCTTGCTTATATTTTAGTTGTTTGTTTGGTTTTTTGCTTTACTGTAGTCTATTTGATTAAAACTGAGTTCATTTGTATTTTGTGTTATTGGGGTTAACGTTTGGGGTGGCCAGCAGCGTTGCCAATTATAAAGATTTATCTGTACATATGTTGCAATTTTTGATTTTGTTGAATTGAAAAGTTTTACGGTGTGTTTGTGTTTATAAAACGATTTGGTATACATACGTATGCATATCGGAAATGACAAACGTAGCCACTAGTATACACTAGAGTTGTGCAGCCCATGAACGAACTAGTTCAATTGAACGATTCAATTCACTGAGCGCTATGAGCCGTTCAATCCACTAAGCGCTTTGCTATACATACGTATGCATATCGGAAATGACAAACGTAGCCACTAATATACACTAGAGTTGTGCAGCTCATGAACGAACTAGTTCAATTGAACGATTCAATTCACTGAGCGCTATGAGCCGTTCAACCCACTAAGCGCTTTCAGCTCAGTACTAAGTGGTTTCTAGATTTCGTCGGTTGGTTATTGGTTTGCGGCTCAGTATATTCAAAATACATTATGACTGCAACAAACCAAATTAGCAAATTTTTTGTGTCGGACAAATTCATCAAAAAAAAAAAATTATTGATATATTGTGATAATATTAAAATATCTGAAATACTAAATAATTTAAATTTTTTTTTATTAACAAATTCCGCTCATTAAACTATTTTAGTTTTATTTATTTTTGATACTTCATCTGCCTTGTTCTCTTAGGTATGACACACCGTATAAATCTGTCACTTTTTATGCTTTTGTTTTCGCTCTTTCTTTATGCTTGACAAAATGTTTCACTACAAATGAACTGAGCTACTAAGCCAACTGAATGCAATACTTCAGTAAAGTGAGCTGAGCTGAAAAGAGCGGTCACTCAAAAGAGCTGATAAGCACAGCTCTAGTATACACTTTTGCGATGTCACAAAATGCCATTATGTCACTCAGAATGATTTGCTTACATACATTTTATCAAAACTTCGAGATCTGATGAAAACTCGATTTTCCAAAATCAGAGTGCAATCAGTAGCGGGAAATAACATTTGAAATTATATATTTTCCCTGCTTGCACATAATTTACTTTATATTTCTGAAAATTTTTAAATTGATAAATTTGCAGTTAGTTTTCATAAATTTCGCACAACAAATTTATATCGAAAACAACAAAAAATATCGTATTATGTGTATATGTGTATTTTTTCTTATACATTTTCGGACGAAAATTAAATAAATTCAGTAAAGTGCGACTTACGGGGGTTGTTTCTTTTTGCCGATTATTTTTTTCGGTGTTTGGCAATTTTCTTAATATTGAGTTTTTTTTTGTTTTGGCCATTTTTTATTTTTTTTTTTGGTTTTTTAGTAGTTTTTTTAACGTTTTGGTCCGTTTTCCGTTTTGGCTATTTTTTTACGGCGAGGTCCACGATGTCGACAAGAAAGTTTCTTTCACTTACTTATATTGAAAACAAAAACAAAATAAGAGAATTTGTTTTTGTTTTCAATGTAAGTAAGCGAAAGAAACTTTCTTGTCGACATCGTGGGCCAGGTCGTTAGTTTTTTGACGATTTTTTTACTTATTGTGTTTTTTTTTAATTTTAACGATTTATTTTGTTTTTGGTGATATTTTTCATTTAAGCACTTTTTTATTTTGACGATTTTTGCTTCGACATTTTTTCATTTTAGGATTTTTAGCTAAAGCTTTTTTTTAACATTAATTGGTATAGTAGAAAATACACTAATTACACATTTGTATATTACATTAGGATTTCAAAATTTTTCGTTGCTCGCTTTAGAACACCTAATGGGTTGTTAACTGACATCGTGGCGCAAACAATAGGGTTTCTTTTCACCTTCGGTGTATGGAACCCTAAAAAATGCTTGAAATTAAAAATATCAACTGCCTTTACTCATATGGCCACCTTAATTTTCCATCACAAAATCATTTAAAATGATTTCAGCCGCATAGTTTTGCAAACGTCAGTATTATGACATAAATAAAAGTGCAAACACAAATTTTCACTCCACTCAAACGAAATTGAAAATATTTCTATGTTGTGTTTATTTTTTTGTTTGTTTTCAAGCTTGAAATTTACTCATGCAAAAGGTAAAGAAAAATCTCTCTTTTCTCTCTCTCTCTCAGACAGTATTTTCTGTTTATATACCACGAAAACCACTGGTTTTGATTTAATGTTAAAGTTTACTTTAACACGACAGTTTGAAGTAAATTTTACTTCAAATTCTTTTAAAACTAAGAAAAAATATTTTCGAAATTTTTATGGTTCACATATGTAATATACAGTTATAGATAACTTGGCAGATACAAAATACGAAAAAGACTAAATAAACGGACAGACAAAAATTGAGAAGCAGAGTATTTTCTGTAAAAATGAGCTCTTGTAATGCTTCCAATTTTTTTTTTACATACTTCGCTTTATAATGAAGATTAACATTAGAAAAATTATAGCGAACGATATGTGAACATACATACACACATATATGTATATACATATGTATTTATGAGCATATTTATCCATACACATTCTATTATTGTATGTACAAAATGTATGTTAATATTTAATGCTTTTTAGCTTGTAATCTCTTGCTAAATTCACATTTCAAAAATTATCACATAAAACTAACATGTTTTTAGGTTAGAGGTTTCTTAGTTAAGGTTATTTCCTTCCGCTTTGGAAATGAAGGTTCCTGTCTGAAAGCAACGTTTAAGCCTTTCAATCTAACGCATACAATCAATGGGTATTGGTTGTAATTTTTTTTGGATTTCTGTAAAAATAAATGAAAATATGCAATCAATCATATTTCATTCATAATACAAATAATCAATTAAAAATTTAATCGTGTCAAAAACTTTTAAATTAATTGCATTTATACACAAAAGTTTAATTTTCTGCCATAAAAATTGTTCAATAGACTTAATCAATCAATTAAATTTGTAAACAAAAATTTTTAAACAAAAATTTAATTGACTGAATTAAATTTTTAATTATATATTTATGTATGTATATTCGATAGGTCTGAGAATACGTCGTAGTCTATTTTTAGTACACCCCCATGCGAACGTTATATCTTATATCTTGAAAGCTATAGGAGTCAGAGCATTCAAATTTGTTATATAGACTCCTAAGCGAAGTAATTCAAAATATTGGTAGAGTAGAATCTAGGGAAGGGGCATCCCCATACAAAGTAATTAATAATAATAAAATATCTTCAAACCTATAATAGCAAGAGTCCTCAAATTTAGTATGGACTCCTTGGAGAGCGAGATGCGAAGTAATTCAAAATATTAGTTGAAAAATATTAAGGGAAGGAGCACCTTCACACAAAGTAATTAATAATAATATATTTTGAAAGCTATAATAGCCAGAATCTTCAAACTAGGTATCGACTCTCTTGAGAGCGAGGTGCGAGGTAATTAAAAATATTGGTAGAATAGGACCGAGGGAAGGGTCACCTCCATACAAAATAATTAATAATAATCTTATATCTTGAAAGCTATAATAGCAAGAGTCTTCAAATTTGGTATGAGTTAATTTAAAACCAATTAATGTAAGTATAAATTATAATAAATTTAAAACTATAAATGTTTGGTGGTTTTTTATTTTTATATCTCCTCATCGTTCACAACACTCCCTGCTTCTATCACTCATATACTACATTCTTACACACTTACAATGACTTAATTATTATTTTCTACCCTAGAAATTCTCTAGGAATAATTTATGTGGCAAAACAGCTTTCGCCGGGTCAGCTAGAGATTTATTCGTTAAAAATTGCTCAAATTAAATTCCTTATTTATTAAGTGATTCGCTTTACATGTGTGTATATCTTTCATATATTGCCTTTAAATTAAATTAATTTTTAACTACACGTAATTTGCTTTTTAATTTTCTTCGCTGACAATTTACTCGTTTGTACTCGTAGTTGAAAAAGTTCTTGTTCAGTCTAAAGAATTAGTCATTTGTGTTGAAATAAAAGAAGCCTTGCATGTTTGTTTGCCATTAATTTTTTTTTTTTTAGAAAATTGTCCTTAAATTGATTTTAATATTTAAATAATGAAAATAGAGACAATTTCAAACAAGAACTATATACTTAAAGCTATCTCTTGTTAAAAAAAATGCAAAAATAAAAATAAATAAATAAATATAATCTACTTGCTCGCTTAGAAGTAATTTATTTTTTTTTTTTTTTTTTTTTTTTTTTTTTTTGTAATGACAAGAATGTAATGGATCTGTACTTTTTAGTTTAATTAGCCTAGAGTTAAACGAAAGATTGCATTTAGTTTTTATTGAAACAATTAAGTAGTGTTGTTAGTTTAGTATAAGCCTTCAAGTTCTTGGATATGTGAAGAAGGTTAGTGAACACGTGAAAGAAATGTATACTAGTTTTAATTGAAAATTTAATTTTCTATATTTTACATACTTTCAAGATTGTATATATATAATGTTCAAATGAAATAAACTGTGTATGAGAAAAAGCCCACAAACACACAGTAATTTAATCTAAAATTCTAAATTAAAAAAAAATGTTTTATTTTTAATATCGATATTTTTCTATAATATCGAGCCTTATTTTGAATTTAATCGTAAGCGATAAAAATTTAATTTTTCAAGAGAATGTTTTTCTAAACATTAATTGTCGCTTACGATAAAACTTTACAGCCCGTATCTTAGAAGTTTTCAACAATTTTGACATTTTGATAATTCTAAACTATAAAATTTTTAGTTTCAATAAAAAAGTCTATTTTCGATAAAATGTCGCCTACGATAAAATGAAAAATAAGGCTCGATATATTTCATATCTTTGAATTTACTAGAAAAATTTTTTCAAACAAAATTTTCTGGGGTCTATAAATTTTATGAGAAAATTTTATATACAAAATTTTCATATAATTTTTGGGGAAAAAAGTGTTTAGTTCTTAAAATTTTTACGACAGATAGTTTTCTATGCAAAATATTTGTTATCGATGAATTTACTAGAGAAAAAATATCCCACCAATAAATTTTTTGTAGAAAATTTCGCCGTACTGTGTTTTATAAGTCGAGAACAGGGGTCTAATCGTCGCTTTCGATAACGAGCTGATTCTATCACGTTTTTCAGTTGAAGATTATGGCATTCGCTATCGTATAATGTAATAATATGGTTCGATATCGAAATCAGCTCGTTGTCGAAAGCGACGACGTTTCAGAAACGAGGCACTGATATCGACTCCTTGAAAATTAAATTAAAATTTTTGATTTGTATTAGTTGTTTTGTTGTTTTAGCTTATTTTTTTTTTTTTTTGAAATCAGTTTTAAATAGATAAATAAGAAAACCATATTTCAATTTCGTTTAATACTTTTTTGTTGTTCTTAAAGCGTAATTTTTTAAACAATTGGGGTATTCACACCAGTGTCTTAAGTAATGTCTTAATATTTTAACAAAGTTTAAAAAAAAATAATAAGACTTTCTCAGCTATGTATGTTTGAGATTTTCTCAGCTATGTGAGAGTTTACGAAAGGAATTGAGAGAGAGAGAGAGAGAGAGAGAGAGCAAGTACAAAGGTGCTAAAACCAAAATACAAATAAGTACAAGATTTATAATTGTAAATTATGTATTATGTTACTCACAGCAGTCATATATTTTCGTGTTATTACTTTAAAACGTGTTAATTTATGATTACCATTTGAATATCCCAAATATATTTACACATTTTTACTGCATATCACGTGAAGCGCTTTTTGAGTATATTTCCGCTTTCCCTGGTTATGTGCTGACATTAGTTCTGGCAAACTATTGAGTAGTGGGTGCCGAGTACAGAGTATTTTTAATATTTTCCAGGGTTGTCAACGCCCAAAAGTAGTTACTCGATATTTTCAGGGTTATATTACATAATACAACTCTACTTATAAAAAAAAGTGCTATCGAAAATAAGGATTTTTTCAGCCTGCCTAAATTAACTTTTCTTGTCTACTTAAATAAAATCACATGCATTAATGAATGAAAAATGACAACGGAAAATACTAAACTAAAAAAACTGGAATAAGAAAAAAACATTTCCATTTAAAGGATTGAAAATTTACAAAGCCGCTAAAAATTATCAGGTACTATTGAGTGCCCAAATGAAAAATATTGAGTGTTATAGAGCAGCTACGTCCAAGTCATATGCACAATGTGCAAACTTTTATAAAGAGCTTTATGTGCTTTCACACCGACGAGAGCACAGCAGCCCACCATATCTCGGCGACAACAATGCTTGCTCTTATTTTGCAAAGAAACAAGAACAAATTTACGAGCTTTCAAAGCTGTTTACCTCAAATGCAAATATCACAGTATGTGTGTAGTAGTAGAATTTGCCAGCACCAGCTGATACCCCATATTAATTACTTTCATGTGGTGGCGTATGATTAATATGATTTAAAGTTATATTAATCATACGCTCATTAATCATACGCACATTGCCTCGAAATATTTCCCTTTTCCCTAAACTTGCAATCGTGAATTATTTTTACGTGAAAAAACTCGCATGTTCGAAAAAATATGGCATCGCCGATTTGTATTCCCGTGAGTTCTTCTCCAAAAAATATGTGAATTTTTTCACAAACGTTTTGTTTGGGAATAAAAAAAGAAGCACCTTTTCTAATTTTACAGGAGCAGCAAAAAACCTTATAAATTTAAGAAATTTTTTTTGTTAGATTCTAAATTGAATAATGAATTAAATCGGTATTTTTGAACATACATATATATATATGTGAGTAAAATTTTAAGGAAAGCTGTATTTTGATTAATCACATATAATCCATCAAAAACTCTATTTTGAATTTTTTGATGATACGTACTTTTGGATTTTCGACGACGATATAAATATACTGCCAATAATTCTTTATGTTTTTCACTTACATACATACGAGTATGTACATTACTTCCGAGAAGCACAGTGGATTTGCTGCATCTCTCAAATTTTGTGCATTTATTTTTTCCAATAAAAATAACATAAATCGGAGCAAAATACTATTCATTTTGCTGAATAGTTAATAACAATTTATTAAGAAAATTATAAAAATACGCGTAAAAAGTACAAAATATAATTACATCAATTCACAATAAGCATGTTCGACTGGCAACAGATGTTTATTGTATTCCCTAACAATTGGCGATGGCAATTGGTTGTTCATGGGAATAAAAAAATTATTCCCAATTATTATTATTATGATTTAGATTCGCGATAAGGGTGATTATCTCTAAACAATTTAGATAAAGAAATTTCTCCAGTTGCCATTTTTGACGACTTTAAAAATGTTTGGCGATGCCACAACTAAATTAAAGACATTCGTGCTGATGATGATACCTTTTGCTTAGGGGTGCGCACGAAATTCAACTTAAGAAATATGACAAGGGACTCCCTTGTCATATTTCGGTAAAATTGCGATGCAATTGCAACTCGAAACACCGCATATGGGAATCAATTTTAATAATAGAAGTAGTAAGAAAGTCTAAGGGCCATTTTCACAACGATACAAAAGTAAACTTTAAGAATTTAAAACCAGTATTTTGTATTGAAATACTTTATACTATATACTTTTATTCGTTGTGAAAATGGCCCTAAGATGCTTTGGCCATACCTGAAAAACTGTTAAACTCTTTTTCGATGCCAAGAGAAATTTGTTAAACTAATACGATTCTTAATGAGAAATATTTTCTAGTGACAAAAGTTTGTCACTTCATTTGTAATATCTGCAATATTAGTTAGATATCCACATACGAGTACATATGTAGGTATTTTGTGGCTCCTTATTTATGAAGCTTTTAAGAAAATACAAATACTAATTCAAGTCATGTTTCGCATCCATTAAATGTGGGATAAGTAAAAACTTTTTGTTAATATTTCTTGTTTTTTATTATTTATTTTTATATGTCTAAATACTTAAACTTAATAAAATGTATATACATGCATTCATGTATCAAATTATTTAAAACCTTTAAAAAAATATAAGAATTGATTTCTCTTTACTTTGCTTAAATCTTGACAAAAAAAAAAGAACGAACTATTTCCTAAAGTAATTTGATGTTATGTTTGCAAACAACAACTCACAAAACTTTTAAATGTACATTTAAAATCTTTTAGAATGTCCTGTAAGCATATAAAATGAAAAACACACGAAAATATGATCTAAAAAAACATGATGATAAAATACAAGAATATTTTTAGGCCAAAATACCGAGCGTTTGAAATACGATACAAAAAAAAGCAGCATAAAATAGTTTATTATGGGCAAAATAGTTGAATTTTCTAGTTGTTAGTGTGTAAAGAAGGAATGAACTGAAATGTATACTTTAATATAAGACAATTTAACCATAACTGGAATATTCTGTTAAATCTAGTTATTATTCTAAAGTTCAAATTACAGTAAGGCCTTGATTATCAGTGATTCGATTAACTGGCGACATCAATTATCTAAGAAAGAAATATTGTAATTGTTTTCTTTTTATCCGTCCGTTTAATTTTTTTTTTTTTCATCGATCAACCTCTATTTTTCGGGGTTGCAAGCACGCAACCGTTTTCAGCCAAAATATTTTTCCCTTATAGTACGTATTTATGCAATTTTTGATTAAACACAAGCGTAAAATCCATGAATTTTTCTTTTATTATATGCGGTATATACAGAGATATGTAAATAAATACAAAAATATGAATAAATATATTGAAAAAAAACAATAAAAGCTGTTACCCGATTAACCGGGTAAATCGATTATCCGACCATTACGGATAATCGAGGCCTAACAGGAGCACAATGAAAGGAGTGACTATATTCTACAAACATTTCATTTCCAACAAAAGCTAAATTTATTTATAGAAAATCTATTGTTAGCAAAATATTCTACAAAAATTGCTCGAAAGCAAAATTGCCTACAAAAATTCTCTATAGAAAATTTATCAATAGCAGAACTTTCCTGTAGTAAATTTATCAATGGAAACTATTTTCAAAAAAAAAAAAAAAAAATTTTCTATATAAAATTTTTGTAAAGATTGCCTAAACTTAAAATTTTGTTAAAAAAAAATCAAGTGATAATTTTTTATATAAAATTTTCTAAATGTATTCATAGAAAAATATTATAAAAAATTTTTCGGTAACAAAATTGTCTACAAAAATTTTCCAACGAAAATTTAACGATCCTCTAGTAATATCGGCAGTAAAAATGTTCATTCAAAAATTTATCGATATAAAAATTTCCTAAAAATTTATCAAAAATAAAAAATTTTTCAAAAAAATTAAATGCGGGTTTTGTTTATAGATAAAAAAACAGAGGAATTTTTTTTTAAATTGTCAATAAATATCGACTTAAAAATACTTATCATGAATATAAAGAAATTATTAGTATAGTTACACTTAAGGGTTAATTAACATTTGCTAACGCACTAGTAATACCAAACTATTATTTTACTTGTTCAGTAAAATATTTTTTATTGAAAATATATTGAAATTGATTATTGAGGGGTTAGCTGGATGCTATGCGAACTTCACTAATGGAGATTATGAGAGAACCATTACCCAAAAATTTCTTAGAACAATTAGGGTTTCTTAAGTTAAACTTCCATTTAAACAAATGAGAAGTCCAACCAATATTAAATTTGAAACAAGAACTCAATAATTAACATGTATTTTTATTTTCCTACTTTACCATTGCTACATTGGCTGACTTTTATATGGTAACATGCATTCGCCCTACAAGAAGAAACCTAAAAAAATCTTAAATTTAAAACGATTTAATACAATTAATTTAAAACATATAGAAAAAAATCTAAATACATAGTTATAAAAATCCATTTATGTATGTGCATAATTCATCAGCGATTTCCCCCAACAATTTTAAATTTAAAACGTATAATTTTTCAAACAGATTGTCAAGTGAACAGAAAAGAAATAAAAAATAAGCAAACGTAGTTGTCTTTAAAGTTAAACGAACATACGAGTACAACAAGCCGAACGAGTAAGCGAACAAACAAGCTACAGAAACGAACGAGTAGCATTAATGTGTGTGTGTGTAAAATTTATCACTAAAAATCTTTCATATTACGTATACTTTTCACCTTAAACCACCCCACTGTACCAAAACCATCAGCAGCAATGCAGCCCACCCTCTCTCTATTTTTATTTCCTTCGCTATTTTACTGTGAAATCGTATGGGCTATGTGGACTCTTCTTGATACTACTCATACCACTTTATGTTCTATACCTTTAATACATCGTACATACTTGCATACATACATACATACACACACACACACACATACATGCATATTTACACGAGAACATCGTATAAATAATTTATTTGTTAAAACAAATAAGAGTTTAATAACTAACGACGCGTCATGTTAACGGTATTTTAACTGTATGTATAGAAGAAGCGACTAAGACGACAACGATGATAGAGAACGAAGGGATGTTTGCTTACTTACATTGTGCTTAAAATGAGATTAAACCATGAGAGAAAATTCTGAAAAATACATTTTATAAAAAGGCTTGAGTTAGTTTTCTTTTTGTAGTTCGAAATGATTCTGCGCAAATTTCACCAACTCTCGAGTGACATTTTTGTTTTTGAGTATTTTCATTCTTGTTGCTGAGCCATTACATGTGCTCATGAGTGTAAATATATTGTGTGTGTTTTGGAAATTAAAAAATAAAAATTCTAGTCTCTGTAGACTCATAAATTATACCGCGTTTGGTTCTTAATGTCCTGTACGTGTTTTATCATGTTTAATTTTATTTGAAAAGGAAAAAAAAGAAATATTGGCAGAAAACGTAACATAGAAATGCTTACGTATAAATTCAAAATTATTTTTTGTATCCTACTGAAAGTATGAAAGAAAAAGGAAGAATGTATGAAGTGCTAATTTCTAATAAATAGAATTAATATTTTCCTAAGTATCCATAGAAATATGTACATACATAAGTATGTACACACACTGCGAATAACTTAAATAAGGAATTAAATTTTATCTATATGTATTAAACGAATACTTATTTGACGAAATAATATCGATGGACCAGGTGGATACAACTTTTATGTCCACCACTTCAAATTCATAGGTTATGTTAGGTTTGACAGGTTGCTGTAAAAAGACAAAGCAAGTTTTCAGCTCAGTTGTTGCCACAGTGTTAGCAGATAGTAGGAAATGGATAGTGCCAGCAGTGCTGCCAAATGTGCAGATTTATCTGTTTTTCGCAGTTTTTTCAACTGTTGAGCAATCGTACAGTTTTTTGTATAAAAAAGCACAAAAAACCACATGTATTTAAGTTAAATACTTATACAATTTTCAGACGGTCCACCCTTAAAAGTTAAATTCGAAAACGTACATCAACATTTAAAAACTAATCTTGGGAGGAACAAGCAAGTGATATTGAAAAGCTTGTAAGCTTGAATGAAAGCTATAGGAACAATAACTGATTTAACGCCCCATGATATACCTGTACATAAAATGATTAACGCAGCGCAGTTATGCTATTTTTACATTTTAATTACTGTTGGAATATTTTGGGCAGTTTTTTTTTTAATGAAAAACAGTTTTTTTGCAGTTTTTTCCTCAAACGTATACAGCAACACTGAGTGGTGCAAGTACAAATGGCGAAGTGGCAGACATATAAAGAGAGAGAGAGAGAGAGAATGAGCTGTATTAACTTTTTTGTTTTTAAAACTTGGCTATTGCGCATTTTCTTAATATTTATAGCATATCATTGCAGCGCCTCTGGTGCTAAGTAGGCGCATTATTTTAAGCTATTTACCCATTCTATTCAGTGATGCCAACTTTTTTGGCTCTAAAAGCACATTAAAATTTAAAAGAAAAACTAATAAGCGTAATTTTGAGATCTAAAAAGCGTAAAAAGCACTAACGTGAAAACGAGTGAAGATCCAAACATGTGCAGTTTAATAATGTTTAATATCTTCCAAGCTATTTTCTATTTCGGCAATATTATCAACATCTTTAGTGAAATATATCGGACGAAAAAAATATACTTTAACCTGAAAAAATAAATACACCAAATTTTATTAGAATAATTTAAGAAATTCACAAATTTCTTAAAAGCACTACTTAGTGCTTTTTCTTAGTTTGGCACTAACGCTCAAAATTTGGCGTTTTGTGTCTTCAAAAAGCACTAAAAATAGTGCCAAAAGCACTAAGTTGGCATCGCTGATTCTATTCAATGTTGCTAGTCAGTGTTGCCAGAATCTAAATTAAATTTTACACACACCACTGTTCAAAATTATTCAAAATTTTTTAAATTTCAGAAAACTAATTTTGTGTAACACAAACAATTATTTGAATATATAAATAGTTGTATAAATTTTCATAATATATATTTTTAAAAATTTATTTAGTTAGTTAAAGATAAGATAGCACCCTTCATTTTTTTTCTATAGCTTCCTTTGCCAAAAATATTAACGTGATGGTACTAGACAACAATTTATTCTTCACGTCAATTATTGTTAATTGCACTGAATATTCCGAAAATAGCAGAATAACATCATCGCTAAAGCAAGTATTGCAGAACAAGAATAATAAATGTTTGGTAGTAAAATTATCGAGTATAATATTTTTTAAATGAAATGGAAATATTGATAAAAAAAAAATTTTCTTGTGTATAATGTGGAATGAAATTACACAAAAATTTTATGATCTAAAAATAGTTCAAGAACAAATTTTTCTATACCATTTCTGGATAATAACACAGAAATCGGCAACGCTGGTGCTAATCGTTTTTCGAAGTTGGAGCCAAAGATTTTCGAAAAAAAAATATAGAACCAAATCAAAAAATTGTTTTGAAAATCGGTTGACAAATGACAGTTATGCATGGGGGAGAACATTTCTCCCTTCAATTTCGAAAAAAAAAATATGTGACCCAACTGCTGACAAACGACAAAAGAATTTTGGGGAAGCGAATTTCCCCCTGCGATTTTCAAAAAAAAAAAATAATAATAATTAAAGCACCAAACCGCAGGGAAACCCTCTCAGACTATAAAAATAGATTGGGCCTGCCACGCCCACTACTGCAAATATTTTGACTTAATTTTTTGATTATCTTAGTTTTGATATGTTTCCTTGCTGATGGTGAATCTGTTTCAAGAAAAAATTTAGGATTTGGCCAATGAAAATTGATTCTGAACCACCGTGCGGCGGTTAAAGTAATCGATTTATATGTATAAGAGAAAGAAAAGACAAATGAAACAAAATTTTAGCTTCTAGACATGGTTTACAAGAAATATCCTTCAATGTGATAAACATATTAAAAATTTAGTGTCGGCTTAAGACGAAGAAAAATGTGATAAACACCGGCGCGGCATTATTATTATTTTCTATTCGTCATGACATTTTGCATTCGAACTTGTACGTATCGTTTGAATTTTTGACATTTATTAACACAAAGCATGTATGTATAATAGTCTGAGCAGAGCTTTACATTTAGTTTTTAAAATTTCGCAGCTTCAAATCAAGATGAAAAAAAAACAAAATGGCGTATAGATTCCCATGAAAAAAATTATGTATTCATAATAAGGGGAATATTTCTCGAAGTTGACATACATACTCGTATGTTCAGTTGAGCAAAATTTAAGATAGAGATTTTTTGAACAGGGAACTAAACCCGAGAGAAATTTATTATTCGCGATAAGGGTAACTCTGCTAATAAAGTAAACCGCTGTCAGCCTTTTCTGAGAAACGTAAAACCGAATTTTGGAATGTGGCTAAATGTTTAATGTTTCTTTCTTTAAAGCATAAAATACAAAATATAAGCTTGAGAGAGTATGGTATGTATTTGCTTTTAAATTTTGGTTGGAAATTTAATAACTTAACATTAAGATTCTTCCTCAAAGACCTACGCTAATATACCGTTATGTGCGTTTATTCCTCCTCATTTATGTACGTCCTCTCCCCTATTTTTATTATTCTGCCTCTCTGGTATTTACATCGTACCCATCATGTTTTTTTTTTTTTTTAATTATTTAGCCTTAAGTAAATGACTTAGAACGACAGATTGTTTCTATTTTTGTTTTCATTTATTTTGTCTTCTCTTATTAGAATCAATTTTTTTTTTTTTTTTTGTAATCGAGTATTTTACAAGCACAAACAACATTATTGTGTAGAGTGTGCAAGAAAATGCAAAGAAAAAATCCACACACTCACTCACTGCAAAATATAACGTCATCATTGATTGCAGTTTTTTTTTTTAGAAAAGAATTCCTATTGTTGTTTTATTTTTATATATGCATTAAGTATTTCTTATTTAAATAGAAGTAAAAATGTGTACGTCAATTATAAATACAGCGAAATGCTTAGAAACATATAAACGTTTGGAATGTTTTATTTTTAAATTAGAAAAAGATTGCTAATCGTTCATACACATGGAGGAAATATAGGAATGAAAATTAATACTACAGCACACTACTAAAAATATGGCCAATAAGCAAAGAACTTCCCCAGATGTTAATAAGATGTTAATGATTGTTATTTGGGAGCAGTGCAACTTCGAAAAATTTTTAAAGATTTTTTCAAGAAGTTCTTTTTTTAATGCGTTTTCATTGAATTGGAAGTTGTGTCAAAAATATTCACCCTTATTCCATTTGTTGATATCAACGTCACTTATACCAAAAAAAAAAAAAAAAAAAAAAAAAAAAATTGGGGCTTGTTAACTCGCTCTCGAGAATAATTTTGTGCTACTAACAATCTATTTTCGTTTCCTTAAGCCTGGTACTCTGTTCACAATTTCGTGCTAAATGCTGTCAAACTACATATAAAAGTATTTGGTGTGAAATATTTGCGAAATAAATTCGCAAAAGTAGTACTCTGTTCTTGTTGTGAAAAACACGTAAAATCATGTCTTTCCATGCAAAATTAGCTACGAAACAACATGAGCAGTGTTTTTTTCGCACGGAATTCTAACAATGTTGCATACTTTCAAGCAATAAAAGCAAGAAATTTATAAAAAAAAAACGCGAGTTGGGCTACATTTAGTACATGTCAAATTTTTCACGCGAAATAATCAATGGTGCTGAAAATTTTTCACAACGTTGAACAGAGTACCAGCCTTTAGGTCTAGAAAATAGCATAAACCTGCCTACAGGAGTCAGTTGTTTTCGACAACGGGTACACAAGCCCCAATTTTTTGGTATTATGTTAAAGTGACGTCGATGTCGACAACTGTACTAAGGGTGATTAAGAACACTTTATTTTTTTGAGAGAAAAATTTTCCATTTCCTTGAATTAATTTTACCAGAAGTCGAAAAAATTGCTGCAAAACTTAATAACTTGCATTCTTGGGGGTGTTATTAATGGACTGCCGCAAAACGTAAGACTTATGTATATCAATTTTAATGCTTAACAAACGAGAGTTCTCTCTATACAGTGCATGGAGTAAATGACTGGAATTATGATTTTATTTAGGCTTCTGCAATAATTTTAGTACAAGTTTCTAAGAAGTGGATAGTTCTAGATTCAAAGATACAAAGAAAATGCGGTTGCTAAAGAATTACTTAAAAAAAATTTTTTTGCTAGGCACATTTTATAAAAAATTTTAAAACAATTTTATGGCTAAGTAAGCTAAAAACTTACACATTCGCACTTGTCCTTTTTTTCTTCTTCAAGTCCGGTATGAGTCCTTTTGTATGCTAAATTAACAAATTTTAAAATTGCAGATAAATCAAGTTGAAATGCGAAGGTAATTTATTGTGCCAAGCAGATATCTAAACGTTTTGCTTGGCTAATTTCATTATACTCGTATGTACGTAAATACATTTGACTTTATGTCATTGTTGCTTCATTGCTTAAAGAAATGCAACATTAAATTTTAAACAATAATAATAAAGGACTTTCCATTAAAACAAATTCATTTAAATTTCTTTATATTTTTGAAAGCATCTTTTTTGTAAAAATTTTCTTTGGATTGTCAAATTATATTTTATAATTTGATATCCTATGGAGCACAAGATATCCGAAATCTCTATAAAAATATCGATAACTCAATTTGCTATGGGAAATTTATCGACAGCCTTCATTTTCTTGGAATTTACGGACATATTAAATTTTATTTAATTTTGTTTAAAATTTTTGATAATTTTCTTTGATCAAATTTTCGATAACTTTAAATTTTCATATAAAATTTATGGATGACTTAAATTTTCTATCAAATATTTATCGATAATTTGAAACTGTTTTTAGAAAATTTCTCTAAAAAAAATCTATCGATAACTTTGGTATCTGGCATTGCAAACATAAATTCTTAAAATTTTATTTTATTCGAGTGACATCGTAAGCTTGTCAGTAATGAGTAAATTTTATATTACTTTAATCATAAAGTAGTTTACCTTCTACAGGCAACTGAGGGTGAAACTGGCTATTTGTAGTGAGTGTGTAGTGCTTTTGTTTCAAATTTCCTGTTCTCAAAATTCATTTCAAGAGAATTCATTTCACAGCAAACCTCTTGTATTTTTTTTTTTTTTTTTTTTTGATTAGAAAATAATTGCACGCTTTTTTACATTTTTAATCTAAATAATAAAATACCTCTGAGAGATAAATGCAAAAGTTATAGCAATAGTGGAGTATAAAGAAATAGCACTTTAAATAAAACTTTTAGACAGACTTAGAAACAAGGGAAAGAAAACGACATAAAACAAAAGACATTTTGTTGGTAATGCCAACCAAGAAATTACTTTAGAAAAATATCTTCATTTTCAATAAATAAGTTTTAAGATGTATAGATGTGTTTGTAAATAAAAATAATCTTAAGAGTTCCATAAATTGCTTTAACAACCTGTGCTATTTTTCTAATCTCTGCAATGTTTATATAAATTTGCTACAATAAATTTGATTAACTTATGTTTATTTATTTTTTATTATTAATTTAATTGCTTTTTATCACTTTCAATCTACTTTGTACGCTTAAGAAGTGCGGTCCGATCATTCAATAATTCTTTTGTTGCCCGCACTATTGAAATGGTTTACTTCCGGTTTTCTCCCGTCTTGGCATACACACGCACTTAATTCAACCAAAGCTCTTCTAAACTTACAATACATACATACATACATACATATGTATAGCTTTTTAACTGTGATTGCTTTGGTATGCTTGCGTGGTATTTGGACAAGTTTAACTATAATATTTGGATTTTTGTTCTTCACCTTTAATTTTGACAAGATTTTCTTTTTTTCTACGTACATACATACGCGTATGTATGTGTGTGTGTGGGTTTTTCTTTTGCTGATTACCTACCATTTATCTACACAATTTTCTTTTTGTAATATATTCCAGTGTTTTGTTGTTCTATAAAATTTTATGTTGGTTATTAAAATTGTTGCTTTTCTGTTTCATTTTCTTTTTGTTTGTACGAGTGTGAAGGTATGTTGGTGAAATTATGTGTATAGTTAGTTCGGGAAATGTTGGAGGTTCGCTGTAAAATATGTTGTTTTGTGTAGCTAAAAGCACATAGTTTTAGATGCTATATCTGAGGTGTTGTCTTAAATTTGCCATTAAAGGAAATTATAAAGCTTGTAAGTTTTTGAAGAGTTTTCCTTGGGTAAAAGTGTCAGGACTTTTAAAGGATTACATTTTTTTTGGGCATAGAAAGTGTTTAAAAAACTTGAAAAAAAAAACATTTAAACAAAGATCCTCAAATCTTATGCTTTCTTAAGTTTTCACTGTATTCAAACAAGAACTTGAGTGAACTTGTTTTGGCTTATCTGCTGACAATTTTGACTTATTATCAGCTGACAGCAAATTTTGTTTTTGCATTAAGATTATTTTATTATTTTTATTTGAAATTAAAATTAAAACTAATAATTAATTTATGATTCCAAGGAAATAAATATGAGCTGAAAGTTCTATTCAGCGAGCTGAATATGGTGGTTTACTCACTTAAACCTAAAACCAACTTAAATCATTATGCATAATAATATGTAGAGTCAATTCAGCTAAGCTGAATTATTTGCATTTTTTTGTTTGTTAACGAATTTTTGATAGAATTGACAATCCTATTATTATTCAGCAAGTTCAATTATGTACATATATGGGAAATTCTACAGTCACGCGACGTTCTGTCGTCAGCACTAATTGCTCATTGCAATTAAATATGAGGCAGATATTGCTCGATACTGAAATATCTGTTCCACTAGCTGACTGTTAATCGATCGACAACTCACTTGTATGGAGAACGACAAAAAAATAAGAAAATTTGTTTTGGTTTTCAATATACATAAATAATCGATCAAACGTTTTCGGTCGACATTGTGAGACAGACCGTAAATATATTATATACATATGTATATGTATGTTTATGTATGTTTATGTATGTATGTATATAAAGTTTTTCTAAAAATGGTGCTAATATCAAAGTTTTATATGAAAATTTTTAAAATAAATCTCGATTCAGCCAGCTGAAAGTATATAATTATTTTTTCTAAAACTAGTACAGAATAATAGAAGCTCTTTGTGAAATTTGTTGCTAAAAATTAATTCAGCTAGCTGAATAATACATATAATAAAAGCTCTATGTAAAATTGCTATCTAAAACTTAATTCAGCTAGCTGAATAATATATGTAAGAGAATACTAACAAAATAATAGAAGCTAATTATAAAATTACTAATTACAACTTAATTCAGCTAGCTGAATAATATAATAAAATACTAATGATATAATAGAAGTCATTTATAAAGTTCTTAGCTGCAACTTTATTCAGCTAACTAGCTGAATAATATAGTAGAATACCAATAATATAATATAAGCTCTATATGAAGTTTCTAGCTAAAAGTTAATTCAGCTAACTTATTTGCAATTTTCGTATTGGATTCACACATAATCAAAGACCCTTATCGGGAATAAAAGTTCACGTGAAATGTGTTCTCTTTCCCTAAAATTGTGATCGGTAATGTTTGCGTTATTGTTGTGTCAGTATACTATTTTCTAATTTTGTTTAGCATTTTTTGTTCACGGGAAATATTTCGCGTGAACAAAATATTCCCCCTTTTATTCCCGTTAAGGGTGATTTGAAAATTTTTCTAACTTGAGATTGCATTGAAACATTTAATTGTCTATAAAATATGTTTGTATTTAAGAAATTTTATTTTAATTTATTTTCTCTTCGAAATTTCGTTATAATTGAAAATACTGCTTGATTGCTCACTACTTAATACAAACCAAATATGAACTCAATTTATATTAGTTATTGGAAGTAAATAGTATTTTGCATTTTAAAATTAAATTTAAAATTTAAATAAAATTTTTTTTTTGATTTTAATGCAGGCAAAGTAACGTTACAAAGTACACTTTTTTTTGCATTTAATGTATGATATAAATATTTCACTTCAATATAATAATATAATTTGAAAATTTAATATTCGATGAGGTCACTTAGGACACTCTTGAAATAAAAGTTTAATTTCTGTCAGGAAATTAAAAAGTGTAAATATTTACATTACCTTGGAAAAATAGTTCAATTCAGCTAGCTGAATTAGCCAAATTTCAAAATATTTATCAGTCATGTGATGAAAACTATTTAGCGAGAGGAGTAACGAGTTTCAATTCAATGCTTTCGCTTGAATTATTTGTTTTCGCTATTGCATTAAGTAAAATGCTTTACCTATCTTTAACGTGCACATTTGAACTCTCAAGAAACCCTAATAGGAATAAAATAAAAACAAAAATTCATTCTCTTAAATCTCGCCCAACAAACCTTAACGTGAGACGAGATAAAATGTACAAGATGGAGTATGAGTACTTAATTTAATACATTACTAGATAATCTTATGGGAATTAGATTATTTATTTTTATGATTATTTCTGTTTCTGCTATGCAGTCATGGTAGTGTGTACAACAACGTCTATTTGCGTACGTATGCTTGTAAACATTAATTTTATATTTATTATTTAATCTAGTTTAATGGAAGCTGGTGATAAAATCTTTTTTTGTTTGTTTTCATCTCTTGCTCTATCATTTTGGAATTGTAATATTAGTTTTAATTAATGAAAAAAATTTAATTGTGATTAACGATTTATTGCTTGCATTAATAATTTTATTGTCATGCATAATACATACGAGTATGTATGTATAGTATTTATGTATAAGCCTTAATGTAGACTTTGATTTTCTTTCTTAAAATTTGCCATGTCTCTGATATTACATAATTTTATTGCTTGACACATTCCCTTTGGGTATGAGCAGGCAGGCAGGCAGGCAGGCAGGCGGCAGGCGTCAAGCAGACTGATGTGATAGTATGAAACTCAACAAACCACCAAATTTTGATAATTGTAAGCTGGCCAACAGCATTTGTAGCTTATTTTTAATTATTTTGTGTATTTAGAGCCCAAGTTAAATTAAGTATTTTTGGCTATATTTTAATATGACTTTTTGTAGAAGTAGAACAAATAACAGTTTTACTATTCCAACTCTTTGCAACCAAACAATAGGAGAGCATGAGACTGAAATACCACTTACATTACATTTCCTATTTTAATTATCACTAGGCATGGCACACCAACATTCCTGACTTTTTTCTAACGTATACAACGTCTACATCGTGTAATAGTCTATTTTTGTTTGTTTCTATGCTTCTATTCGCGTTAAGGTTTGAGTTGCAGCTCCAAATGTACGAACTGGTATACATATACATACATACATATATGTATGTACTCGTATGTATATAGATTGAGCGAGAGTACGAGAAAAAACACTTTTAATCCATTTGTATTTGGCCGCCTAATTGTGTGCCTTTTGCTTTGTTAGGAATTTATTTTCATTTTCTTTTCTTTTGCATATAAATTATAATATTTAATAAACAAAGGGCTACAAGAGAAGACATTTTATTAATTTGTGGTAGCTAAATACTTTTTTAATGTAATACAAATTGTGCTCATTTGTTCAAGTTTATTTATTTTTTTAGTCTAATTTGTGAAAGGATATTTGTAGGCGTTGTATTAAATGGGAAACATTAAATTTTATTGATACAATAATAATTCATATGTGTATAAGAGTATTTAAACATACATACATGTGTGTATGTGCACATATTTTTATTATTTTTTCAATTAAATTCTTTTCAATCAAAAAACAACTTAATGAACAAATTTTTTTGCTTTAATTTTCATATGTTAAAGCCAGTTGCAAATTAAACAGTTCAAACAGCTGTTGTCACTTCAAAATGAAGCCAGCTGTAATTCCAAAAATGTATTGCGCACATGAAAAGTACTCATGCTTAAAGCGGAGATACAAGTTTTTTTTAAGAAATTTATAATTAAATAAAAAAATATAATATAATTACTCTTACCAAAGCTATTCAGCTGGCTGAAATTATACATATTTCAGCCCGCCCGGTGAAAGAGCTAAAATTCTTAACAATTTTACAATTCAGCTGACCAAACAAAAGTAAGTAAGTAATAAAATAAAATACAATATTCAATCAATATTCTAATTCAGCAAGTTGTTTTTTAGATTTGTTGAATAAAATCATGAATACATTTTTTTTTTAATTTTTATTCGTTTATTTTAAACGGAAAAAAATTTTGTATGGCCTTGAGAAAGTTTTAGAGCGGCTTAAAATGTCGAATTTAAAAAACTTAAAAAACATGGTTTGTAATGGATATCTTGAAAACGTTTTTTTTTTTTTTTTGGAAAACTTAATAAGTGCTTTTCATATAAATTTTTTAGAGACGTTAACCATTCATAATTTACCTTAAAACAAACCAGCTTGACAAGAAAACTTATAAAATTAATGCATTTAGCTGAATTTGTTTAAATAATAGAAAAAAGGCGTAAACATTTGAATTTCCAATTTAGAAAAATTTCTAAAACATATAAATTCAGCAAACTAAAATAAAACATCAACTTTTAATTCAGCTGGTAGAAAAAAAGAGATATTTTACAGCTGAATTATGAGTGGATCAACAAAAGTTGAAGTGTGTGAACCGGGACTAATTACTGTTATATATTGGCAACATATTCAGCTTGCTGAATTGCAAAAAATTAACTCATTCTTTACTTTTTCAGGCGCGAAACCCAAAAATACTCGTATATGTTAACTAATTAACGGCAACTCATCTTCCTATAACTGATTTCATCAAAAAAAAAAGTTAAAGGCCAAAAAATTGCAATTCAGCTAGCTGAATTTAGTATTCCAAATTTTGAAAAAGTACTTATTAAGTATAAAGGACTTGCATAAAATGTTGTTTGATATTAAGAGAAAAAAAAAATTTAAGAAATCCATATCAGTATTATATATTAAATATTCAGTGAAGTCGGTTTTATTAAAAAAAAAAGTTAATTGAATTAGCAATAAGCAAGTTATTTGATATATATTTAGTTACAACAAATTCGGCTTGAATTGAAGTAATTAAAATAATGGGCACACCAATTTATTTATCAGTGCAAGTAGCTTAATTGTGTACAAAAAAATTGTTAAATAAGATCTTTAAGGAATAAAGGACGGTAATTCAGCTAGCTGAATTTATTTGTTTTACAATGTTAATATCATTCGTAGTCTACGAGAGTAGAAAATTCTGTTTGAACATTTGTTTACTAATTAAAAAGACATTTTAAGCCTTCGAGATTTGTTTTATATATTCATACATATGTATATAAAACTTTCGGTTACAGTGTTATATATTGCCTGGAAAAATTTTAAATTTTTGTTAAAAAAAACAAACAAAAATGTTGAAAATGTTTAATTCAGCTAGCTGAATTTGTAGTAAATACTGTTTTCGATAATGGCGTTCAACCAAATTTTAAAATTTCATATTATAATGGAATTCAGCTAGCTGAGTGCTAAGTTTATATATAAATTGTTTGTATTTTTTCCATTTTTGCAATAAGGCGAATTATTCTGAATATGGATTTCTTATGAAAATTTATTTTTGATATCAACCATTCAGCTAGCTGAATTTCTTATATAAGCAATGAAATAGTATTTTTTTTTTTACTTAATAAATTTATATACATATTTTTTTATCTAAAGTTTCCTTTTAATTTATGTACTGGTTGCAAAATGTTTTTTAATATATTTTCTCTTCATTTTTATGGGTTTTCCACAAACCGTAGGCTTGTCTTAGGGGTAAACAGTTTAAAACTGAACAGGAAAAATTTCTCATACATATTAAGTTTTCGACATTTAGAGAGTATTTCTTGTTATTTCGTTTTTCCTTTCGTTTAATACAAATTTATTGGTTATCTTGTGTGGATTGTTTTTGTTTTGTTGGCTTGGCTGGTGAACTTTTATGGGAAAAAGTTTACGCACTTGTACGATTTTACGAGTGGCTTTTTTATTGAATTTTTTTTTCAAGAAGTTAATACACTCAGAGAAAAGAGTAATATTTTTTATTTTCTTATATATAAAACCATGAGAAATTTTTGCGAAATTCTAATCTTGGCTGTAAAATGTTTAAGAAATACTCCTATGCGTTGTTCCTGATGCTTCTTAATTATTAAGTTCAATAGGCGATATTTCTAAATATGAAATGCTGTAAACCATATTATTTCTCATTTCAAAAAACTCGAAATATTTAGTATTTTCAAAATTTATTAAGTTTTTTGCATTTCTATTACTCACTAATTTCTTGTTGTTTTCTATGTTTTCTCTTAGGTCTTTTTTATATGTTAACATTAATTTTTTGAGTGTTAATTCCTCATGTTTATTGATATTCATTACAATTAAAATACCAGAATATAAAGTCATACATATGTACGAGTATGTACATGCATGTGTTTGTATGTAGGTATTGTAATACATGATTCCATACAAACCCCACATTAAGACATGAGACTAAAGAACAGCGTTACCAAAACAGTATTTTTTTTTCAAAGTTATTAAAGTGTAGTTTTTGTTGGAATAAACACATATGTATGTATGTATATGGGCATTTCCACAGAAAAGTCCATCTTTTGTCACGTGAAGTTGCTTGCTAACGTACGATGTTTTTAAAGAAAAACTTATATTTAAAATACTTATAGAGCGTAATCAGCTCCACATTTAGTAAAATCTAGGAAATAATCGAACAGCATTGTTCCGAAATACAAGCTTAATTGCTTGGTGAGTGGGACTTTTCTGTGGAAGTACCAATATGTATTTTGAAAGTAGGAGAACATTTTCCGTGACTGAGAAATATATTCACATATTCCCAAACATTCCTGAATGAGTTTTGAAATATGAATTCCAAATAAGTGCAGATTCGTTCGTATATATTAAAAACCGAAAAAAGCAAGTGATGCCAAGTTTTACATATAAAGAAAACTGCAATTATGATGACAAAGCAGAGGTGTGTGTACTTGTATAGACAATGTTCACAATCTTGTGCAAGCTAAACCAAAAAAAAGTTGTTTGCATTTGAAGGAAAAACAAAAAGTTGTTCGCACTTGATTTAAAATTTTTTACAATTGCTTAAATTTGCAATCCCAAATGCAATTATTTTTTCTGTTTACTGAAAATAAAAATCTATTTAATCTACGGCATAAGTGAAAATCACGTGGTTTCAAATCACGAAACGATGTGAAATTAAGCAAACGATTTTATGCTGTTCTGGAAAACACGTGATTTTACGGTTTTCGGCGTGATTTTAATTTATCGAAAACACGAGAAAACAGCTGACTTTTTATATTTGTGCTTTGTTTGTTTATTTTATGACACTCTAAATTAAAATAAAAAGTGAAAATTAAGTTATTAAAGCTGCCGGGAGCTACTATAGGGTGTTTTTTATTGAGGTATAGAACTTTAAGTTGGCATCACTTTTTTAACTGGCGGCCATTTTGTCAGCTGTCAAGTGATTAATATTTAGTTTGGTTTGCCATTTCATCATGAACAGGTTGACAAAAGAACAACGCTTGCAAATAGTGCAAACTTATTTCGAAAATAATGGTTCAGTTCGCGAAGTTTACCGCAAGCTCCGTCCATTTTATGGTCGACATAATCGTCCATCAGAGCAATTAATTCGGTTAACCATGGATTGGCCACCAAGATCGTGTGATTTGACACCATTGGATTATTTTCTTTGGGGATATGTGAAGTCGCTCGTCTACGCCAACAAACCAGAAACGTTAGGGGACTTGGAAGCCAACATTCGTGGCGTTATTGCCAACATACGGCCCCATATGCTCGAAAAAGTGGTTGAAAATTGGACCTGTAGAATTGGCTTTATTCGAGCCAGCCGCGGCGGCCACATGCCCGAAATCATATTTAAACGTTAATGGCATAAAATTATCCTTCCAATAAAGCCAAATTGATGGACATTAAAACGATTTTCTTGTGTTTTATTTCAATTCGAAGTTCTATACCTCTAAAAAAACACCCTATATATAGGCCGTAATTGCTCTAAAGGGAAAAGGTAAATCACGAGCAATTGTAAACAAAGCAAAATAATTGTTAACTAAATTTTTTTTTGCAGTGTCCTTTGAGAAATTTGTTAATATTTTTCTAATTTTATTACAATAATTACAGAAAAACACATCATATTACATATAGAATAAAATTTTTAATAAATTCAAAACGAATTTTTTAGAAAAAATAACCAAGTGATTTCAAATCGGTAGATTTCAATATTTTTTGTGCGCAGAACACTTTGCGGGTGATTTGAAATCACTTTGACAAAAAGTGATTTTCAGAACACCCCTGATATTATATCAAGTGATTCATGGTATTTTAATATGCATTTTTAAAACAAATTTTTAAGCATTTTATATATTTTATAACTTTCGGAAAGAAAACCATTGGAATGAAATGAGAGTATTGCTAAGCATTTGACACTTGCTTTCCTATTGGGACTACTTTTTTTTTTTTTTTTTTTTTTTTTTTTTGATGGAGAAAAACGTACGGATTGAAAGAAAAATTTTCGTAAATTGTAGTGTGACAAATCAAAAAGTTTGATTTTAGTCATACTTGATGTCACATTTTGATGTGTTTCTTGTGGTTTTTCATCAAGCGCGAACGAGATTTTAAGGCGAGGAAATATTTGATTCTTTTTTAAACCAGTCTTTCACTCTTGAACATTTTGCTATTATTATTTTTATTTTGTTGCTATAAAATTTTTTTTCAATACTGAAATTTTTACGAAAGCGACACATTTATGTAATCGTGCCATAACCGCCAAAAAAGCTTACGCCACATAATTTTCGAGCCTAATATTTTTTACGAAAATTGATTACTTGCGATCGTAGATAATCGATTTTTGTCAAAAACCGAAGTTCAAAAAATATATCGCTTAAGCTTTTTTGGCGGTTAAGGCTCGAGATGTTGGTAACACCAAATCAGCCTCAAAGTTATTACCTGATGGGTCATGCAGCATGTGTAATGTCACATGTACACGAGTTTGACATCATATCAAAACATTCAGCATATGTACACGGATTGCAATAATTTTTATCGTGTCTAGGCCGCTCTAGAACATTTAAAGATTTTATTTTTAACTTCGTTTAAATACAAAGAAATCTAACTTTTCTAAAATACTATTAATGGCTTAAGAGTATTAACATTATATTGATACATTGTAATGTATGTCTAATGTTAAGCTCAAAACACTATTACGCTACACAGTTTTTCATTTTCCTTGATTTAAATATTTGGACTGAGGAATAACTCATAATTTTCGGCGAAAAATATATTATTCTCGTTTAATTTGTAAATTTGATAATGGCTTTTAAATTATTTCAAAGTTTAACAATAATTTGAAATGAAATTATCAAATTCAAATGCTATAGCCCGTTCAGCGTGCCACGAAATGAAGCAGTTTCATGATTTCGGCCGAAATAAAGTTTAAATTAAATAATTTCCCATACATTTTGACATATCCCAAATTACCTCATTTTACTTAATTTCAACGAAATTAATATGAAATTGCAATGGACAACCCTGTTTTTGTATGAAAAACTCCTTTTTTCCAACCATGCAACAACAAAATTGAATGCGCCAATTTGGTTAGAAATTGTTATTTTTTTTTAATTCAATATAAAATAAAAATATGAGTAAAAACCATTATATTGCAAAATATTGTCATGTGAAAATCTTATTTAAATGTTAAAAAGGCTTTAATCAGCCGAAAATAATGCTCCAATGAAAGCCGAATCGCATCAGATGTTTGCGAAATTAACTCAAATGTCATTTAGCACCAGAATAAACACTTTTAATATCGTTCGTAATTTCATCTTGAAATTACTTGATTTCGTGGCACGCTGAACGGACTACTAAGGCAAATCAATCTTTGATTTAAAAATTTTCTAGATTAAAAAAAAATATGAAATCCCCATACAATTCAAAAAAGATTTGAATTGTTGGAAAGTGTGGTTTGATCACACAGTATATTATAATGTTCAAGAACTGGGCAAATATTTTTCTGTCTATTAAATTGAGCAACAGCTTTTGGTATCAAAAATTTAGAATTTTTTTTCTTAAGCGGCAACTTTGATAGAGAAATTGTTGCATCAGTAATGTGAGTGAGTACAAACTCACATGAAAATGCATTAGGGAGTTTCTTTACAAAAAAAAAAAAAAAAAAGCACCGAGAAGTAACCCAAGGGATGTATACGAGTATATACATACATATGTGTGTATTAAAAAAGAGAGCTTCCTTTGCATACCCTAGTTTGTGCAGGACTTTTTTCTATGTACATATCACTCCTTTATTACGTTAAAGGCATAACTCTAAAAGCTTTAAATTTTCAATTTACAAAGATACAACTCAATGAAGATATAAAATTACTTTCTTTTCTCAAGGGGTGCGTGCAAAAGCCTTTCATATGGAATTTTTACACATTATGATATATGGGGTAACGATTTTTCTCGAAATAAGCATTTTTTGAGATATGTCGATGTTGCAATAAAAGAGCGATTTGTATGTGTGTGTGTGTGTACATGGCTGTGTCTATTCTGTATTTCATTTGACTTTATTTTGGCTTCATTTTATACACGACTGCTATTGTGTTTTGTTTTCTTTTGTTTTGTGGGTGGTATCTGTAGAATTGGCGAGAAGGTTATGTGGCAATAAAAGTAGGATGTTAGTTTGTAGTGTTAATTTGGATAAGTACTATATTTCATTTTATTTTTTTGTTATCGTTGCTGTTGTTGCCCTTATGCACAATATACGTGTGTGCTGTTGCTGATTTTTTTCTTTTTGTATTTTTTTTGTCATTAGGATTTTTGGTGACTAATTCAAGGATCATTGATTACAAAACTTATTTTAGTTTATTTATTAATTATTAAAGCTTATATTAATTTTGTAAATGTTTTATGCATATTTACATAATTGCTTGAAAAGTCGTGTAAGCTTGAAACTGGTTTAAATTACAATTAAATTATAAATTAATTTTTGTTATTATTATTTCATTAGAAGAATCATTCTTATGGCAAAGGGCCAGTGTTGCCACTTTCTGTACTATAATACAAAAGCTGTACACAGAAAAAACTCATTTTCCAATTCAAATACAAAATTCTCTGAATCAAATATACGAGTAAAATTTGTTTAATTCAGGTCCTTTAAAGAAATTTTAAATTCAAATGCAAAATTTTGTAATAATTTGTTTGAAAAAAAACTCTGATTTTTTCAATCAACAAATTGTCTGATTCAACAAATTTTTTTACTGAAATTAAAAAGCAAATAAAATAAGTAACTCTTCTTTACAGTATGCAATTTCTATATTGGAACAGTACTCTTTTTTCTAAACAATCTTGTTACAAATATTATTTTATATAATAATTCTATGAATTAGAATTTTTCACTTTGTACATTTTTTTTGCATAAAATAAACAAACAATTTACTGGAACAGTAAAAATATTTACTAAAACTAAATTTTATTTCAAACAAACGCATGTTTGAAAATTTTTTGGAAATAATTTTTTCTATGTGTACTATTTAAAAAAATTATTGTACCATTTTTGTTAAAAAATATAAAAAAGGTAATTTGTGAAATACGAAATTTTGATTTGGAAAACTCTGAATTTGTCTTAAAAAACATAAATTTGATTTGGAATGGGTCAAAATTGTTGGCATGCGTAAATAATATTTTGTTATATTGAACAGCGAATGAGGAATATATTAAAATTTTTAACACTCTACTAATATACCCATTAGAGATGTGCGATTTTACGAAACCTGTTACTTTTTCACAGCGCTTGAAAAATCACTAATCACAACTGTGACCGAATTTATCAAGTAACAGGTTTTAGAAATATAGTTCTTTCATACAAACGGTGAATGTTCTTGTATGCTTACTTTACAGCAAATAAAGCTACCACATGATTTTTTTTTTATATTTCGCCGTTTGTCGAGAAAAAAAATGGTAGAATCGTCTCCAATCGTCTTTTCTGGCAACTATGTATAGCTCTCACAATTTTGTATTTGAAATTTTACTGTCTCTCTGCCTCTTATACCACAATTCTCAATAATTGGATGGGGTTGTTTGCTAATTGTTTGTTCTTATTACTCTTCTTACTAGTATTTATCAAAGTACCAATACTAATAAATACTTTTAACGCAGAAGAGCTGAAATGTGTTAAACCGTGATCACAGTCACTGTTTAATTTCTCTGCTGCTCTTCTTATTAGATTTTGTCAAAATAACAGAACTGCTACAAACAAAATACTGCTAAACTGTGATCACAGTTCACAAGAAGCAACATTATTAAAAAATCACAATATCGCTCAACACTAATACCCATAACGTATAAAAAAACATTTTCAATTGAATAAATACGCAAACATACTCGTATATTTATGTATAGTGAAAACCATGGAAACTGTTTAGCTTTGGTTGGGCAAATATTTCTTTTTAGAAACAAATATAAAAACTTATTGTTGGTTCATTTCATATTTGAAGATACCATAAATGATAAATTAAAAAATATGTAAACAAAAAAGTATTATATTTGCTTATATGGTGAGTGCTAAATATTAAGCAATTGATATTCAATAAATATTTTTTTAGTCCTAATCTGTTCAATAGGAAAGAAATGCAAAAAATCTTCAATGACAGTTCATTGTTATCTTAAGCTTATAAATTCAGCCAGCTGAATTGTTAGTTTCTAATTCTGTGTTATTTGTTGTTGAATTGCTTTAAATTCAGCTGATAATTATTTTCTAGTAGGTAGGTAGGTTCTTTCATAAAAACACAATACGAGGAAGTGCAAAAAGTGCGACTTTATTAAATTCTTAAATTGATATTCCTCTTTAGTTAAAAACTTCTGGCGGGGTTCCGCTCGAAAAATTATATCATTTTACATTTACTGTTATTCAGCTTTTGAATTGTATACATATTGTATATATTTTTCAAAATATCACTTTTTGCAAATTCAGCTAGCGGAATATTTTTATAAGAGTACCTGAACATTTTTAAATAAAAAAAAAATAACTAGAATAAACTTGTAGCTTTTATTCAGCTTCAAATTTTTTTTAAATTCAGCTGGCTGAATTTTTTTATAGCATCACCAAAGAAATTTAAAATTAAGGAAAAGAAAGAGGTTACAAATTTAATTGTTATACAGCTTCCAAAATTAAATTTTTTTTAATTTATTATACATATATTTTATTTTTTTAAACATTCAGGCCTATTTTAAATCACAATTCTTTGTGAGTTTTTCCTTAATCCTCCTTCCTCCCCTATTTTAAAAAATAATTTGCAAATTTTGAGATAAAAATATAAAACAACTGGAAACAAAAAGCTGATTTTGAGAATGCAAAATTCTCTCTCACTTTTTATTTTTCTCTCCATCTGCTAAGAAAGAGAGGATTTTGCTTGCGGTATATTCTCGGGGAATATTTAGAATTGAGCTGCCAAATTGAATTACTGTAAATTCAGCAAGCTGAATTCTTTCGAAAATATTGCAGCAAAAATATGAAAACAAGAATATGTCAGCTTTAACTAAATTTTAATTTCTATTCCGCCTAGAAACTTAATTTTTTTGCATTTTATTCAATAATTTTATTCAGCCTACTTTATAAAATGTTATTTTTGTAAATTCAGCTAGCTGAATTTTCTTTAATGCAATGCTGAAAATTAAAAAAAAATTAACAAGAAAAAGCTTTTAATTTCTAATCAGCTTTGAAAGTTTATATATTGAACATCTTGTTTAATTTCCTGAAGAATTTATTTTTGGCAATTCAGCTAGCTGAATTTCCTTAAAGATGTTGAAAAAGAAATATCAAGAAAAATTAATTGGAACAAAATATTTATATATGTATGTACTCGTATGTATGTGTGAACTCTGAAATTTTTTTAAATATTATTTTTATGAGTTTTGCGAGTTGGATTCTCTTTAAAAAAAATCATATTTATATGAAATAAATAAAATTTACTCGCAAAGTTGAACTGTTCTTCGCTCGTTTAACTCCTTTTACACACGAAAATCTTACTTTGCAAAGTCTTAACTCAGCTGGGAGAGAGACAGAAGGAATAATACTTTCTCTTTCTGCCTTTCTGCCATCTGAATTAAGACTTTGCAAAGAAAACTTTCCGTGTGTAAAAGGGGGAGTTTCTTACGTGCTTTCATTCATTGCGTGTAATTACTTCTAAGTATAGTGACAATTTTTCTAAGTAAATTTTGCGTGTGCAGAAGTGAAACAAAGTTTAAAAAAAAAAATTAGAAGACTGTCAAAGCATAATTTTTGAGTGTGCGAAAGGGTTCTTAATAAGGCTTTATTTTAATCATTATTATGTATTTGCATACATTATTTTTCAAACTGTCGCTTAGCTTTCTTATCTCGTTAAATTATGCTTTTGTAAATGCAGTTAGCTGAATAACACGCTTTGAAGAAATGCACAGAATTGTGCAGGAAATGTAAATTTACAGTGTTCTTTAGGCATTTGGATTTAAATGAAAATCCCGTACTCACTTTTAATGAGTCTACTTACTTTTATATGCGTTAAACTCTAATATAATTTCTTCCTATACATACAAATATTTTATACCATTCGAATTATATTTATGCTAATATAAAATGCAAAATTCAATTTTATGCCACTTGATTTTATGTAAAAAAAAAGTTCATTACAGTTTGAAAGATATTGCATATTTTAAGGCGTTTTTTTAAACAAATTAAAATTCAGTATACTCGTACTATAGTATTATAGAAAGCAAAATATTTATATTCATGTATAATCTTCTTAAAATTCAAATAGCAAATATGCTTAATGTTACACCCCGAGACAATCAAACGATATTACGATTATTAACACCGTCTCTCACCCCAAAGTCAAATTAAAACTCTTAATAGAGGAAAGCTGCCAAAGTACGTTCACATTTTAAATAAAATTGTTAATCTTGTGAAGTGCATTAAATTAACGAAACGCAAAGTACCTTAAAACGCCATTGCAAAAACCAGTAAAGAGTGCGGGAGGAGCGAAAGAGTGAGAGACAGGAAGAAAACTAGTAGAGTGTGCAAAATATTGTAGTAAACGAATACATTAAAATGACAACGAAAAGGGTCATAAATTTTGGTCAAGTCCATTTGAAACCATTATAATATTAATAAATTCATTGTGTCTTTTTTTGTGTTTGTTTGAACACACATGCATACACAAATTCCGACATAAATACATACATACATACATATGAAATTGTATAAATAAATGAAACAAAACCTCTCTCATTTACACATACGAGTATTCTTGATTCAAAACAGCCATAATAAAATACAACATAAATAAAGGAGAAATTGTAATGAGCACAATCGATGAGGGGGTCTATATGGCTTAATAATTGGTTGGTTGGTTTCATATTCCTGCAATTAAATTTATTCTGTTATTTTTTTTATTATTTCAAAGATTTTAGCACTACATACATACTCGTACATACTTTAATTTGTTTGTGTGCTTTGAAAAAATACAAAATAAAAGTTATAGCCAACACAATAGACAATAATGGAAACCCTCTTAATAACACATGGTGCAGTTGATAAATAATTTTTCTAAATTTTTGTATTTCTATTTTTAAAATACAAGTACGTAAGTATGAATGTAAGCAAAATTTCCAAAAGTCTTTGGTATGCAAATATATAAATTGAAAATAATTTTTACGTCTGTATATATCGCACACCAAATCATAAACAGTCACATTTGGTAAAGCAAGCATTCTGGATATTAAACTTTTTCGGATTCTTGTCAAATCGATTTTCGATACACATTAATTTTTATAATTTTAGTTTCAGGTCTACCGATTTTAATATTTTTTTAATATACTCTTACATATCGTATATCACAAAGAAGGATACAAGTACTTTTTTGGTGAAACATTAGAGAAATGATTTAAGAGTTTTTACAGCGGGTAGATCAGAGAATGGAATGGTTTTAGGTACTTTTTGAGTATTGACCGTCAAACAGCTTTGAATGCATACAGCTAAAAATAGAATACACGCTTATACACATACAAACACACGCATTAATTTTAAAACGAATACGTATAACTATGAACATCCAGCAACACAAAGAACTATAACTAAAATGTATAAAATGTGTGATCTACATATGCATGAGTATAAAAATACTCTGTCTATTAATCGGCTACACATGCGTATCATGGCTATTTTATTTACACACTCACACACACATAGAGCATGTTTTCAAACAGCCAGACACCCACATGTTTTCCATACCATTTAATATACACAAATGTATGTATTTATACGATGGCGAAGAATGAATAAATACCTCCAGTATAATGCGTATATTTTTTTGATCCGATTAAATATCTATAGCCTGGGTATAAGCATACTCAGACTATAAATATGAGAGAGAGAGAGAGTCAATGCGCTTGACACGCATGTGCCTTTTTATTTTTAGTTGTAGCGTATTTTAGTTGTTGGCATAAACGAGAGATGCTCTTGTATGTTGGAATCGGCTATGGTAATAGTTGCTTGTGCGAAATATTTATGATTATACTTATGTATATTTTTTTGAGTACTCATTGACATTCCCTGATAAATATGACCACTATAGTTCGTTTTGTTGCAAAATGTGAAAATTGCAGAATTTTGAGTTTGACGACATTTATATCGAAATATCTGCAAAAAGGAAAAAGTGCTTAAGTCGAGATAAGCTGATTTTGAGTTAATGATACCTCCGTATTCTGCTTATTTGGAAGTACCACTGGGCAAAATCTCAATAAATTTGTGCGATTTTTCAAGAAGTTATAGCAAACTGACTTGCGGCCTATCTTTTTTAGACTTCTAAGCTCATTTGGAATAATAGCTTAATTTAGGCTATACTTTAGTATATTTCAACTTGAATGTATTATTTACAGTGTGTATAACGATATTTGGTTAAAAAAATAAAGTTTAACAAAGAATCTCCCAATTTGGCTGTAAAAGAAATAAATTTGTGAAATTCGACTTGAACGCTTAATAGTGCTTGCTATCCTGCAAAACATTCAAATATGACTTAAGCACTATTTCCTTATTTCCACAGATATTTTGTAGTATATGTACATATATTGGTTACATTACAAATTTAAAAATATTTTTATTTTATGTAAAACTCGTAAAAGACTAGAAACAAAATTTAAATAATTTTCATTTATATAAAATTTAATTGTTATACAATTATAAAATTAATTGTTTTCAAGTGAATTTTTGTTTATATAACCTGCAAACGTTGGGCTAAAACTTAAATAAATATTCCGGCTGAATTTATTTAGTTTGATTCTAATTTTCTTAAGCAAACTTGCATACATTTTTTATTTCGTCTTTTTGTTAGCATTTTAAATATTTATTAAAAAAAATATCCATAACGACATATTTTTTTTTTTAAATAAATTTACTTTATGTTTTGCCCTAAATTACGCTATGAATATTGTAAAACAACATCACAAGACTGTAACACATCTAGTACATACTTACATACTCGTATGTGCCCTTAATTATGAAAGTGGCCTAAGTCATATGAGTTTTTGCTTCGAAATATTAAATAAATCCTAAAAAAACGTTAATAAATATTTAATAAATACAAAATAAATTCATATTAATCGGGACTTCTACAACTCTAAATTAATTTTTTCAAATGTAATCTACTAAATATTTCTACCAAAGAAATATATGACTTAGACCACTTTTATAATTAAGGGCACATATGTATGTATGTATATATGTATATGTATGTGTTTTACAAGTTTCATACATTGACATTGGTGAACACACATGAATTTACACCTGAAAAATACACGTTATATGCTGCAAGTAAATTTTTTTATTGTTGTTGAAAATTTATCAAAATCAGTCAACGAAGTAGTGCCAAAAATCAATTACTTAGACACCAAAAAGGAAAAATACATTTTACATATGTAAATATCCATAAAAATATATACAGTAAAAATCTAATAGAATTTCTCAAGACAAATTTAAATGATGTTTTTTTTTTATTAATTCTCAGGTGCAAATGTCATGTTGACATGCCATAAAAGAAAATCGATTAATTAAATAGTTTGGTTTTAGAAGCTAGGGATAAATAATATACATATGTACGTCTATGATGCACTTCTCAAGAAATTAATTAATTTTCTTAAAGCAATTTGAAAGAAGATGTTATAAAATATCTCATAATTAAATCAATTTCGTTTAAAAAATTTAAGCATTTAATTATTGAGTTTTTGCTACCAAGTCATACATAAATTGTTTAACAATATTGCTATAAAGGACAAAGTAGAAATTAAAGTAACTAATTATGAAAAAAAAGATTAATTTTAAATCAAAATCTGTTAATAAAGGGCTAATTGATGCATTATGTAAACAAACTTTGACGAAATTTTAGGAAAATAAAAATATAAAATAAAAGCTAAAATTTGTTTCACTTAAAATAAATTTGTGACTATTTTAATATCCCAAAAGTCAGAATTTAGTTAAACATTACCAGCAGTTAGTTAAATTTAACAGAAATTACTTTTGG
Source organism: Nowickia ferox (assembly GCA_936439885.1). Lineage (NCBI taxonomy): Eukaryota > Metazoa > Arthropoda > Insecta > Diptera > Tachinidae > Nowickia > Nowickia ferox. The sequence goes on from OW387027.1 coordinate 16,386,090, forward strand.
TATGCATGTATTTTCTTTCCTATAGTATGACATAATAATAATTATGGCTTATAGCATATTTTAAGGCTTCTTCGTATTGGCTTTTTTATTATCTACATTTAGGCTAGTTATGGGCGTCGTTTAAGTTCTCTGTTCACTTACGACAGGCAAATGTTATTTGTAATTATGTTATAAAATATTAAATTTCTATGAATAATAATATTATAGAATCATAACTTAATTAATATTCTGATAACTAAGGACAATAACAAGTTCTATCTAATAGAGTTTGGCAGCTTTATAGCTTTCTGTATATACATATACATATGTACATGAATAACTAACTAATCAACATTACAATTATTATAATGAAAATTAAAAACACAATGAAGCAAGCATACATTGATTTTAATTGAAGCATAACAGAAACAAATAAAAAAGTTATATAAATTTTAACAGATAATGATAATTAATCACTGATCCTGTGTATATGTTTTTTTTTTTTTTTGTTAAGGAATAAGAATCTCCTTGCAATTAAAAAGCTAAGAAAAAAACGTTTAATTTATGTTTATTAAACTCATGTATTTGATTTAATACAAAACTCATATGAGTGTAATGATACCCATAAAATAGGCCAAATGTCAGGGGTAAAATTTCCGTGATAATTCAATTTCAAAAGCAAAATGTAAAAGCATTTTTATTGCATTGAAATCCTTTAAAGAAAAAAAAAAATAAAACTCACACATTTATACAATAAATAGCTTAATATTACTGGAAAATTATTTGGATTTGTTTGTATGCGTGCATGTGTGCATATTAAAAAATAAATACTCAAAGCAAAAAATCCCTAAAGTAGGCATTAAATTTTATTTATTGAGCGTATGTGTGTATGTGTCTGCCTCAAAGTTTGGTAAAATTGCTGTTTATAGTGAAATATTTTGTGTAGAGATGGGCAAGAACCACGTGACACTAGTGAATCATATATGAATACGCATAAAGGTGATTAATGTTTTGCTTCGATCACATACACGTTTAATTGAAAAAAAAACCAAAACCCAATTAAAAAAGTAATTGAGTGAATTAAACCTTTCTTTAAAAATTTAATTTAATTAAAGGTTTTATTGACTCAATAAAATGTTTAATTGATTTTTGTTTTTTTTTCAATTAATTTCTTTTTGTGTATGGCATATCGTTAGCTGAAGTGCAAAATCACGCAACTACACTTTTTCAGATTCTATAGGAGAAAAAAAAACTAAACGAAATAATTCAAGTTTCTGAAGTAGTTTCTTTATTTTAATTTTTCATTCGGCTCCCTGTTATGAAAATTGGTAGGGACATGTGTTTCGAAGAGATACCCAATAATTTATTAAAAACGCGATTTTTTAGCTACCCGGTTTTGCATTTCAGCTGACGATATGAGTTTATTTATGATTAGAATATTATTTTGCTTGTTTTATGATACAAAAAATTCTGAAATGTTATCTGAAGTGCGAAAAAAAAATCATTTCGGAATGGAACATATGTATTTATAGAACAGATTTTGAGAATATTTAGTGAACGTTAGTTTTCGTGGCAGTTTGATAATTGCGTAACTTTCTGCAAATGATAAATTTTTTGTTTACATAAAAGCGTTTTATTTCTTAACATTATCTCCTCTAAGTTTGATATAGCTTCTTTTTAGTTTTTTATTCCCTACAAATAGTAAGATTTCTCAAGACCCTAATGAGAAGCTTTTGCTTCAGTGATGATCTCTTGCGTTCGACCTAAATATTTTGCCACCCAACCGACAATTCAATTTTTTCCAAAATAAAGTCCTTCTATCCTAAACAGACTGCGAGGAGAAAAATAAATAGTAAGAGAGAGAGAGAGAATTTCCAATTTTTGAAGTCACCTATTTTATTCCCAATTTTTTTTTAAATAGGCGAAAAATCAATGGGGGAAAAAGATCTGAGAATTGTTATTCAAAATATTTCACATTTTATTGCAATCATCAACTAAAAAGCAAGTACTTATGATTTTGTTCATATCGATCCCTACTTTCGATTTAATCGTAAGCGACATGTTTAACATTTTCCATAGTCTAGAATTATCAAGTTTTTTGATAACTTTTAAAATAGCGAAAAAAAATTTGAATTTAATTTTGATTTGAAAGTTTACTAATGCTTTGGTAAACTAGCTTAACCCACCAAAAACATGATTTTGCTTTAAACATTTATTTTAGCTTATCAATGTGTTTGTTCACGAATAGAAGTGCAATCACGAGCCCATCTCTAGTATAGAGAATAAATTCTCAATTATAGATTTTTTTTTTCATATGTTAAAGCATACTTATGAGGGCAATTTAATATTTTTATGTGGTCACACATAAATATAAATTTTTACTATAATTTTAGAAAATTTGCATTAAGACTTCTTTATTTTATTGTAATTCAAAAATATTAAAATAATTGCAAGAATGTATTTTGGTGTCCATTCCTTGAATTGGTCTATTTTTAAAAGAATATTTTGGAACAGTAAATAGATGTTAATTTATCACCTTAAGTTACACGGTGCGATACAAAAAGATAAATATGTATAATAAGGCGGGTCGATTTACAAATCGCTCAAATTACAAGGAAAATCGTATTCTAGGGATCAAAATAAGAAACTTTGCCGAAGGAACCATACCTCTAAAATGTATTTTGATGTCGCGACTTTTGATCCGAAGGGTCAAATTTTTAAAAGAAAAAATCAGCGAAATTGCTGTTTTTTTATTTTTGGAGTTTATTTTTTTCTTTAGAAATTTATTTACTCAGAATGAAATGAAAAAATGAATTTTACTTAGTAATAGAAAAAATAATAAAAAAAAACTATGTGTTGTCAGAATATTTACAACTAACTTTGATGTTATTTGTTCATTAATAATTATCACATGTAATTTGGCTTACAAAGCGATACGAACTTTAGCCTGATTAAATCATAAATATATAAATAAAATGAAAGTTCGAACAATAATAATTAAAATTAACTAAATAGATGGTCATGGGCCAGTGGCAAAAACTAAAAATAAAAATATACTTATAGTATCAAACCAAAAAAGTTTGTCTTAAGTACAACAAAAATAAGCAAATTAACTAACATGTGCATAATTAGTAATGAAAAAACGACAATGGTAAGACTGTTGTAAATATAGTGATGGTAAATTTGGGGCCTTTATTACAAAAACACATTTCAGCTAATTGAAATACGATGAATCAAACCAATTCACATATTCCATTTGCAGAAAAGTTTCGTATATAAGGCAGAAATCTACATCAACTGACACCACACACAGTGGACCAAACACAGAAGAACGCTGATGATGAAGGTTTAGTGGCCTTCGAAAACGGCTGGCTGTTCCGTTCAACTATGTGTTGTCAGAATATTTACAACTAACTTTGATGTTATTTGTTCATTAATAATTATCACATGTAATTTGGCTTACAAAGCGATACGAACTTTAGCCTGATTAAATCATAAATATATAAAAAAATTATTGTTTGAAGTCTTTTTTGCTTTCAAGTCTGGGCAATTTTGCAAGTTCTCTATGGGGAACCCCCCAGGGGTGGTTCCAGGGGGTGTGCCACTGGCATAGGTGGGTCGGCCCTCCAAAATTAGTGGGGGTCGGTCATACATTTTGACTCGATTGAGGAACGCTAAATGGGTCAAAGTGAGATTTTTCAAAATTTTACCCTTCGGATCAAAAGTCGGGACATCAAAATACATTTTAGAGGTATGGTTCCTTCGGCAAAGTTTCTTATTTTGATCCCTAGAATACGATTTTCCTTGTAATTTGAGCGATTTTTTTCCCTCCATACAAATCGACCCTCCCTAATGTATAAGGATCTAATGTAGGCTTCTGAGGACAGCAAAAAAAATTAAAATAAGTACGTGTATTATAAACACAAAAATGTACTATGAACAATTTTGTAATATCAATTAAAAAATTAATTAATTTTCAGCTGTAAGCAATTTGATAATATCAATTAAGTTTTTCCACTCGAATTAATTAAAGAAATTTCACTTTCAATTAAATCAATCAAATAATTAAATTAAATTCTTAATTGAAAATATTAATTGATGAAAAAACATTTTCTGTGAAAGAAGGTTTAAAATTTTCAATTTACACACAACTTAATGGAAAAAAAATTTTTATTTTTCTCTCAAGAGTTACCCCCTGTTTGTGTAAGACGTTGACGCTAGAAATTTTAGCGTTTTTGCAATAGATTAAAAGAAACTTGTACAACTTTTCTTTAAGCTATTACAGAAACGTTAAGATATCCATCGTCAACGTCTTACGCAAACAGGCTGTTAAGTATACAATATGTTTGTATGAATCTTTTACACAATGTTATGGCGTTGTTCGTGTAAATGAGCGCTATGTACGACTATAAAGTTACATGTATGTATATACATATGTACAAGTATGTATGTACATTTGTATTAGTATTAGGAAAATTGTATTTTATATTTCTCATAGAAAATACAGATTGATGATAATAATAAAAATCTTATTGCTGGCAGTCTGCATATGGCAGACACACCACACATCATTACTGCCAGCAAATTACACTCGCATACACACTACCCAACACACTCACCCACTCACACACACATGCACTCTAAGTAAAACGGACATTACAAATAAATTTGCCTGCTTTTAGGCTGCATATAACGAAATACAATGATATCTTAGAAAATCATATATCATTTTTAACCAAAATATAAGTTTATGCTGAGCTTTATTCAGCACACGCAAAACAAAAGGATGAAAAGCGAACCCTTAAGAATCATAAAATGAAGGTACATACTCGCAAGCTGGAAGATATACGAGTACTAGTTCTCGCCAGTTGAGCTTCAAAAATTTTTCTTATTTTTTTTTCCTATTCCTTTATATCTACTGCTCTAAGAAAAGTTCTTGCAAGATTGGGGAGGGTGTTAGAAAGCTTTGCAGTTTTCGAAAAAAGAAAGAAAATAAGCCATGAGAACAAATACAACAGAATACAAACCACTTAAAATAATTGGAAAAAATTGTTTTTGTTGTTTGGCTCTGGTTACTGCTGCTATTGCTGCTGCTATTGCTACTCCTATTGCTTTTGTTTTTATTACAAAAATAAGAAACGGAAATAAAAAAAAAGCTTCCATGACTAGAAAATAGTAAAAGAGCACGAAAATACAGAAATGGTAGCCATGTTAATATATAAATTTTCAAAAACGTTGCTATAAATGAAGCTAACTTGAATAAAAAAATATTTAATACAAGCACAATCTTTCAGTTTTGTGGCAAATGTGTGCGTTTAGCTAAATGAAAAAGATTTGTTCAATCAGTTTTAGACTGAAAAAATATAGTTTTTTAATAAAAGGATTATGATTTGATATGAGTTTGTTTGAGTATGTTTATGTAGACCATACTCTGTTACAAAATTGCATCTGAATAGTAAAATAAGAGGAATAGTGCCTACTTTTGGGATGTTGTATAGATGTATGTAAATTTGTGACAAAAAGCAAAAGTTTATTAATTAATACTAAATATATTGTAGGTTAGACAAGGATTTTGCTAAAGGGGATTTTGTTTAGGGTACTTTTATATATCCTTTTATTTTGTATTTGTATTTTGGCTCACAAAAAGCATACTAACGCTGAGTACACATATGGCATTTCTTGTGTTGTGGTTTTCACAATGCGTGCAACGCCGTTCAATTTATGTTTTTTATATGGAAAGCAATGTCACACAACGAAAAATATCGGAAATGACAAACGTTACCAAGAGTACAATATGACGATGTCACAAAATGTCATAGTGTGTACTCGGCATTACTTTAAGTCAACACACTCAAAGCTAACTTGAAGCTTTTTATTAACATGCAGCAAATATTAACTTGTCGCTCCTAAAAGTAGGCTCGTTTTATAATTTTTCGTGCAAAGTAGCTAATGGAATAAGTCATTATTAAGGGCCTGTCCCACGATGTCACCAACGTTCGACTCGTCGAACAGTTACATTGCAAACAACAACAAAATTTAAAAATTTGTTTTTGTTTTGAATGTAAGTGTGCGACAAGTCGAATACTGTCGACATCGTGGGACAGGCCCTAAATTTAAGATGTACGAGTACAACTGGTTTTATCGCGAAGAATATTTTCGTTTTCATAGGAAATAAAGCGAGCTATTTTCTTAGAGGCATAGAAGCTCATGTTTGCGATAGTGCGTTATTTTTACAGCTGTTGCTTGGTTTTATACTTAGTTTGATTTGCCATTACATCATGAGTGGTGAATGGGCTTAAAATAAATTTACTCTTGATCCCGCATTTCACAATATGACTTGATTCAGCGATGAAGCTCAATTTTGGTCGAATCCTCGGGGTATAATGTGTAATTTGCAACGAAAGAAAATTCTTTCGAATTTGTATGTTATTAATTTTTTTGTTTTCATACATTAATTTTAATGCTTAATTTAAATACCTTATAGTGAGTGCATTTATATTTGAGCAAAATCTAGTACTTACGAGATTTCGTGCGTCTAGTAGAAATTTTTGGGTTTTTCTTGTACACAGAAAAAAAGATTTGTAAATATAATTAATTTATTTGTGAATACAATTAAAATATTATTTAAGAAGGCACCTACAACGATTTTTGTAAATACAAACACACATTTGTAACATAAGAAAACAAAATCAACTCAATCATTTCCAATTAAAATGATTGTGTTATTGACAATTGAGTTGTTAACGAATTTTTTAATGAATTTGTTTTTCAAATTCTAATGTGTTTTTTGTTAATTTTTATTTAGAATTTGGTTTCTTGTTAAATTTTAAAGTTATTTATTTTTCCACACAACCCTTGAAAACTAAATGCGTTTGGGATGAGTCGAACCGGCAACCTCTTGACTAATAGACTATCGTACTTACCATCCAGCTAAAGAGCAAACCGTTATTGGATACGCAAATAATAAATACACGCAAAACATGATTTCTTATGTTTCTTCTACATGTGCGCTTTGCACATGTAGAAGAAAAAAATAACTTTGTTGAGTAAAAAAAACAAGCCACGACGTTTTTCGGCTGCTTGTCGGAATTCACACGTATGTATACAACAAGAGCAATCAAAATATACAACAACAATAGCAGATCACCGCATTGGGTCAACCAACAAGCAAGATAAACACCAACACAAACAAATTAATTAAATGATATTTTAAAATGCGCAGTATTGTTAAATATTGTATTAAGTTAATGACAAATATTATTGAAATTAAATTTTTTTTCAATAACATGGTTTTGTTGAACATAATTCTTGTCTATTTTTTTCTGTGTAACAAGTTGGTGTGATATAAAAAGCATTATTGCCTTCTGTCAAACTTAATAATCTTAACTAAAAAACAGCTGTGGTTCATAATACCAAGACACAGTTTGATCGTGCGTATGTTTGGTCTACTCTTATACGACGAATTTAGTTGAGAACCACGATAAGGGCCTTGATACATTAAAAGACATTGAACACTGACTATGTACTCCTCTTGGGGACACGTGTAAACATTGGAACCAGAGATTCGTTTATAGCACAGTTTTCCGCTAAAATTTTAAAGCTTTATTAAGAATGCTGTAAGTATGTGTGTGTATCTTTTTTATGCTGGCTTAAATTTTTTTAGTTTGCTTTGTTCGCTTTAAATATTCGCATTAATTTTGGCGAATGTAAATAGCAAAAGTAAGCGAATAATTTGCGAATGTGTAAGCGAATGCGAACATTCGTTGCATTCCTAATATTTATTATAGCGATACGATTATCGTAATAAATGTTACTTACATCATTGATTACTAAATTATTTAGCTTTGTGATTAATCAGTAAAAATAAAGTAGTATGATTCCTTTTCCACTGTCATGGTAAAGAAATACACAAAGAATGGAGGGACTAAATTAAGTGAATAAAAGTAGAGATAATTATTCAATAAGATTAGACTTTGATCGACAACAGCTGCTGAATAATATTATTTTGTTTCGGCAGTTCTTTTGAACTGTATAAAATAATTACAAGGTTGGCTATAGGGCAAATCTATCTAATTAACATCTTTGACAACAATCCCTTACTTGACAATCCTTTGTATGGCGATCCTTTACATTAGATAAGGCACACAATGGAAAAAAATTTGACCATAAGTTAAATCGCGTGTATTTGTTAAGCCGCAAAATCACTATATCTTCAATGGAATGAATGATGATTTGATTTGTTTGCCTAATGTGAAGTCTTAAATAAAGTATACTAAAAAGATTGGCTTACTCAGATCTAATTCTTCTTACTGAAGAATGATATTACAATAAAAACAGCTTTTTATTGGTTTTACACAGCGTTTGTATTTGTACGTATTTTTGTTTTCTAAATTCCATTCAATTATGTAATGAAATAATTTTTAAATCATTCAACTTTAATCACACATATGGATGCTTAAACAGACCTTCTGGCAAATAAATTTTAAATGTTCGCCTAAAATTATACATTGCTTATTTTTGTTTAGCTTTAAACTGAAGGAAAATTTCTCATTTAACAGCAGGAATTGCGTATGTTTTACAAATGTACTTTTCCTCTTCATAATCCAAGTATCTTGACTGCTGGCTGGCTGACTTGCTTAGTTGTTTGCTTTTCATACAACTATTTGCGCTAATACTGTTGCCTATTGTACAGGGATTTTTAATACAAATTTTTGTTGCTGCTTGTTTTCTTGCTCTTTTTCTAAACATGAGTGCGTGCTCATAAATCTTTCTCTCACTTTGAAGGTTCTTGTATTTAAATTTTTTTACTATGCATGGCATGGAATGAAAAACGATAAATTTTATTTTTTTTCTCTCTCTTCTCTTTGTATGCAGCAAGTCAAAGGTTATATATGGATAGAAAATGAAATCATATAAAAAAATGTAATTTTGGTTTTTTTGAATAGTTAATGCCCTTCTTTGAAATTTGAGAAGTATTTAAATGCTTCTATTTATTTATTAGAAAAAATAAACAAGGCTAAAAAATCGATTTAACTACAACAATTTGCAAAGAAGGGGGCAGGGGGACTTCAAGCTACGTTTTATATTTTAATAGTTTCCGACTTAGACTTTTAAAACGTACTATCAACACAAAATTAATGAAAATTCACTTTGTCCAATTAAAGTATTTTCTTGAATATTTTCTTGTCAATTTGCATCCTCCTTCCTTTTATTCATTTAAAAATTTTTCTATTTTGCGTAATTATAGGTCTCCGCAGGACAACATTTACATCTCAGCGGTGACATGAAAAGTAATGTATCGGTGGCAGCTCAACAGGGAGTGTTCTTTAATCAACAACAACAGCAGCAGCAGCAGCAGCAGCAGCAGCAACAGCAACAGCAACAAAATACTCAAAATTCACAACAGCAACAGGGTGGTAATAATAATGGAACCAACAATCCGCAGCAGCAACAACAACCAAATCAAAATATAAATAACAACAATGGTTAGCTAATGAAAGAATTGAATTACATATTATTTTTGTTGTTCGAGTTCCAATGAATGAAATTAATTTCTATTTATTTACTTCTTAAAGGTGCTTCCGATGGTGGTTTTACCATGTCACAAACTCAATCCATGAACTTCTCACAACAACAGCAGCAGCAACAGAATCCTGGGCCCCAACAACAGCAACAAGTACCACCAAATATGCGACAAAGGCAAAATCCAAACCAAAATCCAGCTGCGTCGGCCTCCGGTAATAATGGTCCCAATGGTCCCAACAATCCACAAAGTGGACCCAATACAGTACCAAATAATGCAGGTCTAATGGGTAACCAACAGGTGCCGGGTGGTCCTAATGCTTCCGGCGCTAATGGCGGTCCTATGAATCCTATGTCCGGTCCAGGAGGCCCCAATGTGGGAGGTCCCAATGTACCCGGTATGGGTGGTCCTAATGTACCAGGCATGGGTAGCATGGGTCCTGGCATGGGTGGCAATCCTAATCAAATGATGTCTGCGGCTAGTATGAATCCTAATGGCCCCAATCCCGCCATGATGATGGGTGGTCCCGGTGGACCGAATGGACCTCCCATGAACATGAATCAAGCTAAATTCCTGCAACAACAGCAAATGATGCGAGCCCAGGCCATGCAACAGCATAGTATGGCCGGCTCACGACCCCCGCCTCCCGAATACAAGGCCACACAGGCGCAGCTAATGCAGGCGCAAATGATGCAGCAGACAGTGGGCGGTGGCGGACGTTTTCCTAATGCAGCTGCCCAAGCGGCTGCTATGCGCAGGATGACTCAGCAACCCATACCGCCATCAGGTAGGCTTTATAATCATGTTTGTTGCGCGAAAGAAATATTACTAAAAATGGTTTCTATTATTTGCACAGGTCCTATGATGCGTCCGCAACACTCAATGTATATGCAACATTCCGCGGCCGGTGGTCCACGTTCCGCTATGGGTCCTTATGGTGGTCCTATGGGACCGGGTGGTCCCCAACGACCGCCCAATGTACAAGTAGCACCAGACGGTATGCCAATTGGTTCCCAGCAAGAATGGCGTCATATGATGATGCAACAACAACAAATGGGTTTCGCCGGTGGTCCAGGACCCGGCGGTCCCATGAGACAAAGTGCGGGAGGTTTTAATAGCGGTAAGCCAAAATAATTATGTTCAAAATACAAAAACAAAAAATTCTAGCCCTTTTCGCCTATCAACTGATTTCCTTCATGCTTTTACTTATTAGTAGATATTTTCGAGCTTAAGAACACACCTAATTGAAATCGATTCAGTATACAAAAGAAAAACACACATGCATATTTGTTGAAGCTTGAAAATTTTACCACTACCTGCGTTCTGTAACTTGAGAGAAGTTTTCATGTAAAAACTGAATAAATTTGTTTTCTTACTCACTCTGTGCTTCACAGAATGATAGTAAACTTTTCGCCTGGAAAAGTTCTCGCCAAAGCTATAGTACAGAGGCGCAGGTTTACAATTAGTTACTGTTGTAAAATTTGAAAAAGGTGCATAAAAACAGGATTTTAAGAAGGGGCAAAATGTCGTAAAGGCTCAAACCGGAGATATTTCTCCATAATCATGAAAGTGATATAAGTCGTATATGAAGTTTTTGTTTGCAATATTAGATGGATTATATCTGAATGAACATTACAATACTATTAATATAATTGTTCAATTCACAAGCTCACATTAACGTCTAATTATACAGTATTGTAATTTTATTATTGGTCATTTTCATACAAAAGCGAAAGCGAGTTAATAATGCAGTGCCTTTTTGAATTTGCTACTATTGTTAGCAGACTATCGTGTTATTTGAGGAAGAAATGGAAAAAGTGAATTTCGTATGCTCATTAAGCATTATTTTTTGCGGGAAAAAAACCACCACTCAAAATAATGACGGGACTCTTTCTTAAAAAGTGGTTCAATGTACATACTTCGTTGTAGCCGTACAAGCATGGAAGATACCGAACGTTCTGGGCGCCCAGTAAAGTTCTCTACACCCGAAACAATTGAAAAAATTCACGATATGTTAACCGATCGAGATTGAAAGTGAGAGGGCTTGTGGAAGCCATAGGCATCTCACATGCTTCAGTGGTTTCAATTTTTAATAATCCAGATACCAAACAGTGGGTTTATCGGTGTGAATCGGTACCAAATAAGGCCAAGGTCAGCCAACAATGCCATGGCGACCGTTTTCTCGAATGCGCACGGTATAATCCGCAATGACTACTTTCAGAAGGGTAAAAAAATAAATCGCGTATAGCGTACTTTTGGGTGGATTTAAGGAGGATATGAAAATTTCACTGGCATTTGGCCATGAAAAAAGTTCTTCTCCAGCCCCGGCTGACCATTTCTTGTTTCCAAACCTGAAGAAATGGGGCGACGAAAAGATATTTGAATCCAACAATGAAATCATCTCACAGACAAAGACACAACAATTTTGATGACCACGATAAATGTTATTTTTTTGGAAGAGGAAAAAAATTCAAGAAACGCTGGACAAAGTGTATTGAGCTTAAAGGACATTACGTTGAAAAATAAAAATATTTTTTTTTTCAAAAACCATTGTTTCATTCAAAAAGTCGCGGACTCGTTGACCGCCTCGTCTTTGCAATTTATTTATTTCAAAAGGAAAAAGAAAATAATTAACAAAATTTTGCACCAGAAGAACAAAAAAAAAACTTCATATATCGCCGGTTTCCATAACACAGACGGGCGACTTGAGTAAAAAGTTTATATGATAAGCACTCATTTGTTTGAGTGATTTTCATATAAATTTTCTAAATGAGTCGATAGTATGTCTTGTAGAATGCCCTTGATAATTTATTTAGAGAATTCAGCTTGTAACGATTATGGCAGAAAATCAAAATTCAATTGATATGATTGGTTGTAGTGTTATGGCATGTCAATTATTAGATTTGATCCCGTACTCCACATTGGGAGCCCGCGGGATCCCAATTTTACCGAAAACTTTTCCCGTACTCAAAGTTTAGACAAGTAAGGGAGCACAAAACAGCCCGTAATTTTTCTTTGGGCTAGTTTGGGCAAGCCGAGAAACATAACCAATAACAAAGTAAAATTAAATTGAACTAAACAGTAAAAAGATTGAAAAGTTGTATCAAAAACGTTTATAAACTAATGGTGAAGTAAGTTTTATGAGTTCTTATATAAAATTAAGAAATAAAACATTCTAGATATGCATGCGTGTGTATGTAGATAAGTATGTATTTTCTGGCTTTTATGGTAAAATTTTTGGGTTTTCGTGTTCCCGTACTTTTGTACATTTCTTGTTTAATTGAGAGAAATTATATTTGTTATTATTGTTCTCATTTTACCGCACTTTGCCCAAAAAGTCAAAAAGTACGGTATCAAACCTACTCTTAAGTACGTTAAAGGCCATAAGTTTGTTCGAACAGCTTGTTTTATGGTTACGGCACACACTCGTACACCATATCTTTTGCTTTGAACGTCTAATAGTTTTGAGGAAAAATTTTTATAAAATATCTTTTTATTTTAGGCTTTATGGGCAATCCAAATGGTGGACCTATGCCAAATGGACCTAATGTTGGTGGTGCAGGCGGCATGGGTGGTCCCAATCCTGGCATGCAATTGACGCCGGCCCAAATGCAACAGCAAATTATGCGGCAGCAACAATTGCAATCGCAACAAATGATGGGTGGACCGAATGGCCCAAATCCCAATGCCATGCAAATGCAACAAATGATGCAGCAACAAAGCCTGCAACAACAAGCAGGACCACAAGGCCCCGGTGGTTCTAATGCCATGATGACACAAATGCAAATGGCCAGCATGCATATGTCACAAACTCAACAGCAAATCACCATGCAACAGCAACAACAATTCGTGCAACAAACAACCACCACTACACATCAGCAACAACAAATGCTACAAATGGCACAGGGTGCCGGTAATGTGGGCGGCGGCGGCGGCCCCGTATCAGGTCCTGTGCCGGTAGGCAACAACAACGCCCTAGTATCCACCTCGGTATCAGTGTCATCGGCCTCTTCGGTTGTGGCCACTTCTAGCTCAGCTAACAATAGCATTAATCAAACCATAAATTCGGTGGTTGGTAACTCGAATGATCTATGTCTCGAATTTTTAGATAATTTACCCGTAGACGGTGGCAACTTTTCAACACAGGATCTAATAAATTCTTTGGATAATGATAACTTCAATATACAAGATATTTTGCAATAATTTTGCTAAAAACGTTTCTCAAATTAAATTTTATTTCGCAAATTTTCCCATATTGGAAGGATATATTTAAAAAAAAAAAAGTATTGAAAAATTATATTGTTGCTTTGTTGTTGATATTAATTGAAATTGGAATTACTTAAAGGATTTAAGGTTTCTTTGACAATATTTTCTTTGATCCCCTACATTTTTCAAAGTGTATAGTTTTAATATTGAGAGAGCGAGAGAGAGATAGAGAGAGAGAGAAAATATTGTTAGTAAAATCGTTTAAGTTTTTTTGTTTGTATGTATATTTCAATTTTTACTGTTGAGTTATTTTTTATTTAGAAAAAAAAAACAAAAATTATTATTAATTATTAAACTAAAAAAAAAGTTTTTTTTTGGGTTTCTTTTAGTATGTATTAAAAAAATTATACATATATATATATACATGCATATTTTTTATGGAATAATTATGAAAAAAGTGTATTAGAATATTTTTATTATTATTATTTTTTATTTTATTATAATAATTGCCTTTCATTTTATTTTAAGGATATTGACAAATTGTTGTTTTAAAACTTTATTCTAGAAGGTTGCACTTTAATTTAATTTAATTTAATTTATTATATGCTCCAGTTCATAACAAAAAATTAAAAAAAAACATTCCATTTGTCAATATATTTTTTTATGTTTATAGACATCATTTATACGTACTTTAGAGACATTATATACATACATACATACATATGTCGTGACATTACATAGAAAATTGTTTACTATTTTACCACATTTATTTAAATTGTTTTATCTATTGTAGCAAAAAAAATTAATTTTTTCGTTCGTTGGAAAAAGTAAATTTGTTGGTGGGGAAAAATTGTAACACATACTGCCTTATTCATAAAAAATAATTTTGCTTTAGAAAGAGTTTATAAAACAAATTTTGTATGAAAAACTGTTTTATAAACCTGTTATAAATTCAAATTATTTTTTATGAATAAGGCCTATAAAATGTATCCCTTGAATTTCTTTGCTAATAGTAGTTTAGAAAAGAATTCTCTAACATACTAAAAATATTTATGGCCTAATTTTTTAAAGCACTTCACCTAATTATTGATATTTACATGAAAATGAAAACAAAAACAAAATTTAAAAAACAAAAACAAAAAAGAAATTTAAAAATTTTTTGAGAAAGAAAAATGTAAACGAAGAAGTCAATTTTTAACATCGATTTTTCAATTCATGGCACAAAGTATTCGCGCCAACCATACACGTCGCTTGAGCCACATAGCAAGAGCGAAACCCTAAATGTAAATGCCAAATACATATGAATATATCGCTGTTAACAAGTAGTAAGGGCCGAACTCAAATAACTGTAACTTTACGGGAGAAGGTAAAAACATTATAATAAACATTACAAGTGCACAAGTGCACAACTGCTTTGTACAACAGCGTTATTTTTTTAACTATTGCAATAAATTTTTGTGACGAGGTGTATTTGTGTGAAATGTATTGCAATCACTGAAAAACTCAATTTCGAGAAAATACGAGTTAGGGCCTTTCTACTTGTTAACAGCGATATGTACCTACATACATATCGTGACCTTAATATAAAAAGGCCCTAATTCATTATATTTTTGAAATCGAGATTTTTGCATTTTTCGATGCTTTAGACGTTCTTCTATCGAAATATTCAAGAAACTAAATTAAAAAAAAAATAATGAGATAGAGCCTTTCTATATTAAGGTAACGATATACGTATATATATGTATATATAAAGTACTGCTCAAAAATATAGCGCACTAAAGATCTTTTTCCATCCATTCAATTAAAAAAAAGAAAGTTAAGAAAAAACTAAATTGTTTTTTTGCTATTAAATCAATTTTATTCAATTTCGTTAATTTGTGAGAAAAAAAACATCTTAAAATAAGAAAATGAGAAAAAAACATATTATTTTTTTAAACATGTCTTAAATTATTAATTCATAATAATAGCACACTTTTAAATTAAATACTAAAATTTCATTAATAAAAAAAAGGAACAGAAAAATGTTAATTCAGTATGAGGAAATGCTTTTGCTTTTAAAACACATTTGATTTTCTTTGGAACTGACTTCAGTAGGTTACAGCAATCATCTAGAGTTATTTTGGACCAAAAGTCTTCTATGGCACTCTTTAATTAATTTTTGTCGTAATTTTTTATTTGATAAGGTTGCGATCGATAATAGACCAAATGTTCTCAATCGGGTTAATGTCAGGTGAAGTTGGTGAACCAATCCATTGAAAATTTAGCCTTATGGCATGGAGACTTATCCTGTTGAAAAAAAGCCTGTGCAAATTAACGTCCGAAAATTTGGTCAAAATACGAGAGAAGTTTATCAGAAATTAATTCGATGTAGGTCCTAGCATTTAAACGTCCTTCATAAAAAAGCAAAACACCAGTATCATGACCTGTAAGACATCCCCAAACGCGAACAGCGCCACTACCACCTTGTGCACGACCATTCTGAAGCAAGTTGTCGACTACAAGCTGTTGCGATTTGTTTGTACAAAATGGCGATCTTGGGCGTGTGTTGTGCATTTTAATCGACCTTGGCCCATTTTGTTGGCGAGATTTCATTATTAGAAATCTTTTTTTCTACATTATAAACACATTTTTGAAAAACGTCAAGTCTCCTTGATATTTCTGTATGTGATAGGTTTACAGAAAATAGAGTTCTAATCGCAATTTTTGTTCTAAAGTGACTTTTTTACGCTCCTTTATTAAATAAAAGAAATAAAAAAATTTCGAAAGCAATGTAACGAAGTTATCACAACACGTGGTTGGAAAACAATAAACATTTCTAAAAAATGTTTAATACTGTACCAAAAGTTTCCGTTAGATGAGAAAGCAAGGTGTTTAAAGAGAGTGCGCTATAATTGTGACACATAAATGTGGAACATATTTTATGTAAAAAGTTTTGTTACTCTCATTTTCTTATTAGAAGATGATTTTTTTTTCACAAATTAATAAAATTTAATAAACTTGATTAAACAACAACACAAAAATATATAGTTTTGTCTTAACTTTTTTTTAATTGAATGGATGAAGAAAAAAGTCTTAACTGCGCTATATTTTTGCGCAGTGCTTTACGTACATACATACGTATTTATATTGGACATAATATTCAGTTTTTCATACATAAGGCATTAACACCCCGTTTCCACAAAAAAATTATGTATTTGATAATATGTATTTGCATATTTTACTCAATACTTGCTAACTTACACAGAACGAACGAGTTTTATAAAATAAAACTAACGAATGTTGAAGCCGGTTTCAATTAATTTTGTTATTGAGTCAATTACTAATTCAAAATAAAATTTTAATAATTCAGTATAACATTTTTTCAGTTTTCATAACTGCAAGAGTTTCTAGCTACTATTATTCTCGTACTGTTAAAATTTAAAAAATAAATAAATAAATTTTAAAAACAAACTGATTACTCCAAAATTTATTAAAAAAATTGGTTTATTAATGTACTTAAGTGACAAAAAAAAAAATTAACTAAAACAATCATTGTATATTCAACCACAACTACTACATACTCGTACATACATTTCCCTATAAACTAACAAATGAAAATCACAACAACAACAAAAAACAAAAACTTTTTAGTTAAATTTTTAAAACAACAATATGCAATATTTTATATAATTTATAAAAAAAAAGTTAATTTAAGCTAAACTTATTATAAAAAAAAAACTTATTTTTATGTAAATTTTTTTTTTGCTGTTTAAAAAATATTTTTTAATTTTAATTTAATTAAATAAAAACACACAAAAAATATACAAAAAAAAAAAAGATTGGTGATATTTGTTATTTGTAAATTTATTGAAAAAAGAAAATTAAACTGAAAAAGGTAAAAAGAATCCCTCAAACAATGAGAGTCAACTTTTATTACTTTCAATTTTTTACCAAAAAAACATTTGTATTTATTTCTATTGAAACAAACCGTATGATAATTTTAAACAAAACGACAACCCATAACAAAAGTTACAAGCATAAAAAAGGAAAAACTAAAAAAAGTATAAAAAAAATATTGAAAAAAAAAACAAATCATAAAATAATTGAAACATTAATAAAACGTAGTTTTGTAGACAATTTTAATTACTTTAGTAGTTGTTAAAAGAATATTAATATTAAAAAACAAAACATATTTACAAAAATTCATATTAAACACAAAAAACCTAGTATAAATATTTTTCATAAAATATATTATTTAAAAAGGAAAAAAACAAAGAAAAATACAAGATTAAAATTCTTAAAAAAATGGTAAAAATATTAAAATTCAATTGATTTCTTTAGGATAAAAACATAGTGGTGGTAATTATTTGAAATTCGAAATTACAAAAAAAAAACAATTCCCCATTTGTATTTTTTTTTTAAAGACAACATCCCTTCTAAAGAGAAATTATTGCCGTTTAATTGAATCATTTTCGAAGGCAAACAAAATTGTCAGTCAGCATTTTAAGTTTGTGTTTGTTGTGTGCAGTTGGAAACATGTCCTGGTAGGATGACGATTTTTTGCTATTAGAGGATTTTCAGAGTTTTTATACCCCTCACCCTCCCTATGTAACGCTCTTAACAAAATTTTCAGTATATTGATCAAATTTGATAAAATTTTACCCCTCCTGATACACTTTTTAAGTCTATAAAAACCTGTGAATATCTAAAATCGATTTGATGAAGACTTTTAAAGTTATTAGAAAAAAAATAACGATTTTTTGGCAGCAATCGAGTCTATTTTTAAGTTAAGAGCTAAAATTTCAGATTTAGAAATTTAGCGGCTTAGTATGTAGTTTTAAATTTAATACAAAAAATGTTTTGTGAAAATTTTACTTCAGAAAATTTTTGAAACCTTCAGAACCGAATCGATTCACTAGCTCATGATCGGATCATGAGCTCAAGACACCTAATTGAACTCAACATCTATCGAATTTTCATCAAAATTATATGTGGATCTAATCAACTGAACTGGTCATGAATTTAAAATCATCTTTAGGTTGCTGTTATAATTTTTCAATTCCAATGACCATTTAAGATATTTAACGGTTCAAAGTTGGTCGCAGACGGGTTTTTTTATTTTTTTAATTACTACTTATTATACGAACTTTTTACACAAGATTATGTATGATATAACGAATTTTTCTGCATTATTAACTCGAAAAAAGCATTATTTGAGATATGCCTGTGTTGTAATAAGCGAGCGATATGTATGCATACTCGTATACTAGTGTTGTCATTCGAACAATTTTTTTTTCATCTTTGTTCGAACACATTCCTGAACTACTTTATATAAAAATAGTTTATATTTCATGACTTCTTAAGTGTTTATATGACTAAATAATGAACATGAGATCAGGAAAGAGTACGCACGCAAATACTTCGTTTTCAGGATGAATGAATGAATGAATTAAGTCTAGCGGGAAGCACAGGACACTGCGACCAAAGTAGATCTATTGTATCCCCTGCCAGGTGCTAGAGCACCTCATCTAGACCTACTCCCCTGATGAATCTCAGAATTGGCAGTGGGTCCAGAGTTGGCAGTTCCCAATCCTCCAATAGGTGCTTGCCCAATTGGCTATATCTTCTGTGGGTTAACGCTTCACAGTCCTTCAGAATATGCTCTGGAGTTTCATCTTCGTAATCACAGAATCTGCACAGGCTGTTACTCTCAATGCCAAGTCTGTTGAGGTGTTTTCTCAGTCTACAATGGCCTGTGAGGAAGCCTTTGAGTATTCTTAGATTGTTTTTACTCAGGGACATGAAAGCTATGAAACGATTTTGGTTATATGTTCCAATCATTAGTTTTGCATGTCTCAATCCTGGGAGATTGAGCCAGAGGTTTTCCCTATTACTCTTAATTTCCGTCGATCTTCCGGTATTTTGTCCAACCCGAGTCTACAAAACGGTTCTGGTCCGACCATGGGTGTACTAGCCCCCTTCTGGCCATTGTTTTCAGGATAATTTTGTGTTATAAAAATATTGCGAATGAATGGCGAAATAAATGTTTTCTGAGGAATAAATAAAGATCAAGAAATAACTATTATTTTCTGAGGAATAAAAATAAATAAAAAAAAATAAAAATCATTGCATCTATGGGTAGTCCATGTAACATGGAGTATCGTGGTATATTCCTTGTGCACGTAGCACTTATCTATTATTGTGATTTTTTCAGTTTAAATTTGGAAAATAATCGTTATTTGCGATCTCTGGTTTGAAGTGCACGCATTCTCTTTCCGCTTCTCACCAACAAACCCAAGACTTTGCAAAGTAAACTTTGCGGGTGTATAAACGGTCTATGACTTCAAGAGTATATTTACACGATGAAAAAGTACGAAGCTATAAAATAAATTTTTTTTGTATAAAATTACTGCTATATACATACATATCGTAACCTTAATATAGAAAGGCCCTAACTCATTATTTTTTGAAAACGAGTTTTTTGTACATTTCGATAGCAGAACAGCGGATGTATCGAAAAATACAAAAATCTCGATTTCAAAAAAATAATAAGTTAGGGCCTTTCTATATTAAGATAAAGTAAACTTTTCCTGTTTTTAACCCCCGACAAAAAAAGAGGTGTTATAAGTTTGTAGTGTGTGTTGTCTGTCCGATTCCACGTACTGACCAACCGGCTGGAACGATTTGATTTAGTTTTATTCTGTTTGAAAGGTGACTTGATGCAGAGGGTTCTTAGCTATGTTTTAGGAAAAACGCTCCAGCCGTTTAGAAACTATCACATCTTTTCTAGATATATTCGGAGGTTTTTAAATTTTTAATTTTTGTTATTAATATTTGTAATTAATGTATGTACATCATCTTTACAGGTGATTTGTAAACTTGCGGTTTGCGGCATTTGAAAGAGCGTTTTTTTCCTATATGAATCACTCAAAAAGTAAAAAAAAAATTTTTCGGCGCAGAGGTCCCTTTTCGTGGAGCAGGTCACTTATAATTATTTTTCTTTAGTGTGAAAATTCTTTCCTAACAAACTGTACATTAAATGGCGATAAATTCAGGCAATAATCTTTTTCAAGACGTAGGGTTAGCTATGATCTGGAAATATTTCAATCGGAAAGAAATTTTGGAATTTTGTAATAGATTCAATCGAATATTATGTAATTGGAAACAAAAAACAAGGTCGAAAAATTAGATAACAAATTTGAAAAAAAACACATATTTTCGTTGTTCGATCGAATCTATCGTTCCTATTTGGGGGAACAGACCCTGAATTTCAGTCACCCTTATGGATGAATTACTTTATTACTTTCATGTTTGAAATTTTTTATTAAAAATTATTTTATAAAAAAGTTTGGAGTATATCTTGAAGATTCCTTGAAATACGAGTATGTAAACAATTTAAAATTCAATTACCAAATAAACAAAAATTAAGTATGTGTATGTACATATATGGACTATATTATAAGCATAACAGTTGAAAAGTACAAAATATTCAAACATTTCTCTCGTGGGAAGTATGCAAACCATTTTAATATTGAATAAATATGTGTAAAAATTGCGGAACTATATTTCACTAGGATACATATGAAGAGCTAATTCTAATAACAACAGAAGCCACAAAAAATAATTTTGAGAAAATCGACTTTAAAGTTAACAAAATAGGTCGTTCCTGAAATTTTATAACGACTACTATCACACACTAGAGCTGTGCCAAATCGTTCATTTAAGTGACCGCTCATTTTCGTTCGTTTTGTAAAAAAGAACGAGTTCGTTCATTTCGTTCATCCGCTCTTTTCAAGAAAAAGAACGAAATGAAAAAACAAACAGTTGATTCGGTCAATAAAAAGAAACAAATGCAATGTTTTTGTTATTTTTTGGCAAAATGATCAAAACAAACAAAATAACACAAAGGAAAAATCAGCAAGTAATTTTTTTTTTTTTGCAATATTAAAGTATTTTTTTTGTGTGACATAAAATAAGGAATTTGGAAAATATTAATAGCATTAAGAAGTGTTCAAGATGTGTTTTTATTTTGCCACAATTAAGTCTCTGCTGGTAAATAAATCTATGGAAAATGAATAAAAGTCTAAAAGCAAGTATAGCTAAATATTTTTTGAAACGAATTTTTTTATTTTTCATACAAATTTTAAACGTAGTTTTTTTACAAAAACTTCCTATTATTATGTTTTAAAAACTTAAGAAATATAAATGGCAATTTAATTAATTTCATAATGGTAACACTGTTACTAAAAGTAGATAAAAAAACAAATGAAAACGAGAAAATGACAAAAAAAATTCCACATGAACGATGAAAAAGCAAAACAAAACAAAAAAAAGAGCCAAGTGCGCTCGGTCATCGGTCGTTCATTTCGTTCAATTTATTTTTATGTGTTACTGACACCAAAACAGCTCAGTAAAATGACCGGCTCACTTCGTTCATTTTAGTGATTCGTTCAATTTTACTCGTTCGTTCATGAACGACACAGCCCTATCACACACCTATCGTTGGACTATAGAAAAATAGCGAAAATCTGTGTTTTTAAAAATTAATGTGGCTTATGACATTAAAATTTAAGACTTTATTAGCGGTCTCCACCTGACACAAAATGACTAACTTTAACATTAAATTCGGGTTATGTGTAGACTGCTCAAGTTAATGCTTTTTTCAAGCTATAACATTATTGTTAGTGCATTTGTTTTAACAAATCAGTTATAACATCAAGTTACAGCAAAATTTCATGTCAGGTGGAGACGTAGAGTTACTTTTAAATAAATTATCACATCATAAGCCATATGAATTAAATTAACAGATTTTTTATGCAGTACATCATAAGCCGCAAAAATTAAAAAAAATACATATATCTCGCGGGTTCTTTCACAAAAGGTCTCTGCATAACCATCACAACCATGACTTTCATACGAGTAAATAATTTCTTCAAAATTTACAATTTTGAATTAAAGATAAGAAAAATTGGTGCGGCTTATTACATCAGCGTCAGTTTTAGTTAAAAATAAATATCGAAAATTAATTCCTTGAGCCCAAAAACAATAAGATACCACAACTTTCCAGGATAATTAAAATAAATAAGCATTATTTTTATCAAATTTTCAATGATCTTTCCTTGTTAGACAGCGTTCCAAAATAACAACTTCAAATGCGTGTAAAAAAACTCTCGCACTGAACTAAAAAAAACCCTTCAAGGTTTTGTTATGGATAATGTCAACTTTCATTTGCAATTGGTCTCATCCCATTCCCATTGTGGTTGTTGCACTGTGTTATTTGCATTGAAATGTAATAACACAATTATTGTCTAATAAATGAGAAACTAATTGGAAAATACGAGTAGTTTAAATCTTTCGAGGGATAATCAATAGGAAAAACACATAACACCAGTTTTGTAGTTCGGGTGGCTTATGATGTTATTACAACTTCGTCCGTCGTTATATCGTCGTGCATAAATTATTGTGTTCTGTACAGGGATGGCAAAGTTGGTACAATTGTAAATTTTTGGGTACTATTTAAACTCGGAAAGTACAATACTACATCAATGATTAATTTAGCACATTTAAGAAATCTCCCCAGTTTCGCTACGCATTTCTTTTCAAACAATTGCATATGTCGATTTTCACTTTTGAACCTTGAAACTCATATTCTTCTCACTAGAAAAACAGTCTTCTGAAAGCAAAACGCATTTTATATTTCAAGTTTAACACCCCAAGTTACAAACAAATTTGCGAAAACGATTCGTTAGCCAGTACAAAGTCGATTATTATAATAAAAACGGATAAAAATATGCAATTTGAACTAAAAAAAATCTTTAAGTACAATTAAGGTAAAAAAAGTTTTTTGAAAGTTGTTGGTACAAATTTCAAAATTCTCAATGCCGTCCCTGGTTCTGTATGACATAACCATCGATCGCTGGTAAATTGTATTGGACCAAATAAATTATCGAGACCTTTTACCAGGGAAAGTTTTAGTATTTGTGTTTTTTCTGTAAAAAAAAAAATTGTTTGTCTTTGGAAACGTTTCTAGAAGCAAGAAGAGTTTAAAAAAATTGTTTTGTTTTGTATAATATAGACAAATTTACATAACTTTTCTCTTCTTATAGAATATAGAACAATATGTAAGAAAGTGTTGTGTGAAATGAGATATCGACTTTGTGCTATAAAACAACATATTAAGTATTTTTGACCCGTTTTCGTTCTACACATACATACATACATTCATACATACATATGCACATGTGCACGATTTTTGTATATCGAACAGAATATCATGAAGCATGACACTGAAATGTTGTTGTATAGCACAAACTCGTTGTCTCATTTCTCAAAAACTAGAAATTATAATAGTAAGAAAACACAATAATGTACGAATGGCGTTAGGTACGAGTATATTGAAAAACACAAAACAAAATTTAAATTTTAAAACCACCATTATGTTTGTGCGTGCTTGTTTCCGGTAACACCATATGTTGTATTTGTTTTTAAAGTGCGTCGTATTTGATATCCTTAAGAGAGCGCTATTGCTCCTTAAAAATCTTCATTTTAGTCAATCTTAAAACAAAACAAACAAAAAACTCAATTCCACTCGAAGTAGCAATGAAATGTTGCTTAAAAAGTCTGCATTTCATATTGTATGGAACCACAATTTTCAAAATATTTGAAATATTATTATTGAACTACATATACAAAGTTATAACAAATTTATTAAGAAACAACAATACATACTCCCTACACTAACATACATACATACACACTTATAAATTGGCATACAATACTATATTCCAGCTTAATTATTGCGCTAAACATTTAGATATAATTTTTAATTAGATATAAGAAAATTGGTATTATAAATCATTTATTTTAATAATAAAATACATTAAAAAATACATACATACATACAAACATACATATACATAACATACATACATATGCCAAGTCTTCTTTAGCCCTCCAAACATTTGACAAACAAAATTTGTTTATTTGTTTGATAACAAACGAGAGAACAAACAATTCTAAAACAATTTTGTAAATTTCTTTTTATATAATATTATGTGATTTTGTTGAAAAGAAAGAAAAAAAAAGAAATATTTAATTATAAACGAAAGCAATTTTTTAAGCCGAAAATTATATTAAAGTAAATAGATATTAGATCTTTACTTTACACAATTATAACAAATATGTAAGTTATACATTAAATAAATTTATTAAATTATAAAAAAAAAATCATGTTAAACAAATTATTGCCAATAAAATTAATAAAAAATAAATAAAACCGAATACCTATAAAATGCGTTTTGTAACAAACACTTTTAAGGACATTGTGGACAAATACAACTAATTGGCAAAAAAATCGCCAAATTTGTTCATAAGAAATTCAATTAAACTAATTTTTTGAGCTTTAGGTCCATGTTTATTATTATTTTAGTACTTCGATATTTCGTTAACCTTTGGTTAACTTCTTCAGGATATTTTTTTTATATTTGAAATTAAATATTTCTTTTTTTTCTTTTTTCTCCTTTTTGTAATTGAAAGGAGAAAAAAGAAAAAAAATTTAATTTCAAATATAAAAAAAATATCCTGAAGAAGTTAACCAAAGGTTAACGAAATATCGAAGTACTAAAATAATAATAAACATGGACCTAAAGCTCAAAAAATTAGTTTAATTGAATATATTGTAAAAGGTCGAAAAATTAGATAAAAGAAGTTCATAAGAAATAATCAAATAAAATTTTTTTGCAATTGTGTAAATTAAGGAAAATTTAGATCGGGTCTGGTAAATCGGTTTTGAAATTTAAGAAGAGAAATCCTTATTTTCAATGAAACTTGAATACTAATCTGGAAAAGGGGTAAGGTATTTAAATTATATATTTTTTAAATTAACGGCCTGGCCCACGTTGAAGATAAGAAACTTTCATCGCTTAGTAATGTTTATTGAAAAGAAACACAATTTTCTTATAGAAACTATCTAGTCGATATCGTGAGCCAGGCCAGGCCGCAAATGTAAATGAAACAGCTACTATAGCAAATAAACTAAAGCAAATAAAATATTACCAATTTTTAAAAGCCGACTTCCAAACAAAAATTACTATATTATTTATTTTTAATACCTAGATGAAAATACCTAAAATAAAAATACATTAGACAAAATTAAAAAAAAAAAATCAAATAAACCGAAAAATCAATATTAACTCAAACATACATTAAAAAAGTGGAAAAACTACGAAAAATAATTTTAAAGTACTAAAAAATTGTAAATAATCGCAAATTTGAACACTCATTCTCACGATTCCACGTCTACCACAATTTTAATTAAAATTTCAACTTTTGGATTTATTAACAAAACAAGTGAATTTCGTAAATAGACTGGATTCACACATGCCAGTTTCAGTTGAGCAACTTTTGAGTTTATGTAAGAGAAACCCAGAAAGTTGCTGAACTAAAATTGCCGTGTTTCACAGCGGTAAATGAATAATTCATTTTAATTTTAACTAGGTACAAATTAGCTAAATTTTTAATTAATTCTTTTCACAACAAAAAAGAATTGAATGAAATTTGAATCAATTCAAACGAATTAGGCAGAAATTAATTTCAATTCGTTTCCAATTCAAATGCATTTGTAGAATAAGTTGCAATTCGCTTTCAATTGAAATAAATTTTGTTAAAGTGAATTGCAATTCATTTCCAATTCGTTTGAATTGAATTGATTTTGAACAATGAATCAATTCAATTCAAATGAGCTGGTAATGTATTGCAATTCACTTTGATAAAATCATTTGAATTAGAAACGAATTTGCAATTCATTTGACAAATACATTTCAATTGCAATAAACGAATTAATAAGCACATATTTTACAAATTGAATCTCCAAAATATGGTTGCACAAAAATGAGAGCAGTGAATAGAGTGACTAGCAGCAGCCTGGTTGTCACCGCAATTCCACACAGGAACCGCAAGACTATGCAGTTATTTGAGGCAAACCACATAAAAAAAAATATCGAATTATCGCCAAAAAAGCTTAAGGAACATAATTTTGGAACTTAATTTTTTAACCAAATTCGATAATTTGGGATCGTAATCTGTTTTTGTCAAAAAATTAATTTAAAAAAAGCCTGCTTGCCGCATTTAGAACAAAATAAAAATTATTAACATAAATTGATTTCCAATTTGTTTCGTTTTGGCCGGTGCAACCAACACCTTTGCTGCGATTGTCCGATATCTAGACAAAAACCGATTACGGTAACTGAACTCATTCAATGAAAATCAATTAACCGACCTTTTTCAATTTCAAAAGTACTTTGAGCTGCTCCAATTAGTTACTATAATCTCTGAACCACACAAAAACCAACTGGCTTATAAGATTAATCTAGTGGAGACCGCAAAACAACTTTACGATCTTGTAAACTCCTTGGTCGCTTGCAACTGCCGAAGCAAGCTCCAACTCGTGGCTATTTGGCTAAGTATCTTTGCCATTATTTTTAATCAGAATACAAAAAAGAGCTACATACATACATAAGTTGATATCAACATTTGTATGCAAAATTCTAATTGGATGATACTCCGACAGATAAAGACGTGCATACATCTTGCACATGGCCCGATAGTGGCAGATAAACTAGTAGAATTATAAACTAGTCAGTTAAAACTGGGAGTAGCTATATGAGGTCAGTGAGCTGCAGTACTTACAGCTCCCGTACGCTTTGATATTTCAAATGATTGCTAGCATTTGAAATATTTGTATAACAATCACATTAAGACATTATTAAACAAAATCTTATGGTTACAAATTGCAATAGGAAAGTGTTAAAAGTAGAAGAACTTACCGGCAGGCAAATATGTGCATGGCTCCAACTAAATTTAGTCGCATCAAAAAAAAATTGTGAAATGTGTCCATATTGATATGCAAGAATACATGAATTAACACAACATATTGCTTTTAGAACAGATATTTTCTAAATAAACACACACATTTTCTTTATTTAACACACACATTTTTTAATAAATAACACACAAATTTATAAATTCTTCACTTTTTCTACTAGTCGTAACGAAATCAAACACAAAATGGAGAATACTTGCATATTTTTTAGTTGATACGGTAAGCAAACTTGCTTGAACAAGACATCTACTTGAATGATGCCATACTGGATGTAAATTTTGGCGCCAAAATAGGGAATGGCGGTTTTGGGATGTATTAGATTCATAGCGTATAAATTAACAAAATGTGAGATTTAAATAAATTGAAAAGGATTATTTAGTAGCTTAAAACTATTGAACTTCTTTTAACACAACGGCACAAGCATTAATTTCATCCTAATTTTTCACAAACTCTCATCATACACTGTGCAACTGTGGCAACACATTCAAGGCACATCAAGCAGGTAGACGCTTTTATACTTAAAATATACAACACTGCATAATTTAGCATCAGTAATGTCAAAATTAGCACAGTTACACAAAACAGATGATGACCGTTTGAGCTAATTCGAGTACCTCTATTGATTGGCTTTGATTACATCCCTTTGAAAACAACTCCCCAATGTTGAATTCTGATGATGGTCCACCGGCCAAAAAAGGCCTCATAGAAAATCAAAGCGTGGAAGTAAAAGCTTCCGCAATACCCGCAGCACTAGAAAATAATGCCGGGTTTACTGCGCCAACACCATTTAGCAAAAACCAAATGAAAAAACAAAGAAAATTGGCCCGCTATGAAGAATTGCGCAAAGAAAAACGACGAAAAGAAAAGGAAAGACAAAAGGAAAAACGTAAGGAAGCTGCTGAGAAAGGGCTACCCATACGCACAGGACCCTCACGCAAGGAGCTCAAGAAAAAGCAACAGGCGGCGAATTGCAATGAAAGTTCACTGCGTATTGCAATCGATTTGGATTGCGATGACATGATGAGCGAACGAGATGTGGCGAAATGTGTGAAACAATGTTTGCGAATCTACACAATAAACAGAAGGTCTGATAAATCGGTGCAATTATATTTTACTGGCATAAAATCCGAAGGCAATATCCATAAATGTCTAAAGAAAAATGATGGCTGGGAAAATTGGCAAGTGGAGTATCATTTCGATGAGGATCATTTGAAAGTTTTCCAACCAAATACACAGTTGGTTTATTTAACAAGTGAATCAGACACCATATTAGAAACTCTAGAGCCCACAAATGTTTATTGTATAGGAGGTCTCGTTGATCATAATCATCATAAAAACTATTGTCACGATAAAGCTTTAAAGGAAGGTTTAAGAACAGCCCGTTTGCCACTGGGAGAATATGTGGATATGAAAACAAGAACAGTGTTAACTACTTACCATGGTAAACATTAATATTTTATATGCTTTCTTTTATGGTGCGGAATATTGCAATTGTTTTTCTTTTATAGTTTTTGAGATTTTAGTACGGGTAGCAGAAGGCAAAAGTTGGGCTGATGCCATAATACAAACCATACCTCCTCGGAAAGGTGCTAAGCTGAAACAAAGTGCTTCCATAAAAGTATGTGACACTGCTGAACTTTCAAATGGAACAAAAGAAGACAACCTTGACAATACTGTTCCGCTTGAAAATAACATAAGTTGATATAATGATGTTCATAATTAGAAAACAGAGGTTGTTTTCATATTAAATCAATTTTGCAAATAGATATTGGAGTGCGAAACGTTGAACAATGCTACTGACAAATTTTCCGATATATGTTCGTTGTATCCATGGACCATGGAAGTTGTAATTAAACCTGGAAACATTTTTAATAGCGAATTCGTTAAACTTTATATAATAATAAAGAAGAAAAAATTATTTATTTCAAGTCTTATTAAGTTTTATTAAATTTGCAGAAAATCATAAATTATGCAGTCAAGTCCAACCAACGCACATAATTATTTAGGTCTGTAAGTGCATTTCATTGTTGCTTTAACAAATCGTCAGTAGACTTCAACCACACATTTTGAACAGTCACAAACCTCTTATTTAGGTCTGTATATAGATTGCGAAATTTCAGACTCATTGCAGTACGAATTCCTTCATGAAGTTTTTTATTTGCCGATAGATGTATGTACATAGCTTAAAAGAAAAACCATCTACCATGAGAAAGAAACATATTTATAAATGTTTATCTGCGACATTATAAACATTATTTATTTAATTTTTTTTAAACAAAATTTTAAACTTGAGGGAATAATGTGCATTGACACCTAATGCATATTTAGCAACAAGAAAAACAAATTTTTGTTAAATACGTGTTTTTTTATTTAACAATATGTAAAATTAACAAGCTACATATGTATATAGTTAAACTCAAATATCCAGTTCTTAAATATATCGGATTAATATATTATACAAGCAGTTTTTAAATTAATATACATACATATGCATGTAGAACATTTATTTAAAATAAACGCGCGATAGTCTCCTTATCGTTTTCTGTACAAACACGGCTTCAAAGCTAACTGAGGTACTTTCGCCACTTTCGCTACATTGCGCACTTTTTTAAATTGAAAAAAATAGAAAATTTTTTGTCCCACATCTTGACGCACCAATTCAAAACCGAAAGCATCTAACTTTTTAATGAAATCTTTGACATCATCAAAACGTGATTGTATCTCAGCAATATAAACTAGACCATTAATTTTTAAAACGCGATTAGCTTCCAAGAGATGATCTCTCAAATTAGTACCCATTAAAGAGAGACAGTATACGGCCACATCAAGTGTTTGGGTTGGTAAAGGTGTCTCTGCCATATCACAAGCTAAAATGTCATCACGGCAACTCACCAAATCCATAGAAATTACTTTCTGCGGCACAGCTTTTGCTAGCTTACCCTCGCCGCATCCAAAATCGCCGATTTCCAACGATTTGGGCAATTTTCTAATCATTTTTATAATGCGATCCAAAGGGTTTAGGGGCCACTTTTCTACCTGATGGCGATAGCCATCGTGATAGGCCTTAAAGGCTTCGGGATCTTGTTTAAATAAATTGTCTGCCTTTTTGCTGTTCATTGTGTAAAGCTGTTCGTTAATATAGCGAAACCGTCCACCCATTAGTTGCCCTTTCAGTCTTGCTTCAAATGTATTTGAGGGCGCAGAGTGTGGTTCTACATCATCCTCCATATCGTCTTGTTCGTTTTTGGCCAATGCTACAACTTTTTGCACGGCTTTACTTAATGCCGGTGTTGGTTTCAGTTTCTGCGCCTGCTGTTTGTTGTTGTTTTTCTTCTTTTCTATTTTGCCTTTCCGTACTTTTTTTAAGCCAGTCATTGTTTCATCTTCACTATCTAAAAACTTTGGAGCTATTGGCCCCCTGCCCTGGGGCATCGTGTTGACACAAGCAGAATCATTAGTTTTATTTTTGTTTTTCTTTTTGTTCCTCTTTTTTTTCTTCGATTTCACAATAGCCTGGCCATTTGTATTTTGTGTCGGTTTGAATTTTACTGCTTCCGATTTATTATCAAAGGCCGAAGGCACAAAAAACTTCATTTTTAAGCAATTTGTAGAAATAAATCAATAAGTGGTCAAGATTTGCTTCAACAAAAAGTAAATAAACAAATCATACGCGTGGTCCTTATGTAGAAACGACTCATGCAATATAATAAGTCATATATGGCAGCTTGTTGAAATGGTAAAATATTCACCATTCATTTGGTTTATGTCTCTGATAAAATCAACAACAGGATGGCTACAAGTGGTGAAATAGAAGTTTTATGCCACTGAATGTTAAAAATATGTATATTTTGAAGGAAAAATTATATGCGTGTTTTGAGATTAGAAAATCATTAAGAACTTGATAAATTGTCAAATATGGCAACGTTACTCACATGCTGTAGAAACCGTTATTTCTAAAATAAAATGTGAAAATTTGACCATCTTTCAATGTAATTTATCAAACGAACGTTTTCTTACGACGTCGTGGGACAGTGCTGCCATATCGCAAGAGTCTGTTTCTGTTTCTTTTTACATACTTAACTTATAAAGTTTACAGCAGTTTTTAATTATTAATGAAATTAATAATAAAATAATGTGTTTTTTAACATTATTTTATTATTACGAGAAAAATTACTGAGTCAATAGAAGAATGTGCTCCAAGTGAAACGAATCTCAAAAATCTATTTCAATTTATTAAACAAGGAACGGCGGAAGAGAAATCATGAACTGGATCTATCATAATAAATATGTACACATGTTTGTAGGTATGTATGGATATGTATGTATATTTACGTAGATATGCATGCAAATATGGATGTATGTGCATGTATTTAATAGTTGATTTTAGTTTAAAAGCAATTTTCCTTATGTATAAAATAGTGATTTTTGAAAATGATATAATATTGTCTAAAATATTACTTTATTATCTCTAGATAGATTGCAAATATCTAATATAATTTATATAAATTGTTACACAAAAATTGTTTAAATGCTACAGAGTTTTGGAAATGCCACACGATTTAAGTTCCAGTTTGGATGATGAAACTTTTCTTGCAGCAAAAGTGTTCAGTTTATTCTTTAAACTTGCATACTTGCGTTAAGCACATGCATATGTACAAGCTTTTCTATTCCTCTTTCCCCTCTCGCAAGAAAAATTTAAACTGGCATTAACATTCAAAGTATTAAGTCTTGATTGCTTCCAGCAACAATTGCTTTGTGTGTACTCAGCATATAGAATTTAACATTTATCTAAATCATATTTTTTTTGTGTTGTTTTTTTATACAACCAACCTTTGCTTTACAAACATTTATTATAACATTCCTTTAATAATTTTTAAGTTTTTTCCTTAAATATTTTATTACATTTTCTTATCAGTGGCTTCTTTTTTTTCTGAATTTTTCATATTTTGTCATTTAATAATGGTTTCCGGTTGCTAAAATAAAATTCAGCAAGACAAATTGTTGCTGTTGCCGTTTTGAGAATATTTTTAAAAACGGTAATTAAATATCTGTGAGAAGCAAAAACAAAAATGTTTGTCTGACTGTACAAATAAATATTTGTACGTTTATGCAATATGATGTATAAAATGTATAAATATATTAAGAATTATAAATATGTATACTTTGCAAAATGGATTCCTAAAGTTGTTCGTAAGAATAGTGTTTAATGAGACTTTTTCTATTTGCTAATAGGATAGGCAAAAAAAATGGGCAAAGGGATTGGCATAAATACTTGAGGTATTTTTTTTTTGGAATTTTCTTAATATGTGTACATACTAAATTGCATCCACACGCCTAATATTGTCAAATGAAAAAATTTGCCTGCAAATAGTTTCATGTAGAAATGGATTTTTTTTAATTCTCAATTTGTTTGTATGAAAATTGAACAAAATATCTTTAAATTTTCTAAGAGATTTTTTTTAGTAAAACATTCATGATTATCTGCGTTAGCAACAGTAAAAGTCCCTTTAATAATGAATTTCAATGAATTTGCAATAAAAAAAAATATATATTTTAATATATAAGTAAAATAATAATGTGGAAAAATAGTGCATTAAAAAATCTTGAACTTAATTTTAACAATATCAAAAAAAAAAAAAAATAATAACTATAAATTTCTTTTAAATATTTAAATGCAGTAATAATCCCAAATTATTTTTTTCCCTACTCGTATTTAGTTAAATATTTTTTTTTTTATTAAAAAGACATTGAATTATACATATAATGGTAAATAAAGAAAATAAAACACATGTTGATTATTGAGTTCTTGTTTCAACTTGGATATTAGTTGAACTTCTCATTTGTTTAAATGGAAATTTAACATAATATCACTACTTGTTCTAAGAAATTTTTGGCTAAAGGTTCCCTAATAGAATCCCTCAATAATAAATTTTAATGTATTTTTAATAAAAAATATTTTACTGAATAAGTAAAATAATAAATTGGGATTAGTAGTGCTTTCAAAAAATCTTTAACTTATTTTTAAAAATATCAACAACAACAAAAAAACAATTATAAAATTTTTTATTTTTGAAAATTGTTCTTTGGATTCACAAACTATTTCGCAATTGGCCTATACAAAAATTTACCGTTAGTTTTAAGTTTCTAATTGGACAGCCAAAAACCTCAAAATGTGACCTTGCAATGTTTTAAAATGTTCTTCAGAAAGCCTTGGCCTTCATTTAATAGGCTTTGCAAAAAAAAAATAATTAAAAAAATTTCTAGTAAATTATAAACAAATTTTAAAAATTCGTAATCATTCTTCTAATCTAATTAAACAATAAAGAAGAAACTTATTCTTTGAATTCACGAACGCTTTTGCAATTGGCCTATACAAAAATTTACTATTATTTTAAGTTTCTTATTAGATCGCCAAACCTCAAAATATCTTGAACAAAGAACTTTAATTGTGAAACTTGTGAATTTTAATTTGCAAGAGGGTTGTAGCGAACAAACCAAAAACAACTGACGCTTTCAAAGATAAAATTCGGCGCTCAATTGACGAGATAAGCAAAGCTTTGCTGCAAAATGCGATCCAAAATTTTGTGAAAAGAGCGGGCTTCTGCCGACGTGCTAGACGTGAACATTTTCCCGACATCATATTCCATTATTAATTCCCATATTTCTACTTTACATCGTTAACAATAAAACTGAATTTGTCAAAAAAAGTGAGTCCTTACCTTAAATTTTCCCAGCCTTTATATGTCAAATAAATAGTTTAGAAAATGTTGCAAAAAAATTTTTTAACTAAAATTAAAAAAAATTACAAAATAATGGTAAATTTTCTAATAAAAATTCAACTAGCGCCATCATGCGGCGAGCTTTGAAATAACTAATGAAATAATAAAAATAGATAATTTGGTAACCCTCTCAAAAAGCTATAAAATAAAGAAAAACAAATGGGTCACCTAGAGGCAAAAATAATTAGGGGAAACTTATATGAATAAACAGAATAGCGGCATAAACACATTTTCCATACAAATTGGCACAAAAAAGCAGCCTCAGAAAGCAGTGGTGAGATATAATCTATTTTATTTTGAGAGCGTTTTTTCTTATGCTCTCACATATAAATAAATATTCTCTCAAAAATGTTACCATACTTTCTATCAATTTCATACATTTTGTAAACAAAACTACAAAGAAAAATAAGCACAAAAGAAAATAAAACAAAAATTAGGGAGAATTTGAAGTTACTGCCGACGATGTTATTATGGGCTTTATTATTTGGGAAGTTGCAGACTTTATTCTGTTTCATCATTATGTCTTAAGGTAGAGGTCCATAGCTCGCTTTTTGCGCGTTACGCTTTCTATGCATCTGTCAAAAAAGTATAATCAATGCAATAGTATGTGACAAGTTACATTGCAAAAAGCGCAGAACGCGTAGGCGCGTTCAAAGCAAAAAGTAGGTAAACTTTCTACTTTTGTACGAATTACAAGCACCATGAAAGAAAGTCAGCTGTTCTTGAATGCTAAAGATGTTAAATAATACTTTATTTCTTAAGTTATTGATAAATATTATTTTGCCGTGGATAATTTTTTTCTGTTTTTTTTTCACTTTTCTCAGTAACAAATTTTGCATATTAGTTATCGATTACTTTTACGTACTGAGTGTCATCTCCGCTAAATCTGTATTAAATAGCTGCTTAGAAAAGTTATTGCTTAAGCCAATAATGTGCATTCATTTATATGTAATTTTCAATTTACTTACATTAAAGTCAACAACAGCTGACAATCTGCTGGAATAGCCCTGGCCGAGTTCTTCTCAAGACTATCTTTTAAAATGCTGAATAAATAGTCAATGTCTTGTCGCGGTTCGAAATTGCTCAGGGTCAGAAGTTTTAATTTTTTAAATGTGGTTTCAAAAAACCCACTTAAATTTCGTTCTAAATACAACGGCCGTACCCAAAACCTTTTCTTTTTTGAAATTGTTCATAGGCATTTTTTGCACATAAAATTAAATATACAAACTCGACTAACTCCACAAATTCTTTTAAAAACTCGATTTCACTCTCCATTTTTTCTTTATAAGTATTTATAAACAAACGCACACAGCTGATCAAAACAAAAATAAAATGGCGCATGAAAAGCAGTGCATTTAACTCAACGCGAACAAAGTATAGAATGAAACAAGAGGATGAAACGCGTGTAAAGCATAACGCGCAAAAAGCGAGCTATGGACCTTTACCTTAAATGTTTAAATAAGTAAATGAATGCAATGATCAGACGCGTTTCATTCACTATAAATTATAAATGTGTAATTGTAATGATTTCATTTATGTATGTATATGCCCACACATAGATATACAAATACATATACATACTTGCGAGTATGTATGTATATAATTTTTTTTAATTTTTTTGATTGTTTTTTATGTCTAAAAACTGTCAACTGTGTTTGTAGGTTTATATAACACAAAAGTGAAAATATGCAACAACATTCAAATTACATGTTGGCATACAAACAGTAAAGCAGGAAAAAATAGCATCCCAGCTATTATAAGATTTTCGAAGAAAATCCAGATGAAGAGAATCGTAGAAACTTAATCTACACTTGACAAATTTTAAATAATTGTCCTAAAATACATTTCCGCTCATGCGATTAGACCCACATAAAATTTATTATTTAGCAGCCAACTTTTGTAAATACGAGATTGAGTATTTTTCAGAGCTCAGGGTGTGTAGCAAGTTTCGTAAGCGCAGAAGCTCGTTAAATATAATCAGGCCTGTCACAGAAATCGATCGAAATTGTTTTCATTACGAATTTTCATTTCGATCGATTTTGTTTTACCTTCTCCAGATTTCGATCGATTTTGTTCAATACGAAAAAGCAGCAATTCGATTGTTTTTAATTTAATTGTGGCAATATTGGGCAACGAAAAACAAAAAAAAAAGAAATGGTTATTACAATAGAAAAACAAAATATGAAAGGCACAACATTTTTTTTTAACATGAAGTGAACAAAATTTAAAAATTAATATACGAAATGTCTGCAATAACGGCAGTTTGTGGTGCGCAGGGACATCAAGACTTTACCGGAAAATTACGGGAAAGGCGATTGAGGGATGCTTCAGGTTCACTTTCATGTTCAAACGCAGTGTATATGTTAAAGTTTTATTTATTTTTATTTGACTGAACAGAATACATATTTCACTTTCTACGATGCTGCATTTTTCCTTAAGACTTAAGGAAATTTTATAATTTGTAAAAAAAAAAATTAAATAATACAAAAAATATTTTAAATAAATTGTTGAAAAACATTTGTCTTTATTGAAATAAGTTGTTTCATACAGACAATTCCGAGCATTAAATTTAAAGTGGTTTCATTTCGAGCATATTCTTCGTTTTTCGTTTTCTGAAGAACCCAATTACGGTATTGAAATCATTTCGATCGAATTTGGATTCTGTGACAGGCCTGAATATTAAATTGTAATGGGCGTAGCTCTGACCCTTTTTTAACTTCGAGATTATGGCGTTACGACAGCCCAAGGTGTGTGCTAAGTTTCGCAGCAAACGGTTAAGTTAAAGATCATAAAATGAAAAATAAAAAGTTACTGGGAGTGTTTCCGCCCACTTTTTTTGTCAACGGGACTAAATGGCAGCTATACCATTTCAGAAAAAAATAATTAAATCATTCTAAAAGCTATTGTGCTTTGAAGTAAAAAAACATAAAAAAAATACAGATGAAGGCTAAAGAGAACTTGTTGATATATCCAGCTGTGCTATATATTGCAACTCGTCTGTATTTATGTTTTCTTATGCATGCAAATGCAACCACATTTTGTCTCATGCATTTTGCTACAATTATTACTTTTTCTGTGAATAAATTCATATTAATATTTTGAAAACCTCAGCAAATTTTAGAACATTGTTGCTTGCAAAGAACATGTACTCGTACGAGTACTTCTTTCTGCTCATCATTTAGCAGCGATTGCAAAATGATCAAATTGAGTAATTTTTTCTTTTAAAATCAGTTTTCATCTAACTGAGCTGGTGTCAAGAACGTTAAATTTTAAATTTTTAATTACTAATAAAATATTGACAATGAAAATATGTACATATGTATGTAGTATGTGAAAGTGTTTTAAATAATTTTTGAAAAGTGAAAAAAAAACCAAAATTGAAAACTGAAAAAGGGATTTTTATAGCCAAAAACTGCACAGTGATTAAAACGAAAGGTAAGTGATAAAATAAGTGATATATCAAATATATAAATTGTTGAGGACTTACTCTTGCAAAGTGTTTTAATTTTAAGCCTTCTTACATTTGTATGCAACGCGTTTTATTTGTACTAAAAATTATATTCGAAAATTCCTAAAGCTTTGCGCATTCCACAGGTGTCAGTTTTCTTTTAAGCTTTAAAACAATTTAAAGCAAAATGGATGTTTGCATGAAATTAAATTGAATGCAACTGTTTCTCTTTGCTAAGTCCTAATTTGCACTATGTAAGCAGCGATGCCAACTATTTGTAACCCAAACGCGCTATTCACCTTCGCAAAACGCGCTAGAACGCGCTAAGTTACAGCATTGTCAACTATTTATAGCCAAAACGCGCTAATTTCCAACGCGCTAAATTAAATTTTAATAAAATTCCATGTATTTACATGTGTATTAGTATATACAATTGATCTTTTTATAATATTGTTTCTTCTAAATTATATCCTAAACAATTAAAATCATTTAATACAGAATCAGAATTGCCTTCCAAATAATCGAAATCCTTAGTTTTTTATTTTATTTGTCAAACTTTGTAACAACTTATAGGTATGTATATAAATTGTCGAATAGTTTTGCGATTCAAATGCTTTTTGCACTTCAGCTAGAATAGATGCTTAATAAGTTATATAAATTTTTTTGATCACGAATTTTCATGAAATTTCAAAATATTTGCCATTTACAGTATTAAAATGCGTTTTTAATTCTAACCACAGTCAAGGGCGACAGCTGAATTATTATTAAATTTAAAAAATGTTATGAGTTTTGAATACTATAAAATTGTTAAATTTATGGAAAGAAAAGTAAAAATAATATTGAATTGAAATGATACTGGCTTTATTCAAAACGCGCTAATTTAGCGCTTTTTTAGTAAACGCGCTAAGACTAAAAAAGCGTGTTTGGCATAGTTAAAACGCGCCAAATCTAGCGCGAAACGCGCTAAATTGGCATCGCTGTATCTAAGTCTTATTGCTAAGCTGATTAGTTTGTTAGGAGAAAGGGACGAGGGGAAAAAAACGTTTCTGTTACCTCGTCTCTCTTTCTCCTTCAAACTAATCACCTTAGCAATAAGACTTGCATAATGTAAACTAGGACTAATAGAAGTGATGGAAAAGAGAGTTATTTGCTTCTGCACGCCTCCTTTTAATAAAAAGAAAAATTTCCTGCAACTAGTTTCTTAAAAAATTTCATGTGGAAGATTAAAAATGTTTATGATCTGCAGGAAAATCAGTAAATTAGTGAAGTGAATACTTTTTAAACTCAAGACTATCCTTCCTATATAGTGTTAGAGCTGGCAAACTATCGATAGTACTATCGATAGTATCGATAGTTTGGTTTCCATTAGACTATCGATAGCTTTTTCTCGATAGCGATACTATCGTTGAAAAAATTATTACCAAATCGGCAATAAACTCGATAAAATTTAACATATTAGTTTTCTTTTATTGAAAAAACATATAAATAAATATCGCTCATTTAGTAACTCCACTGAGTTGTATGTAAATTGAAAATTAAACCCATTTTTTTTTTCAAAACTAGTTTTTTGAGTTCTGACGTTGTTTAAATAAATGAGCGATATGTGTTGAAAAATGAAATTCAACATTCCTATAGCATGTTCGAGGTTTGCTCTCTCATTCACGATTCGCGTGAGTATTGATTGAACTATAAAAAAAATTTGTTTCATTCTGAATCTTGCTGAATTTTTTGATAACAAATTACCGCTAATTTATCTGAACTGGCTATCAAAACAAAATTATTACATACATAAATATGCAGTTGTAAACATAAAACAAAACAACCTAACCTAACCTAACCTAATTTTGTTATCCCTTTATATAAATCAAAAAGAACTATCAAACCGAATCACGAATGCGTTATGTGAACGGCGTGATTTGCTATCGTGATTCAGAGACCGAATAAAGTGGTTACCGTGTGAACAAAATTATACAAATAGTAAAATAATTCGATACTATCGATAGTATCGATAGTTTTCCAACAAACTATCGAAAATATCGAATGGCGTGACTATCGATAGTTTGCCAGCTCTAAATAGTGTGGCAAAAAAAAAATGTAGTCACGATATTCTAAAAACCGTAAGTTTGAAAAATATTCACTTGACTAATTTACTGATTTTCCTGTAGATCATAAACATTTTTAATCTTCCACAGCTCTCTTTATTTTAAATAAAATTGAATTTTCCTTATGAAATTTTTTAAGAAATTAGTTGCAGAAAATTTCTTTTTTTTTTTAGTATAGAGTAGTAGGCATGCAATTCCATATTTGAGCAAATGACCAGCAATCTTCTCAAAGAAGTGTTTTTTGCCTAAATCCAATTTTTTTTGGCTTTAGCCAACATCTATAAATTCAATAATTTTTTTTAAGTATCTCGTCCATGGTTTGGGATGACTACCTAACTCATTTAGCGATTACTGTTAAGTAAATAACAGTGGTCTGTTAGTTGCAAAGCAAGCTACATAAAATGTAACAGAGGACTGTTATTTATTTAACAGTAGTTCCTAAATAGATTAGGTAATCCCTCGTTGTTAGCTAAATTTATTTGTACACGAATAATTCTTAAAATGTAAAAAAATTACAGAAAAGTACACAGAAACATTTCTTCTTCTATTAACAACTTTAATAAAAAAAAAAAATACAAATAATCAATTAAAAATTAAATTGTCTGAATCAATCTTTTTGATCAATTAAATTTTTAAAGCAAAGATTAAATGACTCGGTTAAGATTTTAATAAACTTTTAATCAATTAAATTTATAAAAAAAAAATTTTAACTGACTCAATTAAATTTTGATATGATTATTTGTATTTTTTTTGTTTCAGTTAAAGGTGTTAATAGGAGAGCATTTTTTTTCTGTGTAGGAATAAGTATATAAAAGGTTAATTCAGCCTTTTAACTTTAATTCCAAGATCTTTACAAGACTTAAATTAAAAAAAAATCTTTTCAAATTAACATGAGTGTTAAAGACTAAAAGCCGTTGCACAAGTAACGTTTCCTTTTGCAAATTCTTGAATTTGAAGGAGAGAAGAGCAAAGAGAATGTGAGCTTTTTCCCTTCTCTTTTAGAAAACACAAGACTTTACAAACTAAACTTTACATGTGTAAAAGCCGCGTAGTTTTAAGTTTTACTGCCAGTTTATAGAAACCATGTAAAAATTCTCTCAAAAACAAAGCACTCAAATTTGATTTTGTTTTCAATATAAATAGGCGAACGAGAATTTTTACATGGCTTCTATAAAGTGGCAGTTGTAGTTATGTAAGGAATTCCACTCAATCTTTTATTTTTTTGTTGAACTCCAAATTTTCATTCTGAAATGCCAGTTCATATTTTGAGGCAGCCAAATTACATGTGATACTTTTTAAGCAGCACTTTACACCAGCAGAAGGCCGCTATACCTTCATTATCAGAGTTTATGTGTTTGCTGCACTGTGTGTGTGGTGTTAGTTAATGCAAGAATAAATTACAAAAATCTTTTAATAAATTGTATTACTATGAATCAAAACAAATCACATACTCCATTTGCACTGAAAATTTTTTTTTTATATAAAATAATTTTTTTTTATATGAAAACTTTTCAGTGGAAATGGAAGTATTACAATTTATTGAAAGATTTTTTTTTTTAATAAAAGCTTTAATTTACCATCAATAGCACGGTGCTAGTTCAAAAATGTAACAAGCCGGGGATCCGACTTGTAAACCTAATTCGAATACGCTGAATTCAGTGGTACTAACCTTTTTGTAGGTTAGCTCTAGTTTGAAAAATAATTAAGATTGAATACTTGGTTAAAAATACCTAAAAATTGCAATCTTTCCGAATTTTATAACATTTTATATCTATTAAAAGTATATTTATTAAAGATGCACATGCGTCATGAAAAAAAAATTTTGAAAAAAAT
This sequence comes from Nowickia ferox, assembly GCA_936439885.1. Lineage (NCBI taxonomy): Eukaryota > Metazoa > Arthropoda > Insecta > Diptera > Tachinidae > Nowickia > Nowickia ferox. Next base: position 16,427,818 of record OW387027.1, read on the forward strand.
TATAAAAAAAAATTAAAAATTGTCAAATTAAAGAAATTAATTTTTTGAAGAAATTTTTTTTCCAAAAATTTCCAGTTTGTTTTCAAAAAGTCTCCAATTTGTTTTCAAAAAGTTTTCTTGTTTTTTCAATCGATATATGTATGTATATCGATATAAAGGTTAATAAATGGTAGAGAATTGGGAAAATTGCGATTTTAGGTACTTTTAACAAAGTTTTCAACCTTAATTATTTTTTAAACCACAACAACTGAAATCAGCGTATTCGAATTAGATTTATACATGGGTTTGATCATTGGTTTGTTACAAAAATGAACTAGTGAACGAGTTCAACCCAAGTCTAAACCTATTTAAATTACATGGGTTTGATGATTGGTTTGTGGCTAAAACGAGCGACTGAAAGAGTTCGATACAAGTGTAATAAAAACCCGGCAAGTGTTTGCAAATCCATCATACACATACATACATATTTAATTTATATGCAAAAAGAAAATGTCCTTGCAACAAATAATATTTTCTATTAAATCACGCACACCAAAAAAAAAAAGAAACACTTTTTAACTCTCACTTGTCAGCCCAAGAATATTGACACATACTTTTGGATAGTAAATAATAAAAGAAAGCGAATATATGACCAGATACGAGAAAAAAATATATTATGCTGCACTCTAAATATCGGTTGGAAAAACAAATTTATTTTGCAACTTTAAAATTTTACTGCTTGCTTGATAATCGTACATTTATACGGCACAGTGGGAACAAATGAAGTAACTGAGTGTTTTTTTTTTGTTTGAGTTTTTGTTAAAACCACATATCTAGTTTTGAGCTATGAAAACAAACAGCTGTTTAAAAAAAAAACACCTTGGAAAAAATTAAGCTTTTTTTCTTTCAATCGTTGGCTATAAGAGTATTTACAGAAATTTAATGGTAAAAGTTGAGCCAACTACATATCTGTGCCAAAAAGGAAAAAGTGCTTAAGTCGAGATAAGCTTATTTTGAGTTAATGGTACCTCCATAATCTGCATACTTAGAGGTACCTCTGGGCAAAATCTCAATTAATTTGTGTGAGTTTTGAGGAAGTTATAGCACTATGACTTGTGGCTTATCTTTTTTAGACTTCTAATCTCATTTTGAATAATAGCTTAATTTAGTTTATACTTGGGTATATTCCAACTTGAATGTATTATTTACACTGTGTAGAACGATGTTTACTTAAAAAATAATTTTCCCAATTTAACTGTAAAAGAAATGAATTTCTGGAAATCGACTTGAACGCTTAAAAGTGCTCTCCTGCAAAACAGTAAAATATGACTTAAGCACTTGTTCCTTATTGCCACAGATATTACTATAATCTAGCACATTTATTTTTAAAGTTTTCTTTTTTGGCTTTGTTTGAATTTATTTGATATTTGATTTGATAGCATAAGAAAAAAAAAATTTGCTAACGATTGTAAGCCACTGTGCAAGAATGTTTGTAGAAGGACAAACATAAAAAACGATATGATACTGAGGTTCTTATGATAAGTATGCAAATTAGGCCAAAAACTACAACAACAACAAAATAAATTCGAATAAAAGGAAGTAGGATGAAAAGCAACAACAATGGCACGCTAAAAAAAAGTAATATAGTTTGCATAAAAATACAAACGAAATGCGGGTAAGGAATTTTACGAAATGTGCAATAAAATGATTTTTAGGATTAGAGTTTTCTTTTTTTAAGTACAGGGTGGGCCAAATATATACAAAATGGAAATTTTTTTACACCAAGTATGAAAAATAATGTCTCTTAAATGACCACCGTTTTCAGCTTCGCACTGATGAGCGTTTATGATTATGAGTGATGAAGCTCATTTTCATTTGAATGGCTTTGTTAATAAGCAGAACTGTAGGTTCTGTGGTTCTGAAAATCCAAGAGCCATTCATCAACGCCAACTGCACTCCATTAGGTGTACAATATGGTGTGGGATCACATCTGAAAATATCATTGGGCCTTACTTCTTCGAGAATGAACATGGAAGTGATGTAACCGTAATTGAGAGCGGTATCGGTTTATGATAGAAAATTTTTTACGTCCTGCTCTTGAAAACAGACCTGGTATGTGGTTTCAGCAGGACGGAGCCACTGCCCGAGACACAATGGCACTTTTAAGTCAAATTTTTGGAGAATAATTTCCAGAAATTCGGAAATAATTTGGCCCAGCGCGATCGCCAGTTTTGACAGCACCCGACTATTTTCTTTGGGGTTATTTGAAGGAGCGAGTGTATGTGAACAAGCCAGAGATAATCCTTGAACTCAAGGCAAACATTGTTGCAGAAACTTGGACGCTACAGCCACAAATTTTTAAAGATGTTATGGAAAATGCTCTAAAACGAGCCCATCAGTGCGAAGCTGAAAACGGTGGTCATTTAAGAGACATTATTTTTCATACTTAGTGTAAAAAAATTTCCATTTTGTATATTATATAATCTGAGAAACAAAACATACAAAAATTAATAAACGAAAAAGTTATTAAACTTTTAAACCCCATGGTAAATGTTGGCCCACCCTGTATAAAAGATTCTCTGGTTTATTTATTCTATTGCTGAGATTTCAAGTGCCAATTCGCTTCCTTCAAAGTTTAAAATGGCCTAATAATATGGCATTGATTGAAGTGTTGCTTTTTTTCTCCTATTATTCTTCTATGCCTTGAACATACAAATTGTTAGTCACAAATCGCTTAACAATTGTCTGTCTATTTGTCTCTTACTACGGCTGTCTGTTTGCCTGTCTGTCTTGACGGTCTTGTCGTACTGTACCCATATGCTTGAATAAACATTTAATGAGGTTTTAGTTCAATTTACTAAGCATTTTATTGTTATCAATGTATGTAGATACTTTTTTCGCTTCTCTACTTTCTTCGAAAATGGAATAGTGAAAAGGAAAAAGAAAAATAAAAAAAATATTTCTGGGAACAATTTATTTATTTTTTTTTTTGATAAATATGTATCCAGGCAAACAGCTAGACATTAAAATATAGAGTCGTGTCCAACAGTTCATTTTGAACTAACTCGTTTGCGTTCGAATCAAAAATTGTTTCCAACCCATTTAATTTACATTGACGTTTTTGGACGGGCTTGTGTCCAACACAAATGTCAAAATTAACACCACTACTATCAAAATCATGTTTTTGAGTGACTTCTTGAGTTTGACATTAAGCTACATGGATTAATGCCTACAATTCATTATCTGTGTTTCGCTGATCTGTGCGGTCTTCTTCTTCTTCTTCTTATTCTTCTGAAGCAATTCGAGAAATTCAGGATTTTCGTAGAAAAAAAAAAACAAAATTGGCATTTTGCACTATTTCCTTCAACGTCTAAGGCCCATTATTCTAACTTGGCGTTACTTAAAGCTGGGATTTTAATGGATGTATAAAACCTTTTTCATAATTACAACTTTACTTTAACAAAGAGTGAGTGACAAGTTGAAAAAGGCAGCAAGTTCACCCCATGGATAAAAAAAAAACAAGATGGCGCTCTTAGCCGTACAAAAAAATTGTCTAGTGAGCATCTACGTCATCCTAGAATACCAATAAGTGTTTAGTGTAAAAAGTGTGTGAGAGAGAGAGAAAGCACATTTCACACACAAATGTATGTATGTACTTTGTTTACAATACATATGCTATGTCTACGTCACGAGCAGAAAGTAAAATAACGGAACTGTGCATTGCGCAATGTTATTTTTTTTTTTTTTGATTCATAAGTTCACCCTGCCTGTCACTTTTATCTTGATGTTCAGTTATTTGAAGTTGCCACATTTTCATAAGTTGCCATACTTTCTATTTTATGAATGACAGCCAAATTGAAGTTTATTTATTTGAACAAAATATGACACAAAACAAAAAAAAATTAACAAAAAATTTATTTAATTGGCTAGTTGTAGTCAGTGTTGCCGCCGAGAAACTTCAAAAAGTGGCACAAATAGTATAATTTTCAAAAAAAATTATCAAAAAAAAAGGTATCATATTTTTAAAAAAGTATCAAACGTTTAATAACGCTTTTTATTTAAAAAAAATAGCTTGAAGTAAAGTAAAAAATAAACATATAATAAGTAATACAATGTAAAAAAACATACATATTCATGTTAAGTAACAAAACAAAATAAATAACATAAAAAAATTCAATAAAACATAAAATCTAAAAAACAATTGTAGAACACTTTTGTACTTATTTTCTTGTAAATTTTTTCCTATATTTTTCTATTAGCTCTGTGCTTGGCAGCCAATCTTCTAGCTCATAATCAATCAAATTAAGTGCTGAAAGCCTCTCGTCACAAGTTTCAACTTTGAGCCTATTTGTGACTTTATTTTTCATTAGGGAAAGTTTTGAAAAAATACGCTCGGCGCAGGCACACTACTGTGCGGCAACGTAAATATATAAATGACAAATTTATATAAATTGGGAAACAAGGGCTCGTCCTAGTTTACCCCAAAACTCCTCAGCATCAGTTATTTGAAAAATATGTTCATAAGATTTCTCTTTTGCTGCGGCTTCAATGATTGGAATTCGGTCACAAATTCATCTGGGTTACTTATTACATGACTAAATTGGGAAATGAGATCAAAGTAGTCGATTTCAATATTTGATTTAATAATCGCAGGATCTAAGAACTTCAGAGCACTTGGCCTCTTATCATTGAGATCAATTCTAGAGGGTATTTGAGCACAGAGTCTTAATTACAGCGTAATTTTGTACCCTCAAAAGCTGTGTTGGATATTGCATGTTTTCGCGGTTTTCTCTTTAAAATATAAAAAGTGGCAAAAGTAGCACAGCGTTGCAAAAGGTATCATATTTGGTATCAATAAAGAAAAGTATCAAAAAAGGGGCAAGGCGCAAAAAAGTATCATTTTGATACTTTAGTATCACAAACGGCAACACTGGTTGTAGTAATGAAAAAATTTTAAAGTCCACTTTATAGTTCACATTTGCAAACTTAGAATTCAATATCCCTCCAAAATGTCATATATGCATTTTTGCTTCGAAGTACATTTTAAATAAATCTTAAAAAAAAACTTCAATAAATATTTAATAAATATAACATAAATTTATACTAATCGAGATTAGTACAACTCTAAATTAAAATGTTGCATTATATAACAATATATTTTAATTAGTCCAAAGAACTATATGGCTTAGGCCACTTTCATAATTAAGGGCCACATATCGATCATTTACTTAAACAATGTCCTCTTAAAAAAAAAAAAGAAAACTAGTTTGAAGAACGATATGAAGATTCATTCTGCATCATTAACTCAAAAATGCAATCCATTGAGATATGACGTTGTTTGAGTAAATGAGCGATATGTAGGTACATATCGTCGCTGTTTTAACTAACAGACCTAACTGACATTTTTTTGAAAAAATTAGTTAAGTGCTTTACTAGACTTTATAAGTCATAATACACCTTGTCTACAATTTTCATGACTGTAAGCATTACTGTTGTGTCCATATCGTAAAAAGATTTCAGACGCAGCCATAAGAATGAATGTATAAAACCATAAAAGCTGCTCCCTGTTAAATTTTCAAATGTTAGTTAGGTCAGTTAAGGCTCATTTAGCCGGCTGTAATGTAATGTAACTGTAAAGTAGGAAACAGCTGATCGATATTTTTGTAAGAAAAGTAGGTTACGTTACATTACATCTCTATAACCATTTCCATTACTTTTCACATAACAATATCGATCAGCTGTTTTCTACTGTTGCAGTTACATTACATTACAGTCGGCTAACTGAGCCTTTAGTTAAATCAGCGACGATATGTAAGTTATTAAAGACACAAACCGCTTGTCAAAGACACATCATCTGTTGTGAATACTGCATTTTTAGGTTACACTCCCAATACTCGTATAATTTCCGAAAGCATTTTGATTGCTTCGTATGATTCGTTTTGTTCGAGAATCTTTTTTGGTACGCTCCGCTAATTCTACCTTAAGTATTAGCTTGCGATAATCAAAAACTTCATTGACTGTTTGATGCAGTGCTGCCCAAAATTTATTTTCCTTAGTATTGGTGAGAGGCAAAAAAAAGACGGCTTATCCGTATGCAAAGTTTACTTTGCAAAGTCTTGAGGAGTTTGTAGAAAAGAAAGAGCTCCCATTCTCTCACAAAGTAAAATTTGCGTGTGGAAAAGCCGGCAAAAGAATATCTCACTGAGTATGTAATTTCTTGAATACACAACGAAAAAACTGTTGTTACTTAAGGATAGTACATTTATGATTTCATTGCATAAAAATCTTTCAACAAATTGGAGTACGATAAATCAAAATAATTCACATATTCTAGTTTTATTGCAAAATATTTATATAGAGCTGATTTTAACACCAATTGACACCACACAAACACACGGGATTAAGCACAAGAACGCTGTTGATGAAGGTGTGGCGGCTTTCGAAAACAGCATGTTGTTCCATTCTGCTAGTGTTTGTCATAATAATATACAAATTCTCTTTAGTGCAATTTACGAATACGAATTTTAGCCTAATCGAATCGTAAACAAATTCTCTTTTGTATAATACTTTTATCAAACTTTTTTACACAATTACTGCCTTATTTATAAAATTTTAATGTTGTTTTATAAAGGGTTTAAAAAGCAAATTATGTACGGAAATCAGTTTTATAAACCTTGTATAAATTAACAATATTGTTCAGTAAAATATTTCTTAGTTTTTTAAAATACATTGAAATTGATTATAACAGATCGCCAGGGAATCTTTATCCTTTAATGTAAAAAGAAATACCCAATAAATCATGCAAAGAAACATCAACTAATATTAATGATACTAGTACGACCAGTATTACTTAAATAAAAATTGTTTAACAAAATTTCTATAATATTTACAATCATATCTTTACTTTATTGCAATAGTTCTATAATATTTATAACAATATTGCTCCTTTCTTGCAACACAGGCATAACTCATAAAAGCCAAAATTAAGGAAAATAACTTTAGAGTTTTCAGTTTACATACAAATTAATGGCCTGTTTCACGATATCGAAAGAAAACAAAAATTAAGATATGAAAATTTGTTTTGCTTTCAATAAAAATTATAAGTCGAAAGTTTTCTTTCGATATCGTGAAACAGGCACTAATAAAATAAACTTATTGCAAGAGAAGAAATTAAAAAAAAAATTCTTGCAAGAGATGAGTGTCAGAGCACGACACAAGTTTTCTTGCTCAATGCATTAAACACATTCACCACAGCAGGCTACATGAACACACGACTTCAAATGCCGCTAGCAGCATTTGTCGCTTCGTAGCTAGCTACTTAATTATTTTGGAGACGGCAGCAGCACCATCTGCACCTCATATTTAAGTATAAGTACATAGTTTAGTATTGCCACCTTCAAATATTTCGCATTTATAAAAATTAAATTACTCTTTCAAAATGTACTTATATGACGTAAAAGTATAAAAATGAATCAATTTATGCTTTACATCAATTTTTGGATATTGTTTCTGTTAAATAACATGAAATAATTGTACGATATTATTTATTCAACATTTTGTAGTATACTGGCAACACTGAATTTTCTCATTGTAGCCAAAGAAATAGAAGCTAGTTTAATTGGACTACAACGACAAAATCAGCATAGACAACAACCTGCCGCCCTGTTGCCTTACTGTCTTCAAAAGAATCACTCTCATATAAACATGTGTATTCTATCCTTGACATTTTGTAGTTGGTAGCTTGCTGTGGTGAATGTGTTTAATGCACAAGTTTCGATTTTGAATAAGAGAGAGGGAGAGAGATAGAGAGTGAAAGAGAGATGAGAAAAAAATATTTAGCCTTTGCATACATAAAGTCTCAATCAGAGGTGTCATAACCATAACCATAACCATAAAAAACAGCCGTTCGAACCAAACTAATGGGCAACACTGTATTTGATTATAGGTGACTCACCATAATGCCATAACTCTCACCATAGAAACCAATTGAATTTTGGTTTGGTTATGGCTATGGCATTATGTCTATGTCACGTCTAATTTAAGCTTAACTCTTTTGTTCTTTCTTTCAAAACTGAAGCCAGAAAACTTGAGGTGTGTGAACCAGGTGTGTGTATTTATGACAAAATTATTTTGCATTTTGTGAGTTATGACTACTTTGCAAATAAACGACCAGTATATGTATCTTTTACAGCTTTCAGGTATCATCCTAGCAAAGAAAATTCATCGCTTTCTTGGAAAACTCACCGTTGTGAATCAGCCACTACATCGCAGTCACGTGATTATATGTGTGTGTTGGAGACAAAAAAATAAAAAATAATATTTCCTAAAGGATTTCTTTAAACACTCGCACATATACAATTTATATTTCATGTGATGTGACGTAGTGGAATATTCCTGACGTTGCAAAAGTCATCTATAACGAGTTCATCGCTTGGGCAGAGAGTTCAAAGATAAAGAAGAAAATATTGAATAAGAAAATTATGTGTGTGTGTGTGTGTGAGTGATTTTCTTTCTCTAAAGGATTAAATTAAAAAAAAAAATATTTTCATAGTGTAACCTCCTGCCATTTAAAATGGCAGGTGTTAAGCTTTTGCATTTAATATTTGAAATAAAATAATATAAAATTATTCATTTTTACTGTACAGCAGTTGGAAGTAAAGCGTGCCTGCAGATTAAATAAATATTGGATGCAATAAGTCAAAGGTATGTAAAGTAATATGTAATGTAAATAGTTTAGTTACATTTTTTGGCAAATAAAGCTTAATTTACAAAATTAAGAACTTAATAATTTGGAAAATTAATTTTTTTTATAGGTCTACAGTAGATCTGGTTGACTCCATACAAAAAAAATAAAAAATCCCAGTCACTGCTTAGGATACCAATAGGATATTTGAAAAGCGATTCTAAATCGGCAATACAAACATTACCTACGAATAAAATATAAAGCCCCAAAAAATTAAATAAAGCGCAAATAAACTCAAGATGAAATAAAGCCTCTTTAATTTTATTGGGCCTTATCTCATTTTCTTATTTGGGCATTATTTCTTTGGGCCTTATTTTATAGCGCCTATAGTTTAATAAGGACTTCCTTGCGGCTTGGAAAAAAATTAACGATTTAAAGGGAAGTAACCTAAATGGCAGAAAAGCATTGTATTGCTATTTTGTCTAGTGAAAGGGTACTTTCTTGTCCACTTTTTCGAAGAGAAAACTTGGAACGTTAAAATATCCCACAAAAATATTACTCGTAAGATTTTAAGTAAAATTAATAAGCACATCTCATATCTAAAATAGAAAGTTTTCATGGTTTCATATCCCAATTCAGCATAATAATGTCTTCAATCCCACTGTAAAAAAAAACCAGAATTAAAGCTTCAAAACGCCTTAAGAAGAAGTCGTCAGAACCATGCTATTCTTTCTTGAGTTGATTGTTATATTTTGTTACCACTTCTTGTTATTTAGCGTTTACTAATACATATTTTTATTGCTTGAAAACAAAAAAAAAAGCAGCTCCACGGGAAAATTGTTCATGCAACTCTAGTATTCTAGTATTTTGCTATCACTACATACTAGAGATGAGTGCGTATCGAATTTTTCCAACACCAAACAACCCGAACACGTATACTAAGATGCCAAACACGTACGAAATGCGCACGGGAAAATTTCTCTCGACACGATACTGCACAACACGCACGAAATCAAATTGAATAATAGAAAGAAAAAAAAATATTTTATATTCAAATAAATACATATATTTTTTTAATTTAAGAAATTTAAGCTTAAGTCACCCATGCAGTATCAACAAATTTGCTGGTTTTGCGTGTGCGACGATAATAAATATATATGAGAGTGAGTTTCGAAGTCAACTATTTTGCTTTTTCAGTTACAATTTTATTTTACCTGAAAGTTCACAAATATTTTTTTTTTAAATAGGGGAAGAAGGAATGAGAAAAAAACTTCGAAATAGGGCTGAATGCTATAAGACACCAAAAATTCCCACCTCAAAAAAAAAAGACTTTGCAAATTGAGTTTTATGTGTGAAAAAGGGCTTTAAGAAAATGAGGAAGTTTAAACTAGAACCGAACCTTGAAGTTTATTAAAAATTTCAGAGAAACAAAATTATTTACTATATTGTAAGAATTAATTAAATTTACCATAATATCTAAAGTTATAATGAATTAAAAGTTTAAACAATTTTGTTGGTTGGTGCAATTTTAACTGCCAAATATGACAAATACGAGTATATACGATAATGGGGAAATCTCTTAAATCAGAACAGGGCAGTTTAATTATTTAGGTATAGCGCGACAAAGCGACATATCGAGCCTTTGCTGCCAGAGCATCGCAAACCAACACATCGGCCTTTTCTAGAAGACATCTTTACTTCTTCTTTCCCCGCTGGCGTAACGACAATTTGCTTGGTGTGTGTGAAACAACAGACTGTTATGTTTAACAGAGCTCTGTTAACACTTGTTAAAGAACTCTGTTAGACATCAAAAAAATTTTAGGCTAAAATTTGTACCCAAAAAGAAAGAAGAAGCAGATTTTACTCACAAAATTATTACAGTGACGGTATAAAAAAATAATAAGTAAGTATTAGGTGTTTTTTATTGAGGTATAGAACTTTAAGTTGGCATCACTTTTTTAACTGGCGGCCATTTTGTCAGCTGTCAAGTGATTAATATTTAGTTTGGTTTGCCATTTCATCATGAACAGGTTGACAAAAGAACAACGCTTGCAAATCGTGCAAATTTATTTCGAAAATAATGGTTCAGTTCGCGAGGTTTACCGCAAGCTCCGTCCATTTTATGGTCGACATAATCGTCCATCAGAGCAATTATGGAATGGACCTGTCAATTGGCCACCAAGATCGTGTGATTTGACACCATTGGATTATTTTCTTTGGGGATATGTGAAGTCGCTCGTCTACGCCAACAAACCAGAAACGTTAGGGGACTTGGAAGCCAACATTCGTGGCGTTATTGCCAACATACGGCCCCATATGCTCGAAAAAGTGGTTGAAAATTGGACCTGTAGAATTGGCTTTATTCGAGCCAGCCGCGGCGACCACATGCCCGAAATCATATTTAAACGTTAATGGCATAAAATTATCCTTCCAATAAAGCCAAATTGATGGACATTAAAACGATTTTCTTGTGTTTTATTTCAATTCGAAGTTCTATACCTCTAAAAAAACACCCTGTACATATTTGAAATCTATTAAAAAAACTGCTGTGTGAACGATTTTAAATAAAATTCATTTCAAGTTCATTTTAAATTTCATGACGAAGAGGATAAGCAGTTTTATTTTTAATAGATTCTAGCATTCATTTACAAAAAAAAACTAAGCACACATTAATACAGTCATTCATATTTACCCGTTTCTTTGATTTTTTTTTGTAAGTTAAAGTAAAATATAAAAGAAAAAATAGTATTTTATGACTTAATTTAACTTAAAATTTTAACATTAAAACTTGAATGACATTTTCGTTAATTTCAAATGAAAAATAAGTAGACTGGTTTTTAAAAGGTTTTTATTTTGCTAAATAACAATTTCAGTTAATTTTTCATGCAGTACTTTATGAGTGTAGAAAAACTGAAAGTTCTTTTTTTGTCACTCACATGAAAATGATAAAATTTTACAAAAACATTAACATAATTTCGTTCGTTATTTTAAAGAACGTACGAGTAAACAATTATTCATTTTCGAAAAACAGGCTGTTAATTCTCCTGATTTTGATTACTTTTTTGCAATTCTAAAACTACTGTAGGTACTAGTGATGAGCTATTTTTCGAAACCTGTTACTTTTTCACAGCGATTGAAAAATCACTAATCACAACTGTGACTGAATTTATCAAGTAACAGGTTTTGCAAATGTAGTTCTTTCATACAAACTGTGAATGCTCTTGCATGCTTACTTTACAGTAAATAAAGCTATCACATGAATTTATTTGTATACGTTCACCATTTGTCGAGAAAAAATCGTCTAATCGTGTCAAATCGTCTTTTCTGGCAAATATGTATAGCTCTCACATTTTTGTATTTGCAATTTTACTGTGTCTCTGACTCTCATACGACAATTATCAATATTTGGTTGGGGTTGATGCTAATTGTTTGTTCTTGTCGCTCTTCTTATTAGCATTTATCAAAATACCAATACTAATACATACTTTTAAAGCAGAAGAGCTGAAATGTGTTTAACCGTGATCACATTCACTGTTTAATTTAATAGATTTTGTCAAAATAACAGAACTGCTACAAACAAAATACTGCTAAACTGTGATCACAATCACAGTTTAAAAGAACAGCGATTTAGAAATCACGTTCACAAGGAGCAACGTTATTAAAAAATCACAGTTTTGCTCAACACTAGTAGGTACATACAAGTATTTTAACTATTTCTATTCCCACCTAATATAAAGTATTTGCTATGCATTTTTTTGTTGATTTTTGTGTCTCTACCACATGGAATTTCAATTGTTTGTGCTTGATCTGTGATCACATAAAACCGGGATATTGATAATCATATTAGTTGGTTAGTGGCTCCCTCTGGCAAGTCAATGATCATTATCCACAGCTGGTGATGAAGTTTAAGATGGTGGGTTGCTGTTTATTTTTGTTTTGATTTTTTCTTTCCTTTTATTTCTTTTTGAAAAGCGAATTTTGTGTATTTACTCTTTATTTGTATTTTATTTAAGCAATTCATTGGAAGACCACTACACACAACCAATACTCATGGGAAATTACAACATGATTAGTTAAAGTTGAACCGTTTTTGCTGCCTGATTGCTTGTAACGTATGCCACCACACAAAGCTCAACTGGCAAAACAGCAGCTGTAGAAGCAACAACGTATAAGGGAAAGTTTTAAAAAAAATAAAACAATCATAAAAAAATTTATCTAAAAATAATGTTTCATGTCACACTATGCAAACAGCACGTACAGGAATAACATACGATTACGTCGAATGCCACAGCTACGAGTAAATTTTTTTGACTGAAAATGTTGCCCATAACAGGACGAACAGAGAATGCAGCCATAACTTGGGCGTCAAACGTTAAACGTCAAAAATGTAAAGTTTAGAAAATTATGTTAATGGTCAGCACAGCGGTTCAAAAAAAAAAAACAGCGAAAATGTAATTAATTGTACGCTCGGCAGACAAAGCTTGCTACACAACTGTTTGCAAGGTAAAAGCTAACAATTCATTACATTAATAAAAACGGAACGTTATATTCTGCCCCAAAAGCATTGAAATTATTAAAATTCATTACAATAATAATAAAGCTGCCATAAAAAACCGACTTCAATGCAAAAATCTGACAGAAGATTTTCGAAAAAATGTATGGAACCAAACTGGAAGTAAATCTGTTGGTACGTGAAATATAATATTAAAATTTAATGGGGTGCCTCCGCCCACTTTTTAAATAAAAAATTTTGTGTTTTTCAGGTAGAACCACTCAAAATAAAATATTAAATTTTAATGGGCGTGACTCAACCCATTTTTTACAATTAAAGATTGTGCCTATTTTAGAGCTCGAAGAGTGTGGTAAGTTTCGTAAAAATGGTTTAAGCAGAACCACGTGAAATATAATAATAACTTTTAATGGGCGTAGTCCCGCCAATTTTTCCTACTTTAAAACTGTGTAATTACAAGAACACAAAGAGTTTGCTAGGTTTCGCATCAATCACAAAAAGAGGATATCATAATATCATATAAAAAAATGTAGGGCGTATCCCTGCCCACTTTTTTCACAATGGCACCAATTGGAAGCCATACCCTCTCAGATAAAAAACGAATTTTTACAATCGATCTAAAAGTACCGAGTTATGAAGTAACAATGTAAGAAAAAAAACAGACAAATTGACAACCTCCTCCTTTTTTGAATTTGGCTAAAAATAGTAACCAGTCGCATTTTTGAGTCATTGTGAAAAGCACCTTCTCGAACTTATGCTCGTATCCCAATAAAAACTGAGAATATTGCTGTTGTCAGCTGATATCTTGTGCATTTCTGGAACGTCTTTGAAATTTGGCATTCCAAAAACGACATTACACTGTATTTTGCTTGAGCACTTAAGGATTTTAAGCTCAACAAGACGCCGATATGCGACACATATATCCTCAGTATTATGCGTATATTTTTTGTTCGAATAAATATCCATAGTTTGAGTATAAGCATACTCCGACTAGTAAGTAGGGGAGAGAGTCAAAGCGCTTGATATGCATGTGCTTTTTTATTTATAGTCGTAGCGTATTTTAGTTTGTATGTTGGAATCGGCTATATTCACAGATTCTTGAGAGAAAATATGTAAGCCTACGAATTGTTTGAGCTACAATTAAGACCATTTACTTATGTATATTTTTTTTTTGAATACTCATTGTCGTTCTCTAAAAATACGCAGGCAAATACTTAACAAAACTCGAGTCTCATCCTAATCCACATACTCCTAACATCTTGAATTTCACTGGACACATCCGCTTAAAAAAGAAGGACACTATGGCTCTAATACTCAACACTCCAGATGAAACAGCTTGAAAATATTTTTGTGCTTAATACGATATTTATGTATTATTGATTACTATCACTAAGTTTATGCCTGACACTGGTTGGGCCTAATTATTATATCTAGATTTAAGATTTGAAAACTTATTGTTAGTTCATTTTTTGAAGATACAATAAATAAATATACGCATGAAAAAAAAAATTGTCGTTCTCTGATTGGAAGACTCTTTACACATACCGAGCCATAACCGCCAAAAAAGCTTAACTAACCCATTTTTTGAACATCGTTTTTTTTTTGGCGAAAATTGATCATTTACGATCGCAAATGATCAAATTTTGTGAAAACATAAAGTCACGATATGATACTTTAATAACCATTTTTCGCACAGGGGTTTTTCATAGCTGAAGTTCTTTAGACCATCTAGGAATCTGATAGAAAATTATGGCATTTAGAAATTCCTAGCTTACAAACATAAAAAAAAATCATGTTGTAGTGCTTTAATATTTCTCCTTCCAATTTTCACAATCGTTTGCAGTTTTAATTGTAACACAACTCTGTGGTGGGTGGTTGACTACTTTGAGTGGTAAACTTAAATATGCGTGCATATTTATTGTAACTACAAGCAACGAATATGTCTACGACTCCTAATCTCTTGATACATTAAATTGTTTTGACTGCAATATCGACTCCATCGTCTGGCATTTGAGATGACTGAAATTCACAAACAACAATTTTGATGTACGACTGCACTGCACTGGCACATTCAGTATTAACATTTGCTAAAAAAAAGTATTGACTTGTGTCTTACATACGAGTACATTTAAAATACATATATACATACAAAATGTATATATACTCGTACATATGTATGTATGTCCACCTGTACCACATGCTCATACACACAGGCTTACATATGTACACACATACATACATACTCGTACATATATTATTTACAATCGTTTAGGTCTACTTGTATCCCTGTCTTGTTTTAGTTTTAATTCACTTTATTAAAATTGATGATAAATTTCTTTATGTTCAGCTATTGACAAATCCATTCATCCACTCAATTGATTGTTTATTAAGATCACATTTGTTTTGTACATAAGAATATAATGAATAGTTGTATCTGTTGCCAAATGGAATTGCAATGGCAAACTAATCGTAAGGTAAATTTATATAATACAGTGCAAGCTCGGTTTTCACGACTAATTAAAAACCAGATCAGTCGCGAAAACTGAATTTTGGCGATAATTGTTTGTCGATGTGATACAATCGTCCACTTTAATTTTGTTTTCTTCATGACCACTATCGTATAAATCGTCCAATTCCGTATCTGACAAGTCCATTTGCTCCTCGTTACTTTCCACATGCAATTCTTCTTGAATCCAGTTGCTTATGTCAGTATTCGTGAAAAGATGTGCCGCACCAATTTGAGCTCCAAGTGTACCAGTACTTGAAAGATCTTCGTTTTCTTGCTGAATTATATTTTGTAAAATTATTTAAGGGCATGTTATCCTCTTCATTCCATTCACTACCGAATTCCAGCAAGACGTTCCATATATTGGAGTAGACATTGTAATCAAATTCAAAAAATAATAAAAAAAACAGATAAAAGTCGCGAAAATAGAACCCATTTTACGTAAACTGTCGCGATTATAGAACGTGCAATTTTAAAAATTAAGCTGTCGCGATAACCGGTCCGTCGCGATAATGAGTAGTCGCGAATACCGAGTTTGCACTGTACGTGCATACATACATATCGTTACCTTAATATAGAAAGGCCCTAACTCATTATTTTTTTGGATTCGAGTTTTTTGTATATTTCGCTAGAAAAACATCTAATGTATCGAAAAATGCAAAAATCTCGATATCAAAATACAATGAGTTAGGGCCTTTCTATATTAAGGTAACGATATGTATGTATGTATTATTTTCGAAAAGTAAAAATATTCAATGCAGAAACCTCTTAAATTGTTTATTTGAGTAAAAAAATTATTGTCTACAAATTTTCAGTCGCTGTTTTAATATTAACACATGCCACGCCGAGGTCAAAGTTCGGTATAAAGGGTTAAAAATTCACAAAAAGTCTCATAATTGCCCCCTGCCCCCGTTCACAGAAGGGTAAAATATAAGACCGACCCCTATTAATCCTTACTCCCGAAAATATACTAACGCCCTACTCATCTCGTTAAGAGGGTTGCCATACATGCGCTAAAGAGAAAGAACAAGTGGGGGTTAGTCTTACCCTGGGGGTACTTGCCACGCTGCGAAAAATTAATAAACTTATTATTTTTGTATGGGCAGGGAGATAGCTTGTTGGTTTGCTTAAAGAAAATGTACCGGAAAAAATTTAATGTGGGTCGGTCATACATTTGGTTCGGCTAGAGGTAACCTGGACCTTGTTAGGACGATGGGGAAAATTTAATAGAAATATTTTTGTGCGAGAACACCTTTAATCAGGGGAGACACATGGCTAGTATATTCTTAAAAAAAATGTTTGGGAGAAAGAATTTGCCCTTCTGGGAACGGTTCAAGGACAGTTATGAGAATTTTCGAAAATTTTAGCTCTCCAAACCGAACTGTGACCTTAATGCACCATGTCTCAATATTAAAATAGCGAGTTGAAATTTTTACATAATATTTTATTTTTCTAAAAAGAACAATTTAAGTGGTTCCTGCATTGAATTTTGTTACTTTTCGAAAATAAGTATCAGTCTCATGTGTGTATGTATGTAGTTACATTTATGTGTTTGTGTGAATATTATACACAAATAATGATTAATCAATTGCGTCTTTATCTATAATTAAATTTTAATTAAAAAAAAAAATTGTAATCAAATACAAAAATTTGTATTCAAAAAGAATGCCCTCAAAGATTTCCATGGCCTGGAGTTATTATGGTATTAATTTTCTTTTTTATTTGCTTGAATATTTATAAAACTTACTTTGGAAAAGAAACGTGTTCATATCATCAAGGAAAAGCTCTCTTACCTGAAATGAAAAGAATATATAAGGCTTTTAATTAAGTGCTTCTTATCATTCAGTTTAAATAAAACAAAGTGAGTGTATCATCCAAGTTTTTGATTCGTTTGAAGGCCTATCGATGCAATTATGTATGCAATACAACAAAGTACAAATGTAAAATTTTGGTTTTGCTTCTTTAGCTTTCACGAAAAAGATCCTTCACATTTCTTAAGCTATCAATACATGTTTTTTTTTAACAGAAGTGACACTCAGCCAACATACGTAATTATGTAGTATGTTATGTTATCTTCTTTAGCAAAGGGTTAGTGAAGAGAGGAAATATGTGAGAAATATGTGAATTAGCAAAAAACTATGCTAAATTGCTCTTACAACTCTGCTATTGCGAGTTTTGTTAATTTGTATACCAGTGCTGCAACGCCTTTAGTGTATTACTTAGTGTATTACTTTAGTGTATTACTTATTATTATTATTAGTGCATTACTTTAAGCTAGTCGGCAAGACTTATTTATAGGAAGACTACTGGGCCAGGTGATTTTTTTGTTTTGTGACTGGGCCAAATGTAAAGCTTGTTTTGTGTGGATTCAAGCCTAAAGACAGTTTTCACAGTATCCTAGTAATAATTGCAGTTTGCAATTGATTTCAAAAATTAAGCACATTTGGAAGGCAGGCAAGTCTCAACACTGATTACGATCAAATTTTGCGTAATTCTAGAGATGCAGACAAATGATAGCTCAATTGTGATTATACTCGTATATGCAGTTAAAGCTAAATGTTTAACATTAAGGATGTATGGCAGGTAAGCATGTCCTTGCAACGATTCAACTAAAATTGACTACTAAGTCTAATTGCACAGCCAGAGAGTTTGGTTGCAATTTTTTAATATTATTCGATCGTAACTATAGATAAAATTAAATTTCATAAATTAAGCATACATGGGAGATGGACATGTTCTTAACCCAACTAAAGGGAAATTCACCAAGCAGCTAAAATGTGTAATATGATAAGTATTTACAAAATTTCTACTATAATGCTATTATAATTGTGGCTAAAATGCTATATGTATATATAAAATAAAGGATATATGGGGGATAGACATGTCTTTGCACCGATTGAAAGGACATTTACTCCTGGACTTGTCAACATAATTCTGCAAATAGTAACAAATTCTCAGCAAATTCTGATCATAATTGTAACTAAAGTTCAAGTCTTGAGACGAAGGATATATGAGAGTTGGACATGTTCCTGCCCCTACTGAAGGACGATTCATCAAGCAGCTTAAATGTTGCATATCACAAGTAGTTACGAAATTTCTACTACAATACAATCACACATTGTGGGTAAAATGCTACACATAAAATAAAGGATATATGGGAGACAGACAGGTCCTTGCATCGATACAAATTACATTCTCTCCTAGACTTGGCTATGTAATTCTACAAATAGTTACCTATTCTACCTACGCTCTGATCGTAATTATAGCCAATATTTAAGTTTTAAGACGAAGGATATGCATATGAGAGGTAGACATGTTCTTGCCTTGCATTTACCATGCAAATTATATGTTTAGTATCAAAAGTATTTACGAAATTTCTACTGCAATATCTACAATCATAATTTTGACTAAATTGCTATATATAAAATGAAGGATATATGGGAGGAAAACATGTCCTTGCACCAATTAAAACGAAATTTAATCCTGAACTTGGCTACCGAATTCTGCAAATAGTAACCAATTCTGATTAAATTTTCATAGCAGTTTTGCTTAAAATTCAAGTTTTAAGACGAAAGATACAATATAAGAGAAGGACATGTTCCTGCTCCGACTGGTTGTGAATTCACCAGTCCGCTTAGTTGCTTAACATCAGAGGTAATTACGAATTTTCTAATACAATACAACCATAATTGTGGATAAAATGTTATATATAAAATAAAGGATATATAGGGAATAGACATGTTCTTGCACCAATTAAAACGAAATTTAATCCTGAACTTGGCTACCGAATTCTGCAAATAGTAACAAATTCTGATTAAATTTTCATAGCAATTTTGCTTAAAATTCAAGTTTTGAGACGAAGGATACAATATAAGAGAAGGACATGTTCTGCTCCGACTGGTTGTGAATTCACCAGTCCGCTTAGTTGCTTAACATCACAGGTAATTACGAAATTTCTAATACAATACAATCATAATTGTGGTTAAAATGTTATATATAAAATAAAGGATATATGGGGAATAGACATGTTCTTGCACCGATTAAAATGAACTTTTCTTGGCGACTTGGGTATGTGATTCTACAAATAGTTAGAAATTCTCACTAACCGCTGATGATATTTGTGATTAAAATTCAAGTTTTGGGACGAAGGATATATGAGAGGTAGACTTGTTCTTGCTACGATTGAAGGGAAATTCACCAGGTAACTTAATTTCTTATTATCACTACTAGTTACGAAATTTCTACTACAATACAATCACAATTGTGATTAAAATGTTATATATAAAATAAAGGATATATGGGAGGCTGACAGATCCTTGCACCGATGAAAATGACATTTACTGCTCTACTAGGCTACCTAATTCTGCAAATAGTAAAAAATTCTCAATAAATTTTGATCATAATTGTGCCTAAAATTCAAGTTTTAAGACGAAGGATATGTGAGAGGTAGATATGTTTTTGCAGTGACTGAAGGGAAATTTACCAGGTCACGTAATTGTTTAATATTACAAGTAGTTATGAAATTTCTACTACTATGCAATCAATGCAATAAAATGTAACTAAAATGTTATATATAAAATAAAGGATATATGGGAGGTGTTTATGTTCTTGTCTTAATTGAAACGAAATTTAATCCTGAGAATGGCCACCTAATTCCACAAATAGTAATATATTCTCACTAAATTCTGATCATAATTCGAACTAAAATTCAAGTTTTAAGACGAAGCATATATGAGAGTTAAACATGTACTTGTATGAACTGTTATTGAATTTGCCAGACTTCTTTTTGTTAAATTCAGAAATTCAAAATATTATTCTTTTTTTTTATTTTAAGCTAAATTGTAATATTTTCATGCAGTTAACAACGCAACAGTGCAAATTTGGTAGTTATTTATTCGTGTGTGTGTGTTTGTATGTTGTAAGCCTTTGAGTATGTTAAATCATTTGGTAATATGCAGCTTGCATTAATTAACTTGTTATTTGGTATCAGTTCACTTTTGGAAACCTTTACTGCACTCCGAACGTACATAGATGCCAAATGGTCAGTTTCTTGCAGAAAATGCAAATACAGAAAATAAAGGTGTTAAATAAAATTTAAAGAAAATACACAGTTAAAGGCGAAACAAGCAAATATATATATTGCACTACAAGGGTAACCACTAGTTTTGTTAAATCTAAGTGAAATCAAAAATTAAATATCTGCAGACAAAAACTTTTTCTCATCCCAAGTCGTAAATGTAACATTTAAAATATAATTATACCAGGCAAACAATTGATTAGAAAATACAGCGATAAAATTTAATGGTCACGTTTTTTTTCGTCAAATATTTGCCATCTATACTTTTGTTTTTATATTGATACAATATATGCATATTTTTAACTCATTGGCCAAAAGGGACTTTCACTTATAGTTTTCTGTATAAAAACAATAAATTAGCCAAACAGAAAAAGTGGCTGGAAAAACAAACTAATTTTCAATTTATTTGCAACATTTCCTTTTGAATAAATCTTCAGGCATTTGTATATTAATTTATGTATGTGTAAAGAGTTCAACAAACATACATGTGTACATGTCTGTAAGATGTGGAACTAACTGACTTCGCCACCAGCAACAACGCAAGAAATTTATGCAACTTTAATCTGCAAGCAAAACAAACCGCAAGTAAGTTGGGCGGAAAATGTTCTGCTTTGTTAACGCCACATATATTTTGCTGCTACAAGATTTTTTTTGTTACCATTTCTTCTTCTTGTCTTCTTGTATTCATTTGTCAGATCCGTTAATGGTGCAAAAAGCTGGTAGCTATTGTTGCACAAGCGAAATAAACATAATCACATACACACATACATAGGAATGGACTTTGGTATCCACTTCTGCTGTCCATTGCTTAATAAAGTACATAAATATTTTTGTTTTTTTTTTCTTCTTTTTTTTGTGGATATGCATGTTGAAAGGTGCTGCCAACAATTGCAGTATAATCATAAATAAACACACAAATCAGCAATTTAAAGGGCTAAAAAATATTGTTAAATGCATCATGAGCTCAAAATAATGTGTCATTTGCTGACATCCCTCAAAAAGATGTGTTCAAGAGAGAGAGAGAGAGAGAGAGAAAATTAAACAGTTGCAAATATACATACTTATGAATTTTCTAGAATAAAGTTCAAATAAAAGTTTTAGACATTAAAATTCCATAGATTTTCTTCTCGTTTAAATAAAACGAAGATGTTCTTTTTTGTTTCATAGGAAATTATATGTCCTCAATGTTAAAAAATTCACTTTGCTAGCAGTTACGCTGAGAATGTAATTAGATTTAATTAGAACCCGTAAAATTACATACTTAAGCACTGTGACAAATCTCATTTGAATCCACGCAAGGACATGACTTCCTACCATATGTCCTTTATTTGAAAAATGTAAGGCTTTATGAAAAAATGCAGTAAAAGTGTTGTTATCATGTTGTGGGAAATATAATTTCAATGGATGCCAGCCCATGACTATTCCCATATTGCATCTTTAATATTCTAGACATGTTAAAACATCTAGAAATAATTTTTTAAATTTTAATGTTAAAAATCTAATTTTAGCTGGAATTCTTATCTCTATGCTGTGAAAATGACTAAAATTTTGTTTAAAATTATATATTCATTCATCGTGATAAATTTCAACTGATTTTTCATAAGAAGAGACCTGTCTCTCATATGTCCTTAATGTTTAAAAAAAATAATTTTGCCTGTAATTATGCTGAGAATGTAACTAAAACTTACTAAAACTCGTAGAATTATATAGTCAAGCACTGTATAAAATTTCATTTCAATTCGCTCAAGGACATGTCTAGCTCCCGCATATCCTTTATTTGAAAAATATAATGCCTTATGATAAAAATGCACTAAAAGTGTTATTATAATTTCTAAAACTACACAGCTAAGACCTGTGGGTCAGGACATGTCTAATTCCCATATATCCTTAATATTCTGGACATGCTAAGTAATCAACAAATAAATTTTAAAATTATTAATATACAAAAATTGATTGAAGCTGAAATTCATAACACTATGCTGTTAAAATGAGTCATTTTATTTAAAGTTTTATATTTATTCTTCTTGTTAAATTTCAACTGAACCGTTTTAAGGAAAGGCCTGGTTCTTATATGTCCTTAATGTGAAAAAAATAACTTTTCCTGCAATTATGTTGAGAATGTAACTATAATTTAGTAGAACTCGTAGAATTATATGGTCAAGCACTGTGAAAAATTTCATTTTAATCCGCTCAAGGACATGACTGCCTCCCATGTATCCTTTATTTTAAAAGTTGAAGTCCAGCCAGTATTATGATTAGAATGCATGCTTGCATTTGTTACTACCTCAAAAAATAAGCATTTAAGACTCTCGCTAAGTTTGATTTTAATCTACGCAAGGATATGTCTACCGCCAATGTGTATATCCTTAATTTTATATATAAAATTTCAGCTGTATGCAAGTTAATAATACAACAAAATTTTATTATTATTATACTTACGATTATATACTTAAGTTGTCTGGTAAATTTCGTTGCAGTACAGACAAGGATATGCCTACGTGCCTTATATCCTTAATTTAAAAAATTCAATTATGTCAAAGATTATATTCGAAACGCAGTAGTAAAAATGTTGTTGATATATCTAAAACTACAGAGCTAAGATCTGTGGGATATATAATTTCCATCGGTACCGGGACACGTCTAATTCCCATATATCCTTAATATTAAAAATTTAATTTTAGCTGGAATTCTTATCACTATGCTGTGAAAATGGCTAACATTTCATTTAAAATGATGTATTTAATCTTCGTGCTGAAATTGAACTAAATCGTTGAAAGAATAGGACTGCCGCTTATACGTCCTTAATGTTAAAAAATTAATTTTGCCTGCAATTATGCTGAGAATGTAACTAGAGCTTATTACAACTCGTAGAATTATATAGTCAAGCACTGTGAAAATTTTCATTTCAATCCCCACAAGGACATGACTTGCTCGCATATATCCTTTATTTTAAAAATTATAAGGCCTTATTTTGTAAAATGGAGTGCTTAGCGTTGATAAATTCTTTATGTAAAAAATTTAAATTACAAAAACAAAACACATACAAAATTTGTTAACGCTTAGCCTTGCGTTTAACAAAATACGGCCCATCATTTTAGCTGCAATTGTAGTTAATATGTAAGGAATTTTTTTAACAATTTGTAAAAATATATAAGTGATGTTCCTGTTGAATTTCGTTACGATCACAGCAAGGACAAGCCTGTCTCCCATATATCCTTTATTTTAAGAATTGAATTTTTGCTACAATTATGATTCAGATGTTGCACAAATTAATAATCATTTAAAAATATTTCATATGTTCACATAAAATTTTAGCTTTAATTTTTCCTATGGAAATAGAATTATTTGGATTCATTGTTTCACAATTTACAATTAAGTAAACAAAGCAAATTGAAACTAACAACTATGAACTCTCATTAGTTACTTGAAAACTAAGATGAAAATATTACAACAGACGAGAAATAATTAAATTTTAAAGCTTTTTAAGACATCAATCAAAATGCTCGTCACATTTACCCATTTACTGCATAAATGAAATAAACTGAAATGATTTTATGTGCTAACAAAATGAATAATATAACAATTATAAATTTTGACATCACAGTTTGTTAAAGATAATTTACTCCTTAAAGTAAAAAACATGTGAGCAGATTACAACATTTGTCTTTAATTAACATCACGATGGGGGGGGGGGGGGGGAGGATACCTCGCATATAAAACGTAATTTTTTCCTCACTTGCAAACATTTTGTGGCAAAACATGAAACTTGCGTGTAGTTGTCGGTTTGGTAGTATGAGATCGTAATTGTTGTATGTTGCAAACACAACATGTGACACTTTACAACAACAAAAAGAAAAAAGGAAAAAATCTTTTTTTACTTTGTGTATGTTGCACGTGAAAATTGCTTCTGTCACTGACGCCACACACAAGCTCACAGACTTTTTTACTTGTGAAAACTTACACACAGTTGCTCAGCAACTTAAATTGTGAATATAAAAATGTAAAAAATAAAAATTAATTTTTTATTTGCAATTTTGATACCTTTGGCTTCGCAGTATGTGCAACAGTGTCCACGTCAACGTATAATTTTATGGTCTCGTACTGTCGTTTAAAATTGTAATTTATTGTTAAGAAAATACGCAGGTTTTGTGGGACACAGAAATATTTTAAATATTTTAAAATCGCTCGTTATTGGCCCCCTTATTAAGTTGTGAGAATTAGATGATAAGTGTGGCAGAAAAAAATTAAATTTTTTTTGGGTTAAAAAAGAAATATTCACACGTGTGAGGAGGGTGTGTGTGGCGGGAAAAAAGTCATTGTACCGATTTTGATTAAAGTCTAGAGCGTGAAACTTCATTTAGATGAAATGTATTTTAAAATGTGTGTATGGATGTACTTTTCGACATTTTTTTTCTTCCGAGAAATAATTGTAATAATCATCAGTTTTTTTAATTAAAGCCGTTGTTTGATTTAGTAACTCAATTCAATTAACTTATTTTTTATATTTTTTAAGTTTTTTGCTAATCTTGAGATCTATCAATCGAGGGTGCTGTTGGATGAAGCAGAACTTCCTTTCGAGTTCCCGGCAATTCCGAAAAAAAAATTGCAAAATCCCAAAAATGGGATTTCGCCCGAATTTTTGCTTTATGTTTGGAAACATATCATGTCTTAAGGTATCATGCAAACTTTTTGGTCCCAGCCTTGGAATTTGTGAAAAAAAGGCCATACATTTCATATTTATAACAAAAATAGGTCTATTTCGAAACTATCTGGTTCCTTCAATAACGAAAATTTTTAACAAAAATTTCTTGGTACTATTTCTTATGGTATCACCTTTCAAAAAAGCAAAAATATGGGTTTGATATTTTTGTAAATTTTTTTTTATAAAAGCAAAATAAGTAACCCACTTTTTTCTACTAAAAACAGAGCAAATTCGAATTTTTCAAAATTTTAATTTAAATTACGTATAACTTTTGACTAAATTGTGCTTTGATACCAATTTTATTTTTTAACATTAAAAATTTGTTTCCTTTTACAAATCGAACAAGATTTGACTTCTCCATTAGCAGAAAAGTGTACCAAGGTTGGTAAAAAAGCCAACATTTTAATTTCTTTCTCGAATATTTCCAAACTGCAAGCGAAAACTCATACATGTAGCCGATTTTTTTTAGCTCTTGGATAGAAAAATCTATTTGCAAAAAACCTCTCTTCTATCAGATCAAAAACATCAACTGGGCATTGGTTTGAATTTTTCATTAACCTGAAGTAGCCCAATTTGGGGGTTTGTGGCTCCGCCCCTTTAAAGATATATAATCTAGATTGCAGACTTAAGCTCTGTAACACCTTTTCAAACGTCGGATGAAATTATTTTTAAAGCCCCCACTGTGTGACGGTCATATCAACATCATAGAGTTTTCTGATATGCATTAGTGTCTCAATGATACATACATACATACATACATACATACATACATACGAGTCCATATGTACATCGAGCAGTATTGCCAACTTAAAGTATTATAATGCTAAACAGAAAACACCCTACACAAATAGCTGCCTAGCTTTGTGTTTCTCAATTTAAATTCACTTTTTATTATTACGTATTATGACAGCAACAGAAATTTATTTTTCTGCAATAGCTTATATTTTTGTTTGCATTGTACAACAAAACTTATCAGGTAATGAAGATCAGAAAACAATAATAAAAATCTTCAAGCAATTGTGTTTGAGTGTTTACGTCATTACTGTGCATGTATGTATGTATGTATAGTGTTTTTGCAATGTGTTGCCTGTAATTGTTGTTGCATATTGAGAAAAAAAAACAACTTGGTTTAACTGTTTAGCTGCATCGTTTAACAAAAGTTTAACGAGACTGTGCTAAACATGCAACGAAACAAACAGACATACAATTGTATGGCCAATTTAATGCGGGAGAGCTGAAATATAACGAAAGAAGAAGAAGCATTTATTTACAACAATAAACATACTGTATTTTATGCATGTATTGAAGAAGATGCATTTACAACAAAAAAAAAACCACTGTATTACAAACATGCATTGGGGAATGTGTTTGTGCGTGTATCTGAATGCAACGTTGTTGTTTGTTATCAATCAAACAACAACGAAGAGAAGAGAAATTTAGAAAAAAAAAACATAAATTTAAACGTTGAATAACTTGATACACCTGTTTAAAGATGCTGATTGTTATTTACATGTACAGTGGTGGTCAAAAAACTTGCATAATATGTAAATAAATTCAGTAAAGTGCGACTGTGGCTCGCACACGAAGGACACTACATACATATGTAATACTATACGAACTTTAGCATATATAATCATATATCTTACCTCATGTAGACATTTAAAAATAAATTAAATAGCCGGTAAGCTTTTTTCGGTTTTTGGCAATTTTTCTAATTTGGCGGTTTTCTTATTTTTACGATTTTTTTCGCTTTTGGAATTTTTTCGGTTTTTCGGTGATTTATTTTAACTTTAGAGATTTTTTTAGTTGAATTTTTGGATATTTTACTTTCCGCATTTGTGTTTTCTTTACCACAAGAACAGGGTTGCCATTTTTTCAAGTTGAATATATAATTTTGTATGAAAAAAAGATAAACAAAAACTATTTTGTTTAGATTTAGCTTTATATATAAATATAAGCGAGACAAAGTAAGTCACACGACAAAATTGTGGTGTGTTCTATGGACGCTATTTCTTACGTATTCTTCTATGTATCGGCTGTAAGAGTTTTTCCCCTGCTGCAAGAGCTATGCGACAGTGTTTTGTAGACGTCGTGCAGTATAGAAGTTGTAGCATGCATTGAAAATCGAAAGACTCTTTATCGTTTTTTCCCATTGTTTCGGTTTTTTCTTAATGTGCACAAGCTGTGTTGCAAGCAAATTAGATTAAAATTACAATTTAATTTATTTAGGGCAACACGGTATCGAATGAATGATTAAATTAATTAATTAAAATTTAAACTCTGTGTAAATGTACGAATGGACATTACAAGCAAATGCAATGATTGGAGTGCTTTGACTGCTTACAAATGCTATCGATGGGAAACAGGCTTTGTAGTTACTGTATACCTGGTAATAGGGGTCATTGGGGTAATGAGAAAACAAACAAATTGTTTAAGAGGTCCACTACTACTCCTCTTATGGGACCAGATTCTTTTTGTGGCATCAGTTCGTTAACGGTCAATTGACTAATTACAATAAGGAATATTTAGTTTGACTATTCTAAGTCTTAGGTTACGAGAGAAATTATCTACGACTTGTTACAGATTAAACTACTCTTTGCACAAAATTGAATCAGATTAGTTGACCTTTAAGCCGCTTGTGGATGGAGTAGCATTAGACAGCTGCACATATTCCTCCATATGAGCGTATGGTGGAAGACAGGTTTTTTACTCTGAATTTTTGAGCGTTCATATTGAATTAGAAGGGCCTCATCATCATCATTCATATTGACTTTCATCAAGAGAGTTTTAAAGAGATTGTTTTAGTTATTGATCTACGTCACAGACTAACTAACTGATCATACCAGGTGACCCCATTTCAGCAGATGATGATCAACTGCTAGTTTATCTGATACCAAAATCAAGCAAACTGTTCGTAAACTTTTTTACTGCAGACAATTTTACGCTACGCTTGGATTATGCAATATTATTGAGTACTTTATTGCTTTATGTATATATACATAAATATATATTAAGAAATTAAAAAAAAGAAGCAACACTCAGGTAATGAATGCCTACTACTATTGCTGGGTGTTTCTTTAGGAAAGGGATAGTGATAAAGAATACAGGTGGTGAAGGAAGAGATAGTGGAAAGTTTCATTCTTTTACAACTCTGCTTTTTGCATGTTTTTAATAATGCAGTATTGCAGCGCCTCTGGTTTTAATGAGGAGTATTAAATTTTTCGTGGCCATTTTATTGGTTATTTTACTTTGCCGATGATTCTGCTACACAATATCGACAAAGGAGGGCGCTCTGATGTTTCATTCAGGATTAGTATCCGCTGAAGTCGGTGTTGTTCAGTGATCACTTGATATTTCCTATAACAATCAATACAAATGGATACTAACGCACACCAGAAAAATGCGTGGTGTTGCTATTTTTTTTTTTTCCTTTAATGACTCTCGGAGACCGGGGTCGATCCCAGGGCTAATGGTTTTGTAGTCAACGTGCTAACTACTTCAGCCAACGCCACTAGATACATACAAAAGTCTTAACAAATTAAATAATTTTTAATTAAATAATTTCAATAGCAAAAATTAAAAATTTTTAGGACCCCCCATATGTCAAGAAAATATGTGATATCTTCTAAGCGGCTGGGCCGATTTTCTTCGAGAATAGCTAAGAACACTCTGAATCAAGTCACCTTTCAAAAAAAAAAAAATCAAATTCAGTCCAAGCGTTTGGTCTGTACGTGGCCTCGGACAGATGCACATATACACAGATACACTTATATACACTTATAGCACCCCTTTTTTTGTCGGGGGTTAAAAATAGAAAAATAATATTTAGTGATGTACCTCAAAATAATTATTGTGCAATGTTGTCAACACATCAAAAAAAAAAAAAAAAAAAAAAAAAAAAAAAAAACACACAATTCAATATATTGCAAATGTGTGGCTATAAATATGCATGTTTTTTCTGCAGTGTTGCATTTCACAAAAAATGCTTTCGCCTTATTGAATACGCCTGGGGCAAAAACTTTTAAATGTACAAACCACCCAAAAATCTTTTATTTTACTCAAACTCAAATAACTTTAAATTATTTAGTGCCTAATTTTCAAGAGCATATTTTTTAAATTTTCTGTTTCGTTAATGATTTAATTGAATGTTTTGTAATAATTTCACCACAACTGTGGTCTTTAGTTTTAATGTTTCTACTGCCGCTATTTTTCTTGTTTTTGCTTTTTAGTTTGTTGTATGGATGAATGGATGCTTGTATTGTTATACATGCATCACAAGTGGTTCAGAAAAAAAAAGAAAAAAATAAAAAAAACAAAAATAAAATAATAAGAATGTAGGACGGGACGCTGTGATTATGTGAAGCATAAATTTTATTTCAGTATTTTTCTTATTTTCCACACTTTTTTCTATGAATTTCATTTGTTTATTTAACAACATTTGATAAATATTCATTTACTTTCGCTAAAAATGTAAGAAAAAGAATATAAATTCTGTAATGCTATCGTTGAAGAAGATTTTAACAAATGTGTTTCTGGAGTTGTTTGTTCAGAAAAGCGTGCAGAGAAAGGAATAAACAAAATGCTGTTTTTCTTTTACGTATAATCTTCAAAAACCATGACCTATTTTATTTATTAATTTTAAATGCAAAGCGCTTGTGAGTTTTAAAGCATTAATTATATTATCAGAATTCTCTAGAATGGAAGGAACTAAGGGCCTGGCCCACGATGCATTATGTGGTACAGGCCCGCCACGAGATTTTATCAGCAGAAGACAGCAAACAAATTTTGTAGAGTTTCTTAGGAATCGGTTGTGCTGAAGTGTACGATATATATTATTAAATTATGATGGGCGTGACCCGGCCCAATTTTTCAACAATGTGATTAAGCAATAGCAATAATGTTTTCCACTTATTTTTTATATTTTTTTGTTTAACAAACACAACCCGCAAAGCGTTTAGCTTATCTGCGGAAAACACCAGGGATCTATGAAGGTAATCCACCCCACGACCTCTGGAATGGCAAACTAGCATCACTACCACTCAGCCACACTCACATTTCTTAAATGTGAGTTTTCTTGACCCTCACTTAATTTCAAATATAAATTTATGAAAAAAATTCATATTTCTCATGAGTCGATTTAATAGCGAGTGAAAATTTGCCAAAGCTTTTTCAACTTTAATAGAAATTGAAAACCATTATCCCTTAAAATAATGACAAGACATGAAGTCGCAGTTTGGTTGAATGCAACTGGCCTCATGATGTTTCGCATTGTTGCACTCTACCTTTATAACTGTCACATGTCATCAACAGACGCAACACTAGTAGTAAATAATAAAAACATCAAACATTAAAATACTCATATATTTTGAAATTAAAGTACCGCACACGCACTCACTTCTCTGCCAAATGAAATGAGAAAGAAGGGGTGAAGTAAATGAGTTTATGAATATATGAGTATAACTAAATACGCTAACCCGTATGATGCCATGTTTTACGACTTTTTGGGACGCACGCCTCAAAATCTATATTCGATCATTCATTGACTGAGTGAGTAGGAAACTGATATTAAAATTAAACTGGTAGTTAAATTTTGGGGTTGCTTAACATATTTATTAAGTATTTAACCCGCATATTGAACAACTTAAGTTTTTAAGATACTGAAATAATTGAAAAAATTATTGTATTTTTGGCAAGGACACTTTTTAAAAGGAATCCTATTATTTTCGCTACGCTGTCCGTCTGTCTATCTGTCTGTAACAGACTGTTTTCTTGAGAGCCATAAGCCGGCTGTTTTCCCGAGAGCACCACTCGATTATTTTTCGTAGAGCAAAGCGTAGCGTACATTGCCCCTAGGAAAACAAAATTCTCCACAATATCATATTCGTTAAAGCTTAAGCTTTTCTTATTTGAATTACAGCAAGTTAAGCTACATTTAAAAAAAACTGAACCTTAATGAATACTACTATGGCAATACAATAATACATATATGTATACAAATCAATATTTAATGCAAACAAAGTGCAGTTTGCCGGCAACTGGTTTTTTCATGAATGAAAGTTTCACTTTTGTGTGGCTCATCAAACTTTATGAAAAGTGAAAAAAATAAACACACATACATAAACTTGCAACGACAGCAGGAAATATTGCTAAAGTCGTAAGTGAAAAAACAACATTAGCAGCAACAGCAGCAGCACCAGCATGACACACATTTTCATCTCTAATCACATAATCGACGAAAATAAAAAAACTTTTTAAATGTTTTGGTGAGAAATTTGTACGCAAAAAAAACCCACTTTCAGATATTTAACAAATATGTGCTATGACTAAGAAATTTATTATAACCTGCCTCAAGTAAGTAAGTAAGTGAGTAAGCAAGTAGTTAAATGTGTAACAGGATCAATTAAATGAAACTCACAAACGAGTTTTTATTTGGTGCGTCGCAAAATCTTTCAAATTTAATAAAAGGCCATGCATGCATATTGAAGCTGCAAAGACAGAAATGTAAGCGTTATAATTTTGATTTAACAAGCTTACAAGTGTGAGCTTTTGCAACAAAAATTAAATTTAAATTGTAATAAAAATGTACAATAAATAAATAAAATGTTCGATTATTTTTTTTTCAGGATGCTGTTAACGGAAGGAAGTCATAGTCAGAACTTTCAGTTATGAATTACTGTCTATGCCAAGCATTTGCACAATGCCCTCTTTAGGCTGTACTTGTGGCAATGCGTCTTCGGCGAAGTAGAATAAAGAATAACGTCTTCAAAGCTCTAAGTGATGCGCGTACTTATCACTACAGGCGCTGCAACTATCCTATAAAAATTAACAATACGCACAATAGCAGAGTTGTAAAATGATTTAAGCTTAATAATTACTTAATTCACACATATGGCCTCTCTGCACTATCTCTTCTCATAAAGAGGGTGATATGAATACTAGAGGGATAATAGAAAGAATCCTTCGCACTTCGGCCTTGATGGTAACTGATGCCTCAAGCACCACACCTTTCAAGGCTATTTTCACAATGATGTAGTGGTTGTCAGCTCACCTCATGGTCAAACAGATGGCAATGAATCCAGCGATACGATTAAAGACAACCAATGCCAATTTTTGAGAAGAGGAGGGGATTTTCCAGTGCATGTACATTATTCCGGGGAACAAAGAAAAGTGACGCGTAACCTATACCCACTATTTTCCAATCTACAGCCTCACCCACTGTCACGTCAGACTTGGTGGCAATGAATTCAGCGATACGACTAAATGCAACTAATGGCAATTTTTGAGAAGAGGAAGAGATTTTCCAGAGTATATAGACTATTCTGGGGAACAAGGGAATATACCCAATACTTTCCAATCTACAGCCTATCTAACCCCGCAACCAAGGCTCTGTCGACCGACCATGGGCGGTAAAACCACAATATCAGCTTAGCTAAATAATACTTTGCTAAACGTATGTCTGGATATATAGCCAGCCGGCCTGTCACCAGCATTTGGCGCAAGGGACTAATCATCCGTCCTCCTTCAATACAACATGATTTACGAAACCGAACGACCCTTTGTTCCGCTTAGAAACCACACGGGAAAATATATATATAGACTATTCCTCATCCAAAAAACTGCACGACTGAAGATTTAATATCAACACATCTGGTGCATATGGAATAATGTTAGTAAATCTTGCCGGTGCGCTGTATGTTTTCACATACGAAACGAAATCGGTCGAATACGTGGAATGGGGAGTTTTTATTCCCCGCTTCGGGCAAAAGCTTAAGTTCAAATTAGACAATCAGTGTGGTGTAATACAAAATGAAATATCAGCTGTAAAAACGGCGGCCAACTGCTATCAAATCTTTCTACAACATCTACTTTGGTTCATGAATGCCGAATGTCTAGAGATATTCGAACCTAGAGCTCATCTGAGTACCAGGGCACGCTTATGGGTATACAGATGAATAGAGAATCGAGCAAAGATAGTTGTTGTGAAATTTTTTTGTTTGAGGCTTTTGAATTTATTACGTTTGTATACGTAATTCTCAATAACATTTTGAGATTTTTTCAGTAAACATATAGAGTTTATTTTTAGGTTTTCTCAAAAAATTTTTAGTTGGCCTACTGACGGGTTTTCTAAGCTGAAACGACATGCATATAGACACAAACTAGAAGGGTCATTTTGGGAGGGGGGGGGGGACATTGCATAGTGTTGGATTTTGGAAAAAACAAGAAAAAATTCTTGTACTTACATCATTTTACCTTTAAAGTTTGGTGCCCTTCCTAGCCTAACCTTAATTATTTCGCTCTAGGATCGGGCCTAAGGGTCCCATAGGTACACATGAGAGAGATTAAAGCATCTATATAATGACTTTTGTAGAAATTGTCGAGACGTAGAAGAAGACGAAACAGTTTACCGCCTACCCTGTTACTGACCAACTCATGCTGATAAAAGAGCGACTATTAACGGCTTTCTAGTTTCGCAGAACCTTCCAAAGATGTCGGAATGCAACATTAGATGAATAAATACATTCATACAAAAATGAGATTGGTTTAATACCGATCAAGTGGAATGATGAAGGAAAATTTCACTGTACTTTTCACCTGAATGGGCAGTGCAACCGTGCCCATTAGGAAGCAAGTCAGCCGGTTCCTCATGAAACTGGCAACCTGTAAAACTGTACCTAACCTAAGCTAACCATACCGAGTTATGATTTGT
Source organism: Nowickia ferox (assembly GCA_936439885.1). Classification (NCBI taxonomy): domain Eukaryota; kingdom Metazoa; phylum Arthropoda; class Insecta; order Diptera; family Tachinidae; genus Nowickia; species Nowickia ferox. Next base: position 16,461,982 of record OW387027.1, read on the forward strand.
CGTGACGTGATATGAACCACATGAAATCCTTTTGATACAATCTGACTTTTTTGAGTTCAAATTATTGAGATGATTTTTTACACGTTGGAGAATTTTTTTTGTCGTGTGGGAGGGCTTGTGCTATTGAAGTACTATATAAAACTCAACGCTGGTGGAAGCCATTAAAAAATCTCTGGGTGATTTACCCTGCTGGTGGCCATATAAAGTCTAGGAGTAGATTTGAGGACTCCTATTTCTAATACGAAGGTTAAATTCAAATTTCAACTTCTAGAGAAGGCTCCTATTTACACAGATAACTTATCCTGGCAATACATCGTGGTTAGATATTAACGCCAGTGTTCGTAAACGATTATTAAAGTTAATGTTAGTTTAACGTAGAAATTTCGTATGAGAAACCGGTTTAACAAATGCTTTAACTTTAACAATCGTTTATGAATACCGTTGTAAGCATTTTGTAACTTAAACAAAAATAAAAAAATTAAAATGATAGTAAACGGGACATCAATGAGTTTCCACAGTGGGAAATTTTCTGAAATCATGAAAAATTACTGAACCAAAAAGAAAAAAAGTCATTGAGTGTGCAAGTATTGGTTTTCTTCCATTTTTTAATCCCACAAAACTGGTTTAACTAAACCCCGGTAGCGCTGAAACGCAAAGTTAATAAATTTAATTTTCCCACCAGTTGCACCACTTTATAATAGAGAAAATCAATTGTGTGTACATCTGTAAATATTTAGAAAAATGTATAAGCATAGAATTTCATTTATGCATAAAAACTCACCCTAATCCCATGCATATGCATGCATATCTTTGCATTAAATGGCCTATAACAGTGATCTTGACTCACTGTTGAATACGCTTGTTTCCCAAGATGTGCGTGCCTTTAAATTCCCCTGCTTTCGTAATAAACCCGCATATTTGTACATACTCGTACGTTAAATTTTCAAACAATGAAAGCAAAAGCACCCTTAAAACACTTATTAAGTTTATATAAAAATTCTATTATTGCTCTGTAGTCTGGTGTGAGTCATATTGAATTGAATTTGTAATTAAGATCTTTATTATATTCTAAAAGCAATTTGGTGGTGGTTTTATTGCTGCGTAAGAATTTACTATAAATACCGGGCTGAAATTTCAAGACTGCATTAGTAATAATTGTGAAACGATTCTGGCAACAACGAAAAATAGAAGTACAGTGCGCACAAGTAAAACCTCCCTTTTCTTTGACACAAAAAGGGAGGTTAAATTCAAAAAAATTCTGAAGTGATAGATGATGATAGATTTATTCTGTTAAAATTAAAAATTTATATTCTGTTCAACAAATATTTATATAAAAACATTCGAACACAAGTTTTATTTATTCAACAGTCTTCATTAATTCCTAGAGTATGCACAAAACTTAAACCAGCTGTTGCTTAGTAACGGCAACAAACTTTTGGCATGTGGCAACTTTATGAAACGGCAGAAGCAACAATGCGCACAGCGAAAAATGGCAGGCTATTTAGCAGCAATAACCGAGTTTGAAGAATTGGACACTTAAATACTTTCATCAGAGGTGGGCTTTACAATAGAAGAACTGCAAATCTGCATCATCATTGCTTTGTTCCATTTCATTTACGATGGGATCAATTGAAAGGTCAATTTTGCGCACGGAAAAGTTTTAACAGTTAGTGGAACAACACAACAACAACACTTTTAAGGTAAGTGAGTTGATTTTTATTTTACTTTTAATATTTACTGGTCGCAGCCAGACAGAAAATAGGCAACATAGCACTGTACTCTTTGATATAACAAAATAACGACTGATCCTGGCAAAGGAAAGCCAAAAAAGTAGAATATACTTTTATTAACGTTTTAAGAGCTTATTATGCCTGGCTTTTATTTTAAGAGAGTTGTGCTCCACAGTTTTAGGAGGAAGAATTTTGTGGAAGATAACAACCCTCTAATTTGAACATCAGCCAGAGGCAGTGTTGTCCGATTAGGGGATTTATCCCCAAATTGGGGATTTATTTTTCGAAATGGGGATAAGAATTTTGGTTTGGGGATTGAGGAATTAGTTGGGAATAACTTTTATGTTTTGGGGATTTTATGAGATTTTTTGGGGATTTGTATACTACTTAATATTATTTTATTTATTTCTCGGAATATTTTAATATCAATACATATTCCAATTGCTCCTTTTTAATTCATAAATAATATAAAATGATAAATGGCAACAATGAACTCTTCGTTAGTAGAAAGCAAACAGGTACTCGCATTGGGGAGATTACTCATCAGCTAATTTTATTGCTTACACGTGTATACTACATAACTTACAAATTATTTGACAATTAGTTCTATACCTTATCTGATGCTTACAGTTTTATATACAAATAACAGACAACTTAAACATGTTTTGGACAGAAGCTTGTTCATATCAAGATGCCGCTGGATCATGGCCGTTTAAAGAACTGGTAGAGTATTGTATATATTAAATTTACTTTGTGTATCAAGCGTTGCTTTGCATTGAACGAGTTTTTCGGCAATGGAGTCAATGAAAAATTAAATTAGAAACAAAATTCAGTGCTTAAATCTCTGTTATGAATTAATATACATTTTAAAAATAATTGAATTTGTTGTGACACTTCTGATCCATCTCCAGAAGTGGTAAAATTAGTACAAATTGCGTTTTGGGGAATTTTGGGGATAAAAATTTTGAAATTGGGGATGTCAGTCGAAAGAAATCTGGGAACCATGGCCAGAGGGTTTTGTAGTATGTGTGCGCAGGGAGTAAACCAGACTTGCTTCGACTCCTTTTTTTATTATAAATTTTTTCTCTTAGGACAACATAGAGAAGCTGACATGATTTTTTTTGTGGCTGTGATTACCAGAATGGTTGGCAAGATCCCTCCCCAACGGCGAGCTTCAGCCGGAGCAAACCGCCAGCATGCCAGCGCGGCCAATAATCTGGTAAGCTTTTTTTTTATTTAAAAATCAAAAGCAGCTATTATCATACAGTGCTCGGACCGAAGTCTAAGCACTGCTTCAAAAAGTTCCGACTGACGTCTCCATTTTTACCAAAAGATATCAAATAATTTCCACTAAACGGGTTAATGTTTTCTGCAAAAATAATCGCCGTAAAATTATATTATTACGATAGGGACAAACAGGATCCATACAAGATCCATACAGCTCGACCAAATCGTTCCTAATAGGTTTCTACAACAATCTGTGTAACATATCTTGTATCTAAAATGTTTAGTCGGTACACAGAAAAAAATTTTCCTGCAATAAGCATTTTTAATTTAAAAAAAAAACAAACATGAATTAAAAATGTAATTGAGTCAATTAAACTTTTGTTTAAAAATTTTATTTAATGAAAAGTTTAATTGACATAACAAAATTTTTAATTGGAGCAAATTGCAACGGCCTTCATACAAAATTGGTTTTATAAACCTTTCACAAGACAAACATATTTTTCATGGATCCGGGCTTTAAGTTAAGTTTCGGCATTTACTGTACTCGGAAACTTACAAAAGAATTTCTTGGCAAATACTTTTGTAGAATGTATTCAATCTTTGCATCAATGGTGTTTTGTTTGCTCTTTTTCGAAAAGTACAAAATCGGTCCATACGGAAGGGATTTTAGAGAGCTAAAACGTTCCACCAAAAAGTTTCTTATAAGTTTTTACATAAAATGCTGAACACTTGATGTATTAAAAACGCGAATTGCCACAATAACGAGCAATAGTTTCGAAAGAAAATTTTTTTATCTCCTCTGCCTCTGTTCTTAAAGTTCTTGTTTTTTTTGACAGTATTTCTAATTTTCCTATTTTTAGAGAACTGTGAGAATCTTCAGTTCTTGTAAAGATTCATTGTAAAACGAAAAAAATTAGTTATTATAAACGGGAAGAGCGGCGCAGCTTGCAAGAAATTAATAGTTTTACTAAGTCTTAATAGTTTTTAACCGAAACTTCAGTTGCCAAGAAGCTTTCAAAAATACTATTATAATAGATTGGCAAATAAAAAGTGTTTCAATAAATCTATAGAAATAAACAAATTCTTATAATTCTTATGTATAAGTGCTTAAAAAATTATTTATCATAAAGATGATTATTTCAGCGAAATTGGTATTCTTTGATTAAGGCAATTAAGGGACAGTTCAAATCTTTTTTAGAATTACCACTTCTACTGTGAGGGGTGAGAAAATTTTATTTCTTGAAATATTTTCCATCTAACAATTTCTTGTTTGGCTTCAGATCATATTTTCACCTTCCTAAATAAGGAGTAATTGATTTAATTTAATATTTTGATATTTTGTAGTTGCCAATATGGCAACTGAAATTAACAGCTGTTAGTTGCCAATTGTCATCCGTGATACAATTTTGTCAACTGGCAACGCAACTAAAGTTCAGTTGCCATTCATAATCGAGCCATTATTCTATATTATAATTTTATAACTTTAAAATTGATTATAATTTATTATTTTCTTTTCAGATCAACTTCATCAAATCACAATGGACTAATTGCAATTGGGTCACCCTTCCTAACCTAACTTCATCAAACTCAAGTATATATTCGTAAAATATCTTACGAAAAAATGTTGAGCATGCGTAAAATTTAATTGTTTACTACTGTTAGCACAAATGGAACTAGTTTAAGACTTTTTGCAGACACGCAAATTTTGGTTTCAAATTTCACAGTGCAAGCAAACGACTTGCCTGGAAAAACATATATGAAATTAAATTAAAATTCAGTGTAAAATTTCCATGCAAATTTAAATATTCCTAAAATTTCTATATGTTGTGCTAGTTGTACAATTGGTGCACTCAAACGGTAGTCCTAAGTCTCATAGTGTCATAATGTTTTCAATTATTTTAATGTAATTGTTTTTGCTTTTGTTTTTTCTTTCAAGCAAAGATTTTAAAACATTATGACACTTAAGACTACTATTTGAATCCCCCAAAAAATGTTATTAATTACACAAAAAAAGTCATGTAACTTCTTATTACTAAGTTTCTTTAAGAACCTACTTTTTAAACAGTATTTTTGTTTAATGCATTGAAAAAAATCTTAAAAGATTTATTTTATTTCTTTTTTTTTATTTATGTGTTTTTTTCAACTAATTGTTTATAAAAAAAATTTCATTCCACGTTTCATTCATTCATGATACTTTTTATATTATTATAGACTTGCCTTATTGAAGTTTTTAAGTTCAACCATTTCTTTTATGTTGATTTATCAAAGTTATTTTCGATTTTTAAAACTGTATATTTTTATAATTTTTTTATTTAATTTATTTTTATTTTGATTTTGTTAAATTTTGAATAAATTTAAAAAAAAAATATATATTTTATTTCATTGTTTTTTTATTTATTTTTTATTTATGTAGCTTTCGGTTTCTTTTAGTAAATATATTGTGTATACATATGTACGAGTATTTGCTTCAAGTACTACACAATTTATTTAATTATTTATACATTAATTAATTGATTTATTTTTGAAATTATTATATTTGTATTTGGCATTATTTCAGTACTAAAAGAAATTTATAATTTTAACTTTTTTTTTATTAAATTTTATATTATTAATAGCAATTATATTTTTTTATATTATTTAATTTTTATAAATTTAATTGTGTTCCTTTTCAGGTTTATTTTTTTCATTTTCTTTTGTTTTATTTTATTTTGTTATATTTCTTTATTATTTTTTTATTTATATGTTAATTTTATTTAAATTAATTAATTTATTTTATTTTATTCTAATATTCATGTATTAGTTATTCGTTAAGGACGTTCTTTACCAATAATAAATAAGTTTTTTAATTAATTTTATTTTGCTATATGCAATTCCATTTGATTTTCTCTTACGAGTATTTTATTATTTTGTTTTATTTCACTTTATTTTATTTTATTCTATTTTATTTTATTTTATATTATTTTATTTGATTTTATATTATTTTATTTTATTTTATTTCATTTTATTTTATTCTATTTTATTTTATTTTATATTATTTTATTTTATTATATTTTATATTATTTTATTTTATTTTATTCTATTTTATTATGTTTTATATTATTTTATTTTATTTTATTATATTTTATTTTATTTTATTTTATTATTTTATTTTATTTTATTTTATTTTATTTTATTTTATATTATTTTATTTTATTTTATTTTATTTTATTTTATTTTAGTTGTATTCAACATATTTTAATTAATTTTTTCTGTTTTTCCTTTATTTTATTATTTTATTTTATTTTATTTTGTTTTATTTTACTTTATTCTATTTTATTTTATTTTATTTTATTTTATTTTATTTTATTTTATTTTATTTTATTTTATTTTATTTTATTTTATTCTTTGTTTGTTATATTTTTTTTTTTATTATATTATTTTATTTAATTTAATTTAATTTTATTTTATTTTTTTTATGTTATCTTATTTTGTTTTATTTTATTTTATTTTATTTTATTTTATTATATTTTATTTTATTTTGTTTTATTTTATTTTATTTATTGTTATGTTTTGCTAAGTGATGTTATGTTATATATTTCATGTTTTGTTTTGCTATGTTATGCTATGTGTGTTATGTTGTTTTATTTTTTAGTTTTTTCTTTTTATTTAAGTTTCTTTTATTGTATTTTATTGATCTTTCTTATTTTATTTAATTTTCTATTTAATAATATTAACATAATAATTGCAAATTGTATGCTTACGTTTAACGAGCAATGACGTCGTTGTCCTACAGATCTATCTATCTGTATCATTTTAATTAAAATTATTTTGTTTGATTTTATTTAATATATGCTTAACTTCATTTTTAATTAATTTTATTATATTTTTAATATATTTTACTTCATTTTATTTTAGTTGTATTCAACATATTTTAGTTAATTTTTTCTGTTTTTCCTTTATCTTATTATTTTATTTTATTTTATTTAATTTCATTTCATTTCATATCATTTTATTTTAATTAAATTTATTTTATTTTATTTTATTTAATTTTATTTATTTGGTTTTATTTTATTTAATTTTATTTCATTTCATTTCATTTCATTTCATTTCATTTCATTTCATTTCATTTCATTTTATTTTATTTTATTTTATTTTATTTTATTTTATTTTATTTTATTTTAGTTTATTTTATTTTATTTGATTTCATTTTATTTTATTTTGTTTTGTATTGTTGTGATATGATATGTCATGTTATGTTTTGTTATGTTATCTTATGGCATGTTATGTTATATTATGCTATGTTATGTTGTGTTAAACTATGTTATGCTATGTTATGTTGTGTTATTTAATTTTGTTTTAAATTATTTTATTTTTGTTTTGTTTTATTGTATTGTATTTAGTTTTATTATATTATTTTATTTTATTTCTTTATTTACGAGTATGCTTTTTATTTAATTTTCTTTTATTGTATTTTGTTGATATTTTTATTTGATTTAAGTTTTTTTTAATTTATTTATTTGAATTTAACTTTATTTATTTAATTAACATTTTTTGTTTGTTATTTAATTCTACTAAATTTAATTTTTACTTTAATTTTCATTTTATTATCTTGTATTTTACGTTATTTTATTTTTATTAATTTTAATTAATTTAAGTTAATTTTTTGTTCTTCTTTCTTTTATTTTATTTTATTTTATTTCATTTTATTTTATTTTATTCTATTGATACTATTTTTTTTGTCGAGCTTCGTTTATTTTTTTTATTTCTTTTTATTTTGGTTTGGTTTTACATATTTGTTTTACTTTTTTTATTTGATACTATTTTTATTTATTTGTTTTATTTTATTTATTTTAAATTACAAATCTTACAACTTATTTTATTCTTATTTGATGCATTATATTTTGTTCTATTTTATTTTATTTTGCATGTTTATTCATTCCATTTTATGTTGTTTGATTTTAATACATTTGATTATATTCTTTTTAATTTGTTTTATATATTTTAGTATTTTATTTTTATGCAATACTTTTTTGTGGTATGGAGACAAATTACGGCGCTCGTTGTCGAACGAAATTACGAAATATTTCAATAGAGTTTATAAGGAAATTACGAATCGTATCAAATGCCGTAATTTGCCCACGGGTTTATTAAAACTCAAAAAAAAATTAAATACAATATGTTTGCTTTTTTTCATTTTATACCTTTTGTTTTTTATATGTATGTAATTTTTGATTTAAAATTTAAGCTGCGTATTCGAATAAAGGGAATTTTTGTTTGAAGCATATGTTTAACTAAAATTTCCAGTTATTTCATATACTGTTTTTTTGGTTTTATGTTGTTTCAATTATTTTTTCTCTAACCTATTTTTTTCAATTAGCTTTTATATTTTTCTTAATAATTTCTCCTTTACATGGAAATCTCATCGCCAAATTATCGTTAGTGCCGAGAAAAATAATTTTCAGACAAATGTTTTCTCTTAGTTTACAGGACGCTATAAATTGGTGTTAAAAATATTTCTTATTTCTTCTTATTTCAATATTTTATTTTTAGAAGTCGATATTTCCAATTTTCAGTTTATTATTATTTTCTTAAACAAAGCGCAGAAAATTCGTGTGTATGTATGTATATATTTTTTATTTTATTCGTTTATTTAAGAAAGTCTTATTTTATTTTATTTTCATTTTTTAATTTATTTAATGTTTTTCCACATAAAAGTTGTTCTTAAATTAAAAAAAATTTAAGATTAATAAATAATTTTTAAAATGATTAATTAACCAGCAAAATAGTTAATATCAATTTCTTTTCCAACACAGTCCCTCTCTGCAATTTGTAAATTTGTGTAACTATGAAAAAAGATATATTACATTTTTCTAAATAAAAACTTTTTGCAATTAAAAAAAATAAGTTTTTTATATAAAAATTTTTTTATAGAAATCTCTTTTATAAAACCTTTATAAATCAGTAATATTTTTCTTAAATACGCCTTTTTTAATACTAATAAACTTTTTTCATTACTCCATGACAAAACGAATTAAAATAAGAAAAAACTTCATTGCACTTCTAACAAACAGAAAGTGGCGGGTGTTCCGCCCACTTTTTGAAATGAAAGATCGTGCCATTTCAAGATCCCAAATTGTTTACAAGGTTTCATGGGAATTGATTTAGTAGAAGTACATATAACCTACTTTTTTAAATTCACAATAATAAAATTTTTAGAGTTCAGGGTAAGTGCCAAGTTTCGTATGAATCGGTTTAGCAGAAGCTAGTGGAATATAATATTAAATTTTAATGGGTGTGCCTCTGCCCATTTCATAAACTCAAGATTTTGTTATTACAAAAGGCCAAGATGTTTGCCAAGTCTCGTGGTGAATCGATGAACTAGTAGTACATATAATTTAATACTAAACGTTAAAGGGCGTGGCCCCCCCACTTTTTCAAATCCTCAATCATGACGTTTTTAGAGTTCAGGGTACGTACCAAGTTTCGTAATAATCGGTTAAGCTGAAGCTAGAGATATATAATACTAAATTTTAATGGGCGTACCTCCGCCCATTGAAAAAAAATGGGCGGAGGTAATTTTCGTAGCGATAAGTAAAAATACTAAAAATCAAGGGAAAATGTAATGGGATTGTTGCCGCCCACTTTTTTGGAAATTACACCGAATGGAAGCTAAACGCTAAAAAAATAATTTAAAATTGGTCTAAAAACTATGCAGTTATGAAGTAAAACATGCACAAAGTTTAATGGGCGTGTTCCCGCCCACTTTTTAAAACAATAAAAAAGTTTTTAAATCGGTCTAAAAATTATGGATTTATAAAGTAACACAAGAATACGAATTTATAACCTCCTCGCTTTTTGAAGTCGATTAAAATGAAGTATGCACATATCGATATTAAGTTTCAAAATAGAAGAAATATTCGCTTAATTATTAGCTGTATGTATTTATTTTAAATTAAACAATTTGCGAAACAAACACGAAAACTTTTTTATCTCGTATATCCTTCCATTTAAACTTTCAATTCATGTACAAATGTTGTTTTCATTTGCATTGCAACCATTAACAACCATAATTTAGGAAGTTAATTATGTAATTTGCAGAAAACTAAAAAAAAAATAAATTCAAAACATAACTTAACTCAAGAGAATATGCCACATTAAATAATTTACAAAACCAATTTACAAATAAATGTGCAAAAAAAAAACAAACCAACTCAAATAAAAAATTCAATTTAATATAAATTTTTGTAATACAACTATTGCTAAAACTTGACATATTTCAAACTACAAATGAAAACTGTGTACAAATGTTGCTTTCATGTGCAGGCATATGTAAACCCCAACGAAAACTAAACTTTTCAATAAATCTTTCTCCATATCATTTGAAAATATTTGTAGTAAATAAATTGCGAAAAAAATTAAAAAAATTTATAAAATAAAATTGTGTTACAATTTTTCAATTTTATTTCATTAAAAAGCAACCCTCATTTGATAAACTGACATCTCAACTGCATCCATCTAAATGCTCTAAATGCTCCAACTGCTGAATCTGATGCTGGTAACCTTTGTTTGCAAATTAAATTTCACATCAACTTCCGTTTTAGTGCTTTATACATTTCCGCTTTAGAATCAGTGAAATAAAGCTGCTTTTTTGGTTATACATATTTTGTATTTTATTTTTAGTTCTGTCGGAATGCTGGATTTATTTATTTTTTTGTTTACTAGTTAATGTTTGGGTGTGTGTGGTATTTTTACATGAACTATTACTGGGAATTTCAACAGTACATTGAAGTTATTTAAAAATGCATGAACATAATTAAAACCACGTAAATCAATATGTGTCTATTTTATGTTATGAAAGCTAAAGAGTGCTGCTGGCTGAAATAGGAAGTGCGCCGACTACAAATCAAATAAAGGTTGACGAAGGCCCAAATTCTGGCCACAACCAGTCATACTAACAAGCCCCGATGCCAAATTTTTTAATGTAAAACGCAATAGAAAATGCACTGAATGCAATTGTGTAGTATATTTTTATGAACATACTTACACATGCTTACAGGATACACATTTCAATTAAAATTTTTTTCTAATCTTGCAGCTAACTGCCCAAATTACATCATTCTGTATCAATGAAATATCAAGGCAATAGAGTAAAACATACAGTGAAATGTTTTGAAATTTTTGGGCGATATCGATTCCCTTAAATTGGGTCTAATGTGTATCCTTCCCTTCAGATATTAAAGACATTACAATGAAAAATATACCTATACGTACATACATATGTATGTAAATATAAAGGGTGTTTTTTATTGAGGTATAGAACTTTAAGTTGGCATCACTTTTTTAACTGGCGGCCATTTTGTCAGCTGTCAAGTGATTAATATTTAGTTTGGTTTGCCATTTCATCATGAACAGGTTGACAAAAGAACAACGCTTGCAAATCGTGCAAATTTATTTCGAAAATAATGGTTCAGTTCGCGAAGTTTACCGCAAGCTCCGTCCATTTTATGGTCGACAGAGCAATTAATTCGGTTAACCATGGATCGTTTTCGCACTACGTTTACTCTATGTGATAATACGCATCCGCTGAAGTCGCTCGTCTACGCCAACAAACCAGAAACGTTAGGGGACTTGGAAGCCAACATTCGTGGCGTTATTGCCAACATACGGCCCCATATGCTCGAAAAAGTGGTTGAAAATTGGACCTGTAGAATTGGCTTTATTCGAGCCAGCCGCGGCGGCCACATGCCCGAAATCATATTTAAACGTTAATGGCATAAAATTATCCTTCCAATAAAGCCAAAGTGATGGACATTATAACGATTTTCTTGTGTTTTATTTCAATTCGAAGTTCTATACCTCTAAAAAAAACACCCTATATATATCAGAAGCTTTATTCCTCCTGGCCCCCCATAAAACAAAGAATTTTAATTGTGAAAATTTACTATCAAAAAAACTGAACTCAAACAAGGCATTTTTCAACAAAATCATCTTGAGTGATAAGGCACAAACAAACCAAATTGTCGCACAAACCACAATCCACAAACAGTTTTCGAAAAACCATTACATCCAAAGAAAATGACCGTATGGTGCGGTTTGAGTTCAGGCGGCATCAGCGGCCCGTATTTTTTTTTCGAAAATAAGCAAGGAAACGCCGTCATCTTTAATTCTCAGCGCCACAATTGGCTCATATTGACATCAGTGACCTTTGGTTTCAGCAAGACAAGCCACACAGCCGGCATGAGAAACTTCCCGGACGCGTAGTTTGGCAATGTCAATAGGCCGCCTTGTTCTTGTTATTTAACGCTGCTGGATTATTTTCCCTGTGGCCATTGGAAAGACCGGGCTTACGTGAACAAACCAAAAACAACTGATGCTCTGAAAGATGCAACTCGAAGCTAGATTGACGAGATAAGCGAAGCTTTGTGGCAAAATATGGTTCAAAATTTTGTGAAAAGAACGGACGTCTGCCGACGTGCTAAAGGTAAACATTTGCCCGACATCGTATTCTATTATTAATTCCCATATTTGTACTTTACATTGGTATCAGTTAAACTGAATTTGGCAAAAAAAAGTGTGTCTTTGAGCCAATTTATTTCCTAACCTTAAATTTGTCCACTCTTTATATCATTTAACGTTTAAAATTTGTTGAATTTAATGAAACGAAATGAAAACTAAGCAAAACAAGTTGAATCTAAAATATTATAAAAAACTCTTTTATAAATTATTAGTAGGTACCTCTTTTATAATTATTATTAGTAATTATTATTAGTTACCTAAAAATATAAAGGACCCAACTCATTTTTTTTAAATATGAAATTTTTGCATTTTTCGATTCATTAGATGTTCTTTTATCGAAATATATGAAAAAAAAACTCGATAAACTTAAAAAAATAATGAGTTGGGGCTTTTCCATATTAAGGTATGTGTAAGAAACTTTTTGATAGAGAAAATAAAGTCGAGTCGAACAGATATTGATTATAGCGTTTTTTGTTTGTTAAAATTTTCAGTTTACTAAAAAAGCCTTTCACTAATTTTTCCCTAGCCTTGGCGGCAACCCTTATAAAAGACACGTGATGTCATCTAACAGTAAAATCATCACATGGCGTAATTATGTAGTCTATCATTCTTGCGCACAGGTGCATACTTAAGTATGTGCCAAAATCTTAAAAGAATGTAAAATAAAATATTCCTCATACCTACGAACAAAAGAAAATTTCCCAAACAAAAGTAATTAATCTCTTAAATACTGGTTTTCAACATACGACTCACTCTCTTTGCTTGCTCGCTCTCTCTTACTTCAAACAAAAAACTAAAAATAAAAAGGAATAAAACAAAAACCAATTGCATACCTTTAATTCAATTTTCGGCCGAGTTCTGCAGCAGCATGCACTTGCTTCATCATAAAAAGCAATAACACACTTTAAGTACATACATATGTACATATATATATACACACACTTAAATTGCCGGTGTAGCGACATTGAAATATACACTGTAAAAATACAACAATAATAACAACTACAAGCGCTAAACACGTTTTTTACACAGATTTAATTCATCAAAGAAAACAATATAACAAAATGAGAATCACATATGTATGTACATACATACTAGTACATACTTATGTACAATTAATTTACTTGTAATAATTCCATACAATGTACATAGGTATGTATAACAATTTTAAAATTAAAATTTTATTAAATAGCACAAAACAAACAAATTGATCTGAACACAAAACGTGCACTATCCAAGGAAAAGCCGACAAGAACTGAATGTGGGATCAAATTTTAATCAATAAATGCAGCATTAAAGAGAGAGTATTTGGAACTTTTTTTATTCCTTTTTAATAATTGTGGGGGGAAAGGGGATCTTGGAATTAGACTTCTATCGAACTCTTTTAGTAGCTCGTTTTTGACACAAAACAATGACCAAACCCATGTAATTTAAATGGGTTTGATCATTGGTTTGTGTCAAAAACGAGCTACTGAAAGAGTTCGATACAAGTCTACTTGGAATGCGTCCATATGTACATTTGTACATAAGTATGTATGTATGTATGTATGTAAGCACGAATCAAGAAAACAAGATTGCGCATTGTGCAAGTCCGTTATTTTACTTTTTTTTGTGACGTATGTAGCCATAGAATTTTTGTTGTAAACAAAGTGTACATATGTACTTTGTGTGTGGAATGTGCTCTCTCTCACACACTTTTTACAACAAACACACGTGTGTAATCTATGATGACGTAGATGCGTAGTAGAAAATTTTTTTGTACGGCTGAATGCGCATAAAAATTGGTTTTAGCGATTTTTAAAATCAATTTGGCGAAATATGTGGAAGCAAATCTGACAACCTTGGTATGGAGTATTAACTTTTATGAGGAAAAAAAAATAAAAAATTAAATAAGAACAAAGTCTTAATAAATAAAGATAACATATGTATGAATCCTAATCAAACCCAAAACTCTTTAGCAAGGAAAGATAATATTTAAGCACTAAACAGCACAAAAAAATATGTACATATATGAACAACAACGATAAAATTAGTACATACTTAAATTAAACTGTAGATAAATAAACAGTTGTGTAGCTCATGGACGAACTAGTTCAGTTAAACGATTTTGTAAATTGAACGATTTTGACTTCGCTATTGTTTATTTATTTAATAAATACTTTACAAAGTAAATTTGCAAAGTATTGTTGCACAAATATGGGCGGAGTAACTAGACCATATGCCCAAGATGGTATTAACAGTATTTTAAAAAAGTTTTTGTGACTGACTATATACGACCTATGCCTTCACATAGGAAGTAGCAACGTGGTTGTTAAAGAATTTCCACAAAACAACCGCAAGAATATACGGTTATCTGTGGCAGATCAGTCAAACAGTGCGAGCGAGACGCAAAACTCTCGAAGGCCAACAAACAACAGTGGCCTTGTTTGCACTTAAGAGATAATTGCCAACGACGCTTGATGTTGACTCGCCAAGAGCTGCTTTACGACTCTCGCTATTGTTTAATTTTTTATAATTCATCGTTACCCAGTTGACCAAGACTTTCGCTATTGACATCGATTTCGAATATTTCTTGAACATTTATCGTGTAAAACTACACACAAAAAAGTAATATGAATGAGTTTGTAATATTAATTAAAATATTTGTAATATTAATTAAAAATTTAATTAAATTTTCACCTATAAACAATTTGATAATATCAATTAAGTTTTTCCACTCAAATTAATTAATACAATTAAAAATTTAATTGAATCAATTAAATTATTAATTGAAAACATTAATTGGTGAATAATTTTTTCTGTGTATCGAGAGTGACACCCAAAAATGAATCGAAAAAAGTTCAGCTGTCGCTCATTTTTATCCCAAAATACATTTGATTTCGAAGTTTCGCTAGCAATATCAAAAGTGAGAGAATATCGAACTAATTTCGATGTCGCAATACAGCAGAAAAAGTAATTTTATTTTTTTATTTATTTATTTTAACTTATTTATTTGTTTAATACCTTAAACTTACGCTGTATGATTTGAACACGGTACCTCCATTCTAACAGATTAGCACACATACACTCGGCTACCGTCACGCATTCGAAAAACTATCGCGAGAAATTCGAAGCTCGAAGCTTTAGCGAACATTAAAATTTTCTTACATTTGCGAACAAGTATCGAAGAATTTTGTTTCGAAATTTCTTCGCTGTAGTAAGCGAAGAGTTTTTGCTTCTTCGAATGTCACTATTTGTGACTTCCAAAATCATATAGACTGTTTCTGCTTTTACTTGCGATACTAAACAAAAGCAAAAGCAAATCAAATTCAAACTTTTGAAATTGTCGACTGCTGAAAGTACTGCGCAATTTTTCAGAAATCGTTTTGTGATTTTTCTTTGACTGAAACTGTTTTACTTTTCAAAAGCGAAAGCAGAAGCAAAATCAAATGAAATGAAAATCATTACAGTTTTTTAAACACAGCCGAAAATAATAATTATTTTTGAATATTAAAAGAAAAAAAAAATCAACTAAGAGGAAACATCCGACAAGATGGCCAATCACACATCATTTTAGTTGTTTTTAACTAGATTTTTCGAAACTTGAATGATTTTATGATTTTTATTTTTTTAAGCAGAAATAATTGTTATCTTCTGACTTTTATTTTTTCCAGCACAAATAAAATATATTTCCTGATTTAAAAAAATGTAGATATGTATATGTAAGTACATGTATATGTACGTATGTATGTGCATATCGCTGTTAATAAGTTGAAAGGCCCTAACTCGTATTTTCACGAAATTTAGTTTTTCAGTGATTGCAAACATTTCACACAAATTCAGCCCGTCACAAAAATTTATTGCAGTAGTTTAAAATATTACGTTTTATCAATCAGTTTTACAAGCACTTGCACCGTTTAATATTATGATTTTACCTTCTCCTGTAAAGTTACATTTATTTGAGTTAGGGCCTTCTACTTGTTAACAGCGATATGCACATACTATGTAGGAACTCCGCCATGTTTTTCCCATTGGAAAATACCAAAAATTCCTTTCATAAAAGTGATCGAAATACGAGTAGTGCCACCATGATTTTTCGGCTGCGGAATCTGAGAAATTGATTTTTATTTTTTGGAGCAGATATAAAGAAAATCACAAAAATCAGAAAATAACTGTTATCTTTTGACTTTTATAATAAAATTCATAACAATTACGATACCTGAGTAAAACACATGTATTGTAAAATATTCTGTGAAATAAAAAAAAAATGTTTAAAATTTAATTTTATTTGAGTTAACAAACATTTCAGTTTATAACTTTGGCATACCGTATATTTTTAACAAGGTTGCACACATACACAAACATATAAATATTTATGTAGAATATACCCTGAAGGAAGAATGGAAGCACTATTTTGGTGAATTTTTGCTGACATTGTCAACGGAGTGTCTACATCTGGGATAACCAAAAGACCGCCCGTGGGCACTTTGTTATGCTATTTTTTACACGTCCATTCGTCCAAGCATGTTTTTTTTTTTTGATACGTAGTAAATATTTTGTGCAGTTTTTACAAAAATTAGTTTATAAAATAAATAAATATGTATAAGAGATTGATAAAAATGTCTTAAACAATAATAAAAAAAGAATTTA
The DNA here is from genome assembly GCA_936439885.1 of Nowickia ferox. Classification (NCBI taxonomy): domain Eukaryota; kingdom Metazoa; phylum Arthropoda; class Insecta; order Diptera; family Tachinidae; genus Nowickia; species Nowickia ferox. Next base: position 16,479,063 of record OW387027.1, read on the forward strand.
AAATTACAAAAAATAAATTTAAAAAAATTGTATAAAAAAAGAAAATGTGAAAATAAACAATTTTAAGTGAAAGTGTCCTTGTTTACACTATGAAAGTCTTATTGCTAAGCTGATTAGTTTGTTAGGAAAGAGAGACGAGGGGAAAAGAAACGTAAATGTTCCCTTCGTCTCTCTCCCCATCAAACTAATCAGCTTAGCAATAAGACTTGCATAGTGTAAATATGGACTAATCAAAAATTTGTTCAGCATGTGGAAGATTTTGTGCCATCATTTAACGCTTTGGCACACGTTCACATCCAGGCGTAAGTTTTTGACTAATTCAACGAAACATTGAATTTTTGATTTTATATAATAGAAATGACAAACAAAATCCCAACTTGCTGGTAGTGCTGAACGAATAAATTAATAAATTCCTACTCTTATTATATACTGTTTATTTTTTGTTTTTGTATATATATATTTTTTTTTTTTAACACAAAATGTTTATTATCAAAATGTGTAGAATGGAATTACTAAAATGTACTAGTGAACTATGTATCTGTTGCCAATGTCTACTGGCCCTGAAGAACTACCTGAAGAACTACATACCTAGTCAGGAGTACCAACGTCAGTAGTTGCTTTTCAATGACACGCACATGTTAAATGTCTACAGCAAAAAACATTGCCTCGTGTAATGGTATTAGTATCAGTACTGATTCCTACAGGGTATTTATGTATATAAATCTCTGTCTGCTATTATTGGCCTTTTAAAAATTACGCTTATAAGAAATACTAAAGTATAATATTAAAACCAGCTGATACTTTAGTTATAATTTTCAGTTGGTGCGATAAACTTGTGTTGAAATAACGTTTCTTAGATCGGTTTAAAGTTTTATACATACGAAAATAGTTTCTTAAATAAGTTATGGCAGTAGTAATTCGCAGCTCTAATCTGTATTTTGTGGTATTACTTTCAATTATATTGAATGTAATTGCGGTTTATGGCCATGAACAACAACAAAGTTCCACGCAAAATTTCAATGAAACGGTAATTGAATGATTTATTTTTTTCAAGATTTTGTTTATTTTGAGTTTAGATATTGTACAATTGTATTTTTTTTTTATTTAAGCTGCAATTGTACTACAATAGTATTTTAATAGTACAATAGTATTTTAATAATATTTTAATAGCATATGTATAATAAATAAAGTTAATAATAAGAACAAAGTTAAAAGGTAAGAGCAATTTTAAATGACGTATGTTAATAGTATGAGTAAAATCAGCATACAACACGGCTCAGTTAGCCGACTGTAATGCAATGTAAATGTAATGTAGGAAACAGCTGATCGATATTTTTGTATGAAAAGTAGGTTACGTTACATTACATCTCTATAACCATTTCCATTACTTTTCACATAACAATATCGATCAGCTGTTTCCTACTGTTGCAGTTACATTACATTACAGTCGGCTAACTGAGCCTTAAAGATAAATGCAAACGTGCAAACACCAGCAAGATGTTGTTCGGTGCACTAACATAAGTATTTGATGATGATAATGAATACTTAAGCGGCATGGCCAACACATTAAACTGACGCATCAAATTTGTGTATGTAATGGTAAAATTCTGTTTTGCCTATCACAGCAGCACGTCAAATTCAAACCCATCAAATTTCATTTCAAATTTGTTTTAAAAAGGAACGAACTTTTTTTTGCGAGATTTTTTTCCCGAATAATGTTATTTTCAGTTCTATTACTATACTGCTTAGATTTATCGTTATTTTTAAAAAATTTTTTTAAGGTATTATCTGCCATATACATATTTGTTTTACGGTCTCATTGGCTTAATATTCGCTACATAATTTTTGGACTACGCAAGAAGCTTCTATTCATGACACATAATTATTTCTATTCCATTTCTTTGCCAGATGTCGTTAAAAATTGAACCTATTCCCGGTTCTTATGCCGAGTCCGGTGAAGCGCCTCACTGGGATGTTGCCACACAAAATTTGTACTATGTTGATGTGAATTCCGGCAAACTTTTGCGTTACAATTTCAATGAAAATAAAGTATACAAAGTCAAAATTGAAGGTGAAGAGTTTACTAGTTTCGTAATACCTGTTGAGGGCACTACAGATCAATTTGCTGTTGGCTGTGGTCGTCGTGTTGTTATTGTTAAATGGAATGGCATTGATAAAACAACACAAGTATGGAAGACTCTCTTCGAAGTGCAATGTGACGATCCACGTTTTAAAGGTAATCGTTTCAACGATGGCAAATGTGATCCTCGCGGACGTTTGTTTGCTGGAACTATGCGTTATGTGGGCGATGAGCTTCAATATCGTTATGGAGCATTGTATAGATACGAAAAAGGTGACAAAGTAAAGCTTATAAAAACAAATGTGGGTATTTCGAATGGCTTGGCCTGGAATGAAAAGGCGAAGAAATTTTATATAGACACAGCTGATTTTGAGGTCAAGGCATACGATTATGACTTCGAAACTGGCGAGCCCTGTAAGCAATTAACTAACGAATCTAATTGATATTATAAAACATACTCAAGCTTATAATATAATTCTCTAGCTAATGCCCAGGTTGTATTTAACTTGCGTGAAATCAGTACTGAAGATAATTTGCTACCCGACGGCATGACAATTGATACAGATGGCAACATTTACGTGGCAACTTTCAATGGCCAAACAGTCTATAAAGTTAATCCCACGTTAGTTCGAAAATCATGTTTTATTTTATACATACAAGTATACAGATTTATTATTTTTATTTTTTAGGACTGGTAAAATTATGCAGGAAATCAAATTCCCTTGTAAACAAATCACCTCAGCTGCATTTGGTGGTCCCAATTTGGATATTTTGTTCGTTACCACCTCTGCCCATACCAATCAGCCGAAACCCGCTGGCACTACCTTTAAGGTAACAGGCTTGGGAGCTAAGGGTTATCCTATGACCAAAATAAGACTGTAGAGTTTTTTTTTTTTAGTAATAACATACCTTTATATAAATATATACATAAATGTGTAAATGGTTGCAATAGTTAACTCTTATGTATCTCAGTTTTCGTAATTTTGATTTTATAATGAAAAATAAAATGATACTTATACAAATTGTATGTATATTTTACTGTCTAAACTAACTAATGCGGTTAAAACCTTATCTTTATGTAGTTATACTTTTGCTTCAATATTTGCTTTATTATTCTTACACCTTTAAAATTATTAAAATAAAGAAATTATATTTCACATACTTGTAAAGCATTTAATCACCATAAATTATAATGCCTTTTTTTATTTTATATATTTTTTTTAACAAACAATCGCGAAGCGATTAGCTTGTCTGTAGGGTCTATGGTGGGAATCGAACCCACGACTTCTGTACTGAGAGCATTGCTATCACTCAGCCACAGGGCCACCTTATGTATGTATTTTGTTGAACATAAAGCCACACGCACCCACCATTAATAACTTAAACACTTTCCTATTTAATCATTCCACGACATGAAAAAATACACGACTTCTGCTTTTTGCTCAACAAATTTTCCCACACACAGATCGGTATTAATTTTTATTAATTTATAAACACTTTTCAATATCAAACACTTTATTTTTGTATTATTAATTAAAGATTTCACCGAGAAGCGAATAAAACCATACGCGCAATAGAAATTTTCGTGGAATTTAAAAAGTACACTGTGATATCATCCAAGGCATTGTTAATGGCACAGCTATTTTTATTTCTTGGCTAAAAAGAAACTTGTCCAAGTCCAAGCTTATTTAAGTTTGCTATAAAATTTTACATAAAGAAGAACCAACTACTGGATTGTTTTTGTAATCTAACATGAGTTGTAGCATAAAGGTCCCCTTTTAAGGTTCATTCGGCTGGAAGTTTTGTAAAATAAAACAGATTGATCAAAAAAGCAGTAAGAGAGACGGAGATAGAAACATTAACTACGAATAAGAAGAAAATGTAGCAAGAAACGGAAAAACAGGGTTATAAAATATGACGATAATTTAACGCCAAGCGTGTGGATTTAATTTGTTTTATTTAGGAGATAGAAACACTTTCTATCAAGAAGAAGAAAATGTAGCAAGAAACAAAAAAGAACGGGGTTGTCAAATTTGATAATCTAACACCACACCTGTGGATTTTATTTAGCTTCTTTCACAACCAAATTTTTTATAAGCAATTTGTAAATAGTGCTATAGGAATGTTTTCGATTTTCCATGTGTTATTAATTTCTCTTAATTCTGTTCAGGTACAATTCAAAGAATTTGCTTGGCTGCAATGGTGATTTTAATCATTTAATTAAAATGTATCTTTTGGAGTTGCACAACTTTGAATAACTTAAAACATATCAAAATAGGAAGAAAACTATACGTGGTTAGTATTTTAATGTAATATTGATCAGGTGGAGGCTGCCTCTAGCTTGCAAAATTTGGTATTTACCATGCCACACAGGCAAATGGCTTATTTTTTAAGTAAAATTATTATATAAAGGATGTTATTACAATTTTCAGAAAACATTAACAACTAATTAGACTAGTGCTGTATTTTGTCAATACCCAATCGTATCATTATATAGAAGTACAGCATTCTGGAGAGAAATATTGCAATAGAACAGTCCTTAGCTCAACGTGATTTGAAACAATTTGTATGGGATGTTGTGATTATAATCTGTTTATTAAGAATTTGATAATAGATTTGCCAGGTTTAATAACTTTACGACAGCTTAGTTTAAAAATGTAATAAGCAGGGCATCCTATGGGTAAACCCTTTTTTGAGCGCGTTGTTTCAAAAATGATTAAGACAGAAAATTATGATTAAAAAAAATACTAAATAACGCTATTTTTTTTAGTTTTCTATCAATTATTAATTTTTCTAGCGATATTATACATGGATTGTAAAAACTAACGAAAGATGAATATGCATCCTAAAGAAACTTTTTGAAAAAAAAAAAATCAATTAAAAGTTTTAAGCCTTATTTATAAAATTTATTAAGGCTTTAGAAAGGATTTTTAAAACAAATTTTCATAAAAAATGTTTCTTATTAAACTTTTTCTTATTAGGGTGTTTGTGCTTATAATAATTTCAAGCCATATTTCTGTGGTTTTCATGAACAACAACCTATGTCGAATTATTTTCATTTCGAGCTTATGATATCAAAGTTTTATATTTTAAATTCTTCTCAAAAAGTTCTAAGGTTTTTTCAAAAATGTGTACCAATATAATTTTTATCTAAAAGAACTTTTACCTTTCTGCCAGAAAATTATTATCAAAACGAACTCTTTTTGACTTCCCTGACAAATTTTATTTTTGGACATAAGCTCTTATTCATGAAATCCACAGATTTGACTTATGACGTTTGTTGGTATTTGGTTTAAATTATCTTAAATATCTGAATAGCAATACAAGCAACAATTACCTTCTTTCGTCGCCATTATTTCATCGCTAATACATGTAAGTATGTATGAATGTGTTTACATGCATTTGCATTCACACGCGCGTACACACATACATATTTTGCTAAGCAAACAGTCACACGCACCCACCATTAATAACTTAAACACTTTCCTATTTAATCATTCCACGACACGAATAAGACACAAGAACAGAGAAACAAGTCGAGGCAAAATTATCGGCGGCGGCGCAGCAGTTTTGTGACCGGCGAGAGAATTTTCGGCGGCTAATATAAACATATGAAAATTTAATGAGAAAATTAGAAATTGAATTTTCATAATTTTTTCTCCGAAATTTCTCTCCTTGAACAGATAAAATTTCGGCTCATTTTGAGCCGATGCGAGCCGATACAATCGGCAGCGGCGGGAAAAACAGAAAAATAACCGGCGGCGGCGCGTCGTCGGCTTCGAGCCGATCGACTTGTTTCTCTGCATACGAACTATGCTTTTTGCTCAATAAATTTTGCAACACAGATCGCTTTGCAAAACAAATCATAATCACACAAATTTTTATTATTATCTAAAGTTTATATCAATTTCTTTTAATTTATACACAATTTTCGATATCAAACACTTTTTATTTGTATTATTAATTAAATATTTAACCGGGAACCGAAGAAAACCATATGCGCAACAGAAATTTTCGTGGAAACTAAAAAGCACAGAGGAGACCAGAGGTGTCACGAGCAAAAAGTAAGACGGAAGATAATTGTGATTTTGTGGTGTTTTTAGAGGTCTCGCTCACACAGTCATCAAATCCTCTTTAATTTTTCTTTCGCGTGGTATTATTTTAAAGTAATTATGTTTTATTCCTTGTGGTCTCATTCGCAGCCAAGTTTTTGTAAATAAATGGTAAAAATTAATATTTGCGAACGAAAATGCTTAAAACAAAGTCTCTAATCATTTGAAATCAAATTTTAGTCACTTTATTAATACTAATAATCCATTTCGCATTGTGTTTTTTAATTCAATACCACAAATTCCTCCATTTAATTTTGTACAAATGTTCATGTGCTCAAGTGTATTTTCGTTTTATGCTTTGTGGTCTCATTCGTTGTTTGCTTTTTGCAAGTTCAAGTTAAAAATTAATATTTTTGAAGGAAAATGTTTAAAATTGAGTTTGTAAGCATTTGGAAACTAATTTTAATCACTTTTATAATACTAATAGTGTTTTACACATTGTTTTATTTAGTTAAACACTGCAAAATCTTTCATTTAATTTTGTAAAAATTTTCAATTGTTTATTTCACTAAGTATACATTTCTGCTGTTTGTTTTGATTATCGTACTAAAAATATTCAATAACAAACACACTATATTTGTCCCTTTTTAACAGTGATCAAATCAGATGATTTGAGCTTTTTTCTTAAGTCACTTTCTTCAACTCTGGTATCCTCTGTGCTAAAAAGTACACAGCATATATAAAGCAGGTGCTGTTAATGGCACAGCTGAGTTAATTGATTGGATAAAGAGACACTTGTAAGTTCAAAGTTGTATAAGTTTGCTAAGAAATTTGACACATAGACCAACTCAGCCAGTGGGTTGTTTTTGTAATTTGGGACTAATTGTAGGAAAAAATGCTCGCCTCTTAAAGTTAATTCGGCTGGAAGCCATGGAAAAGGAATGAGTGATTAGAAGGCAGTATGAGTAACGTGACCAGATAGTTTTTGGAAAAAGCGAGACATTATCGTTCAAAAAACGGGATTTGAAGAAAATACCACCACAAAGCGAGATTTAAAAAATAATTATATATTTTAGAAAGCGGTATGCACATACACAAAATAAATTTAATTTCATCTCAAAACGTATATGGGGGGTGTAGCAAATCCAACAGGGGTTTGACTAGCTAAGCAATAACTAAAAAAAATATATTTGGATTAAATTTTCATCAGTTACATTTTAATCAAAATCGAATGCGATATTGAGAACTTCATAACTCTAAAAAGCAGGATAATCCCGCAGAAAGCGGAATGTCTGGTCAGGTTAAGTATGAGAGATGGAGATAGAACCAATATTTACGAAGAAGAAGAAAATGTAGCAAGAGAAGCAAAAAGCAGTGTTGTCAAAGTTGTGGATTTCATTTAGCTTTTTTCACAACCGAATCTTGAATTGAAAATTTCTTAGTAGCGATTTAGGAAAGTTTTCGATTTCCCATGTATTTTAAAGTCATTTCAAAGTGAAGGATTAAATCATAGTGCACAATACAGGGTGTCTTGCGTAGTGGCATAACTACATCCTTCAAATAATGATTTCATTTTAAGTTCTTTTATCTAATTTTTCGACCTTTTTCAATATATTCAATTAAACTAATTTTTTGAGCTTTTGGTCTATTTTTATTATTATTTTATTAGTTCGATATTTCGTTAACCTTTGGTTAACTTCTTCAGGATATTTTTTATTTTTGTTCTTTTTTTGAAATAAGAAAAATTTAATTAAAAAAAAAACAAAAATATCCTGAAGAAGTTAACCAAAGGTTAACGCAATATCGAACTAATAAAATAATAATAAAAATAGACCTAAAGCTCAAAAAATTAGTTTAATTGAATTTCATTTTAAGAAAATTCATTTGCGTATGTGGCCAATATTACATTAAAGCAATAATGATATAAACGGGCCTGTTTGCAAAAAAAAAAAAAAACACGGTGATTCGAGATCACGTGATTTCAAAAGTAAACTATTAAAAGCTTACTTGTTGGTGGAGCTTTGTTGTATTTTAGGTTCTTGTCATTTATAATAGAATATTTTATTCTAACTTCCGTCGCTTTAAATCGTACAATTTACAAAGCAATGATTTAGCTTCTATTAATTTTTCGAAATTACCGCGATTTGACATGTCGTAATTTAAAAAAACAGGCTACATACATAAAATTAAATGCTTTCGATATTTTAATATGAAAATCATACAATAAAAAAAATATTTTGAATTTTCTGTAATGAATGAATTTTTGCGTATTTGAAAAAAAATTATACACGTTTATTAAAAATATTTATTTTTTGAGTCAATAAAGAAATTGAAAGAATCAAGGAAAAAAGTTCTTCAGTAAAATTTTATTATCAGTGTTAATTTTTGTTGTATATGTGGACGAACGCCACGTTGTTCAATATCTTCTTGTTTGTATTTATAATTTAATGCTTGCTTGATCATGGTGTTTGAATTAATTACAGAATTTTGTTGACTTCTTTTTCCATATTCAACAATACAGGCTTTTGAAAAAATGTTTACAATATTTTTTCTGTGTAGCTTTCATTCCAATTAAACCAGTTTTCTTTGCTTTAAATTGTTAATCCTTAATTTCAAAGTTAAGCAACTGCACTATGCACCCTTTATTTCGCACTATGAATTAATCCTTCTCTTTGAAATCTCTTAAAAATATCGGGAAAATCGAAAACATTCCTAAATCGCTATTAAAAAATTGACATTCCAAAAAAAAAGCTAAATAAAATCCACACGTTTCGCGTTGAATTATCAAATTTGACAACACTGTTTTTTCATTCTCTTGCTAAACACTCTTCTTCTTCTTAGATACTATTTCTTTCTCTGTCTCTCATACTGCCTCCTTCTAAATCTTTCCTTTTCCATAATTTCCAGCCAAATTAACTTTAAAGGGCGAACTTTATTCTGCCGAATTACAAAAACAACCCCCTGGTTGAGTTGGTCTATGTGTCAAATTCCTTAGTGAACTTAAACAACCTTGGTCTTACAAGTGTCTATTTGACCAATTAATTAACTCAGCTGTGCCATTAACAGCACCTGCTTTAATATTGCAGTACACTTTTTAGTTTCCACGAAAATTTCTGTTGCGCGTATGGTTTTGTTCGGTTCTCGGTTAAATATTTAATTAATAATACAAATAAAAAGTGTTTGATATTGAAAAGTGTGTATAAATTAATATAAACTTTAGATAATAATAAAAATTTGTGTGATTATGATTTGTTTTGCAAAACGATCTGTGTTGCAAAATTTATTGGGCAAAAAGCAGAGGTCGTGTGTCTTATTCGTGTCGTGGAATGATTAAATAGGAAAGTGCACGAAAATTTCTATTGCGCGTATGGTTTTATTCGGTTTTCGGTGAAATCTTTAATTAATAATACAAAAAGAAAGTGTTTGATATTGAAAAGTGTTTATAAATTAATGGAAATTAGTACAAGCTTTATTTATATCATAATAAAAATATATGTGTGATTATGATTTGTTTTGCAAGACTATCTGTGTTGCAAAATTTGTTCAGCAAAAAGCAGAGTTTGTGTGTTTTTTTTTGTGTCGTGGAATGATTAAATAGGAAAGTGCTTAAGTTATTAATGGTGGGTGCGTGTGTCTGTTTGCTTAGCAAAATATGTATGTGTGTACGCGCGTGTGAATGCAAATGCATGTAAACACATTCATACATACTTACATGTATTAGCGATGAAATAATGGCGACGAAAGAAGGTAATTGTTGCTTGTATTGCTATTCAGATATTTAAGATAATTTAAACCAAATACCAACAAACGTCATAAGCCAAATCTGTGGCTTTCATGAATAAGAGCGTATGTCCAAAAAATAAAATTTTTCAAGGAATCCAAAAAGAGTTCGTTTTGATAATAATTCTCTGGCAGAAAGGTAAACGTTTTTTTTTAGATAAAAATGACATTGGTCCACATTTTTGAAAAAACCTTAGAACTTTTTGAGAAGAATTTAAAATATAAAACTTTGACATCATAAGCTTGAAATGAAAATAATTCGACATAGATTGTTGTTCATGAAAACCACAGAAATATGGCTTGAAATTGTTATAAGCACAAACAGCCTAATAAGAAAAATTTTAATAAGAAATTTTTTTTATGAAAATTTTTTTTTAAAAATCCTTTCTAAAGCCTTAATAATTTTTATAAATAAGGCTTAATTGATTTTTTTTTCAAAAAGTTTCTTTGCGATGCATATTTATCTTTCATTAGTTTTTACAATCTATAAATTCATTATCAATTAATAATTGATAGAAAACTAAGAAAAATAGCGTTTTTAACCATAATTTTCAGTCTTAATCATTTTTTTAACAACGCGCTCAAAAAAGGGGTTACCCACAGGATGACCTGCTTGTTACATTTTTAAACTAACCAATTGGAATGAAGCTGTCTTAAAGTTATAAGACATTATCAAATTCTTAGTAAACAGATTATAATCCGAACATCGCATACACATGATCAATATTATATTAAAACACTTATGACGTATAATTTTCTTTCTATTTTTGTTTGTTTTAAGTTGCAAATCTTTCAAAAGACACCTTATATTTGTCAGACGAGTTTTACTACACTATCACACTATGAATTAAATTATTAACATCACCATTGTAGCCTAATAAATTCTTCGAATTGTACTTAAAAGAAAATAAACCTAAACGGAATTAGCAAATCCTTTTTATTTCAAATCGCTTAAAAATACCTTGAACATTTTAAAACTTTGCTGTTACTCTATTTATAAATTGCCATTTCAAGAAAGAGCTAAATAAAATCCCCACGTTTCACGTTTAATTATCAAATTTGACAACCCTGTTTTTCCGTTTCTTGTTAAATTCCCTTATTCTTCTTAGATATTATATATTTATCTCTGTCTCTCACACTGTATTTTTGATCAATCTGTTTCCTTTTCCAAAATTTCCAACCGAATTAACTTTAAAAGGGTACCTTTATGCTAAAACTCATGCCAAATTACAAAAACAACCCACTAGTTGGTTCTTCTTTATGTCAAATTTTATAGCAAACTTAAATAAGCTTGGGCTTACAAGTGTCTTTTTAGCCAAGAAATAAAAACAGCTGTGCCATTAACAATGCCTTGGATGATATCACAGTGTACTTTTTAGTTTCCACGAAAATTTTTATTGCGCGTATGGTTTTGTTCGGTTCTCGGTGAAATCTTTAATTAATAATGCACATAGAAAGTGTTTGATATTGAAAAGTGTTTATAAATTAATGGAAATTAGTACAAGCTTTATACAATAATAAAAATATATGTGTGATTATTTGTTTTGCAAAACTATCTGTGTTGCAAAATTTGTTCAGCAAAAAGCAGAGTTCGTGTTTTTTTTTGTGTCGTGGAATGATTAAATAGGAAAGTGTTTAAGTTATTAATGGTGGGTGCGTGTGTCTGTTTGCTTAGCAAAATATGTATGTGTGTACGCGCGTGTGAATGCAAATGCATGTAAACACATTCATACATACTTACATGTATTAGCGACGAAATAATGGCGACGAAAGAAGGTAATTGTTGCTTGTATTGCTATTCAGATATTTAAGATAATTTAAACCAAATACCAACAAACGTCATAAGCCAAATCTGTGGTTTTCATAAATAAGAGCGTGTGTCCATGTAAACACATACATACATGCTTACATGTATTAAAATTAAAAAGCTGCGCAACAATGGCTGTTTAGATATTCCCGGATTGTTGCATTTTTAAACTAGTAATCAAGCAAGTTATTACATCTGGCAAACCTATTATCAAATTCTCAATAAACAGATTACAATCAAAACAATGCGTAGAAATTGTTCAAATTAATTTCGAAAATCATGTGGAACTAAGGACTGTTATATTGCAATAGTTCTCTCCAGTATGTGGTACTTCTATATAATATACGACTAGGTATTGACAAAATATGGCACTGGTTTATTTAATTGTTGTCTTGTTTATTAAAATCCTTTAGAAGATAATTTCATTTCAAAAAAATTCCTTTGCCAAATAAATACCAAATTTTGCAATCTACACTCAACGTCAACATGACCAATGTTACATTAAAATACAACGACGTATAGTTTTCTTTCTATTTTTAATTGTTTTAAATAGTGAATCCTTTAATTCAACTTTATATAACTCCGAAAGACAAGTTGTATTTGTCGGACGAGTTTTACTAGACTATCACACTTTGAATTAAATTATTAACATCACCATTGTAGCCAAGCAGATTCTTTAAATTGTACCTGAATAAATGAAAATAAGCCTAAACGGAATTAGCAACATCATTTTCTTTGAAGCCATTTAAAAATACCTTGAAAAATCTTGAACTTTCGTATTTATAAATTGTCATTGCAAGATTCGGTTGGGAAAAAGGCTAAATAGAATCCACAAGTTGGGAGTTAAATTATCAAATTTGACAACCCTGTTTTTTCCGTTTCTTGCTAAATGTTCCTCTTCTGCACAGATATTATTTCTATCTCCGTCTCTCATACTGCCTATTAATCAAACTGTTTCCTTTTCCAAGACTTCCAGACGAATTAACTTTAAAAGGGAACCCTTATTCTACAACTAATTCAAATTACAAAAAAAGACACTAGTGGGTTTTCTTTCTGTCAAATTTCTTAGCAAACTTAAACAACCTTGGACTCATAAGTGTCCATATTTGACCAAGTTATTAACTCAGCTGTGCCATTAACAGCACCTGCTATAATATTGCAGTGTACATTTTACTTCCCACGGAAATTTTTATTGCGCGTATGGTTTTGTTCGGTTCTTGGTTAAATATTTAATTAATAATACAAATAAAAAGTGTTAGATATTGAAAAGTGTTTATAAATTAAGAGAAATTAATACATACTTTATGTAATCATAAAAATATTTGTGCTAATGATATGTTTTTCAAAACAATCCATGCGTGGGAAAATTTTTTGAATAGAACACAGAGGTCGAGTGTTTTTTTCGTATCGTGGAATGATTAAATAAGAAAGTGTTTCAAGTTATTAATGGTGGGTGCATGTGGCTTTATGTTCAACAAAATACGTATGCACATATGTACATACATACAAATGTACATATTTACATTGTACATATGGTTATTAATTAGTTTTAATCGGCGAAATAATGGCTACGAAAGAAGGTATTTGTTGTTTGTCTTGCTATTCAGATATTTAAGATGATTTGAACCAAATATGTACATACATGCCAACATTTGTATGAATTCTATCAAACGTCATATGCCAAATGACAGGAAATATTACTTTACATATGTTAAACTCTTTGTGGATTTTAATAATAGCTGCATACATACATACATATGTATGTATGTTTGTGTGTATGTATGTACGTACACAAATCAAAAAGAAATTGTTTTTATGCTGAAATAATTTTATACATACCCTGCATACATAAATACATATATATGTATGTACATATTTACGGTCTAATTCATAAAAAATATTTTAGGTTTATTGCAGGTTTATTTGACAAATTTCCCATAGAAATATGTCAAATATGCGCTTAATAAACCTGAAATATTTTTTATGAATAAGGCAGTTAATAAATAAAAAAAAGTCTAATTGCTTTTATTTATGAAATTTGCTCAAAAATGGTAATTTGTTACATTAACTTCCCTGCTAAAACCGGTATTTTTCTTTCATTTATTTGTGTACATACATACATATGTATGTATGTATGCACAAAATGTCTCTGTTTGTTTATATTTTGTTTTTGCTAATGGCCTAGCTTCTGTGAGGAGATGCGCACAACGAAAACTTTTTTACAGTTGTAATGCGCAATCTGTATGTATGTATGTACATACATACATATGTTCGTACATGCACACATCAGTCTTGTCTCCTCTTCATCTTTCTTTCAAAATTGATCGCGTTTTTAGTTCTTGTCGGGTTTTTGTCTAGTTCGGTCTTGGCGCAAATTGATTCATATCGTATAGTGCAGTTTTGTTGTATGTAAATTAATTTTTGTTTTGTAGTGCATACATGCATGTACATACATACATAATTAACTATATACATAGCTATGTGTGTATGCATGTATCATGTATTAATAAATGAGCAAAAAGTGTTGAATTTTTAAAATATACAGTTATATACATTAATCGATTATTTATGTACGTAAGTGTTAATTTTTTATGTTGCTCAAATAGTCTATCAATTAGAAGCATTGGGTTGTCAGATGTTCAATTCTTTTTGTATTCCTTTTCTAGTTTACTATAAACTAAGTTCATAGTACAACGGGACCTCTAAGGACCCAAGTGGGCTGGTTTACTATAAATCGGCAGCCTGTTATAAGTTCATAGTAAATGTGACACCTTTAGTGTATTTGTTTAAAATCATACACATGTACAATGTACATATGTATGTACCTATAACTTGGCGACTTTTTTCTATTTGTATCGAATTTAAGCCATTTGGACGAAATATTTTTTTTATAATTTATTAAAAATATTTTTAATAATTTTGAGAAAAAATTTATGTTGGTATTTCATGTATTCAAGAACTAAAAAAATGTGCTTTGGCGATATACCTATTTAAGGCAAATGTTAGTGTTGTTAGTGCTTTTTCAAAGTTTGCATTGTTTTTTTTCGTAATATTTTGTTATGGAGTGCATGCCGCTACAGAATGCGACCAAAGTTATTTGATTGTGTTTTTGTTTTTATTCTGTTTGCTTGTGATTTTGTTAGCAAGAGAGTTTTGTTTTTGAAATACTTAAGAGATTTATTTTATTTATTTATTTAAAACATATTTAAGAGTACTGTTGCAATTGCGTACGTGGATTTTGCTACTGCATTGGTGGTGGCAAGTGGATTTAATTGTGTGGGTTTAATGGATGGTGGGCGTGGTAGATTCTTATCAAACTCGGCGTGCGTCCTTTTTTTATTCAGCTGCTTTTCTCTTGTGTCAAATCAAGCAAAACTTTTGAACATTTTATGAAATCTTTAAAATTACAGAAAGTTTTTGTTAGTAGAAATCTTATAATTTGGGAATTTTTCCTATGGTGGTCATGTTATGATTGGAAAAATTCTTAAAATTCCAAAAAGTTGTTTATAGACATCTCATAATTTTTTTTGGGAACTCCTATTCTTCTTTTATTATATAAGTACAATAATTCTTATATATTTGGGCTTACTGATTTTGAGAATAAAAACCAATAAGCACAAAATTATTGTGCTGGTTTCATGCCTGCTGGTCACTTAGTGTTGGAGGTATAGGTCGGTAGTTTTGAAATCAGCACAAGTCATTCCTTAAATCAAAAAAAAAATCGATACTTATTTGAACTATTTTCAAGTATATTTTTTATGCAATATTTTTAAGGATTTTATTTTAATTTGCATGTTTTGAGTTCAATTCGACGATCGATCTTCGTTGACTATCGAATATGAAATATCGAATTTCTATTATCAGGTGACAATTTTATCGAAATCTGCGCTGCTCATTGAAGTTTCTGTCAAACAGTTTCGAAACAAACTTCTTTACCAATAAGCTGATACTGATATACTATTGTGAACAATCCAAATAAGTGTAATTCACAATAGTGTTATATGTACATATGTTATAAAAAAAAGCTGCTCATGATAGAAAACTCTATGTGTTACAAAAACTCTGTATATAAGTGTCTAATATAAAAAATTGCCGTACGTACCCTAGATATTAAAACGATTTATTTATGAAATTTATTATTTGTGCGACTAATACTATTAAAAATTCTAGCACCCTGTTAACATGATTCATTTATCATAAAAAAATGCCCTAATATACTACAATACTATCTGTTCTTTTATTTGTAGGGGTTAAAAAAAATATTTTTAACAATTATACTGTTGTGTAAAACCTCAATTTCCTTTTTGTTTTTCTAATGTGTGTTTTTATGCCATAAATCTGTGGTATGAATTGCGAATTGTAGGTTTAATTTACGGAAACAGCGATATACATACATACATGTATTTATGTAACAGTCAATTAAGAGTAACAAGTGCGCGAATTGACGAGCGTGAGATGGGCAAAGCAATTTCATTGAAACCAAATTAATTTCGTGCTAAATTTTGGTATTTTAAGTTTAAGTTTGAATTTTAAACTTAAATAAGGCTAATTGTGTATAATTTAAAGAAATATGCACAATGTATGTATGTACGAGTATGTTTGTTTTAAGTGCGAAATAGTTTTCAATGAAAATATTTTCCATTTGAAAGCCAGATAATCCAAGAAAAGTAAAATAATCATAAATATGTGTGTAGATATGTAACTACTGCACAAGTATTTATACTTGCACAAACGTACATACATATTTCAACTATGAAAATAAAAGAAAAATTCATATCTTCTCAGCTTTTAGCCACAACCATGAATAGCTACGTAAAATGGTAGCTGTCTTAAACTTTAATCAAAAATTGTATTGTGTTTCTTACTCTGGTTTGCAATTGCAGCACGTGACCCAGTGCACTTGTGTTTGAGTACATATTTTTAGAGCCAAATTACAAAACACAATGATAAACAAACATAATTTCGCCACTGACTGTAAAGTTACTTCAAATACACAACAACAACAAAAATGAAAGAATGAAGAAGCATTGTTCACCAAATTAAAACAAAAGACTGCTTGCTATTTATATGTGTCAGAGATGGGAGTCCATGATCTTTACAATTTGTGTTTTAGTGGTTTCGGTATCTGGAAAAAAATTTGAATCCGTCCTAGTCCTAGTTTACACTATGCAGGTCTTATTGCTAAGCTGATTAGTTTGTCAGGAAAGTGAAACGAGGGGAAGAAACACGTTACTGTTCCCCTCGTCTCTCTCTTCACAAACCAATCAGCTTATCAATAAGACTTGCATAGTGTAAATATGGACTAAGTTAGGGTTGAAAAAAAAACAAACAAAAAACAGAAAAAAGTAAAAACAACATTCAATTCAAAAAGACGAAGATTCAATTAAAAAATTCAATAGTTTTCAAGCAATAAGGGAAATTGTATGTAGTATTAACTAAATTTTATTAATTGATTTTTTTTCTATAAAAAAAAAATTATTTGAATTAAAAATTTAATTGATGTATTTTTACAGATTGGAGTAAAATTTAATTTAAATATTTTTCATTATTCAATTAAAAAATTATTTTAAAAGTATTAACAAACAAATTTCCATACAAAACTTGTTTCTTAAAACTTTTGTAAGCCAAAATTATTTCTTATGAATACGTCAGTTAAGATTTTGCTATGACAAACAAGTAAAATTTTAGTGATTGCTATATGATAAATCCAAAATTATCTGACACGAATAGAAACAAGATTTTCATTTTTTACCTTGGATTTTGTTAGAAAGAAATTTCTACCCTTGAGGGGTAGGGTTGGGGGTTTTAGTTATTTCGATTTCATCACCATATCCTAAGAGCTATCAAAAGATAGTCAGGACTAATCCGTCCTGTTGGCCTTAAAACTGTAAATCCCATAAATAAAAATAGTAATAAATTCAGTAAAGTGCGACTGTAACTCGCACACGAAGGGTTCCGTACGAACTAGAGATGGGCACGACACGAACATGAGTGCCAGGGTGTCCAACACGTACTAAACACGCACGCGAAATTTTTTCAAAACACGAAACTGCACAACACGCACGAAATCAAATTGAATAGCAAAAAGAGCATTTTTTTATATTCAAATAGATACATATTTTTGTTTAATTTAAGAACTTTAAGCTTAAGAGACCCCTACACTAAAAAAAAAATTTGATGGTTTTACGTGTTTGACGATACAAAATATTCAATTTTGGTCTTTACTGGAAATTCATGCATACATATTTTAACACCAAAAATCGTTTCGTGTTTATCGTGTCAATTTTGCTCAACACGATACACCCGAACACACATGAAAACAGATTTTCTGCCACGAACACTTCGTGTTGAGTGGTGCTTGTTCGTGTCACGAGAAAAAACACGGTACGCGCCCATCTCTAGTACGAACACTACATATGTAATACTATAAGAACTTTAGCTTACATATAATCAAATACCTTTCCTGATGTAGATACAAAAAAAATAGTACCCGGTAAAAGTTTTTTCGGTTTTGGCGATTTGTCTTCTTTTGACGGTTTTTTTTATTATTTTTTGGTGCTTTTCGCTTTTGGGATTTTTTTTCGGTTTGGGGTTTTTTTACGGGGTTTGGCGATTTTGTTTAGTTTTGGCGTTTTTTTTTTCATTTCGGCGATTTTTTTTGTTTGGCGATTTTTTCGTTTTGGCGATTTTTTAAATTTTTTTTGCGATATTTTCGGTTTTTGGTGATTTATTTTAGTTTTAGAGATTAGTTTTAATTTGGCGCTTTTTTAAATTTTTCCTATTTTTTCGGTTTTAGGCGATTTTTGTGGTTCGGCGATTTTTTTAATTTTCAAGAGTTTCCCTCTTACGGTTTCCAAGATACAGCAAGTTGTTAAAATTACTTAGTCAAAATAACATTAACTGATCGAATATCCTTTAATTTGTTTATTTTATTTTAGTGTTAGTTGTTGTAGTCTGTATAAAAATAAACTACAGTTGAATGTATGTGCATATATTACTTGGGATTTTAACAGTTTTGTTGCACGTTTTGGAACACCCTTTAATTTTTAACTGTCATTTATTTTTTGTTGTGGCGGCCAAAGCTCTACATATTGTGTTCGTTCTACATATTCTGTTGTAGCGAAAACAATAGGGCTCCTTTTTACTTTTTGCGTACTGGACCCTAAAGAGGGAAGCATAAATAGGCATAATTCAACTGCAAAACAAAAACTTCTCTATATGAACGTGATGTAGTTTCAAATGAAAATTAGAGAAAGTTTAGCAGTATGGATCTGTCCTTATCAAAAGTACTGGTTGTATCAGTAGAAGGAATGTCTACTATTTAAAGAGAAATGGTGCTTTTGAATCGATGCCAAATGCAAATTTTTGAAATTAGCAGCTTCTTATTTCTGAAATCGGGGAGGCAAAAAAAAAAAACTCCAAAAACCTTTAAATAATCCTCAGAGACGTACTAAAATAAAGATTACAAAACAAATTGTACGACCTAAAAAAAATCAATTCCAATAGTGTGCAATATCCTATAAAGTAATTTTCAAATATGTGATATATTCGTACTTGTTTGTGCCACTCATTTTACTAGATTTACAATTTTACATGTGATAAGCACACATATGTATGTGTAATTCTTGAATGTGTCCATGTTTGAAATCAAAATCTTAGTCAAGTGTTAAATTACCATTTTTAAGGTCCAACCACTCACGTTTGTACTCGTAGTATCCACAGTTGGTTTTTGTGCAGCATATTTTCTTAAATAAACAAAATTTTGTTTTTTTTCTTCCATATTTTGCGATTTTTTTCTCGTCTTTTATTTGATTGCTTGTGAAGAAAATTTTGGATTTTATGTGTGGGTGGGTTGGCAATTGTTTGTGGTTTATTTAAACAAAAGCATCTATTTAATGTTTAAGATAAAGTTTTTGCAAAAAGGCAGTTTATCCAAGTCACTGGGGCTGGCAGAATGAAGAGGCAAAATGATTTTAGTTCAACTGAATGATTTTTATATCGAAAATAAAAATTATAAACAAAAATTTTAATACTTGTTGCATAAGTTTATAGATTTTTGCCTTAAAATTTCACAATATCATTTCAATAGTTTTATCAGCCTAAATTTCATATACGACGAATTCTTACCAGTTGAACTCAGTTTGGTTGTACACATTTATAGAAATGTTTTGGCTCAAAATTGTACAATACTATTTTGAGTCCAAACATAAAATGCCCCACCAAGTCAAGATTGTAGGGAAGAAAAAAGCTAAAGATCCAAAAATTTTAAATATATTTCTTTTTTCATAAAAATTCTCCGAAGAGCTGTACTGCAATTCAGACTTTTCATAACATTTGAAATGTATGTATGTATGTGCGAAAATATAAAAAAATTAAAATTTACTTTTATACGATTAGGAGGGGCCCTCTCTTGTAAATTGATTTAACATTTCAAAACCCTGAAAAGTCATTCCTTGAAAACGTTTCAGTAGACGACGCACTAACGAACTCTGACAGCTAATAAAACAACTCTGTTTTACTTAGCAGACACTTTATTACATAGAAACAATTTGGAATTGAAACAACCTCTAACGCAATGTATATTTTACAAAATACCGTAATTTATACAGTTTTGAAAATTAGAAATATTAAAGTGAAAAAACACCAGAAAACAACAGTCAACCAAATATCTAAAAAGTAGAAGATGTGTACAAAAATATTATAAAAGTACACAAATGGGAAAATTGTTTGAATTATGTTTTTGATATTTGAAGTGGTTCTCTATTTAAAATAACATTTAGTTAATTATTCTGTTATTTAAACATTCATAAAAATGGAAAATTCAATTTTCTACCGGCTTTTGCTCAGATTTTCTAAATAAAATTAAAGTAAAACATTCTCCAATAAATTGGAATGCCTTTTTCTCTTTAATATGGTGACTGGCTGGATACTTGCGCTCATTGCCTTTTATTTAGAACAGAGATGGAAAGTAAGCGTATACAATTTCAAATTTTATTGAAAAGATTAACTTAATCAAATAAAAACATTGGTTGAGTTTAGAAAGAACCTTCTTTACCACAACTTTAAAATTTTTAGTGTAGTGTAGTTGCACATAAACCTAAAAATAAATTATTGCATGCATGCACACATAAATAAAAAAAAAGCTGCATATTTATTGAGTTTGCATTATTTTTAATCACATTTATTGCATCATAGTTTTGAATTTAATTATTAGTTCAAACATTAATACACTAATTTGATTTATAAAATCATTTGAACATTAAAAAAGGACATCTAAAAACTAATGTCGTGGAAGTAGAGATAAATCTGAAATTTTTAACCAATCCTACAAACACATGTGTGTCTCAGAAATTGTAAAATTTATTTTTCGTTATACGTACTCGTACATTATACAAATTTAAAGAAATTAAACAGTTTGGAATCGAATGCTTCACAACAAGACAAATGTATTGCCTTGTGACATGTACAATATAAAACAAAAGGCAGTTGATTTACATTTTATGCAAAAAAAGAAAAATTAATTTCCTCATCCCATCCCTGTGGCTGAAGCATCTACTAAACTTGTTTTGAGTAATTGCAGGTTGTGTACCTGTTGGGGAAATTTCTTCTCTTATTACATGTTTGCTTTGGTAAATATGGTGCTTAGTGCTGCCAGATCTCCCGATTTCTCATATATTGGATGATTTTTCAGTCTAAATATGATTTGAGGATATTTTCTTGTAAAAAATATGATTTTTCTTTATGTCGATTTTGACACTTTCCTTCTAGACTACGTCTAGTACTGAGTACTGCTGTATTTCAAGCCCTTCTAAGAACTGTGGAACAGGTTGCACAATTTGTCAAGCAACTCTCTCTTGGTAGTACTACTGGCTACAAAAAAAAATAAATGGAATTGTTACATTTATTATTTAGTGCCAGTTCACACTACACAAGTCTTATTGATAAGCTTATCACTTTTTCCTCTTTGAACTTTCATTGGTGTTCACACAATGTCAGTCTTATTTTTAAGCTCATATATTTTATGCATAGTTTTGTGTATGCATGAGTGCTTTTTTAAACATAACGAATGAGAAAACAAAACGTATTGACAGTACATGAAGCTGAGTAGTCGTTTCTATTCTCCTCGTCACTCTCTCCTACAAACTAATCAGCTTAGCAATAAGACTTGCATAGTGTGAGCTGGGACTTAGTAAGGCGGTGATATAACAACAAATAAATGATTTTTACATCAGCTCAAAACAAAAAAATTAATGTTCACGCAATTATTTACTTACGGAATTGATCTAAATTTGTTGCTATTAATTTTTAATAAATTTCACTATATAATTATAATAATTATTATTATCCCTCGTTGAAATAAATACAAATTTGTGGTCAAAATCGACACTCATAAGAAGAGTGTTAATATTTATTTTTTCTTGTAGCCGAAATTATGTAATTAAATGCATGAAATTAAAGTTTTAACAATAAAAAGAAAACTTGTTGAAATTATGATTTTTTGTACAGTGAAGATTTTTCCTCTAAATTTCTGGCAACGTTGATTGTGTTTGTTTTAAGATAAATAGATGTTTAGTAGTGTCTTAAACCAGCGTTACCATTGAGAACTTTCAAAAAGAGTCTCAAAAGGAAATTTAATGGAAAATAATGTAACCAAAGATAAAATTTTTACATATGGATGAAATATGGTAGATTTCAGTCAAAATATGTCCATTTTTTCCACATAAATTAAATGAGTAAAATTACTTTTTTTTACAAATTTCGTGCACAAAGGCTTCATTTATTAAAGATTTAAATAAAAAGTTATTTCATACATAATTTCCAAAGAATGCATCTGCTATTTTGAAAAATTTAAATTCATATTCGTATACAAAATTTATTTTAAGAAATCTGATGAGAAATTTATGCCCCTATAGAAGTAATAGAAGTAATACATTTTCATACTAAGACTAGTTTTCAATATAATTTTTTGAGTTTATTTTTAATTTACAGTATGAACTTTGTTTCTAAAAAATATGTCGATAATTTCGTTATTTTCTATAAAGCAATTAACAGAAATATCCTTTTGACTAATAAATTTATTAACAAGTAGTAATTAAAAAAAATTAAAAAAATCCGACTGGGATCATCTTTGAAAAGTTAAATATCCTAAATGGTTAATCGAAATGAAAAATCATGAGGGAAACCTAAAGATGATTTTAAAATACGTGTCGGATATGGGTATCATTTGATATAGTTCGCTAAATATTTTTTTCATATTTACAAAATGACATCTGTTGGCCTC
Source organism: Nowickia ferox (assembly GCA_936439885.1). Taxonomy (NCBI): domain Eukaryota; kingdom Metazoa; phylum Arthropoda; class Insecta; order Diptera; family Tachinidae; genus Nowickia; species Nowickia ferox. The sequence goes on from OW387027.1 coordinate 16,502,063, forward strand.
CATATTGAGTTTTGACTACTGTCTATATCTTTAGTGACACTCCCAGAATTATGACAAATTGATTGATGATCAAAATCGATTCGCGCGTTCGTTCCCCGCAAAGCAGCACACATGCATGCAAACACAGGCTGATAAGCACAATACCCTTCTTTGCGTGGGGCAGTCGGGTAAAAAGGGCCTCTATGTAGAAGATCGTAAAAGACAAATAGGAGTATTTGAGTTATTTATTTTATTACAGGAGTTCTCTTTCAAACGCTGATTTTGTACGAGTATGAACTTGCCACACTATAATTTTTCCACATACAGTACGAACTCGATTTGCTCAACCACAGATTATTACAACACCCTGATCAGTGCAATAGATAATTTTTTTTACATTACAGTCGTTATAAGCGCAACTTTTTTTAGTAAATTTAAAACACGTTTTCATCTGAATTTGATATATATATATATAAATAAACATATATACACACATATATATATATATAGGGTGTTTTTATTGAGGTATAGAACTTTAAGTTGGCATCACTTTTTTAACTGGCGGCCATTTTGTCAGCTGTCAAGTGATTAATATTTAGTTTGGTTTGCCATTTCATCATGAACAGGTTGACAAAAGAACAACGCTTGCAAATCGTGCAAATTTATTTCGAAAATAATGGTTCAGTTCGCGAAGTTTACCGCAAGCTCCGTCCATTTTATGGTCGACATAATCGTCCATCAGAGCAATTAATTCGGTTAACCATGGATCGTTTTCGCACTACGTTTACTCTATGTGATAATACGCATCCGCAGAGACGTCGAACAGTGCGCACCGAAGAAACAATTGCCGCTGTAGAGCAAAGTGTTGAAGAGGACCCGAATGAATCGATTCGCCACCGTGCACAGCAATTGGAGCTTTGTCCATCAACTTTATGGAAGATTTTGCGCAAAGATCTTGGCTTGCGACCTTACAAGATCCAGCTTGTGCAAGAATTAAAGCCGCGAGACCATGCAATGTGTCGTGATTTTGGTGTATGGGCCGAAAATGATGCTGATTTTCATCGCAAAATTTTGTTCAGTGATGAGGCTCATTTTTGGTTGAATGGCTACGTCAACAAGCAAAATTGCCGCATTTGGAGTGAAGAGAATCCACATGAGACCCTTGAGACGCCATTACATCCGCAAAAACTGACTGTTTGGTGTGCTCTATGGGCTGGTGGAGTCATTGGGCCATACTTCTTCCGAAATAATGCTGGAGAGTCAGTTACCGTTAATGGAGACCGGTATAGAGCCATGATAACCGACTATTTTGTTCCCGAATTATATGGCATGAATGTGGATGAGTTGTGGTTCCAACAAGACGGCGCTACATGCCACACAGCGCACGTCACAATCGATTTATTGAAGGAAACATTCGATGAGCGCATAATTTCGCGGAATGGACCTGTCAATTGGCCACCAAGATCGTGTGATTTGACACCATTGGATTATTTTCTTTGGGGATATGTAAAGTCGCTCGTCTACGCCAACGAACCAGAAACGTTAGGGGACTTGGAAGCCAACATTCGTGGCGTTATTGCCAACATACGGCCCCATATGCTCGAAAAAGTGGTTGAAAATTGGACCTGTAGAATTGGCTTTATTCGAGCCAGCCGCGGCGGCCACATGCCCGAAATCATATTTAAACGTTAATGGCATAAAATTATCCTTCCAATAAAGCCAAATTGATGGACATTAAAACGATTTTCTTGTGTTTTATTTCAATTCGAAGTTCTATACCTCTAAAAAAACACCCTTATATACATATATATACATATATATAATACTTTAATTCCTAGGAGGAACATAGGGCCGTATCTGAATTTGATGGCGTGAGAAAAGAAAATTCAAAGTTATATTTTTCTGTAACGCACAATATCTCTGAAACTAAGGGGCTAGAAATATAATAAAGCCATTTTCGTAATCAGCAAACAAAAATTCATAAGGATTAGCTATATTAGGTTAAAAAACAACTATAATCAAAATTTTTTCAAGAATTAAACTAAAAACACACAATTTTTAACATCCTTGCGATAATAGTAAGATACCCTGATATACTACTCATCAAGGGGATTCTACCTGAATGAAAGGGATTCTTGTGTAGATTAATAATCCAGAAAGTATTTTTAAGTTTGGAGAACCAATAGTACAAAAAGTGGTGTAATTTGCATAATGCAAATGCTAAATGTCATTAAAACTAGAGCTGATAGGGAAAAGCAAAGGAGACCATAGTAATCAGGAGATAAAAATACATAAAGATCGGCTATTTTTATTTACACATCACAAAAAATTTATGTGTTGTTGTGCAGTGTTACATATTTAATATTATAATATTAATGTAAAAAATTACATTTATGAATATTTTTAGTTTAGCAGTCTTAAAAACCATTTCGCATATTGTATTGAGGTCAAAAATACAATAAGAAGTAGTAAAAAGTACCAGCCAGTTGAAAAAGTATGAACTTAATACTTTAGTATTACCAACGGTAACGCTGCTGCAAACTAGTATGTTGTTGCTCTCTTAGTAAATGTATGCGCAAATGGAATTGAAACACCAACTAGAAATTCTCTTTTACTAAATGTTTATCAAAATGGGGAGCAAATTTCCCTATGGAGTCTTGCAATTCGTTGGAAAGCCAGTTGAGTTTTTGATGTCGCTGCGGATTGTTCTAATAAACGATAATAACGGTTGAACGGTAAAAGTAATTATTTGCTATTGTATTTGTTTTTTGTAATCAAAAAGGAAAAGAAAAAAACAAAACAAGTTGGTGTTCTGATGTTTAAATAAACATTAATAAATAAATTTGTTCAATCCATATAACGGCATAAAATATATAAATATAATTTTAAACTAAAGTGATTTAAGAAAAATCAAGATACATATGTGTATAAAGTGAAATAAAATGCGAGGAATTCTTTTTTCAAGAAATTTCCTTTGTTGATAAAAAAAAATGCAGAAGGAAAAGAAGTTAAAAAACCATTTTATGCAAATTAGAGAGCAGAAAAAGTGTTCTTGTTAACTGAAATTTTGCAGCAACCACAAAAAATTGCTTGACAAAGAAAAGAAAAAAAAAGAAAATAAATCTTTGGTGAAAAAGTGCAAAAACCGGTTCTTAAGCAAGTATCCACAACGAAGTTTGAAGTTTGAAATAAAAACGGCAACCAAATATTTATAGCAACATTCAATAAAGCAACTACAACAAAAACGACGAGATTTTTGGTGTGTGTGTTTGACTTACATACTTATACGGCCATTTGTGCGACTTGGCTGGCTTACATTGGCCCACAAGCAAAACTGGACAAAAATCTGTAAATGTAATAAAATAATAATAAAAAATAAAAAAAAAATCCACCATCAATAAGTAACCATTATTATACTTTGGATGCTGGATGTTTGACTGGTCTGTCTGTTTAGGCCGAAAGTGTGTGAGTGCCAAGAAGTTAAGGTACAAGTTTCGTTACTGAAAAAAAAAACAAAACAAACAAAAACACACTCCAAATAGTTACGAATAATAACATAAAGAAGAATTGAAAATAAAAAATAGGAAAAATAAATTCTGAAAATTTTAAGTTTAACTCTAATTTGTTACTTTCGTGAATTAAGAGGGGAAATGAAATATTCAAATAAAAATACCTAGTAATTTATTTAAAAAGTGTTCACCCCACCCAAAGAAAAAGTCTAATAGAAAAAAAATGTTATTTATTTATTGAGTGTGTGTATTTCTTTAAATGAAATTTTGATATTGAGAGAAAAAAGCCCCAATAAGCTGCTCCAACTCTTATTTAAGCTCTCGCTGTATAACAAAAAAGTCCTTGCAGTGATACAAAAATTGCTCTACAACAAATTATTGTACTCCGAAACAGCAGAAAAAAACAAAATAAAAACAAACAATTTTCCTGTTTAGCGCCCCCCACTCCCACAACCAATTCAATAATATAAATAAAAATTCCTTAAAGTTGGCTGTACAACAAGAACAACAATAAGGAACAACTCTCCTTTTTTAAAGGAAAAGCTCTCGCATTCATGCACACGCAAAACCTGCTCTCTGCACGGAGCTTATCTGCATAAATATGTCTCAAATGTGTAAAGTTATATTTATCATTATTCCGGTATTTTGTGCTGCTGCAAATAAACTTTAATCGTTGTCGCCGTCGTCGTCGTCGTCGTCATCGCCTTCGTCGCTCAGTCGCATGTAGAATATAGAAAAAAGGTCAGTATCCTGGTTATTATTTTTTACAATTTTCTTTTATTATTTTTCCTTTCCTTATACCTACATACGAGTACATAACTTTTGTATTTTGATGCTTAAAGGTATTTTTTTTTTGGTTTGTTGCCGCTGTAGAAGCTGCCTGATGCCGTTGCCTGTGGATTTTTATCTCTCTCAATTTTTCAATTTCCATTAGCGTTACGCTTTTTTGTATAGATTCACAAAGCAGTGAAATGCCTAATATTTTTTAAATAATTAGATTTTTGCATACAAAATACATAATGATTTACAAGTTAAACGGAATGTCACTGATTATGAGGGAAACTAAAATATTTTTATTTTTTGCCTTCTGCAATTTTCCGGATTCTGGTGGAAATATACAGCCCGATACTGAATACCAATTCGCCGGAATTTTAATTTTGATTTTTTTTTAATTTTAGTGTTAATTGTTGTAGCCGGTATAAAAATATACAAATTTTGCAAATTTCAATTATATGTATGTATATTGATCGGATTTTAGCATTTTTCGTTACTCGTTTTGGAACATGCTCTAATTTTTACTTGTCATATATTTGTTGTTGTAGCGACCAAGGTTCTACATATACTGTCAAAATATCTGGTCCGTAGCTCTTACGGTTCTCGAGAAAACAGGCTGTGACAGACAGATCCTAAAAAGCTTTCGAGTAATGAACTTCTTAAATTATAAAATATGTTTCATAAAAAAAAATTATATAAATTTTTATTCAGTTAATTTTATATACAAAAAAAAAATTTAATTTTCCAACCCTGAAACGATATTTTTGATTTTTCTGATTTTTAATACTAATTTCTCTCCCAAATTTTGAATAATTTAGTTTGTGTTCCAATTGTTTGAGCTAATAAGGCCTAAGTTATTTATAATGTTAATAAAACGACTTTATTACATTTTTTCCCAACGTTTCGTCAATTGTTTGTTGACTTCTTCAGGGGATTTTCTTCTTATTTTTTACATTAAACTTTTTTTTCGTTTAAAAAAACCAATTTACTTAAAAACTGTAAACGACAAAAACATGAAACAATTTATTAAACACGGTATCGGTTTACTTTATTGCAACAATGTAACTGTAATGAATAATTTAGTTAACTAAGAAAAAAAATTTTATATACCAAAAAAAAGTTTACATTTGCCAGCTCTAGAGCTGTGTTTTTATTTTTCAGATTTTTTATACCAAAATATTTTTTTTTAACATTTAATTTATAAAGAAAAGGGAAAAAATAATTCGGCCTATTTACTTTTATATACCAAAAAAAGTTTAAATTTTCCAAACCCTGCAATCATCCTTTTATGTATATCTGATTTATTATGCCAATCTACTTATTTCTAATATTCAAAATATGTTTAATTTATAGAGAATTTAATATAGTAGGTTACTTGTATATACCCAAAAAGTTAAAATTTTCCAACCCTGGTATTGTTTTTTTTTTGGATTTTGAACATCAATTTTATTCCTATTGATTGATAAATTACGTTTAATTAACAAAAAAAAAACTAAAAATAGTTCTAGCTGTACTTTTATATGCCAGAAAAGTTCAAGTTTTCCAGCTCTGAAGCCGTATTTTTGATTTTGCTGATTTTCAATACCAATCTATTTTGAACCATTCTGACACACTAGTTCAAGAACGAAGTCTCTAGCTTTTCTGAAAAATACCGCAAAACCGATTTCAAGTACAGACAGACAACGGACGGACGGATTATTCGTCTTCCCTGTTCGTATAGTTCCAAAATATATATGTATACTTTATGTGTTGCATATTAATATTGTGGAAATTAAACATGGAATAACAAACCTATGTACACATACTCTTTACCATTTTTGGTGAAGCATTTAAAAATTTAAATATTACAAGAAGAGTGCTTATTATTGCAATAAGAAAAGTTTCCAAAAAGTGTCAGAAAAGGAGCATCCAATACTAAAAAAAATGGCACAATTGTGCTGCAATTCCCATCACTGATGCACTTAGAACGCAATCCTCTCTTGCTACAATTTATTTATGTTAAAAACTTTAAACAAATTATTTACTTATTGCAGTTTAAGGCCCATATCGTATTTTTATTTAATTTAATTTTGTATAAAAAAAAATTGCTTAAAATAAACTAAAAGCTTGATATCAAATTATTTTTTCATAAGTCAATGATTTCATGCCCTTGGAATGTTTGAGAAAAAAAAAAACGATAAATGTCGCTGCAATTTCTTTCTAATGAATTGAAATGCGATATCACTTTTGTGTATGTACTCGTATAAGGTTTATCGTTACTTGTTTATATTACATAAAAAATACATACATACTTGTATGTATGTATTTTTATTATTTTGATTAGAAAAATTTTTCTGGAAAACCCTTAAGTAACATTGTAATCATTTACTTATATTTTGCAATTCGATTCGATAAACTATTTCTCAAACTACAAATTCCCTCCAAACCTAAAAGTTTAACTACAATTTCTACAGTAGAAAAAAACTAACAAGCTCTTTAACAACTTCTCTAAAATCTAATCAAACATTAGGTTTCGCTAATTAATTGACACTAATCTGAAGTAAGAATATTCATTCTTTTATGAAAAGAAAATGCAAAAAACTCAAATATAAAACATGCTTCGAGTAAAGAAAAAATTAAAGCTAATGTGGAAATAAACTAGAAAGAAATTTCCTCTAAGATATTTTTATATACCATAAACGCATAAATATAAACAGCAAAAAATAAAACGAATGTTTCAAATTCCCAACACTGACAATAAAATCGATTTAAAACACATGATTTGACAGTTAATAGATATAGAAGTAATACAACTTGTTTCAAGCACATCCACATAAATCGTTGAAAGAAAGAAAAATTACCCCAAAAGCTGGCAGTTGGAATGTTTATGGAAAGATAAACGACATAGACATACATTCCCCTTGCTCGCACTCACTCAACCAACCACCATCATTGAACAACTTCTGTGTGTTGTATTACACAGGAAAAATGGAGGCAGGCGAAAAATAAATAAATATTTGTGTAGAAAGGGTTGCGAAAAGGAAAGAAGACTTTTACAGAAAAAGAATTGTTTCTTTTAATATCCTTTTTTTTTATTAAAACTCATTTTGCTGTTCGACGTTAAAAAATATAATAGGCCTACAGAAAAATTAAAGAATTTTTTTAGTAATTATATTATTCAGACACTTGAAATATGCGGCTCTATAATTCTGTGGTCACAAGCCATAACAGCTTAACTCGAAAAACTTAGGCCCTGCCGCACGATGTCGACAACGTTCGACAGCAACAACTTTTTTTTTGACACGAAAAACACGAAACGATTTTAGATGTAAAATATGCATGAATGAATTTCCAGTAGAGAAAAAATTTAATATTTTGTATCGTCAAACACACAACACCCGCATATTTGTTGATATTGTATGATCATCTGAAGCTAAAAGTTCTGTACGTAAACAGATAGTATCAGCTGTGGTGGCAGGTGCCAACTTGGTGCCATATTTTGAAAAGCGACTCTTGAAAAAAAAAATAAATTAAATTTTCTAAATTAAATTAAGTTTCTAATTAAATTTCAATAATATTTCGTGCGTGTTGTGCAGTATCGTGTTGACAAAAATTTTCGCGTGCGTGTTTCGTACGTCTTGGTATTCGTGTTCGTGTCATGTCGTGTTGGAAAAATTCGTCACGCGCCCATCTCTACTACAAACTCATTTTCTGACGAACTGGTTTTTTTGAGTTAAGTAAAAAAGCGATATGTATGTACATATGTATTATTATTTATTTAGGAAAAATTAATAAAAACACTAATTGGGAAAATAATCGAAAAAGGTTTAAAATATACATACATGTCCAAAAAGAAATTCTTACCGGCAACCTTATCATTTCAAACGGTCTCTATTGCTTTTAGGAAATTCTTTTGTATTTAAAATATTAACATTTAAAATGACGTCAAATATATTGGCGGCTTTCACTAAAGCAAGAATTGCCCCCCGAATAAACACACACAAACCGTGTTATAGTGTGTAATAAAGTGTTTACAAAAGAATATTAAGAGCTAAAAAGAATACATACTGGCTTTAACCTAAAAACTAATAGATGTTATACAGTAGATACATATATTATAAAATCACAGATACTTAAAGTTAAGAGCACAATAAAATGCCCAAAAAAAGAAAAAGAAAAAGGAAACACCCACAAAGCAAAATAATGAGAAAATTGTTTTTTATAAAACTGAAACATTCGCTTTTATCTTAAAAATGCTCTATTATACCGTATCTGAATAAATCTTAAGGTTGCTTCTAACTTGGAGTTTTACTTCCTGGTGTTTAAATGTCCTTCAAGTGCTGAAAGCTGCTTTCAAATCATCCGAGTTGAAAGTAGTTTATTGATTGTGGGAAATGGAATGTATAAGCTTTTTCTCTATCTTTCAACTGTTTTCTTGTCATTTACAACACTTTAATAATTCAAAATATGTATTTAGAAAACAAGTCGCATGTTTAAGAATTATTCAGGTCTCTCATGAAGTGGCTGAATTACCAAGAGCCACGCTTTTAATTAGACGTGCCATAGCCATAATGCCATAGCCATAGCCAAATCAAAAGTCACGTATAATTAATACAGTGTTCCCCATTAGCTGGAGTAGCTGTTTTTTATGGTCACGGTTATTGAACCTTTATTCTAACTCTATGCCAGTTATTCATTATGCATAAGGTTGTAGATAGAAAAATAGAATAACTTGTTTATATAATCTTTAAGTATTCCTCGTGCCATCTACATACTCGTACAATTATGGAAACGTCTACGTCCAACTAAAAGCAATTTAATTTGTATTTATTCATATTTCAATGAAATATAATATTTTGCATTTCGTCCACATACTTTTTTTTGTTTGTGTGCATGCATAGTGAGTGCAAATGATATAGATAATACCCAATCGTTTTAATATATGTGCATTTATATTAAATCTTAATCCCTGATGCGAATCGAATGCCACATAATGTGAAAAGTTAACGGGAAAACATATAAAAGAATCATTAACATTGATATATATTTGCAAACTTTTGACATCCTGCCAAAAATACCAGAGCATGCCACTCACTGTACATAAACATACCCTTGTCATATTAATGGACACAAATGGATGCCGACACCCGCCAACACGCATAAGCCACACTTGAATAGAGAAATTTTGTTGTAAGTTATGCAGAAAATATCCTTTGTTATATTTATGTATGTGTGTCTGTGTGGTACATTTCGATAATAACTTTATTGGCAGACACACAAAAGCACGTGTGGATCATTAGTTATTATTTGTTTGTTGCTTGTGATACCACAAAAATCTTGATAAAATATAAAACTACCCTCTTATTTTTGTTTTATAAAATCAGCCTTATAAAATCGAATGTTTCAAGCGTTGCCAATATGGACAGTTATTAAAGAAGATAAGATTTTATCTTAGCCAAAGTTTGCCTTAGAACTAGTTAAATGTTCCCCTCTTTCATAAACCGAAAAGTCTTGCTGCGATAAAAGAGAAACATTTGTTTTGTGAATGAAAAGTAATTTCGAACACCAATTTGACAAGCGTTAACATAAACCTAAAATTTTTGATAATAAAAATCGCTTTCCATACTCTTAGAATGTTGACGGACAATAAGTGGAAAAACAAAAGAAAAATATTTCATTGCTTCTATTAAGGGCAACAAAATTGCCAATAGTTTTTTAAATGAATTCATAAAAAATTTATATTAATAATTTTGAAAGACAATTAGAATGTAAAGAAAATACTCTTTATGTGTTAACTCTTTAAAAAGTAAAAATTGCAATAAATCCCAATTTAATTTGTATTCAGCTACTTGAAAACATTTTTTATGAAATAAAAGCATTACATTTTTAACAAAACGCGATTTTATTTCTATTCAGCTAGCTGAATAACATTGAAATCCGAGTATGCACACGAAGCTGATGTTGGTATAACAAATTTGTAATTAAGAACGATTTGAATTGTATTCAGCTAGCTGAAAACCTTGTGTTATGAAATAACAGCATTACATTTTTAACAAAACGTGATTTTACTTACATTCAGCTAGCTGAATAACATTGAAATATGTTTTTGAAAATAAGGCTGCTTTTAGTATAGAAAGTTTAAATAGTTAATGAATGCAAAAACTTATCAATAGTCACTGTTAATAAAATAAAGTCTACAAAATACAAATATGTAAATTAAAGAGTATATTCAGCCAGCATGATAATCTCAATTTAGCTTAATATTTAAGCAAAAAACTTTTTATTTGTAAATAAATTTAAAAAAATATTTAACACAGGCTAATTTAAACTGTATTCAGCTAGCTGAAAACATTATTTTGTAAAAGAGGATAATAAATCTTCAACAAACTTGATTTTATGTATATTCAGCCAGCTGAATAATATTTTGGTATACAAATTGTGTATAGTCAATTACGGTAAAAGCAATAAATTTTCAACAGATTGCGACTTTATGCATATTCAACCAGCTGAATAATATTTTAGTATACAAATTTTAAATAGCTTATGACTGACAAACTTATAAAAAATATGCCAACAGAATAGTTAAAAAATTAGAAAATATCGGCTTTTATTATTTCAGCATATATGTAAATATAATTAATGAAATGCCGAGATAAATGCCATTCAGCTAGGTACAAATGTAAAATAATTTTTGCTTGTCAATAAATGCTAACACATATTAACAACGGGCAGATTTAAATTTTATTCAGCTAGCTGAAACATATATTTATCAAATAAGAAATAATACATTTTCAATGGAACGTGATTTTATTTATATTCAGCTAGCTGAATAATACTGAAATAAGGTCCTAACTAGCATAATAAACTCATCTCTGTAACAAAAATAATACAACTACTATTTTTTTAGATATGAAAGATTATTTATATTCAGCTGGCTGAATAAATAATATCTAAATAATATTTGTAAAGATTTCACATAAACTGTAATTTTCAGCTTGTGTGGAAAGTAACGTTGATTTTACAACGTGAAACCTATGAAGTTCATTTAAACAAAGGTTTATAGCAAGTATTAACATTTTAATGATAACAACAATTCAGCTGGCTGAATTAGTTTATAAATAATGCAAACCATTTGTAAAAATAAAGTTTTATTCATCTGCATGCATAGCTGAATAAATTATAGTACATTTTGAAGTCGTTAATATTTTTGTGTCATTTGTTTTTTACAATAATGCTGTTAATTTTTGCTTTTTTGTTCTTCATTAATATTTACATACACATGAAGTGCTGCTGTGGATAAATTAAAATTCTAAAATGTGTTTTTAGTTCAAAATGTTTTTCAATTAATCTTGACAAAGCAAAACAAAACAAAATGCGAGAAAAGCCCTTGAACTGAATTTTTGGTTTTAAAATGTTTTTCTTTTTTTTTTTAAATCCATTGATAATTACATGTTGCAGTTTATGAGAGTATGTGTGGGAGACTCAAAGAATATTTTGCTGAACTCCCAAACCAATATGTAAAAAAATTTTCAACACAATTTAATTAAAAAAAAGAGAAAAATTCAGTAAAGTGCTACAATTGTCACAAAACGACGAATAGTTTTTGATGTTTTCATTTTGTTTTGGTCGCAATCAATTACATACAAGAAAAAAATACAGTACTCGTACATACGAAAACAATACAATAGTAACTACTGTAATACTTTTGCACCAACAACAAATCATTAATGTTTTCACTTTTTGCTGTACATGTATAGATATTACACAAACACCCAAACGTACATACATACATACATACATAAACAGATTTAAACTAACCGTTACTTCTTACTGCTCCCTTCTGTGCTTCCATACACCCACGAGGACTTTATTTATTTATACTTTTCAACAGAGGGAGGACAAACGAAAAAATCGATATATAAAGTAGATGAAAAATTACAATAACAACAAAAAAAAAACGGCCAAACACAATAGCAAAGTCATTACAAGGGAAAACTTTTACTTGACTCCCAGCACTAACACTAATACACAATCATAGAGGGGAAAAAAAACGTTTAGATGTGGGAGAAAATAACAGCTGAAGAAGTCAAACAGTACTTTTTTTGGAGCATCCAATGAGAGGGCGAAAAGAGAGTGTCTTTATGTTGTGAACGAAATGAAAATAAACAAATTGATTTCATTTGGAGCAAGGATACTGCATATAAAAACAGTCGCCGCATATTCATTAGGATGTGTACTCGTATATTATATATGTATGTATGTATTTACATGTATGTATGTATCTATAAGCTTAAATGGGTTTTCTATGTAACTGCATCATTTACACATACATACATTTGTATATATTGTTAATAGAGAAATATATTAAAATGCATTCTTCTGCTTGAAAATTAATGAAAAAAAAAATAAACTTATTTTTTAACAAACCAACAAACAACTCACATAATCTTACACATATGTTGAAACTCACATACATATGTATGCACATACATACCCTGTAGGAAATATAATGAATCTGTACTGATTCACTAAATGACTTTGTCACCAGTACTATAGACGAATTATACCCCGTACAATGCTTTTTGCTATAGACATTGAACATGTGCGTTTCATTAAAAAGCAACTATAGACGTTGGTACTACTGAGTAGGCAGTTCTTTTGGGACGATATCGAGACATTGGAAACAGATAGTCACTAGTACATTTAAGTAATTCTAATGATAATGAAACTGCATATTTTGTTAACATTTGGTGTTTTAATAAAAAAAATATATATATATATAAATAACAAAAATTAAAGATTTTAAAGAAAATATGTGATATCTTCTAAACGGCTGGACCGATTTTCTTCAGGCATAACTAAGAACACTCTCGACCAAGTCAGCTTTTAGAACTAAATCAATATTAATATCAAATCAGACACAAAGATGCACAGACACACACTACAAACTTATAACTTATAACTTGTCGGGTGTTAAAAAAGGGAACTAATGCATAAAAAAATATAAAGAAGAAACTGTGTAATTCATTCATTCGTTCAGCAATTAGAGATTTGTTTTGCCTTTTCTGTTAAATACAAATGAAAAATTCAATGTTTCGTTGAATTATTAAAATCAAACACTTACGTATGAATCTGGACTTACAGCAAATTTTTAACTGATCCCACAAAATCTGCTACAGTTTCAGTTTACAGTTCTACAATTATTTCATTTTAAAATTTTTTATTTTTATACCTACAAAATGGATGGCTTTTTATCTCTCATTTGCAATTTCTTATTGTTTGATTGTTTGAATTATTTTTTAATACATTTATTTTTACCTTTTAAATTCATTTCGTAAACTAATTTTTATAAAAACTTGAATTTTGCTTGACACCACTTGTATTTTCAACAAACAAATAAAACATTAAGAAAAATCATAGTTGTGTGTATCTGACAAAATGTTTTCTACTCTACTCATTAAAAACAATATTAATATGTAGACGCTCTGTTGACAATGTTACCAAAATAGTCGACAAAAAAGGTGACCTAGGGATGCTTAACCCCATGCTTCCTTCTGGGTACATTTGCATTTCAAATTACAACCCAGCAAAAATATTAACTAACCATTAATCACAGAGTTGAAATTTTGGGTCTTATTTCTGACATGGTGGTAAATTTTACACTTTTAGTTTTACCAATTATTATACTAAAACTAATTTTATTTGGATGAATTCCTGTTTAAATATGTGTAAGAGACAAAATTTCTAAAAAAAGTTTAATGTATAGAAGGTGTAGTTTTTTTTAGCAAAAGTTAACTTCCAATAAAAAATTTTATTTCATATATAATTTTATTTTTTTTTTGTAAAAGCTAGTTTTTTTAGTACAAAGCACTTTTTAAATAAAATCTACTTTTTCAATAATGACTTTTTAATAAAATATTTATACTTTTCTAACAAAGGTACTTGGTTAATAACAGACACTTTTTTTTAAACAAAATGCTGGTTTTTAGTAAAAGATGCTTAAAAATGCAATGCAAGCAAGTGTTTTGTCTAAAAATTTTTGTATAGATTACATTTTTTTCATGTATATTTTCTAAGTACTAATTTTCTTAAAATCTATTTTGCCTTTTTATCACCGCGAAATGATATTTACGGCGCTTTTCACAAAGCTAACAGGGACTTTAACGGCAAGTTTTGTATAAAGAACTGTCAGTCCACCTTAACTCTCAGAGCCTATTTCACCAACTTATTTAAATATCAATTCATATTTAAACGTAATTTTTCCATAAAAAAATTAATGAAAATCGACATTTAAATATAAATTGATATTTAAATAGAGTTGGTGAAATTGGCCCTTAATCATACATTGTGAAAAGGGCCGTTAATAAAATGTACCTTTTAAAAAAATACGGTTTATTAAAAGTTCCATTCCTCTTATATAACTTTACCAAAGGAATAGCTTATCAAAAAAAAATTATTTTTGTTTTGAAACACTTGTTGAAAACCCAACAACAGGGACTTGGGCCTACTACCTGCAGCAGTTGTTTTTTGAATTAATAAGTACCTTTTCTCTATTTGTATTTAATTTTGTTTATTTTGTTCCCTTTTCAATATCAATATTTTTCGGTTTATAGTGAAAAGCAATTTAATCAGGTGTTTCTTTTTTATGTGTTCCGTTTGTTAAGTAAAAAAATAAAAAATAAAAACAAACACACAATTTCTTTTGTATTGATATTTGTTTGAAAAATTAGTTTCCTTCTTCTAGTCCATCGATTCATCCACTCATTATGAATTCTGTTGAGGTTAAAATATTGTAATTTTTATTGAAAAATTGTAATTATTTTTGTCAAGGCGAGTTTTTTTAAGTGAGTAAAAAAAAAACAGTAAAATCTATAAAATAAAAAAATATAGTCGCAGCCTTCAGTTGAATGGTTTAAATTTTCGAGTGCTTAATTGTTAATATTGATTATGTATTTGCTGAGTGATAACGAAAAAAAAATATATTGATTTGTAATCATTTTATTTAATCAGTCAGTCACCACTATTATGATTAATTCTTGTAGCAGCTCCACTTAAAAATTACAGTCACAACAAGTTTCTGGCTTGTTAATAATTTTTTTTTTTTATTTTTTCAAAACAAAATACATTTGATATCTAGAGTAAATAAAAAATTTCTAACATTTATTTAAAACATGAAAAATAAATATGTAATTCCAAAGCCCAGCGGTACTTTTTTTTGTCAAAGAATTTAATTAATGCGCTGCAAAGTACGAATTCCATTAAAAAGAAAAACAAAAATATATAAGATAATAAGACACGCCTTTAAAATATTTAATAAACATTTTTGCCAGCTAAAAGAATTTATTATCATTTTTTGTATAAATAGTTTTCAAGTTTGAATCATTATATTTTCAAGGAAAAGTCTGAAGGGAAAATTTAAGCAGGTAAATCATGTAATTTAAATTATTACTAAATGTTATATCTAACTAATGAAGGCATAGATAAAAAACTCGTCTACCATTTTTTGGTCCATTTTGCTTAAAAAATCGGGCATCAAGTCCATTTTGTGAGAGAAAACAAATCTTTATTATTTAACATAGTGCTAAGTGAAATTTTAACCAGCAAGGTGGTTAAGCGATGTCTATATGCATTTCATTGTTGCTTTAACAAATCGTCAGTAGACTTCAACCACACATTTTGATCAGTCACAAACCTCTTTCTTATGCACAAGCTTCCAAAAACTATTTGAGAATTCACAAATAATAATATTTTTGAAAATCACAAAAGCAAAATAAGCGTAGTTGGCTTAATTATGACAATATGTCGAATAATACATTTCTTGAATGTTTAACATAGTTCTGTTTTTTTTATTAATAGTCGTCTGTTACTTGTTAAGAGAAGTCTGTTATTTTATTACTAGAGCTTTGTTAAACACTATGGTTTGTGTCTAGGGTTATACATTTTGAAATTTATCTTCAGGATTATTTATTTTTAAAGTATTTCATTGAAAAAAAAAAATCAGCAAGCATTCCTATTGGAAAAATATAAAAACATTCACTTTAGGAAAATAACTTTTTATTAAAATTAAATTTCTTTTAAATTGGCATATAATTGCTGATGTTCTTATGTAAAAAGACTGGGGGCTGTTAGTTAGAGCTGGGTCCAACTCGTTCACTAGTCCATTTTGGACACACACCTTTGATCAAAGCCATCTAATTTAAATTAGCACTCTTTCAGTAGCTCGGTGTTGATACAAACCAATGATCAAACCTACGTAATTTAAATGGGTTTGATCGTTGGTTTGTGTCAAAAACGAGCTACTGAAAGAGTTCAATACAAGTCTAATTTAAATGGGTTTGAACATAGGTTTCTAGCTAAAATGAACGACTGAACGAGTTGGATCCGGCTCTACAGCAGTTAGTAAAATAATTTTGTATTTGATTAACACATTTTTTGTATATTTAGCTCGAATGCGTGTACTGGTTTATTTTAGACAAAACCCATTTAATTTAAATGGGTTTGATCATCGGTTGGTGTCAAAAATGATATAGTGGTTACTTTAGACACAAACCTATGATCAAACCCATTTAAATTACATGGGATTGATCATGCAATTTAAATAGGTTTGTTCATAGGTTTGTGTCGAAAACGAGCCACTGAATAAGTTCGATCTAAGTCTATAATGGAAATAGCATAAGGTCCTTTATTGCAGTGTATTTAAACATATATTTTAATATATTTATTTATTATTTCTTAATTTTATTAAGGATAATAAATTTTAAATTCAATAGTTTATATTATTGATCCTTTTATGGTACAGTTAAAAATAAAATAATCAAATCATAAATAAAGAAACAAATTAAGTTCGAACAATAATAAAATATATTGTTGTGTATTCAGCAGTTGCTGTCTGAATAATTGAACAAAAAGGAAATACTAAAAATATCAAATAATATACGTTTTGATATGAGAATTGCATGTTTTACTATAATAAAAAAAGATTAACCTTTTTTTTCCAATGAGTTAAAAAAAAGTAATAAAAATAATCGTTTCACATACGGGGTGATTAATTTTGTGTGTAAATTTGCAATACATTTGAATCGTCGCAACATTCCAGATAAATATTTTTATAAGGGCGTGAAGATAAATTTTGAAATTTATAACCCTAAACATAAACCGTCGTGTTAACAAAAAAAAAAGACTGCCCTCTGTTAAATAGAGCTAGGTCCAATTTGTTCATTCGTTAATTTTTGCCACAAACCTATAATCGAACCCATGTAATTTAAATGAGTTTGATCATTGGTTTGTAGCAAAAATGAACGAGAGTTGGACCCAGCTCTACTGTTAAATAATAAAAATTTATTTTTTCTCACAAATTTGTATTGTATTTTCTACCAAGAAAGGATGTTCCGACTTTCGACTATTGAACATTAATCTAGAGACTTGCAGGAGTCTTCCCCAATATTCTTTTTTCCCCATATTCTGCACATACTAAAAAAAAATCCATATTATGACTGTGTGTTAATACATGACTTTGGTGCCCTTGGAAGTATTAAATGTTCGTCTTCCATTGTTTGGTCCATTTTGCTTAAAAATGGGGCATCAAGTCCTTGTTGTGAGAAATAAAATAATCTTTATTATTTAACAGAGTTCTGTTTTTTTATTTGTTGGTAACAGAAGTCTGTTTCTTGTTAACAGAAGCCTGTTCTTTTATTACCAGAGCTCTGTTAAACATTATGGTTTGTGTCTAGGTTTATACATTTTGAAATTTATCTTCAGGCTTACTTATTTTTAAAGTATTTCATTGAAAAACAAAAAAAAAACAGCAAGCATTCCTACTGAGAAAACATAAAAAGGTACACCTTAGAAAAATAACTTTTTATTAAATTTAAATTTCTTTTAAATTTGCATGTATTTGCTGAAGTTCTCAGGTAAACAGAGACTTAAGAGAAAAATTCATTTTCATGCAAATTTTTGTAAAACCTCCAAAAGGGCATACGACAATATCCTTAAGATGTAAATTTTTTATATGTTGGCAGGTTTTTGATGTTTTTTTTAAACACTTTTTCGATGTCAAAGAAACTGCTGTCACTCCTACTTGCAACTGAAAAAAAGGTAATTTTCTGCCTGCTCGATTCTGTAAGAAAAGTTTTTGTGCTTCATGCAAGGCCTTTTCAACAGAAAAGAAACCCATAAGACTCTGTTCAAAAGCAAATAGACTCGTACATACATGCAGACATACCTACTAACATATGTATGTACACACAGTACGTAAATATATTTGCTTAAAATTTATATCAAATGTACTTTAAACTGTCTCTGGCTCTGACAATATATTCTTGCCAGTTCATTTGTGCGTAAATTATTGATGATTAAGCCAGCAACAGCGGTTTCCATTTGTTATTGTAAATGTATGATTGCACTCTTTCTTGCAAGCTTAAATTTCTCTTTTATTTGTTGTTGTGAAATCAGCCATTAAACCGCACAAATCAGAACTTTAATCCAGGAAATTTTATTTTCAATATATTTTTTTCTGTTTTTGGTGTAGGCATCCATTCAGTGACATGAAAATTATTTTATTAATTCCATTACACTGCATTTAAACGTATTGCGAAAATCGAACAATTTAATAAAAAAGAGTAGAAAAAATATAGCTAAATTATTATAACAATTCAGCTAGCTGAATTGATAGATTAAACACATTTTATAAAAACTTTGTTTAAAGATATTAGTAGTTTAATATAAATATAAAAATTCAGCTGACTAAAACTTTTTAAACATTTAATTCAGCTGGAATGATGTATTTATAAATTGTATTAGACAGAAAAAGATAGTAAAAAACACAGTTATTAAGCCAGTTACTACACAAAAATGTTTATTTTCCCCCTTTGATTGATAAAATATAGAGTTTTCGACATTCATAGTGTTCAGCTGGCTGAATACAAAGTTTAAATGTTTTGCGAAGTAAACAGTATTCTTTTCTATCAATTTTGTCATCTAAATTAAATTTTAATATTCATTCAGCTAGCTGAATTACAAGTTCAATCCTATTTTACAAAGCCTAAGCATCAAATGTTACAGAACTGGAAACAGTATAGCAATTCAGCTGGTTCAATAAAGATTTTTAATTAAATTAATAGTATATGTATGAATAACATATGAAAAAATTTTTTCTCAGCTTGCTGAATGTTTTTTAAAATCGCTATTTTTGTAAAAAAAAAACAATTTCAAGACGGTTTATTGTACATAATTTAAATAAATAGCATTCAGCTAGCTGAATATAAGTTTGATTCAATTCGAAATGTTTTACAGTCAATTATTATCCTAAACATATCGTTACCTTAATATAGAAAGGCAATAACTCATTATTTTTTTTTGAGATTTTTTTTTCGATAGGAGAATATCTAATGTATCACCCCTTTAACACACGGAAAGTTTACTCTATAAAGTCTTAATTAAGCTGGAAGCAAGACAGAGGGAGGAATACTTTCTCTTTCTGTCTATCTCCCAGCTTAATTAATACTTTGCAAAGTAAACTTTCCGTTGTATCGAAAAATGCAAAAATGTCGATTTAAAAAATGCGTTAGGACTTTTCCAAATTAAGGTAACGATAGACATTTTAAAGGTAATTCTGTAAATGCAGTACATTAAAACTGTTTACGGAAATGTCATAAAAAAATTTTGAATTTGTAAGCGAATTAGCTCATTAGTTATAATTAAACAATTTGGTACAGTAACTGAACAATTGCAACGCTTTTGCTCAAAATTCATAAGCAAAAAAGCTATTAATTATTTTTAATAATTTTAAAAGAAATGAAATGCTATCCAGCAGAATTTAACTCTGATTTTGACATGAAAATAAAAAAACTAAAAAGTTGTCTTGTGAGCCTTGATTGTTGTAAATAAATATTGCATAGTAGTTTATCGTATATAAAAAAATCGAATTCAGCCAGCTGAATTTTTCTAATATAATTTTTATAGTAATATATTATGGAAATCGAACTGGAAAATAGAAAAAAATTTATTCAGCCAGCTGAATTGTTAGTTTCTTCTTTGGTAGTCTTAATGAAGTTGAATAACTAATTTGCCTTATAACTTTTCTTTGGCTCTAAGGTAATTTGAATTATTTTTTTTTTAATATTTTTTTCTACTAGGGAAACATTTTTTTTGTTCTCATTCAATCAATGATTTACTGATGAAGAAAAGTTTAATAAAGCATATTTTTCATAGCATTAGCAAAATTATTCGAATTCGAATAAGAAATATATATAACTTTCTTACCATAAGTTTTTTTACTTTAATATTTTTTTCTTACTTACATTTTTCCTTTAACTCAGTTTGCTTTTCTAAAAGAATTTTTTATTTTAATGCACTCTTAAGTGCTATTTAAAATTAAATTTGAATGAAACTGATGTTTTATTTTTAATTTTTAGTTTTGACATCTTGACTTTTTGTTTGAATATGATACTTATTGGCTAAAAAGCATATAAAACGTGCAATTTGAATATTTTTATCTTTTTTTTTCTAAACTAAAAATTTCACCAAAGAACTAGAAACCCCAAATGCTTCTAAAACTCAACTCACTAAAACATAGATAAAAAGTAATTGCTGCACGAAGAATAAAAAATAAGTAGACAGTCGTAAGTTAGATTTTACATTCTTTTATCAACATTTACTCGTATACAACTGAACTAACAAAATTATAAATAACTTGCTTCAAATAATTTGACAACGGATTACTAAGAATACTTAATTTTTTTTAAATTTAAATACTAAATTATAGTTCATACAAAAATTTATACAACAATGATACGAGTACTTATGGGCGTATTTGGAAGTTCTCTCTGTTGAAATGTTTGATAACAAATGCCACATCCACTTTTACAATCTGTCCAATTCTTAAACGAACTGCGGACTATCCCCCATAAAAACCTAAAGAGATATGCCCTGATTTACTGCTACCAAAACATACTGATTCAGCTAGCTGAATATTTATTTATTTTCAAACTATGAATTAGAACAAATAATTTGATGGTAAATTTTAGGGTATTAGATCTGATTCAGCTGGCTAATCGTTTGCATATCTGCAAAAATGGTAATAATATGAATAAGAAATGTTTTAAATTCAGCTAGCTGAATATGCTTCATATATATTTCATTGCATAAAATTTTTTGGAATGTGGTCATTGTTCATTCAACTAGCTCAAATAATCGTTTTGTATGTGTCAAAAAAATCACATACAAATTGCACAAAAATTTTAATATGTATAATTTTTAAATTAAAGTCTCAAAGCAATTCAGCCAGCTGAATTTTCAAATATATACATGGCTTTGCTATTTGATTGAAATATTTGGTTTTATACCGGCATAGTTATGCCATAAACAAGTAATAGTTTACATTCAGCTGGCTGAATATGCTTCAAATAGTTTTCCTTACCTCAAATTTGTTGCAATATGGTAATTATGTTTTATTGGGATCAATTCAGCTAGCTGAATGTGTTCAATACGAGCATTTGAAGCAATTTCTAACCGTAGGTAATTGACATTTAAGATTATTTATGCAATATAATATGTAAATATATGCCCGCTTGCTTTAAAATATTTGACAGCATGTTTTAGCTTATACCTTTTTATGCACAAAATTATCGATTAGCTGAAAAAATATTTGAGTGTAATAAAGTGGTTTATTCAAATAATGAAAAACTTCACATATACATATGTCAGTTGCGTAAAAATTATGTATATTATTTATAACTTTTATATTAAAGTTTCAAAGCAATTAATTCAGCTGAATTTTCAAATAAGTACATTTTATGGAAGTGTATGGTTTTCTACCTATCTGGTAATATTATAAACAAGGAATAGTTTCAATTCAGCTAGCTGAATTTGCTACAAATAGTCTTCCGTGCATCAAATTTGTTGGAATATGGTAATTAAGTTATTTTCGAATCAATTCAGCTAGCTGAATGTGATCAATATTATCATTTAAAGCAATTTCCTGCCTTATGTTATAAAAATGTTAGAGTTTTTAAAAAATGTTTACACCAATACAATAAATATTTGAGCTTCTAAATTTTTATGCAAAACATTATCGATTAACTAAAAAATATAATAAAGTTTTAGTAATTTTTCAAATTTGTAACTTAAGTATGACCTCAAGAAAAATGTAAAACAATATCACAGCTGCCGGGGAAGGAGGCAATTTTCAGTAGTTATATTTTATCCTCTGCACAGCCACAATAAATTTAAAAAACTCCATTTTTATCCACATTATTAGATTAAAGTAATTTTTCTTCCACATACTTCACACATACTTGGCTTTATGTAGTAAATATGGGTACGTACATACGTGGTTCATATGCATGTATGTATGTAGTCGTGTGTATGAGTATTTGCTGATTTTATGTGGAAACATAAATATGGATTTTTCCTCATAAAATCGTTACGTTAACTACTTTTCGAGTTTACTGCTGTTGTTGATGACTTCTACTGGCATATTTTTTGCCTCTTTGTGCCGCCAGTCGTGCCAACTAAATGGCTGTAAGTCTGATTTTTTTTTTCGTATTTTCTGTGCTAAAGAAATGAAAATTATCATCTACGATAAGTAATTTACGTGATTTGCATTTAAATAAATGATACGAGTACATTAAAATGTGTGTTCGTTGTAGGTATAACTTGAATTTATTATTTCTATTTGGATACCAAATGTTTGGCTACATCTTTATACGATGTAGTTGCTATTATATTTGCATGTATGCAAGTATGTGTGGATATGTGTGCAAACATGTATTTGAATTTTTGTGTACTTTTTTTTAGCTGTTGTCAGACAAACAACTAAGACAAACAACTAAGCAAAAAAAATAAATTTTGATTATTACATGACTTACATTTCAAACTTTAAACATTTGTTTTTTATGCACATTGTCTGGGTTTATATGGGAGTTTTTCTTATTTTTGATTTTAACAAGTTTATTTCGAATAGTCCCCGAAAAATTAAAAAAACACACTTCAGACAAAAGTCTAGAAAAATTTAAATATAGGGGCAGGTTTCAATGAAATAACAAGTATGTATATAAAATTTGGGGCAGCCATAATTTTGTCTTGAAATTTAAACGTGTTCTTTAAAAAGAAGTTGTGACAATACTCGCATTATATTTCTGTCAAGTGTTGTTAATAGTTAAGCTGGCTGCTAGGTAATAAAATGTTCAATATTTTGGAAATATTTAAGTTTAATTATTTACTTTCACAGTTTTATTGCAATTAAGCTAGCTGAATAATAATAACATAACGCACTTTTTAAATAAATTCAGTTTTATAAACAACAAAAGTGTAAATATGTTTGTATATATAATTCAGCTAATAGAAACAGAACTAAAAATGTCTTATAAAAGAAATCATGTTCAAGTTTCATTCAGCTAGCTAAATATGGTAAAATCATCAATTATAAAAAAATTGCCAAAATTAAAAAAAAAATTGTTGTTATTAGTTACATTAAGCTAGCTGAATAACATAAAACTTATATTTGTTGTTAAAAAAAACTATTCAGTCTGTTTTACAACCAGTAAGATTATAAATAACTGTGTTTTTAGCTGCTAAAACTAGCTGAATAGGATCAGAAGGCATCATATATTTAAATTATGGAAATTAGACTGTAAACTTAGCAATTCCATAACTATTCAGCTAGCTGAATCATAAAAATATAACTAAGCTATCAAATTTTATAAACTCCTTTTCCATATAATCAATTATTCAGCTAGCTGAATTTAAGTAAGTTTGAACATTTACCGTAACATAAATTGCTTGTACTTCGTATTAAATTATGACCTGCTTATCTCTATGAAATGTGTATGTAGATACTTGTATTTCTATTTATGCATATTATTTTTCTACACAGAAAAATTTATTAAGTGTCTTGTTAAACAATTTGTTTACTTAAATTTTTAATTTTTTCCTGCACTTTTTTCTGCGTCTTTTTCTTTTGTTTTCACAGTTGTCTGCTGCTTACTGTACTTTATGAAGGCGTTATTAAATTACTATAATTTGTTGTAGTTGCTTTTTATGTCTACTTAAAAAGGAGAAGAAAAAAGCTATGCGCAAGAGTTGTTTTATTTTCTTGTTCGTTAAGTTATAAAAAAAATAAAAATAAAAACACAAGTAAATAAAAAATGCGGGGCATTATATTACTAAAACTTTGTTGCTCTTAGAATAATGATATAATTAAATTAAATAAAAAGGAATTTGCAAAATTTTTGTTAATTTGTAAAGACATCCAACTAAGGAAAACCTCGCACGTGTCTGCTTATAAGACAAATTTAAGTTTTTGATGTCTGAAGAATATCAATAATGGCCTAGAAACTAAAGTAAGTTTCAATAGAATGAAATTTTTTCGTACATTTGTGATGAAAAATGAAAATAAAAAGTCTTTTTTGAGTTTTGAAAAGATGCATTGAAATACTTTGTTTCTGAAGCTTTGAAAGAAGTAATGTTCATATTAAGCTAACTAATATACATATTCAGCTAACTGATATTCATATTCAGCTATCTAAAATTCATATTCAGGTAACTAATATTCATATTCAGCTACTTAAATAAAAATAGATAATTATTATAACTAAAATTATAAGATGTTTTAAGCACATTTCGGAACTATTTTTGATATTTTGTAGTAAATAAAAATTGTGAAATGTTTTATAGCAAACTATGTAAATTAACTGGCGGAATAAAATATTAAGCAGCTGAATTGAGCAAATAATGGCAATGCAATTAAAAGCTTGCTTAAGCTATAAAAATTCCAATATTTTTTCTATATTACGCTAGCTGAATTAATAAAAAACTGTATTGAAGAGTGAGAACTTGTATTTAAATATTTTCTAGTCAGTAATTAACTTTGAAAATTGATTATTCAGCTAGCTGAATGTATCTAAAAATTTTAAAACTGTTGATAAAATCTATGTATACTTTGTATATTAACAACTTGTAATTATCTAAATGATTTATTTATTTATTCAGCTGAATAAACCCTGTAATTAGCGAACTATCATAATGTAGCTGAAAATATGCTTCTGTTATGAAAAATCTAAAATTTTTCATATATTAAGCTAGCTGAATTGGTGAAAATATGTTTGAAAAATAAGAGTTTGTATTCGCCATCACTATTTTGATAGATTCAGCCAGCTGAATGTATCTTTTCACAGCTCAACTGCTGGTAAATAAATTAATATCTTTGAAAATTTTTGCTTATGAAATATATGCAAGATTTTAATGTTATTCAGCTAGCTGAATTGTTGAAAGGACTTTACAAAATGTATATTTTCAGTTGTTCAGCTAGATAAATTGAAAGACGTTTTTAAGCAAACTATAAAACAAGAAATAATTTCAAATTATTTTTATATTGATTGTTTATTTTTATAGATTATATATACATGCATATAATTTGTGCGTGTATGCAATTTTAGTTGTAATTTTTTGTCACATTCGTTGAAAATCAAAAATAAAAATGTTTATTTGGCATGTCACAAATTTTAACATTTTTTTACGGCATAAAAATAATAATCATGCTGTTTATTCAAATGAAATATTAAGTCGAATTTCTTCTCCTATTTCTATGCATGTGAATGTTTGTTTGTACAAGCAGAGGAACTCATAAATAACTGATCATATTACCACGCTGCACTACACTGAAACATCGAACAGGCAGGCAATCAATATAAAAACGTCAGCAAAAAATCAAATTAAAAAATTATACATTTTTTAATAATACAAATTATTTATTTATAATTCACTATATAATTGGGAAAATTATTAAAATTATTGTTAGTTTTAGATATGGTGTGCACACGCCCTTGGGAGTTAGTGAAATATTCATATAAAAAGATTTGTAACAATAGTTTAAAATATTTCTTGGTCGTTTAATGTCATAATCATAAGTATCTTCGTCCAGGAAGTCAGTTTTGCTGCGAAATAAGATAAATACTTTATTTACTTACACATTTTCTGCTATAGTCTCTTGAACTTCTGCTATTCACACATGTGAATTTTTGAATATAATACATAATTCTTATATTTTTTGACAGCAACTACATACATATAATTGTTACCACTAAAACCTTACTTTTTTGCTATCTAGAGAAACAATTTTATTCCCAGTATTGATTTACGTTTTTTGCTTCATCATAATAATTTCTTTTTTTTAGTATGCAATAAAAATTGTTTATTTTGCAAATAAATAAAACGCACAACTATATATTTTCATTAGTAAGAAATTCATATTGTAGCTGGCTTAGTTAGCTAAAATTTCCAAGCAGAAGACCAAATGAATGCAATATTGTAATGAAATTGGGTCCAAAATCCATATATAGGCTGTTTCGCTTTTTTACGGCTTAGAAAAACTCCGAATATAGCGTTACATAATATGTAAATGGCCCCTTAGCATATTTGTCACATTGTCATTGAAGCTATAAAAAAAAATCTCATTTACGTGGAAAATTATGTAATTAATGCAAATAAAGGAACTCAAATCAGATTTCCTTGACTTCCCGGCAATTCCCAAAAAATTTAGAAAAATCCCGCAATTGGGATTTTCAGAAATTTTCACCTGTATTTTTCATATTTTCTTCCAGTCGCAAATAATTTTTTTGAATTAATTTAAAAATATATGATTTAAGCTGTTATGATAAATTTTTTGATTCCAGCTTTGGAACTTTAGAAAACCGAAACGCTCTGGTTCCTTTAATGAGGAAAGTTTTGATAAAAAAAAATTTCTTTGTGATATTTGCTACAGAATTACCTTTTACATGAGTATAAATGCGGGCTTGATATTTTCGGAAAATTTTTTGATAGTTTAGAAATAATTAACACACTTTTTTATGAAAAAAAAAATCATTAAAAATCTACTTTTGTTCAAAATTTGAATTTAATTTTTTTTTAATAAAATCTTATTCCAAATATTAAAAATTTTGTATTACAACTATAAAAAATTTATTTTGCCAAATCTGATAAGATTTGAATTTCCCATTACCAAAAAAAAAAAAAATAATAAACCAAGATGAGTAAAAAGTTAAAATTAAATTTTTTAGCTCGAATATTTCGTAAACTGTAAGAGGAAACCCATAAATATAGCATACCTTTTTTTTAGCTCTTAGATAGCAAAATGTATCTATCGAAAAGATAAAATTTGGCATAAATTCGAATTCTTCATTATCCCATTCTTGGTCCATGTTAAGGGTTTTGTGGAACCGTCCTCTTTAAAGATATAGGATCCCAACTCCAAACTTAAGTTCTGGTAACAGAAATATTTCCATTTATTTAAAAATCCCCCACTCTGGTACGATAACCCTGCTCAATACATCGCACAACAGATCATCCCTCTTAAGCAGTCCTGGCCACCGAGAGAAATTTATTCGTGTATACGAGTATGTATAAATTTGTACAAGATGCCGATTAAAGTTCGGTATCCTGGTGCCACTTAAACCTGCAGTACACGGCCAGGTTTGACAGATACGGCGATTTCTCGCCAAACGTGGCGATTTTGCAACTTGTTTGGCATCTAAATTTTTGATTTGGCGACATGGCGAATTTTCTGGCGATTAATAAATTTGTTGTCGGTTTGTATAAATTGAACTTCAAATTTGTTGTAAATCATGAGAACTAGTTTGCTGAAGGAGTAGTTTCAAAAATAAATTCTACCAAAAAAAACACGTCTGCACGAAATTAAAACAATTTGATTTTGATGATTTTTCTTATATTAATTATAGTAATTTTTAAATTTGCTTGAGAAAATTTAGCGATTTTCTGATAAATTTTTATGCGATTATTTTGTGAAAATTTATATTAAAAAAAGTGTTATGTAACAAAATATTATTATCAAATAAATATTAAAAAAACTACATAGAATTGATTTTGGCAACTTTTGGTGATTTTTAAAATCAATTTGGCAAAAAACCTGACAACCCTGTTTACGGCATAAAAAATATAAGTTCAAACAGAAATTGTCAGCTCACATGCTTGTATTAAATTTGTCTTAAAATTTTACAATTTACTGCCAGAATATCGTCAGTAAAAAAAATTGTCAATTCACATGGTTGTCATATGCAAAATATTGCCAGATCTTATGTTAAGCGTTGCCAGACAGAAATGTTCCAATATGTTAAATGTAAAAAGTGAATATATAAATAAATCTGGACTATAAGCGCGTCTTGCTTTGAAAAAGTTGCCATCGCTGATAATTTTCAAGTAAAATTGAAAATTAGCAAAAGAGCAATTTTCGTGTGCGGAGTTTTGGGTAGCTCTGGTTTTAAATATGCACATGAATTGAAAGTATGAATGCTGGAAAAATATTTAAACAATACATTCTTTTCCATAAAATTTTTTGTTGACAGTTTTGCAAAAACTTTGTACTATTTGTCTTTTAAAAAAAGTCAATATTCAAAGAATTTAATTTGACATAAAAATTACCGTTGAGTAGTAAAAATTTAAAAGATTTTGTATTATTTATGAACATGATATTGCGACAACTTTGTTTTCTTTTTTTTTTTGTAAATCACAAAGGAAAATGATTGGTAACCTGATTTAAAATTATTTTGTTTAGTTTCCGTGGTATTTTTTTTTCTGTGAAAAAAATATGCTGAATTGGTTTTAAAATTTAAATATTTAAATAAAATATGATTATACGCAATATGTATGTATGTATGTATGTATGTATGTGTATAAACAAGTGTATAATTCAGGTATCATATAAAAAAAATTCTGATAATTTCAATACATATGGGCATTTCCACAGGAATGTCAACTTTTTTAGCGTACGATACCAAACGAATATGCTTGTTATTTTTTTGAGAAAATGAAACTTTTTTTACTTCTTATATATATTTGTATAGACCGTCAGAAAGAAGCTCTACATCGGGTAAAATTTAAAAAAAAATCGAGTCACATTGTTCTGAACTATAATCGTAATTGCTTGCTGTCGCACGCGACAAAAAAGCAGATTTTCCCATATACAGATATATATATATATAATTTAAAAAAAGTACCGGTAAAAGAAAAAGTCTGTTATGTCAGTTTATTTAAATTTTCTTCATTTAAGTATTTTTCCTAGTGCAATTTGAAGTCTATTGTTTAAACTTAAACTAAAAGAATATTAATTTTCCCTGAACACTTTATACAACAGCTTAGTAATTTATTGTATCTGCTTGCGTTTTATTTTATCACCGCAAAAAATCTCATTTCGCAATAACGGCCAGAAAATATTATCTTTTAATTAGACCGATAATAATAAAAGAGAAACATTTTCCTTGGGATTAATTTTTTTTTGTCCTTTAAGTGCTTTTCTTTTGTGCACTTTTCTTTCGTATAACATAATTAGCAATTGAAAAAGTCACAGCAACATTAATTATAAAGAAAAACAGAAAATTTAAATGGCTGTAAATTTTGAAAGAATTTTTTTTTTATATAGAAATAAGTGGTCAGTAGAGATTAAGGTAATTGTGTGATAAGAACTTTTCAAAAATTAAATTAAAAAATTAAACCAATAATATAACAACAATAACAATAACATAAAGTGAAAAAATATAATAAAAGTGAATTTTAGTTAAAGAGAAAAATAAAAATTTGGGGCTCCATTTCTAGGAGCCAAATTCAGACCGCCATATTCAAAAAAAAGTAAAATGAATTTGAAAACCATTTTAGAAAAAAATTTTATGAAAAATTTGAAACAAAATACATTTAAAATTTTATAAATATGGGGGAGAGTGTTTAGTTAGCTAATGAGTCTAGTTTAAGCAATGGCTTAAACCATATTAGGGTTAATAAATCAGTGCAAGTTAATCTCTATATAAATAAGCCTAAACCGTCTCTGAAAGCTTAAAATACCAATACAGACTATGCGATTTTGTTACAATTCTCTACTCTTTCTTCTTGTTCGATCTGTTTCCTTACAGTCTATTGTTACTTTGTACGCTTAAACTTCGTCAAGCATAAAATTAATTTCTGTCTCAGTTAAATTTAAATTTATTAATTTATTTTTAAATTTTTTTCGCCTTGTGGGCTGAGCACAGAATTGATAGCCTGCTGCAAACAGCTGTTTATTGATAATTATGCCAGTGCTGCCACACTGTAATTTTTCAAACATTACATAATGGGCCTTATGGTGGTTGGCGTATTACGACTTCGACTACGACATTTTGGCCTTCAATTAAAGAAAAAATGTTGCTGTGTTCTTTAGTCTACTACAAAAACGTATTCGAAGTCGAAATACGCACTGATTTCCCGGTATTGAGTTTGAACTTTACTGAACTAAATTTTTAGTGTATTTCAATTAAACTAGCGTTTAAGCCTAGCTTAACAAATCGGTTAATTTAATCTTCGATTGTATTTCATTTGGACAGGGTATCCGGGCGATGGTTGGTCCACCATTTTTGAAGGCCACCATGTAGGATAAATTTTTTTTAGATATTTAACCCGCTTCTGCAAAACAAATTCCCGGACATTTTTCTGCTTTTTAAAAATTTCAGTTAAAAGAAAGCTGCTGGAAACAAAACAGCTGATTTCGCAATTTCAAAAGTAACTCTCCCCTTTTATATATATGGGCATTTCCACAGAAAAGTACACATTTTGTCACGTTACATAACCATGCCATTTAGATTGTATCTTAGAGCTATGCTGTTCGATTGTTTTCTAGTTTTTACCGAATGTAGACCTCATTGGCTCTACACCGACATGCAAAAAAGTATATAAAACATTAGTTTTTCTTTAAAAAACATGGTACGTTACAAAGTAACGTAACGTGACAAAAGGTGGACTTTTCTGTGGAAATGCCCATATATATCTTGCCGTCCGTTTAGAAAACGGAGATTTTTTCTCATTTGTTCCATATAGTCCGTTTTTTTATATTAAAAGTATATGGCAACACTGCTTCACCATCTGTGCTCTCTCAACAAAAATTTGCAAAAATTTTTAACCTGGAATTTGGCCTTTGGTGAAAATCGAAATGTAAAAATTCACAAAACTTAAAAAATGTTATGAAAAACGCAAATGTTAAGTGTTTTGGCCATTGAATTTCATAAAAGGACACAGAAGTACACAAATTCCTAAAATTTTTAGCCGCTTGTGTATTTCTGTTCTCCTCTAAATTGAAATTATCCTGGAATAAACTTACAATCTATTTTAAATAAACACATATATTCATGGCTTATTTTTTTTTACAAAAAGTATGGAGTATTAAATTTTTTTGTAGCTCCAATCGTTTATAAAATGTGTTCAAAATGTCATTTGAAATATATTCCCCCAGTATTTGTCCTTGATTACAAATTTCCAAATTTATCTTCACACACATTTTTAAAGATACCATTTTAAGTCACCCATGATATTACATACTTCATAATGAGCTATTAAATTCAGTAAATGATTTTCAAGGTATCTTAAAAGAAATCATATGATCACAAGTCAAATATCGAGCGTAGACTGTATTTTTCTATGTTTAAAAAACTGCGTTAAAGAAGCCATTCTAAATGACTGAGAATACTACGAAATAATGATTTTTCAAAAATTTTCCAAACAGCTTGCAGAAAATAATTAAATGATTGCGAGTCAAATATCGGGAGATAACTGTAGTATGCACGAGAGTGTTACCACAAATATGAATTCTATCATAAATATTTCCCAACTATGTGGCCGTGTAACCATTGTCCATTGATTTGCTTCTTATATTCTTTCCAGCTTTCTGTGTGTGTGCGTACATTTTCCCTTTAAATACTTGCGTACGTGGACAGATACATTTGGACGTCTATAGTTGTTAAAAGTGCTGCTTTCCATTGTGGCTTTTCCAACAACAACAATACACATCGTTTTCCCAACACAAAAAAAATATTATTTTCTGGCTTTGCCATTTTTAGAGTCTCTTTTTTTTTTTGTTGACCAAAGACTACACACAAAATTAACAGAGTCTTGTGTCATTTAATGGCAGATGGTTGCAGGGGCGTTAACAGATTTTGCTTGACTTCGGGTTTTTTTTTGTGGCCAAAACAAATATTTATTGTCTATTGCACTTATTTGGTTATAAGTTGCTTGGGGGTTTCTACTTTAAAAGGAAATTATGATGGATTGCATACATTGCCATTGACACATTGCTAATATTTATTTATTTATTAATACAAAATTTATTTATTGTACTCGTATAACTTGCCAAATTTAATCAGTTAATAAATGTTGTAAACAATTTTTATTGCTCTTAAAGTTTTAAAAATCAACTAAAATTAATCATAGTTTTTTATTTGTGTTTTTTTTTCATTGCAGGTGTGTAAACAAACTTTTTGAAAAATTTGTTTTAAGTTTTGGTTAATTGATGTTTAGAGCTGTCGATAATATAAAAAAGGTAAAACATAAATATTAAAAAAAAATCATTTCATTAATTCTTAATAAGTTGGCAAGGCAATTAAAGATGTGGAAAATTGGATTTTAAATTAAAAGAAAACATATGGCATACTGGAATTTATAGTGCGCTCGAAGGACAGCATAAATAACACAATTAAACTAAAGAAGACTGCAAACAATGTTTTGATTATTTGTAGTAACAGAGGAAAAGCATTTTAATCTGTGAAGAACAGGGATGCGAAATCAGATTTCAAATTGTACTAACTTTTAAGGAAAATTTTGCTTTTTCCAGTACGATTGTACCAAATTCTTAATTTTTTTCAATTAACTCAAAACGTACGTAAAATTCATTTGTATATGTATGCATGTATGTGTGTAAAAATTTAACAATTAACAAAAAGGCACTTTGAAGTTAATTTATTATAATATCATTAATTATTTTGTAAGTGAAATTTATTTGCTGGTGGTTAAGCGATGTCTATATGCATTTCATTGTTGCTTTAACAAATCGTCAGTAGACTTCAACCACACATTTTGAACAGTCACAACCCTCTTATCTTATGCACAAACTTCCAAAAACTATTTGAGAATTCACAAATAATAATATTTTTGAAAATCACAAATGCATAAGATAAGAGGGTTGTGACTGTTCAAAATGTGTGGTTGAAGTCTACTGACGATTTGTTAAAGCAACAATGAAATGCATATAGGCATCGCTTAACCACCAGCAAATAAATTTCACTTACAATATAATTATGACAATATGTCGAATAATAAATTTCTTGAATCATTAATTATTATTATTAATTAATATCAATTTTTAAACAATATTAATGTCTAACTTCAGTAGGTATACAAAAGACTATTAGTTGTTGAGATCTGAATATAAAAGTAACATTTAGGAGATATACTTTTTCATCCTTGATTCGATTGGAGACATTCGGAGCAAAAAGTCTTTATTACTTTTGTTTTAGTTATATGTTGGTACGAATACCCTTTCCACATTTTCAAGCGAATGTAGAATAGATAATATTCCACTAGCATTTCTGGAAATATCGGAAAACATCGGTTTGTTTAATTCATTTTTAATTTCTAATACCCTCGAGCAAACCGTATAAATGTTGTCGTTTCTTAAAGGCTTAATAATTCCTACATCAACCAGCCCTCGAAACTGGTTATTTATTGATTCATTTTTTTTTTTTCATGTTGTATAATAGGAAAAAAGTTTCAATATGCTATGGTACTTTTGACTTTCAAATAGTGCTGAAAAAGGTACAATTGTACCAACTTTTCCATCCCTGGTGAAGAACCACTGAGGCAGCAGAAAATCTTTGATTCTGCCTAACATCCTTAGCAATCAGCTGTTGCAAACTTATTTGCAACATTTAAGTTCTTTTAATGAAATATATTTACTTATTTAAGTTCCTTAATTCACTTTGTTGTTAATCTTGACACACACAAAAACCCCCCCAAGAGAGATTACCTTAATTTTGTAGTTCATATTTAAGTTTCTTTTCTTCTTGATTTTTTTGGCAACACAAAGAGCTTTCCGCACTTGGCAACAACAATATAATCAATATATAAATTTGAGTGAGCGAGCATCCTTTCTGGAAACAAAAACGACAATGCACCCTTGGCAGAGAGACGACAAATGTAATTGACGTGTTTCCTTATTTGCTGTTTCTTTGTTCTAAAATCGTTATCAATTCAAGTCTTTGCATTGCTTTTTTGTATTTTTTTTTCTATATTTATTAAAAATTTTGCCAACAAAATGTTGTTTATTTGTTGAATTTAAACCACAAGTTACACTATTTCTTTTTTATCTTGTTGTTTGTTTTCTTGCCTTAAAACATTGTTGGCTAGATTTGGTGTTTATTTTTTTCGATACAACTTTTGTTTGTATTATGATTTAACAGCGACATCCTTTGGCAAATCTTAAGTTGTTATTTGACCTTTGTGTGATTTATGGCTGGCTGGTGCGCTGCACGATTCTTATCGTTTGCGCCTATTTTACTCGTGTATATAAAATAGTTTCCACTTATTGTCCAACACTGGCGACCGACTGACAAATGTAACGATATCTTTCAAAGTCATTAACAGTCATATTTGTTTTTATTTAATTTTGTTTTTTTTTTATTTTTCATTTGATAGAATTTTATTACTTTTGTAGGGAGTTTTTTTCAACGGTGTACTACCGAGCATATGGAAAACTAGACGCCTTATTTCCTAGGCTTCTGGGCGTTTTAAGAAAAAGATTATAGCAAACATACTCGAGACATCATACAAGGACTTTTAGTCGGTTATTTTTGTGACACCGTGCTTAATAGCTATCTGCTGTCTCTGGGATGAGATTGCCTTAAAAATTATTGTAAATTTAAAGTTTATATGATGACTAAAACTTCTGGTCAAATGGCAATAAGAAATTGTCAACTTTGGAATCGTTGTAATTTACAGAATTGCAATAATTCTGTTAGAGCTACCGAATAATATTTATTTGACGTAGGCTGCTGGTAAGAAAGTGTGAAATTTACAGTCCAGCAATGATCGCTTTATGCTACCTGTGAATTGAAGAGAAGATAGTGAGAGGGTGTGATAGCAAAGGAATAATGATATAGAAGACTTGTGGTGAAGGAAGAGATAGAGGAAAGCTTCATTCTTTTACAACTCTGCTTTTTGGCACGTTTTTTAATGCAGTGTTGCAGCGCCTCTTTTGTCAAAGAGGTGTACTAAACTTTGAAGCTGTGCTTAGTATTGGTTGTTGTACTTCGCCGATGCTTCTGCTACACAATACCGGCGAAGGAGGGCGCTCTACTATTACACTAGGATTAGTATCCGCTGAAGCCGGTTTAGTTCAGTGACCAGTGTCTATGCCTTCATCATTTGAACTTATCTACAACAACTGTTACAAAGGGACACTAATGCACTTCAGAAAAAATCATGGTTTTGTTATTTTAATGTCTGTCGTAGACCGGGCTCCCAGGATCTTCGGCTTTGTAGTCAACGTGCTGACTACTTCAGCCAACGCTACCCCCATAAACATTCATTGACATAAAGTCTTTATTAAATATGAAAATTTTGCTTGCTTTCTTAGTTAAGAAGCAACGTCTATATGTATTTCATACCTGTTTCACGGAACTCATCAGTAGACTTTAACCCAAAATATTTTGAAATTAACTAAAAAAATACTCGTATCCTTATAGTAAGCCTCTTAATACATTATTGAGAATTACAATATACAAACATTATAAATTTAAAAGCATCAAACAAAAATGTTTCCAAAACAAGCAAAATCGAATAGCGTAGATTTGGAGCAAT
This sequence comes from Nowickia ferox, assembly GCA_936439885.1. Taxonomy (NCBI): domain Eukaryota; kingdom Metazoa; phylum Arthropoda; class Insecta; order Diptera; family Tachinidae; genus Nowickia; species Nowickia ferox. The sequence continues at coordinate 16,537,963 of OW387027.1, forward strand.
TCACTTCCATCTATCGATATGTTTTTTAATTAAATTCATGATTTCAATTCTCAATTTAATTTAAATTTTGTTAAATCTATTTTGATTTCCAAAAACTTTTATGAGTATTTGTAGCTAATTCTAGGAACACAACTAGAATGAATGACGAATTTTTCGGTGCGAACTTTCGTCATAAAAAATAAAACTTATTTGTGCATATGAAAATGAACACAACTCGTCGTGCGTGACGAACTCTGAGATAGATTTATTACTATTTTGTACACGGACGAATGAAAAAAAACTGCTTTTTCCCTCTCTGTCTTTGCACACACAATAACCAACTTTATCAAATATAAGAGAGGAATTAGCTGATTAAATTCGTCGAATTTACGCAGCGATCTCGACGTGGACGAAATTCGTCGTTCGTCCCAATTGCGTTCCTAGCATAAGACAATAAATTAATTTAAGGCAAATATTATTTTTACAAAAAAAAAAAAAAAAAAAAAGTAAAATAAATCCGCTCAGTTGGACAGATAACTTCTATTTGATTTTATTAAAGTGCGTGTAAAAGTTCTCACTTTGAGTTTAAAAAAGCCAGGGCCCTTTAAAAAAAGTTTTTTTCTTGTACAGCTGATTTGTCTTTGAGAAATTGCATTTAATGCTTGATCTTGATAAATGAAATGAAGAGGAGAAAAAAAAATTAAAGACAATTAGTACGTTTTTTTTAAGTTTCAGTTTACACCTCTTTCTTTTCTTGGTTTCCCTTTTGTGGCAGTTTAGTCAAATTTGTTGCTGTAATTAATTGCCTTTTTACACTATAATTAAAAATTAATTTAGTTACAACAACAACAACAACAACTTGATACAATAAAAAAATAAATAATTGTCTTTCTGTCCCTACTTAATGAACCTTCAAACTCCCAATTGATTAACAAAAAGAGGAAAATGGGAATCCAATGTCATCTAAATGTATACAAAGCTTTGCAACGTAACTAATGACGAGTTCGTGTGAATCGAGAATGAAAATTTTCTATATTTTTTAAAGTATTTATTTGTAACCGTGTTGAAAAAAAGGGAGAGCTCATTAACTTATTTATTGTATTGTTCTGAGATTACAGTTGAGTTCGGGTATAACAAACAACGGTTATACAGTTCCAGTCAGTCTTGCATTACTATTTTATACAATAAAATTAAAAGAGCATTATCAAAACCTTTTCAATAATTAGTTGGAAACGAACTAAAACCCCCCTAGAACTGAGGGAGAATAGCTAGAGCTAAAGTGGCATTGAAACAGAATTGAATTTGAACTCTTATTGTACTGAAGTTCAACCAAAATCGAGCTGTAACTCATCTACAAACAGTGTTTGAAAAACTGTAATGATTTTCATTTCATTTGATTTTGCTTCTGCTTTCGCTTTTGAAAAATACAACAGTTTCAGTCAAAGCAAAATCTCAAAACGATTAGTGAGCAATAGCGCAGTACTTTTAGCAGTCGACGTTTTGAAAAGTTTGAATTTGATTTGCTGTTGCTTTTGGTTAATATCGCAAGTAAAAGCAGAAGCAGTCTATATGCTTTTGGAAGTCGCAAACAGTCACAGTCGAAGAAGCAAAAATTCTGTTTTATTCAATTTGATTGAAGCTGCAAAGCTTCCATGAGCACGTTTGCTTGCTTTATGAAATATTCTTTGTTAAAATGAAATTTATGTGTCTATATAAAAAGTTTTCTTTTATTTACTTATTTAGACTTCGACAAACGAAATGTCTTGTTAAAACTTAAAAAAAAAATTATTTGAAACCGAAACTGTGTTTGGTTCAAAATTTTGTTTTTTAGCTAAAGTTTTATTTTGTCTTTTTGGATAAATAAACAATAAAATACAAATATTTACATTTTTAATGGCCAAAAAATAAATCTCTAGACAATTTTGAAATAAAAGTTTCTGTATTTTTACAACAAAACTTGCTCATTTTTGGCAGCTTTAACCAACCAACACAAGCCATGAATTTTTTGGGAGCTTTTAAAGCGTTTAAATAAATAACTACCTTGACATAAAATTAGCAAAAGCACTTTAAAGTAGAAAAATAGAAACAAATCACAAAAATAAAGTGCAGAAAATATTTTTTGTTTTCTTGGAAACTTTATTATTCTTTGGTTGTTTTTGCTTTTGATTTTATTAAATTGACAAATAAAAATTTTTGTCAGCATTTTTCAAGCACTTAAAAAGACAAAATCAAAAATTGTGGCTGTAAATCAAATTAAAGTCATAAATACTTATGTAGTATGTACGTTGTTGTCTGTATGACAGACGGACGGATTCATACAAAAAGCTGAAAAGTTGTTATTGAGCAGCAAGAGATTTAAACATAAAAATCTTGGCCATAATATTTATGAAGTCTTATAACAATTATTATTGAATACTTAATTTTATTTTGGTTAGACCACTTTTTTCCAACGGCCGGCCGGCCGGCCAGACAGACCTCTGGCCAGTCTTGTTAGCAGATCAAATCAAATATTATGTTATGTCTTTTAATGGAAGTTTGGGGAAAAATATTTACATTGCAAAATTGGTATTTACTGCCAATAGACAACATCTTGATTGATGGTTGTTGGTTGGTTTTTCATTTTGCGAGCTCAAACGAAGTGGAAGTTTTTCATTAATTTATTAGCAAAATTAGGCAAGAAAATAATTAAGGGGTAAAAAATTGATTTGTGCAGGCTCACAGTATCAAGAGAAAATATGGTTCTAACTGCCCATACATATTTACTTATGTCACTTTAACGCACACAGGCACTTGCCTGCAAACAAATAAATTATCATCTTTGATGCTTAACATATTTTTGGGTATTAATAAATAATTTAAAAAACCATAAATAACACTTTGCACAAAAAAAATAAAAAAAAAAAGAAAAGCCACATGAAAATTGATATTCCATTAAAAATGTCATCATAAATTTAAAAATTTGCTTAAAAAAATGCAGCACACACAAATCAGCACAAAATATTTAACTTATGCATAAATGCCAAATTTATCTTGAAAAAAAAGAATATTAATAAATATAGTTTTGTTTTTAAACCCGGAAATTACGAAACAGGGATAAAAATAAAATGGCAGAAACTCCAAATAAAGAATGAGTGGTAATCGGAGTAAGAAAATAAGCAGGAGGAAAGCATTTTTTTTTATTATATTTCCTTCTTTGCAGTGAATAATATTAATTAAAATTATATAAAAAAAAAATATATTTATAAATAAAGCATCGTGAAGGTTTCAATATACAGGGATAAAAATAAACAGTGGAAACTCCAAATAAAGAACAAACGCTAAACGTGCCATAACCACCAAAAAAAGCTTTAGCGATATAAATTTTCGAACATAATCGATTTTGGTAAAAAAATTAGATTAAAAAAATTTAAATTATTAAAATAATTTTTACATTAATTAAAAATCAGGCAGTCAGAAAAGAAAGCCATGATCCGCTGAATCAATATCCGGTCACCTCACCTGAATCAATATCCGGTCACCTCACCTTTATAAGCATAGAAATCACTCACCATTATTTAAAAAAAAAATCTATTTTTCCTAAAGAAGTTTATGAACTAATTTTGGCCTAAAAATTAAAAGTAATTTACTTAAATTTCTATGAAAACACAGCTTCGCATTTAAGTTTGTATAAAAAAGGACACTTTTTACCTTTTTTCCTACAGGAAACATTATTTTTTACATCACTGTGATTAGGAATCAAAAAAGAGAACTTGACTCTTCCAAATGACAAGCCTTCAAAAATCCTTAGAAATGATGACAATTCGCACTACTTTCGGATCGCAAACTCTACACTTTCATGACATCTTTGGAGTGTCTTTTTTTTAGTGGGAAATTATTATTTTTAACGAATTTGTGTAATTTTAGAATTAATATAATTTTTGAAAAAAAAAATATAAAATATTGTAGCAGCCTTTACTGTTCTGCACATAAAGCGCGCTTACCTTGTATTTTATGCCTTATAGATCTTAAAGTAAATGGGAATTGGAAACCATCAAAAACCAATGAATCTTTTTATCTCTTTGTACTATTAATTTTAAATTTGTTTATGTTTATTTCAGGCTTCTAGAATATTTAAGTTTGTAATAAAAGAAAAAAGGCATCTTAATTTTTTTTTCGTTAAAAATTTTTTGGTTGTGTTTATGAACAGCTTTTGACTCTTCCCTTTGCAGCTTAATATTTTCACGGTATTTACGTGTGGGCAGATTTAAATATTGTTGGAAGTCTAATAAAATTTGTTCTGAGAATTGTTTATTTTTATCTCAAACGTAAATCGCAGAATATTGCGCAACGCAGGTCATACATAAATACCTTCAAAATAATAAGACTTAAGGCTTTGTTTTTTACTTTTCACAAATAAATTGGATATTGAGTTCGAAATTTAAAAATATGTACATGCACAACACGGGCTTTTGTTTTGAATATTTCACAAGTGTGTCATAAGACTTGTGCTGTTAACTAGACTTTATTTTGTAATCTAATTTGAAAATAAAGTATGAAAACTTATTAATAAAACATGAATAATTTGCCACTATTTTATATCGAATGTGATTGGAAAAAATTTTTAATATAAATTTTTTTTTCGAAAATTAAAAACTGCGTTCGAAAATTCGAAATCGCACTTAACACATGCGGAAACGTTTTTTTCCTCAAACTCGATTGGAAAATTCGAAATTTTATTAAAATTCGAAATTTTTTCAAAATTCGAAATTTTTTCAAAATTCGAAATTGTGCTTTAAAATGCTAATTTCAAAATAGTTCAGCAATTATTTTTGCCTCATTTCCTTTTAACCATTAAAAGAATTTATTTCTGTATTCAGATTTCAAAACTACATATGTCGTGCCATAACCGCCAAAAATGCTTAAGCGACATAATTTTCGAACTTAACTTTTTGATAAAAATCTATCATTTGCGATCGTAAATAATCGATTTTCGTATAAAAAACGAGGTCTAAAGAATGTGTCGGTAAAGCTTTTTTTGGCGGTTATTGCTCGATGTCTTGAAACTGTGCAGAACATGTTGCGAAACAAAGAAATTTCTATGTATCTTTCGTAAAGAATTCGATTTGAAAAAATAGCATTCTTCAAAATTGTTGCCAAATTTCAATTAGAAGTTGCATTCGAAAATTCTAAATTGTGTTCGAAAATTCGAATTTGTATTCGAAAATTTGACATTGTGTTCGAAAATTCGAAATTTTGCTCGAAGATTCCACATTCTATTCCAAAATTTGAAATTGTGTTTGTAAATTCGAAATTGGATTTTGTATTCTTACATACGAAAATTTAAATCGTTAATTTAAAAAATTTATTTGCTTAACCAGCACGTCTAGATGCAAATACATTTTTAAACTCGTTTTCATTTTGTACGCGCTTACAAAAATATAAAATTTTAAAATATATTCTTTTTCCATAAAACGAAAAAAATTAAAACTAGTTAAACTTAAACCTTATTGAGTTCTCAATAAAAGTTTTTTTTTTCGAAATTCATGTTAAAAATTCGAGTTATAAATTTTATTTGATAGTTTGTATAATTAGCAATTGTGTTAGAAAGTTTAAAGTCATAGGTGAAAATTTTAAATCACGTTTCAAAATTTTAAATTTGGATCGAAAGTTTCGATTTCGAAAATTCGAAGTTATGTTCGAAAATTGGATATTAAGTTCAAAGTCTCGGAAATATGCGAATTACTTTTCAGAACTTGAAATTTTGTTCGAAATATTTGATAATGAACATTCGAAGTGTGTGTCCGAAAACTCTAAATTATGCTCGAAACTAGGCAACCGCTAGAGTTGGAATTTTTCTTTCAAAATCTAAAGATTTGATTTCGAAAATTCGATATTAAAATCAAATTCTTGAAAATATGTGAACTTAAAGTTTTTATTATGAGTTATTTATTTGATGAACTATTAAGCTTTTTAAAATTCAAAATGAGGGTACAAATTATTATTATTTTCTTTAACATAAATTGCAATAAATTATTTAGTTTTCATACTGCGAAACTTCGAAATTTGCTTCACAAATAGATGTTCTATTTTATCGTAATTCAATATTTCATTCGAAAATTCTAAATCGTGTTCGAAAAAATCACGTTGTGCTCTAAAACTTTAAATCTTGTTAAAAAGTTTGAAATTGTCCTCAGAAATTCGAATTGTTTTCAAAAGTTCTAAATGGTTGTCGAAAAATTTTAATTTTGTTGCAAATACTGGTTTTTGAATATTTCCAAATTGCTTGCAAATGAAAAAAAATCGTACCAAGCGTAATCATAAATGGTATAATATAATGTTTTTTAAAGTTGACTTGTCTCTCTTGTCAAATGAAGGGCTCATTTAGCGAAATAACAGAATAAAAATTTCGTGCCATAACTGCCAAAAAGGCTTAAGCGGCATAATTTTCGAACTTCATTTATTAACAAAAATCTGTTACTTACGATCGTAAATAATCGATTATTGTCAAAAAACGATAATGTCGCTTAAGATTTTTTGGCGGTTATGGCACGATGTATTAAGCTTAATACTTTTTGGCTTTTTTCAAATGGTTTTAATTTTTATTTTTACAGAGCTTTTTTCTTTAAATTTTAAAGTCATAAATTAATATCGAAATTTCGAAGATACTTATAAACTCTTTGAAACGCCGATTAGACTTGGAATAAATTTTATTTTGAAGCTTGGGTTTTAAATTTGGGTATCTCTACAAATCTCGTGTTAATATTGCAAAATTCCAAGAGTAACAAAAATTAGTCCAGGGGGCGTTTATGATACCTGTCAAATAGTCTTTCAGTTATAATTAAACAATTTGCATAACAAAATAAAATTGCACAACAAACATTAACCCCTTCCGTTTGCGCAATATAAATAATTTATTTAAACAAACATACATACCTACATTTATAACCAGATTTCGATTAAGATTGTTATTTTTTTTAAATCACATTGAAACTTAAACTCAAGTTCATTGGCTATTCAATAAATAAATATCTGCTTCTACTTCTTGATATCTATGAACCATATAATGAAACAAAACAAAACAAATTATCAAAATGATAGAGAAATAAAAAAGGTTGATAATTAAACAACATAAACAAGTTGAAAAACAAAACACCCAAACGATTAACCCACAAAATCCATTAACACTACGATGCTGTTAATTTGTAGGTCAAAACCTGTTCAATAAATATTTAAAATTCATGTAAAAATTTGTTGTTTGTATTTTCTAATGTTTCAAATAAATACGACGAGTATTTATTACATAAAAGTTAGTATCGTAATTTTAAGCAAACAAACACAAACTACAAACTTATCGAAATGATTCAATGATTTATTTTTAGTTTTTGTAAAGCACACTCATACTTTGAGAACTTTATAACAGTAATATGGAACCATTTACAGTTTATTTTCTATTATATTTCCTAATGGCTGTAATAAATAGTTGACTTATTGTTTATTTTTATATTTTTCGAAATGAAGTACATACATACTCGTACATACATGCATTGTGCGGCATTGTGCGGAGTACATATTTTGCAAAGTCACGAAATAGTTAGTAGATTTATCTAATGTTCTTTTCGATGCTTTAAAACAATGAGAAATGAAAAAAAAGAACAATTGCACCAAATATTTGGTCACGTAAGTAAAGAATACTTTCAAAAATGAATTCATTAACATCCGTTTTCTATAAATTTCATAACGAGCTTTAAATTAAAATAAAACAAAATACGTGTAAAATTTCAGCAAAATTTTTGTTCGTTTGAAAGGCTTAACGATGGTTATGTTGGCTTTAAGGGCCGTTGTTAATTGCAGAGACCAGCGACTTAAGAACCATGCCCCTACCCCAATCTCAGTACGTGAGATAACTAAGCCCAAAGCAATAACTAAGAAAGTACAAAAACAACAGGCGATTTGTTTGTGTAAGAATAATGGATGAATGTCAAAAGCAGATGAATACAACCAGACCTGGGCCAGTTGCATTACTTTTGCATAAGCACTGATTGAAAACCAAAAATTTTAGTGGAAACTTAAATTTGATGCTGATAGTGCACTAATTTTTTGAAGTTAAATAAAATCTCTTAAGAGTAATTAAGAATTAATATTGCATTAGCAGCTAATCGCATTCTGAAAAATGCACTAATTGTGTATTGACACTAAGCACATCATGAAGTAATGCAATATTATTGCATTATCAAATATTGTACACAGTTAATGAACCTATTTTATCAGATACCACAAATAATGAAATAAAAAAATACAGTAAAGTCCATTGAGGGCACCTTCATAAGTACGCAAATACAAATTAAAGAAAAGAAAAACTTCCAATATAAATACAAAATATATTTAAGAACCAATTAAAAAAAACCATAAGTTTCATACTTCAAGTACATTGCATTTCGAGCTTATATGAGAAGCCGTACAATTGACAAAAGATCAGAACTTAAATTTTCATTTATTGTAAAGTTATATCTATATATATCTAGTTATATCTATGACAAATATATGTTCACTTGGCAATCACAGTTTCATATAATGGAAAGTAAAATCAACTGTAAAAGCAAAAACAATGTAACATAATATCCACTATGTACAATAATACTTACATGTATGTACCGACGGTACATCGAACAAGTAAAAATAATTAATGTGATGATCGTAAAAGATAAGCAAGAATAGTTAAACATACTTAGGTAGGTATTCAGGTTAGCATAGAATGAAAAAAAAGATATAAACAGAAAATGATTAAGTGATACTTACTAATGTGTTTACCAAAGGTAAATCAATAATTGTATACACAACATTTCTCATATTCCATTTCATTGAAAATTTGCGTTAAACAGCTGATGTTAATAACAATCTCTACCCCAGTAGATAGACTTGGGTGCTGATGAAGTGCGTGGCTGCACAGAAAAATATCGGTATTTCACCCAGCTAATAAAGTCTAATTTAATTTTTCTTCTCTTCTTTGGAAACTCACATTAATTAATAAAAATATTTCATTCAACCAGAATTGAAATTACTGAACTTAAGCCCGACTAAGAAATTATTTCTGAGTAAAGTTAAACATTAATTAATAAAAATATTTCATTCAACCAGAATTGAAATTATTGAACTTAAGCCCGACTAAGAAATTATTTCTGAGTAAAGTTATATCTTAAAAACTGGCGATTTTATAAACGAAAAATACTACCGCTTGGAAAAATTTCCATCAAGTTTTGTCTTTATCTTCATAATATGTGTAGTGGTGCAAGAAATTGTGCGCTAAGGTAACAGTGCAATATTCATGCATTACTTTGCAGAAAGTTTAGTTTAATGCAAAAAAAAAGTAACAGTGCAATATTCAAGCATTATTTTGAAGTAATTTTAGTTTAATGCCAAAAAAATTGCACTATTATTATCAAAGTAGTGCTAATGTAATAAATTTGCATTTGCATTGATATTTGGTTTAGTGTGGGAAAATGGTCAATGCATTTGCTTATTTAATGCAATACTTCCAGATCTGCATACAACAAAAAGAAAATGCATGGATAGACAAAAACATCATTGTCTTATGTATTTTTATTAGACATGTGCAAATTTTGTGTTTTGCTTTACGTGTGTCTTTTTTTCTAAACTTTCTTAGGCTTATTAAATAATCTAAAGTCGACTCCGCTTTACTGGCAATAACCAAAACCCAATTTTTTTTTCAGTTATCCGATTTTTTCTCTAAAACGTAGTTCGGATTACTGAAATTTGTTACAGTTAAGCGTGCTGCTTAAAATCAGTAACCATACACATGCATATGTGCACATTTTGTTGTTGAAATTTTAGACGAATTCCTCGAAAATTTCTAGCCACTTGCATTGACAATATAATAGAAAAATACAATAAAGTACGTAAGAGCGAAAAGGACAAATACATTTTGCCATTTAATTTTTTAACGGACAAAACATGCACAATTTTTTCAGCCTTAAGTTATGCAATCGATTTCTAATAAATAAATTTGTCATTGTTTATTTTTTCCACTAAAGCGAAGTAAGTTTCATACAAAACGTAGTTGTGGGCTAGCTTTTGGTTTTCAGTTAGACGATATTTTCAGTAAAGCGATGTTTCGCTAAAACGAAGTGAATAAGACTAGCTGCGTTTAAAATTAGTGCGGGGATTTGTATCGCTTTCAGTAATCCGATTTTTTTCACTAAAGCGTGTTGCGCTAAAGCGGATTCGACTTATTGTATTGTTGTATAATTCGTATTCGAAGTCAGTTAATGGCAGGCAATTCAAAACTGAATAAAAATATCATGAATTTTTGCTTGCTTTATTGGTTAAGCATTTCTTATAAAAAAATTATTAATTAATTAATAATCACTTAATATGGGGAGTACCCGGCTCACCCCATACCACCAAGATTTTGTTGGAACATGTAGTTTGTTCTAAGAGTTATCCACATCAAATTTAGTGCGCCTCACTGTTGTTGTTCGGCAGATATGGGAAAAATAATTACATTATGTGGGGGGTACCCCCTCTTCATCCTGCTACACCGCCAAGATATTGTCGAAACATTTGCTTTTTTCTAAGAGTTATCAACATCAAATTTATTGACCTTTATTATTATAGTTATGGAGATGTTAATTAACCCGCGATCCAAGGGGGGTTTTAGCCCCACTGTGTGGCGGCTTTCACTTTTTCACAAAAATGGCAACGTTTAGGAATCTTTCACTTTTTCCAAAAGCATTTTAATTTTTATTTTATATTTTAAAATATGTGTATAAAGTTAAATTTTGAAATGTATAACCCTAGACACAAACCGTCGTGTTTAACAGAGCTCTGTTAACAAAAAAAAACAGACATATAAAAATAAGTTTTTTTTCTCACATAATGCACTTGACACCCGATTTTTTGAGCAAAATAAACCATAGTATAACATTTAATGCCTCCAAAGACACGGAAAGTCCATATCTTAACCCACAGTCATAACATGGATTTCGGTAAAAAAAATTTTCAAGTGTAAGAAGGATATTGTCAATTTTTTTTTTCAAAAACAACAATTAAAAATTTTTTTTTCAAGTTTTTGCACTGATGGATTTCCAAACAGGCTAATTGTTGAGTTCTAATGACTGACATCTTCTACTCTAAAATAAAAAAAGACGATGCTGCCGCCTATTAAAGTACAAAAACTTTTCCTTGAAGTAAGAACATAATTATGTTTATTCATTCAATTTCAAACGTAAGCCCTGGTATAAGTTCTAAGTATTTTGTGCTAAAAATAACTAATTTCAAAGCAGAAGAATGAAACAATTTATACACAGGGAATATTGAACAACGTATCTATGCACTCGTATATGGAAGAACAAAAAATATAAAAACAACTTTTTTTTTACTTCTTCCTAGCAAATAAAGCCCTGTGGGTGAATTAAAGGAAAAAGGCAGAGAACAAAAATAACACAAAATATAAATGTATGTACTCGTATGTAGATATGAACCTGGAGCTAGTCCATATTCATGTCGTTATGATAATCATTAGAATGATCATTATTGGTAGCGTCATGGCGAACATTGTTATTATTACAATGATTACGCACTTTATTCATTTTTCCGTGAGTCCGTGCGTCCGTCCGCTCTTCAGTTTGTCTTTCAGAAATGATGATTCGAATTTTAAGGAACCACCCAGCCTAGAAATTTACGCGACTTGGCCACCATAATTTGTAGACTTTCACAGATTATTATGGGTATTCATTAATGAGTGCAAAGTGGGAATCTGAAAGAGTGGGTGCATATATTTCTTACCACGGGGTCTTGGTCACCAAACGAGTTTGAATGAAATTGTATATACTGGTATAGTAAAAATTGTTCTTAATATAAATTTTATAATATTAAATCAATGAAAAGAAACTTTTCAATTGTAACCAGTTGCCCCTAATTGTGTATCCTTTTTCCTAGTGCATAATTCGAAACTTGCAAAAAGACTGCGTTTTAGAATGCAGTCGTGACTAGAAGATTTCCAGCATCGCTGTCAGTCATTCAGTCAGTCAGTTGAATTTGTATTGCAATTATGCTGCCTCTCTATGTTGTGGTTGTACTTGCAGTTGTTATTGTTGTTTTTCTTCTTCTCTGATTGCGCTACGTTGCCTTTTGCATTCGTGTTAATGACCCTAGTAAAGAAAAAAAGGGATTATTTATGTGTTTTTTTTTCGTTCACTTTCTTGCAGTTTTGATTGCAAAATATGTTGCTATGATTTCAGTTGTTTATTGCTGCTGTTGTTCGCTGTTTGTTTACAACATCCTTTTCATGTATGTTAAGTCTCAAAATCAAAAATACTCAAACACACAACGCAGCACATAAAGGTTTATTTCATTTTTTTTTAACTTTGTGCGCCGTCTAGAAGGGGCTGATGTTGTTGTAACAATGTGCAACATGAATTAAGTATCTGCTTGCAGCTTCATTAGATGCATCTAGTTTTAGGTGTTTTATGGTATAGAGCTGATGATGATTTTCAAAAAGTTGACGAGCAAGTATAAAAAAAGGAAGAAGGAAAACGGAATGCGTAAAACATAAAGGGCTTGTCCAATGGAAATTTGTAAAATAAAATTTATATTGCACAAAATTGCTGACAAATCTTGATAAAAGCTTGTGGAAAAATTTTTATTAAAAAAAAAAAAATTTTACTTATAAGAAATAAAAATCTCGCTAAACTTTCATAAAAATTATTATTTTAAAATGAAATAGCAAACACTGTTTGCTAAATAGCAAATAGAGTTTGCTAAAATAGCAAAGCTTTTGCTAAAATAGCAAACCTTTTGCTAAAATAGCAAACAAAGCTTGCTATTTTTTAAAGCAACTAGCGGTAGTCAGTTACTTCTACAGGAATTTCATTGATACAAAAACAATTTTTAAAAGATTGGCCAAGAAAGAATTTTCATTAAATAAATTATCGGTAGCAAACATATGGCTAAAAAAATTTGAATCAAAAAATTTGTTTTTTGATAATTACAGCTTTCTTTATAAAAATTATTGCATTACAAAAATTTTCTTTGGTAAATCTGTTAAAGCAATAAATTGTCTAGACTCATATTATATATATATATATATATATTTACATATATATATACACATATATTATTTATTTCATCGATATTTATAGCACAACTTTTCTAAAGACATCAGAGTCATGGACAAGTCAAACAAGTTTTGGTCGAAGATTCATCGGAATTAAAAAGAAAGTAGAAAGAAGTAGCGAGAAGTAGCAAAGAAGTAAAAAGAAGTAGCAAAAAATAGCAAAAAAAAATTATCGATAGCAAATAATTTTTGCAGTAAAGTTATCGATATAAAATTAGAAAACTTATGGAAGGAAAAGGCTTTCTAAAATAAATTTAGAAATAGCAAAAAAAAAAAATTTCTAGCTTTTCAGAGAATTACTGATAAAGAAACTTTTCTAAAACAAATTTATTGATGGCAAAATAGCAAAAATTGTCTATGGGAATTACATTGATGGAGTTTTGCAAAGAACGAAACAAATATTTTTATTTTTTATTTTTGCACAATTTACCGATAGCCAGCTGTATTAATGGGAACTTTTTGATACAACAATTTCCTTAAACAAATTTGTGTATATGTGTGTTTTTTTAAATTTATTTAGCAGGATTATCCTAGCTGAGATTTTTTCAGGAAATTTTTCATTAACAGGAGCTTTCTAATAATATTTACTGATAGCAGGATTTTTGTGTATAAAGTTTAGCAGTAGTAAAATGAAATTATATGAAATTTACGCATAGCAAAAACTTTATCTTGTAGCAAGAAGTAACAAGCAGTAGCAAGAAGTAGCAAATGTTTTCTTTTGAAAATCTCGATTTTAAAAATTCAAAGAAAGCAAAAATTTATCGGTAGCAAATAATTTTTACTGAAAATTTAGCAATAGCAAAAAAATGTAGAAATCAGAAAATTACCAATAAAGAAAGTTTTATAAAGATATAAAATGGGAAAAATGTTCTAAGGGATGTATATTGATGCAGTTTGAAAAAGCATGCTTATTCATAGAAAATTGAAAAAACCTATGGAAGGGAAAAAGCTCTCTAAAACAAATTTTTCCATTTGAAAAAATTTTCCCATAGAAAATTTATCAATCGTAAAAAGTTTTTAATGTAAAAGTTATCCAAACAAGACAATTTTAAAAAAGCAACTGCCGGTTTTTGCGAAAATGAAAGCAAAATTTCGTTAAAGAATTTATTAAGAAAACAAAAAGCAATTTTTTATTTGATTTATTTTTTTAATAATAATTCTCACACTGAGCTTGGTTAATATTTTCTAAAAATTAAATAAAAAATAAAAACTGACAATAGTAAAAATAACTTCAATTCAAAGGAATAATATTTAGAATGAAATTAAACAGCAAAAACTGTAATGAGTAGTATGATTTTAATGGCTTACTAAGTAATGAGTGGTACTTATTTATCTAATTATTTTATATGCATAATAATGGCTTCCCCAGAATGAATGTCATAATAAACACTTACTTATATCATTATGCGAAAGTACTTATATGAGTACTTTCCAATTGTTATTAATGGAAGATGTAGAGCCAAAAATTTATTGAACATGAAAATGAACTTTGTAAATTTAATTTGGAAATCTCTACTTCTACTTCTGCATTGGAAAATACAGAATTTATTGCAAAAACAAAATCCTCCATCAAAACGCTATATGAAAAAAAGTCCTCCATCAAAATGGATAAATATGTGTGCATGTATAATGAAAAACTTTGCTTTGGTGTTTTTTATTTGTCCTCAAAACAAATAGAAAGAAAAAAGAAAAACTTGTCGCTAGACTTTTATACATACAAGCGTTGTTTTGTTTTTGTTGTTGTTGTTGTTTATTTTTGCACTTTTTGTCTAGTAACGCCTTGTCGCCCTCTTTCTTTAAGGCACGTCAATTCTTTTTATTGTTTATTTCCATTTCAATTTGTTGAAAGAAAAACATGATTTTGCGCATAAACGAGGCATGTGTTTGCTAAAGAAATTCTTCTACTACTTTGCCATACTCGTACTTGGCAGCTTTTGCTTAAGTAATTTCAAAAAAAAAAAAAAAATTGTGTAAACTTACATTAAAGTTGAAAAAGCAATATGAATGTATATTTTTATACACTTATTTGTCATATTGATGTGGGTGATATGAGGTTTGAGTGCAAATTTTTAAATTAATGATTTAAAAAAAAAACTTTGTGGTAAACGGAACATTATCTCCTATCTCTTCGTTTTCTTTAATAAAACTTAAGGTTCTTCGGAGATATTAATAATCTCCGACGACATCGTGGGACAGGCCCTAAGTTTTTATAATGAGTAGGAAAAAAAAGAGCCACATGAATGATATATCGAGCCAAAATCGCCAAAAAAGATTAACAGGGGTGTTCTGCAAACCGCGCGATTTGAAATCGTGCGATTTCAAAAACGAAAAACAGTGATCTGCTGATCGGACGACATAGCGCATTCGCAGGTCAGTTCGTATAAAATATCTTAAACATCTAAAATATTAAAACCAATTAAAAAGCTGCAACAAGTCACCTTTTTAATTAAGTTCTTTCCTGGAAATTAGGCGATTTCAAAACGTACAGAACACCCCTGTAACATTTTTTGGTCACAAACTCAACTTTGAAAATTAGGTCGCTTAAGCTTCTTTGGCGGTTATGGCACGATATATTTCTTGCTCATCTCTCTCATATGCAAAATCAAAACTTAGCCGTAAGAATTGATGGAGCCTTTTATACTTCTACGCACTGAATCATTTCATATTAAAGTTTGTGAACGCCAGGTTAATTTAATATTTTTTTTTTGGCAATTAGAGAACATTTTTCCTTTTGAAATAACTTTATTTCATGTTGATTTAACATTCCAGTGCTATTAAATCAAAATGAAGTTCATGATGAATCAAATTTATTTTAAATTGAAACAACGTGAATTTGGTACTGAAATAATGCGAAGGAAAGACATCCATAAATTTTTTTTTGGGTTTAAATAAAATTTTTGTGTGTAATTTTTAACAATTTAAAGTTCTTGCCACATGTAGTCAGAATATTTGTTATTCTTTCACAAAATCAAAGTGTTTTATTTGAAATTGTTTAATTAGGCTGAGGTTCGTATCCTGGGGAAGGAAAGTGAACATGTGATGAATTTTGTTTTTAAGTTTCATTTTAAACTTCATCTCTTCTCTGGTCTTCAGAGTCAGGAGTTTTTGTAGTATCGCTTAATAAAACGTGTTCTACGTGCTCAAGTTGTTGTAAATTGTATTGAATGTGGGTTTTCTTGCACACACAGGCTGTAGAAGATATCAGCTGTAGGTTGGTTGATGTTGTTTGCCTCTAAAGACTGACTTTGCTTTACTCGTACTTTGCTTTTTGGGAAAACGGTTTATGTAAATTATTTCTAAAATTAAATCAATTTAGTTGTCAGTTTGGTGGTTTTTTCTTATAATATTTCTTATTTTAGGCAACCAGTCTTAATTTTCTTTGTGCAAGAAAGTTTGTTTAGGCGAAACTTCAATCATTTATTTATTTTAAAAGCTACGGACAGCTTAAAATATAAAATAAAAGCAGATTATGGGAAAAAGTTGCACAATTTATTAAGCACATATCGCTCATTGTAAAGAAATAAAAATTTCATTGAAATTTTCTTTAACTTTCCTGTTGAAACCGAAATAATAATTGGAAATTCAAAATCCGAATCTTCTAAAAAAGTCATAAGCACTGAAGTTTTATGTAATTGCTTTTGTCGTTATCATTAACACCGCTCAGTATGAAGGACCATACAAAATTTTGTAATTTATTCTTTTCTGGTTTTTTTTATTCTAAGTCATTAACACAATTAAATATAGTTTATCTAATTTAATTCTCTACGTCATCCAATAATTTTCTTAAGCATGTGAATATTACTTAAAATTTCTTTTAACCTACATTTACTAATGAATGTTTTTTTCTTCTCTTTTTTCAGGTTGGTTCCACTCTTTTTTTAACCATTATTATTTGTGTTAATTAAACATTTAACTGAAAAATAAACGTTGGGCAAACAAGCATGTTTAATAAAAATAATAATAGTAATTGGTATGTATCTACAGTATTAAAAAGACATTAAGAAAAGCAAACTAAAAACTAAAAAGCTTTTATTGTATAACAGCGAAGAAAGCAGCCTTAAGAATAAACACGTACAAAAAATAAAAACAAAACTAAAGAAGAAAATTATTGTTATTAAGCGCGGAAAGAATTATACTTAATTAGTTTCCGCCTGCTCTTTATGAACTTTGAGATTTCATTGTAGACTTAGTTAAAACAATAATGAATCAATTTGTTTCCCTTCAGGGTTAAGGATTCAATTTGTGCTACAGATTTTGCTTTGCTTTGATTCAAAATATTATTGAAAAAAAAAAATAAAAAAATATTGTGACTTCAGGTTGTACGACTAAAACGTCCTGACCTTCGTTGTGACATATTTCCAAAATATAAAATATGTTTATTTATTAAAGAAAAAAAATATTTTTAGTTAGTTTGTTTGCTTTTGTATACCAAAAAAAAAGGTTTAAATTTTCCAGCCCTGTATTTTTGATTTTTCTGATTTTCAATACTAATATATTTCTTTCTAAAACATAAAATATGTTTAATTAGTAAAAAAAAAATTAGTTTTAGTTAGTTAGTTTTGTATACCAAAAAAATTTTAATTTTCCAGCCCTGGAGCCGTTTTTTGCTTTAACTAACCTGCAATACCATTTTCTTTCTTTCGAAATTATAAAAAAATTGCAATTAATAAGTAAGTTATTTTTGGTTCGTTTCTTGTATAAACAAAAAAAATATCGCAGTTTTCCAGCCCTGGAATGGTCCATTGATTTTCATAGCTTTTAGTATTAATTTATTTATTTCGAAAATATAAAAACTTTTCAATTAAATTACTTTTAGTTCGTTAGTTTTATAAACCAAAAAAAAGGCTTGAATTTTCCAGCCCTGTAACCATCTATAGATTTCAATTATTTTGAGTATCAATTTATTTTTTTCCATAACAGAAAAACTTTTAAAGTAATAGAAAAAAATAAATTATTTTTAGTTCGCAAATAAAATATATTTAAATTTTCCAACCCTGGAACCGTCTATTGATTTCAATCATTTTCAGTAGCAATTTATTTCTTTAAACTATTTCTTTAAACTAACAATTTTTAATTAATAAATAGAATTAAATTATTTTTAGTTAGTTACTTTTATAAAATAAAATGAAAACTTTTAAATTTTTCAGCCCTGGAACCATATTTTTGATTTTGTTGATTTGAAATACCAATTAAATATAAAATAAAAATAAGAAACAATTAGATGTAGTTCGTTACTTTAAAAACAAACAAAAAATAATATTGCAATTTTCCAGCTCTGGAACCGTCTATTGATTTCCATAATTTTCAATAGAAATTTATTTCTTTTCTGAAATATAAAAAATTTTCATTTCATAGAGAGAAGTAGATTATTTTTGCTTTGTTTCTGGTATAAACAAAAAACTATTTAAATTTTCCAGCCCTGGAACCATCTATTGACTTCAGCAATTTTCAGTATCAATTTATTTCTCTCGAAATTATAAAAAATTTCATTAATAGAGAGAAGTAAATGAACAAAAAAAAGATTTAAATTGTCCAGCCCTGGAACCGTCTATTCATTTCAGTAATTTTCAATGTCAATTTATTTATTTCTTAATTATAAAAAATTTTTGAATAATTTAGAGAAGTACTTTTATAAACTAAAAATGATTTAAATTTTCCAGCCCTGGATCGTCTATTGATTTCATTAATTTTCAGTATCAATTTATTTAAAAAATATTACTTTTAAATTAAATTTTGCAGCCCTGGAACTATTTTAGTTTTGATTTTTATATGCTAAAAATAGTTTAAAACTCCCAGCCCTGGAAATAATTTTTTTATTTTTCTGATTTTCAATACCAATTTATTTGGGAAAAATGTTGTTGCATCTATCCAAGATTAAAGTCTGTAGCTTTTCAAAAGGCTTTGGATAATTGCTATAAAGTACAGACACAGGGGCAGACGGACTAACCTATTCAGCAACACCCAGAATGGTATAAAAACTGATGATAATTTGTTTATATGTATGAAGAAGACTTATGGTCCTGTCAAGCTTATATTGAAGACCTGAAGTTTCTCGGGAATTAGGATGTTTTTGTAAACTTTTTTAAATTTTACTTGCACATTTACTTGCCTAAATAAAATAAAAAAAAAACAATTTGAAATATTAAAAAAAAAATTTAATGGCCTCATCCGGTTGCTAGATAAGTTTTAAACAAATTAAATTTGTTTAAACATTTTATTTCATTTATTTATTGTGGTTAATTTTTTTTTTCAATTGCAGTTTAAAAATGAAATTATTTCACCCTCACATTTCACTCATTTGAAATAATGAACATGTTTGCCGTAATTTAATTATAATATACGAGTATATCTGTTATTATAAATAACAATTTTGTTTTATGATGTTGAGGGTAAATAAAAATCAGTAGAATAGAATATAAAATAAAAAAACTTAAAATGAAAATTTTGAATTTCTGCAGGAGAGATTTTGTTTGATAAATGATGAAAGTGATTTACTTACTTGCCTCTCGGATTAATGCGACTATTTTGTAATTTTTACTTAAAAAAGCTATTAATAATAAATTTGAGTGAGATTCTTTGACCTTAACAGTTTTAAATAATTGAAGATTCATTTGTCTTCTTAAATCATTTCTAAATTAAAAACTTCCTCATAGTTTCATCTTTGCTCAAGGAGTAATAAATTTTAAATAACAACTTCATAAAACTGTATTTAGTATAAC
The DNA here is from genome assembly GCA_936439885.1 of Nowickia ferox. NCBI lineage: Eukaryota > Metazoa > Arthropoda > Insecta > Diptera > Tachinidae > Nowickia > Nowickia ferox. Next base: position 16,557,772 of record OW387027.1, read on the forward strand.
AATAAAAACCAACTTGAAATTTAAACAAACAACTTTGATAATGAAGAATTTTAATACAGAATCTAAATAGTAAAAATTTGCAATGAATGTTTGGAAAAGTAGATATGTCACATGTAAAGAATAAGGAGTGAGTTCGAGACGAAAGTTAAAAAATTACTCAGGGGGCATATTATGGCATTCGATTTCGAAAAAAAATGTGCATACAATTTTAATTGTAATTGTATGGAAATTTTATAAAATTTTCATATGCATGATTTGATTAGGCTTAAGTTTTTAACGCTCTGTAAGCCAAATTACATGTGATAATTACTAATGAACAAATAACACCAAAGTTAATTGCAAATATTCTGACAAACACCTAGTAGAACGGAACAACTAGAAGGTTTTCGAAGGTTACTTACACCTTCATAATCAGCGTTCTTTTGTGTTGTTGTAGATTTCTGCTTTATATACTCAGCCATTATTGCAAATGGAATATGTGAATTGTTTTGTTTCATCGTTTTATAATTGAATGGAAATTTTATCAGTATCGAATGTCGTAATATGACCCTTGAGTATAAATCAATTGACGGTCGTCGAGAGAATGAGTTTAATCCCTGGCCACACTCGGTCATATCAATATCAAAATTTTTTCTGATCTGTTAATGCAGAAGTTAAATCAGTCACCTGTTTCTCAATTCCCCTTGCACACATCGAATTCATGCTTTTGTTTAAATTGCTTAACTCTCTAGCTAATCAATTTTTTTATTTTATTCGTTGTCAGCCTAAGAAGTGAAGGTCTTGTGCAGCCCTTTATTAAACAGTGCCAACACACTCCTTCCAACAAAACAGACAGCAAAATAAATAAATAAAAAATAAGAAGCAAACGTAACAACAAAAATACAAATGCTAAGAAAAAAAGAGTATAAAACATAAATAATGAAACGAATTAAACGATAAGATAACACACAATAAAATAAAAAAATTAAAAAAAGGTAAATAAAAGCGCCATTTATTCACACCATCTTCAAACAAAATCAAACCAATTTTGGTTGGAAAAAAGAGTTAGTTAAGTTATAATTAAAGTGTTAGTAATAAAAGACAAGAAATAACTGACTTTAATGAAAATTTTCTGTTAAAATTTTTGAATAACTGGAAATATAAATTGGATACATATACATAGATACATATATATGTATGTACATACATACATATGTACGTATGTATATAAATAAATACATAAGTATGCAAGTAAAAAATATTTTTAATATACCAATTACATACTTGAGAAATATTTAAAATTTTTCGAAAATGGAAGACAAACAAAATGAGAAAACACACAGTAAAAAATTTTCGATTAAATTAAAAAAATAATGGAACTTATACCAGAATAGTATGATAAGAGATAAATTTTGGATTGAACTATTTCGGAATTTATTTAAAATTTTAGTTCCAAATTAGTCTTTAATACCGCTGAGTATAAAATAATACAAATTTAACCACAATTTTTTAACTGTGTATAATAAGCTTTTAGGAATTTTATTAGCAATCGGATTTCTGTTGTGTTTTTAGTAGGGTTTCTTTATCGCCCTTTCTTTCCTCCTAATTTCTGGGAAACTGATTTATTGCTCTCATTGAATTAAAAACAAAAAGGATTGAGTATATAAAAATAAAGGGTCCGCCATCTAACTTTTTTTCAACTGGTGCTTATTTCGTGAATGGTAACACTTAGCTCATGTCTGATTTGACAGATAATTAGTTTTATCCTTCCGCTGAACGAATATGGTTGTGTATACGCTTGAACAACGCTGGGAAATATTGCCTGCGATCGACTTACAGAAGATGCCGATTTTGCCAAAAAAAATCAAATTTCAGATGAAGCTCATTTTGATCTTGGCGGGTATGTAAACAAGCAAAATTGTCGCATTTGGGGCACAGAAAACCCGCACGCATACATTGAACAGCTGATGCACCCAAAACGAGTCACTGTTTGGTGCGGATTTTGGTCCAGAGGCATAATTGAGCCAATGAGCAAGGAGTGGCCGTTACAGTCAATGGCAATCGTTATCGGGCCATGTTGAACGAATTTTTGTTCACAAAAATTGAAGAGGAGGATATTGGCAACATTTAGTTTCAACAGCCACACAGCCACACAGCCGAAGCTACACTCGATGTTTTGCGCCCTGTTTTCAAAAAAAAAGTTATCTTTGTATATATTATATTGCTCCTCATTTTCAACCTGGCCTAAGGAAGTCAAAATGTTTCGTTGCTTTATTCTCAGCAAAATTTTTTATATCGCTGACATACATATAAAATATTTTCATACGACAAAAATGGTTTGATTCGAAGCGGCAAATGGAGAAATGCAAAATTTTCGTTTTGTTTGTATAAAATTTCTTGGGCATAACTTTAAAAACACCAGAGCTTAAATAATTTTCAAAATAAAGTGTATTCAAACCACTGTGCATTGTGCTGACGTTAGTCTTTTTTATGACAAAATTGCCGAACCAGTTGAGCACTAATGATAATACGAGTATGACCGCTTAATTCCTTTAACAAAATATGTATAAAATTTAAAAAAAAAAGTTACTTACTTTAACATATTGACATGCACTTTATATATATAAACAAAATATAGTATTTCATTCGATTTTAGCTGACGTTTTCCTGTGTATAGAATACTCATGCAACAAAAATAAATAAAAAGTCAGCATAAACATGTGTATAATTCTAGCATTTTAGAAAAATTATTACTTTTTTTTGGGTTTTATTTTTTTATTTTTTTTTGTTTACAAATTTAACGTTATTATAAACAAAAGTCACAGACCATAAAATGCATACAAGTTGGTTGGTAATGACTTTAATAATTTCTCTGTTAACGGCACCATCCAACACTGGGAACATGCAGTAATAATTTGCAAGTATGTTTATCACTCACACACATGCCCACGATCACGTGCGAAAAGTGGTTAAAAGTGCCATGGCAAAACTTCTCATTGTAAAATCGTATCGTCCCATTTGGGCGAAATTATATTATGCGTCAAAAACTAAACCAATTTTTTTAATTAAATTTTCTTATCTCTGCCTAGCCAAAAAAAAGAAATTAATTTTCATCCTCATCATGAATTCGATAGGTATTATTATAAATGAATTTTAATTTCGTATCATCCATTCATTCTATTTAAATTAAAAACTTGCTTATTTCCACTTTTTCCAGACAGACAAATCTTTGTGAATAACTTTCTCCATAAATTGCCAAAATATTTCGCAATCGTACGAAGTTTTTTTTTGAAAGCAAACCAATTCGCAAGCAATTTTTTTCCGAGTTTTAAAATGTAAACATTCGGAAATTTTTACCACAAATTTTATTCATGATACCAACTATTCACAAGTTCGGAAATTTCCAAGTGAAATTTTGTTTATGATAAGCCTGGTTATCAGTGAATTTAAAATTTTCAGTAAGTTGATGAAAATATTAAAATAATTTTACTTCTAAATATACAACAAAATTACAAACTTTACTATAATAAATAAGATTATTATATACGAGGGCGGATCTTAATATTAAGTTTTTTAAACCTTCTTGATGCTTTTGAACAGCTGATAACTGCCAAATTTTTTCCTATTTGTTGCAGGAACTGAGTGACTTTATGAAGAAATACAGGTTTTTGAGTTCTAGACACTTAGTCCAACGTTTCTTCAGTTTTTGTATCCCTTCCAAAAAAATAGGATTTTTCGAGGTCCTTAAAATGGGCATTTGTTTGGTCAATAATTTCATCGTTGGAGCTAAATCTCTTTCCACCGAGCCATTTCTTTAGGTTTGGAAATAGTAAGTAGTCACTAAAGGCTAAATCCGGAGAATATGGCGGATGAGGTACCAATTCGTAGCCCAATTCATAGAGTTTTGCCTTTGAGACTGCTTAAGTGTGCACCCGTGCATTATCTTGATGAAAAAGTAATATTTTCTTGGCCATATGGGGGCGTTTTCTTTTTAAATTCTAATTAAATCGGTCTAATAAGTTGGCATAATATTTGCCGTTTATTGTTTTTCCCTTTTGAAGGTAATCGATGTGGATTATCTCTGCGTGCATCCCAGAAAACTGTTGCCATCATCAAACTTACCTTGGCCTTCTTCGGAGCTGGTTCACCCGGTGAAACCCATTGTTTAGACTGCTGCTGGGTCTCTGGAGTACAGTAATGGATCCATGTTTCATCCACAGTTACAAAACGCCGCAAAAGCTCATTCGGATTGCGGTTAAACAACTCCAAACAATCCTTTGAAGTTGTCGCACTTTTAAGTTTATGGTCGATTGAGGGGCAAACGCGGCACTCATCTTGCAGACAACTTTCTTAAACCCAGCTGATCACTTAAAATCGAAATCACACTGCCATATGAAATGCCTATGGCATCAGCAATCTCATGCACTTTTACTTTTCGATCGGCCAACACCATATGAGGAATTTTTTTTTACATTTTCGTGTGTACTGACCTCAATTGGCCGTTCAGAACGTTCAGCGTCATTTGTACTTGTGCGACCACAACGAAAGTCAATTAACCACTTTTTTAACATTGAAATTGATGATGCAGAGTCCCCATAGTATTTATCGAGCTTTTCCTTGGTTTATATTGACGGTTTTTTTTTCGCAAAAAAAATGTTTAATGAGCACTCGAAATTTCCTTTTTTAATTTTTAGAAAAATATAAGAGGTTGTATGTTTTGAACAGCTGTTAAACGCAAAGTAAATGACGACACTTGCTCAAAATTTGACAGTAGTTTATTAACAGGTGGTACTGGATGGGAACAGTGTTGCATTTCATATAACTACGGGGGAAAATCGAAAAGTCACGGACTTATTGATACGCTCTCGTATTAAAGGAAGAAGTTTTTATTTATTTTTTTATGGGCATACTTGGATCATTAAATAAAAAAATGCACATATGGTAATTTCGCCCAAAAGGGTCCCTGAAACAGTTACTACTTACTTCATATAAAAAAATTGTTATAAATTAAGCTAAAAAGCTAAGAAAATATGTATATTTAAGAAACTTGGTTCCTAAACTGTTACCAAGTTAGATCGGATTTCGGTTTCTGTATTGGGAACTTTCCTCAAAAATTTTTAATGCTTTAAAAGCATAATTGTATTCTCGTTATGAGATTGGAGGGTGGGGGGGCAGTATTGCTCCTCATTTTCAACCTGGCCTAAAGAAGTCAAAATGTTTCGTTGCTATATTCCACATTTCAATTTAAGTAAAGATCTTAGCAAAATTTTTTATATCGCTGACACACATATAAAATATTTTCATACGACCAAGATGGTTTGATTCGAAGCGGCAAATGGAGAAATGCAAAAATCCTTCAGCTCTGGAACAAATTCTTTACACAGCAAAATAGTTTCTTTTGCATTTAGAAAATAATAAAAAAAATGACAACCTAAATATTTTCCATCTCTCTCTTTTATATGGAATATCCCATAATCAAATACCAGAAACAAGCTAAAAACTCTTGTGGAATTTCGTTTTCAACAATGACCTTGAGAATAAATCTTATTTGCACTGTTTTTTCTCTACACCAGAAAGATAAACAAAAGATTTTTTAATAAAGAAAACTAGAAAAAGTACTAAAATATTTAGAAAAAATTCCATACCAACGCAAATTCATAGAAAAACAAATAATTACGTGTGTATGTATGTGTGTTATTTATAAATGTTGCTAATTAAGCTGCTTCTTAACTGTTTATGGTATAACATAAATGTTAATTATGTGAAATGAAAAATTATGTTTGTACGTCCTCAATGAATTTTTTTTAGTAAGTTTTTCGGAAAATTTAAGAAACGTATTTTTTTTGTGTTACGATGAAATTCCAGACATGTGTAATTGTGTATGTTGACGGAATAAGTAGGGGGCACTGACAACATAATTTCATTCGGCTTTTGCACCATTATTGCCCGCTCCTTCTGCTTTGATGTCCCCTAAAATTTTTGGGCATCCACAGTGATGTCAATATACATAATACAACTAAAGCAACTTTATTTTCTACAGCTAAACTTCCTAAACACAATTGTTGCTATCCATAACTTTTCTAAAGAGAATATTTGCTATCGCTAAATGTATTTTTGTTTATCTTTTCTATTAATAAATTTTTAAATACAAAAGATTTGCTACCAACAAATTTCTCAATGAAGAAAAAGGTTTAGTAATGATAAATTTCCAATAGAAAGGCTTTATAAAAAAAATGCTGTTTACGCAAAATTTTGTTTTGAAAAGTTGTTGTTGTCAAAAAATTTATGAGATAAATATTCTTAATAAGTTTAGGCTACCAATAAAATTTTGACTTCAATATTATATTTTAATTTGCTATCGTTAAATTTTCGAAAAAATTTTGCTTTCAAAAAATTAATTTTTTTTTTAATTTTTGCTATCGCTAAATTTTCGAAAAAATTTTGCTTTCAAAAAAATTTTTTTTTTAAATTTTTGCTATCGTTATATTTTCGAAAAAATTTTGCTTTAAAATTTTTTTTTTTAATTTTGCTATCGCTAAATTTTCAAAAACAATAAATTGCTTTCGATAATTTTTTTTTGGAAAAATTTTACCATCGAAATTTTTTAACAAAATTTTGTTACCAATAAATTTTGCTTTAGAAAAATTATGGTATCGGCAAGTTTTATCGATAAATTTTACAAAACTTTTTTTTTTGCTATAGATAAACTTTAAATGAATGATTTTTGTTATAACTAAATTTTCTATAAAAATTTTGGTTTCGAAAAAAAATTGTACGATATTTTGAAGAGAAAAATAATTTCTATAAAAATATTTAACCTTATCGTGGTGCGTGGTTGGCGTATTTCAAATACGACTGCGACATTTTGGTCTTGGAAAAAATGTTGCTTTGTTCTTTAATCAATTACAAAAATGTCGTAGTCGAAGTCGAAATACGCCAACTACTGTAAGGGGGAGTTTTCTAACAAATTCTTGTTAGAAAATATTTGCCTGGCCCACTATGTCGACAGAAAATGTTGGATCGATTGATTACTTACGTATGTATATTGAAAACATCGTTTAGCAGCTTTAAACTTTTTGCAGAACAATTTTGGTATCGATAAATTTTCTTTTAAAAATTTTCAAACGAAACAAAATTATTAAATTATTAATTTTATTAAATTATAATATTTTTAATACCGATACATTTTCATTTGGAAGTTTTAGGTATCGATAAATTTTCTATATAAATTTTTTTTATTAGTAAATTGTTTATAAAAATGTTCCATAAAATAACGCCAAAACATTCCCTCTGCGGCAGGGGCGTTACTGAAATTGCAAATACATGCACAGCTAATTTTGGCCATGGTTTCAAATTTTTTTGAAAAATTATTTGAAAAACGAACTTGAACTTGACTGAAATAATTCACGATATTATAATATAAAGAGATGGTCTTTTTTTAATAAAATATTTTAATTTTGTATGATAAACAAACAAAATTTGTTTCCTTAATTATACAACTCATATCCGATTTTAACTTATCTCTTTTAAAACTCAATAATATAAATTTTATTTTCTCAAACCACTGAAGAAGGAGTTAATAAATCGTTTTGCTTTCGGCAAATCAAATGCAACCAAAAATCTTCAAACCTTAAGGGTAATTTTATGCACCGATGAGTTTTAGGGCTTGAGTAAGACACCGTAAATAAACACAACACCAAATGACCATGAATTTCCCACATGCAGTCTTGGCAAGTGTTTAGTTTACCACACACACACACACACTTGAAACACTTTGCGAAATAACTAAGTAAAGGCAATAAGAAGGGGAAGGGAATCGAAATATAAATATGGGTTAAAAGGCCACAAGCTAAATGATGTTGTCAGTGTAAACATCAAAGCAGTCCATCTGTCGTTTTCGTTAAATTACTGCTTTTGAACACAAACGCACTGCACTTCATTTTCAAATAAATTAAAAAATAAATCGTTAATGACCAGTTGTTTAAAAGTTCACATGGACAGACGGCGGCTACACGAAAAACCAGCTAACAATATAATTATACATACAAAAGTTTTTTTTTTAATGATTTGAAAGAGTAGTGAGACGAGACAAGAGGGAGTTAGGAACAAACAAAAAATAAATTGTTCATATAAATAAATGTTTAACACAAAATGATTTGAAACATGCAACTTTTATTGTTTAGCAAGAAACTTAATTAAAACGAAGAATTAAAGAGGAAACAAGCTATTAAAGCCAACAAATAAAACATAAATTTAAATTAACATTAAAATAAAATAAAAGTCAAATAAAAATTATCATCTCATCTATAAAAGAAAAGTTAAATGTAAATTATCGGATTATAATGTTTTCTCGCGTTATATGGCTAAGAAAATTAAAAATATTGCAGAAAAAAGCGAATATAGTTTGGGGGAAAAATATATTAAGAGTGGAAATTTTCTATGCAAAAAAAATTTAAAATTAGTTCAAGAAAATTTATAAAAAATTTTTTTTGTAAAATATTTTTGTTGTTAATTTGTGTATAGAAAATTAGAAAATTTCCATCTACTGGTTTTTTTTTACAAAATAACAATCGTCAGCAGAAATTTATCATAAAAAAATTACTAAAAGCAAAATTTAAAAAAAAATCGCATAAAAGTTTTCCGATAACCAAAGTTTTTTATTTATCGATAGCATAATTACTTGCTTGGTATATATAGAAAGAATTTTTATCGTGGATTTGTGTGTAGAATATTATGGACATTTGCTTTTAGAAAACAATCGATTTTCTGTAGAAAATTTATCGACAGCCAAGAGTAAACCTCTTTTACAAAATATTATATTGACAGCAGAAATTTACTACAAAAAATTAATTGATAGCAAAAGCTTTCTACAAAAAATTTATCGACAACAGGACTTTTTAACAACAATTTGCTGATAGCAAACATATTTTCTTAAATGTATCGATAGCAAAATTCCTTATTTACTATATATAGAAACAAACTTTATCGTGGATTTGTGTATTGAAAATAATCGATTTTCTGTCGAAAATTTGTCGAAAGCGAAGGGAGTACGCAGGACTTGCTTATAAAAAGTTTTTCGGCAATCAAATTGTTTTAACAATATCGTTGATTTGTGCATAGAAAATTAATCGATTTCAAAATTTTTTTTCAGGTTTTTATTTGAAAAAATATTAAGCGATAGCAGAAACTTGCTACAGATATAGTGTTGATAGCAAAAGCTTTTTTCAAAAAAATTATCAATAGCAGAACTTTCTATAAAAAAAAAACCTTAAAAACGCTGTACGTGTAGAAAACAATCGATATCAAACATTTTCTGTAGAAAACAAGAAGTTTTTTTTTCTTTCAAATTATTAATTGAAAGATGAAACTTATTAAAAAAATTTTTTTACACCAAAATTTTAAAAAAATGTATCGATAGTATAACTTTTTATAGAGAAAAAAAACTTTATCGTTGGTTTGTGTATATTTTTAATATCCATAAATTTTCTGTAAAAAATTAATCAATTTGTAAATTATTAATTGACAGCCTATAAATAATGTATTGATAGCAAAAGATTACTCCAAAAAATTTATCGATAGCAGTTTGTTAACAACAATTTATATATAGCAAAAAACTTTATCTTTGATTTGTGTATAGAAAATTAGCGCATATAAAAAAATTTCTGTAGAAAAGTTGTCGATAGCGATGGTATTTCTTTTGCCATAAAAAAAGTATTAATAGCAAAATTTTTTTTAACGAAAAACATTATCGATAGCAGATATTTACTATAGAAACATTTTTCTGTAAAAAATTTATACAAAGCGAAAGTTTTCTCTTGCAAAATATTAATAGACAGCAAAAAATTGCTACAAAAAACTTATTAAGCTTTTAACAAAAAATTTATCGTTGATTTGTATATAGAAAATTAAGTGATATAAAAGATTTATTGTAGATTTTGTTTGAAATTATTGGCCGACAACACAAACTTACTACAAAAAAAAACTCTCGATAACAAAACCTTTTTAAACAAAATTTATCGATAGCAGAACTTTATCATAAAAAGTTTTTCGATAATTAAAGTTTTTAACAACAATTTACAAAGAGCAAAAAATTTATGGTTGATTTGTGTTTCGAAAATTAATCAATATTAAAATTTTTCTGAATTAAACTTATCGATAGGGAAGGATTCTCACAAATTATTAATCGTCAGTGGAAACTTGCTACAAACATTTTTTTGCAAGGAAAAGTGTTTTTTTTTGTTAGCAGAAAACAATGGCAAAAATTTTCTAGAAACAATTTATCGTTATCGGTGCGCTTGAACTTAATGCAAAATAAATTCCATTCAGGGCTGGCAAATGGGTGCTTTGTTCTGTCATCTGCCAAATATATTTTTGTAGAAAACTTTTGAAGAAAGCTTTTGAATTTGTCGCACATACAGCTGACTTTGTAGTAATTTTTATCAACTTCACACTATGAAAATTTATCTTTTAAGGCTGGTAATCACTATCTTACATAAGTATTCGTCTTTTGGGAAAATACAATCCTGATCTAATGAGTTGATACTGTGTGATTTGCATTAGATCAGGGTTGCATTTTTTCAAAAGTCGTTCGACTATATATGAAAGTGAGTATTAGCCTTTAAAGGAAATTGACGATGATTGAAGGTGCACTTAAACAAAATCTTTTCTCGATGACTAGCAACAAAATATCTTTTCTTAACGAGCTTTAGCCCATAATGAGACGAATTGTAACTTGTAAAACTACTAAACATTTAACAAAACTTTTGGAGTACATCGAATTTTTTTATATACGAGTATCAATGCTTAAGCACTTGAAAAGCTTAAAGGAAGAATTTTGGCCTCCTGGAATGATGTCGATAGCAAATTTTCGATCGATTATTTATATTGAAAACAAAAACACATTTTTTTGTTTTCGATCGTACGCTTCCTGTCGACATCGTGCGACAGGCCCTTTGTGCACGAACACATGTAAACTACTGCAGTCCACTGAGCCTTTCTCAGCTATTTCTCCCTAAATAATCCCTTGTTCCATTTGCATAATTTTCAATGAATTGCAAACAAGCTTGAGAGACAACTTAATGAATGGTTGGCTCGTGCTGCAGCAATTACATACAGTATATAAAAGGTGAAGTACAAAATGTGGTAAAAAGATAATAAAATTTAGCAAACTATAATAAAGCACACGATTGCGTTTAACACGTTTGTTTTTTTTTTTTTTTTTGTTTAACGGCTGCGTTGTCATGTCCAAATTAAGTGTAATTATGTGTGTGTGTTCCTTTTAAATGAAATTTAATTTTTATTATTTCTTTAGCTCCTCATACGAATGTCAAGTTCAGCGTTAAATAAAATACAAAAGCATAAGTTTACAATTGTCCAAAAAAAAAAACTACAACAATTTTGAATGAATTACACAGCTTAAGGCAAAGAGGGTACACGAAAGTCAAGTGACTGCAAGACTAGAATTTTGAAGGAGATTGAAATTTTAACAAAAGAGGTTTTGATAATAGAGATTTTTTTTATAAATCTATATAAATGAAAATTAAATAAATTTTTACTGTTTTGTTTTGGAAATTGTTACAATTTAATTCCAACATTTTTTAACGCACTAATAATCCCAAATTATTATTTTATTTATGCAGTAAAATATTTTTTATTAAAATACATTAAAATTGATTATTGAGGGGTTTAGCTGGATCCCATGTGCATTTCACTGTTTCTAATGCAGATCATGAGGGAAGGGAACCTTTGCCCAACAATTTCTTAGAACAACTAGAGTTATTATGTTAAACTTTCCTTTAAGCAAATGAGAAGTTCACAAATATCAAAGTTGAAACAAGAACTCAATAATAACTTTACCTTTGCTAAATAAATAAATTTTATAAATATAAATTTCAATCAAAAATACCCCAACAGATCTCTAAATTTATAAATCTAAAATATATACATATTTGTTCCTTTTAACTCCTACAAGGACAAGGAACATAGGGCCGCATAAATCTAAATTAGCTATTCAAAAATATTGCTGCTGCGATGTTACGCTTATTAGTTCCCAATTTTTTCATAAAATTCTTACGCAAAATTGATAACTTTTAAGAGATCAATTACTGTATGAGGCGTTCCTGGTTTAAATGAACTTTTTAGTACAAAATACTTGTACTAAAAAGTTCATCAGCATTATATAATGAAAAAGGGAAATTATTGTATTTAAAATTGGTTATTTTTTTTGGGTGCTGTCTTTAATATTTTACAAACATGCAACAAGTGATCTTGGTTTCAAACAATAACTCAGTTCAATAAATTCTTAAAAAATACACATATACATATGTTTACATGTATATACAATTATATACAACATACTATATATTACAAAACAATCTGCCTTATCGCAAACGTCCAATTTTGCGATTGGACTTCTTGTGCTTGCTCTACATAGATTAATGGAAAGTGTTGCACAGTTCGAAGGACCAATAATTTTCAAATGGTTCCTCGGTTTCAAATAAGCTTCATATAGACGCTGTACCAAGGGAACGAGTCATAAACATTTTTATTTCTTCATATTTGTTTTAATAACACAAATCACAATATTTATCTAAAGTTAAAATTCTAAAGCATTAGGAAGTTTCAACTAATTGTGTTTAAATTACACATGTGTATGTATGATCAGTAGGAATATATAAATTATATTAATAAAATTTTACTAAAAAAAACGCATGGGCTGCTTCGTTGGCGCTCAGTAATTAAAGTAATTTTTTATTTTAAATCTTAATTTGATAACAACAATAATAAAATGAAAACAAGCAATTAGAAAATTATATTTATTCTCAAACATAGTTTTTAAATATAAAAACGCAATTAAAAATAATCACATATTTTAGGTTCAAAGTTGTTTTAAATAAAAAAAATAAAAAAATAATTTTATTATAACAATCGACAGCACAAAGTCAAAGCCCGAAATTGCTTTTAAGTATCAAAATAATTAATCAAAAATAAATAAAATTAATCATAGTTTGTATAGTTATTTTTGTTTGAACTTTGCTCTGTTTCTCTGTTAATGATTATATAAGAACGAAAAACACAACAGCAAAGACAGTTGTAAAATTGAGCTTTCTTTGTTTACATAAAAAAGCTTTCAACAAATTGCAGTACAATGAATCAGAACAATTCACATATTCCATTTGCTTTGAAAAGTATGTAAAGGTGGGCAAATTTAAGATATTAAGAAAGTAAATTCGCTTCAATGAATGAATGAATGAATTAAATCAAACGGAAAACACAGTACACTGCGACCAAAGTAGATCTATTGTATCCCTTGCCAGGTGCTAGAGCACTTCATCTAGAACTACTCTCCTGATGAATCTCAGGATTGCCAGCGGGTCTAGTGTTGGCAGTTTCCAATCCTCCAATAGGTGCTTGCCCAATTAGCTATATCTTCTGTGGCATAACGCTTCACAGTCCTTCAGAATATGCTCTGGGGTTTCATCGTTGTACTCACAGAATCTGCACAGGCTGTTACCCTCAATGCCAAGTCTGTTGAGATGTTTTCTTAGTCTGCAATGACCTGTGAGGAAGCCTGTGAGCATTCTTAGATTGGTTTTACTCAGGGACATGAGAACTATCAAACGATTTTGGTTATACGTTCCAAACATTAGCTTTGCATGCCTCAATCCAGGGATATTAAGGCAGAGGTGCTCCCTATTACTCTGGATCTCCGTCGATTTAAAACACAATTTTTTTTAACAGATTCTGTTTTATTGATACCAATGTAAAGTAGAAATAAGGGAATTAATAGTGGAATATAATGTCGGGCAAATGTCCGATGTGTAGCACGTCGACAGACGTCCGCTGTTTTAACAAAATTTTGAACCACAATTTACAACAAAGCTGCGCTTATCCTGTCAATGTAGCGCCGAATTTCCTCTTTCAGAACGTCAGTTGTTAGTGGTTTGTTCACGTACACCCGGTCTTTCAAATGTTCTCAGAGAAAATAATCCAGCGCCGTTAAATCACAAGAACGAGGCGGTCAATCGAAGTTGCCAAATCGAGAAATTACGCGACCGGGGAATTTCTCATGCAATAACTGAATTGTTTGGCCGGCTGTGTGTCTTGTGGCGCCGTTTTGTTATAAGCAAAGCTCACTGATGTCAATGGTGGCCACAAAAAATCGATTAGCATGGCTTGGTAGCGCAAAGAATTCACAGTGACAAAACACTGGTCTATGATGCCGCCTGACACACAAACCGCACCATACGGTCACTCTATTCGAATGTACTTATTTTTCAAGGACTCGTAGTGGACAATTTTTTTTTTTTTTACATAACTGCCTCATCACTAAAGATGATTTTGTTGAAAAAAATGCAAAAATTGCGAAATGAAATTTTCACCATTTTGATGGTAAATTTCCACAACTAAAACTCTTTGCTCAATAGTGTAGCGTTCCATGGTTAAAACTTCCCAACTTTTTACTAAGTAAATGTCAAATGATGACAGCTCAATTCTTGAAATTTCATAATTTGACAGCCAATTTGCTGCATAACCCTAAATTGGCCCATTTTTAATTTTTTTATTAGAAGGAGTGGGCGGGGACACGCCCACTTTATGCTAACGTCGCATTAGAAGCTCGGGTTTGGAAAAGTGATTGGAGTCACACCTTATATACACATTATCTACTTCCACACAAATGATTTTAATACATAATAAAATAATAATAATAATACCCAGCAAAAAAAAATAAATAAAATCTGATTTGGAAGCACTAAGAACTGAGGGAAGCAATGTATTGCTTATTTGATAACAAAAGCTTCGAAAAATGCTTCTGAAAAGCAGTAATGTAAGGCGGGCTCTCACAAAAATTTTATATTATTACTTCTGTGAAGCGCTTTAGTAAGGCATAGAAAATTCATGGCTTTTTGGAAGCTAAATATATTTATTGCTTCTAGCTGGCTCATCTCGAACTAAACAAATAACTTATTCATGCGCAACAGCTAGTGATTCTGTAACATTGTCTGCCTCACAAGAACGCTTCTGTTAAGCAGTAATTTTTGCTGGGTATTTTATCAAATTTAAAAAAAAAATGGGCGGTCCCACGACTTTTATGATTTAAGCTTGAACATATATTTTTTTGGCTCTTGTTTCAAATCTGAGATAAGATATTGTAAATTTTATTGTTAAGCGCGAGAATAACTGCTATCAAGCATAATATATAACTTCAGTGGAAATTAAGATTTTCAACAAACTTTCGAAGTCGGTGCCAAAGAGGTTAATAGCAATAGCGCAACAAATATGTGATTTTCCTTTAATTAGTATCGATTTCGAATACTTTCTTTAAGATTTTACTACCTAAGTTTTATGTATTAGCTTTAGAAAGAAATTGATTAATAGCAAAAAAAAATAAAAAATAAAAAATACTTATTTCCTAAACTTAATTACAAATTAAAATAAGGCAAACAAAAATGTATCTTAACCTGGCTGACTGTATGTCTATCTATAGCTGCTCCCATAATTTCTTTAAAAAATTCAACATTTTATTGTTTTTTCTTCTTCTGCTTTGCAGGTTAGTAGACATGAAAATCACAGCCACATACAACCATGAACAACAAGAATTCCAATTTATCAAAATAATGCAACTTTTAAAGACCTCCAGTGGCAGCAATTACTTAAGGCAACATCATTATCATGATGAGCAACAAGATCATTACAAAATGAATTGTAAGTAGGAAAAGCTAAAAGAGAACTAAGAAAGAAACCGTTAAGTGCATTGTATTTAGCATGATAATCTAATGAGGAAAAACTAAAAAGAAGAAAATAAAATGCAACAAAAAAGAAAAATAAAGAGCCAACTCCATAGAAACTGCCTCTTTGTGCAGGGAAATTATTCTTGCAACAATAAAAAAGCTGCTTTTAAGAAGAAAAAAATAAAAAATGAAAAATAAACATCAAGCCAATTAAAAGATGTTTTAGTGCAAGGTATTGGGGAAAAAATATAAATAAATAACACAACGTATTATTTTGTTATTAAACAGTAGCTGAATTCAATTAATAAAGTAGCAGGAACTATTTTATAGGCTGCCTCCTCAGCTGCATGCTAATGCAATAACTGAACTCGCTGCTTGCTACTCTTCCCCTTTCATTGTGCTCTGCGCTTTTGATGTATTTGCAACAATTTCAAACATCATAAGTTTAGGCTTCAATGAAGCATAACCATCATTGGTTAGAATTTAAAAAAAAAAACAGAATATATGCTTGTACTCGTATGTGTCTTCTCCATATTTATTTTTTCCCTGTTTCCATTTTCATACTTGCAACTAAATAATAACACATATTTGCCTCGAGCTAAATGTTTGTCTTTACGCTTTACAGCTTCTTTAAAAGTAGCAAAAGAAAACTTTCTTCTTAATGTTGACTTAATGGTTGGTTTTTATTTTCAATATATTTTTAGTTGCATAAGGATTTAGCAGCTAAGAAATCAATAATATTTTTCATACAGTTTGTTTAATATTCTAATTTGCTGCTGCTATTTGTTATTTTTTATTTTTTTTTTCTTTGCCAGATTATTATCGCTACTGGAAATCACGTTCTTAAGTTTGTTTTTGTTTTCTCTTTCAAGTTGGAGATAAAATTAGTAACAGCAGCAACTACTCGCCACGTCTTTGGTTCCTTTTCCTTAATTTAGCTGAATTGTGCAAAAAGTTTCAAAAAAAAAAAAAAAAAAAACAAAATCCAAAAGTTTTTGAATGCCAAAACAAAGTTTGTTACAAAAGAATTAACCTCGCTTCAAGGAGCTTTAATTTAATATACAATACCATTTTAGTTTTTTTGTACTTGCTAAAGAGTGTCCTGAAACTCTCGCCAGACTGAAATTTGTGGTAATTTAAAAGTTACGCTGAATAGTATTTAGAGAGCGGTTCCTTAAGTCCGTGACTTTTTGAATTTTCCGCTTCTTAACTGAAATGGCAA
Source organism: Nowickia ferox (assembly GCA_936439885.1). Classification (NCBI taxonomy): domain Eukaryota; kingdom Metazoa; phylum Arthropoda; class Insecta; order Diptera; family Tachinidae; genus Nowickia; species Nowickia ferox. The sequence goes on from OW387027.1 coordinate 16,574,704, forward strand.
CACTGCTGCTGTCAACAGACAGCTGTTTTTTTTACTCCTGTCAAAGATTTAACCAGCTGCGTTATTTAGTTTGTACTTAACAGCCATTGACAGCAGACTGCCGCGTTACTTAGAAAGAAAAAGGGAAGCAAGTAAATTTCAAAAACCACTACACCAAGGCTAAGCTTGCTAGGGAATCTTCCCCATAAATTTCAATGTAACGCCCCCTTTTTGACACACCAAAGTTTGCTTTCCAAAGTCTTAATTAAGCTGGCAGAAAGATAGAAAGAGAAAGTACTACTAAGAGACTACTAAGACTTTGCAAAGTAAGCTTTGGTCTTAAGAAAGTGATTTGCTAAATTTCATTGTGGCCGTTCAAACACAGAAAATGCCGAACGTTTTGAAACCGGATTCCCCAACGAAAAGTTTTGAAGTCTTCACAAATTTCAGTGTTAACAATTCACCGTACTTTTTCCAGTGAAAAAATTTTGACGCTGTGTGTGACGCCGTTGTGGACACACAAATCAACAAGTGAAAACAATGTAATTGATGAACACTTCAAAATTCATTGTTGCGGAATACGGAATTTTGGAACAATTGAAAAAAATTCATCATATGGTATTGACCGATCGGAAATTGAAAGTGCGAGAGATTGTAGAAGCCATAGGCATCTCACAGGGCTCAGTGTTTTAAATATTGAATAGTCAATTGGTTATTAGAAAGCTTTGCGCAAGATGATTGCAGCTTTTGCTCACAATCGAACGCAAACGAAGTGCTTGGCGTTGTTCAACTGCAATATGAATGAGTTTCATAACCGAGGATAAAACGTAGATCCATCACTACACACCAGAGATCAAACAGCAGTCAAAGTCGTGCGTTTCTCTGGGTGGTTAGGTTAGGTTAGGTAAGTCTGGGTGGTCAAGGACCTCGCATAGACCAGGATTGACCCTTAGCGATACCAGCAGATGACAAGAAACCTGTAAGTATGGCAGCCTAGTTCGTGGTGCCTGTATCAAATGACTCCCACACAGATTTAACAATCTGTAGTAGTAGTCTACACATTTCCATTCCCGATACAAGTTCAAGACTTCGAAAAGTGTGATCACCAAAACAGTCATATATAGCGCGGCTTAGAGCCGGACAGTGGCACAGTAGAGGTTCCACTGTCTCAATTACCCCGGGTTCCTTACTTTGCCTGCAGGTACCGTCAAGTATTTGTACCTATTTTGACGGCATACGAAGCTGTTCAGCAGTGTCCAGTTAATACCCCCCCACCTAGAAGTGTACAGTTACTTCTGCTTAGTGATAAAAGGAATTTAGTCGATTTAGGATCATAGGAGCTCCACATGATTTTAGAAGTTTTGCAAGTTTTCGTCACACGCGAACTTTCCTCAGCTTGTTCTTCTATCTTAGAGTCTATGATCCATTTCAGGCGTTGAATTGGTTTCCGGACATATACCGTTTCTTCCACTGGTAATTGGATTCCCCTTTTGGCCAGTGTATCGGCCATTTCGTTTCCCTCAATCCCCATATATCCTCGGACCCAAAAAACATGTACTTGTCTGCCAGCACATAACCTATTTAGGGCATTCCTACACATGAGAACAACCGAGGAGTAGTTGCAGGTATTGCGGAAATTGCCTTAATTGCTGCTTGACTCTCCATATATACATTCACACGCTTATTCATGGTGTGAGGGGTGAAAACTAATTATGCAGCCATTTTGGCTGCATAAATTTCCGCCTGGAAGATGCTACAGTAATCAGGAAGTTTATAAGATTCCTCTATACTGAGCTCTGTATGAATCGGCTCCAATAAATAAAAAAAAAAAAGAAAACGAGCGCATTTAGCAATTAAAAAAATTTCTTTTCCACTAGGACAAAATGCAACGTGCAGTTGGGCTACGAATTGCCCCCTATTCTCTGAATTTAGCCCCGAGTGGGTATTTCTTGTTACCAAACCTAAATACTTTTCTTGGTGGAAAGAGATTGAATTGCAATGATGAAATCATCTCACAAGCAAATACATATTTTGATGAACTTGACAAATCGTATTTTTTTAAAGGTATACAAAACTTGGAGATACGTTGAACAAGCTGTGTAGAGCTTGAAGGCAAACGTTGAAAATAGAACGATTTGCTATCCAAAAAGCTGTGTGTCATTCAAAACATCGTTCACTTATTGACCCGCTCTCTTACGTATAGTGAAAATTTGGCTCTCGGTGAAGCTGATAAGTTCTCTGGCAGAGATGTGTTTGAAATTAACGTGTATGCCTATCAGTTTGGGTTCATTCCCTCAGTATTCCAGTACACTCAAGCGTACACTGCCGCCTCGTGTGGCCGGTCTAACGCAGTTCATGCAAGTAGACCCTTACAAAGGAAACTCTAATCAGCTATTCCTGTGTATCTTTAGCTTAGCTTAGAGCCACCTCTTTTACTCGCGAAAGAGCTCTCACTCATTCTCAATTTTTGAGAAACCAGAGACCTATTAAACTTGGTCCGGCTAAGAATCTGCTTTATTCAAATATGTGACCTGCTCCACGAAAAGGGACCTCTGCGCCGAAAAGAAGTTATTGAGAAAAACGCGTTTAAAAAAAGCGCTTCGTTTTTCCGTGTTTTGCGCATGGTTATGCAACTCTTCCTTCAACCTGATCATCTGGCGATGTATTTCGGCTCTCTGGTACTTTATACGATGTTCACTATGCAGTGTTGCCTTTATGAAAATTATTTCTAACAGTTAAAACCCTGTTTTTGCTAATTTTGTTTTCAAAATTACTTATTAATTTTTTCATTAATTATGTTCATCTTTACAGGTGATTTGTAAGAAAAACTAAAACACATAGAAACTTGCGGTTTGCGGCATTTGAAAGAGCCTTTTTTTCCTATAAGAATCACTCAAAAAGTTAAAAAAAACTTTTTTCGGTGCAGACGTCTCTTTTCGTGGAGCAGGTCACATATATGTTTTCTTAAGTTATTTTTTTCAATAATCACTAAGATATTCTATAGCTGGTATATGCTCCAAATATAAGAATTGTCTTCAGATTTAACTGATTTGTTCCAGCCCTGCATCATTTTCCTGGCAAGCTTTTCAGCTTATATCATGAAGAACATCCCTAAGAGTAAAGTGATTCTCTGCATAACCCATTCCCGCAGTGTTGGCATTTTTAAACTTAGAATCTCTTATATCGTGTCACTATTTCAATTTCACCAGGGAATTTCAATCACTCTTCCAACAGTAGAGTTCTGTCAAACTGTAATGTGTTGTTCTATAGTGTTGTTGTTTTAGTGCGTTTGAAATTTTGGAAAAGGTTTGGCGTTTTCTAATGTAGTTTCGTCCAGTAATGACACATTCTCACCAGCTTATGCCTCTTTTCGTTTTCAACAAAACCCTTAAGGTGTCTTTACATGGTAATACAAAGTATTACGACTTTGTAGAATCAAAATATTATGAAATTCTCTCCGTGTTAAAAAAAGAGAACAAAAGTCTGTTGTAGGTATTTTTCATGTTTACACTGATACTACAAGTAAAATGCAAGCAAAGATATTAAACTGTTGAGTTAATAACAAAAATTGGAAAATTGCAAAAAAGATGTGTGTACTAATAAAACTATTGGAGAAAACATTTTATAATTTTAATGTAATTTTACTACAAAATATTATTTTTTTTATTGTTTGTTTGGTTCTGCTGTACCAGTTAAGTACCTGATGGTTGCAGTCATAAAATATTTACAAAAACAACATGAAAATTTCCTGCGTTGATTTTGGTTATTTTTGTAAAAGTGTCAACACCTTCAATAGATACCATTAGTGCTGCCAATGTTTACTTTGAAATACACCTCTGGTGTGATGAGAATACCTAAGTTTCTAAAATGGTTTAGAAAATAAACACATTTACCGACCGCTTGTCAAATTTTCTATCCGTATTCTCTCCTACTCGATACATTTTGCTTTTACATGATAAGATTTTGTATAATCTACAGCATTTTTGACATGTAAAATAAAAAAAAGTTTACGTGAAATGTGTTCCCTTTCCCTAAAATTGTGATCGCCAATGTTTGCGTTGTTGTTGTGCCAGTATACTGTTTTCAAATTTTGTTCACCATTTCCGTGAACAAAATGTTCGTTTTCATTCCCGATAAGGGTGATTATCTTGAGGTCTCCACAATAATTGTATGAGTGTATCTGATTTTTGCATTGAAAGAGGCTTCGAGATTAAAAAGCTTAATAAATCTACTCCGATAACTGGATTAGGTAGTTTGGCATATAATGCAAACACTTCTTTTTTTTGGATTTCATTATTCATAGATAATGTATCCAATCTCGCAACATTGAAGCGTTTATCAGCTAGAAGAGCAATTAAGTAGTAAGCGAGTTCATATTCCATTGAGATCAAGAGATCGATTAAATACCCAATTTGTTTTATATCATGTTCTATTACTGCAAACCAAAGCAGTTTTATCTTGTAATTGTAGGGTGTATTCTATGTATCGTATATCTATTTATCTATTGTCTAATTTCTTTCTTTTCTACATTTCCAGCACATTTGCACATCTCATATTTGTTTCATAATGGTGCCATGCATCTTCCATTTACATTCTACTCTTCTTACAACTTTTCTTTAGAATCGCATGTATGTATTTTTCCGGTTGTAACCTAAAAATAAAACAACTTTTGAACTTGAAAATTTCCCACACGACTTTTAAAGCTTTTACAAATGCACATGATATTTTTTGTGGTTTTCAAAACAATAAGACATATCCGCGTACAAAAACAAAAAAGAAGAAAATCTCCTACCGCACCTTCCCAAACAAATTTTGACGTTTCATTTCGCTTCAGCCTTGCAAGTATCAGTTATAATGATGCCATGATCTTGCATGTGGAATCTTCTTCTTGTATGACGAGAGTATCTGTTATTCGGAATTAAGATGATGATCATGATGACGATGATGTAAAAGCAACTGATGACGTTGCTGATGACTGAGTAGTGGCAAATGTGCATAAGTACGTTCATACTCACTCAAAAAGATGATGTGAAAATTTAAAGCATTCAAAAAGTTTACATATTCTTTTGTTTTGTTTGTGCACTTTATGCATGACAGCTGCTTTGCTTCAAATTGGTTTTTTTTCTGCTTGAATGTTTTCATTTGCTCAATAGCCGTTGTGAGAAGAGCAAAGCAGATTTTTATTTCAATTTATGCAATTTCTATACACTTTCTTTGGAAATCTAGTAAAACAATTTCTTTGGTATTTTAATTAACACGTCTAACTAAAGTTTTAAAATTTGGGTTAGTATCACTACTGAAGCAGCAATTTGAATACCATTCATTTGGTATTTAAATTTAGATTGGCAACTGAAAATCTGTTTATGTAAATATGTATATGAAATCTACGCTATTTCAGTGATTGAAAAACAGTTGTGATATCTCGCTGTTATAGTCCAAGTTTTATTAAGTAGACTTTCATTCATGCCTAAACGCCTTACGTCTCTTTTCACGCATTTCTAATTGACTGTGAGAGTATCAAATTAGAGCTGGCAAACTATCAATAGTACTATCGATAGTATTGATAGTTTGGTTTCTATTAGACTATCGATAGTTTTTTCTCGATAGCGATACTATCGTTGAAAAAATTATTACCAAATACCATATTAGGTTTCTTCTATTGAAAATACATATAAGTACATATCGCTCATTTCGTAACTCCACTGCGTTGCAAGTAAATTGAAAACCAAACTCATTTTTTTTAAAACTAGTTTTTTGTTTAAATAAATGAGCGATATATATTGAAAAATGAAATTCAACATTCCTATAGCATATTCACACGGATAGCAAATATCACGGTTTGCTCTCTCATTCACGATTCGCTGAACATTGATTGAACTATAAAAAATTAATAATAATAATTTAGGATTACTAGTGCGTTAAAAAATTTTAAACTTAAATTGTAACAATTCCCACAAAAACCATTAATTATTAACTTGACAGCACGCGGTCAAAAAGATACTTGTCTGGCAACACTCTATTCTTGAATAGCTGTTGTTGTTATTTACATTTATTTTCTTTACATACTCTTACAACTACAATTTGAAGCTGAAAAAAAGTCAGCCAATTGTAGTAATGATAAAGTAAAGGCTCAGTTAGCCGACTGTAATGTAATGTAACTGCAACAGTAGGAAACAGCTGATCGATATTGTTATGTGAAAAGTAATGGAAATGGTTATAGAGATGTAATGCAACGTAACCTACTTTTCATACAAAAATATTGATCAGCTGTTTCCTACATTACATTTACATTGCATTACAGTCGGCTAACTGAGCGTTAAGAAAATAAAAAACATTTTGATTATTGAGTTCTTGTTTCAACTTTGTTATTTGTTGAGCTTCTCATTTGCTTGAATGAAAGTTTAACATATTAACTCTAGTTGTTCTAAGAAATTTCTGGGTAAAGGTTCCCTGATGATCTGCATTAGCAACAGTGAAATGCGCATAGGATCCAGCTAAACCCCTCAATAATCAATTTCAATGTATTTTTATTAAAAAAATATTTTACTTAATAAGTAAAATAATAATTTGTGATTACTAGTGCGTTAAAATATTTTAAACTTAAATTGTAACAATTCTTACAAAAAACACTAATTATAAAAAATTTTGTTTCATTCTGAAATTTTACTGAATCTTTTGATAACAAATTACCACTAATTTATCTGAACTGGCTTGTAAAACAAAATTATTACATTGAAAAATTAGAATCAAATTAAACATAAAATTAATTATTTATAATTTTAACCTAATTTTTTTTAGCCATCTATATAAATCAAAAAGAACTAACTATCAAAACTAATCACGAATGCGTCGTGTGAATGGCATGATTTGCTATCGTGATTCATAGACCAAACAAAGTGGTTAGTTACCGTGTGAACAAAATTATAAAAATAATAAAATAATTCGATACTATCGATAGTATCGATAGTTTTCCAACAAACTATCGAAAATATCGAATGGCGTGACTATCGATAGTTTGCCAGCTCTATATCAAATGAGTTCGGGTAGTACTACGGTACTTTTTCAAGTCAAATAGTATCAAAAAAAGTACCATCGTACCAACTTTCCCATCAGTGATTTCAGTCATAAAAATAATGATTTTGTGTGTTATTTAATTAACTCTAGTTTAGTTAAACTCACCTAAATTTAATTTAACTAGGGCTTTATTTGATAAACTAGCGTTTTCTCTTTAAGTTGCATATCAAATTTTACTTTTCATAAAGTAATAAAACTACTATAAAATAGCTGGCCTATTTTGAAGAGAGTTCAGTTCAGTTTTTTATATTTTATAATAATTTTATTAAACTACAGTTTGCTTTTGTTGTAAATGAAATTTCTTTGCCCGAAAATAAAATAATAAAATTCTTTTCATAACAGAAATATTTACTTAACAATTAGCTTAAAACAAACAATAAATCTTGTTGGCGGGAGGGAAAAAACTGTAAAGAAGTTTTGAAGTTGTAAGTCTTAATAGGTGTGTATGTATGTATATATCTTTTCCTTTATTTATTTTTTTTTTTTTTTTTGGTATCTATGGCCATTGGCAGTACTACATTCAAAATACAAGTTAAAAAGCATAGAAACGAAACAAATAAATGCAGCAGAAGACAAAAAAAAACCAAAAAAAAAAGAACTAATGCATGAACATTTGAAACCATTTTCTGTATTTATTAGACGGCTCTTTGTGCATATGCGAAGAAAAAGCCAAACAAAATAGACAATAAAAAAAGTACTGTGGCAGCAACTAATTGCCGTTATCTCTAGTTAAAAATCTTATAAAACAAATTTTGTAAAATTTGTAAATTGTTTAAGTTGAACTCTTTTTTTTGTGTTTGTTTTGTTTTGCTGCCACAAATATTAAGTTAACTATTTGTTGTGCAGCTGTTGGGAAAATATATAAAGTTTTTGTTTACTACATTTTAGTTTAAACGACTTTAAATAAAATATGAAACCAAAATATAAATAAATAAAACATTTAAATCACTATGACAATTTTAATGGCCATAGTTTTAATAAAAATAATAACCGTTTTTTTTTGGCAATAACTATTTTGAATCCCAGAGACATTTGCATGCATTGAATTCACATGTTGCGCTGAATTAATTTTGTAATAAAATTCCAAAGCAAAATATCGGGAGTTGTTAGAAACTTAAAATAGAGCAGATGTCTATTAAACATGCGATTTATTTTAAGCGGCCCAGCCACTTGCAATATAATTGTGCCATTTTTCGTATTGTATGTCACATTCGAAGGTGGCACTATATATTGGCAAATATCAAAAGACTTTTGATTTTTATTGTACAATCAAGCCAATTGTGTAATGTTCAATGTTGTTTACTTTTTCACTGTCCGCAAAATCGGGCAATATTTTCTTTGAAAATATTGTGTCATTTATTGCATAGTATAGGTCAAAACGGCAATAATATGCACAACAACATATGCAATAATATTGTATAATGGATGGGCCGCTTTAGTTTTAATTTTTAAAGCATATTTCTACACACAAAAAAGTAAAATGAATGGGTTTGTAATATTAATTAAAATATTTGTAATATTAATTAAAAAATTAATTAAATTTTCACCTATAATCAATTTGATAATATAAATTAAGTTTTTCCACTCAAATTAATTAATACAATTAAAAATTAAATTGAATCAATTAAATTATTAATTGAAAACATTAATTGGTGAATACTTTTTTCTGTGTATAGTTACCCCCTGTTGCTCTAAATGCGAACGATAGATTCGATCGAATATTAATATTGGAAACATAAACAAATTTCAGTCTTAATATAGATAAAGAGGCCCTTAAACTACGTTTGCGTTTACAGTGGATTTTTTAAAAAAAAAAAAAACTTAAACAGAATTAAGCTGCTCTTTCCTCTTGTTCGAAATGTTCACTTTTTTCACTACTTACGCATTCCTACATCTTGACTTCCCTGCAAAGTTTTCTATAGCTATTTTAGTTCGTATATTATTTATAACTATTTATCATAAAATAAAATATATACATATTTTAGGCTTAACAGCTAAAAATCCATTCACCTATTACGTTACACTATTTTCGCATTTTTTATATCATACCCCCACCCGCAATTGTCGACCTTTTAAACGTAAAAATGCGAATCAAATCCCCACATTTCTTTGTATGTAAAACTTGTTCTAAGACATTCGTTCCATTTTGCTGAAAATACTCATATTGCCCAAGGACTTGATTTGAAACAAAACCTATTTTAATCTCTTTTGAGATCTACATTTATCTTCATTTCTTGTATCTTTTTTATTAAATGAATTTGTCAACAACTTTGCAACACCTTTCCGAAGTTAAAGTGAAAGGTTGTGTGGACCGTCACACACACAGACAGACAATGGTAAAAACGCTTTAATAACTAACCAACATGTAAAAATGTTAATTTAACATGTGTATTTAAACATTTTACACATGCTTGTTAGGGCATGTGTGTGTGACTGTGTGTGTGTGTGTGTAATGCAAACAAATAAATTCTATCTTTGTAACGTGTGCCTGTCGTCTTGCAGCAGCACACAGTAGTTTCCAGTAAATTAAAAAAAGCAGAAGAAAGAAAAAAACATAGAAAAATTAAACAATAAACATGATGTAAATAAGTAGAGAAAAAAAATCATTCTACAAACATAATTCTATACTTGAATGCGTTTTCTATAGAAATATAGTTTTTTTGTATCTTCTTTCTCTTTTCTAGTTTTAAATACAAATGGAAAAACATGAAAATAAAAAATAAAAAGAAATATAACAAGAAGAATTTAAAGAAATGTAGAACAAGTGCATGTTTCTGTTTCTTTTTTGTGCTGCTGTGTTGCAAACGTCTTTTGCAAGATGTAATGCTAATGATACAATAATACATAATAATAATAAAGAAAGAGATGGTGTTGGTGCTGATTTCTAAGATAATTACGTTCAAGTTGCTAATGATGTTGCAAAAAATATTGTTGTTTCACTTAAGATGACTTCAATAACGATGATGTTACAATTTTATATTTCACAATTGAAACAATAGCACTTAAATATCAATTGCTCTTATTTAACACTTCAGTTTGCAATTAAACAAAAAAAAAAAAAAAATGCGCTTATTTCACTTTGTCATTTTCGTCCAGAAATTGTCATAAAAAAATTCATTTGAAAATTAGTTAATCTTTGCTTGCTTAAGTTTAAGTTATCTTGCAATTTTTAAGCAAATCACTCAAAAAATTTAGTGCCTTTCATATAAATTTTCTCGGGATATCGCCCATTCTTAAGCATAGTACTCTGTTCAAATTTGTGAAATTATTTCATACGAAAAATTTGACATGTAAATAATATTAACTAGCCCTGAAACTATGCTACGATTTCTTATGTTTTTAAAAACGCCCCATGTGTTTGTTGTAAATTCCACACGAAATAAGTGCCACCTATCTTTTTTCGCATGAAAACTTAAAATTTTGAACATACATTTCATACGTTTTTCCCAAGATAAACAGAGTACTATTTCTGCAACATTTTTCCATGAACAATTCGTGCGAATTTTTTTTATATGTATTTTGACTGCATTTCACGTGAAATGTTGAACAGAGTATCAGGCTTTAGTGTGAAAACTCCACATAAAGTGCCCTAGAGACGATCAAATAAACTCATCAATCACATAGTTTTGTGCGTTCAGTCATGTTTTTTGTTCGGCTAAACGTACGCGTTGTCAGCACTACATAGTTGATGAAAATCCAAAATTTTTAATTTTTTTGTTTAACGACTTATTATTTGATTGTCTAAAGCTCTAATTCACAAAAACACAGCATTTTCTTTGTAATACTTGCTAATGATGGATTGGCGGGAGATTATTTGATCGTCTCCTTGGAACTTTAGTCTATAGTTTATTTAACTAAAAAAAATAAGAGTAACCCGGTTCGCACGAAGTTGTTTTATCTTGCTCTCATTAATAGGAATCCTCAGAAAAACATAATTGTGAAAAAAGGCCAAGAGTTGCTACGAAAAATCTTGGCCGTCCAAAGTACTGAGATCAAAATTTCGATCAAGTTCTAGTTTTTTATGTTAACTGGGTAAACGTTTAGTAGACAAGCAAGTAGTTAGATCTTTTTGCGTTTTCCGTGAAACCGATGTTGTAGTTAGGACTTTTTATTATTTCCAATAAAGTCGCTATTTTTGTTCGTAGAAGTCTAATGTGTTATTTATAGCTTTGCTATTTATTACGCGATGCAGGAGTTAGAACGTGATTTTCGTAACAAAAATAATCGACACTATTACAGTTATAAATTTATTTTTGTTTTACTTTCTCTGTACTTAAAAGCAGAGTATGGAAATAAACATAACAAAATGTTCGTTGTCTGAAGTGAGTGAAACTATAACAAAACAAAAACAATGATAACAATTGCTCAATTTGTTGTTGTATCGTTTTTGCACATGAGCACAAACCAGAGAATACAGCCGATCGGCAGTAAGCCGGCTAATAGACGGCACCGGCCACAAACAATACATTAATTTAATCGTATGGCGCTAGAAAAGGAAATAATGGAAAATAAATGGAAACGTTTTGAAATATTTGCGGCGAATTCAGCAAAGGGTCCGCCATCTAACGTTTTTTTTTTTCAACTAGTGCTTATTTCGTGAATGGTAACACTTAGCTCATGTCTGATTTGACAGATAATTAGTTTTATCCTTCCGCTGAACGAATATGGTTGTGTATACGCTTCGCTAAGTGGGCCTGCAATCGACTTACAGAAGATGCCGATTTTGCCAAAAAAAATCATCTCTTCAGATGAAGCTCATTTTGATCTTGGCAGGTATGTAAACGAGCAAAATTGTCGCATTTGGGGCACAGAAAACCCGCACGCAAACATTGAAAAGCCGACGCACCCAAAACGAGTCACTGTTTTGTGCGGATTTTGGTCCAGAGGCATAATTGGGCCATTTCTTTTCGAAAGTCTGCAAGGAGTGGCCGTTACAGTCAATGGCGATCGTTATCGGGCCATGTTGAACGAATTTTTGTTCACAAAAATTGAAGAGGGGGATATTGGCAACATTTAGTTTCAACAGGACGGCGCTACGTGCCACACAGCCGAAGCTACACTTGATGTTTTGCGCCCTGTTTTTGAAGATCGCATTATCAGCCGCAGAGCTGATGTCGTTTGGCCACCTCGGAGCTGCGATTTGACACCGTTGGACTATTATTTTTGGGGGTGTCGTCAAAGATAAGTGTGCTTAAAAATTGGACCGATCGTGTAGGCTACTGCATGGCCAGCTGAGGCAGCCATTTGAATGAAATTATTTTTCATTATTAACCGCAAGGATTGTACTTTCAAATAAAAAAAGAAATTTGAGAAAATATTCAGTAGTTTTTTTTATAGCATTTTCAAAAAAAAAAGTTATCTGGCGGACCATTTATAACCGGGTGTCCTAAGACACCTCTCTTCTTTTTTTATCATGATGTACTTTGGTGAGATATGGTACATCGGATTTTATATAAAATTCGACTTTGAATTTTTGTTAGTCAGGGGATTTTGCGTTGCTTGCAACGATATGTACATATGTATGTTTAGGTAACACCAAACTTATTGATTTAGTTAATTTTATTTTAAGCCCACTGTTGCTGTTCCCACTTGAAATAAGCGTAATCACATGTCTTTATTTTCTTTAACAAAAAGATAAATGATTCTTATCTTATTAATCTAATGGCAGATAACAATGAAAGAAGACATATACTCGTAAATATAATTATTTTAAATTCATTCATCATCCACTCACTATACATACTCGTACCGTGTTAAAAACGATGGCTGAAAAGAAATGTATTAGCAGTTCTTTTTCAATTGTCTTTGTTATATTCAGGTAGTGTTTGATTTCAAATTGGTGTGTCGCAGCAGAGATCACGTTTCAAATAATTAATAATAATTAAAGAAACAAAAAAAAAGAATAACAAAACGCTAAAATATTAATCAATTACCTTACGAAATATAAAATTTTACTGCTTTCATTTTGCGTAAAGAATTAGAGCATGAATTAGGGTTTAAGATAAATTTCTGCTCCCTTTATAATTCTTTTTCTGGGTGAGTACACCCGCTTGTTTTTATTAAAGCAAGAGAATTTAAATTGTATAAGAAAATATTTAAAACTGGCCTGAAATACTTTTTAAATATTAACTATGAGTTTGCTTTGCTTATATGATATTATATAGAAATTAAATTAATTAGTTCATAATATTTAATTCAATTTAATGTAAATTTCCAGTTTAACAAATAGTTTTTCACTCATTTCATGCTTTAATAGTAAAGCAAGAATAAAACATTAAACATTTGTGTGCATTTCTTTTCCAAGCGGAAGTTAAATTTTTCTCTCCTTAATGAAAAACAAAATTATAATTTTTATATCTTAAGTATTCTCGTTTTAATTCTCACGTAACATATACCTAATAAGCTTTCAGGCAATGCATAATTGCTTTTTCTTCTTATAGTTTCTGAAAAGTAAATTAATTATCTAAAGTAATTTTTATTATTCAGAGCATGGACAAAATGTTTGAAAATAGTAAAAAGCAGTTAAATGAGTGTAATTTTCTAAATATTTTAATTAGCTGTTTTGGATTTTTAAAAGCGAGATTTTAAAATGAATATTGATAGAAGTTTTCTATTTCAAACAAGATAAACTCAAAGTTTGTAAGGTAAACTTTGCGTGTGGAAAAGCAGTCAAAGTTTTGTTTTTGTTTTAACAAATTTTTGTGAAACATTATATTTTCGCTTGAGTATAGGTAGCAGATCATCTTTTAGAAAAATCATAAAAAATACCCATAAGGGAAAAAGTTGCAGCTTTACAGTGTTGCAATAAAATTTTCCTCTTAAGATTTAAAACATAAGAGTGACGAATATATTCTCCGACTAAAATGCAATGTTTTCGTGGTTTCTCATGCCACTTCACCAAAACAATGTACAAAACAGAGAATGACAAAAGTATAGTTTTAAAATATCTTTGAGTATTGGACCCTTCAAACAACTATGAATGCGTACAGGTAAAAATAAAAAACACGCTTATATGCAAAGACTCGCATTAATTTTAAACCGAATACATGCAACCACAATGTTTATACTCTTTCTTTAAATTATGCAATATGAACAACTATAACTAAAATAGATAGACTGTGTGAGCTTCAATCATGCGCATGAGTATAAAATATACTCTGACTATTAATCGGCTACATATGCGTATACGAGTATACAGGGCTGTTTTATTTACCCACACACCTAAAGCATGTTTTCAAACAGCCAAAATACAATTTCCGTTCCATTTTATATATATGTATACAAATGTATGTTTACGGTGGCGAATGATGAATAGTCGTATGTATTCCGAGTATCATGTGTATATTTTTTTTGTCCGGAAAAATATCCAAAGTCTGAGTATAATCATATTCGGACTATAAGTATGACATAGAGTCAATGTGCTTGATAAGAATGTAACTTTTTATTTTATTTGTAGAGTATTTTAGTTTTTCGCATAAACAAAAATAAAATTGTTTATTGGAAAGGACTATAGTCATAATTGCTTGAGAGAAAATCTATTAGCGTAGGAATTGTTTGCGCTAAAATTATGATTATACGCAGTTACTAAAATTAAGAATATTTACTTATGTACATATATATATATATTTTTTTTTGGGTACTCATTGTCATTCTCTGGTGCAAAAGAGAGATTTGGAACTTAAGACTTTCATTTTTAATATGTTCGCAACTGAAATTTTACTTGAACTTTGCATATATTTTTGATATAATCTGCTAGAGTAATTCGTTGGAAGCCCCTATTTATTATTTTTGCGCTGTAAAGTGTTATGGAAGTTAACTAAGTTTAATCTCTTGTTCCAAAACTGGCTGTAAATGGCCACAGTTTACTTAATCTCAGTTAATCTCAGAGTAGCTTATTATAATTTAAGAACATCAATCTACATTACATTAAATTTAGGTCATGAAACGCTCTTTCTTTTTCTAGGCAATAACTTGTGCATATTCCCTTTTGAATGCATTTAAAAAGGAAATGAAATATCTCTTCCTTCAAAACAGTTTTAACTGGTGGGAAATTTTGGAATTCTTGTTTTTTTTCTTATTATAACAAGTTTCATTATGTCACACACACACACACACACACACAAATAAAAACGGCTAAATGAAAATAAAACACAAGACTTTAATTGCTTGTATAGCATGTATAAATTTTTTGAATATTACTTCCACTTTTGGAATTCCTTCCCCGGTGACTTCCTTTTAGCGCCGCAGATACACACAGTCATGGTAGTGCTATTACGCTTAATATACTATAACACTACATTTTCATTCATAGACATGTGCAATTTTCATATCATGTAACTTTTCTTTTGCGTACTTGTGGTAGCGTTATTTTTTTTGCTATTCTCATTAAACTATTTTTTAGCTACAATGCAGAATAAAAGTTGTTTTACACCCAAATAAATGCAATATATTTTTTTAAGATTTTTCTTTTAAATTTTATTTTGTCTGACGTCATAAAACTTTTAGCTGCCACTGTTTTATTTGCTGTGCGGCAGTTTGTGCTAAAAGCCGCAAATCCTGTGTGTGTGTGTGTGTGTGTGTGTGTGTGCACTGTAAGTAACAGTATTTAAGTGGTTGCGTTTGTTTTTGTTGTTGTTGTTGTTGTTTTTTGTGTGAATTTCTTTTAAAACAAGAAAAATTACTTTGTTTTTTTGCGCTATTTGTTGGGCTTTTCTGCTGAGATAAATTTTATAAATTTTTAAATCATCACTAACCTACATTTTCCAGCTAAAATCAGAGCGAGAGATACGAGTAAGTAGTGAATTTCAAATGCATCTTCTTAATTAGGTATACACATATTGACATAAAGGTTTCAAGTTCTAAGGAATACATTAGTTTGCAGAGTTAAAGCAGGGTCTACTCTGTAATTCGAAAAGAAAAAAAATGCTTTCGAATTTACATGCAACAAACATGCAATTTCGAAAGCATCTCCTTTCGTTGCGAATTGCACAATACTCTTAGACCCGCCTGAAATATTATATCTCTACGTATTTTCTTTCTTCTGTTGAATTATTTTATAAGTATCCCATCAATGTCTATAAGTTTTTGCTAAGAAAAACTTGAACAAACTTCTCTTATCAATTTAATATGCACGTTTCTCTTCCCAGCAGCCAATTTGCAATTAGCCAGTGAGCATTATAATGATTATTATAATTACATTAAACTTTTTTGCTGCTTTGCTTGATACTTTTTGTATGCAATAAAAAAAATATATGAAAAATTCTTTTCTTGCAAGTTCATTTGATAGACTTTTTCCCATAACATTAACAGCGAAATGCGAGTGCATCTTTCTTTAATGAAAGAAAACAAATTTGAAATTGTTTTTTTCTTATGCTTTGTGCAGCTAAATTAAATTAGATTTAAACTTTTTGCCTCATTCACACTTAAGTTTTCTCTTTTAATGATTAAATCCGTAAGAAAAGAAGAATTCCGCGGATTTAAAGTTTAGAAAAAGGTGGCGTTTTGTGAATTTTGTTTAGTTTAGTTTAGTCACGTGGCAATGAATGCAAAACTAGCCTTAAGTTAATTAAATGTGACAGTTGCAAAAGAGATTATGTATTTGGGAAAAAGTTAAAGAATATGAATGAAAAGATTAGTAGTGGGAGGAACAACTTGATAAAGAAGCAATAGAAAAAAAGTGTATACATAGACGTATTCTCAGGAGTGTAATAACCACGGCTCGGACATTCATGCAAATGCCTTGTATTTTTTCTTCTTTCTATTTTTGGTGATATATAAAAAGGTATTCAATAATTATATATCTGAATCACCAAATTTTAAGCAATTTGGCATCGATTTGTAGTTGCATATTTTTGCATATTTATACATATTTTGTCAATAAATGCATATTTTTAATAATTTTTCCAATACATATTTAAAAAATTTGAAATAAATTAAATTAAAATTATAATTACATTCTATAAAGAATGACGTGACTTTTTTATATTCTAAATATTCCCCGGGAAATAATTCCCACGGAATTAAAATATATTTTTTTTTTCTGAAAATAAAAACCATTTTTTGCAAAAGGTTATGACGCAAAATTTCAAAACTCCAACACGCGTTAACAACCAGGGCTTGGAGTTTCATGTAAATGCTTGTATTTTTTCTGGTGACATATAAAAAATTTTAAGTAATATGGCATCGATTTGTAGTTGCATATTTTTGCATATTTTGTTGGTAATTGCATATTTTTAACCATGTTTCAATGTATACGAGTATTTCAAATATTTTAAATAAATAAAAAAATATACATATTTAACTAAGTTTTAAAAAGAATGAGTTGAGAGAGAGTTATATTCAAACTATACTTGTTTTAAGTGAAAGTATTACATTTAAAAAAAAATGTTAAGCACCCGGTAAACTTTTCGGATTTGGCGATTTTTTTAGTTCTAATGCTTTTTCTTAGTTGTTACGCTATTTTTTAGTTTTAGTGTTTTTGTTTTCATTTTTGGCAATTTTACGGGTTTTGGCGATTAATTTAAGTTTTGGCGATTTTTTAGTTTTGGGTTTTTTTCGTTTTGGCGATTTTTTTCTTTGTGACAATTTTTCAGTGTTTAGCGATTTATTTCAGTTTTTGAGATTTTTTTAGTTTGACGGTTCTTTCGTTTTGGCGATTTTTTCGGTTTTTGGCGTTTTTTTTTTGTTTTGGCGTTTTTTTCGTTATGGTGATTTTTTCGGTTTTTAGCGCTTTATTTTAATTTTAAAAATGTTTTTTTTAGTTTGGCGCTTTTTTCGTTTTGACGATTTTTTTAGATTTTTGACGTTTTTTTGTTTAGCTTTTTTCATTTTGGTGATTTTTTCGGTTTTTAGCGATTTATTTTAGTTTTGGCGATTTTTTTAGTTTTTTCGCCTGTTTTCCTCGGCGTTTTTTTTCGATTTTTGGCGAATTTTTCGCTTTGGCGATTTTTGTATTTTGGGATTATTTAATTTAGCGTTTTTGAAAATTTCAAGAGTTTGTCTTATACGGTTTCCAAGTTACAGCAAGTTGTCAAAATTACACCTTTGACACAAACCTTGTGCTTTAACAGAGCTCTGTTAGCTCTGGAGCTAAGGAGCCAACGTGGGCTGGCAAGAGTGGCCATGAATTAATGCTCAAAAAGCTTCCCAAAAACCCAGAATATATCCAAAAGATAAATTTCGCCCGAGTTTTCACAAAAACTTTCAACATGTGCTATCCTTAATAAATGGCCATCATTGTCTGCACATGTTGGCTAGTTTTCAAAAAAAAAAAATTAAATTAAACAAAAATTGGGTCATACCTTGGGAAATGCACAATATGTTATGGTGCTGAATAAAATTCTTGCCACATAAGTATATTTTTTTGCTGAAAAAATTAAATAAAAATCAATTAATTGTGTCAATTAAACTTTTAAATTAATTAGAATTTTAAACAAAAGTTTAACTCGTTTTTTTTAAGAGAAATAACACTTAAGCAATGTATGCCTAACTGCTATTACTAGGAAAGCTTCATTCCTTTACAACTCTGCTTTGTTTTCTTTTCTTTTTTTGCACGTTTTCAATAATGCAGTTTTGCAGCGCCTCTGGTGTTAATGGGGCTTATTAAATTAAATAAGCTGTGCTTAGTAGCCATTTAATTGACTCATTTAAATTTTTAAATTTAAATAAAATAATTTAATATTTATTTTAATCGGGCTAAAATCTTCCAAGATAGGAAAGGGTGTCCTCAAGCAATTTTGTAATAACTTTTGATGCAAACTTTCAAAACTCTGACAAGCTTTATATTATCTTCTTCTTCTCTTTCAGAATCTGGTATTTTGTCAAAAGTTTGACTTTGTTGAACAATGTTGATTAGAGATTTTGCCTTCATTTGAATGCTCCCAAAATAGAAAAAAACTAATAAAAAAAATCTGTATAAATTAAATTTCTAAACCTTAGTTCTAAGACATTTAACATAAAGCAATTTAAATTTGCTTCTAAGCATAACTTTTCCGTCCATCTATCCGCGCTATACTGGTACACAAACAAGCTGCCTTCTATCAGTTCAAATGAAATACGTCCTTAAGGAAAGTTTGTCTTTTAGTTATATTGTTTGTTCATTGTAAATTTGCAAATAGAATTGAGACAAAAGATGCGCAAGAAGCGAAAGATAAATTATACCATCTCTATGTATGAAATTTCAAATTGAAATTCAAACGTAAGTTAGCTAAAAACTTAGCCACTATTAAAATACGACCACTATTAAGTTGAAATATTAGATGCCATTTCACTGAACCAATAGCAAAGCAAAAGCAACAACACTTCACTCCACTTCACCACAACCACTTCATCACACAACATTCTTGAAAGTCTCTACGAGTATAACGCAACTTAAAATGAATGCAAGAAAAATAACAGAAAATAAAAGAAAACACTAAAATTTTCCCAACATAATCTCAGGAAAAGGAATTTCTTCTTTGCGCTTACGAACAGGAAGTAAACCATGGTTAACGATAACGTAACTACAAAGAAAAATAAATAAATCAAAAGCAAACGATTGAAAGCAACAAAAATTTCTTTCTACTTTTAAACTTTGAACTATGTTGTGTTTGAGGTGTACATTAAACAAAAAAAAAAAAAAAAGAAAAACCCCAACAACCTCATAGATAAAACAGGTCAGGATATATGCATTGTATCATATATATTTTGTTGCATAAAAGAGGAAAATGTGTTAAGAAATGAATGAATGTTTCGTTCGTTTGTTGGGAGCAGTTTCTTTTCAAAAAAAAAAAAAAAAAAAAAAGAAAAATATCACCAGTAAAACCATTTGAATGGCACCTGTGCAAGATGCCATGAAGAAGGAGGTTATAAATCCAAATACGGCAAAAGTGGATAAATGAAACCTTTTTTTTTTTGTTTTTAATTTAGTTGCTGCACTTTAACAGCACAGACAAAAGGAATGAAATTTTTGATAAGAAACATAATAATAATAATAAGGTGGGGTTGAAAATAGGTGAAAACTGATCAAACGATAGCACCAAAAATCCAACTTAGTCTACATTTACGAGTATGCCAAAAATAAGTTGACTGGCATTCTTATCTAGTAACTCACTAAAGCTAGTAAATCTCTATCGCTAAAAATCTATAAAGTCTATTTGTTGATTTACGACTACTAATGCAATTTTCAAACCTGTAGTGCTAAATTATCCCCTGACTTAAATATTTAATCCGCCAACAATTTTAGTGTTTTATTTCATTGCCAAAAATATTTAATTTTGTCTTTGTTCAGCATTTTGGTGATCGAATTTAGCTTTAGCGAATCACAGAATAAGGGGGCATGTTGTGGTACTTTTTGATTTTTGTACTTTTAATGGGCGAAACCGAGTTTTGGTACTTTTTCTTATGCCATTTATCCTCGAAAGCAATAAGCACAAAAATTAAATTTAAATGGAATTGCAGGCCTTCTAAAAAAAATTTGCAAGGGATTTTGGTACTTTTTTGAAATTTCATCGTAAAATTGATACCTCGTTTTGGTACTTTTTTTACAAACATATTTGTTATTTACATTAATATGGTAAAAAAAAATTATTTATAAAAACCCTCCATTAATGGCCGAAATTTCTACATACAAGTATAGATAATTTACCTAAGATTTTGCTTTATGAAATTAAACTTACACTTTAGATATCTATGTATACACTAGTGGTGAGCACAAGATGTTTGCTTGCTTAATCTTCATGTTGTACATTATTGAATTGTTCTCTCTTTTTAGTGCTCTTGATTTTATGAGAACACTGAAATTTTATCAAAAGTACACAACAGCATTTGTTTATATGCCAAGCGAAGGCATTTGTTATTGTAGTGTCGAAGCATATTTCACTAGTGCACACCGAATGACAATTGTAAAATGAGCACACAAGTGTAAAAAAAATTTGTGTATGTGTAAAAGAGAAAACCAACAACGTAGATTGTTTGAGCGTGTTAGTTCGCATGAGAAACTGTTCTAAATTTTATAATTTATTAATTTAAGGCTCTAAAAAATTAAATATGTATAAAAATAATGTCTTTGACGATGGATATAAAAGTAAAAAGTTTTATTATTACTTAATATTTTATGAAATTTTGAGTTTGTGAAATGAAGTATGGTGCACTATGAAGTGTTCAATAAAAATATTGCACACTTGACACAACTGTCCATTCAACTGTTGTACAATGGTTTTGTGTGTTATTTGTTTCATTGTTCTCTATTTTTGCTTCACACTCAATTACTTTTACCACTACAAACTATATTCGCTCTTGAAAAAAAAAATACAATACTGTGCACTTTTTCATAGCTTGCGCACACTTCTAGTATACGCTAATAGATATCTATGTATAGAAATAACGGACATAAAAAAGAGGGATCAAAACTGTACCTAAACAGGATCAATAATGCATAGTGCAATATTTTCTGAAGCATAATACTTCCTCCACTACTTTTCCTTGTTAAAAAACGAAATTTCTTTCTTATTTTTTTTTTTTTGCATAGAAGAATGTGTTTGATTCTTTAACCGACCTCAAGAAAAGCTGGAGGTTATCAATTCGTGTGTATTGCTTTTTGTTTTGTTTTTTGTTTTTACATTTTAGACCGATTGTAAAAATTAATTTTTTTTGATCCCATTTTTAAAAATAATTGGTCGGGGACACACCCACTAATTTTTTAATTTTTTATTTTATGTTGTTTTACTGCTTCGATTACTACGAACACATTGGGCTCTCGTAACGACACAATCTCGAAGTTGGAAAAATGGGCGGTACCATGCCCCTTAAAATTTCATATTATATTTCACATGCTGCTATTTAAGCGATTTTTACAAAACTTAGCACACACCCAAAGCTTAAAAAAAATCACAATGTTGCATTCAGAAAAAGTGGGCGGGGTCATGCCTATTAAATTTTCATATTATATGTAACGTGCTTGTACTTAAACAATTTTTACGAAACTTGGCACACACTTTGAGCTCTTTAAAATCACACAGTCTTTCAATTAAAAAAGTGGGGCGGGGTTACTTACGCCCATTAAAATTTAATTTTATATTTTCACAGTTTGAATTCAAACTAAATAGAACGGAACAGAAAAACTACTGAATTGTATGAGATTTCTGTAAACAAAAAAGAGTCAGCTCATTTATAACATATAGATAGACTTTTACAAAACTTGGCGCACGCCTTGATCCTTTAAAAAATACACAATCTTGCATTAAAAAAAGTGGGCGGGGTTGCGCTTATTAAAATTTAATATTATATTTTACGTGCTTCTACTCTATCGAATTTTACGAAACTTGGCGCACATTTAATCTTGTGCTGAACAAAGTGGGCGGGGTCACGCCTAAGACATTTTAATACTAAGTTATTTGTACTTCTATTCATCCGATTTCCACGTAACTTGCTAAGAAGTTTTTTCGGCTCTTAGAATAACATAATTTTGTGCTTAAATAAGTGGGCGGAGACATGCCCATTGAAGATTTATTTTATATTTCACTTGCTTTTACCTGTGCTACTTTTAAGAAACTTGGCACACACCTTGAGCTTTGAAAATTACGCGATATTGAAATTAGAAAAGTGGGCGTACATTAATATTTGCCAAATTGGGCATGACCGCGTCCCTAAAAGTATAAACTGGTCACTAAAAATTTTAAAATAAAATTTACAAAAAAATTAATTAGTGTTTTTTTTGGGAATTGTTACAACGTTAAAGTAAGAAAATAAAAATTATGTTGATTATTGAGTTCTTGTTTCAACTTTGATATTGGCTTAACTTCTCATTTGTTTAAATGAAAGTTTAAGCTAATATCTCTAGTTGTTCTAAGAAATTTTTGAGCAAAGATTTCCCGATGATCCGGCTAACCAGTCAATAATCAAATTCAAAGTCTTTTTAATAAAAAATATTTAACTGACACCCTTCAATGAAAAAATAAATAAAAATTAAAATTTAAAAATTGCTAAAAGATCTGTTGAAACAAAAACTGAAGAAAATATGTTTAGATAATTTTAATTAAACTTAATCTAGTTTAACTAAACTATGTTAATCCGAAATTAGCGAAAGTTCCCCTTTTTTAATTTCCAATTACAAAAAAAAACAATTAATAACGTTATTACTTAACAATAACTTTGGCTTACATTTAAACAAATTTGAAATTGTTTTTTACTAAACCTTCTAACTCCAAAAATTTTTGTTAAATGTTTGTAATTAAATTGTAAATGAATTGAAAATTAAGTATATTTTTTCCAACATCAACATTATTTACGACTACGACAATGCAACGTTTTTAAAATAAATTAAACAAAATTTAACATTAATGACTTCAAATTAAAGTCGTAAGTGCACATTGAACAGGGTGTTGAGCGTTTGACGTCAGTGGTTTTGCTGCCTTGTAGTTTGTAGTGGTTTGTCGATGTTGCAAGTTTGCCTTTCAATAGGCATCAAAGCAAAATTATTGCCTGTTTAAGACCAGACAGACATTATTTTCTGAACAGAGATTTGTGTGAAAACTTTGTTAAAGTGACAGTAAAAGAAAAGCAGACATTAATAAATTTGTTACAAGGGAAAATTGTGTTTTGAGATTGCAGGAAATTGAAAGAAACAACGGAGTTTGTGTTGTAATCGTTTCAAGCAGGGCAGTTTTGCAATGGGTTTACAAAGAGCTGTAGTAAAGTTATTTGTTAAATAAATAATGAGCCTTAGTACAAAAATTTCGTACTCAAAGTCGAAATACGCCAACCACTATAAAGGTGAATATGATTTCTGCTAAAGGCTTTAATTTTGCTCCATGAGAAAACTTTCCTTTAAGCTTAAGCTACTGAATAAGAGCTTAGTTAAACTTAGCTTGACGATAAACGTCAACGTCATTTACTAAGACAAACATGGTTTAACTAAACCTGCTTTAAACAAGTTTAACCACAACTGTTGAGTTACATAGTTAACTTTTGTTCATGTTTTGTAAAAATAAATTTCTTCTAACATTTTTTAATTAAAAAATAACTTTTTTTTTTGTTTATTTACAGAATTTCGTCATTGAATTAGTAACCCAACGACGTTGATTCGTAGAATACTTCAGGTAAGTTGGATAATAATCAGTTTTTGCTTATATGAAGTCATCACTTTGCTCTGTGTGTTTGAAAAATTTTTTAATTACAAAAAAAAAATAAATTCTTTGAAAATATCTTAATGAATGATCTTTCGAAATCCAAGCAAATAAAAGCAAAATCTAAATTTCACACTTAAATTTAAACATTGAATTCCATCATTATAACTCAAATATTTGCAACAAAAACAACATTTTTAAAAGCTTTTTAAGTTTTATTTTTTTTTTGTTTTTTTTTTGAAAAGTAACAAGATAGATTCCTCGAAATTGCACTCGTTTGGTTTCATCATTGCCATCTGAATTTTTAAGTTAGAAAATAAAAAATAAAAAAGTTTTTAAACAGATAACTTAACCAGTTTCTTATACAATCGACAGCTTGTGTGCCTGCCTGTTGGCTTCAATTGCTGCAAACATTTAATTAATTTAAACATTTGAATTGATAACTGGGTTTAAGTCATCGCTTTGTTTTTTTTTTTAATTGATTTATTTCTAAAGAAACGAAATTTATTCTCATACACGTTTGAAGAAATGCAAATTAATCGACACTGATAGTATCCCACAATCAGGGAATGCAAACGATGAGGCGTCGTCATACAAAGCTTAAATCGTTAGTTAAACTTCAAGCAATTTTTAAAAAAAAAGGATGTTGAACACTTTAATTGGATATTTTTTAAGTTCTCGTTCAAAAAAACAGCCTTAAAAATATCTTCTTTGAAAAAGTACCTTTTCAAAAATAATTTTTTTTATAAAAATTATCTTCAGAAAAATTGTACAGAAGTACCCCTATAAAAGTACTTTTTGCCAAAAAAAATCCTATAAAAAAATATATTTTTAATATGTACCTGATCAAAAAATAAACTATTACGAAAGTGCCTTTCGAAAAGATACCTCTTTAAAAATATATCTTTAAAAATACTTTTGTAAAAATTAACCTTAAAAAAGTACTTTCTTTTAAAAACTACTTCTTTTAAAGTACCTTTCTTAAACTAGTAGATTTGTTATTTCAAAAAGGACTTTTTTTTATTAAAGTACTTTTTTATGGTACTAACTTATAAAAAAGTACATTTTTCAAAAACCTTTATAAAAACAATGCATTTTTTAAATGTACCTTTTAAAAAAAAACTCCTTTTTCGAAAAATTACCTTTAAAAAAATACCTTAATGAGAAAGTTTCTTTCTTAAAAGCACCTTTTTTGGGAGAGTATCTTTTTTAAAAGTACTTTTCTAGGAAAGTACCTTTATTGAAAAAAAAACGTTGTAAAAATTATAGCGATTAAAAATTAGCTTTAAAAAAGTGCCTTTTAAAAAAACCTTTTAAAAAGAGACCCTTTTAAGAAAAAGTACCTTTTAAAAAAAGTACCTTTTGAAAAAGTACCTCTTAAAAAAATTACCTTTTAAAAAAAGTACCTTTTAAAAAAAGTACCTTTTAAAAAAGTACCTTTGAAAAAATGTACCTTTTAAAAAAAGTACCTTTTAAAAATGTACCTTTTAAAAAAAAGACCTTTTAAAAAAAGTACCTTTTAAAAAAAGTACCTTTTAAAAAAAGTACCTTTTAAGAAAAGTACCTTTTAAAAAAAGTACCTTTTAAAAAAAAGTACCTTTTAAAAAAGTACCTTTTAAAAAAAGTACCTTTTAAAAAAAGTACCTTTTAAAAAAAGTACCTTTTAAAAAAGTACTTTTTAAAAAAAGGACCTTTTAAAAAAAGTACCTTTTTTAAAAATAGACATTTGAAAAAAAGTACTTTTTAAAACAATACCTTTTGAAAAAAGTTTCTTTAAAAAAGTACCTTTTAAAAAGCGTTTTAAAAAAGTACCTTTTAAAACAGTACCTTCTTAAAAAGCGACTTTTTTTGTAGTATCTTATGTCCTTTATATTGAAGCACAGTTGTAAAGCAGCTCTGGGCGAGTCAACATCAAGCGTCGTTGGCAATTATTTCTTAAGTGCAACCAGGCCACTGTTGTTTATTGGCCTTCGAGAGTTTTGCGTCTCACTCGCACTGGTTGACTGATCTGCCACGGATAACCGTATATTCTTGCGGTTCTTCTGTGGAATTTCTTTAACAACCACGTTGCTATTTCCTATGTGAAGGCATAGGTCGTATATAGTCAGTCACAAAACCTTTTTAAAATACTGTTAATCACATCTTAGGCATATGGTCTAGTTACTGCGCCCATATTTGTGCAACAATACTTTGCAAATTTACTTTGTAAAGTATTTATTAAATAAATAAAATAAATAAATATATTGAAGCAGTTTTAAAATAAGTACATACTTGTAAAAAGTACCTTAATAAAAAAAGTTTTTTTTTCTCAGAAAAGTACCTTCTTAAAAATTTCTTTCATAAAAATTAAGGTATTAAAAATTATATTTTAAGAAAGCATATTTTTACCAAAAGCCTCAAGAATATAAATTTTCTTAAGAATGTAGCTTTTTGAAAAACTTATATATTGATAAATTTTTTAACCCCCGACGAAAAAAAAAGGCGTGTTAGTAGTGTGTGCCTGTGTGTCTGTCCGAGTCCGCTTAGAGACCAAACGGCTGGACCGATTTTGATTCAGTTTTTTTATGAGTCTGAACACAATGTTTGCGATGCGGTGCGATTTCTCGTTGCGGGAGAGAAAAATAAACATAATAAAACGGATGACGGCGTTGTCATTGTTTGTTTACATTTTTGTTAATTTATTTGTTCATACATGTTTATAAAATTTTCTACAAAATTTGCTGTTTGTTTTATATATTTTGAAATGGCAGTAAATAAAAGCTTTTAAAAAATTGTTAATTTGGTAGAAGCCACGTTTGATCTATGTGTGGAATTAGAATCTATTTGTGGAATTAGAATCCTACAATAATGTTGTGAACACAGCCAATTATTCAAGAACTATGGCAACATCAGAAAGAGAAAGATAGTCAAAAATTGACACAATAAAAAAGTTCGCAATGAAAATAAAATAGATTTTAAATTTATACCGTTCCGCACTGCGTTTTTTTACTTCAAAGTCGTATGAAAAATTGCACCGCAATAAATTATCGTTACATTGTGTTCAGACTCTCTAAGATATCACATCTTTTCTTGACATATCGGGGGTTTTTAAAATTTAAAATTTTTGTTATTATATGACTTTATTAAAGTTTTGTATGTAAATTTCTAATTAAGAAAATAAACATAATATTGGAAAAATTTTTGTTGTAAATTCTCCACATTTTGGAGAAATTTAAATACAACACCTCTGATACAATTTTAAAATGTGAATTTATTTCTGCTTGCTCTTGTCGGAAAGATAACGAATACTCGTATTCATTGAAAATTTATATTAATCCCTGTGTAAAGTAAAGTTTTATGTCAATATTTGTGTCGTTTTATATTGCGTCTTTTAATTGTTATTCTTTCATTAAAAAACAAATTCGTAAGATATTTTTCATGCACAACGACCAATAAAGAAAAACTACCAGGATACGCACGCACACTCGTAAAATTAAATATAAAAAAATTATGATTATTTTTAGTATTATTTTACATTTATCTTTCTTTACATTAAAGTTGCGGATAATTTAGATAATCATGCAGATAAAGAGAGTGTTGTTTGTCTTTCAAATTCTACTAGTTTTGCATTTACATAAAGGAAAATTAAAAAAGAAAAATCACAACCAACATGCTTCTCTATGCACTTAAAAAATTTCTACTCATATGCAAACAAATTTTTTTCCTTCTAAGTGGCCATTGCATGAGCTTGAGCGAGATGTTACGAGTTTAGTATATACGTTTGAAAGCCGTGGTCGGTCGTTAACACTTGATTGGAATTTGTACGTGACCAGAAAAATGTTTATATAGATTTTGGTTGAAACTTTTTTCTCTATATTTAAACATACATATTTATTTTGCAGAGTGTTCTGTCTTTATAATGCCGTGAACAATGATTACTCGTATTTTTAAGCTTAAATTATGTTGAATTATGGTAAAAACTTTTTTTGTATCGTGTTTTAAAAATGTCTTAGTTAAGTGAATAATGGTTAATTTAATGTAAAATTAAGTAATTCGCGGCCTTAGAAAGGAAAGATAGAAAAAATGCTTATGACTGTATTCCAGTTTAATGTTTTAGTGTAGTTGAGCTTACATAGTTTATAGCAGAGATGGGATTGTAAGCAATATTTTACTTGCAGTCATACGAGTACAAGAGGTTTTTGGTTTTTAGCTCATGTTTGTAGATACTAGACTTTCGGGCTTCTTAAAGCTATAAATTCTGTTAAAGTGAACTCAAATAAAATTCAGACAGTTTCTTGCGTTGCATTCCTCTTAGAAAAGTATATTTCAATAAAGTACATTCTTAAATCATATTTTCAAACACACTTGTTTAAAAATTATATTTAAAAAAAGTAAATTTTTAAGCTAGTAAAGTTTGGATTAAAAATTCTTTTCCGAAAAGTACTGCTTGAAAAAAGTATTTTTTGACAAAAGTATCTTTATAAAAAATTAAGCTTTTTCAATGAAGACATCTTATTTAAAAATCACTTTTTAAAAAAGGGCCGTTTAAAAAAAATTCTACACAAGTTCTTTTATTCATAAGACCCTTTTTTCAAATGTGCAATACATTCTTAAAAAGTATCGGTATAGTTTTTGTAAAAATATCAAAAAAGTAGCTTTTGAAGAGTGACTTTTAAAAAAGTACTTTTTTGAAAAGGCATTTAAAAAGTACTTTCTTAGAAAAGTATCTTTTTACAAAAGAATATTTTGTTAAATTCAAAACTTTTTTTTTGTTGTTGTTGCAAAAAGTACTAATAAGAAACTAATGTTTGAAAGAAGTACCTATTTTTAATGAAAGGTTTGAGAAAAGCGTTTGTGGAAAAAATCCTTGAAAAAAGTACTCCTGGATGGAAAGAACAATTTTTGGAATGAGTAAAATATGTAAATACCTTTAGAAAACAAGTAGCTGTTGAAAAAAATGTCTGTTGCAAAAGTACTTTTTGCAAAAACTACCTCTCGAATTTTTTTAATGCCTTTCAAAAAATTAGTTGTGAAAAAAAATAATTTTCCGAAATATTTTTTTTTTATCACATATTCATAGTAGCACTTTTTTAAAAAGTACTGCCGAAAAAAGTCTCTGACAATTTTTTAAAAGTACTTTTCGAAAAAAAAGAAAATTTAAAAAAATTACTTATTAAATTAAATATTTGTAAAAAGTGCTTAGAAGTACTTTTTGGGAAACATTATTTTTTTTTGAAGTAGTGAATTAAAATTTTTTTTAAATAACTTTTTGGAAAGTTATATTATTGATAGGAAGTTCACTGTTGTGGAAGCAGAGTTCACGAGTGTGCCCGATGTATTCTTCCGGTGTACCACAGTGTAGTATTCTGGGGCCAGTCTTGTATCTAATATATACTTGTGATATGCCTGTGAGCAATAACATCCTCACTTCTACATTTGCCGATGATACAGCCTGTATGAGTATACACAAAAACCCTGATGAGGCATCCCGCAATCTCCAAGAACACATTACCCAGCTTGAAATATGGTTGAACTTATGGAGAATTAAAGTAAATGAACAAAAGTGTGTTCACATAACGTTTACCCTAAGAAGAGATACTTGCTCTCCCATTCGAATCAACAATCAAAGTATTCCTCAACATTCTCAAGTGAAATACCTTGGCATACACCTTGATCGAAGGCTTACATGGAAATATCACATTGACTCTAAGTTAACTCGAATGAAACTTAAATTAACCCAAATATATTGGTTAATTGGCAGAAATTCAACACTCAGCCTAGACTGCAAACTTTTGATATACAAGTCGCTTTTGAAGCCAATATGGTGCTATGGAATTCAGCTATGGGGCACTGCTTCAGCTTCAAATGTTGAGAAAATCCAACGAAGGCAAAACAAAATTTTACGTTTGATAACATCGGCTCCATGGTACATCAAAAATTCAAATATACATCGCGATTTAAAAAATATGCCACTAGTGACTGAAGAAATTGCAAAATACGCAGGCAAATATTTAACAAAACTCGAGTCACATGCTAATCCGCTCGCTCGTAATATCTTGAACTTTACTGGTCATATCCGCTTAAAAAAGAGGGACACAAGGGCTCTTATTCTCAACACTCCAGATGGGACTTCTTGAAAATACTTTTATTTTTTATTTTTTCCTTTTTGATTATCACTACTTATGTATTATTTATAACTATCACTAAGTTTATGTCCGACACTGGTCGGGCCTAATAATTATATTTAGATTTAAGATTTGATTACTTATTTTTAGTTCATTTTTGAAGATATATGAAAAAAAAATAACTTGAAAAACTGATTTTTGCAAAAGTTCCTTTACAATATATAACTTTTGAAAAAATACCCTAATTGTAATAGTTCTTTACACAAAGTCTTTCTATTCATTCTGTTCAAAAAGCAATTTATAGAAAAAAGTACCTATTTGACAAAAGTTCTTTGTGAAAAATGTAGCTATTTGTAAAAAGTGCTTTTTTGTACTTTTTTGGAAAAAGTAGTTTCTTGGAAAAATTATTTTTTTGGAAAAACTTCTTTGTTGGAAAAAGTACTTTTTTGAAAAAAAATACATTATCACAAAACTACCAAATAAAACAATAAACATTTAAAAAAAAAAAATTTTGGAAAAAAAATTTTGGAAAAAGTATCTAGGGTGTTTTTATTGAGGTATAGAACTTTAAGTTGGCATCACTTTTTTAACTGGCGGCCATTTTGTCAGCTGTCAAGTGATTAATATTTAGTTTGGTTTGCCATTTCATCATGAACAGGTTGACAAAAGAACAACGCTTGCAAATCGTGCAAATTTATTTCGAAAATAATGGTTCAGTTCGCGAAGTTTACCGCAAGCTCCGTCCATTTTATGGTCGACATAATCGTCCATCAGAGCAATTATTCGGTTAACCGGTCAATTGGCCACCAAGATCGTGTGATTTGACACCATTGGATTATTTTCTTTGGGGATATGTGAAGTCGCTCGTCTACGCCAACAAACCAGAAACGTTAGGGGACTTGGAAGCCAACATTCGTGGCGTTATTGCCAACATACGGCCCCATATGCTCGAAAAAGTGGTTGAAAATTGGACCTGTAGAATTGGCTTTATTCGAGCCAGCCGCGGCGGCCACATGCCCGAAATCATATTTAAACGTTAATGGCATAAAATTATCCTTCCAATAAAGCCAAATTGATGGACATTAAAACGATTTTCTTGTGTTTTATTTCAATTCGAAGTTCTATACCTCTAAAAAAAACACCCTATACATACATATTTTAACACAAATTTGCCAAAAGTACTTTTTTGAAAAAATACTTAATTGTAAAACTCCCTTTAAAAAAGTACCTTACGAAAAAATAATTTTTTGGACAAATTTCCTTTTTTAAATGCCTTGTAGAGGAGTTCTGCTGAAAAAGTAGTAGTGGCCTACTCATTTATAGATGTATTGGAAAAGTAGCCTTTGCAAAAAAAGTACGTTTTGGAAACCCCCATTCAAATCTGGATCAATAATTTGTTTCTACTTTAGACATTAAATTGAAACTGCCATGCGATACTCTATGAAATTTAAATGATTTGAAGGAGCATAAAATTAAAGAAGAAAAAAAAAATAATTCTTCTACACATTTCCCTCTTGTGGAGTTCATTAAACTTTTGCTTCTATTGTCAACAACGACACAGCGACAATGATGAATATAATGTGCGTATAAAATGTTATACAATTCTAGTTAAACATTTGTTAAATCTCGCAAGTAAATCTTACATACTACGAGTACTTGTGTGTAAGTACAGGAATACTTTACGGGTGGATACCACCAGCATTTATAGTTAATCACACTTTCCACTTTATTTCATGACACGTTTAGTAAAGAATATGAACATGAATTCAAATAGAATTTTTACTTTAGTTTAAGCCATTATTTCTGTAAAGTAAATATTACTGGCAGATAGATTTATGTGGAGGAAAGTAAAGACACACAAACAGACAGACAGACAGACAGACAGACAGAAATTGTTGATAGCCACTAAAAGTAGTGTAACAAAATGAATAATAAAATTTTATATTGCACTCGTATAGCAAAGAGAGAGAGAGAGAAGCTTAAAAAAGGTATTAAATGTGACAGTTTTTGCTGGCACTTCTCCCCCACTTGACGTTTGAAATGTTTTTCAAAAGATATTCATTTATATATACATACATGCGAGTATGTATATAAAACATGTAAATGTAAAGAGTTTTATGCAACTATGTTTGCTAAGTATTAACAGTATGCAACAAAAGTATGTCATCCTATTAAAAAAAGTTGTTACCTAAAAGAATTTTTTACGTTTTCGTAGGTTTTTAGATTTTTTTTTTCTTATTAATTTTAAAACAAGTTTTTGTATACAGGATACATTTTATGAAAATGCTGTGGCTCCTTTTGTAAAATTTATGATTATTTGCTTTGTTACTTTGTTGTTTCTAAACAAATATGTACAGTGGCTCAAACGTATAATTGGACACTAGGTATGATATTATTCAAATGCAGATTTTTACACTTTAATGAAAATAATTAAAAAAAACTTTGATACAGAGTTGAATATAATTAAAAAACCTTTATAACAATGTATAATACTTAGCATATTTTATTCAATATTATTTTAAACATCAAAAAAGAAAACAAAACTCAAAAATTTCATGTCAAACGCATAATTGGACAGTCATATATAAGATACAGTTTTAGTACTTGGAAGCAAAACCTTTTGCTTTTATTACTGCTTCCAAACGTCGGGGCATCGACTGCACGAGATTTGCGCAAAATTCTGAAGTTATGTTGTTCCACTCACGTGTTATTCCCTGCTTCAGCTGATCCACTGTGTTGAAAGTGGATTTATAAAGCTTACGGGCAAGTTCTTCCCAAACATGCTCAATAATATTGAGATCTGGGGACTGTGCCGGTGTTTGTAGTAATTTTGGACAATTATGGATGAGACACGTCTCCGCAACGTGTGAAGTGTGCTTCGGGTCGTTGTCCTAATAAAAGCAAATGTGTCCAATATGTTTAATTTATCGGCACTTTGCTTCACATTTTGTTTCAAAATGTCCAAATATTGGAATCTATTAATTTTACCCTCTATAAAATGAATGTTCCCTACTCCTGCACTGGAAACACATCCCCACACCATCACCGACCCTCCCCCATGCTTGACTGTAGCCCGAGTGTTATAGGGCAAAAACTCAGTATTTGGCTTACGCCAAACGTATTGTTTTCCATCTGATCCATGCAGATTGAATTTACTCTCATCAGTAAAGAGCACCTATAAAATAAGTCACAAGGTTAAAAATAATCAAATGAAACAAGTTTATGCAATATTACCGTGTTCCAAAACTCAGAATCTTTTAACAAGTATTCCTTACAAAATTTCACCCGTGCAATTTTATTTTTTTTACTGATATATGGTTTTTTTCGGGCTATTCTTCCATGTAAATCATTCTTCCTTAACACGTTTCGAATGGTCTCGGCACAAACATCTTTTTTCAACTCCGTTTTAACCATATTCTTCAATTCATTCGCCGTCGTGAATGGTTTTGTTTTCACTTCCCTCAAAATCCGCCTCTCATCATTATCATTTAATTTCTTTCCTTGGCCAATACGACTTTTATTTTCCACTTGAAATTTTTGTCGATACCTTTGAATAACAGCATGAACTGTAGACGGGCATCGATCAACAATTTCACCGATTTGACGCACTGATTTACCCTCTCCATGTAATCTTATAATTAAATGCCGAGTTTCCGAAGTTGTTTGTTTTTTTCTTTGATTCATTGCAACTTTGATCTGCACTTTTAACACTGCACTTGCATAATGATTCATCATTTGTATTAGCATAAACATGAACTCACTCATCAGAAAAAATAACGGTCCAAAGAACCGTTTTACAACAATAACTTGTTATATACACTACATGTCCAATTATGCGTTTGACATGAAATTTGTTGGTTTTGTTTTCTTTCTTAACATTAAAAATTATTTTGAATAAAATATGCTAAATATTATACATTGTTTTAAAGATTTTTGAATAATGTTCAACTCTGCATCAAAGTTTTTCAAAATTATTTTTATTGAAGTGCGAAAATCCGCATTTGAATAATTTCATACCTAGTGTCCAATTATACGTTTGAGCCACTGTATGCTGCTGTTTTAAGACCAAACTTAAGTGTTTCTTCAGTTTATGTTTAAATGAATTTTTAATCTGGCTTCCGGTTCTCTTTGCAATTTTGTTACAAAGTATAAAAGTTTAAAAAGTAACAATACATTTGCAATGCAAGTTTCTTAAGCTTAAGCTACAAAAAAATTAGCATAAATTTAACATTTAACAACTAAACTTCAAGGACTTTATTAAAATAATATTTAAGGAAATAAAATAAAAGTAATATTTTTGATTCGGTGTATATTCGAGTACAAAAAAAAAACAAACAAGAATTAATATTTTGTAATAAATATTGAGACGTAATCTCTCTTTATTTTCTTAAACTTTACCTCGTAAAACGATTTACAATTGCACGTAGTGCTTCGTTGACTTTAAAAAAAACTTTTTCAAGTTTTGGGTTGTCAATATTTTTTGAGTGAACTACTTTACGTACATTTACGCACCAATACTTTTTTTTTATTATTCACTTACCTTTATTTGTAATTTAATATCTGCAGAAATAAAAAATTTTCCAATTGCTGTCTTTCAGTTTCTAATAAGATTAGGTGGGAAAATCGAACAACTGCACATAAAAATTTATGTCTTTGAAAAGTAATTTGAAGCAAGAGTAAAATTAAAACAAAAACAAAATAAATAATAAATAAAAATATGTACTTTTTACTTATTTTTATATAAACATACAAAGTAAAAGTTTTAGTGATCGGTAACAAAAACTTTACAGACGAAACCACATCAAATCAGTGACAGTATTTCTGACAAATGGAGACAATGACGTTTTTGTGTTGAAAACAAAATTTTCAGGGAGATTAAATTTCGTTCGAATGCTTTGAAATTATTTGAAATTATTTGCTGTGAAAAGCAATAAATAACATACAGAAATAATTTTTGTTAAAGAAATATTTGCCTCTTAAATTGTTTTCTTTAATAAAAGAAAAAACAATAATTTGCTAAAAGAAGTATTATTTATTCAAATAATTTTTACTAAAATTTTTAGTTTTTTTTAAATTTACTTATTTTTCCCAAAAAAAAAATGTTTTCATAAAGCTTTTTTTTAAAGCAACTTTTCTGAAAACTGCCTTTTCAAAAGGAATTTATTTTTTATTTTTTTTAGGGCCATTATTATGACTTCACGATAAACTTCCGAATAGTTAATCATAAGTTCAGCAAAAGCGAACTATAAAGTGACCTTTAAAATTTTCCATTATTACAACTGTCCGATAAAATAAATAATACAATTTTAGTTTGGTGGCAACATTTCTGTGGATCTTGTGGATATTGATTGTTAAAAGTACTTAGTGGCAACTTGATTTTGTTTATTTGCCAAATTACAAACAAAATTAAACCATTTTTGTCAATGCTTTAATATTTTGTATTAATATATGTTTGTATTATATTATTTTTGTTTTGCGTCATATTTTGTTCAAATAAAATTTGAGTGTAATATAGAAAGTAGAAAGTGTGGCAACGTATAAAAACGTGGCAACTTCCAATGACTAAGCTTCACGATAAAAGTTACAGGTTAAGTGAACTTGCCTTTAACTTATCGCTCACTTTTGGTTCAAGTGAAGTAGTAATAATGAAAAAATGTTTATCTATCCAATAAAATCCTACCTTTAACTAACGACAAGTTATAATAATGGCCCTTATTATTTTAAAGTGACCTTTAAAGGGTAATTTTTTTTAACTAACTTTTTGAAAGATTCTGTTTAAAAATCCGGCTGTTTTAAAAGCCAGCTGTTTCTAAGAGCCAATTTCACCAGCTTATTTAAATATCAATTCATATTTAAAAGTAATTTTTCCATACAAAATTTAATGAAAAACGACATTTAAATATGAATTGATATTTAAATAGAGTTGGTGAAATTGGCCCTAAGCCACGTTTTTAAAAATTATTTTTCACTAAGTACTTTTTTAAAAGGTACTTTTTAAGTACTTTTTTAATTGATACTTTTTAAGTTTGTTTTTTAAAGTACTTTCTTAAAATGAAAGCTGTTGCTTCTTTATTATTCAGAAAGCCCTTTTTGAATTATTGTTTTAAAATGCAATTTTCTAAACGTATGTTTTGTTATATGTTTACTTGGTATCTTTTTTTTTTTTTTTTTGTATAAATTTTTTAAAGTGTCAAATGTCAAATGTATTTTTATTTTTTTGCTTAAAAGCTCTCCTACTGTTTCAATTGTAAAAGTTGTATTAATTTTAATGACATAATTTATCATTATATATATTTTTTTCTTATACCACGTTCATACTTACGTGTTTAAGGCCTCATTTGTGTTTAAAAGCTTAAATACGACGTTTTTGAGATGTTTTACCATACATTGACTTGTTTTGTTAAACATCTCAAATGAAGTGTTTAAAATTTAAACACTTCCTTAAACACGCAAATGGAGTATGTTCAGTCCGTTTTTTGATAACTCTGGCAACTTTGTGTTGTTATTAAATGGCGGCACTTGAAAAATTATTTGTTAAACAAGCAATTAGTTAAAAAAATACTCTATTATTTACAAAAACATTCGTTGTTTGACAATAATAAAGTCATAAAAAAGCACAATTGTTCGTAATTTTTTTACAAATACAATAATTTACTGACAAAACGTCATCCTTAAACATCTCAAATGTAATGTGAACGGTTGTGTTTAGGTTTTTAAAACACTTGCCTTAAACACACGTTTAAGACCATAAGTGTGAACATAGTATTAGTTTGTAATTATTTTTTTTTTCATTCGTTCGTACAATGTTTGTCATAAAAAAATTATTATTTTTACTCTTTATAACAACACTTGTTTAAACATTTAAAATTAAATTAAATTCATTATTAATATTGAACGAAAAAATACGTGTCAAATATTGAAGCATTTCGTTGTTATTCTGTATTTATAAATTTTCAATTGTTTTGTAAGTCGCCATATAATTAATGGTTTATGATATAAGTGGGGACAGTGGGCTGAAAACAGAATTAAACACAATTTTTATATATATGCAATGGTAATACAATTATCAAAACATAATTATATTTTGATATAAAGGAGGAAGAAAATCAAAATTTAAATTTTTTTTAATATAATTTTTTTTAGAACAAAATTTTCCAGAAATAATTTTTTAATCGGGCTTAAGTTCATTATTTTCAATTCTTATTCAGTAAAATATTTGAAGAAAATGTATGTGATTTGCTAAAGAAGAGAAAAAATAAGTAAACTAGAGCTTTTTAGCTGCAGAGAGCCGACGAAAATCAGTACAATATACTAGGGATGAGCAATCATGTGATTTTCTAATAATGTTGCTCCTTGTGAACATGATTTCTAAATCGCTGTTCTTTTAAACTGTGCCTGTAATCACAGCTTAGCATTATTTTGTTTGTAGCAGTTCTCTTATTTTGAGAAAAACTAATAAGAAGAGTAGCAATGAAATTGAACAGTGACTGTGATTTTCAAAGATTTCAGCACTTCTGCTTTAAAAGCGTGTATTAGTGTTACTGTCTTATTCATAAAAAATATTTCTGTTTAATAAGAGGTTTATGAAACCAATTTTCTATGGAAATTTGATTAATAAGCCTGTTATAAAACCAAAATATTTTTTATGTATTAGGACTTAGTATTTTGAAATACTAATAAGAAGAGCGACAAGAACAAACAATTATCAATCAACCACAATAGAATATTGAGAATTGTCGCATAAGAGGCAGAAAGACAATAAAATTGCAAAGACAAAAATGTAAGCTATACATATATAGTTGCTAGAAAAGACTATTTGACACGATTTGACGAGTTTTTCTCTACAAAAGCTGAAGGTATAAACAAAATTCATGTGGTAGCTTTATTTGCTGTAAAGAAAGAGTACGAGAACATTCACTGTTTGTGTGAAAGAACTATATTTTCAAAACCTGTTACTTGATAAATTCAGTCACAGTTGTGATTAGTGAAAAAGTAACAGGTTTCGAAATATCGCTCATCTCTACAATGCAACGATAGTGGGATATTGACTTTATATTAATCGTAGAGCGAAGCGTTTGAAATATGTGTGAAGTTTATCTAACGAGTCTTTTATAAAGCATGTAAATAATCGTATGAGATTTGTGTAGGTACTATCGTCCTTAAATGCTCAGCTGTATAATTATTATATGATTCATAATGAGAATCGCAAAATGCTCATTCGATGATTGTTTGAATTAAAATTTTTTAAACTTAGAAAAAACATGGCAACCACCAGCAATTTTTAGTCTTAATTTTTGATTTAATTTTTTTTAATTTTTTAACAAAAACTATAATTATCGTCCATTAAACATTTCAAGATTAAAAGGCGAGTTAATCCGAAAAAGCTTGAGGAGAGAAAAAAGTGTTGTTTTTGTAGTTTTCAAACAATCTGTTGAAGATTTTTTTTAGAAATCGTATGTTAAACATTGCAAGATTTAAAGACGAGTATGTCCGAAAATGTGTAAAAAAAAGTAAAAATGATTTTTGCTAGTTTTCGTTGATCTTTTATTATTATGGCATACGGTGGATGGGTAGTTACAGATATCACGTATCTTTACTTAAATATAGAAATCGAGTTTTTTGAATTTTTCGATACATTAGATGTTTTACTATCGAAATATACAAAAAACTCGATTTTAAAAAATCAAGAGTTAGGGCCTTAAGGTAACGATGGGTACATATCGTGCCATAACTTAAAAAAACTTAAGCGACATAATTTTAAAACCAAATCATAATTTTTTTTACCAAAAACCCGATTATTAGCGATAGTGAATAATAAATTTTCGTGAAAAAAGAGGTCCAAAAAATGTGTCGATTAAGCTCTTTTGGCGGTTATGGCTCGATATGAAAGTATGTATGTATACGAGTATGTGTGTATGCACAATCTTAATATAAATTTTAGCTTTTCTTTGTTTCGTTTGATAGCAGCTTAATTTATTACGTTAAGATAATAGAAAGGTTTTAAAAGATTTACCACGTACACTGCCCACTACAATTGAAAATAAAAAGTCTGAGATTTAAAATTTGCCACCCTCTTGGTCTTATCATTTCTTTAAACTAAAGCTTTTTGTGCGTCAGTTCTGCAAATCTTTTGCGTGTTTAAAATCATTTTGCTTAACCATTTAATTTATTTATTTATTTTTTAATCTTTTTTATTTATTTGCCAGTCAAAAATGATTTTTGCGCTGAAATACATATAAATAAAGATTTTTTCTTTCCTGTATTTTTTTTTTGTCAGTTTTATTGTTGTTTTTCGTTAACTGTACAAGGCCATATTTTCATAAACAGCGGCGAGTTGTTAATTTTATCTTAAGGTGCGTTTTAATTACGAGTATAATTTTTATTTAATTTTATTTCGTTATCTGCCACCTCCTGTAACGTATTTTAAATGCTTGCAAACATCATTAGTCAGCTGTTGTGGGTATAATGGTTTCATTGTTTAGAAAATTTAATATTTATTGATGTCTTTAAATCTCTAAGAGCCTATTTCACCAAGTTATTTAAATAGCAATGCATATTTACAAGTAATTTTTCCATACAAAAATTAATGAAAATCGTTATTTAAATATCAATTAATATTTAAATAGAGTTGGTGAAATTGGCCCTTAGAATCTCTTTCGAAAGTAAATTTAAATAAAATTTTTACTTCATTATAAGCTGGGACTTTGTTATTAAAAGATTCATATGCGTAAGCGGCTAACCTTTCAACTACAACAATGACACTTCAGATGACAGATATTTAACAGCTGACAGCCTTGCCAGATTGGCAGAATTGAAACCACTAAATCGATAACCCTGCAAATTTACTTAAAATTGTAAAAAGTCGTAACAAGTCGTTGTTGATAACATTTTGTCACTTCTTTTACTTTAAGTAAATAAAACAATTAAAGTATTTTTATTTGCTGTGATAAAATGTTAATTGCAGTACAATATAAATACAATATAATAACCCTGACATATAAAGATACGATTAAGTACAATGCTAAAACTGGAACAAAATCAAACTACTTTGTATTTCTTTAAAGAAATGAAGTAGCAAACTTGACTTAAATAAATAAAGTCTCAGGGTTAAAACACAAAAACACTCGTAATGCAAAGATGCACTTGAAATTAAAATATAAATGCAACAAACTGATAATTATTGCATTTCTAATGGTCTTTAAAGTATATTTTATAAATTTATATACAGGCATACGTACATATGTATATAATTTTATAATTTAAAGAAATATACATAAGCCTTTTTTATTAAAATGTGAAAAAGTCATGCGATAAATATTTCATAAAACATTTTGTTTTCATTGCTTATCAAATTTTAGAAACTTATTAAAGATAAAACAAATATGCTGTACTTGACAAAATTTACAAATAAACAAAAATTTCATTTCTCTGCAGTAATTATTTTTCCTTGTACTCACTCTTGTATGATTCGTTTCATTAACTATGTGATTTATCAAATTTTTTATTGTAATATGATAAGCTTCAAATACTTCAGCCTTTTCACATCAATAAAATTTACTTACTTCTAATCTAGATTTTTCCATATCAGATATATTGGAAGCTACAAGTTCTTTTCTAATTAAATTGCTACAATAGTTTTTTTTTATAAAAATTTGTAATAGCAAACTCACTGTAAAGAAAAATATTGGGCCTAATTATCAGTGTCGTATTACTTGTTCGACTATGACTATTTTGTTGTACTAGATC
The DNA here is from genome assembly GCA_936439885.1 of Nowickia ferox. Lineage (NCBI taxonomy): Eukaryota > Metazoa > Arthropoda > Insecta > Diptera > Tachinidae > Nowickia > Nowickia ferox. Next base: position 16,615,709 of record OW387027.1, read on the forward strand.
TAGAAGAAAATATTGTAATGTTCTCTAGTCTAGTACAAAGTACTCGTAGTCGAGTCTAAATACGACCCCCACAATTAATCCCCCTATTTGAAAAACTTTCTAAAGCAAAATTTTCTAAAGAATAAAGAGAAATATTATCTGTTTATTTTTCAAAATTTGTAGCAACAAAAAACTATTAAAAAAAATTTTTTTAAGAAAATCATCGAAAGCAAATATAAAAAATTATCAAAAGCAAAATTTTCCTGGAGACAAGTTACCGATAATAAAATTTCCCAATGAACATTTTTTGGTAATCAGATTTTTTATTGAAAAATTATCAAAAAGAAAGAAAAATTTCGAGCATTATTTTCAATTTTATCGTAAATGACAAAAATGAAATTTTTTTATGAGCAGGTTTTTTTTTTTAAATATTCAAATGTGACCTGCTCCACGAAAAGGGACCTCTGCGCCGAAAAAATGTTTTTTTGCGCAAAACACGGAAAAACGAAGCGCTTTTTTTAAACGCGTTTTTCTCAAAAACTTCTTTTCGGCGCAGAGGTCCCTTTTCGTGGAGAAGGTCACAAATATGTTTTTGTACGTAAATTGTCGCTTACGATAAAGTTTTACAGCCCGTATCTTAGAAGCTATCAACAATTTTGCTATTTTGATAATTCTAAACTATGGTGAGGCCCCATACAATTTTAATTTCAATAAAAAACATGTCGCGTGCGATAAAATCGAAAAAAGGCTAGATTTTATGCAGAAAATTTATCGATAGCAAACATTTTCTGTGGAAAGTCCTTCTTAAGGAAATATTTCCTATAATTTCTTTTTTGAAATATTTAAATATTTTTTATAAAAAAAAATGTATCGCTGGCAAAAATATTTCATGAAAATTTTTCGCACAACAAAAAATCCCTATAGAAAAATTTTTCAATGGTAAAAAATTTTAACAGAAGAATTTTTTTATAAAATGTATTGTATATACAAAATTTTCACAGGCAAATATTTTGTATGGATAATTTATAGAGTAAACATTTTTAGTAAACAATTTTTCAAAATGAAAAATTTCATATAGAAAATCTTAGTTTTCGAAATAAAATTTTTTTAAATTGCTAAAAATTTTTATAAAATTTTCGCAAGCAAATATTTTGTATGGAAAATTTGTCGATAGCAAATATAATAAATAGAAAACTTATCGAGCTTCTTTTCTTAATTATTTTTGAGAGGGAAAAAATTTCTATAGGAAATAGCAAAAAAAAAATTCTATAGAAAATAGCAAAAAAAAATTTCATAAAAAAAATTTCGTATAAAACATATCTTGTATTCAAAAATTTCCTATAAAAAATCTTTCAATAGTTATAGCTTTCGAGCGAAAATATTTTGAATAGCAAAAAGTTATTATACAAATTTTGGAAAAAAAATTTTTTTGATATAGACAATTTATTGATAGCAATACCTTCAATAGAAAGTTTCTCCGCAACAAAAAATTTTTATAAGATAAATGTTGTATGTACTCGTATGTATTTAAAATATTCGAATAGCAGATATTTTGTCTAAAAAATTTATCGATAGCAAATAGCGCAAAGTGAAAATTTATCAATAGCAAACAAGTTTTGTGGACGACTATTAAAAACCAAATATTTCCAACTCAAATCTTTCAATAGCAATAGCTTTCTAGAGACAATTCTTTAATAGCAAAATATTTCTATAAGAAATAATTTGTATAAATATTTTTTGCACAAATATTCTCAATAAATAAATTACTGATAGCAAAGATTTTTTATAAAAAAAAAAATATTTTATGTAAAAAATTTTCGCTTGACAAACATTTTTATAGAAAATTTATCGATAGCAAATATACTAAATCTAAAATTTATAGAGAAAATATCTTTTGTGCACAATTTTTTTAAAATCAAACGTTTCCTATAGAAGATCTTTCAACATCAAAAAATTTTCAGTGGTAAACAAATGTTTATTAAAAAAAAAAAATTTTAACAAAATTTTAATTTGTAGAAAATATTTTTGTTTGGAAAATTTGTCAATAGCAAATATCCTCGAAATTAAATTTTTCGATAGCACAAATTTTTTTATGAAAAATATTTTCTATAAGAAATTCGCATAGCAAATGTTCTCTATGGACATCTATAGCAAATATCCCTTATGGAAAATGTATCTACAGCAAACATATTTTGTTGAAAATTTTTCAATAGCATATAAAAAATCTTTGAATAGCAATAGCTTTTCAGAAAAAATTTTTCAATAGGGAATAGTTTTAGTATGTAAAATGTATCTGTAGAAAACATTAATAGCACATTTATTCTGTGGAAAGTTTTTTTTTATTGAGGGTGGCTTTGGCTGAAGTAGTTCGCTCGTTGACTACAGAACCGAAGGTCCTGGGTTCGAACCCGGTACCCAATAGTCATTAAATAACAACACGACGTATTTTTCCGATGTGCATTAGTGCCGCTTTGTATCAGTTGTTGTAGGAAATTTGAAGTGATGAAGGTCACTGGTCACTTAACTATGTATACCGACTTCAGCAGTTGCTAATCCTAATGTGACATCACAACGCCCTCCTTCGTTGTGTAGCAAAATAATCGGCGAAGTAAAATAACCAATAAAATGGCTACTAAACACAGCTTCAAAAAATTCAATACGCCTCATTTAACACCAGAGGCGCTGCAACACTGCATTATTAAAAACGTGCAAAAGAGCAGAGTTGTAAAAGAATGAAGCTTTCCTCTATCTTTTCTTTCACCACCTGTCTTCTCTATCATTATCGCTTTCCTAAAGAAGGTAACACCTAGTAATAGTAGTAGGCATTCATTGCCTGAGTGTCACTTCTCTTTTAAAAAAACAAAAAACCAAAAATTTTCTATAGAAAATATTTCAATAGCAATAGATTTTAGGTAAATTTGGTAGCAAAAAGATTTTATAAAAAAATATTTGGTATACAAAATTTAAGCAACAGAAAATTTCCTCAATAAAAAATTTAGGGATAGCAAAAATTTTTATTGTCGATAGGAGCATTTTCTTCAGGCAATTTTCCAGCAGCAACAGTTTTCGATAGATAACCTTTAATCAGGAATAATTTCTCAATCAGGCTTATGTTCAGTATTTTTCAATTCTTATTGAATGATGTGATTCTCTAAAAAAGTCTAGTTTAATTTTTCTTCTCTTCGAAATTAGGCGCGATATACTGCAGAATTAAATCTTAGCAAAACTTGTCGGTAGCAAACTTGTTTTGCTTAAAATATATCAAAAGCAAACAATTTTTGAAAAGGATTTTTAAAATGAAAATTTTGAGAAGCAGCAGAAATATGATTTAAAGACAAAGATTCAAAAACATTTGTTATCGATAACAAAACACAAATATATGTTATCGATAAATTTAGTATATAAAATTTTTGCTATTGATATATTAATAGCCAAAAATTTTATATACCAAATTTATCGATAACATATATTTGTGTTTTGTTATCGATAAACAAATTGTTTTATATTTTTGTGAAATTTACTCAAATACCAGATTTTTATATCTAAAATTTGCTGATATCACAGTATGTACATAAAAAATTATATTGATAATAAAAATCTGTCTTCAAACTTTTAAAATAAATTGTTTAAGTGGAGTTTTTTTTTTGTAGATATTTTATTGTTAAATGTATAATAAAGTCATTTATTATCTGACAGTATCTGCCAGACAGAAGACAGTCAGTCACTCATGTAAATGACACAGATTTCATTTTCACCCTCTTTTTTTATTCTGCTTACTTTTGAAAATAGCAGCAGCATAAAAACCACAACAATCTGTGGCAGCTTATAAACATTCAACATAATCGCCACCAGCTCTCTATTACATCCACTTAACAATTGTTATTTATGAATTGAGATTTAAATAAAATTACATATAAATATAGTGAATTATATAATTTAAGGCTATTTTTTCAAAATTATTTAATTTTTCTGCCATTGACAGGGCATTTGGCGTTGCACTGTTTGCAGGAATTAGTCTTGAAATCAAATTTTTTTTTCTCTTGGGATGCTAAATAAAAGCAATTGATGTTAGAGGTCAATGTGATTTTATGATTTTTTTAAACTGAAGTCTTTTGTTGAAAATGTTTATAGTTTTTATTTCAGCTAAACCATTTATGCTCCAAAAAAAGAATGAACAATTTTTAAATTAATGTGAGAACAAAATTATCATGTATTTATGTTGCTTTGATTTAATGCATGTCAGCATTATTTTTATTATTTGTTTTAAGTTTATAGTTTATGATTATAGATAAATTGAATGAAATTTTCTAAAGTGTCACCTGGTAGCTTGTCATTTTAAGTTTTTGGGAAAAATATTTGATGATATAGCTGTTGATAGCAACAGTTAGAGAAATATTGATTCGTAAGATTTATCGATAACAGAAATTTTCCACATAAGATTTATCGATAACAAAAACTTTCACTTTGCAGATAAGTCGATAGCAAAAATGTGTCAATAGCAAAAAATTGTAGTAGGAAATGTATCGACTACAAAAATGTAGCAAAAATTTTTGTATAAAAAAATAATCGATACCAAATTTTTTTTTATAGAAAATTTATCGATAGCAAAAAGTTTCTATGAAAAATATATAAATAGAAAAAATATTTGATACCAATAATTTAACAAAGTTTATCTATAGAAAATTTATTGAAAGCAACGATTTTATTTAGAATAGTTGTTATCATAGCATTAATTTTCTGTTTAAACTTTTTCGGTAGAAACACATTTTCTTTAAAGATGTATCAATGTATATATATAGGTTTTTACTCTCAAATTAACACTTTTTCCATTCAAATTAAATTTTTTACAAATCAAACTCAATTTTTTTCAAAGCAACTTCAATTTTATTCAGAACAAATTAAATTATTTTCAACACATATTAATTTTTTTTCATTTCAAATTAATTTTTTTTCTTTTAGAATTAAATTTTTTTTTTCAAATTCAATTTTTTCCACTTCAAATTAATTTTTCCACGAATTCAATGCAGAAAGATTTAAAAACTTGTTTTTTTTCTTTTATTCGTGATTCCTTTTCTATTATTGTGTTATTTATAATACTGGAAAATATTTTCCAGTACAATAATGGAAACGCCGGTTAACCCTTTCACGCACAAAACTGGTACGCAAACATTTTTGAGAATGTAAGTGAAATTTGTGAAGTATTATGAGCTATTTTAAACAGTCTATAATTACCATTCCAGCGAAATCAATCCAAAATCTCATTTGAAAACTGCTCTAATATACTACAAGGTGCTTTTTTATTATAAAAAACAACGGTTGAAACTGCCAAGAATAAAATCTAATTCCTCGTTTCATTTTCAGTGATTAGTGTTAAAAAACTTCAAACAACTTAAAGTTTAGTTTACAATGAGTCGGTTAATGGCTACTGAGTCAATTAGTTGGCAGATAAAGTGAAATTAAAGTTCTTACAATTTTAAAGAAGTTCTCATTTTGTAACTTATATTAATACTAAATAAATAAAAAAATGTCATCTAGCGAAGAAAGTAGTCGCGCTGCTAGTTCTGGTGTATCGAATGTACGAAATTATCATCGGCTTCAGTTTCTAACAGATAGTTCTTCCGAGGAAAATATATGTGAAATATCATCGCCTGATCGTCATCGCAGAAGACGTGGAAAATATAACCATATTAGCGTAGATAAAAAAAAATATTTTGATCAAGTTTTATAACGAAGGAAAAACCATTGCTGAATCAGCCGAAATAGCTGGTATAAACAAAAACAGCTACATCCATTATAGCAAATAATTGAAGCTTATTTTAAATTTAATTTTGTATAAATCAAATTTTTTTTTAAAGTATTTTGCGTTTAATTAAAAAAAATTAATTTGAAGTTAAAATAATTTAATGTAAAATGAAAAAAAAAAATTATTTTGAAATGAAAAATATTCAATACGATTTGTAAAAAGTTTAATTTGTGTTGAAAATAATTTAATTTGTTTTGAATAAAATTGAAATCACTTTGAAAAAAATTGAGTTTGATTTGAAAAAGTTTGAATTTGAATCGAAAAAGCGTTAATTTGAGAATAAAAACCTATATACAAAATTTATAGATAGAAAAAATGTACTATTCTTAAGTTTATCAATAGCAACAATTTTCTTTACAATAATTAATGATAGCAACAATTTTATATCAGACAAAAATTGTTGCTATCGATGCTTTTTTGTCGACAATAGAAATTTTATTTGAAATAGCATGCGATTTTCGAACAATTTTCTATATAAAATTTTTCTATAGAAAATTTCCGAACAATTTTCTATATAAAATTTTCGAATAATTTTCTATATAAAATTTCTGAACAATTTTCCATATAAAATTTTCGAACAATTTTCTATATAAAATTTCGAAAAATTATCTGTATAAAATTTTCGAACAATTATTTTTAAACTTTCCGAAAAATTTTCTATATAAAATTTTTAAACAATTTTCTATATAAAATTTTTGAACAATTTTCTATATAAAATTTTCGAACAATTTTTTATATAAAATTTCTGAACAATTTTCTATATAAAATTTTCAAACAATTTTCTGTATAAAATTTTCGAACAATTATTTTTAAACTTTTCGAAATTTTTTTTATATAAAATTCTCGAACAATTTTTTTATATAAAATTTCGAACAATTTTCTGTATAAAATTTTCGAAAAAATTTTTTTTAACTTTTCGAAAAATTTTTTATATAAAATTTTTGAAAAATTTTTTATATAAAATTTTTAAACAATTTTCTATATAAAATTTTCGAAAGATTTTCTATATAAAATTTTCGAAAGATTTTCTATATAAAATTTTCGAACAATTTTCTATATAAAATTTTCGAAAAATTTTTTTAAACTTTTCGAAAAATTCGTAAAAATTTTCTATATAAAATTTTCGAACAATTTTTTTTAAACTTTTCGAAAAATTTTCTATATAAAATTCTCGAACAATTTTCTATATAAAACTTTCGAACAATTTTTTTAAACTTTTCGAAAAATTCGTTATATAAAAATCTCGAACAATTTTCCATATAAAATTTTGAAATAATTTTTTTAAACTTTTCGAACAATTTTCTTTAAAAAAATTTCGAACAATTTTCTATATAAAACTTTCGAGCAATTTTTTATATAAAAATTTTTAATTTTTCTAAAAAAAATTTATATAAAATTTTCAAACAATTTTTTATATAAAATTTTCAAACAATTTTCCAAAGAAAATTTTTGGAATGTAGAATTTGTCATTTACGATAATATTTAAAGAAATCCGGGTGTAATAAAGTTTTTTTGTTGTTGTTGGTTAACCACATCTAGATGCATTTCGTTGCTGTTTAAGCAACTCATCAGCAGACTTTAACCACATGCCAGAAAAAAACCCAAAGGCTAATAAACAAACTTTCAATAAATTAATGAGAATTATATAACTACAGCCGTAGATGCTGAAGCATTAAAGAAATGCATTTAGACGTGCTTAATCAACAACCAAAAAAAAACTTTTTTTATAATTTGTATCTCCTTTAAAACGCTTTAAATAAAAAGAAGGAATTACGATACGTAATTAAAGAAATTTTTAGTGAGAACAATCTGTTTTTGCAAATCTTATCGTTTGCAAAAAAAATTTCATAAAAAATATGTCGATAAATTTGTGTGTTTAATATTAGAGGATTACATATTCCATAAATTACAACACTTTCTTGTTTATTTAATAATGAAAAACTAAACTTCTGGCCATTAAGTTAAACTAATTAATTTTATAGAAAAAACTGTTTTTTTCAATTTTAAAGCTAATTATTATTATTTTATTAAAAAAAACTGAGCTCATTAAAAGGGAATTTTTAATTGTATTAAGCCTTTTACAAGTAATTTTTTTTCGTTTCAAATAAAAAAATAATTTTACTATTGAATCAAATAAAAGTGTTTCTCCTCTTTTATTAAATTAAAGCCAATTACATTATTGAAATGGTAGAATGGTGAAAGTGCTATACACATTTGTAAAATAAATTATGTGTTTTTTCTTCTTAAATATAATAAAGTTAAACACACAAATGTTGCTAATTAAATATGCTGCTTTTTTTATACATGTTTGTGCATATTGATAATTATTAAAATGCAATTTATGAGTTAAATTTTTTAATAAAGTTAATTAAGGCAGCAAAATCCAAGTTATCACAAAAGTATACATTAAATTAATCGATATGTAATTAATATTAATCATACGCTCTAGCTTACAAATAAATTAGTTATTAATATTTATGTAATTAATTGAAAGCTTCAGTAAGATTAGGAAGGTGTCTTTCAGGCGTAACAGCAGTTCTTTGTAATATAATTATTTCAACGGAAATTGTATTATTCAATGGAAGAAACGCTGCTGCTGTCTTTTAAGGGATAAAAGGAGATTATAGAATTTAATTTTCCAAAGCCATATTATAATTTTTTCACAAATCAAAAATATTTAGGGCAAATTTCAATATCAATTCATATTTAAAAGTAATTTCTCATATATACATATATATATATATATATATATATATTTTTTCAATGAAAAACGACTTTTAAATAAGAATTGATATTTAAATAGAATTGGTGAAATTGGCCCTCAGAATGTTGTGCAAAAATTCTATTATTTATTATTTAAAACAAAAGCAAATTCTCTCTGTTAATGAAAGCTAAATCCATCTTTTGTACTGCCCTAAACTTTGGAGTCACTTGTAACACTTTTTATACATTTTTATTTCTAATGCCAACACACATATGACACTGTCAGTGCAAATGACACATTGAACTAAATGCATCTACTACAAACATAAACTAAAGTGCATAAAAAATATGAAAAAAAAAATAAAAATAAAATAATATAAAACAAACACTTTACATATCGTGGACTGAGTCTAAACTACATACAGTACAATATTGTGTTGGACTTTCTGCTTTGACACCGTCCAGAGCAAGAGAAAAAACCCCCCAACACTTGAAAACATTTTCACATGGCATATGAAAAAAGAAAAATAATATAATTAAATTGCTTAAGCATTAAACAAAAAAACAATTTTCTATGCTATTTATTTCCAGTAAAGTGGGTCAGTTATCATGTGTAAAGTTGAACATATTTAATTTTATTTTTTATTTTTTTGCTAAGAAAATACAATTTTAATATATAATTACAACTTTGAACCGCTGAATTCAATGTACGTACATAGAGACACATGTTTTTCCTTTAGTTAAAAATAAATTTAAATTAAAAGTCAACACTTGAAATTTTTATAAATTTGTTAATTAAACTGTGTGGCGAAAACAAGCAAAATGTTTTTAAAGCAGTTGTTTATAATTATTGTAAGCTAATTATACCGCATAAATTGTTATTAGTTCTTGTTTTAATTATCTAATTTTTTTTTTCAATTGATTGTTACAATCATTTTCTTTATATGAAAAATTATACAATTAAAAATAAAAATTGGGGGGAACTCAAAAAATTTACCTCAGTGCATTTGCAACACTCAGGTTGTATAGTTTTTTTTTATTTCAAAATTTAGGCAACTTCTTTTTCACCAATATTTGTATCTTGTTTCGAATTTTCCTCAAAATAACGTTTATTTTTTTTTTGTGTCTGCTTAAAATGTACACAATATGTTTGTTTGTATTCGGTCAATATTTATTTATGATCGAGAGCATGTTGTGCCACATTTAGTGCAGAAAATTCAATTTCAATTCATTGTTGTTGTTGAGTTTTGCCTTTTTGAGCGATTTTATAGGTTTTTATGTCATTCATTCATTCATTAATTTAAATGTACAATACCAAACGGAACCACAATGGATCCGTAAAGCAATTGAAGCAACATGATGGTTATTTTTTTTTTGCGTATCGAGAAGAAAAAGTAAACTTTTTATTATTTATTTTAGTTTGTTGTTTTCATTTATATAAATGAAATTATGCAATGTCTAGCAATAAAAGAAATTGAAGCATTTAATCCAAATATATATTAAGAAAAATTCCATTAAAGGGTAATCTTCGAAGACGGGCTAAATTTTTTCCGGAAACTCTATAACCTATTGTCGGCAGTTGTTCATTGAAAAACATCGCATGCAAATTTGTGTAACCAATTCATCTACTTTTGCTAGTTAATATCAGTAATTGTCTACAGGGTTGGCAAAATTGGTACAATTGTACTTTTTTTGGTACCTTTTCAAACTCTAAAAGTGCAATAGTACACCAAAGGTTAATTTAGTACATTTAAGAAAGAAAATTTTAGAATGGATTTAGCTTATAAACAGCGTTGTGAAGTTAAAACGCAACGAACAAATCAAAAACTGTGTGCTCGTCCATTTCCAAATTAAGGGCCTGTGCCACGATGTCGACAACGTTCGACTTGTCGCACAATTACATTTGAAACAAATTTCATTGTTAAAAAAAAGGCTCAATAAATTTTTACTTTACTTTAATTTACTTGAAACAACAACAAAATCTTAATTTTTTTTTTATGTAAGTATGCGACAAGTTGAACGTTGTCGACATCGTGGGATAGGCCCTAATTTTCCTAAATTCTGATGCTAGAGCACATGCATCATCATCCTAAATTTTAACTTTAACATCCAAACTCACAAGTAATTTTGTGAAAACGATTCATTCGCCCGAACAAAGAAGATTATTTTAATAAAAATACATAAAAATATGTAATTTGAACGAAAAAAAAAAATATTTTAGTACAATTTAGGTAAAAAAAGTACAATTTCTGAAAATTGTTGCTACAATTTTAAAATTCTCAAGGTCATCCCTGATTTTCGATGAAAAATTTAATTCCATAGACAAATAATATTAAAAATAATTAATAATAAATGGAGGCGTGGCAGAACAAGAAACCAGAATACGAACCTTAAACTATAAAGCACATACGCCCTTTTAGGAGGCATTTTTTGGTTTGTTTTAAGTTTCATCAAAATCGGTACGATAGTTTTGGAGAGTCAGAAATCGTATACTTCCCCTCCCTTGTTCTAGTTTTCTTTTAAACGCAGATGTATCTAGGTGATGAATTTCGGTAAACTCAGCTGGATAGTTTCGGAGGGGGAAATTTCCCCTTCCCCCTCACTTTTTTAAATATATATAGCACATGTGTTCTTTTATACGGAAATTTTTGTGTCTGGAATTGTATAAAAATCGGTTGAATAGTTTCCGAAATGTAGAAATTCAACCACCCCCGCCCCCTGAGCTCCTTATGAAGCTTGTGTAGTTGTTTTATATTTCAGAAAAATATGTTGGAATTTTTTTCATAGAAGCAGCATTTGTCCCTCTGTATCCTCATTAATCCTACTTTTTAAAAGTACATGGCTTATGAATTTTAGACGCAGATCTATAGTGTCTTAGATGGATGTCTTAGGTTGCTCCTAGTTTTAAAAAATATATAGCCTTTGTGTTCTTTTGATGCAAATATTTTTATATATTGAATTTTATAAAAATCGATTGGATATTTTTATAGGACAGATAATGCTCCCCGTCAAGATTTTGGTCCTACTTTAAAAGAAATCTATTGCATATGTGTTGCTTTCGACGCATATAAAGCGTAACAAACAAACAAAATTACAATTTACTTCGGACAGGGGACAAGCAGCTTGGCTGGACAGAAAGTATGGAGGGCAGACAGACGGACCGGCGGAAGAATAGCTCTTGCTTTAATAAATTTATGCTAAAACGTTAATTAAAATATGTTTCAGTTCCTAAGCACTTTAACGGTTTAATAAATATCCTACGTCCGTCCGTTGGGAGTTTCCATTGTACATTTATCTCTTTTTAATAACGAGCCATAACCAATAAAAAAAGCTTAAGCGACACATTTTTTATTTTCAGACAATTGTATGACAAGGATTTTATCTTGCAATGTTGTCAGTTCTGATATGATCTGTTGTTAAGCCTTGCCAGACTGAAAGTATTCGACAGCAGTTGTCAATTACCAATCATTTGTGCTTGTGTTAAATGTAAAAAGTGAAAATTTAAATTATTATGTACCATAAAGAAGCCATTGAAGTAATTTTAGCTGCATATATTCTATTATATATTTGCACTTTTCTTTTTCTTTAAAAACATGTGTGTGCAGTGTTGCCCATAAAAAGAAGTGTCTTACAAGAATGCCAGATGCATAAATATCGCATATTTAACAATAATAAAATGTCTGGCAAAAAATATCTGGCATTAATTTGACAATGGCATAAAAAATGTGTTTACACTATTGTCAAATGTCTGACAATTTGTTGTCAGCTGGTGGTAGGTAGTCTTGCAATGGACTGAAAATGTTTTTGCTGGCAACGTTGCCAGACAAAAATTTCCAGTTCACATGGTGGAAAAATTTTTTAAGACATTGTGCTGTTAATACTTAGTCTTATAATCGTTTCGACATACATAGTTTTAGTACCAAGTCTTAGTGAAAATAATTGCTTGCACTTTGTTATAATTTAAAATACAAAGACTTTGCTTTGGGCAATATAATTAATTTTAACTTTTAGGCATATTGGAATTGCAAGTTAATAAATTAATAGTGTCATTGAATACAAGAATTCTATTGTTTGAATGCAATTTATTTGTTTTTGCTGATTATTCCCAGAATCAAAATTAATTTGTAATTTCTTTGTTCTTCTCCTCTTTGCAGCCTGCAGTTTTAATAGGAATAATTGTTGCAACAACTGAAGAGAAATGTACACAATTAAAATGTTTACACTGCGAAAACAAATGGCTTGCGTTTCTGCAACAGCAATTAAATAATAATAATAATGATATGAGAAATAAAAATTAAATTTCTAATTAATAAAACAAATATTTAGATAATAGAAAATGCAATAACAAGTATTGAAAACTTAAAAGCTGATGTAAACAAAACGTTGATAATACGAAACATAAGAAAGTAAAAGAATTTAAATTTTAATTTGGAACCACGTGTTTAAGACAATTTTGTTATTTGGAAATTATTATTAAAAAAGCATTCAAAATTACGTCGTATCACCCACCCACACCCAAAGTCAAACAAAACCCGGCCAACATGGACAATAGTTCAGGGCCGGGATTTGACGATGAACCACCGCCAGAACCACGGGATGGCTGGCTACTGGTGCGCATACATGTGCCCGAACTAAATGTCTACAAATGTCTGCAGTTTCCCTCCGACAAACTGGTCTGGGATGTTAAACAACAAGTATTAGCCTCATTACCAAAGGTGAGTGATTTTATTCATCTATTACACAATTTAATTATTTTTTTTCTTGATTTCATATTTATTTGTAATTGCATTTTTGAAATTAAATTTAATAGCTTTAATGTATAATTTGTTTTTTTTTTTTGTACAACCCGATAATGATTATATATTTATGTTATTAGTACAGTGAGTGATAAAATCTAACAAACTTTTAATTTAAAAAGCATTAAATTTATTGTCTCAAATTTTTAATGAAAAACAGCTCCAAGCACTGCACTATAGGAAATTTTATTTATTTATGTGGCCATAATTATAAACCGATTTAAGTAATTTGTTGGAAGCAAACTTAATGTTATTCACTTAATATCATGTAGAACAAATTTGTTTATCACTCATGCTCACGTCTGCTTACCCGTGACTACTTTTGACTAAAATAAATAGTACCCTCAGCTTCGACATTATTTTCCATATATTCAAATTTTTATTAAGGAAACTTTTACTAACATTATTCACTTAATTTCACGAAAAAAAAATTATCACTCACTCTCACGTCTTGTCACGCGTCTAATATCTAATATTAATAATACATTCATCTTCGACATTATTTTCCATTTTTTTCCTTATCAAAAATTATAAATGTTTATTAAAGAAACTTTTACTATATGAGAGTCAATTGTTATTTGAAATCACACACACAAAACACTAAATAAAGTGACAAAAAATTAATAATGTGGAAAATTTTTCAAACTAGCCGCCTACTTTATTATTCTTTTTACATTAAAGAAAAAAATATTTTTTCACTCACGCTCACGCATTGTCACGCGTGATAGTTTTTAAACTTATTAAATTGTTTTAAACTAAATTTTTCGTTGTAGTTACCTAAAAAAAATATTTCAATTTCCAAAGATAGTTAATGGTCCTAGAGAAAAGTAATAGTGTTATAGCTGTCATCTGATATATTTTTTTTTTAAATTTCCTATGGTGCATTGCTCAAATTTTTTACTTAATATTGACTTCGCTCTTATTTTAACACTCACTGTATTTATTTTGAATTGCTGTCAATTAGAGAAATAGATATGTATATACATATAAACATATGTATGTATGTCAAATAGTTATTATTATTATTTACATAGTTTCCTGTATAAAATTCCACAATATTAAATCCCATCTTATATATAGAATGATGTCATATACTGATAATTATTATTTTCATTATTTCAATATCTGTAAATTGCAAACCACAAATGAAAAGCAATATTTGCATACATGGCACAGTGGTGCGAAATAAAGATGTATAAGAACGTTAAATTTGAAAAAAAAAAGAATTTCTTAAATTATGCTTGAAAACAAAATTTTGACAACTCCGAGAACACGTTAAAATATTAAAAAAAAACGACAAAATTTATGTCATTATTAAATTTCGCGAAAAAACATTTTAACACAAAAATACGGAAAACCCGAGATATTTTTTTTATAAAAACAACGAAATTTCGCGAAAAAACATTTTAACACCAAAATAAGAAAACCCCAGAATTTTTTTTATAAAAACAACGAAAATAGTAAAACTTCCAGTACACAAATTAATTAATAAGAAAAATTTTTTTAAAATAAAAAAAAATCGAATTATACAGTTTATTTTTAATAAAAAAAATATTTTTTAAAACAAAAAAATTTTAACGAAATAATGTAAATAAAATTAGAACTTTCAAAATGGGCTCAAAGCTTGCTGGAAAAACAAAAAAATAAGTAAATAAATGTTTTGAACAGAAAAGTTAAAAATATTTAAAAAAAACTAGAATTTTGTCAAAATTCAGTTTAAAATACAAAAAATTAAATTCGGAAAAAGGGTTTAATATGAAAAAACAAAAAAAATAATTAAAAAATTATTTTATATAAAACATTTTTTCAAATTTACTCCAAATCATTCAAAAAACTTTTACCAAAAAATTAAAAAAAATATATATAAAATCTTTCGAAAGGGGCTCAAAATTTGCTAGAAAAAAAATTTTAAATTAATGTTTTCAGAAAAAAAAAGTTAAAAATATTAAAAAAAACTAGAATTTTGCCAAAATTCAGTTTAATGCACGAAATTAAATCCGAAAATTCGGCAAAAAGTTTTAATATCGAAAACCAAAAATAAAATTAAAATATTATTTTATAAACAAAAATCTTTAAAATTCTCTCTAAATCATTTAAAATAATCCCTTCTTTCAAAGAAACAAAAATCATTTGAAAAGAAAAAAAGTCCGAAAATTCGGAAAAAAATTAAATAAAAAAATTTTTTAAATTCCGGAAATTTAAGAAAAAATCGGTTTTTAAAGAGAAAACAAAACACTTAAAGGAAAAAGTCCGAAAATTCGGAAAAAAATAAAACAAAAATTTTTTTAAATTCCGAAAATTTAAGAAAAAATCGGTTTTTAAAGAGAAAACAAAACACTTAAAGGAAAAAGTCCGAAAATTCGGAAAAAAAATAAAACAAAAAATTTTTTAAATTCCGGAAATTCCAAAAAAAAATCTGTTTTTAAAGAGAAAATAAAACACTTAAAGAAAAAAAGTCCGAAAATTCGGGAATTTTGACATGCCGAAAATGTTCAAAATCGGAAAATACTAGGTAGAATACATTCGACATTGGCTTAAAATCACTGAAACTGAAACGCATGAAAATGTCAGCGCTCATATCTCGAATTGAAGCAAGTGTTTTTTTAATGATTAACCATTTGACGATTTGACAGGCCAAAGGAAATGCAAAACAATCTAGAACTGTCAAAATAGCTGAGACAAATTAAGCTTTGCTGCCCCATAAACTTATCACTTTTTTAAGTCTTATTGCTTTTTTTTTTGATTGTTTATTAAACTAAAAAAAATTTATCACATAAATTTTTTTTACCAGCTATGAAAAAAAAACGCATCAGAAATTCCCGTGTCCTACTAAAACCCATAAAAGTATTATGCTTTAAATCTTGCCGCTGTGTGTATTTTAGTTTTTAAATTAATGGTAAAATGATTGATAAGATTATATTTTCTATGCATATGAAATGGTAATTATGAATAATTGTATAACTGACAAGTTTTATTTCCATTGAGTCTCACTCACGAGCAGCGATTGTCTGAAACATAACAATTTGTCACCAGATAATTAGTAATAGTATAATAATTAATGAGATGTGTAGCAAATATGAAAACATGATTTTGAGAGAAATTAAATATTTGAATAGAAAACAGTGAAATTTTGCAGAACACCTAGTTCGAGAATAGCGAAAACTTTCAGAATAATATTTAAAAATACTTATTTTTTGATTTTAATATTTTATTTTTTTTCAATGCAAATCAAAATTAATACAATTAAAAAATTTATTTGTTGTTGGTTAAGCACATTTAGATGTATTTCGTTGCTGCTCAAGCATCACATCAGTGGACTTCAACCAAAATTCTTTTTTTTGAATTGAATTACGTTCACTACTTAAAAAAAAATACCATAAACTGCTATCGAGCATATTATGAACGCAAAGACACTATAGGGATGCTCTGATTTGTATTTGTAGCACAAAATCGATATTCTAGCTAGCTGTGGCGGCTAGAAGCCCTCTACACGCTTATACAGTTTTGACGACGGCAACTTGTATACAAATTGAAAACTTGCCCTTATGTACCAAAAAAATAACAAAATTATTTAAGAAAATGTAAACTGCTGCTTAGAAATTAAGATTATTTAATATGTACTTGAGAGAGCCGTTTGGCTGAGCAGGACCTTTTACGAAAATAGTCGGCTGAAGCTATTGGCCAGATAGACATAAGTCGAAAGGCTTCCGTGCTTTGGTCGCTGTATGAAGCACTGGAGTACATCGTGAAGCCTAGATAGAGTTCTTTCAAGTGGTTTGGTAAACTTAAAGTCAAATATGTAAACTCTCAGCAAACAGATCAATTAGCCGGATTAACAGCATTGAAATCTGCCAGTGAATATCTATGCTGCACGGTCTGGATCAGAGAATGACAATGAGTACTTAAAAAAAATAAGTAAATAGTCTTAATTTTAGTAACTGAATATAGTTATGATCATGTAGTGCAAACAATGCGTACACTCACATATTTTGTTTCAAGCAACTATGACTATACCCGATTGCAACATACAAAAGCATCTCTACTTCGTTTATGCCTTAAAACTAAAATACGCTACAACTTAAAATAAAACAGGCACATGTCTATCAAGCTGTACTTATAGTCTGAGTACGCTTATACTCAGAATATGGATATTTAATCGGACAACAAAAAAATACAGGGATACTCGGAATATATATTCATCATTCGCTTCCGTACACATATGTTTGTATATATAAAATGGAATGGAAAATATCTTTTGGCTGTTTGAAAAGATGCTTAATTTGTGTGTGTGTGTGTGTGTGTAAATAAAATTGCCCTTTAAGTATGCATGTGTAGCCGATTAATAGTCAGCGTATTTTTATACTCATACGTGTAATTTTAGCTAAGACAGTCTTTAAATTTTATTTATAGTTGTTTCTGCTGCCTTATTTAAAAAATGTGTATGAACTTAGTTGTTTGATGTTTATAATTATACGTATTCAGTTTAAAATTAATGCGTGTGTTTGCATATGAGCGTGTATATTAATTTTAGCTGTACGCATTCATAGTTATTTAAAGGCCAATACTCAAAGAGTATTTGAAACGATACTTTTGTCATTCTCTGGACTGTATCTCTCTTTAGTAACCCCCTCCCATAAACTGCGCCCTTTAAGATCTTTAATTGTTTTCATTTAATTTCTGCTCTCATTTACCATTTCATTAGATTTCAATTTGTATTTTTTTCTTCTACTACAAATAAACCTTTTTGAAGTTTTGCCGCTTTTATTTAATATTTATTTGTTTTTGTAGTAATCAAGTTTCAGATTTATTAAAAGTGAATATTTTTCAAGTGTTTATGTTAAGACATTTGCGATTTCGTTAATTTTTTTTCTTTCTTTTTTTACAATTTTTATGTCTCAGTATTGTTTTTCACTCAAATTAATAATGCTTGTGGGTGGTTTGATTTGATTTTGAACAAACTTGTGTTAAATCTGAAAAAGCATAAACATGAGGGGAAAAAATCCATGTTGGCGTCTTGTCAATCTGGTTTTATTTTTTTTTTTCAAATAAATTCTATTACATTTTTGTCAGCAATGTAACAGTCTTATTTATATACTGATTTTTTTTTGCAAAATAAAAATAAAATTCTTTTGCAAGTTGTTCAAAAAATTAGTGTTAAATAAATGGAAACAAAAACGTAACTACTCGTAGTTCAGCAAACATTTGTTTTTTTTTTTTTTGATTTTCAGTAGTCGTTGGTTGGTGTGTAATTTTAATTTAATTGTTGAAACGTGTTATTGACTCCTCGAACTCGAATTTAAACGATAACGAAACGTGTCAGATGTATGATATGCAGGAGGGGAATCATTAATTGTTGTTTAGTTTTGTTAAAAATCATGTTGAACACAATGTTGTTACCACAATATGATGCAAACGTGAAAATTAGCTTTGCTGCTTTGAAAAAAATGCAGAAGTTGTAAATAAGCGAGAGATTTGAAGGTTTTTTTCTATTTATTTTATTCATTGCATTTGCCCACCAGAAACAAATGATAATAAAAAGCTTCAGTTTCACACTAAGTAATTCATTAAATATTCAGTCATTGATCTCTTTCAATATCTAGAAAATAACCGTCACTCTATTTTTTAATTCTTGTTTAATCTTGCTGAATTGCGTGTAGGTTGCTATCAAGCATTACTAATAGCCAGATCAGAATATGTATACTGAATTGTTAATTGAACAAAAATAGACTGAGATTCTGAGCAGATTCTAACTGAACTATAATATGTGACTAAAGTATGGAAATACTGAAATAAACTAGACAGACTAGGCTAGAGCAGGCTGAACTAGACTCTATAGAAAATTTTAGTGTGTATTTCAAAAGCTTACACTTTTCTTATAGAAATATGAACTGCGCGCAACAGCACGCTTTTCTTATAGAAAAAATTTCCGTGTCACAGTACACACTTCTATAGAAAAGTACACACTTTTATAAAAGAAAAATACACAATTTTCTTATAGAAAGTCCACACTTTTCTTATAGAAAATCACCCTCTTCTTATAGAACAGTACACACTTTTCTTATAGAAAAGTATAAAATTTTCTTATAGAAAAGTACACACTTTTCTTAAAGAAAAGTACACTTTTTTCTTATAGAAAAGTATAAAATTTTCTTATAGAAAAGTACACACTTTTCTTATAGAAAAGTACGCACTTTTCTTATAGAATAGTACGCACTTTTCTTATAGAAAAGTACACACTTTTCTTATAGAAAAGTACACACTTTTCTTATAGAAAAGTACACACTTTTCTTATAGAAAAGTACGCACTTTTCTTATAGAAAAGTACACACTTTTCTCATAGAAAAGTACACAATTTTCTTATAGAAAAGTACACACTTTTCTCATAGAAAAGTACACATTTTTCTTATAAAAAAGTACAAACTTTTCTCATAGAAAAGTACACAATTTTCTTATAGAAAAGTACACACTTTTCTTATAGAAAAGTACACACATTTCTTATAGAAAAGAACTCACTTTTCTCATAGAAAAGTACACACTTTTCTCATAGAAAAGTACACAATTTTCTTATAGAAAAGTACACACTTTTCTTATAGAAAAGTACACACTTTTCTTATAGAAAAGTACACACTTTTCTTATAGAAAAGTACAAATGTTTCTTATAGAAAAGTACACACTTTTCTTTTAGAAAAGTACACACTTTTCTTTTAGAAAAGTACACACTTTTCTTATAGAAAAGTACACACTTTTCTTATAGAAAAGTATAAAATTTTCTTATAGAAAAGTACACGCTTTTCTTATAGAAAAGTATAAAATTTTCTTATAGAAAAGTACACACTTTTCTTATAGAAAAGTACACACTTTTCTTATAGAAAAGTACACACTTTTCTTACAGAAAAGTACACACTTTTCTTATAGAAAAGTACACACTTTTCTTATAGAAAAGTACATACTTTTCTTATAGAAAAGTACACTTTTTTCTTACAGAAAAGTACACACTCTTCTTATAGAAAACTACACACTTTCTTATAGAAAAGTACACACTTTTCTCATAGAAAAGTACACACTTTTCGTATAGAAAAATTGTCTAGTTATTATTTCTTCACTTGCGTGTTGTCTTTTATATGAAAAGCGGAAAAGTGATGTGAGACTCTCTTTTTCTATCTTGACTACTTGCATTAAGTACACAAATTTTCCATGTCTTTTTAGTTTTCTTTTGCAAAAGGAACACTAAGCAATTAACCATGAACACATGCAAATTTTCTGTGTGGGGCTTATCACAAACGTGTTGTGTTTGTTGTAGCTGTCAGATCATTTCTCTCTTAAATATTATATGCAATTAAAATCCCATTCATTTATTTACTTGAGGTAATAGGAATGAGGCTTTGTGCTTCTTACACCTCATATATATTAGATTTATCAGAATTATTAATGAATTAGTAAAACAATCCATTAAAAATGTATAAACCTGTTGCTGCAGCAGCTTAATTTCCTTAGAGTTGCATGTAAACTACATAATTACTTAATGTGAATGAGTTTGTTTGAGGTGAAGAAGTAGACAGCGTAGCAAATGTGTATGGACAACTAAAAGGCAGTGATTAATGGAAAAACGCTATAAATAGAAGAGATCAAATCAAATTTTTTCTGTCAGGTTTTTATGTTTAATTAATCTAGAAATCGAGTGTGAAGTTTCCTTTTTTAATTTTTTTTTTTTTTTAAAGAGTTAAGTTTAATTTTCATGGCCAGCATATTGCAGCTAAAGAAAAATGCCAAAGAAATTTTTTTTTTGCCTGCATACGAGTATAAACTTTTATTTTTCATTAGTGTTTTCTTTGCTGTCTAATTTATTTTTATACATATTTGTATCTACTCTGTGGAGAGCAGATTAATTTTTCGATAAATATGTTTTGTTTTATCCTCCATTTTATGTGTTATGCTTGGCTTCATATAAATATTTTTTTTTATATTCTGGCATACATACTCGTACATTTTCTATATGATTAGCAACAAAATCACGTTTTCAATTACAGTTTGATTAAATACTAAAGACAACAGTAAATAGAAATTAAATTATAAAATATTTCAAAAGATAAACCTTCAATTTGGAAAGTAATCAAAGGGATTAAGCTAAACTATACAGTGAAGGATTAAAAGATAATAGAAATATTAGACAGGAATTCTTTGCGAAAAGCGAGAAAAATATTGTAAAATAAGATAAAAGAACTTTCAGATAGAAAACTTTTTAACGCTTACAAATGGGTAATTATCTTTTATCTTTATTGCCAACATACGGCCCCATATGCTCGAAAAAGTGGTTGAAAATTGGACCTGTAGAATTGGCTTTATTCGAGCCAGCCGCGGCGGCCACATGCCCGAAATCATATTTAAAAGTTAATGGCATAAAATTATCCTTCCAATAAAGCCAAATTGATGGACATTAAAACGATTTTCTTGTGTTTTATTTCAATTCGAAGTTCTATACCTCTAAAAAAACACCCTATACATAAAACATTCATTCATTGTCTTCTTAGTTGATTTTCCTTTCATTTTCTGCTCTTCTCGTTTATTTTACACCCATGTGCGGGAAATCACATATCGCATGAAGTTGTCGACTTAAAAGCGGCCAGCCTGCACCCATGTACTCGTATGTCATCTCCAAGTGGAATTTTTATTCAATAAAACTCGTGAACTCTATCGCATGCCTAAATAAAACTAATGATGTGCAGATTGCATGTGATGACATTATTCACCTTTATCGAGAAATATTTCCCGTGAACAAAAAAGCGGCGAACAAAGTTAGAAAATAGTATACTGATACTACAACAACGCAAACATTGGCGATCACAATTTGAACTTTTATTCCCGACAAGAGCGATTGTCATCACATGAACATTATGGCTCGCATTATGGTTGGTAACCGAACTTTAGTTGCGTTGCCATTTGCCAAAATACTATTACCTATGGCAACTGCCAATAAACAGCTGATAATTTTAGTTGCCAATAGTTTCAAATTAATTATTTTTTGCTACATAGTTTTTAAGGCAAAAAAGGGAGGAAACTTTAAAAAAAAAATTAAAATTAAATAAAATAAAGTAATCTTTCTTTGGGAAGGAAAAAATTGTAATAAGGCGATAGAAAAAAATTATTCATTTGGACAATTTGTGTTAGGAATGTATTATTTTTGGTAATATCAGGAATCGGAAACGGAATCGAATCCACTTCAAGATTTCAAATCCTAGCTGAAGCATGTCCCAGCAAACCAGTGCCCCCAACACTCTTGACATACCTGACAAATTTCCGTACTTTGGTTTTCTTTTTTAGACACCATCTCCTACAAAAATGGGTTCGATTGAATTCCGTTTCCGAACGGAATTGAGCTCTGTGACATGGGCGTATATATCGAATAATGCTAGTCCATAGAATTTATCGATAATAAAAATTTCTGTAGAAAGTTGCATTTGCTGTAAAAAGTTTATAAAGGGTAAAATTGATGTCTATGAAAAATGTCCTACAATATTAACTGATAGAAAAATTTAGATAACAAAAAAATATCCTTGAAGAAAAAACAATTTTTGTTTTGTTTTGCACAATAAAATTTATCGCAAACAATTTTAATCGTAAAATTTGGTAAATTTATTTTATATTCATGTTTCTTATTTGATTAACTTTTTAAAGAGAATACAGTGGGTTAAAAGTGACAAATGAAAGTTTATTTAAAACAAAACGATGTCGAATATCGTTGAAGTAAATTTCAGGATGTAGAATTTTATAGAATTGCGGTTGATTTAAAAATTAACAGGCTGTTCCACGATTTCGAAAGTAAAACATTGAAAACAGCAATAAAATAAGAAATTTTGTTTTTGTTCTCAATATAAGCAATTAATGGAACATTTTCTGTCGACATCGTGGGACAGGCCGAAATTGTAAAAAATTGTACTCGTATATTAAAAACTGAAATGAAAAATATCTTTTATTTGTTAATGGAAAAAATTGTATATGGATATATCGAAGAAAGTTTTTTTCTTCCAAGAAATTTTCATATATTCAGGGGTGTTCTGAAAGCTATGCGTTTTGAAATCGTGCGATTTCCAAAATCTAAAAACAGTGTTCTGCTGATCGGACGATTTAGTGCATTCGAAGTTAATTTCGTATAAAATAAACATCTAAAACATTGAAACCAGCTTTTTAATTGAGCCCTTTCCTGTAAATTGGACGATTTCAAAACGCACAAATTACAGAACAGCCCTGATCGCTACTAATAGCTTTTGCAGGGAAAAGAATTTTGCAGGCTTGTAAAGGCCATTTTCATTGCTGAACTGAAAATTCTTATAGAGCGTTAAAATTGAGAACTATTATTTAGAAAACTCCTCATGCCTTATCTATTAAAAAAACAAGTTCATAAGCATCCAAAAGATTTCATGAGCTGGAAAGAGAGTAAAAGACAGATACTGAGATAGAGATAAGTAGGAAAGGCTTTATCATACGCTAACGAGGACTGTATTGTGCCCAAACAGCAAAGAAATAAATTAATTGATGAAATAAGAAAGTACTCGTGAAATAAAATACACAAACAACCCTGTGAACTTTCATGAAATTTCAATACAAAATCAGTGTTGCTTACACTCACCCAAATTTGTTTATTTATGGCCCTATTTTACATTTAAAATACGAGCCCACCTTAAAAACCTTTTTCTACTTTTACTCATTACCAAATTAACTTTCAAATTTAAAGTAAACTTAAGGCACGTGGCTTCCCATTCATGTTAAACCTGTGAATTGGCAAGCGAGGAGGCAACAACAAAAATAGACTACAAATCCAAGTTGTTGTCAAAGTCAACTATTTAATGAACCCTGAAAGAAGAAAAGAAAAAGCAAAAAAAAACAAAAAACTAATACAAGTGTTGAGTTGAGGCATTTAAAAAGCAACAACACACGATTTCCTTTAAATTTAGTAAACCTTTGGCAAATTTTAAAATTTCTTGTAAAGACTAGTTTAACTCTTTTTTTTCTCTTTTGTAATGAAATCGTGACTATAAAACTAAAGCAACTTAAAACAGATAATCGTTCTCACTAAACAATGGAAATAAACCGCAAGTTGGCAACAACAACAATAACAATAGCAGCACAGTTTTTCCCAACAACATTCAAAATTAAGTTCAAGAATAAATGGAAAGAAAATGCTGTTCATTCAGGCCACTTTAAAAGAAGGTTCATTTTATTTATTTATTTTTTTGTTTTCTGCTACACATTCATTTGCCAAATTTAATGCATGCGGTTTCTAGTTATGGACTAAAGCAAATGAAAATTTACCTAAATAACAAGATTTTACATTTTAAACTTCAAGCACAATTTTCAAAGATGCAAAAGGGAAAAATATTGAAAAAATAAAACAAGACACGAAAACTGAGTGGCGCCCCATGGCTGGAAAGC
Organism: Nowickia ferox; assembly: GCA_936439885.1. Taxonomy (NCBI): domain Eukaryota; kingdom Metazoa; phylum Arthropoda; class Insecta; order Diptera; family Tachinidae; genus Nowickia; species Nowickia ferox. Next base: position 16,640,417 of record OW387027.1, read on the forward strand.
AATTGTAACATTTACAATGATGAAGGAAGCAGAAAAACAGCTAAGAGTGTGCGTCAAAGTGATAAGGTTACTTAGCACACATTACTTTAGCAATTCAAAAACTATAAATAATATAGAGTAATAAATCTTTAGCTTCGGAGTTGAAATTTTTGCACATACCTTCTGACATACTCGTACTCGTAAATTTGATCCCTTTTAATTTTTAACTAACATTTTTAATAAAAAATCATTTTATTTAAATTATTTTTGTTTTAATATAAGAGGCAACATTTGTAATAGAAAAACACATAAACTATTGATAAAAACAAGTTTTATAAAGTGCAACAAAACTTGCGGGTTTGTTGCACTTCTTGAATTAAAAGAAAAAACAAGAATTTAAAATTAGCAAAAAAAAAACTTAAGTGCAATTGTTTCTTGGCAAAAAGTAGGGTTAAAAAAAATATCAGCAAGAAAACATTGTTGTAGGAATTGCTGGTCAGTCAATCGTTCACTGACTTTTTTAAGTCATTTACATTTAAAATTTAAATTTTTCCTCGAATTGTCTCTTAGATCGACAACTGTCGATTTAGCTAATTCGTTATAACATTAAAATAATTTTTTTATTGCTCAACCACTGAGTTTCGTTACTTCGATATGATCTGCAATTGCAAATTGCTTATTGCCTAGCCTATGGAAATAGATTTTGAAGAGATTTCTTAAAAACATTCCTTAAAAAAAGGCAAAATATTTTCTTTGAACAGTCGTAAAGCAGCTCTGGGCGAGTCAACATCAAGCGCCGTTGGCAATTATCTTTTAAGTGCAACCAGGCCTCTGTTGTCTATTGGCCTTCGAGAGTTTTGCGTCTCGCTCGCACTGGTTGACTGATCTGCCACGGATAACCGTATATTCTTGCGGTTCTTTTGTGGAATTTCTTTAAAAACCACGTTGCTACTTCCTATGTGAAGGCATAGGTCGTGTACAGTCAGTCACAAAACCTTTTTAAAATACTGTTAATACCATCTTGGGCATATGGTCTAGTTACTCCGCCCATATTTGTGCAACAATACTTTGCAAATTTACTTTGTAAAGTATTTATTAAATAAATAAATAAATTTTCTTTGAAAAAAAATTGCATAAATACGGACGCGTGGTATTTTTACTCCAGTGCATAGATATTTCGCATCAGGCTATAACAACATCCGCCAAAATGCATAGAAGATACTTAAAAGGCTAAATTAAAAAAACTATTTAGCAAAAAATAAATGGTGGAACCTGGGAAAAAACAGTTGGCACCCTTGGATTCAACATGCTCGATTTAGGTTTAGTCCAGTGTACTCGTATTTCATGAAATGGAAAATGAGAATTGATTATATTGCGTATACCGTTTTTAATGACTTTAATCTTAATTAAAAAGAAACTAACTAAGTAACCTTATCACTTTTGAGCGCAGCTTAGTTATTGTCATTTATCCGCTGAAAATCCATTTGACTGATGGCTGATTTGTTTTGTCAATACGAAACGAAGTCAAAAAGAATTTGTTAAACAAATTGAGCCTTCATGCATGTATTTGGTTATAGCTTTAGTTTTATGTTCCAAAGTCAAGCAAAAAAAAAAACAAAAACAAACGAAAATGTCAAAAATACCGCAAGTTGAATGTCACTGCAAGTGACAGTGTATAACAAATACAAACAACGAAAAATACAGGGGATTTGAAAGAAACCTTTGGTTAATTTTTCAAAGTTAGTTGTGGTAGCAAATCTGTTTGAGAAACAAATGCAACCGTCACCGCCATTGTTACAAAAAATCTAAAATTATTTGTCAAAATCCTGAGCATTTTTTTGTTGTTGTTGTCATGCCTGACAATGACACTGGTGACATATTGCTGTTGCTTTGTGTTTCATGCATGTATGCTTATCAGGTTCGATTACAATGTTGCATGTGCTACAAAGAAGAGAAGGGCATGGTTCGTCATATAGATTTGTATTAGAGCTGGGTCCAACTCGTTTAGACTTGTGTCCAACAGCTCTTTTTGAACTAGTTTGAGAGCGTTCGAATCAAAAGTTGTTTCAAACCCATTTAATTTACATTGATGTTTTTGACGGGACTTGTGTCCAACAGCTCATTTTAGTTCAAAAGAGCTGTTGGACACAACTCTGAACTCGTTCATTCGTTCATTTTTGCCACAAACCAATGATCAAACCCATGTAATTTAATGGGTTTGATCTTAGGTTTAACACAGTCTTGGGTTTAAGATCAAACCCATTTAAATTACATGGGTTTGATCATTGGTTTGTGGCAAAAATGAACGAATGAACGAGTTGGACCCAGCTCTAATTTGTATTTCAAGTTATCTGTAATAGACTTGTATCAAACTCTTTCATTAGATCGTTTTTGACACAGACCTTTAACCCAATTAAATTACATGGGTTTGATCATTGGTTTGTGTCAAAAAAGAGCTACTGAAAGAGTTCGATGCAATCTGTATATAATCTATAGCAATAAATGGTTGTGGCAAACATGTTATAAATATGTAAATTTAAATACATCTCTCCTCTAGACTTGTATCGTACTCATTCTGTACCTCGTTTTTGAGACAAATCAATGATCAAACCTATGTAATTTAATTGGGTTCGATTAAAGGTTTGTGTCAAAAACGATCCACTGAATGAGTTCGATACAAGTCTACTCTCCCTTTTAATTTTAGTCATATTATGTTGATATAATAAAAAATCCCTGAGCAGGTCATGATTAACCATCGATACTTTATTGCAAGATAGTAATAACTCAAAGCAGCTATAAAGTATGTAGTTTTACAGACAATAAGCTTAAAGTTTTTAATTTAAATGCTCCGGAATTCCAGCAAAAAAATTTGGTACCGGTAAGCAGTAAAAAAAACTATCACGTCTTCTAAATGAGATACTTAGTTTTTCATTCACTGATTTCTTTAAAAGTGGTTAGATTAATATTTTTACTTTGAAAATTCTTAAGTGATTTATTACAAAAAAAAAATTCCCATATTTTGTTATCACGCCCACAAATTATGTTTTTAGAAAAATTTTATCTTCTTTTCATCATCATCACTTAAGTTTAAAAACTTGAAAGCCAAATAGATTTTCAAAGTTTTTTTTATAAATCTTCACAAAAACCTTAAATGCATAAAGTTTCTTGTTCCCCAAAAATACTCGCTTTAAACCCTTGACAATAAGTAAAAAAAATTAAACTGCAACATGACACTTCAGACACTCACTTAATCCCACACAATTTAATTTCTTTTCCTGTAGTCTTCCACCAGCAACTGCACGTCGAGCGTAATACGAGCAAGTATTGTATTGTTTTTCCACTTAATTGCAGTTTATTTGAAGTGTCGTAGCACAACGATGACAATTCAACACTTAAATGGTTGCGGTCAATTTGTTAGTTAACTAAGCAATTGTTTTGAACGTTAATTTTTTTAAATGATTTGAAAAGTTTTGACCCAAAAGAAATTATATTTAAAAAGAAAATATAATATCAAAAATAGTAAAATGTTAAATTTTCATACGAACTGGGTGAGATTTCAGCAAGAAAGTGTTTTATATATCTTTGTACAGGCCACGAAAAGCCTGTGAGTAGACTAGACTAAAACTAATCTGTTGCTAGACTGTGACTATTATTTAGACTGTAATTCAAACTATGATCTAGACAGTTTTTTTTACTATTTGTATGATCTAGCCTGGGATTCAGACTATGATTTAGACTATTATCCCAACTATTATCTAGATTATGATCAGAAATATGATTGACTAGACGAGTATAGGTCACAATAAACTAGACCACACGAGATTAGACTATTCTAGACCAGAATACATTACACTTGACTACGGTAGGCTGAACCTGGTATAGGTTTATCTAGACTAACCAGGCTAGTATAGAATAAACTATACTAGACCAGCTAGATCAGGGTAAACTAGACAAATTCTGTCTAGACTAAATTATAATGTACTACCATAGACCAGATCAAGCTAAACTAGACTTAAGCAGGCAACACTAGACTAGGCTTAACTAGACTATGCTTAACTAGATCAAACTAGACTAGAATGATCTAGGCTTGATTATAGTGGACTGGGGTAGACTAGGCTACGCTAGATTGTACTAGATTGTGATATATTAGGCTAGAATAGACCAGAATAAACTAGACTACATTAGACTAGACTAGGCTACGCTAGACTAGACGAAGATAGACTAGACTAGGATAGGCTACGCTAGACTAGACTAAGATAGACTAGACTAGGCTAGGCTAGAGTGGACTGGGATAGACTAGACTACAGTGGGATAGACTAGTCTAGATTAGACTAGACTAGGTTAGGCTAGACTAGACTATATTAGGCTACGCTAGACTAGACAAAGATAGACTAGACTAAGATAGACTAGACTACAGTGGGATAGACTAGGCTAGATTAGACTAGACTAGGCAAGGCTAAGCTAGATAAGAGTATACCAGACTACACTATAAAAGGCCAAACTAGAGCAGGCTAGGCTACAGTAAGCTGGCTAGACTTGACTAGAATATACCAGTGTATATTTTGCTAGACTACGCTATGCTAAGCTAGACTGCGGTATACTAGACTAAAATAGGCTAAATAGGTGATGTATATTTCTTCCGATTGGTATTCTTTTAATTTGGAACGATTTTCCATCATCCCACATCAAATTTATTTGATACACATACTGGTTTGTGATATGCGACATCGTTTTGTTCAAGACAATATTTAAGATGGCGTATTTATCAATAAAGTTTGACATGGGATGATGGAAAATCGTTCCAAATTAAATTACAGTAGACTAACGGTGGTGGAACACCTATAAAAATTTGACATTCCGATTTAGTGTTACTAATGCCGATTCTTATGAAACTTTGCATACACATTGACTTCTTACTACAATAATGTTTTTTTAAATAAATAAAGTGGAAAGTTCCAGGCACGAAAAAAATTATTTTGTCTTAAGCAGCAGATTTTTATAAAATTTTGCTCATTTATTAAATTACTGTATATATGGATATTAAATTAAATTGCTCCAGCAACTATTATATTTTCATTCTGGAAATAGACGACTACAGTAGTAAATATAAAAAAAAAATTTTGCTAAATTTAAAAAAAAATCCCACACTAATCTGACGTTGTAAGCAGTCACTTAGTTATCTTTAGCTCTCATATCCAAGAACTCTTAATTTTTCTTTTTCTATGTTTGATTTTTATTAAATTTTTTTCTTATAGAATAAAACGTGTATAATTGAAACAAATTTTGCGGTTTGTTCGCATAAACAGAGAGTAATATATGTACGTATGTACATAAAACTACAAGATTAATTACAATTGCAATTTATTTTTATTACTCAAAACTCCTCCGCACGAGGTCAGTAGCCCCCGTGTCTTTAGAAGCTGTTTGTTGTTTTTTGTAAATCTATTTTTTTTTATCTTTAACCACAACAATATGAAGTATTAAGTAAATTTATTTACTATAAATTGCATTCAACTTAATCATGAATGTCGTAAAGAAACCTAAACTACATATTGATATTATTATACAAGGTTTTTGTGATTGATACAGATTTTTAGTGTTACAAATTTAATGCGATTTAATTAACAATACGAAAAAATTATTTCCGTTAAAGTGTTTGTTTTTTGTATGTAATAGACATCATAAAATTTGATTATCAATATTGAAAATTAGCCATGATAAACTGAATTATTTAAATGTGAAGTCTAATGTGGATATCCTGGAGCGTGGCTCCAATAAATTTGCCCAGATTTAGCAATTGTCTTTTAGTCTTCTATAATAAAATAAAGAGTAAAAAAATTATTTGAGGAATCGAATAAATTTTACGTTTTAATCGATTACAGAAACATATATCGGATGAAAAATTTTATTCTAAAAAAATAATTTATTACAAAAAATTTAAGAAAATGTAAACGATTAACCGAATAATTTAATTTAATAAATTTAGTAAAATTTTATTCGAATACAATAATAAAATGCAAGTAAAAAAGAAAATGTAACCAATTAACCGAATAATTTAAATATTTTTTTTATTCATAAGAAGCACAATAAATAATTTAATATTTAAAATATTCTCCTATTCAGATTTCTAAAAGATAAAACTAAAAAAATAAAAATAAAATATTTCTGCGATTAATCGAACAAATTTAGCTTTTAATCGATTATACTAGCAAAAAAAATGTATGCGAACAAAATAATAAAATGCAAATGCAAAAGAAATCGTAAACGATTAATCGAGTAATTTTGTATTTATTCCAATAAACAATTTTATTCGAATAATGCATATGCATAATGAATAAAAAATTGTATTCAAATAAGATAATACAAGTACGAAAGTTTAAGAAAACGTAAACAATTCACCGAATAGTTAATTTATTTTTTCATTCATTAAATACACAATTATTAAGTTTATTCGAATAATAGAATCAAAAATAAATACTAAAGAAAAAGGTACAAATTTAATATTTTAAATTTTCAACTTTCAAAATATTAAATTATACAAATAAAAGGAAAAAAGTTATTCGTTCGATTAATCGAATAAATTTTAGATTTAAATCGATTATACTAACACAAAATTTATTCGAATATAATAGCAAAATGCAAGTAAATTATTAAAAGAAAGCGTTAACGATTAAGCAAATAATTTTGTTTTTATTTGATTCATCAAATGAACAAGAAAAGATTTTATTCGAATAATGGAATCAAAAATAAGTACTAAAGGAAAAGAATGCAATGTAATATTTTAAATATAACCCTATTCAGCTTTCTAAATTATTAAAAAAAAAGAAAACAAAAAAGAAAATTATTCATTCGATTAATCGAATAAATTTTATGTGTTAATCGATTCGAATCGATTCGATTCGAAATGCAAGTTAAATATTAAAAGAAAGCATAAACGATTAATCTAATAATTTTATTTTTATTCGAACTATCAAATGTGCAATAAATAATTTTATTCGAATAATGGAATCAAAAAAATTTATTAAAGAAAAAAAAATACGATTTAAATATTTTACATTTTCTTGTTTTTAGCTTTCTAAATTATTAAATTAAACAAGAAAAAATTTATTCGTTCAATTAATCGAATAAATATTAGGCTTTAATCGATTAAACTATTAAATAACTTTATTCGAAGATAATAATGAAATGCAATTTAACTATTAAAAGAGTAAACGATTAATGGAATAATCTTATTTTTATACGATTCATCCAATTCGCAATAAACAATTTTATTCGAATAATGGCATTAAAGTACTGTATTTAAGTATTAAGTATTTAAAAAAACGAATAATTCTTAATTTTTCAACTAGTGGAATGAAATACAAATAACATTTAATAAAATTTTTGTTTGCTTGATTTTGTTTCGATTAAAAAAAAATCCAAAAAGGTTTCTCGATTAATCGAATAAGTTTTATATGACTAAGAAAGAACCTTAGTGTCTGCCTATGAAAAATTTATATTATGGTGCTTTAGTTGTGGTTTTATTTCACTTAATATTATTATTATTATTTTGCTCTTTGAATATTTGAATTTTATAGGCCTCGTTTTATTATTTCGAAATAATAAATTCTTAATAAGTTTACAATTTATGGCCATAAAATTCTTCAATATCTTGCATACAGACACATGGTTTCAGCGAAAAAAAAGCAATAAAATTCCACTAAAAGTGTGTATTGCTTTTAAATCCAATAAACTTTCCATCAAAATACCTTGTTCATTTGTTTGGCTGTAACGTTGCTCATACAAATACCATACATACTTGCAAAAGAGTATTTTTCCAATATTTAATTTCATTAATTTACCAAAGAAACAAAAACACCAGCTTGTTTGTATTTGTGTGCAATTTCTTTAGCACTTAATTTGTATAGTTTATTACTTTGAATGATGAAGCGATGGACCAATACGTGGGTTTCCTTAAAAGGCATGTGGTAAATAATTATAATTATAAGTAACTTAATTAATTTTTATGCTCTCAATTTTATATTTTTATATACTCGTATCAAATGTGTGTGCGTATAAAGAATCAAGTGGGCAATTGATCAAAAATTGCCACCAGTTGCTTATGTTCAACATTTTATTTATTTTTTTCCCATTCTCTGTTCTTATCAGATTTTTATGCCATTCAGTTTTATTATTTTTTATTATAGCAACGATACAATTTATGTCATGAATTCAAAACGATTAACTTTTACACCTTAAAGCTTTTTATCACGCACACGAAAGAATCCAACATCACCAATACAACAAACAAAACGTTTTATTGTAAAAGGAAAGAATTTAAAAAATAGACAAAAAGCAATTTCCTGTCTTTGACGGCTCTACCTTATTCATGCCTTTTAATATCTATCTATCACATCTTCTCCCTTAAAATTGTGGTTGCACACAGTTTATAAGCTTAAAGCTTTTATGTACAAGTACGTAATTTGACCAATCACTCTTTTAATAACCCGGTCATGCCAATAACTTAGGACACACACATGCCAATACTGTTATTAAATAATACACTTGTGTGGGAGTGTGTATTCGGCTATTTTGCACACAAATCTGCTTAATAAAACATAAAGGAACGTTTTCCGACTTAAGCTATATGAACTCGTATTTATAGGTGTAGTGGCCACCTGAGTGGAAGGAGTCGGCATTGATAACTTTTACATGAAATGATTCTATCAAGGCAACTCAATCGGCACCAGAGAATAACAATGAGTACTAAAAAAAAAATATACTTAAGTAAATAAACCTACTTTTAATAAGTAACTACATATAATCAAAATTGTAGCGCAAACATTTCCTACGCTCACATATTTTGCTCTCAAGCAAATATGACTATAGCAGATTTCAACATACAAGAGCATTTCCACTCTATAACAAAAAATAAAAAGGCACATGCTTATCAAGCGCATTTACTCTCTGTCATACTTATAATCGGAGTATGTTTATACTCAGACTATGGATATTCAATCGGACAAAAAAATTTACGCATGATACTCGGGATATTTATATATTTGTGTATATAAAATGGAATGTAAAATATGTGTGTGTGTAAATAAAATATATATAGGGTGGGTAAATTTAAGGTTAGGAAGTAAATTAGCTTAAAACACACACACACACACAGAGTTATTTATGCCAATGGAAATTAGCAATATGAATAAAAATGGAACATGATGGCGGGTAAATTTCTAACTCTAGCACGTCGGCAGACGTTCGCTATTTTCACAAAATTTCCAACCACATTTAGCAATAAAGCTTCGCTTAGCAGCGCCGAACTTCATCTTTCAGTCAGTTGTTTCACAAATTTCACAATTAAAATTCTTTGTTCAGGAGTGTAGCGCTCCGTGGTTAAAATTTCCCAACCTTTTACGAAATAAATGTCAAAGGATGACTGCTAAATTCTGGACATTTCATCATTTGACAGCCAATTTACTTCTTAATCTCAAATTTGTGCACCCTTAATGTGTGTGTGTGTAAATAAAATAGCCCTGTATATACACATGTGTATCCGATTAATAGTCAGAATATTTTTATACTCATTTATATGATTAAAGCTCATACAGTCTGTAGTCGTTTGTGTGTGCAATTTAAGAAATGTATTTTAACATACGAGTACGTACTTAAAACGATACTTTTGTCATACTCTAATCGGCCAGTTCCGCTGCAAAATTATAATACAAAAAAAACGAATTTTTTTTATTATATATGTATATAAATGTAATTCGTTTCGAATGTATGTCTCATCATAGGTAATGCCAGGCACTCGCAGAGCAGATGAGAAACTGTTTCTTCGTTATCCTATTATCCAGAGCTGCGACAGAATCGGCATGTCTGCCAATCTTTCGGTGAGTTAATACCTCGACCAACTGCGAGATGCTCTGTCGATTTATTTACCATTTTTTCTCAGCGTAGTGTAGTGTGTTTGTTCAGTTGCATAAAGTTCATGTTATTATTAAGGGCCAATTTCACCAATGCTATTTAAATATGAATTCATATTTAAATGTCGATTTTCATTGAAAAATTACTTTTAAATATGAATTGATATTTAAATAAGTTGCTGAAATTGGCCCTAAGTCATTTGAAATTATTTTAAACTTTTCTTGTTATTCATTAAATAAGATACTTTGTAATATAATAATGTCCACATGTATGTATGGACTTATTTGGCACAAAACTTATCGTCTTCTCTCCAACTGTGTCTCAGAATTCTCTGTATAATTGTAGTAACAACGCCTGTATTTATAATAACGCTTTTGTGCACTCCATGATTAATGCTGCTTTAGTTTACAAAATAATAAGAAATAATTTACGAGAATAACATTACTTGCTCCTAACTTAACTTGTTATAAATAAATCTGTAGCCTACTTTTAGGCTGCACTTAACAATTTTTTTTTTCTTGTATATATATTATATAAAGAAAATATGTAAACTTTTGCATAATTTTCATTATTAAAACAATCTCAAGTAGCTGACAGTTGCAAAAAAGTTATATTATATGATGAAGAATCTTCTCTTTGGCAATATTATTACATTTGGATAACAAAACAAAAAGTTTTGCATACTTTCAGGGCACATATGGGCGTATAGAAAAGAAGCTAACATTTATGTCAAGTAATGTGTTACAAAAAAATAAATCTGATTTAAGTTTTTTAATGAGTTTGCATTATTATATTTGAGAACTTATGCCAAATACATATATATGTATTAGTAGAAAGAAATAACATATAATTGTATTTGCTTTTTATTCTTACTTAACTTCTAAATTATTGTAATATCAGTTAAATTCAGAGTTTTAATGTATAAAAAAAATCGTTGTCTATTTGTAAGCCTCATATGTAATAGAAGTTCACTTATTGCTTTGATAAACAAGCTATAAAACTTTATTAACATGTTAAATTTTTTGTATTGTCATTATTCCTACAATTCTCACAAAATAAATATAAATATATATTTTTAATGAAAAGGAAAACAACTAATTAGAATTTATGTTAATTCTCACTTATTATAAACAACTCAAAAAACTTGAACCCCCATTTTAAATTTTGCTTATCTTCATTTTTATTACAGTTATTAAGCAAGAACAAATTTACACATCTCGTTTGAGATAAACAAAACTATTGCCTACTTTTAGGCCTCCCTTTGGAAGAAGGCTCTAGCAAAACTTTTAGTTGTAAAAACTAATTAATATTTATGTCGCTCTTGTTATTCCCATTAATAACTTCATCAAAAATTTTAGAAATTTACTACTCAAATGATGTACCACGAGTATGTATGTATGTATGTATGTATGTATATGTGTTGCCAGTTATTTATGTCTAACCACAAATTTTCAATTATTAAATATCCAACAAGAGCGACAAGAAACAACTTTAGCGCTTAAATTTAAATTGTGTTTCTGGTAGTAGATTGATGATTTTGTCGTTGCACATTCATATATAATAAATAGTTTTGGCTTCTCTGTTGAAATATAATTATGTACAAATGTTAATAACTACTAGACATATTGAAGAGCAAGTTGCATGTGATTAAAATGAAGTCTTCAGTTTGGTCTATAAATAACTTAACTTATGTAAGTTACGGCCCTATGCTCCTGGTATATATATATATATATATATATATATATATATGTAAAATACCCAATGAAATGTTTGAAAATTTATGTTATCAAAAGATGTTAATGACAATACGAGTTCGAATTTCCATCATCATATCCGACTATAAACGTCTGCTATGGGGAGCCATTTCGCTTTTACGGAGCCTTACAGAATTATTATTATTGCAAATCAGATGCTTTGCGAAATCAACTCAAATGACATTCAATTTCAGAATGAATCTAATTGATTTCACAGAAGTCCGAACAGGCTTTCCATCAATGCTGCGCAGAATGGCATTTGTCATGGTATCACTTGGTACTCGTATTTCTTATAGCCTAAGAGAAAATAGTCGGCGGCGGTAAATTAGAAGAACGAGATGGCCAATCGAGATCGTCAAAGCGAGTAATACCATAACCGGTAAATTATCCATGCAACAATTGAGTGATTTGACCTAGTTGCATTACAAAGAATGGACCTTGTGTAGCTCATGGCGCCATCTTGCTTTTTCAAAAATTCATGGTCGGATCAGTTTCTTACTACTTCTCGAACAAATAATACAGGCATTCATTCACTTTCTTTGAATGTAAAAGCTCATTCATTTTAACTCATTGCCTACTGTCAGTGTTTTGTAACTGCAAACTTTTGCGGATTAATCCTTATACATATATTTTTAAGGGTGACCCTTTAATCCCAAAGTCGATTTTCCTAATCATTCTGAAAGCGAATACAATCTTAAAATTTTTAGCAAATTTTGCTTTCCCCATTTAACAGCAATATAAATGGAGAAAAATTAAAGCTCAAAATATTTTATGCATTCCACTCATTTCGAGACCTTCTGCCTAAAATATTTGTGCAAAATTATTTTTGTTTTCTGTTTGAGTTTTCTGCTACATGTATGTCCTTAGACAAGGATTTGCCGAATGTGTATTTGTGCTGATACGTATGTATATAATATACACGTACATACAGATAATTTAATTATCCTTTAGAAAACAACATGCTCTTGACAGGCAGTAAACAACTACATGTGTAGATTATGTACTTATCTATGTACATAAACAAATACATGCTTATTTACATACAAACTTGTGATTGAAGACATGTGTCTTATAATTACTAAATCGTTGTTACGTTTTGATACAAAAAAAGTTCTGAAAAGGAGAATAAAGTTCACTGCTCTCTTTCCTTATTCAAGTAGAACTTGTTTAAATATTTTTGTAATGATATGAATGAAATGTGAATTGCAGACACAAAATTATTTATTAAAGCAAATTAAAAAAAAATTTAATTTAGTGTTATTGTCAGACATTTTAATTCGCAAAGGTTCAGTTAAACGTGCCAGAACCATAATCATACAAAACAGCTGTTCGAATCAAATTTATGGGGAACACTGTTTTTGATTATAGGTGACTCGCCAAAACCATAACTATACGAGTAGAAGCCAATTGAACTTTGGGTGACTTGCCATAAATATAAATAGCTGTTTAAGGCCGTGATACACTAGCCTACACGATCGTGCAATTTTTGAGAAAATACAGCCCTGGTATGATGGAGTCTATGAACATTTTCAAAAGACAAAAACAATTCATCACATCAGGGTTGTATTTTTTCGTAGATCGCGCGATTGTGTAGGATAGTGAATCATGGCCTTTACTGGTTAGACATAATAATGTTGCTCTTTTGAAATGAATAAACAAATGAAAACATAACAGCTTTTTATAGTTCAGGCAGCACTTATAGATGAATCAAATGTATTTATGGTTGTGGTTATGTCTGATTCTAGGGACCTGTGAGACTGAGGTATTTCTTTTGTATTTCTTGGGAAACTTTCAATAAGTAAAGGCTTGATATTCCGATTTTTCATGTAAAGCAGCTGACGATTTGATTTGAAGTGTCTCCATCTTAAACAACTTCCCACAAAACTTAGTTCATGATAAAGCAAAAAGTCTTATAGACGGATTGTTCTGGAAACCCCATTGCTTATTTACTCAGTTTACTTGAAATTTAATACGAACAAATTTTCTGGTCACTTAAATATTGAATTTGATCTCAAGATTTTTTATTATCAAATATTTTTCCTGATAAAATAATAATTTTTGGCCGTCTCTTATAAAATTCCTCAAGTCACAAATGGCGGCGTAAATTAAATTTTTGTATACCAGTATTGTAAAGTTGCCACATGTGGTGTTTCGTGCCGAAAGCTTATACAAGTTATTAATATACATCGTATTTTTTTTGGCTTTGTAAATTAATGTAGCATGTTAATAGCAGTCAATTGTTGTCGACAAAGAGTAGACAAGTTACAATTTTTACTATCGTCTTGATGGGACGTCGACGACGCCATTCACAATAAAGGGAAATATACTTTATTTAAATTTTGTACGTTTAACATATTGAAGGATATATAATAGTGTTTTGTTTAAATTTACCTAATCGATGTTAGGCATTTTTTGTTGAGCAACGTCATATATACATTTCGTTTCTGCTTGTGGGACTCGTCAGTAGACTTCAACCCATAAGATTTTTGAAATAAGCTAAAAATCTACGTATAAGTATAGAATTTTCTTTAGCTTATTTCTACTGACTAATCACACGAGCAGGAACGGAATGTGTATAGACGTTGCTTAGCAAAAAAAAAACAATTCATGAAATTAGTTGCATGAAAACTTTTCATTTGTCAATAGGAAGCATGTAGGAGCAACGCATATCAAAAGAGTTGCCAAAAATGCATCAGGGATTCACTCTACGTCCTTTTGTAGATAAAATTCTCTTCATGAAATTTGTTGCATGAAAATTTTTCTTTTGTCAATAGGAGGCCTGTAGGAGCAACGCATATCGAAAGAGTTGCCAAAAATACATCAGGGATTCATTCTACGTCCTTTTGTAAATAAAGTTCTCTTCTATAGCGCTGCAATTAGCAAATAGAAAAAATTTCGTGCAACAAAATTCATGAAATTTCATGAAAAAAAGCTTAACATAAATTAGGTAAATGTCAAATAAATAAACTCCAGTATTTCTTATACTTTATCGATGTTAAAATTATTTTTAAAATATTTTGAAGAACTTAAGGTCAATTCATACCAAATGGCCTCGACAGTCCATGTGGTTGTTTTCTCCGCTTATAATTTTAATATCTTTTAGATGTCAACACACATTTGTCAGTAAAATTTTTTTGGCATCTCAAGAACGCATGTTTAAAGTGAGTGTACCTTATAAAAGTTTTAATTTATTCATGACTGCTGTGTTCCTTTTTTTTTATTTCATTTTATTATGTTTGTTTTTTGCACGTTCAAACGCACAAATCATCTCATCACTAGTAATTTAATTTCAAATTAATTAAACATCAAGCCTGCTAACGAATGCTGTATCCACCCTATTTTTATCATGCCAGCAAGGAAATTATGATGTATTTATTGTATTGGCTTGCAAATTATTATAACTTCCAATTGAAAATGAACTAAAAAAAAAATTTTGTTTTCTTTTTCTAATTTTTATCTTTTAACATGGGATTTTTGTGGCAAAATTGATATATTTACTTTAAAAAACAACAACAACAACAACAACAACGACAACACAATGAAATACGCTACACACAACAATAATAATAATAATAATAAAAACCGTAACAAAAAAAATAACGGTTATGGAAAAAAACACACGCTAAACAACAACAAACACACAAAAATGTAATGCATATGGCAACATTAAATGGTGGCTGCTATACTCGTATAACTGTTAACGATGATGGTAACAATGATATTGTGTTAAATGCCTCAAATACAACACAAAATTCGGCACGTACCATATGCCTGAAAAACCACCTTATTTTTGGTTCAACAACAATACAAAATGGCTGATAAACAAACAAAACAAAAAAACACGAAAAACAAATATGATGAAATGCTTTCGGGGCCATACATTTGCTGATATTTTGATGATGTTAAACGTTACAACTGATGTGGGTGTATGTGTGTGTTTGTGCCAAAATTAACATACGCTGTTTTACTTTTTTCTTAATTATCCTGAGGCCCTCTCAACGCTGCTTTAAAAATTCATGTACAAATATATGAATAAAAAAACAATTTTGATAAATTTGGTTAAATTGATGCTACTGTTTGTGGTAAAATTAAACTGTGTGCTTGGTAATGCTGTTTTGCTGTGGTGCGCTGATGCTGCCAACTTCTTTCTAATGACGGTTGTCGACTATACACTGGGTCTTAAATTTTTTTACAATGCCAATGATTTATGATGCTCCTCATCTGCTAACACAACCCGTTTGCTGTATTTACACTCATGCACATGTAAAATGTTTGTCTAATGGCGTTGCCATACATTTTATGTATATGCAAATTCCACTTGCTACAAACGTAACAACTATTGCAACTTAATTAATGTAAAATAATGAAATCTGAAATCTCAAATAAAATGTTTCGTCATCATCGTGTTCATCATCATTTGTAACAACTTTACTTACATACATACATACATATATAAATATGTGTGTGCCGCTGTTGCCTGGATGGCTGACTGACTGACTGATGGTTTGATTGCCTGTCTTACTGACATGTATTTGAAATTTCATTTTATTGCTGGTACTTGCACTTTTAACGATTAATAATAATGTCTGCACTGCTGTTGCAAATATAACTGAACTGCCATTACAACTACTGGGCTGTTATCACTAACACTATTGTTTTGGCTACTAATTAAAAACAACTCTGCACTTTAACCGCTGCTGCTTTGATTTGCACCATTGCAAAACTCTTTAATTGTTTTTGATTTATTTTAATTAACTTTTTGTGTCTCAAAATGTAACGAAATTCATCATCAATATCATCGCAAAATATTCGTACTTTCGAAAATTTATCTTTGAACACCAGGTGGCTTTTTGGTTTAAGGTTGGTGCTGGTTTTTTTTCTGTTATTTATTTTATATTCATTCTATATATTAGTTTTAAGTTAAGCAATAAGTTAGTGTAATTATTAGTAATCAAAGAAAACGTTACTTTGCCATTTCAAAAGAGCTTCGCTCGTTTAAGATATAGGTACAGTGAGCATCAACAATTTATTTTTTGGATCTAATTGCATTTGTCGAACTTAGAGGACGTGACGAGAAGGGAAAAGAGAATGGGAGTTCTTTTCCCTTCTCTCCGACAAACTCAAGACATGCATGGCAAACTTTGCGTGTGTAAAATCTGTCTTATCTAAAAATTTATTGGAGTAGTCTAATGAGTAAATATTTCTTATCTTCCATCTAATCATCACTCGGTATTTATTCGAATAATGGCTTAAATTTATTCTATAATTCCAAAATATTTTTTTTTTACATTTGGTTTAAATTTATTCTATAGTTCCAAAATATTTTTTTTTTACATTTGGGACATTCAAACAGTAGTCTTAAGTGTCATAATGTTTTAAAATTTTTGTTTGAAAAAAAACAACAGCAAAATCATTTATATTAAAATAATTTAAAACATTATCTGCCATATCCAAAAATAATAATTTGAGCTTGAAGAGTAAGTCAAAACAAATTTTCTACACAAAATTTCGACTAAAGAGTACTTGAAGTTCAAATTATAATTTTTTGGATACGGCCGTTATAACACTCTGACACTTGAGACTACCATCTCAATTGTTTTATTTTTTATTTTATATACGTATAATATAAATCTTACCCCCTAATTATACAACCCAGACGGTCGAATTGAGTGGAAAATGTATATAAAAAGCACTCATTATCCTCCAGACGAGTCGAAGGGTTGTATAAACTGCGGGTTAATATTCGAATAATAATTTTCTTACTTCGCTTACCTTTATTCGTATACAATTTCCCATTAGTACTCTGCATAATGAAATAAAATTCTGAATTTATAAAATTATTTTAAAAATAATATTTTTCTTTTGTGTTTATTAAAAGGCAATTCGAATAAAGTTTTTTGTTCTTTTCTTTCCAAGTAATCGAATACTGTGGCTGAGTGGTAGCGATGCTATCCTCTCAGTCCAGCGGTCGTGGGTTCGATTCCCGCCATACACCCTGGGTGTTTTCTGCAGACAAGCTAATCGCTTCGCGGGTTGTGTTTGTTTATTTAAAAAAAAAAAAATTATTTCAAGAATAACTCTTTTTTATTCCATTTTTAATTTACGGCATTATTGGAAAACATTTAATTTTTATATATTCGAATAATCAAATTCTAGTTTTATTTTATTATTAAAATTTTATTAGTCCTTTGAATAATTAAGCGGTATTCAAAATATATTCGATTATTCGTACAATATATTTTTGGGTTTTCATTGTATCTTATTCCATTAATTTGAAAATTTGAATTGAATTTTTCTTTATCTATATAATAAGACCAATTCCATATATTTTATTGTAATTTGTCTTCTTTTCGAATACAATTTTTTATTCGTTAATTTTCAGTATAGTTAAAAGCCGATTGGACTTAGAAATATGTATACTCGTATATTTGTTTGACTTCCTCAAATGGAAATTTAAAACATTTTCCATGAAAATTAAATTGCCCTTAAAATCACGTTAAAACTTCCAAATATTTTCATCACTCACATAACTTTTCATTTAACTTAAATTGGGAGAGAAATTGTGAAAAATCATAAAGCCAAAAAATTGTTTTATAACAACTCAAATGTTACGTGGATTTGAAACATTTGCTGCACGTATTTCCGTTTTATTTACCAAAGTGTTGTTTAACAATTATTTTTTTTTTACAATTGCATGCTCGCTCTCTTGTAACTTTAAACGGAAATAAGCTATTGTTGACTTTTAAGCTTCTTTACTCGTAAATAGGAATGTACTAAACATTAGGGTCACATGCACGCACTGGTGCACAATATCCAAGAATTTTTTTAAGCTTTAGCAAAATAAAAATGTTTCTGGAAAAATGCTTAATACACACTTAAATAATAATTATGAAAGTATACTATTTTCTGGCAAAAAACAAAATATAACAAATCTTAAATCTGCAGAAATTTTGTAGTCCTCCAATATTCTTTAAATTTTTTTCAAATCTGATTGGCGTTAAAAATAAATAAATAAACAAATTTTTTAGTCCTCCAATATTCTTTAAATTTTTTTCAAATCTGATTGGCGTTAAAAATAAATTAATTAATTAATTTTGTAGTCCTAAAATATGCTTTAAAAATTTTTATTTTCAAATCTGATTGGCCTGAACGCCAAAAAAAATAAAATTCTCTACAATTCTAAATTGTTTGTCTAAAGTCAACATTGAGGTTTCATGTAAAATAAATCAAAAACAATTATTTGTTTACTAACCTGGTAACACATGTACACCCCTTCCGTTTTAGTTGGCAACGTGTTCGAACCATCATCGGTAATTTATTGTCTCACTTTGCAGTTGATTTTTTTCTCACTGTTTTTCAGAGGTAATCACTGATGTCGAAAATTACTGCAATTATGTGCAATTTTCAAATAAAAAAGTGTTTATATAACAGCAACAACAACAATAAAAATTTCTGTCTAAGTAAGTTAAGTTGTCTGTTTACTTGTTCTCCTACAGTCTGTTTGGTTGTCAGTGTTGACTATTGTTGGAAAAAATAAAATAAAATAAAAATATGGGAGTGGTGTTGACGTTGAGTTTTTTTTTTCTTTTTTTTTTTTGAACCACTGACTTCTAGCGCAATCTATTGTTTATAAAATTCAGTTATTGTATTGTTTATTTTTAATTTGTTTATTTAAATAAAACTGTGCATGTAGCGTAAGAAAGAATCAATTCAATGCCAAGGTTGCTTGTAGATAAATTGAAATTAAATTGTTTTATAAGAGATTGACGTAATTGGAAGATGACTTCTTGTTGGTGCAGTGATGTGCATATTGCTCATGCAATGTATGGCATTTTCTTGTATAGAAAAAAAAACAAAATGGAAGTGGAACTCCTATTAGGCGGTCCTAAGCTCTTGAGTAATTCTTCCTAATAATAATTATAAAATTTATTACATTCCCTTTGAGCAGGTAAAATATGTCATCCTTATTCTTAGGAAAATAAAATGCCTATAGTCATATCTAGAAAAATACTTTTTAGATTTAAATATTAACAATAATTCGTCATATCGTTGTCTAAAAATTTCAAGCAAATAAATTACAGCTTTGAGCGTTGCGCTAGCTGCAGAATTCTTATTTTAAGTACATTTTATATGTTTAAATGTGCTCTTATACCCTGGTACTAGCGCAATTTACACCATAGCCGGCCAAAGTGGCACTAAACAAGAGATAAATAAAAGGCCGCCCGTGGGCACTTCGTTATGCTCTCTTTCATATTATATATGTATGTGTTTGCCTGACTTTGCACTAGACTCTAGTGGGCTCAACTAGACTCTAGTTCGGCTTCTTATACAAATGAATACACATACACGAATACATAATTCTCGGTAGCCAGCACTGATTTACACTCATCTCTTGAGAGAAGAAACATTTTTAATATCTTTTCACTCTCGTGCTAGTTGAGTTGTTAGATTGAGAACTATTAGTTCACAGAGTTGAAAGTGTGTGATGTTTTGGGGATGCCCGCTTTAAAATGAAATTTATAAACTAATTTTCTGCATAAATAGCATTTTGGAGTTATAACCCTGTTTGCAATAAAGAAATGATATGGATCTGCCAGCAAAAACAAAGTTTGACGAGCTTGTTCACGTTTCCATAAAAAATAACGCAATTTCGTTAAATCTTACGATTTTTTTATGTTATGGTTGGACAAATTATTTATTTCGCTTGGAACATATGGCTGACGTATGGCTTCATTGCTCAAAAGAAGGGGCGGAACCACTCTCTTCCATATTTAACCGGTTGAACCAGTCCCGTAAGGGATTCCATGCCATAACCGCCAAAAAAAAGCTTAAGCGACATTATTTTTTGGCGATTATCGATTATTTACGATCGCAAGTAGTCGACTTTCAAAAAAATTAAGTCCGATAAATTATGTCGCTTAAGCGTTTTTGGCGGTTATGGTACGGTATGATCAAACCGGCATGTTGTACTGACAATTTTTTGTATGCACTTCTCGTGCTTAAAAGTGGGCGCTGCCGATCGTATTTAACAGATTTTTAATTTCCTCAGATTACAACCGAACTAAAAACTCGCTTACTGAAAGCCCAATATTGTGATTATTCTTTCAATATTAAAGAAAGTTTCAAAAAAAAATAAAAAAATCTGCTTTAAATCTTTATAATGTAAAAAATCTGTAATAAAATACAATATGTGTAATAAGAAAAATCCAAAAAAAAATTCAGTGCTTAAACTGTTATTTACATATACATAAATTTTTACTTTCAATTCAGTGCACACTTAAAAATCTTTTCTTCACAAATAACTAATTTAACACTCATTTCCTTTTATTACTTTATTACAATTTTGTCCGCCTCAATGTCTGGCTGTAGTCTTTAAATTATTCAAATGGACTAGGAGTTAAAACAACAATCATTTGATTTCCCTAAAAATAATATTTTTATTTACATCTAGAACGTCTATATACTCGTATACATATGTACATATATATGTACATAGAAAATATTTTACTACAAAAGTAACTAAATGTTTATATCGTATACCATAAATTTATACTTTACAAACTTTAATAAAAGAAGAAAGAAAGACACAAAAAGTTATTAAATAAAGAAATCAAATTGGAAGAGGGCTAAAAAGCTTTCCTTAGGTTTGACATCATCAGCAGGCAGGCAGCATTATGTGTTTGTCTCTTTTACTCGTACAGGTCATACAAAGTTTGTAAATAGATTTTTATAAATAACCGGCTATGTCTCAAATATATATTTGATGCGTGGCTGATAACAGGGTAGTGTCTCCTTGAGTCACTTGAGTTCGAAAGAGCGTATAAGTAAAACCTATCGGCATGGAACTTGTAGGACTTACCAGTGAATTATTATTTGTATTATGGTCGGATTTAAATGGATGGTGTTAAAAGCATGGCTACATCGTTCATAATGATTGAAAGCCGAGGGCGAAATTTGTTGTTTGTAAATCTCACGGGGTTTAATCAGTGGTGCTTTCCATGTGCAATTTAGTCTTAAGCGATGCTCTGTACTTCCCAAGATTCTCTTTAAGAGGACTGATGCTGCTTCAAATGATATGTAAAGTATTTTTCGAGAGAACACGTAAGAAACCAGTGTTGTCGGGAGTAATGTAAGAGGACCACATGAAGTGAGTGTGGTTGCTACCAACGCAGAGAATGATAGTGAGTACTCAAAAAAATATATTTAAGTAAATAGTCTTAATTTTAGTAACCGCGTGGAATCACAATTGTAGCGCAAACAATTCTTAGGCTCACCTATTTTCTCTCAAGCAACTATGACTATAGCCGATTACAACACGCAATAGCAACTCTACTTCGTTTAGGGGAAAAATTAAAATACGCTACAACTAAAAATAAACGGGCACATGCATATCAAGCGCATTGACTCTCTGTCATACTTATAATCGGAGTATAATTATACTCAGAATATGGATATTTGTGCATGATATTCGGGATATTTATTCATCATTCGCCTTCGAATACATTTGTGTACATACATAAAATGGAAGGGGAAATGTGTTTCGGCTTTTTGAAAGCTTATGCTTCATGTGTGTGTAAATAAAATAGCCCTGTATATAGGCATGTGTGGCCGATTAATAGTCAGAGTATTTTTATATTCATGCGTATTATTGTACCTCATAAAGTCTGTAAATTTTAGTTTAGTTTTTAGTGCTGCGTAATTAAGAAAATGTGTATAAACATAGTTGTTCGTTGTTTACACATACACTTTTTCGATTTCAAATTAATGCATGTGTTTGCATATGAACGTGTTACTTATTTTTAAACGTACGCATTCATAGTTGTTTGACCGCCAATACTCGAAAGAGTACTTAAAATGATAGTTTTGTCATTGATGGGAGAATGGTCTTGAATGGCTAGTGCTCGACAAAGCTGGTGGTTGATTAGAAGCCATATGCGTTTGCAGGTGCTATTGCCGTTCAAAAGATTCTGTTTCTCAGGATGATTCCTGGATTGAAGGATGCCTTACAGAGTGTTCTGCCTAATGGCAGGAGTCCTCTTGTTTGTTAGTTTCTCGCACCAAGCCGTCATCTCCCATGCACTTCTTAATTAGTGTGAGATTGGAACCTCAGAGAGGTGATGGCTCGTGACTGACTAAAACCTCGCGATCATTTCATTTTGACTCTCAATGATTGTACTGACCAAATAAAGAATTTGTTTTTTAAATAACAAACACGAACCTTGAATTTACTGTGGCTGGTCTGCTGAAGCACTGAAAGTTTTCGAAAGAAATTCAACCCGATGTCTTTAAATTATGAGAGATAGATAAAACAGCTTCTCCACATTTTTCTTTAATATATTTCATTTTTATAAAATGTAACACTTAATTAAAATTGGTTTGCATTTGTAAGAGTTACGAATTGCGAAATATGTTCATAATCCAATTTTGCCCAATTACTCCAGTATCTCAGTATGTCTTGTAAGAACAGGTTGATCAAAAAATACGGCTTCTTAAAGCTTAGATTGTCTTCTAAATTCTTTGAGTCGTATCATATTTTTCAGTGGACAAGCAGCTTAGAAGATTTGGATCTATCACCATTTCTTTTTCCCAGGATTCACTATTCTACACAATCGTAAAATTTTTGATAAAATGTAACCCTGGTGTGATGTGAAAATTTCCAAGAGACAACAAGAACTCATTAGAACAGGGTTGTATTTTTTCAAAAATCGTATGATTGTGTAGTATAGTGAGTTCATTACACACAAAAATTTACATACGCTGTTATCCCTGCAAATCTTAGAAATAAAACATGTGCAAGTTATACAAAATTACTTCTCTAATAAAATCCTTAACAATAAAAGCAAAACAACAAAAACGAACAAATTTTTATGTAAATTTATTTTCGTAATCGTAATAAAATTTTATAGGATTTTGTTTTTATAAAATATGAAATTACTAGTCTAATGTCGGTGATAATAACAATAATGTAATAAACAAGAGGTTACCAATAATGTTTTATAGAGCTTGAAAGAGATTTTAGTAATTGTGGTTCGAAGGAAATTTATATTTTTAAGATTATTTGTTACAAAGAATAATTTGGAATAGAAATTATCATTTTACACTTAACAGTTATCACATCCTGAATAAGTAAATTAGGTTTTCTAAAACGTCAAAAACGTAAGACTAATTTAATTAGCTGTGTCTGTTTTTATAAAGCGAAAAAGAAGTTTCGTTCGACAATTTATAAAAAAAAATATTTTGCTTTCAATTTAATTGTCGAAAGAAAATAAACAAGCAAACTAATTCGAATAGAAATTTTAATTTATTATTTATTTAAGTTTAATTTTATCGCACAGTTTGCGCGTACTATGAAAAATTTCGTTCGACATTTTTTGTAATTTTTTATATATACTCACGCATATTTTTTTTTTATTAAATAGGAAAAAATTTCTCACATATTATTCACTTTATTTTATTCCACAGTTTGCAGAATTCTTAATTTAAAAATATGTTTCTCCCTATTTTATGCGAACATGAGTTTGTCAGTTTATTTCGTTATTTATTTGTTGTTGATTTTTGGCGAATATGCAAATTCCTTATGGGCGTTTATTTTGCTGTGCTGTTGTTTATGTTCTAATTGAATTATTTATTTCATGTTTTAACACAAAAATTTTTGAAGTTTCCCACCCAAAAAGTTCACAACAAAATCGCTCAACAAATTCATCACACACTGACACAATTAAAACACACATACACACAGAATTATTATATAAACAGATTTGAGTGCACTATACAGCACCATAAATTACATGAACAACTCGGGAGTGAGTTTTAGACATGCACAACTGCTCTTGCTGGTGCACAGTGGCGCCATGAACAAAAATGATGATAGTAAAATCGGTATCTGCTAAAATATTAATCCATACACAAAATAATTATTACCTCAGCTATCGCAGCCGATGTTTCGTTAATGGTTTGCTACCATACAAGCTGATATAAAGCGTGCCGAGTTGTTTAACAACTCGAGATATAAGACCGTTCATAGATGGCCACAAAGCCGATTTAATCGGCAGTCGAGTGACCAAAAATCAAATCAGCGAATCTAGAGGCAAATTGCGGTAGTCGATATCCTACGAAATTTCACAATATTTAAATGGAGTTTATATAAAAATAATTTAAAATCTCGATTGATATTGAATACCGTAATTTGCCCCCTGATGTCGGTTTGGCTCGTGAGCACACTCAAAGTTTTGAGTAAATTGCGAAAAACCGTTACAAATCGAGAAACCCGAGGATGTCAACTTTGACAACAGGGTGCCCAAGATGTTCAAAAGATAAATATTTTTTGCCATTATTCCTGAGACGTCACTGTGCATAGTTTGGGTTGAATTTGTATGTATGCGTGCGCTTGTATCCCTGCTTATGCATTTGCACACACACATTATTATTGGAATTTATTTAATTGTTCAAAATTGCATCTAAATTAAACTACTTGTGCTTCTACCGTTTATTTGTTGTCATCTACAGGCAATTTTGTTTTCTAGTTCTTTGTTGTTGTATTTATTTACTGCACTCTTGAACGTTTCGACATGCTGTATAGTTTTTCGCTAAATTTTTTCGTTAATTTTTTTATTTTTTGCATTGCCAAAATTTATTGAAGTGTACGATGTAACGTGACACATGTCGAAATGGCAACACTTATGTACATCAACAGGCAACTTAATACTTGTGAGGGAGCAACAAACAACAAATTAAATTGAAAAAATAAACTATAACATGAAATATTGATAAACTTTTTTGCATCTACTAAATATGCAGTTGCAAGTAAAACTTAATATAGTATAGAAATATTAATCTTTATTGCAATTTCAATACACTTTCGTTTAACTTATAATTCTAAAATTATTTAATAGTCCAAAAATTAAAATGTACTCAAGATAGTTAATAGCGTAAACTAAATTATTGCTTTTTTATATTTTCATTAAAATGAAATATTTTTTTTTTATTGCAGGTAAGAATCACCCATTTGTTTAAACAATTGATAGAGTAAGTAGCAAAATTTAGTTAAGAATTCAAAATAATACAAAATTAATAAATATTATAAGCAAGTTAGCTTATAAATGTTAAGGGATTTAAACGAAATCGTAAAATTTTTAACAACTCAACGAATACAAACAATATTAATATAAATATATGTTACCGAAAAAATATATCTCACAGATTTCATGATTATTCAGGCGCGCCACAGACACCATATTCAAATAGAAATGTGATTTAAATAATTTTTGACAGTTTGTAAAAAAGGATTAAATATTTGGGTTTTCTTTGTTTAAATTGCCAAATTAAAATAACAAATAGATAAACTGAAACACAGAAATTATCATACGTCTGAGTTTTTTGAAATATTGAAAAAAAATCTCACCACTATTATTAAATAAAACCAGTGTCATACCGAAAAGAAGGTTTTACGTTAATTTTGAAGATATTTTGATTAAAATAAAATTTGAAGATCTTTTTTGTAAAATTAGAATTTTAGAGATGCATGATAACTAAATATCATTTAAATATGAAATTGTGTGTTTGAGTGCGTGTATATTTAAATAATACTTAAATCACCAATTAAGTTCTACTTAATTAAAATTTACAAACATAACATATGTTTTAGTGCTTTTGTGTTGCAGGGTCGTATTAAAAAGAAATTCCTTTAATTTTTACAAATATATAACATATACATACAATACATAGTTTCATGCTTAACAGCTGTTGAATAGACAACTTTCCAAAGCGTTTTGCAGCGCTGCCATAATTCTAATGGAATTTAATAAGAACTTTAATTAGCTACTGTGGCGTTGCCACTTTTGGCATCATTTTCCCTAACCCAATTTTGGTAATAACAGAAAACTGTTTGGCTAACGCTGATTTTGCCTTGGTTTGCCGCCGTTCAAAATTCATTCGGCAACTATACATGTTCTAATTGCCCACCTTTTCGCACCATCTTCCCTGAGGGAATTTTTGGCATCAACTCTTCCGCATCGTTCAAAATTTATTCGGCAACTAGAAATCGTCAGCTTTCAAATGGAAAAAGTCTCGTAACCCTCCCCCACTGTGTTGCCATATTGTCGCAACATTTTCTTTCACCAAATTTTCGGTACCAATCGAAAAACGCACCCCAAACCCCTGATGCCGTTTTTGTTTGCCGCCGTTCAAAGTTTATTCGGCAACTAGACATGGTCTACTTTCATATGACAAAAAGTCCGGCAACCCTCCAACACGGACTAGCCACCATTTCGCACTATTTTCCCTAAGGGAATTTTCGGTACCACCCTGAACGCGCTTCGCAAAACATGGATTTCGTCACTCGTTACCACCGTTAAAAATTTTTTCGGCAACTATACATCGTCAGTTTTCAGTTGGAAAAAGTTTCGACAACCCTACCCCACTGTGTTGTTATTTTATCGCATAACTTTCTTTCACCAAATTTTCGGTACCAATCGAAAAACGCTCCACAAACCCCTGATGCCGTTTTTGTTTGCCGCCTTTCAAAGTTTATTCGGCAACTAGACATGGTCTACTTTCATATGAAAAAAAGTCCGGCAACCCTCCAACACGGACTAGCCACCATTTCGCACTATTTTCCCTAAGGGAATTTTCGGTACCAACCTGAACGCGCTTCGCAAAACATGGATTTCGTCACTCGTTACCACCGTTAAAAATTTTTTCGGCAACTATACATCGTCAGTTTTCAGATGGAAAAAGTTTCGACAACCCTACCCCATTGCGTTCCAGTTTTTGGCATCATTTTATCTTCCCAAATTTTCGGTAGCAACCAAAAACTGCTCCACAAACCTCTATGTCTTCATTCTTTGTCGCCTTTAAGTATTTATTCGACAACTAGACATGGCACACTTTCATATGGAAAAGGTTTCGGCAACCCTCCAACACGGACTTGCCACCTTTCTGCACCATAAATTCTAAATGAATTTTCGGTACCAACCGAAAACCGGTCTGCAAACATTGAGGCCGCTTTTGTTTTGGCGCCGTTCAAAATTTATGTGGCAACTAGACATCGTCAACTTTTATATGGAAGTCCGGGAGGCTGAATTACTTTTTATTCAGTTTCTTACAACTTAAATTTAAATAACATTAGCCAAGTACATCTTTAAATATTAAGTGAAACACTGGGGGTTAGTTGCTTAAAATCTATTATTATCACAAGCATTTCCTAAATTTATTACCGTTATTGTAGAGAATTGCCATTTCAAAATTTATAAATCATACATAAAAATGCAAAAAAAATGCCTAAAAACAACCTTATGATATTTTCTTTTTTTTCTAAAAAAAATTCCATATTTCCATCTAAAAATTGCAATTTGATCTTGATTTCTTAAATGTGTTTTGCTAAAATTGTTTCATCGTTAATTTTAATTTTTAAATTCCAAAAATATTTACTAGAAATTTTTTTTTTTTTCAAATTAAAAATTCTAGTAGCCGTTGTTATTATGAGTTGTTATATAAAATTTACTTTCGAGAAAATTGCGGGTAGTATTTTTTTTAATTTTTTAATAGTATGCTTCGATGCAAGAGAAATATTTTGAGTAGACCCTTAAGTTATGTGAATATTTTTTTTTTTTTTGCAGATATAAAATTTTTTTAAAGCCAAAGATTAAATATCATAACTTTTAACTTTTTTCCTACAAGTTTCCCGACATAAACACGGAATTCTGCGTTTTCAAAACGCTCGTGTAGCCTTAATAATTGAGTAATTAAATGTTTTAAGTAATTTTCCTTCCATTTATTTTAGAATTGTGTATATTGTTTGCTTTTATTGCAAAACAACTTGTCTAGAAAACTTCTATCGAAAAAAATCCAATTAATTTGCTTAAATTTTTTTCTTAAACTTGAAAAGACAAATAAATAAATTGCAAAATGCAGCAGAAGAATAGTTTAGAAAAAAGAAACAATACAAGAAAATGGAAAAAACACAAATGTTCATGTTAAAAATTAACTGAACTTGAGCTGGAGTAACAAGAGTCAATAAATGTTCGAACAACACCCACTTACCAACAATATTTTTTGCAATCAACATGGAAATTTCGAGGGAAAGACCTAAAAGTTTTTCTTAACGGCCAGGGCCACTATGTCGACAAAAAAGTTTCTTTCGCTTACTTACATTGAAAACAAAAACAAATACTCTTACTTTGGTTTTGTTTTCAATATAAGTAAGCGAAAGAAACTTTCTTGTCGACATCGTGGGCCAGGCCGTAAATCTTTTCGAAGTGAAAACCTCGACTATTTTTAGGCCCTATTATGAGGTCCGAAAAAAAATCCAGATTTCATAAATATTAAGACGTCACTTCGATCGTTTTTAGCACACAGCTAACGTTCCGAAAAGTTTGCACAAAATATTTTTTTTTATTTTATTTTTTTTTTTTAAATTACGAATAGACTATGCAATATTATTGAGTACTTTATTGCTATTATTATTATCGTTTTGCTCCACACTAGGCAATAAGTTGTACAATATGAAATTAATATTTCTGTGGCAATTAGGAGAAAGCGCTTAATCATATTTTATTGTTTTGCAGTAGAGCAGTTTTAAACTTTCAAGTCGATTTTGAGAAATCTATTTCGTTTACAGTTAAATTAGGAAATTCGGTATTCACTTAAATTTCTTTTAGAAAATTTCGCTCTACACACTAAAAATAATGCGTTTGATTTAAAATTTACTACAGTTTAAGCTAAATTAAGCTATTATTACATATAAGATTATAAAACGAAAAAAGATAAGAAGCAAGTCATTGCGCTATAACGTCCAGCGCACAAAATAAATTGAAATCTTGCCCAGGGGTACTTTCGAATATGGAGATTACAGGAGTATCGTTAACAGCCTCTCCCGACTTAAGCACTTTTACGTTTTTGCCAAAGATATATTGCGCAATTTTTCTTATAATATACATATGTATGTATGTAAAAGTAAACAAAACCACGCGTTTAAGAAATTTTAAAATTTGATTTTTCGTGACACATACTCGTACATAAAAAATTAAAATATAATAATATTTATTATTATTATTGTACAATGTTACCAACACATTACCAAATATTTCTTGTTGCGCAATATAAATCAAATGACTCTTGATTTTAGCCATAAACCAATATAATATACACAGACACTTTTATTGTACAATATCAAATATTGCACAATAATATTGAAAATGTGTGGTTACCTTAAAATCAATTAAGCAGCGAGTTCTGCTCTGTATAGTTGGCCCCAATGGAACGTAGAATATAAACAGCCAAGAACAATATGTACTCGTATCTATATAAAATTTTTACAGCAGCTTTTTAGACTGCACTCCTGCTTACATAAGTAAATATATGTACATGTACGAGTATATATTTATGTAAGTACATGAGATGTTGACAATTTTAATGTACAAATATGTTTGCACACATATGTATGTACATACTATTGTCTCTAAATGTACAAAAGTACTTGTCAACATACACCATATTTTGTTATAAAAAAACATACTTTTTACGCTGTATAACAAAAGTCTAAATTTACAGAAAAAAACTGATTCTTTTAGGAATAAACAAAAAACATGATCAAGCTTGCATTGACATGTTTTATGTACATTTCAAGTACAAATGCTTAAGACTTGTAGACTTTAAAAAATCAATTTTTTTAGCATTAAAACGAAGTAGTGAAACAAAAAAATTCTTACACAAAATAAAATCATTTAAAAATGCCAACATCCCAAAAGAACATTGCATATCTATATATGTATGTACGAGTATGTACATACATGTATCTATGGATGTGTGTATGTAAATATTTTTATTGGAGTTTTACAATGTATTTTCCTTCAGCTTCTTCTCAATTTCATTGTAATCCTTCTTGTTCGTTTGGGTAGTGTTTGTGTTTTTGTTTATTTTTTTTTTATTTATTTTAGAATATTGTATCTAATCAAAATTTATTGAATTTTTTTGCCTCTCCAAGTATTAGAAGTTAGTCTATAAAATGAGCTAAAAAAATGTATGTGTAATATCTAGATGTAAAAAATTTAGCCACTGATACAAAAACGAAGATCCTGGGTTCTAACCCGGTATCAGACAGTCATCAAATAACAACACCACGCATTTTTCTGATGTACATTAGTGTCCCTTTGCATCAGTTGTTGTAGGAAAGTTCATGTGATGAAGGCATAGTCACTGGTCACTGCATTATACCGACTTCGGCAGATACTAATCCCAATGTAACATCAGAGCGTCCTCCTTCGTTGTGTAGCAGAATCATCGTCTAAGTAAAATAAGCAATAAAATGGCTACTAATCACAGCTTCAAAAATTTAATACGCCTCATTTAACACCAGAGGCGCTGCAACACTGCATTATTAAAAACGTGCAAAAAGCAGAGTTGTAAAAGAATGAAGCTTTCCTCTATCTCTTCCTTCACCTTCTGTCTTCTCTATCACTATCCCTTTCCTAAAGAAGGTAACACCTAGTAATAGTGGTAGGCATACATTGCCTGAGTGTTACTTCTCTTTAAAAATAAAAAAATAAATAAAAAAATCTAACCCTAGAGCTCTAAATGTTGTATTGGTTTTCTCATTAGAAATAAAACAAAAATGTTGTCCGAAAGCATTCTTTCCTTTAGTACACTAAAGCCGTCTTTTTAATAAACTAAATTGTACTATTGTTTCGAGACAAAGTAGAAAAGAAAAATAGTGGAACTGCTTAAACTTTTATAAAATTTGATGCAGTCACATGAAAGAAAGTGCTTTTGAATTAACATGTTATTAACATACAAGTCGAATAGCATTTTATTTTATTTCGAATGAAAGAGTAGTAGACCCCTCAATAATTCGCAAAGAGTGTAGATTTTCAGTAATCTGCCAGAATTGTAGTACAGATATCGTATGTACTGGGCTCGAACCCAGGACCTCACCTTCGGCTTTGTAGCCAACTTGTTAACTATTTCAGCCAACGTCACCCTCAAACTCCTAAGAAACTTTGCACACAAGTAAATGCGGATGCTAAGGCTGTATGTAGCGGGCTTCAAAACAGCACGATGTTACGTTCTGCTAATGTTTGTTTTTTTTTTGCTCTATTTGTTCCTCAAAAAATATTATTTGTCCAATAATTCGATTACAAAATAATAAACAAAATTCAGTAAAATGCGACTTTGACTCGCACTCGGAGGGTTCCGTACGGATACTACATATGTAATACCATACGAACTTTAGCCTATATAACAGAATATCTCAACTGATATAGACACTTTTTAAACAAAATTTAAATGCACTGCAAACTTTTTGTTCGGTTTGCCGATTTTTTTTTTGTTGGGGCATTTTTATTTTAGTTTTGGCGCTATTTTCGTTTTCAAGATTTTCTTTGATTTTTGGCATTTTTAGTTTTGGTTTTTTTCGCTTTTGGCGTTTTTTCGGTTTTGGCGTTTTTTTTTTGTTTTGGCGATTTTTTCGTCTTTTGGGAATTTTTTCGGAATTTGGCGATTTATTTTAGTTTTATATATTTGTTTTTCTTTTTTTTGCTTTAGACCTTTTTTTCGTTTTGGCGATTTTTTCGTTTTTAGACGATTTTTTATTTTAGGATTTTTTTAAAGTTCTATCATTTTTGAAAAGTTCAAGAGTTTGTCTACAGTTTCCAAGATACAGCAATTTGGCAAAATAACATAGTGTAAATTACATTAACTGATAGAATACCCTTTAGTTTAAATTTTTTTTTTAATTTCAGTGTTAATTCTACATAAAAATACACTAACTTTGAAAATAGCAAGTGTCTATATACATATGTATACGAGTGTATAATTGAATGTATGTATGTATATTACATTAGGATTTCATCATTTTTCGCTGCTCGCTTAAGAACACCCTTTAATTTTTAACTGTTATATATTTGTTGTTTTATTCTGTGAAAATTTCAGGTCCGTAGCTCTTACAGTTCTCGAGAAAACAGCCTGTGACAGAAAGACAAACATCCTTGGTGTACGGAACCCTAAAAAGCAAAATGTTGCATAAATTCCTTTTAGTATTGTGCAGCTAGCAGAGTGGAATGCATTTTTCTAAGCCACTACAATGACTACGAATGTATATTTCATTTAATTTTTGCTTAACTTCTCAAGCTCTAAATTATAATAAAACTTAAAAAAAAAGAAAAAAGGAAAAAAGTGGATTCTTAACGAAATGACCGCACTCAAATTGTCCATCCCACATTCTTTTGCTAAAGTTCCAACATTAAATTGGAGCCAAGAAAATAAAATTTGTTCAGTATCGAAAAATTTTTTACTGCGCTTTTGTAATGAAATTTTGAAGTGTAACATAGACAATTTGAAATGCTAGAGGAAGTTTTTGTAGAAATACATTAATATGTATGTGCTTAAATTACAAACATATGGTGTGTGTGTGTGTGTGTGCGTGTGTGTGTGTGTACTTAACACATCCCAGTTGGCCAGATTGGCTTGCACCACATTGTCATTTACGATTCTTGTACGACTGATCCTCTGTTATTTAATTTTCTTTAAAGGCGACAATTTAAAGGCAGTCGTCGTTCGCGACAATCTTGGAGACAATGTCTTGCATGTTGTCCTCAATTAAACACTCTTGAATTTTGTTGATGACAATCTGAGCGACAAATCATGTGTTTTGTCTTCAATCAAACACATGAATATGTTGGCCTCTTGTTGACAAATTTTTAGGTGGTGCTGTAGCCAGGTGGTAAGCGCGAAAACTTATAAATATGCAGCTTTAGTTCGAATCCCAGCTAAGTCCGTCAATAATTTAAATGAAATGGAAAAAGCAAGTAAACAAAACAAATTAACGGCCTGGCCCACGATGTCGACAAGAAAATTTCTTTCGCTTACTTACATTGAAAACAAAAACAAAGTAAGAGAATTTGTTTTTGTTTTCAATGTAAGTAAGCGAAAGAAACTTTCTTGTCGACATCGTGGGCCAGGCCGTAAATTTGTGTTTTAAAAATATTAATTAAAGTCTGTTCTGTTGAGTGACAGAACTCACTTTCTCATTTTGCAGACGACAACCGATATGTTTGGTGGTGGGTGGACATTGTCGCTTGTGTGGTCTTTCATGATTTCATGGACATTTGTTCGAAAATTTCGTCAACGATTTATTTGAGCTGTCGTCACTATGTTTTCCACGATTTGCTATTGCCTTGTACACATCGTTTAAGATGTCTTGAAGACATGGTCAACTGGGACAATAAGTAAACAATTTGCAGAATTTCTGTTTCTAACCGAAATTCCTGTTCTTGGCTTAAACGCAACATTTACAAAATGTTTATTTTATCTCTTACCACTTCTTGTTTTTATTCTTTGAAAGATGTGGTTGCAATTTGAACGATTGCGGGAACAGTACAGCACAGCACGCCTGCCGGCAGTTCTGTTATGCTGTTACAACAAATTTATCTTAAAGAAGTTTTTTCTGATTTAATATATACATACATACATATATATGTATGTATGTATGTTGTAAATACATACTTACTCGTATACCTATTTAAAGTTTTATTTTTTCTGTTTATTTTTTTGGGTTTCCTAGAAAATATTTTTATATGACAGTGTTGGTGGCATCAAAGCACATGCTCTTACATACCCGTACGTAAATACTCGTACATATAAAATCAAAAATTATCTTTGGTTTCGACATCAACGCCGTCACCTCTGTTACCATCAGCCAGCCAGCCACTATCACACAGCCCCGTCACTTACTCGTATTTGTGTTTATTGGGGTTTAGCTGTGAAGGAACGTGCTCCATTATTTTTAGATGAAAATTAAAGCGTCTACGACTGAATATTGTACTCGTATTGTACGTGCATGGGGGGAGTTCTCTTTTTTGTTTCATTTTGCTATTTTTATTTGAAGTTTTTCTTTTACTCCTTTTTTTATTATTGTTTCTTTGCATTTGAGGATGTATACTTTACTTTTAACAATAACTGTCTGATTTTAAGTGCTCTTCTAAGCGTTTGCATTCTCGTATTTGTTGGAATACGATATACTCGTACATATGTACATAAATACTTGCTATGATGCCGCTGCTATGCTGCAGTTCCTCACTTGAATACATACATTTGTATGGCTGTTGTTGAAACATTTCTTAAGATGCTTTCAACACAGTGGCTTTAAGCATGAACCTTAAACAAAAAGTTTATTTGTTGTGCATTAATTACGTCTAGATGCATTTCCTTGCTGCTTAGGCAACTCAGCAGTAGAGTTGAATAACAATTGAAAAACAAAAGCTTAACAAAGTGCAATGCTTATAGAAAAACTCACAATATATGATTGAGAATTATAAAAATATAAATACAGCATGAGTAGTTAGGTAATGGTGGCCTGAGTCCTATTTTGGGAATTAAAAACTGGAAAAAAAACAAAAAATGGATGCTGGCAAACCTGTTACAAATGGGAGATTTTCATGCTGATGTAGTTTTCATGTCAGGTATCACATCAGCATGATCTGGTGGATTTTTGTCCAAAAAAACAAAGTTAAAAAATATGTCGCTTAAGCTTTTTTGGCGATATTATACCCCAAACTCGCATTTAATGGTTTAAAATATTTTAAAATTTCGTTATTATTTCTTCCATTATTATTTTTTAGCGTTAGCATCACTCAAACTTGTTTGATTTCGATGTCTGTTCCTATACTACAGTGCAGTCACTTTGGGAAAACTGTTCTTTGTTTGTACTCGTGCTGGTATTTGTTACTGGAAAAGAGTTTAAAATAATATTATGCCACCCTACGCGCTTCAATTGGATTTTGATTGCAATTGAATTTATAATTTCTATGCGTTTTATTTCCTTTTACTCTTAAAGTTTTTAGCATTTCCTCTTTGGTGGTTAAAAAAAAGTATTTATTTTAACACATGAGGTACGAGTATTTATTTCATAATTTTATTTCGTTTTATATTCACCATAAAATTCGTATCAAAAAAAGTATAATTTAATTATGGTTTTTTTTTTAATTTGTCTCGGAAAAAATTGAATTACTGCAGCATGCAGACACTACTGCGGAAATTTCTCATATACATTTATAGAGTTCAAAGTTGAGGTGACAACAATTTCCGTTCTTATTTGTTTTGTATTGAAATTTGAAAAGAATTACTTTTGATGTGAAAAAAAACTCAAGTTTTTCTTTTTTGTTAATTAGTGGTTTGTTAACTAGACACTCTTCATTCAATTCCTGTTTACACTACTTGAGAATATAAAGGCCGTTAATTTTATTTATATTTTTAATGGCTTATTTATAAAAATTATTAAAAGTTTTGTATAAAAATCTGTTTTGTAAACCCTTTATTAAGCAAGGCCAAATTAATCTGATACTTCAGTGCCCTCTCGGCCAGTAGGTAGTAGTCTAGTTTTCGGTTGGTCGCCGGTTCGATTCATGCCGCTTCGCAGTTTGTGTTTGTTATTAAAAATAAAACTCACGCTTCGCAGTTTGTGTTTGTTATTAAAAATAAAAAAACTCACAGCAATTTGTTAACCTTTACATCTGCTTTTAGCATTGTTAGCAATGATGTATAAAACCGTAACTTCTGCCTCAATTAATCTTTGTTAATTTTTTTCAAATCACTGCTGCAAATCTAATAAATTATATCCAACAAAAAAAAAAATAAGTAAAAATATCCACTTAATTAAACAAATACTAAAACAAATTAGCAATTAATTGTTTTAAAATTAAATTATGTACATACGTGTTTGGCAAGTGGCATGCATGGCTTGGCCTCAAACATCAAACCAAATTGTAAATAATTGTTATTTTAAAAGACAATTTAAATGTAGCAAATAATTTACAATTATAAATACTAGGAAAAATGTACGAGTAATTCTTTTTTTATTTTATTTCTATTGGATTGAGTTTTTATTGCAATGGTATTTTATAAAATATGTTAACAAGTGGTCTAGACTGTCACTGACACTAAAGCCTGGCTAGGCGAGGTCAGGCCGGCCAATACCTGGGTGTGTGCTACGCAATCACAAAAAATTTACTACTGGACATTTTCTGAAGCAAACAAAAATTTAAGCATTATTAACACAATACAACAATACACAAATACAATATTATCAACAATATAATGAACAATGGATAATTAAGAAATATTTGAGATTTAATTTAATATTCTGATGCAAAGGATTAGGTAAAAGCCTTATTATTTTATTCCAATAATATAGGGTCTGCCATCTAGCGTTTTTTTTCAACTAGTGCTTATTTCGAGAATGGTAACACTTAGCTCATGTCTGATTTGACAGATAATTAGTTTTATCCTTCCGCTGAACGAATATGGTTGTGTATACGATTGAACAGCGCTGGGAAATATTGCCTGCGATCGACTTACAAAAGATGCCGATTTTGCCAAAAAAAATCATCTTTTCAGATGAAGCTCATTTTAATCTTGGCGTGTATGTAAACAAGCAAAATTGTCGCATTTGGGGCACAGAAAACCCGCACGCATACATTGAAAAGCCGACGCACCCAAAACGAGTCACTGTTTGGTGCGGATTTTGGTCCAGAGGCATAATTGGGCCAATGAGCAAGGAGTGGCCGTTACAGTCAATGGCGATCGTTATCGGGCCATGTTGAACGAATTTTTGTTCACAAAAATTGAAGAGGAGGATATTGGCAACATTTGGTTTCAACAGGGCGGCGCTACGTGCCACACAGCCGAAGCTACACTCGATGTTTTGCGCTCTGTTTTCAAAAAAAAGTTATCTGGCGGACCCTATACAATAAATTTAAATGAAAATATTTTTTTTTTGGAATAAACGAATTAATTTATTCGAATGCATTTATTCGGTTAATAGAAATAATAATAATTGCTTATGCGATTAAATTAAACAAATAAAAAAGTGATACATATATTTATTGCAGTTCTCTAAAATTTTATTCGATTAATCGAATACATTTTAAGTTTAACTGTTCTGAACTAAAAATTCTATCAAATATTGTTTGAATGGCAACTCTAATAATTAACAAACAAACTTCTAGGAAATAGGGAAACTTCTTCTTCCGGAGGATCTGTAAATCTCGCAGTTCTCTTTCATGCATCAGCAATGAAAATGCGACTTGCACGTTTGGAACATTTTATATTTTTTTTTTATTATTTCAGTAGCCAAAAAAATTACTTTTTATTTTGCAACTGTGGTTCAACAGTTTTCATTCACATGCACATGCAATGGCTGCAATCAATTCTCACAATTACCTTGGAAAAAATATTTGATTTTTTTATTTTTTATTTTTTTCTTAGGAATATATTTCTTGTACCATTTTGAAAAGAAATAAATTTAGTGCACACGTGTGCTCTTAAAAATAAATATAAACATTTAAACAATAATTTACTCTTGCAAAAGGATAAATTTGTTTTATTCACACAAAAAAAAAGAACTGGTTTTTTAATATAAGATTTTCATAAATAGATTATGCATATGGAACGAGCACATGGTTAAATATTTATTATAAGTATACTCGCTACAGATTTCTTTGTCATGATTAGCAAAATTAGTTAAAAAAAAATTGTTAAAGAAAAAATTTCAATTAAACAGTTAAGAACAAAGAGCACAAATTTAATTGGTAAATTCTAAGAAAATTACAAAAAAAAATGTAATAATAAAACTTGTTGTGCTACAAATAAATTGCCAAATATTTAATGATATGAGTTAATTGAAAGTGTTTTTAAATGTTTAGTTATTTGCTTAAAAACAACATCTGGCTGGTGTTATTTTATATGCAGCTGTAAATGTAAACTGACGTAATGTAATGTATCCACAAGAACGAATGGAACAAGCAATAAATAAATAAAATATTTAATATGAAAACAAACATTTTTATGAACAATTTAAAAAAGAAAATAAATAATTTTAAGTATTCGTCAAAATATAAAATTTTATTCGCATAACGATCAGAACTGTGGAGAAAAAAGAAACACAAAAAAACTGCAGCTTCATTCCAGACAATTATCCCTGTTTTCCCAACCCAAAAGTGGACTTCAGTAGAAAATTTACATATGAAAAGCACTTTTTGTCAATTTCATTGGTTAAACCACCTCCATTAGTTAACTGAAGACTGTGAATTTGGGCCTAAAATATTCGTCTGTGTCTTACACGAATTTGAAGTTGGAAGAATATTGAAACATTTGCTCCGCTCATCTCGAACACGAAAAAATCTAAATAAAGTGTTCTTAAATATTTAATCTTAATTTTTTATAAGTTTTTTGAATGAAATCATTCATTTAATACGTATTTTCTTGCAATGTTTTTTTTTTGTTTTGGAAGGAGGTGTAAAGTGTTGTTGGGTCTCTTTTTAAACTCTTTGTCGTTATGCTAATTGAAACTCACTTTCTTTGAAAGTTAATTATTTATTTCCTTTCTTCGTTTTAATTACTCTTGTAAAATGTTTTACATAATTATCTAATTTTATGTTAGCCGGGCACGTTGGCAGCTGGGGTGTGTGAAAAGTTCAACTGTTTGATTAACAAAAAGTATGTACGTGTACTACACAGTTGTATTTTGAACTCCCCGCCAATTTGAAAAAAACTTTTACATTTGCATTTTATTTCGCTATCATTAATATTCATTTACTCGCAAAACATCTTAATAGGCACCGGGCGCCAAGTAAAAAAAAAAACAAACGAAAAACATTCATGCCATTAAAATTCCTCAATAGCCACCTTGGTGCACACTGGGATTTTGGTGTTAAAAACCCAATTTCAAAATCGAATGTTAGAGTTTTGTAGAGAAATTCTTAGATAGGAAATGTGCATTTATAGTTTATTAGAAAATTTTTATTTTATATTTGAAAAATTGAAGTAAAGTCCACGAAAGGATGGTAAGAAAGAAATTCAGTGATCCATATATGTCGACATTTGTTTCCTAGTTTAGTCTATTACATTATCGATGGCAACTTTCAATGATCTCAGACCACTGCTTGTAGTTTTGGCACAAAACTGTATGAATTTATCCCACTGTGCGGCGTAGTCAAATCTAATGCACATTCCATTTATAATGTTGCATATTACAAGCATGTGTGCAAAAGTATACTCGCAAACAAATTTTTATGCCTCTAAAAAGAGTCATAAAATTTCATGATGAAAATAATGTCATAAATTTATGAAGTGGTTAAAAACAAAACTCACAATACTAGAATGCTTAGCCACCACCAAAAATAGTGAGATTTAAATTTATATAAAATAAATTCTTCTAAATAAAGTTATTTTTCTTCAGACAAAATTCGTTGTCTTTCTGAATGCGAAGTGTGCGATTAAAAGATAAAATGTTTAATGATCATTTTGCACAAATAACTTTAAAATTTATGAAATCATATTAAATATTTGACATCAAATAACTTGATAGACAAAGAACAATGCTGTTAAATCACAAATCGTTTGCCAAATGAGAATCTAACGAAGAAGAAGTGACAAAGATAAATTCACGTGTATCGGCATTGTGAAAGCTTAAGTCGGCTTCACTTTCCCGCCTCTGGCAAATTGTTAAGGCAAATCAGCATAAGAAATCATCAAAACCTTGAATGTGTTCAGCACTTTCGTACAGAATATTGCACGTAATATTTTTATGATCCTAGAATTCTTCTGCTTTGTCTTTTTTGTTAGAAGAACTGAGCAAAGTCCTGGTGTTCTTTGTGTGTATTAAAAGTATGGAAAATGTGCTTTGACACATGATAAAATTTGCAAACAAAAATTGTTAATGAACTGATATTTTGTAATTTGTAAAGTGATAAATGCCTTTCTAGTAAATATTTAGTTAGAAACGTTTTCAGCACAGTCGAGAATTGTTAAATTTATTAAATCGCACTTTCCATCCCTGTGATGCACTTAGTTGAACTTTGTTGCCCTTTTGAAGAGTTTTACTAATTTAGTTTTCTGGCAGCACTTATTATTATTGAAGTGTGTTGAAATATATACTCATGTGTAGCCGAATCAATACTTAGAGTATTTTTATACTTAAGCGTATGATTGTAGTTGATTTTTGCTAGTTATTTAAGTCGTTCGTTGTTTATAGTTATACGAGTACATACATATTCAGTTTAAACGTGATGACTATGTTTGCGTATGAGTACGGTTTCTATTCTTAACTGAACGATTTTTTAGTTGTTTGACGGCCCATATTTTTTTGTTATTCTCTAATATACTTAGATGCATCATCCATAGGGAATAAATGTATATAACTAACACAACACAAAAATAATTTTCCATTCAAATTAAATAATAAATGACTTATGTGAAACATTAATAGTTTTTAATATTCATACATAAATAACTGACAAGTTAAGCACAATCACAAAGAAAGAAAACGCCTCTCCCAAGTTGGTGATCATCCACAAAAATAACAACAACACCACATTGCCGAAAAAAATACTGCAAAAATTGTGTTATTAAAAATAAACGTTGAAAAAAGTACAGAAAAACAAGTACTTTTTTTTTTAAACATACAGAACAACAATAATAAATTGGACTATCACATCCAAAACGGGTCGCGAACAAATGTTTGCGAAGTCGTATAAAAAAATAGCAACTGAAAAAAAATGTTAGTGAAGTCACGCTTTAAAACGATAAGGTTTGTTTCGCTATGTCTGTGTCTATGTCTACGTGCAGCTGAAATAATCGCGCGAAGTCTACAGTCTTCCTAAACAAAAGCTGCTGTTGGCGCTGGCCACCGTCATCACATAAAAAGTGATATCTTAACATATTAATTTGAAGTATTTATTAAGTCTTCAGCAGACTTTAACTATAGTTTTACAAAAAAAAATTATTATCAAATAAGCTTCAAGTAAAAAATATTTTGCGCGTAAATAAATTTTTCGAATAAAAAAGACTTCGTCCTTTACGAAAAAATTACAAATTTTATTTAAAATTTTTTAAATTGTAATGAGTGCGAGAAAAATTTTTGGGGAGGAAAAAATTAAAAGTTTGTCCAATAGCAAACCTTTTTATATAAATTTAAAATTTCCCAATTGCAAAAAAAATGTTTATGATTTGAAAAAAAATTTATCTAAAACCAAAAGTTTTATCTGATAAGTGACATTTATTTGCTGGTGGTTAAGCGATGTCTATATGCATTTCATTGTTGCTTTAACAAATCGTCAGTAGACCTCAACCACACATTTTGAACAGTCACAAACCTCTTATCTTATGCACAAAAATATTATTATTTGTGAATTCTCAAATTAAACTATTTTTTTGAGCTTTAGGTCTGTTTTATATTTGTATTTTATTAAATCAATATTTCGTTAACCTTCGGTTAACTTCTTCAGGATATTTTTGTTTAATAAAAATACAAAAAAGGTCGAAAAATTAGATAAAATGAATTCTCAAATAGTTTTTGGAAGTCTGCGCATAAGATAAGAGGTTTATGACTGTTCAAAATGTGTGGTTGAGGTCTACTGACGATTTGTTAAAGCAACAATGAAATGCAGATAGACATCGCTTAACCACCAGCAAATAAATTTCACTTATAACATAATTATGACAATATGTCGAATAATAAATTTCTTGAATGTTTTATCTAATATAAAAATAGCAAAACTGAAAATTGTTAATTGCAAAGATTTGCTCTAGAAAATTCAGCAATATCGAAAGTTCTGGTAAGTGTTAAATTTTTTAATAATAAAACTTTTGTAAAGACAATAAATCAATAGCAAAAAGTTTTGGTTTATAAAATTTCTCAATAGTAAAGGAATTCTTCGAAAAGATTTTTTTAAAACTTGTCTTATGATTTTAATGTCCTTTTTTTCAAATCCCTTTCTTGGTCCTTTGTCCTACTAATATTTTTCATTTAGAAAAGTTGTCAATCGCAAATATTTTCGATAGAAAATGAGTAAAAAATAAACATTTTAGTTCAAAAAATATTTGCTAAAGAAACTCAGCCAACAATGACTTTTAAAAGAAAATGTATCAGTAGCTTTCTTTTCCATTTTAAATTTAATAGTAGCAAAAATGTTCTTTATTAAGGCCATGACTCACTATCATACAAAGTCGTGCGATCTACGAAAAAGTACAACCCTGGTGTGATAAATTGTTATTGTCTTTTGAAAATTTTCATAAACTACATCATATCAGGGTTGTATTTTTTCGTAGATCGCACGACTTTGTATGATAGTGTATCACGGCCTTTAGATTTACTAATAGCAAAGATTTTGTGGCGACAATGTGCCAATAGCAAAAATTTTCTATACAAAAATTTTTTTTAAACTTAATATTTTTCTAATATTTACTTG
The DNA here is from genome assembly GCA_936439885.1 of Nowickia ferox. Lineage (NCBI taxonomy): Eukaryota > Metazoa > Arthropoda > Insecta > Diptera > Tachinidae > Nowickia > Nowickia ferox. The sequence continues at coordinate 16,683,297 of OW387027.1, forward strand.
TTAGTAATTATTATTTAATAGCAACATTTTTCTATATCAAAATTAGCCAGTAAAAATACTATAAAAAAATTGGCTAATAGCAAAAATATTCGAAAGAAAATGTTCTTAAAACATTTTGCTTAAAACATTTGCTAATAGCCAAAAATTTTCACAGAAAACTTTCCAAGCGCTGAAAATTTTTATAGTAAATATGGTTAAAAATTTCTGTAGCAAAAATTTTCTATGGAAAAATTGCCAATAACAAACGGAAACTTTTACAACATAAAATAAATTATGCTATTGCCATAGAGAGACAAAATTTTCCATAAAATAGAATAGTAAACAAATTTTTTATCTTTAAGTTTAAAATTGGTTAACGCACTAGTAATCCCAAATTATTATTTTACTTATTAAGTAAAATATTTTTTTAATAAAAATACATTGAAATTGATTATTGAGGGGTTTAGCTGGATCCTATGCGCATTTCACTGTTGCTAATGCAGATCATCAGGGAACCTTTACCCAAAAATTTCTTAGAAAAACTAGAGTTAATATGTTAAACTTTCATTTAAGCAAATGAGAAGCTCAACAAATAACAAAGTTGAAACAAGAACTCAATAATCAACATGTTTTTTATTTTCTTACTTTATCATTACTACATTTTATCGTTTATCGAAAATGTTTGCCAAATTTTCTATAGTAGACTTATTTTTTAGAAAACGTTGCCTATTGTCAAATTTTGTGTTAAAAAAAACAAGTAACTTTATCACTTTGACTCGCACCGGATTTTTGTAGAAATACGCTAACAAGTGTGTCAAACAAACTCCATAAGCTTGTTTTGTTATTGTTTTTATTTAAATTTTTTCTCCATAATTCTTTTTTTTTTTTTTTTTTGTTGCAAAGAGAAAAATGGATGCCATATTTTTGAATTTGTTTTTTTTTCTGTGCTTGGTTTTCCTGCTCTATATATTTTTAATAAAATCATAAATTTTGTATACAATCTACCTGGTCATAGAAGTTAATATATCATTTTTAGTTGTTTTCTGTGACTTTAGCAGAGGTTTAATTTTTCCCAGCAAACATTTTGTAATATGAAAATTATTTGAATAAAGGAAATATTTGTTATTATCAAATTTACCTAAAAATATAATTATTATAAAGAAAATTTACCAGTAGCAAAAAATGTTTTAAACAAACTTTCCCAAGCAGAAAAATTTTTTCTAAAAACAATAGCCAGTAGTAAGACTTTTGTAGTAGAATTTTAGCGATACTTGTAGAAAAAGTTTTCTTTAGAAAACTTGATAATAGCAAACCAATTCTTTTGAAAATTTTTTAATAAAGAATGTTTTCTAAAAAGAATTCTGTAGCAAATTTGCTATAGCAAAGTTAATTTTCTATATTAAACTTGTTAGTAATAAAAAGTTTTTTAGGGATTTGCTAATATTAACAATTTTCTAAGGAATAGTTACCAATAGCATTTTATTATTATAATTATAGTTATTATTACAACTTCATATAGAATATATTTAATAGTAAAACTTTTTTATTTTCTATAGTCTCAGCAATAGCAAAAAAAATTTAATAGTAAAGACTTTTTATAGTAATTTTGCCAAGTTAGCAAATAACTGCAGAAATGTTTTCAAGAAAGCTTACCAATACCAAAAACTTTCCCTAATTATTTAATTTCCATAATATATTTAGCTATTAAAAAGAATTTTTTTAAGAAAGACGCAATGGCAAAATTTTTTATAGAATATTTTTCAATAGCCAAGAGTCGAATATTCGTTTACAAAAATTTCGTACTAGATTAAAGCAAGCGTATACAAGTTTTCTTTAAGCTAGGACAACATTCTCGTAGACGGATATTCGACCCGACATACGCAATACGGGTGATTTGCTATAAATTTATTTTGTTTTGTTTTGTAATTTTTTTTTTGAAGAAAATTTGTCAATACTCAGAAAAAAATTTTCCTAAAAAAACACTTTTAATTGGAAAAAAAACCAAAAATTAATTTAAAAAATTTTTGAGTCAATTAAACTTTTAACTAAATGAAATGTTTAAATAAAAGTTTAAGTTGACTCAATTAAATTTTTAATTTATTTTGGTTTTTTTCAATTAAAAGTGTTTAATGCAGGATTTTTTTTTTCAGTGTGCGTAAAGGGAAACTTTTATTAAATACCGAAGTATATTTATTTGGCATAAAGTCCTTACTTTTTTTATTTTATGTAATACATTATTTTACGTGGAAAATCGACTATAAATATGCAACCGAAAATTTTTTTATTGGAATTTTTTTTTCTTACGATATTGATTATTTTTGAGTGGAGAATAGAGTTTTTCTTTTCCCGGACTTTTTCATTTCCCGGGAAAGCGGGAACGACTTTTCAGTTTCCCGGGAATTCGCGGAAATTCCCGCCCAGTGCAAAACTATACAAAATATTTTTAAATTTAATTTATTTCGACAAAAAACAAATAACAATTCATGACATTGATTAGATAATAACGTTTTATAAACACATTAGTCGAAAAACTAATATAATTTCCAATATTATATATAAATGCAAAGTCAAGAGCATTGATATAACGCAAAAAACAAATTACATTATTAAAAAAATATTACAAAATGTTGCTTTGAAAATAGGACTTTAGTACAGAATAAGCATTAATAGAATCGTTCGACAGTCTATTGATAATTTTATTAAAAAAAAACTCCTGTTAATGAAAATATACGTTCACTTTCTACGGATTTTGGCCTTAAGGCTGGTACTCTGTTCAAAGTTGTGAAAAATTTTCAGCACCATTGATTATTTCGCGTGAAAAATTTGACATGTAAAGGATGTTTTTTATTGAGGTATAGAACTTTAAGTTGGCATCACTTTTTTAACTTTCGGCCATTTTGTCAGCTGTTAAGTGATCATCATGAACAGGTTGACAAAAGAACAACGCTTGCAAATCGTGCAAATTTATTTCGAAAATAATGGTTCAGTTCGCGAAGTTTACCGCAAGCTCCGTCCATTTTATGGTCGACCGTTGGTTACCGTTAATGGAGACCGGTATAGAGCCATGATAACCGACTATTTTGTTCCCGAATTGGATGGCATGAATGTGGATGAGTTGTGGTTCCAACAAGACTGCGCTACATGCCACACAGCGCACGTCACAATCGATTTATGGAAGGAAACATTCGATGAGCGCATAATTTCGCCCCATATGCTCGAAAAAGTGGTTGAAAATTGGACCTGTAGAATTGGCTTTATTCGAGCCAGCCGCGGCGGCCACATGCCCGAAATCATATTTAAACGTTAATGGCATAAAATTATCCTTCCAATAAAGCCAAATTGATGGACATTAAAACGATTTTCTTGTGTTTTATTTCAATTCGAAGTTCTATACCTCTAAAAAAACATACTAAATGTAGCCCAACTCGCGGTTTTTTTATAAATTTCTTGCTTTTATTGCTTGAAACTATGCAACATTGTTAAAATTCCGTGCGAAAAAAGCACTGCTCATGTTGTTTCGCAGCTAAACTAAAATGATGCCAGACTAATTTTGTATGGAAAGACATGATTTTCACAAGACATGATTTCACAACAAGAACAGAGTACTACTTTTGCGAATTTATTTCGCAAATATTTCACACCAAATACTTTTATATGTAGTTTGACAGCATTTCGCACGAAATTGTGAACAGAGTACCAGGCTTTATAGTCAGAAGAGCATTATATAATCTCTGGACACTTTGAGTTTTTTTCCACTTCCTTCAATAAATTGCAATTGCTTTTTTAATGAAAGTGATTTTTTTTTTTGAATCGAAACAGCGTTTTCTTTACTACAAAATCAACACAATATAAGTTGTTGTTGTAAAATTTTAGCTATTGTGCTAGTACTATCACCTTATTATTGCACCATCACCTTCATAGGTGAATAACGACACTCATCAAGGAATGTGTACATATGAACTAAAGTTGCCATAATAAAATCAAAACAAAAAAAATCCCGGGAATTCCCGCAAATATATTCCGGGATTTCTTTCCCGGAAATCCCGTATGAAAAACACTAGTGGAAAACTGTTTTCTGTATAAAGCTTATACTATAATATGTAAAAAAATCTTTTTTTTAACGCACTAATAATCCAAACTCAATAATAAATTTCAATGTATTTTTAATAAAAAATATATTACTGAATAAGTAAAAAGTTTTTAAGAAGCCTTGCCAAAACTTTTCTACTAAAAAGTTGAAGGGAATAGCAAAAATTTTTTGATAGCAAACTTTTTTTAATGCTAATAATATCCAGTAGAAAAATTTTTCAATTCGTAAATGATAAAAATTTCGAATAGTAAATTTGACAGTAGTAAAATCGTTCAAAAAAAATTTACCTATAGTAATAATTTTCTATAAAAAATTTGCTAGAATCGAAAAAATTTTTTTTATAAAAAATTCCGTTTTAACGAAAAGTCTTTAAACTTAAACAATAATAAAAGACAACAAAATATAAATAATTTTGGCACCTCGGGCTAAAATCAATTATTATATAATCGAATCAGAGTTATTGCTACTGAAAATTTTTTTACTTTGCGCTTAGATATGGTACGTAGACACATCCTTGCACTGTTTTTCCTCAAATACGACATTTTTCTTTACCACGATACTGAAATATGACTTTAGAACAAAACACAACCCTGATGAATTAATTTAAAAGCAATCACAATTTATTATAACAGAGTTGCATTTTCACTCAAAGCGCCATTTTAGCAAATCATAAAACGTTGACAATTTTCAGTATCTGAACTGAACTCTGCAATTAATTTGTACAAAGTTTAAGCTTTTGCAGCCACATTTTATTTGCATTTACTGTACATGTTCCATATGTGCACTTAAACTAAAAAACAAAACATATTTTAAACAAAAATTTATAAAAGCAAAATCTAAAGAAAAAACACTGGGCAAGTGTGCAATTTTCACACCTGAAAACTTAAATTGAATTTTGGTTTAGTATGCGAGATTAAAAGTTGAAATAAATATTTTGTTTGTCATTTTGCTTTCATTTGCGTTTAAGTTTTGTTTTATATTATTCAGCACTCAAAACCATTTTAATTGAATTTAAATTAATGGTTTTCTAGCGTTTTACATGAATTGTATGGAAAACATTAACAATCGCGGTAACGTTTTAAATACATTCAATTATTTGAGTGAAAAATTTAAAATAAATAAATTTTTTTTTTGCAAAGGATTAAGTGATTGTTTTATTAAATTAAATTAAATTTTATGGTTGATAGAAATGAAAGGTTAGAGATTTGCTGGCACAACACCATGAAATTGAAATGCAGAAGTGTGTGTACTATTTTATAGAAATTTATTGTTTTGAATTTTGTAACTTTAGGTGAGGTTAAGGCTTCTTTCTGTTTTGTGCAAGAATTGTAATAAAAAAATTTTATTAATTCAAATTCGTTGCATTGAAATTTAATTAAAGGCAATTGCCATAAATTTGGAAATGTGAAGCTCATAAAAAACAATTTTAAATGCTGGAAAAAACAAGGCTTACAATTTTTAGGTCTCTTAAGCATTTTAGGTTATGGGAAAAGTTTTTCTATAAATTTATAAAATATGTATATAAGAAATAAATACCAACAATAAACTTACAACAGCAGCATACTTTTAGGCTTTTTCATGCACAAGCATGTTTGTTTTTTCTTATTGCCATTACACTTGTTCTCGCAGAAGAAAACACTTGCATATATTTAGGCGAAAGCAATGCTTAAAAAACGCTGCCTACTTGTGAAAATTTACTTGTAATATACGAGTAAATATATTTAAATTTCTTTGTACTTGCTACTTGTGCTTATTTCCTTCCTTTTTATTTTCTTACTTTTTGTTGAGGGTTGTTTTGTTTCGTTTTTTTTTTTTTTTTTTTTTTTTGCTTACGATATTATTAAATAGATAACTTGTTTCAAATGCATGTAATCATTGTTCCTTAAAGACCCTGAAGTTTATTGTAATGACACTGGCTATAAAATAGATTATAGTAGCACCAGCTAGAGGCCAAAATGTAATAATACTTAAAATTTAAATTGCTGTTATCCTTTTAGAAATAAAACAGGTACACTTTTAAAGATATTTTTAAGCACATACATATATACACACATACGTATGTATATGCTAAGCGCGACATTTTATTAATCTACTTTAAAGTTTAAGTACAGTTAAAAAAATTTACAAATAATCAATAATTATTTTCTTTATTTTTATTTAATTTTTTAAACATTTGCCCAGTTTAATTTTTTTTAATTATTTTTTTTTTAATTATAAGATTTAATTTATGTATTTTTAAGCAGCATGCCTTACAGCGTAAAATCTGATATAATTGAAAGATTTTTTTCCAAAAACAACTAAAGCATTTGCATAAAGGGTGGGAAAACTTGAGGTTAGAAAGTAAATTGGCTGTCAAATGACGAAATGTCAAGAATTGAGCTGCCATTCTATGACATTTATTTAGTAAAAAGTTGGGAAATTTTAACCATGGAACGCTACACTCTGGAACAAAGTATTTATCAAAGTCAATAGCGTACTATTACGAATATTACGCTAGTATGTATTACGAATATTTTTTTTTGTTTAGGATGTATATAAGAAAAACTCCGCTGGGACGTCTGTTCACTGAGAAGGTTCAAAGATAAATTGTAAAAAAATATGCATATAAATACTTATTGGGTAAAATCAAAACCATTTTAAAGAGACGCAGAACATATTAGTCGTATTAAAATATTGCTGCAGGTTTCGCTGAAGTTAGCATTTTCATTGTTGGGCGCAAAAAAAAACTTATGTTGCTGTCACATTCGAAAGCCTTGGTGTTTTGCTATAATCTCGAACACGATAAGTTGCTCAAAACCAAAAATAGCACCAATTAAGAAGTTAATTTAGAGCTATAAGTTACGCTTATAGGCAAAATAAAAATAAATAAATAAATGTGTACGATGGTCACGTTCGACATCGTGGAAATGCTTCCGTACCATTATAAATTTTTTAGTAACTTACTTTGACGAGCCTAGTAACAAAGATCTGGACGCTATATAGTAAAGCATATCTGAGTCTTTGATGGGAATTGAACCCACTACCATTAGACTGATAAGCCAGCAAAGATAGAACATAAAAATTTCCCAAACAAATTTGTTAAACTTTTCTTTAAAAATATTGCAGAACCTGCAACCATTATTTCATTACTTATTTTGCATTAAATTGTAGTAATTTAATATAAAAAAAAATCTTTATCATAGATTCACGTCTGCTTTCGTTCGACATGCATAAAATTAAATAATCGTAAATAATTTTCATTATTATTTGCCACAAAAGAGAAAATCAAAGTCATGAATGATGCTTGTAACTACTAACAGCAAGACGAATAAATACTGACATAAATTAAATATAAAAAAAGAACGTTAAACAAAATAACATAAAAGCTGACAGCAAAACTGACATAAACACTCATCAGGTACTTGAATTAAAAAAAAAAAACAAATTGAAAGAAATCACGAAATAAATCTTTACAACAAAGTACAACTGCAACAATTGAATTTTATTGATTTTCAAAAAAGAAACAAGAAAAAAAACAAATTAATGACCAGAGTGCTTGCTCGTCAAGTTAAAAATAAAAATATCAACTAAATCAAAATTAAAATATATATATTCGATCTACTCAACTATTACAACAAACTAAAATCAAAGTTAAAGAAAGTTTTCACAGTGGAAGTGGAATTCAAATAACTGAAAAGAAACCTTTCAGTTCTTTTCGTTTCTAGCGTGGCTGCTTTTTTGGCTTAAGAAAACAATAAATACGTGTATTATTTTTGCTTTCTTTATTTTTTTGCGAAAATTATGGCCCAGGAAGATTAGAAACGAAGTTAACGTGTCTAGTTTTAGGTGAATATCGGTCGTTGTTTTGTTTTCTTATTTAATTCTAATTCGTGCTGTTCTTTTATAGTGTCATTGGTCATTCGTTTTATTTGTTCTTTCAACAGAACGTGATGATTGTTATTTTTAAGAGATGTTAACCCATTAAAAATTAAAACAAAATTTGTGTGCTTTTATTTTCTTGAGTAACTGTCAGGACAGACTTGCTTGCCATCATTGAAAGTTAAAGTCATAAAAATCTTTTCGAAATTAAAAAATATCGAAGTATTTTTATTTGAATTTAAGTTTCTGTAATTAATGTGTTATCACAAAATATTTTAGATTGCCAAACAAAACAACAACAAAAAAAAAACAAAATTATTTGCCATCAAGCAAAAACGCGTCTAACACAGTGTGACCATTTTGCATCAAATATTTGATGCTTTTTTGAGCAAATAAATGTTTGATCCTGCAAAATTTTTGTGAGAATAAACAGTAGAAAATGGCCGTTGTTGCATGTGGTGTTGGCAACTTTTGAAACGAAATCACAAACTGCTGAAATAAAAGTTAATTATACAGGAATAATCTATCATCATATCGAGCCATAACCGCCAAAAAAGCTTAATATGGGAAAATATATTGCACAAAAATTTTTTCTCTATTAAAATTAGAAAACATTTTACTAATCAAATTTTTTCTTTTATTTTTCAGGTAAGCAATTATGGCTTTAAAACTGTGAGTAGGAAAAAAACATCAAATATAATTGTAAGTTCAAAAATAATTTATTATTATGATTTTGTTCCACTTCCACAAACTTTAGCCCTTATTTAAAATGTTTAAGCAGTTAAGTACATTTTTGTTAAATGACTTTTTTCTTTTAAATTCACTACTCATACTTTCTTAGAGTGTTAATGAAAACTAAATAAGTTTTATTAATAAAAAAAAAAAAATTATAAAAAACAGCTCCTGTCACTTTGTAAGAAAAATTGAGTGCAAGCACAAGTTTAAACCAATTCATGTTGCAACCTCAAAGACGTCTGATTTTGCTGTTTTATTTGTCAGAAAACAACGGGTTTTGTAGTTTTTACTTTAAAAATACATTGAATGCTTGCTGAATGCAATATTAACACCCTACAGCAAGTCGTAAAATAGGAGAAGGTATATAAAAAAAGGGGCGGGAAAACTAAGGCCAGCAAAAATTTTATAGATGTATCAATTAAACATTTTCTCTTATTTCTCTTTTCTCTTCATCAAATACGTTTATAAAGTGTGCGTTATCTAGGGGAAAGATGTAGTGATAGGAAAGGAAGGGTCTGCACTTTTAAAGACTTTCGGGATAACTACAAATCAGCAGTTGTACCGACTCCCATTCATTCTCATATAAACAGCTATAAAGTGTGAATGTCTATTCGCTCTCCCTTGAGATTTATTTATATCTCACGTCCCAAACGATTTCTAAGTAGATTTTATAGAGCACTCATCATGTCTGCCACCGTTCACGATTTGCAACAAGCAATGTATGTATGTATGTATGTATGTATATCTCTACTTATTATCGTCAATTGCTTTAATAACAACTATTGTTGGTTGCATTTGTTGCTGTTGCGTTTTATTGTTATTTATACTTTTTTAATGCTTTTAAGCATAAACCACAGATGGACACCAGACACACACAGCTTATGTGTACAAGTATGTTCTAGCCAAGAGTGATGATGACTGTTGGTGCTGAATACGAGTACATTGAATACAATTTCTGCCACCTTTACAATTGACGGTTAGAATTGCATTGCTCTTGTCTTTGTGTTGTTGTCCATATAAACAAAGTGGCATAAAAAAAATAGGAGGACAAAAAACATGACACAAATAGTAATTTATACTGAGCATAATGATGGTGCGTGGTAAAAGCTACACTTTGTGTTATATCCGCCTATTTTCGTTATGTGTCTTCTGTGAAATAAAAGAAATACTTTTTTCGCATAAAAACTCAAGAAACTCAACTCCAAAACCAGATTTGAAATTTCGTACCTTATTTCGAGCTTTCGAATGGATTTAGAATTTTAATAGTAGTCTAAAAAAAATATTTATAAAAATGTATCTATTTATAAAAAAATAAAAAAAAATACTTATTGTAAAAGCATGTTCGAAAATTCGAACATTATTTCGAACATACGAGTTGATGTCGAGCATTCATTTAGGAGCCTTAAGCGTTCAAAATATAGAGAAGGTTTTAATTTCTGCACAGATTTGAAAATTCGAAATTAATTTCGAAATTTGATCAAAATTAATCTGAGCTAATCTATGCGTCTTTTTGTACATATTTATACGAAAAAATCATGTTGCGAAAATATAATCCAATTTTTACAACTATCATTATCTTTCTAACTCCAAAAAAAAAGAAAAACAATTGCAAAAATGCGAACATTATTTCGAGCTTTCAAACTGATGTCAAATTTTAATAATATATCCCCATATTCATTAAATTTAGAATTAGTTTGAAATTTATTTTATTTCAAATTTTCCATACAAAATTATCTTAAATGGATTTCAAATACATACATTTAAATATTATTTAAGTTTAAGTATTGAAATTAATTTCCAAATTTGGAGAAAAGCTCATTCCATTATTCATATCATAACTTATATATATACATAAAATATATGTAACATACAGGAACAGGATTTTCGAAACATCCAACCATATTTCTTACTCTAACTCTCTCTAAGAATATTTCGAACATCAGCTTTAATGCTGAATATTAATCTCTGACTCAAAAATGTTCAAGCAAGTAAAAAATAAGTCAGTTTTATATAAATTTCGAAGTTCGAAATTAATTTCGAAACTCTGCAAAAATTAAATTCTATCAGACATATCTCCCGATATTTATACTAACATTTGTCTAAGTATTGCATAGCAATCATATAATTGGATTTTCGAAATATTTTACATATTTTAGTATTTATCTACTGAAATTCGAAATTTCGAATTCAAGCTTTAATTGAATTAAATTTTAGTCCAAAGGTTTTTATTTTAGTTTTCTATGAAAATATGAAATCAAGCTTGAGTTCACTAACTTTAGTTAGCTGTTAGTTAAAAATAAATGTTTTTATGGAGACAGAATATTTTTGTATAGAAAATAAAAACAAAAATTTAATTGTTGCGACGAAACCAGCAATGCAGACCCGACTGAGGAACAAATTTTTGGCAACGTTGCGCACTTTATTAATATTCATACATGTGGAGTCATAAATGCCAAAAAAAATAATTTTTTGGACGTTGTTTTATTTTTTAAGAAAATCAATTATTTACGATAGCAAATGATTGATTTTGGTCAAAAATTAAGTTCGAAAATGATGTCGCTTAATCTTTTTTGGCACGGTATGTTGTGTGTTCAACAAAAGCTATGGCCATATAAATCTCATCCTAAAAGCAAAAGGAAAACGAGAGTTATTCTTTCATTTTCATTCAGTTCTACATAACCCAAATTTACTAATATGTAATTATCTTTTTCATTTGTTTTATTGTATTTGTTCACACTGCATTTTTATTTCTTTTAGCTAAGACGAACTTTTCGTTTTTCAGTTTTTTTTTAGCTTGACACTTCTAAAATTGTTTCAGAAAATAGGCAAATTTAATTTTATATGATATTTATATTATCATTAGTTACAGTTTTTGTGCAAAATTCAGGAAATATAAAGTTTGGAGTATTTTTGAAAATTCGAACTTAAGTTCGAAATTTAAAAATTTTTCCAAATCTTTGAAAAAAAAAATGTTTTACTTTATATGAATGATCCCTTTGCCTAATATTTGCAAAATATAATATAATTTTGAGTATGTACGAAAATTCAAATAAAATTTCGAAATTAAAAATTTCTCAAACAACTTGCTTTTCTTTCATATTAGTATGGTGTTACCATAACCATAAAGCTGTGATAATTTAAAATTTTTTATAAATTTTCCTATTTGCTCCTCTTTGCGACAGCAAAGAAACTACTTTCTTTTATATCCAATATTATTTCTAATTTGATTTAAACGGTCCACATTAATATTTCTAGTTGATTGTCCCCAACAAAATTGTCATTTCTTCAAACTCGTGGTAATATTTTTTTCTTCAAATTTGTTTGCTGTTGGCCAGCATCATGATAATCTCTTGCTGACAATATTCTTGATGTTGCAAATGTTATATTTGCTACTGGAATACGAGAAGAGAAAAGAAATTAAATAGGAAATGAAATGCATTTTATTAAAACATAAACAACACATTCTTCTATAATTACAATAATTATAGTGAAATGATAATGATGATGATGGTGATGATTAATAATGATTTAAAAATGAAAATATTATAGAAATTCCTTTCATAAACTTTGAAAAAATAAATATTGCTTTTATATTTCAAGTATTTCGCTTTAGCGTTCTACATTTGAAGCAGCATTCTTATTATCTTGTGGTTGTATGTGGTAAAATGTTCGCCTTAAAAAGTATCTGTCATATGTTTAATTTAATAATTGTGGCAAGAAAATGTCTTCTGTCATCCAACCGTAAGCGTTTGAACATGTTTGGTGTTGCTGCCAGCCAACTTTAGGCAAATTTTTGTAATTCACTTAAACTGGCTTCATATTTTACTCGCTTGTGGCTTTATAAGGTTTCTTTGAAATAAAACCATGTGGCTTTTTTTTTCTTGAAAGGAATTAAAAAAATATTATTATTATCGCCCAACTCTAGATATTCCCCAGGAACGAAAATCGATTATTTACAATCGTAAAGAAATTAAGTTCCAAAATTATGTCGCTTGAGCTTTTTTGTCGGTTGTGGCACGTTATCGTATCATACTTACTGAAAAAAGCTGCGGCGATGACCATTTGTCGGAAATAATTTTCAAGTAAATATTAATACCATGTAGTGGCGAATCGAATAGCCAAACATTTACAGCCTTGCCTACCATATCGACTGCATTTTAATGTGAAAAAATGGAACTTGATATATGAGGATTTTGGTCTTGGAGCCATTTTTTTTAGCTGTATGACGTCACGTTTGCAACCAGCAAAAAATATGGCTTAATGTATGTACTTTTACTCCCAGTCACATTAAAAGTTGCAAATGCTTTGTTGATTAAAGTTCTTTGCTTTTAAATAAGGTCTTTGTCTAAAGTAACATATGCCTTTAAATATAATGAGAAAAACTCTATCTAAAAGTTTGAACTTCAACTTAAATTACATAATCCTGAATACAAAAAAAAAAATTATTTAAAATGCGAACAAAAAATTCATATAAAAAATTAAACTTAAAAAAAGAGAAAATATAATCCTAAAAAAATATGCATATGATATGTACCAACAACCATACATCATGTCCTCATATTTAATTCATCTTACAAAATGATAATCATAAAATCATACCAACCAACATACAGACCGACAGACAGGCAAGCAGCAAAATATTTTGAATATAAACTGCAGCAACTCCGGCTGAAAAAGACGTTTACGTTTTTTTTATTCAGATATAAGTTTTTTTTGCCTTAAAAGGTAGCAAAGCAGCAGTATTGTACAACGATTTAAAGGTCAATGACTAGTGTAACTACAGCATATACATATAATACGAGCATTCTGTCATACTACTTGGCATCAAAACTGTGTTTGAAAAACAACAGCAGCACAACATTAACATCATCATACTGCTGCATGTGTATGGATGTATACTCGTACTTGTGTGCAAAGTGTGAGCAGTCCCACTCACATGGGACTACAGTGATGCTCTCAATATTTGAAAAATATTTTCGAGATAAAAATGTATGCCTACGAAAGTTTGTAGCTCAACTATTGCAATTTTTCTTCTTTAGATCTGAATGAAAGCTGAAACTTATAATTAAAAAAATGGTTTTTTGCTATAGTTTTCCAGTTTGTTTTGTGATCTAGTCGTAATTTGTGTATATGTGAACTGCTCCACGAAAAGGGACCTCTGCGCCGAAAAGAAGTTATTGAGAAAAACGCGGCATTTGAAAGAGCGTTTTTTTTCCTATAAGAATCATAAGTAAAAAAAAATTTTTCGGCACAGAGGTCCCTTTTCGTAGAGCAGGTCACATATATGTATGTATCATATGTGAGAAAATTTAATTTCCAGTTCTTCGAAATTTTGGAAGATGGAAAGTCTAGGACGTTTGGTAAAAATTTCTTCACAGCTGCAAGTATTTTGATCTCCGCTATTTAAATATAATTTTCTCTTTGATACCAATAGCAAATAAAACAATAAACGTGAATGCCAGAAAAACACCAACACATACAAATATTACAGTATGAATACAGTATGTATACAGTATATAGACAGTATGTATGTACTTGCTAAGTGTATGATGAGTGTAGTGTGTCTGCCTTAGAGCAGTCAAAACTTTTGTTTTATTTTTGTTATTGTATGCCAAAAGAAAAATATATTTTCATGGAAAACTAAAACAAAAAAACCAAAGTTAAATTCTAAGGGGTAAAAAAACATTAACAACAACAAAAACCAAAAAACAAAAAACAAAAAACAAACAACAACAACATACAACCATGTACAAATATTGAAGCAAATCGCTGTAAAGAAATTTTCATGTTTTTAACATATTTTCCAACAAATACTTATATTTTCCATTAGTATGAGAACGAGGATAGTTTAAAAAATAAACTCAGTAGAGAGCGAATTGGAATCGCACACGAAGGGATCCATACTGTCACTACATATGTATGTAATGCTATTCGAACTTTAGCCTATATAATAAAATATCTTACCTGATGTAGTTATTTTTCTTTTTTTAATATTTAAGTACCCGATATAGAAAAAAGTTCGGTTTTGGCGATTTTGTTCGGTTTTTTGTGATATTTTTTAGAATATACATACGCTTTTTTAGTTCTGGCGTTCTTTGTTTTCGTTTTGCGGTGATCTTTGTTTTTTTTTTTTAGAAAACATATTTTTAGTTCAGCGATTTTTTTTATCAGTTGTATTTTGGTTTTTATTTCGAGTGCTGTATTAGTTTTGTTGCATTATTCCAGAGGCCAACCAATCCCATTTGTCAACCAATATTGTTGCCATGTTCATAAAACATGAAATCTAAAAATAAAATACAAGGCCAAAACTTAAAATATTCAAAATGTTTTGTGATGGCTACTATGGTTTCAAAAAGCATAGCATAGATAAAAACTTTTTCTATTCGAGCAATACAACTAGAATTAATTGTAATTCAAAAAAAAAAAACAGTTAAGTTGTTTTAAAGTTCAGTTGTTACAATTGTTGTAAACCGTTAAATTGTAACAATTCCCATAAAAAACACTAATTATTAACTTGACTGCACCGGGTCAAAAATACTTGTGTGGCAACACTCTTCTTGAATGGCTGTGGTTATTATTTACATGTATTTTCTTTACACACTTCTTACAACTACAATTCGAGCTGGAAAAAAGTCAGCCAATGTCGCAATGCTAAAGTAAGAAAATAAAAAACATATTGGTTTTTGAGTTCTTGTTTCAAATTTTATATTTATTGAGCTTTTCATTTGTTTAAATAAAAGTTTAACGTAATAACTCTAGTTGTTCTGAGAAATTTTCGGTTAAAGGTTCCCTAATGATCTGCATTAGCAACAGTGAAATGCGCACGGGATCCAGCTAAACCCCTCAATAATAAATTTCTATGCATGTATTTTTAACAAAAAAAATATTTTACTGAATAAGTAAAGCCATAACTTGGGATTATTAGTGCGTTAACAAATGATTATTTTTTGTTTTTTTACAAAACATATTTTTATTTTAGGCGTCTTTTTCGGATTTTTTTTTTGTAAAAATTTTTTATCGTTTCTTTAAATTTTAGCGATTTATTTTATTTTTGGTGATATTTTTCATTTGGGCGCTTTTTTGATTTTGGCGATTTTTTGTTATTTTTTACTTTTAGAGTTCGCCTCTTACTGTTTCCCAGATACATTAAGTTGTCAAAATTACATTAGTTGATAGAATACCTTTTAATTTAATTTTTTTTTTATTTCAGTGTTAATTTGGTGTAGTGTGCATAAAAATACGCCAACTTTGAAAATTTCAAGTGTCTATACATAATCTGTATATTACATTAGAATTACAACATTTTTCGTTGCTGGCTTTAGAAAACCTTTTAATTTTTAACTTTCATGTCTTTGTTATTTTAGCGGCAAAAGCTTTACATATTCTGTTAAAATTTCAGCTCCGTAGCTTGTACAGTTCTCGAAAAAAAAGCTTGTGACAGACAGACAGACGGACGGACATCGTAGCGAAAACAATAGGGTTCCTTTTCACTTTTGCTGTACGGAAGCCTAAAATTCCACGTACATCTTGAGAGCAAGTTTTACTCCCACGCCCACGATGTCATCAAAAGCCGTTCTAATAACAACAATTGCCCACGTGGCAATGATCTCTTTGACACTATTTGAAAAGGTAAAAAAGGTAATATTTTTCGGTAAACACTTGTACTACCGGGCTTTCTATAAAAAGAACCTTTAAAAAAATTTAAGCCTGAAAATTTACCAAATTGCACCCTTTTTATGGTTTTATTTTTGGTTAAATGGGCTTTTTTTCTTAAATTTTAAAGAGTTTCTAAATTGTTTTTTTATTTAATACAAATTTTCAGCTTTCTACAAAACGTGTTTTATTTTATTTTATTTTACACAAAAATATATTCTGCACAATGTCGTGTGTCTTTTTCTGGCAAACAACCCTCGCAACTATTTCATGTCTAAATACAAATGCTTAAGTAAACGTATGCATACTTTTAGACAAGTATTGTTGGGTAAAAAAAATAAATTCTTTTTAATGTTCTTATTTAATGTATTAAATTTTGTAGTATGTACTCGTATGTATGTCTTACAACCCTCAAGATTTTTATCCAATTTTTTTTTTACAGGCAACCTCTTTAATCCGGCATTCGTTGTGATTATTTTACTCTATCTACAAAAATAAATGTTTTGTGTAGAAGAAATAAGTACAACTGCTACAATTATTCGACTACTGCTGTACCATCCCCTAAATGTATGCTAGATTTCTTGAATTAATTATTCGTAAATTAATTATGAAAGTCGTCATGAAGGCCATTAAATTTTTTTCTCTGGCTTTTTTCATTAAATATTCTTGTATATTAAAGTTATTTTCTTTTTTTTTTTTCATTTAAGCAGTATTGTGTTAAAAATTTATAGGCAGTTGGGGTTTTGAAGGGAACGTTGTAACGTCACTTTTGCAGGGAACAAATAAAAATGTCTTGGCTGTTAAATTATTACTAGCAGTTAATTAAATTATAAGGTTTTAACTACTACACATATTTCAAATTTAATAGATATTCTTGGGGACAAATTACATACATAAACATTATAAAGTTTTCCTACCGCTGCAGCGCTGTGTTAAAACAACAGCTGGCCATAGTTTTTATGGGGCTTTTTATTTTGTTGATTTTTGATCTACAGTTTTCTCTTTGATATATTCCCTAGGAATACATGAAAAAAAAACTTTAATATTTATTTGGGCTACAAAATTTGAGAGCTTCTTCGTGCTTGTAAAGCATGAATTGTGACTATTATTGAAATATGTTGCATACTTTGTGGGTGGAAGTAAAAATTTTAATAAAATAGTGTTCAGTGTTATATTGATGTAGAAATAGTTAAACTATTTAAGATTTTCGTAATATAAATAAATGATTTTGTTGTGTAGCTGCAAATATATGTAATTGCAAACCTTACACATCAATTAAAAAATTATTTTTTTTTTGGTTAAGCTTGCAATTTTTTGTTAAAATGATTGAATTCCAGGCTGTGCAGAATCACTGTATCAGAAATTATGTATTAATGAATCATCTTCACCGCATTTTTATGCCAACGTTTTGCCGCTATTTATATTATATACAGGGTTGTCCATTTAATGGTTTCAAAACCGCTGGTCTGGCAATGCTGTCAGCTGTTAAATATCTGAAGTGTCATGTATTTAGTGATAAGTTTGCCATTTATGAATAAGGATCGTTTAACAACTGAAAAACGCGTAAAAATAGTTAAAATTTACTTCAAATTTGGTGCTAGTTTGTATTCCTTAAATATATTTTAGCCGCAGTATCTTGTGTTACCTAAACTATTTTTACAAAGTACATATGAAAAACAAAACACATTTGCTCTCCAACATTCCAACGCCTATTTTTTTATTTGCGAAAATATCATAATAACAATAATGTTAAATTTCCTCAATCACACTCAGCAAACTTATGGCTAATTCTTTGTAAATTCTGCAAACATTAACCCTATTTGTAGCCAAGCAGATCACAATTACTTCTATTTTATATATATTAAATATGTCCATGGCTTTTTGTTGTTATCTTGTTTTGTATTTTTATTGGTAGGATTTCTTTATACGGCTAAGAATACTCCGAACCTTATTGAAGCCTGACCATAAAAACTCTAATTTATTTCGATGCTTTTTTTACTGTAATTTTTTTTTTAGTTTTGTATTTTTTTTTTAATAAAATTGTCATGGTATTGGTTTCATGGTTCTCTGTGTCATTGTATTTGAATTCTTTTATAGATGGATTGTGACAACGACATCAAGAACGACGATAAGGAATTTGTGCTTTTCATGAAATTCACCAACAGTCCACACAACAGCACCACAATGTCAGCAACATGCCAAGACAATTTTGTATTGCAATTATTGTTCGTCTTTATTTCGTTTTGTTTTCTTTTCCCCCTACGGACAATTTTTGTTTGTAACATGATACTTTAGCAATGTGAACACATAACTACATACATACATACATAGTCATTACATAGAGCGACTTCTTATGTGCTTCAAAGGCCATGTGGCCAAAGTCTGCTTTACAAAGTATTTTTATTGTGATATTTTTATAATACGAAGGGTGCTAAAAACTTCTCTGGTAATTTTCGAATTATAAATTACTTAATTTTTGTCATATTTGTCCTCATTCTCTTTGGGACAACTTAAGAATTTTATTAATTAATAATCCAGTGTCTCATTGTACTCTTTCCTGAAAATCCTTGCGAATTTCCTTAGAATTTTTATTTGGTGTTTAGCATTTAAAAAATCCTTCACGGAAAGTTAGTTGGAATCTAATTACCACATGGGATACTATTTCGAATTTTTCAGTCGTAAAAGAGTAAAATCTGGCAGGATGATGCTGGTTGCCAAGATTAACAAAAAATAAAAAATAAAGCTGACGTTCTTAATTTTGAAAATTTATTTTAAGCTGCAGTGAGCGGAAAGCTAAAAAACACTTGCTACTAGCTTTCTATAAAACTTTATTACAAACGGTACAAGGGCCTCCCTGCCTTCCATATATCATCAAATACAACAATTTTAATTTCGGTTGCAATTTTGAATAGTTTCCAGCGAAAATTTGTAACTAGTTCTTAAATTGAAAACAAATTTAACTTAATTTCAAGTGGTGCAAGGATATCACTTTTTTCCCTTAATCATTAATTTGAAAATATTTGATATCACTTGCAATTGTGATCGAAATGTAGCGAGAACTTATAACAATTTGTAAAACAATACAACCTAGCATTCTGATGAGTTTTGTTCTAATCGGAGAAAGGATGCTCATGTCTCCCATATATCCTTTATTTCAAAATTATAATTCTGGACCAAAAATATAGATAAAGATCGCTGAAAAATATTCTTAAAATTATGCGAGAAAGCTCAGTAGTAAACTATTTTAATGAGTTCAAGGACATGCCCAACTGTCATATATCCTTAATTTTAAAAATGTAGTTTTTGATGCAAATAAAACCAGGATGCATTATAAATAAGAATTGTTACTAGAATTATGCTGCAAAGATCTGGGGCGAACTTTTTTTAATCGGTGCCAGGATCTGCCCACCTCTTACGTGTCCTTAATTTCAAAAATTAGTTTGCAGCTTTAAGCACAATTAGGAAATTATAAAAATGCTTCTTAATTTACGTAAGTAATATATCTACTGAATTTCAGTTTGATTGATGGAAGGAAATTTATACCCATACTCGTACATCCCTAATTTCAGAATTAAATTTTACCAACAACTATGAGCACGATATAGTGAAAACTCACAACTATGTATTGCTAAAATCGTTTATATCCATGATTTCTAGAGAATTACACTTAAATGGTTACAAGGACATACCTGTCTGCTATATATCCTTGAAAATAAAAATTTAATTTCGAGTGCAATAAAACTAGAATTCGATGAAAACATGTTCAATATGTACTTACAAAGCTGTGTAAATTTTAGTGCAAGCCCTGCAAGAACATTTCTACACCCCATATATCCTTATTTTTAAAAATTTTATTGTAACAACAATTTTAGCTACATTTATAATCAGGATATAGTGAAACCTTGTAACTATTTCCAAAATCATACGTTTAAGCTTACTGGCCAATTTTATTCCAGTCGTTAAAAGGACATACATAGATACCTCCCATATATCCTTTATTTTAATAATTAAGTTCTAGCCACAGTTATTATAAGAGTTTAGGGAAATCTTATAAATATATCTAAAACTGTACAGCTAATCTCCCTGGAAAATTTCACTTCCATTTGTGCAAGGACTTGCCTACCTCCCAAGTATCCTTTTTTTCATAAATTTAAGCTTTGGCTACAATTATGATTAAGGATCAGCTAAAAATGATAATTATTTTCCATAGAATTGTAGAGCAAAGCCATTTAGCCAAATTTTCTTTCAAGCGCTGCAATGACATTCATACCTTCCATATATCCTTAATTTTAAAAATTAGAAATAATGGCACCACCAAGGGAATTTTAGGAGAAAAAAGTTTCTCAAGGTTTAATTTTTCATTGTCAATCAAATTTACGAACATAATTTATCAATTAAGGGATTTTTCACACACAAAATTTTGTTGCACACGTCCACCCTCGTATATATGTTTATCTACTATAATCATCCATAAAAGAAAATGAAACAAAACACGAACTATTCTATGGTTATTGTCCTAAAACAGTAAAGAACATCAACATCAACATTCGCAGCGTCATCTCATCGATGAAGTGGTTTATGGGTGTGTGTGTGTGTGTGCGTGTGCTTTCGAGTGTGTGCTAAAATGCAAAGAAATAAAAATCGTATATCAAATGCATTTTATTCCACTAGTGTTTGTTGTATGCATGTATTTCTATTTTTTTCTTCTTTTTTCTGCTCTGCAAATATAAAACTAGTTTTTAAAGATTTTTCAATTCCTTTTATAAATTTTAAGTAGATTATTGGTCGATATAAAACAGCTGCTAGAGGCGCTAAGAAAATTGGAAGAATATCCCTATCGGAAATTAAGTCAACTTTAAACTAACTTTAAGCTAACTATTTCGCAACTAGTACTTGGATTACTTTTCAATGTAATCAACTGACTATTTTAACATTGCGATGTCCCTAGGCAGTAGTCAATTGTCTCACTCTGCATTACTTTCAGCTAACTTAAAGTTGGCTTTTTTAAATCACCTGGTAGTCAGTAAATTAAAAAAAATTTTTGGGGTTCGAACATGTATCATCACACGTTGTGTACTCAACGCGCTAACAACACAGCCAAGGTACCATTTATAATAATAACAGCAAAATGTTAATATAAAACTGGAATGAGTTTCAAAGTAGCTGAGAATAAATTTGTTGGCTCTCACCAAATTCGATTACGTACTCAGCTTAAGAATTAATTTTGGATTTGTTCTGGATGACTTTGCAGTTAGCTTTTAGTCAGTCTAAGAAAAGTTAACTATAAGTTAACTATTTTTGTAGTCAACCACACATTCTCCGACAGGGTTGTTATCCCAAATATATAAATATATTCATACATGCATACATACATATATACATATCGTTACCTTAATATAGAAAGGCCCTAACTAATTTTTTTTATATTTAGTTTGTTGTATATTTCGAATGAGGAACATCTAATGTATCGAAAAATTAAAAAAATTTCGATTCCAAATAAATAATGAAAGGCCCTAATTTCTATATTAAGGTAGGTTAGGTTAGGTTAGGTTAGCTGGTAAGAAAGATTTGAAAGATAGAGTCCAGCTCACTTGGATACATTATAATAATCCCTTTGTGCTATCTGTATTAAAAGGATAAAGAAAGAGGGAGAAAGAGAAAGGAGGGTGAGAGGGATAGAGGTGAAAAGATATGACAGTTATATTTAGGTGAGGTGATAGTGGGTCCTAGTTTGGCTAGGGGGGGGGGGGGGGGAGGTTAGCGGTTATACCAGCCACTATACCTTATATAAAGGCTCAAGTTTTTTAGCTCAATTTCCGATAACTCAGATAGGCTGCCGAAGGATATTCTGCCAAAGAGGTACAGCCGCCGATCCTCCAGAGCGGAACAATGACACAGGAGGTGCACAATATTTTCCTCCTCTTCCTCGTCATTGCAACTATAGCAGTAGTCATTATAAGGGAGACCCATATCTTTAGCATGGGTTCCGAAAGGACAGTGACCAGTCAACGTGGCCACGAGGTTTCTCAAGTGCTTCCTATTGAAGTTCATGAGGTTTTTCGTTCTGTGAGAGTTAAGGCAAGGCCAGAGGGTTCTCGTTCAAGAAAGGTAACATCGAAGCGTCTCCAGCAGGATGAGAGTGGGAGACCACAGAAATTGTCAATATCAACCTCAGTAAGTGTGGTTCCCCTCTTTGCCAGTTCATCCGCAACTATGTTACCTGAGATAGTCCCATGTCCCCGCACCCAACTTAGTAGAATATTTGAGTGCTGTGCAATTCCATCGAGGGCTTTGCGACATTCTTGGACGAGAATAGATGTGGTGTACACACCTATGAGAGACCTAATAGCAGTTTTGCTGTCAGTAATGACATGGATATCTCTGTTCGAGATTCGATAGAATCTTAACCAGTGAATCGCTATTTTAATGGCAGATAACTCTGCCTGTAATATACTACATTCGTCCGGGAGTCTGAAGGACATTTCAATTCCATATTCTGGAATATAAACGCCCCCACCAACCCTCCCCCCTTTTTTTGAACCGTCCGTGAAATTAAGATAAGATATTAAGGTAACGATATATTTATAGAAATATTTTATTGTAGACTCGCACACAGCAACAACATGGCATGCAGCTACATGTACGCTTCGAAGGACCATACAATATTTGCAATCGATAACTCTCTGTATTAAATTGACTTTAATGTGATTTATATATTTGTTCATTTATTTAAGTATTTAATAAGTCAGGCCAACAACAAGCAAGTCCTGGAGCCTGAGCTTATTTTGTCTTTAATAGAAAAGCTAAAGCACATTTGTAGGGCATTTCAAAAAATTAATAATCAAATATATTTTTCTTTATACATATAAATAAATCAAACTTAACCCAAGTCTTTTTGTTCAGCATCAAATGCTAGTTACACAAATGTATGCTCGCATTAACTTGAAACTGCATAAAGCAAAATTGCACAATTACACACTGCGAAATGAACGGGAAAAAATCGTACAAACAAAATAAATGAACATGCATTAAACATCATACACAACCTGGAAAATCATACAGAGGAAAACTACATTTTCTTTTAATAATCAATACACTTATGTTTCAAGTACTGCGAGTATTTATGCTCTTATAGTACTAATCTAGTTTTTTTTTTATAAAATAGTTATGCTCTCGACTTGTCGTAATCGGTATTTATGGCTTTCAAGCCTTTGTTCATCCTTTATCTTGTTCTATTTTCTAATGAATGAATAAACGTATGATAAGTAGTATAATGAAAAGAAAACAGGAGTTGGTTTTATAGGATTATAAAAATACTAAACAGTGAGTGGCCATAGCAGTTGTAATGGCTGTGGAAAATAAATAGTAAAGCAATATTAGCCTATAAACTATAAAAAGAAAATCTAGTGCAAACAGTTGGAGTTCCCGGCCATACATAACCTCTACTTTTGTTATTACCCGGGCAGGGACTTTCATGCAACTAAAAATTGATTTTAAGCGCTTAGCGAATGCACCTAAAAATTAAAAATATGCGCAAAATATATTAATTACCTACGAAACAAAGATTCGATCAGCTGTTCAGGCTGAGCATATCATGTTAACTATATATATAGCTGGCGAACAAATTTCATGATGAAAATCATGGCAACCATTACTCAACTGTTGAGTGAAGCGCAACTGCTCAACTATGTGCTTCTAAGGCAAGCACTCAACGATTATGTAGCAGTTACGTCCTGCGCGACCACTAACTCTGTTAGGACGTAGGAAGCTATTGTACATCGAACGCATTTCAGTTGGCGAATGTTTACTTTTTAAATTATTTATTTATCTATATATATAAAATCGCAGTGTGTGTTTGTTACTAACGCATGATTTTCGGAACTATAAGACCTGTGGAGCTGAAATTTTCAACACAGGTGCGGGTCAATACCGGGTAGGTTTTCATTTTGTTTTTTACCCAACAAGTGATTTTAATGTATGGAGTAATTTGTAGTTAAAAAAATAATTGAGGGTAAGACAACGTTTCTCGGGCTCATTTATTTAAATTATTTGAATATGACTCGAGTGCTTCGAAAATTTGTTTCAAAATATGAGAGTCCATGTTTTTCTCTATACTATTATTATTTAACTTTTTTTTTTTTTTGAGATTGACAATATAAGATTCAACATCCTCGGATGCTCTTAGTTTAATCTTTTCCGTGCAATGACTACTGAGATATTTTTTGAATCCCATCCAATTAACACGATTGATCATTTTCACATATGATTGAGGTAAATCGCTTCTTAGCAGGCTACGTATTATAAAGTTAGTGGGAGAGTGATCGGAGGCGAGATCTAGAGGGACTTCAACATGAATTAAATCCCTAAAGATATTTTACATGTCGCCAATATTTATAACATGCGAAATTTTGTGTATGTCAGTAGGCCAATACATGGGCTCCCCATTTGAAATGACGTCCAAGCACATTTTTAAAATTTTGTTGTCTTGTAATAAAACGCAAACCCTAGAACTTATATTTTGCATCGTAGTCGCCAGCTGCTACGAAACAGGTTCAAACGATTTATAGAAATCCTCGTAAATGGTCCTCAGTGCTTGATCATCTGGTAGGAGAGTAAATTCATGATATCACGAAATTTGTAAAAGCGTAGTATTACGAATTTCTCGCGTTATGTATTACGAATATTTTTTATGATTTTTGCTTCTTTAGTGTGTATATAAGATGCTAAGACGTGAAGGTTCGACTCCAAAAAAAAAATTAAAAAATATATAAAATATAAAAATCAAATAGAATAGTGTCGCAAATGAAAATTTAAATCATCTCCGAAGACTTACTATAACTTTGCAACAGAAATACTGCCACTTTTAGCATTTATTTTAATGAAATGCAATAGTACTTGTCAAAGTTGTCAAAGATTTTATTTTCCTAGTTATTTAAATGCTGCAAAAAATCTATGACTTCTCACAAACTAATATCTAACTTAAAGCAAATAAAACAATTAAATAGGTACAAGTGATTGGCATGAAACTTAATTCAATTCAAGTCTGCAAAGTTGTTGACCGGTTTACCAAACATAATGTAATGCATACAAATGCAGTTAAACTAGAGGCGACAGGACCTTTCAGCCTTTCCGCAGTCCACTCTGTCTCTATAAATTTCATTAAACTTACAAAAAAGCCCTTTTGTGTCAAACCCTAAAAACCAAAGACACCATTACAAAAAAGTGTCAGCAAAATGTTTAATACTGCAGCAAAAAACTTATTTTATTTTTGTTTTTGTATAAAAAATTTGCTGCAAAAAATAAAAGTAATATTTAGAAAGAAAGAAAAAAAGTAGTCGCTTCATTGTGTCATTTAAACTTTTGTTTTAGTTTTTAATTTTCTGCTACTTTTCACACCTGCTTTTTTATTATAATTCTAAATTGCCAAAGTTTTGCTGAACTATGTATGTATGTATGTATGTCTGTGGGGGGGAACAATAAGTATCATCCGTAATTTAACTTTGAAAAGGTTTTGGTTTTACTAAGAAATTTTCCATAGTGTATATTAAAGGTTGAAATAAAATGGAAGTGTAAAGCATACTTTAAGGCTTAAGGACTCAGCAAATAAAGAGGGTTATTTGCTAGTCTGGGGCGAACTTGTAACAGGTAATATTTAATAAGAGTAGACTTAAAAAATTAATAACTACTGTCGAAAAATTCTTTAATAAGCTCAACTTTCGCTCAAGCAGCTAAACATATGCCTGTTTACAAGAGCCAACAACACCCACAACCGCATCATAAACGTCCAATAATTTATGTGAAGTAACTCATTTGTGCACTTGAGACACTTTAACACTAAACAAAATTCCAATGAGCATGAAAAAAAAAATAGAAAACAGTAGAGAAACAGGACGTAATTTTTAAGGATGAGTGTACATTAGTAGACGATCGTACACATTTGAATAATTGCAACCATGCGGCGTAATAAAACCAAAAACATTTCGGTTGTTGTTAGCTTCACCAAAGTAAAACAGACTACATAAATGCTAGCCAGTGCGCAATAATGTCAACCAAATATTCCCCTCACCCTCTCCATGTTGTGCATAATTTATTGCATAAAAGCAAAATAAAAAAGTAGCATACTTTTAGGGGAGGGTGAGGAAATGTCATAAAATAAAACAAGGTGTTAAGAGAAAACATTTTGAAAAGAAAAAATCATTTGTTTAATTAACGGATAAAGCTGAGAAAGTGCATAAAAAAGATTATTATTAACTAAAGCAGTAGAATTAAAAATCAATCAAAGTAAATAATTGGTCGACTAAAAAGGTAATACTCGCATTTGTTAAGCATGTGAATGAAACTGCATATTGGGAAAGTGGGATAAAAAAATATACAAATCACATAAAAATAATAACATTACAAGTAAAAATATATAAGTAAGAAAGAAGTTTCTCTTTGAACCCCTAAAAGTATGCATCAAATTTTTATAAGAAGAATACAGTTTCCTTATATGAAATAAAAGTGCGATCCATAAGATAATTGTAAATTCACTTAAAACTGCTATCATAAATTTTGTTGCACAATTTGAACGTTAAATCGCTTTTGTACACAAAGACTTGCTGTTATAATAAATAATTATAAAAAATAGCAAAATCAGAGTGCATAAATAAATATACATACTCTTACATACAAATGTATACATTATTTATTCTCTTTAAGTACTCATATATCACTACCCTTATGAATATGTACTTGCAAAAGCTCTTCACTAAGTGCTTTCCTACTTCCGTCTTCTTTGCCAATACTTCCGAGGTCTGTACAAAATTATCATCTATTCACGTGCTTAAGTCGTTATATTGTTGAATTTTCTCTATTTAGCATATTACAAATAATTTTACAAGCAAACCAAACGATTTGCATTGTGTTACGATGGCCGTTACATCGAGAAACATAATTTCAACATGACAACACCCTCCTAGACTTCCTGGTTGCAATACGTTTATTTTATATATTTTTTTCACATACAAATGTTTCACTTTCTTTTGAACAGTTTAAACGTACTACTGTCATTATCACAGCAATACAATGATACGACACATGTGCTTCTAAGTGCTTTCCGTAAAAACGAGTCAAGAAGACGACATGGTGAGTTTAACATATGCTATTCATGGGTGGCATGTGATTTTTTTAAGAAATAAAAAATAAAATATACGTGGACACTTACAAAAAAAAAAACATGAAGTGTCTAAAGAGGTGTTAGAGCTAAAAGTGAATGTTGCAAAGAATAACAAACGTGCCTCTGTCACGATTCAAAGCAACATTATTAAAACTTAATTTATGCTAATCAATGTTCTGAAATCACTCATACGCCACCGTTATTGTTTACAAGGAAGGCGCTCAGTCATATGTTTGGCGAATCCGCACATCAAACCTTAAAACCCTTGAATTTTAGGTCTACAATGTGTTCAACACTTTTATGTGTATAATTTTACGGGGCAGAGTTGTGTATAACATTTTAACTCTCTAACTCTTCTGCATGTGAGTATATTCTGTCCCTTACGAAAAAAATGGGGGGAAAATCAATGTACCCCATTCACAGCAGAGAATGACAATGAGTACTCAAAAACATACATAACTAAATATCCTTAATTTTAGTAACTGCGTTTTATCATAATTGTAACGCAAACAATTCGTATGCCCACATATTTTCTCTCAATCAACTATGACTATAGCCGATTCCAACATACAAGAGCATCTCTACTTCGTTTAGGCGAAAAACTAAAATACGTTACAGCAAAAAATAAAAAGACACAACATGCGTATCAAATGCATTGATTCTCTCGCTCTCATACTTACAGTCTGAGTATGTTTATACTCAGTATATGGATATTTAATCGAACAGAAAAATACGCATGATACTCGGGATATTTATTCATCATTCGCCACCTTATATATAAATTTGTGTGTATAAAAAGGAGTGGAAAATGTGTGGGTGTGTGGCTGTTTGAAAACATGCTTTATGTGTGTGTGTGTGTGTGTGTGTGTGCGTAAATAAAATAGCCCTGTATATACGCATGTGTAGCCGATTAATAGTCAGGGTATTTTTATACTCATGCGTATGATTGTAGCTCGCACAGTTTATAAATTTTAGTTATAGCTGTTTGTGCTGCGCAATTAAAATTAATTAAAAACATAGTTGTTACATGTTTATAATTATACGTATTCAGTTCAAAATTAATGCGTGTGTTTGCATTCGAGCGTGTTTTCTACTTTTAGCCCTTACGCATTCAGAGTTGTTTGACGGCCAATACTCAAGGAGTGCTTAAAACCATACTTTGATGATTCTCTGGTACGGAATCTTATGAGCGCGAATACCACTCGCACATTGACGAATTTCTTAAACACAGTAAATACTATATTCCATTTCCACTATTATAGGCATTTAGTAAAAAATTAGTTGGATGTGAGAAACTCCTTAGGCATAGCTAAAGTTCTACAAAAGTATTCGCTATAAAGTTTTTACCATTAGTCTCTAAGTACGTGCACTAAAGCTTGGAATTCTAGGCGAACAACTAGTTTTGATTTCATTACAATATATCAATGTATTTCATTCTTTTGTCAATACTTTTCATTTGCAATTTTTCTAGAAAAACACGCTCGAGTACGAGTACTTAAAAGCTTTGAAAAACAATAATTTCAACTTAAATTCCTAACTCAAACTTTCAATTGCAAAGAAAAAAAATCAACCATATGCATAACCACAAAAATTTTACAGCAACCGCAAATTAAAAACAAATCTCTTAAGTGCTTGATTTAACAACGAATTTACTTAATCATCAACTGAAAAGACTACAAACTTTTATAGGTTTATTGACCTTTTTGCTCTAATTTGAATACGAAATATGTATGTATGGGCATGCATGTGTTTTATTACACTTGTGACAAAGTTTGGCATCAATTGTTGCCATTAAGGATTCAGAAGCTGCAACACTCTCACTATAAATGGACCTCCTTAATGTAACACACATTTATGTGCTAAAAATATTTATTTGCCTTTTTGCAATACCTCGCTTTACCCTGCTGCTGCCCCCTTGAATAGTTTATAAAATATTGTACAATTTTCCATGCTACTGCAAAAAACTTGTGTGTATTTTATTGACCTGAATTTGTGGCAGGACTAGAGCAAAAAGATATGATGGCATAGGACCGCACCGCAATCAAATGATAAACTGTTTTAAAATATATTTTCAAACACCTCCACTTTAGATGGTTAAGAAAAATTTAGTTTCATTTAAACTTTAACCTCATAGACACATATACATAAATGTATAACATGTTGTGTGGCAAATATTGGTTTGTTGCACGCATACACTGTGTGTGTGTGTATCTGTTTTATTTTTCAATGTTTGTATTGACCAGAGAAGATAAAGTTATTTAGGGTTTGAGATCACAACTTAACTTTTGCATGGCAGGGACAAAGGCAGCAACTGGCCATGGAAAAATTGTAGTTTCCATAATACAGGCAAGCGATGTGTCTAGAAAAAATATATGAAAATCACTCAAATATTTGAGTGATTCCTATACAAATTTTCTAGACAATTCGCTTGCTTGCATTGTGGAAACTATACATAAGGATTTTTATTTGGGACTGGTCGTTGAGTACTTTGTTGTTGACATCGATTAACGAATTACTTGGATTGCATTAATGTCATATGGCGACAGGTTAAAAAATTCAAAATTCATAAAAAAGTACCCTTTGAGAGTAGAAATTTCCCTACTAGACTTAATACATTTTGCCAAAAATGCAATCAGTTTTTATGCATCTTCGAACTGAATAAACACTCACTGTGTTTCTCTAACCCGGATACTAACCACAATTCCCATTCAATTCAAGCTTGTGCTTTTTTGGCACTTAGACACACTCTCTTTGAGTACCGTTGAATTATATCTCTGGATATACCAGTTAGTTAGTTGTATCGTATGTGTGCGGCGTGCTAATGGGAACTTTTACTCCCATCGTTTATTACTTAATCGAGGGTCAGGAAATGAAACTTTCCTATATTTGGTACTTAAATCTATCAAAGAATGTGTGTAATAACAATTTGTTCTTTGAGGCTCAAAAATTTAATTTTAAAAAAGAAATCAAGGAAATGCACTAACAGAAGTTAAAAATTAATTTTACATTTCTTCTCAAGAACTGTTAACATTTTAAAGTAAGAGAGCCCTAGTGGCTGCAGTTTGTGCATAAAAAGAAAGTGCATTTTGTTAGCAGACACCTTTTCACTAGAAACGTAAATAGTCTGCGGCAAAACTCAAACCCGCACCAAAGTTATTGGTACCTAATTACAAAATATTCAGGTATGTTTTGTATTCCCCATGAAATTAGTCGCAAAACGTGCGGCAGTGCCACAGAATTGTTGTTAAAAATATGTATTTATAATATGGCAATGCATGCATGTTAATTCCGAACGATTTAATTTCGCATGGAATGCAGAACATACCAGGCAGTGTACATTTCATATCATTAACTATAGTATTTTCTTGGAAACTGGGAACTTATAGAAATTAATTAAAATATTTCAGCTTATTTTGTAATGCCTTGTTTTTTATTTTCTTATTTTGCAGGAACTCAAAGAGAGCTTTAATTATGGCCTCTTTTGTCCACCCTCTAATGGCAAGGCTGGAAAATTTTTGGATGAAGAACGACGTTTGGGCGACTATCCCTTTAATGGCCCAGTGGGCTATTTGGAGGTGAGTTCTTTTTTTCCCATTAATTTCTGAAATCTAAAATCATAAAAACAAATTTATTTACCTTACCACAACGATTTTCAGCTCAAATATAAACGTCGTGTTTATAAAATGTTAAATTTAGATGAACGCCAATTGAAAGCGTTACATACACGTGCCAATTTACGACGCTTTTTGGAGTGCATCAATGGTGGTCACGTGGAGAAAATTGCAAAAATGTGTGCCAAAGGGCTGGACCCAAATTTTCATTGTCCCGAAAGTGGTGAGACTCCACTGACAGTGGCCACTGGTGCCAAAAAACCAAATAAATTATTGATTGCCTTGGTCAATGGCGGCGCTCTATTGGACTATCGTACTAAAGATGGTACAACTGCGTTGCACAGGGCTGTGGAAAAGGATTCGCTAGAAGCTGTAACGTAAGTTTCATTCACATTTTGTTGCCTTTTAGAAAAGTAACTTTAAAAAAATTCCTTTAAAAAATGTAATATCGAAAAAATTAACTTCTAAAAATGGACCTTTTAAAAATTGATATTTCCAAAAAATACAGTTTAAAAAAGGACTTTTTAAAAGAGCATTTTAAAACAAATTGCCTTTTAAAAAAGTATATTTTATATTTAAAAATTAGCTTTTAAAAGGATTACCTTATGAAGCATTACCCTTTATAAAAGTATAGTACATTTTAAAAAATACGTTTAAAAAGGGTACATTAAAATTGAAAGAGAATCTTTAGAAAAAAGAAATTTTAAGAAAAGTTAGTTTTCAAAAAAGTGCCTTTCAGAAAAAGTACCGTTTTAAAAACAGTCTCTCTTAAGAAATTGCCTTAGACAAAAATTTTAAAAAAATTACTTTTTACAACAGTGGCATTAAAAAAGTGCCTTTAAAAAACCAGCTATTATAAAAATTACATTCTAAATAAAGTACATTTTAGAAATTTTAAACATTCCTTATGCTTATAAAAAAAGTACCTCTTAAAATAAGTATCTTTTAAAGAAAGTACGTACCTGTTGAAAAAATGTACGTTTTCGAAAAAGCACGCTTTAAAAAAGCCTCTTTTTAAAAAAATACTTTTTACAAAATTAGCTTTTAATACCTCTTGAAAAAACACCTTAAAAATTACTGTTTTAAAAAACTAACCATTATAAAGTTCCTTTTTAAAATTCATTTTTAAAAATTACAATAGTACCACTTATATGTTTGTGCAGAATATTCTAGCTTGACGTCACTTTTTGTATAAATATTTATTGTAGCTACGCTATTTATTGCGTGATACAGGAGTTAGGACGTGATTTTCGTAACAAAAATAATCGACACTATTACAGTTATAAATTTATTTTTGTTTTGATTTCTTTGTACTTAAAACCAGAGCATGAAAATAAGCGAAACAAATTGTTGTTACTTTGCTTTTAAGTACAAAGAAATCAAAACAAAAATAAATTTATAACTGTAATAGTGTCGATTATTTTTGTTACGAAAATCACGTCCTAACTCCTGTATCACACCATAAATAGCATAGCTACAAAAAAGTAGCCTGTCAAAAGTGTTTTCGTAAACGCATATTGGAAGAAAGTACCTTACTGAAAAGTTTCTCTTGAAGAATTGTTA
This sequence comes from Nowickia ferox, assembly GCA_936439885.1. NCBI lineage: Eukaryota > Metazoa > Arthropoda > Insecta > Diptera > Tachinidae > Nowickia > Nowickia ferox. Next base: position 16,715,941 of record OW387027.1, read on the forward strand.
TCAATAATTTGATCAAAACAAGTACACATTTTATTAAATTTAAGCTTAAATTAACTTTATTTATTTTCTTTTTACAATCAACTTTAGTACCCTTTTGGAACTGGGAGCTTCTCCAAACTACAAAGATGCTCGCGGAATTACGCCCCTCTATATTTCCATAACGCGAAAATGTGAACCAAAAATTACTGAAAGTCTCCTACACGATCATGCCTCATTAGGCATACAAGATAATCAAGGTTGGAACGAAGTACATCAGGTAAGTACAATTAATATTTATTTCTACCCAAAAATTCTCTAGAAGATCAGAGTTTATAAGCAAGAATTAAAAAAAAAGAGTATAAAGCAAACTTAAGAAGAATATAATAAATAAATACAATAGTAGTTTAGCAAACGACATATTTATCTAGTAAAAATAATATGAAAAAACTCAAACTCTAAATATTAGAATTGGTGATGGTGAACTCTAATTTTTCTTCCTGGCAGCATTTGTGTTTAGAAGCAAAAAAGGTCTTAGCAACATGTTGCTTTAGTTTTCAGCTGTAAATTGCTGTAAATTTCTCAGTGCCAAAAAGAAGCCATTTAAAGATTTATTTTCAAACAAAAGGTTTTATATTTTATTCTATTCGCGAAACCTGAAAAATAAATTCATCACATTTTTAATAATCTTATAGAAAAAAATCGAATCATAAAATTAAAAAAACAGGTGATTGATTAGATTTTTTAGACTTCTACCTAATTGACATTATGCATTTGACTCGTTCCCAAAAAAAATAGTACATCAGAAAATTCTAAGTTAATTTTGCAATATCTGGTTGAAATTTCTGCTTTTCAGAAATCGATTCATAGGCAATAACAAAGAAACATTTAGAGTACATACTAGCATTACTTTTTTCCGTCTCAGTTGCCTCATTTACTGGAAAAGTCCTTTCGAAACCCGTTACTCGATTATAGCTTAACAGAGCTCTGTTAACACTCTAACAGAGCTCTAGTAAAGCACAAGGTTTGTGTCATGAGTTATTAATTTTTAAATTTAACTTCACACACACATTAATTTTTTAATAGCTTGGTATCTCCTACAAATACAAACTTAAAATTCCGCTGATTCTGTCGATGATAGAAAATCATCGAATGGCTCCTCTCAAAAGCCTGGTATTCTTTTCAAAATTTCACGCCAAATGTTGACATAATCCATATAAAAAAAAGCTCACATGAAATAATCATGAAAAAAATTTTGCAAAACTTGTACTCTGTTCAACTCGTGAACAATTTATGAAATGTATCTGGCAACATTTTCTTGCCATCTGTGAAATAATGTGACTGGGGCGAAATATTGACAGCTGATGTTTTTATTTACAAAAGTCGAACAATGTTGCATATACTTCTAACCAATAAAAACTAAATTTTTTTTCCGAAAAAGTAATATGGGCATCACTTGTGACGTGTCAAATTTTTCACACGAAATAATCAATGTTGCTAAAAAATGTTCACAACTTCGAACAGAATACCACAATCGTAGCACTTTTAATATAAAAAATTTTTCTTCTCACCTCAAAACGTATATGGGTGTAGCGAAGTGGCATTTGGAATAAATTTTTATCCGTTACAATTTAATAAAAATCGAATCAGAGATTGAAAGTTTCAAAACTCGAGACGGGGATCGACCATTAAAAAGCGGGATGTCTGGTCAGGTTACACATGCACTATGTGAAGAGTGATTGAAAATGTGAACAAAGTAAGTAAAGTTGTTAAAAACATTAATAATTTACTGTTTATAACACGTTTTTAAATTTTACTGATCCGAAATTAATTTGTAATCTTGGAAGCAAATCTAAGGCCTTTCTTTCTTTCTTTTCCAAAAACTCCGGCAACTGAGAATTTATGGATTTTAAATAATTACAAAATTGTTATTCACAGTAAATAAGTAATCGTGCTAAACTTAAATATCGTATTCAATTGCTTTTCAAACAAAAATAATCTAAATACCAATGATCCTGACTATCAATCATGTTTGAACAGCTGGCAACTAAAGACATTTTATCTTAAGCAGCATGTTGCTAAATTTATGCTAAAAATTTCTAAAAATTTAATAGATTTCTTTTAATATACTCTGGTTTTACTTTTTTGTTTATTTATATATAATGTAAATAAACTAATTAAAAGAAAATGAAAGAGAAAATTACGCCTTAATTATGTATTTTTGCTAACCATAAAAAATTTTATATTTTTTATATGTTCTACTATTTTCGGTTACCAAACATAAAAAAAAATCTTCTATAATTAATGGAAACTCTAATTAAAAACTATTACTACCATAAAAACACTACTACCAAAATTCTACCACTACTACCACCTTTAAAACAAAAACAAAAACTATCAAAAACCAAATACATTTATGTAAAATCGATCCAAAAAAAAATAAAATAAAATAAAAAACTGCATTAGGCCTGTCGTCACGGTCTTGTCCAGCATTTGGAACATTTATTGTTTTATGGTGCGGACATGGATGGCCGTAATGCTTCCGGTAATACACCATTGCATGTATGCGCTGTTAACAATCAGGAGGCTTGTGCTAGAATGCTTCTTTTTCGTGGTGCCCAACGAGGTGCGCTAAATTATGCCAATCAAACTCCTTATCAGGTATTTACTCCTTCTCTCTTCTATAAGCAATAAGGTTTATATGTTGTTAAATTTCTTAATTAATTCTATATAATTTATTAATAACTTAGAAAAAGTATAAAAAAATAATTTATTAAAAATTGGGATTTTCTTTTCTTTAAAAAAATAATTATAATAGTATTAATAAATCAAGGTTTTGCTTTTAATTTAATTATAAGTTCTATGTGGGATTTTTTTTTTTAATTAAGTATATTCTTAGATTTGTTTGTATTTTTTATTATTTTTTTTTTAATTTATTATTAAGAATTTTTTTCAACTTCTACTTTTTAATGAAAACAGGTTGCTGTAATTGCTGGCAATTTGGAATTGGCTGAAATTATACAAAATTATAAAACTGAAGATGTCGGTAAGTTATTTTTGCTTACATTATTTTTAAAATAAATATATAAAAATTTTAATTCATTTCATAAATGTCACCTTTCTATCATTCATAAAAAGAGACTTCATTGCCATTTTCCTTTTTGATTTCGAAATCATTTTCAAGTCCATAGAATCGTAAACTTAAGAGATTTTAAAAGATTTGAAACAAGAGTTACAAGGCGAATTGCATTATGAATTCGCTCTCAATGAATTTACCAATAATGTCTCACTTTTCTTTCTGTAGTCGAGAAATGATAACGTTACACACAAAAATAAAAACATGAATAATTTTGTAGTATCAATTAAAACATTAATAAAATTTTCACCTATAAACAATTTGATAATATCAATTAAGTTTATCCACTCAATTTAATTAATACAATTAAAAATTTAATTGAATTAATTAAACTCTTAATTGAAAACATTAATTGGTAAATAATGTTTTCTGTGATACGCTGTAGGTATTAAGAAGAGGATGATTGGGTTTTGCAAGACTTCCAGTTTCTTTACAATGAGTTTTCATAAGTCCTAATTTACACTATGCAAGTCTTATTGCTAAGCTGATTAGTTTGTTAGGAAAGAGGGACGAGGGGAAAAGAAACGTTACTGTTCCCCTCATCTCTCTCTCCGTCAAACTAATCAGCTTAGCAATAAGACTTGCATAGTGTAAATATGGACTAAGATTGTAAACTATGGCTTTTTTCACTTTTAGGATCGTGTTCTTAATACGAGTATGTGATAGGTGATACCAAAAATAATAGAAATAAATATGTATAACGCCAACACAAAAACATTAAAGACGAATGGCGTCACTCAAAGAATGACTTCCAAAACATCAATTGCTTTGTTTTCAAACAAGGTGTAGTGTTTCATAATGCCGTAATACGAATTTACAAAACGTTGTCGACAAATATTAAGAACGCCACAAATAAGCAACCATTGCATCGGCTTCGAAGCTTTAGTGTTTCACAACTTTGCATCTGTACCCGATATAAATACCACATCGTAAATGTATACAAACTTTGTACTGATATCAGACAATGACAACGAGTACTCAAAAAGGAATAAACTTAAGTAAATAGTCTGAATTTTAGTAATTGCGTATAATTATAATTGTAGCGCAAACAATTCGTACGCTCACATATTTTCTCTCAAGCAACTATCACTATAGACGATTCCAACATACAAGAGCACCTCTTGTATAATGCACCTCTACTTCGTTTATGGAAAAACCAATCTACGGTACATCACAAATAGAAAGTCACGTGCGCATCAAGCGCATTTGACAATCTCATGCTTACAGTCTGAGTATGTTTATACTCAGGCTATGTATATTTATCCGTACGCATACATATGTATGTACATTTGTGCATATTAAATGGAATGGCAAATGTGTTTTGGCTGTTTGAAAACATGCTTTGTGAGTGTGTGTAAATAAAATAGCCCTGTATACACGCATGTGTAGGCGAATAATAGTCATAGTATTTTTATACTCATGCGTATGATTGAAGCTAAGACAGTCTATAAATTTTAGTTAAAGTTGCTTGTGCGTAATTTAGAAAATGTGTATAAACATATGTAGTTGTTGATTGTTTATAGTTATACGTATTCGGTTTAAAATTAATGCGAGTGTTTTCATATGAGCGTGTTTTTTATATTTAGCAGTACGCGTTGATTCACGCCAATACTCAAAGAGTACTTAAAACGATAGTTTTGTCATTCCCTTATTTATTATTTAGATTTAAGATTTGAATACTTATTGTTAGTTGAGTATTGAAGATACTATATATAAATAAATATTAGGGTACAAAAAAAAATAAATCCTTGATTTCTATCAGTCTTGAGCAGCACACCCACTGCAAAAGAACAAAACAAAACGAAAGCATGAGTTTCCTTTTGTTCATTTTCATACTTTGCTGATAACAAAAACAGTTTGAAAAAATACAAATCTCGGTCGTCGGTCAATATGTTTTCTTGTTTAATTTCTGTGTAGCTCCGTGACAAGTTTAAAATCTCTTAAGGCAACGATTTTAAAATTTTCAATATTATTTTGCAAGCCCTTTTATTTTATTTTCTATCAAAACAACCATATAAATAATAAAGACAATTCGAAAGAAAATCATTAAAGGAAATTTTTCAAAACTTTATTTAATTATTTAAATAAAACTTTAAACTTTATGTTTTTACTCAATCTATTAAACAAAAAACAAAAGAAAAACAATATTATTTGATTTTGAATCATACAATATAATTTTTGCTAAAACAATAATTTTATTTATATTTTTCTATGGGACATCAACGTTAATTTTGATTAATTTAATTTTTGTATGCCTTCGTTTCGCCATTTTAGTTTGTATTTCTTTCCCCTTAATGTCTCGTCTCGTCAATACCATTGCCATTCTGCATCATCGTTAGAAGCATTCGCACACTCACACTCAAATAATCAGCTCAGCATTTTTTTTTTATTCAACCATCTTTCATTAATTCAATCACTCTGACAATTTGAATAATTAACTTGTATTCGTTAATGTGATGTATTTTTTAATTGTTGTTTCGTTGTTTGTTATGAGTATAATTGTCTCATTTGAAATAATTGTAAAACTATATATATATATATATACATATAAATAGTAAAATATACTTACATATATTTAAATTGCATTTACCTACATATCTTCCAGTACATATAGTCTGTATGTCTACCATCAAACATCCCTCACCCGCCCCACTATTTTCCTTAATTTAATAAAAGATACTTATATCTTTCTGACATTTTGCTGAAATCTCCATTTCATTGGTATTGATTTTTAATCCACACCGAGTGTTTGTTTAGTTTTCTTTTGTTTTAATAATAAGTTTTTTTTAACTTCTTAATATCTCAATAGTTTTGTATAAAATGAATATTTGTTGCAAAGTACTTTCGTTATTAAATGATCATAAAACTTAACGTAAGTAAAAAGTTTATAAAAATAAATTAAAAATTTTAAAAATTTGCTGAATATAGAAAAGCTCCAAACTTATTTTCAGTTTAGATGATAAAATTTTTCGCGCAGAAAGTCTTAATTTGTTTATACGAAATGAAATTCATTATGCAAGAAAACTTTCACCATCTTAACTTAAAATTTTGAGGATTAATGGCTTAATTATGGATGGCATCGGAACTTTAATTGCGTTGCCAATCGCCATTGTTGTCATGTTGATTATTGAGTTCTTGTTTCAACTTTTTTATTTGTTGAGCTTCTCATTTGCTTAAATGAAAGTTTAACATATTAACTCTAGTTGTTCTAAGAAATTTTTGGGTAAAGGTTCCCTGATGATCTGCATTAGCAACAGTGAAATGCGCATAGGATCCAGCTAAACCCCTCAATAATCAATTTCAATGTATTTTTATTAAATAAATATTCTACTTAATAAGTAAAATAATAATTTGGGATTACTAGTGCGTTAACAAATTTTAAACATAATATTTTTTCGTGAGATGATTTCATCGTTGAAATTAAATGTCTTTCCGCCGAGCCATTTGTCAGGTTTGGGAACAGAACAAGAAATAGTTACTTAGGGCTAAGTCCAGAAAATAGGGCGGATGAGGGAGCAACTCGTAGCCCAAGTCATGGATTTTTTGCAGGTAGAAAAGAAGTTTTTTGATTACCCCTTTAAAGTTAGTCCATGTGGGATATACCGCTTATGTCTTAAAAAATAGTCGCCATGTGATCATTTAAAATTTAAATCGTTATGCCATGTGAGATGCCTGTGGCTCTCTCACTTTCAATCTCCAACCGGCTGACATCATAATGTGAATTGTTTCGGGAGTAGAGACCTCAATTCGGCCTTCAGAACATTTGGTATCTTTCGTGATTGTACGGCCACAACGAAATTCAGTAAACCACTTTTTTAACTTTGAAATTGCTGGTGAAGTGTCTAATTAGTATTTCTTAGACTTGATTTCAGTCATGGTATTTTTCGCCAAAAATAATGCTTAAGGCCATGACTCACTATCATACAAAGTCGTGCGCGATCTACGAAAAAGTACAACCATGGTGTGATGAATTGTTATTGTCTTTTGAAAATTTTCATAAACTCCATCATAGCAGGGTTGTATTTTTTCGTAGATCGCACGACTTTGTATGATAGTGTATCACGGCCTTTAAGAGCACAGGAAATTTACTTTTTTCCATTTCCTTCTAAAGTCACGTGCTATCAATTTCTGTGAAACACGAACTAAATAATGCAGGTTTTTCCAATTTTAACCGGAATCAATTGAAGTTTTTCGAATGACAGGAGCAGTATTTCAGTTAACAAGCGGGAAATTTAAAAAGTCGCGGATTTATTGACCCGCTTTTGTATCATTTGCTTAAAAGTCCTACCGATGCCATTATGTACGTATGGAGTATAACATCATGCAAATATGTGCCCCGGTAGCTTAGTGGGTAGTGTGCTGGGCTTTTAGTGCGGGGATTGTGGGTTCGATTCCCACCAAAGACTCTGGTCCGTTTCACTACAACGGGTGAAGGTCTTTGTTATTATGCTGGTCAAAATAAGTTACTATATAATTTGTAATTTGTTTGTAACATTTAATCAATAAATAAAAAGTAAAAATAATGCAAATGTTCGCTGGGTGGCGCGCATTCGAAATTTTCAGTTCATATCACCACCACGTGAAATGGCCAGATCCTCAAGTCGCTTGTGCAGAATTTCCAATTTGGCATGAGTTCTGTGGCACAAAGCGTAGTCCATCCTTCCTATTCTGGTCAAAAGAATCATCATTAGTAATCATGGACCGTAAAACAGATGAAGCGCATAAAACGTTGCCCGAACTTAATAAACATTTTGATACAGCAGTGTTTTCATTTGCACGTATTGCTGAACGCTATAGACTTTCATGGTGATTTGGCAAAACAGACTGAAAAGATGACAGCCAATTCGACAGATGTAGCACCAGCAATATGGGCGCTATTCACTGAAGAACGGAAGTCCTTATAGGAAGAATGTTGCTGTATTTAACTTGACGGTTTTGCGATATTGTTATATTTTATACTATAAGTCTTGCATTCTACTCTACTCAAAAAATACAACTCTGAAAATACCAAGTAAATACTCTTGAATATTGAGAGTCCAAAACATTATGCAACTACTCGATGTTCGGTGCCCACTAACCAGTACTTTGTGCCAGCACTATTTCAGAATATGAAAGAAAGTCCCGGTCCAGACTTTGCAATTTTTGTTGCAGCAACTTTTTATTTTTTGGGGAAAAAGAGCGAGAAAGGAATACAAAATGTATATATTTCTATTTCAACACAATTGCTGCAACAAAAATTGCACGTCTGCATCGGCACTAAATATGTATTTTAGGAAACTTTCGCTTTCTCTATATGATGTAATGTATGTGTGAATAATATCAAAAATAAAATTTTAATTTTGAATAGTGTAGTTACAGCTAAAAAGAAATATTTTTAATTTTACGATTTCGCATTAAACTTATAATTATTTTAATAAATATGATGATGTGTCTTTAATATGAATTATAACAAAATTAGCAAAAATTATACCAAATGTGTATGTTTCATAGATTGAGTAAAAATTTTAAGTATTTTTCATCTCATGCCAAAAGAAAACACTTTGCAAATGTATGTAAAAGAATTCTAAAAATCTATACTCAAAAATGTGTCCGCACACACTCATGTGAGATTTATAATCTAAAACTATTTTCAAATAACGAATATGTGTGCATGTTTGATGTAAAGAAAAAAAATTAAGGCAATTTAATTCCGCTCCAAAATCGATTCACATGTTTATTGCCGCCATACCTGTGCAATGTAAAGTCTCTATAAAAAAAAAACTTAAAAATCTCCCATGTAAGCGTCATTTTGTGTCTAAGAAAAATTAAAAAAAAACTATATGAAACAATATCAGTAACTTACAAATATTCCCCTACAAATTTTTCTACCTAAAATGAAAATGAAACACACACACGCGCAAGTAGTACCCCTTCGCGGACCACCACGTTACAATCCAAAACGACGTTCGGGCATTGGTTGGCTGAGTGCCAACGGTAGCATTAGCGGTGGTAGTATAATGGGTACATTGACTCGCAATAGCAGCAGTATGTGTGGCCATCATGGACCACCATCGCCCTGTCCATCCGAACACATGCCATATAGTTCAGCAAGTTCGAGTTTATCTGAAGGTTCATCGGGTCATCGTTCACATGAAGATGACATCAGCATTGTAACAGGTATTCATTTTGTTTTATTACATTTTATTTACACACATATTTTATTATTGTATTGAGTTTTCCTTTGTATCTTATAATTTCTTTAATGATTTTGTATTTGGTGAAATTCTGATTACAATACAAAGAGTAAATGTCTCAAAGGGGAATGAGCATTTAAGCGGTTAATTGAACCGTTTGATCGCGCTGCCAATAATTCTAAGGGCGAATTAGATACATTATTCATTTGCAAACGAAAATGAAAAGATTTCATTAGAACCGAAATGTTAATGTTTTCAAATTTTGTTCGATGTCGAGTAATGTAATTTTTCCCCTGGAATTCTACAAATTGGGATTAATAAAATATTTTGAATTATGATTATTTTGATTTTTACATTGGCCAATTCACAAACTATTGTATGATTTGTATGTTGTATATATAAAACACATTTGTTTAAAATAAGCTAACACTTAGGAGAGTGGTTAGCATAATAACCAACCATACGGAGATGAAGTCTTATTTAGCTGTCATGGGACTGTAGAGGATATCACATGCAGAACATACGAAGAGGAAGAGGAGGACGAAATATTACAGCACTACCAGTGTCATTATTTAGCGTTTAATCAGTTTAAAAAATAAACTTCCCATAGGTACAACGTACAGCACTGTGAATGTCTTATGGACTCCAATTGGAGAGACATAAGAGAGTGAGAGGCTTTTCTGGGCAGTTAGGTACATAACGGCTACCTCGCATCATTGAGTAGACGTATTGATTTAACCCATATTGAAGTTTTTACCCTGATAGATTGACTATCTTTGGCATCGATTCACCCCGAGAAACCAACTGTTTTGATTGATGTTTGGTTTCTGGTGTATCCAGGTTTAGTCAACGCTGGTGAAAGGGCGCAAAAGCTTGTCGATATTGCGGTTGAGTAACGCTAAATACTCCTGATAAGTTGTCACACGATTGCGTTTGTGGTTGACTGTGACCAAACGCGACACCCATCTTTGGGAAAGCTTTCTCATGCCCATGCAAAATTTAAACCTTTGTGCCATGTGAGATGCCTGTGGCTACCACAATCTCTCTCACTTTCAATCTCCAATCGGAAGACACCATATCGTCAATTGTTTCGGGAGTAGAGACCTCAGTTTGGCGTCCAGAACATTTGGCATCTTCCGTGTCCGTACAGGACACAACGAAATTCTGTAAACAACTTTTTACCCTGATCATACACAACCTAGGGGAAGAGTTCAGTGCCTGGTTTGATTAACGTTTTTGCGATATAACGCATCAAAATAATCATTTAATCTGAAACATTTAAAGTTTAGGTTAAGCTGTCAGACAACGCGAAATATTTAGGTATTTATCAAGAATATAAAGTTTTATAGCACCGAGTCAGCCTTTGCTTTATATCCGCATAAAAAGGCAATTGAAATCAACCTAAAGAATTCTAAATTAAAAAAAAATATTTCTAAATTGATAAATTTATACTGAAAACATTTTTAACTCTACTTGAAATAAATTATTGCACTCAAAACATTCTATTCTTTAACCTTAATTAAAAACTTAGCACTTTAATTTAAAACATCAAACCAATAAAAGGAAAAAGAAACTATTTGACCAAAGTTTATTTTAGCAATTGCATTTAGAACTAAAATAACATTTAAGAAAGAAGCATAAGTACGAGTATAGTTATTCTTATTCTTATTCTTATATTTTTTTTTGTATGTACTCGTATTTGAAGTAATAAAAAACCTCTAAATAAAAACTTTTTAATAGCAACTTATAAGTTTTGTAAGCAGCAAGAGTTAAGAAGGGAAAACTAGCAGCAATATTGCAACAAATATTTAGCAGCAGCATGTTTTAGCACTTTACAAATATTTATTTAATTTCTCCTGTTTCAAATATTTCTTGTGTGTTTGTGTGTGTGTGAGTCTTTCGTATTTGTGTTGTTTCAACAAATTGCATGTTTACTTTTCTTAATTGTTGCAACAAAATATCTTTAAATACAAACATCTACTGCATACTCGTATAAGAGAGAAATGCTTTAAAAATATTTTATGTTTCTTCACTGTTATTTCGTTTCTTATACAAATGTAACAACAAACGGTCTAAAACTTCGTATATTGTTGCATGTCACATACAACATACTAAGTATTTGTATTTTTTTACTATTTACGACTTTATTGTATTACGTTTTGCAGTTTTATATTCACAAATATTTGGATTTAAGCCAAAATGTTGAAATCCAATAAAAAAAAGTAATAAATATAAAAATAGCTCACTCGCAAAAACACAACCAGATAGAAAAAAGGATACAACAAACAGAACATAATGAGTTGGTTTTAGAATTTCCTGTTAAATACGATGTTAATTTTGCTTTTTGCTATTTTCTATTTTTTTACTACAGATAAATCTCTGGGCGATACCAGCGATATTATCAGCGATTCATCGGGTGTTGGCACCAATTCCGATTCTGCTGCCTGCTCAATAGGTCACCCTAGCACAACGGTGGTTTGCATGGAACCCTATGCTGGCAATTCAGTTGGCCATATACGCCTGCAAGTGGGCGATGTTATTGAAGTTGTGGGTTCGACTGACTGTGGCCTACTCGAAGGCTATGTTCGGGGCACCAATCAGTCCGGTTTCTTTCCGGCCGAATGCGTGCAAGAGGTAAATTTGCGCCAGAAGAATATAACAAATGTTGCTACAGCGAATCCAAATCAATCGCCCTATCAACATTCGCCGGCAGCATCGTCTGTTCACCAGGGCTCGCCACAATTGAGCTTAGGCGGCAGTTCAGGTATTGGTGGTATGGGCAGTATGGGTGGCACTTTGCCCCGACCCAGTCTCATGCATCATCAGTCGCCATCATTGTCGGTGAACAGTAATGGTTCAATACAGGGTCTTAACAATGGACATGTCATGAGCGAAAACAACATGTCAATGAAAATGGCAGGAGGTCTTGGTGGCGGAAGTCAGCACCAAATTGGTCAATATAGCAGTGCAACAGCTCCCAGGGTAAAGAAAAGGTAGGCAAACTGTTTACACATGTATTATATTCCTTATACACCCAGCGGAAAAACTCAAAAGACCTTCTTACTTCAGGCCTGCTAAGATTTTTTTAATTCAATTACTAATCTTATCTAACTGCTGAAGGCCATGACTTACTATCCTACACATTCGTACGATTTACGACAAAATACAACCCTGATCTGATGAATTGTTATTGTCTTTTGATTTTCATAGACTTTATTATACCAGGGTTGTATTTTCTCAAAAGTCGCACGATTGTGTAGGATATTGAATCCTAGCCTTAAGGAATTTCTTATATAAGGCATCGACTATTTTGCATAAAAGATAAGATACACATTGCCTTCTATGAGAAGGGAGAATAGAAGGAGTAGCATTTTTAATTTTGTTTTTTTTACCAAAGCAAAATCCATTATTTTGAAGGCCCTTCAGAATCTCTGGCGGTAGAAGTGAGATAGGAAGGCCTATCCCGCCATGTCAACGCGTGGAGCAAGTTCATCCAAAAGAAGGAGTTCAAAAGCCTTCTAAAAGGCACTGTTACTCCTTCTTTTTCAGCGAAAACAAAAATAATTTTCCATCATTTGCGAGGCTCAAGAAATTTTAATTGTTTTAGCAACTTTTATTATACAAAACAAAAATTTAACAAAATAAAGTTTAACAAGAAAATATTTTCAATATTAGGAAAAAATCAAAATAGTTCCAAGGAAGCATTTATTTACTAACGAAATGCATAACTTTTGTTTTTATTTGCAGCGCATTCAATGAACCCCGTACAGTCGTTTTACATCGCGCCAAACGTGGTTTTGGCTTTATATTGCGTGGTGCCAAAGCTTCTTCACAACTCATGCAATTAAAGCCTTCCGATCGATTTCCGGCTTTACAATATTTAGACGATGTCGATCCTGGAGGTGTAGCCGACATGGCCGGCCTAAAGCCGGGCGATTTTTTGCTGGCCATCAACGGTGAAGATGTGCGTGCAGCTTCACATGAAAAAGTTGTTGAAATGATACGATCTGCCGGGGCTTTGGTATCCATGACGGTGATATCGCCACAGTTCCCCAATCAGATGCAGGCTACACCACAATATATGCCAACGCATCATTTGTCTTCGGGCCCCAGCACGCCGCAAACCTCGCATCGACAGTGTGCCACTTTGCCGCGTAAAATGTCGCTTGGACCTAATGCAGCGGGGGGCGAGCGACAAGGTCGCCCAGCACCTTTGCCGCCACGAAGAGATCCTAAGACCACCTTGTCGGTGGGTAGAGCTCGAGCCAAATCGATGGTCGCTGGCTTAGAAAATGGTGGTGAGAAAGAAGATGAAGAAATTCCTCATACAAAATCTTCTTCAGTGGAGTCAATAGTTACGCCTACTCCCACTCATCCAGGTACACCAGTACAGTTGCGCACAGCTAGTATCAAAGCCAGACCTACTTCAAGCCGCATAACTGCTGCTGAACTGGAGGAATTATTCCAGCGACAACAGGGTGAAACAGTAGACGGAGCTAACCGTTACTCCACCATGATGACTACTTCACGTTTCCAATCGGGCACTGATAGTGGTGCAGCCACACCCCCGGCCAACAATAATTCACCTCTAAAGGGTCCGCTAGTTTATGGCAGTGTAGCCGAAATGAAACGCAAGGCTAAAATTAAAAATGGCACACTCAGAGGCAAACCATGTGCAATACCTACAGTGGGAGCCGGTGCCCGGGATTTAAAACGTTTCCACTCTACACCAGATCTTAATGCTACAGCAGGAGGTTCTTCCTCCTCTATTTGGACTGCAGCCGTAGGCAAGGGCCACCACTCGCAAGATGATGTCGCCACTTTGCATGCCTCCATGTCACGTCTAAATGCTTTACCACCACCCACACATCCACCGCCACCACCACCAGTTGTAGGTCAAGTCGTTAAGGTGGAAACGCGTCAAAGTTCAGAATACGAAAGCACCTTATCGTTGCAACAGAAGCTGAAGAAACGTGCAGAAAATGATGCCGTTACTGCAACAGCCATAGACGGTGTACAGTCGAGCTTTAAACCTTCAACAAATGCAAAAATTTATGCTTCACCGCAAGAACTGATAGCTTGGAAATTAAGACAGACACAGGAGGTAAACACTATGCAGAATAAGTTTATTTGATTTATTATTATATTATTATTATACTTATTCCTTAGAACCGTCAGCAATCATCTAATCAACAGCAACAGCAAAATAGTCAGCAACATTACAACTCGAATCAAGCGCTACAGCAACAACAGCACCAACAACAACAACAACTTCCACCGTCGACACCACCACAGCAGCAAAAACAACACCAACAACAACAACAACAAAAAACTCATATTAGCCAATATGCTCAACCCTCAGCTCTAGCACGTACCAATTCCAATTCGAACAACACTTCCTCCTCAGCTTCCGCCAGCCAATATGCTGTTAGTCAAACTGGTCAAAATAACGGTGCCATCAATCATGCCACTCAAGTCAATAACAGCAGCGCCAACAATAACAACAACATCAATAATAATGGCTTGTCAAATACAAATGCCGCCGCCGCCGCCACCGCCACTGGTCCAGCACCACCCATACCAGAACCTGACTACAGTCTAAGCGAGTCAGATGGCGAAGATGAAAATTCAATATTGGTGGCACGTAACACAAAGCTTAACGAGAAAATTGCTTTAATTGATGTGCCGGAAACGAGTGGAAATAGTCAAGCAAGGTAGGTGGAAAAACAAATGTAATAATAAAAATGCTTCAACTGAAAACGCAGTTGTTATAACTAAATCAGTGGTTTCATGTGATAACGAAATAGTTTGGATATACATAAGTTAATAAAAAATACGCGAAATTTCAAAATTAAAATTCATTGCTGATTTTGTGGTTGAGCAAACAAACAGTTTGGTCTTATTTGGGAAATAAAATTTCGAAATTAAATAAATTGAATTGAAATTCTTAAACTCTTCACATTAACAGCAAGGGAAGCTGTCTGCAGCTAAACTTGTCAAAAAAAATCAGAAATATATTTCTTTAAAATTAAAGGTAGAAGATAAAACTAAAAGATTAAAAATATTTAGCAACATTTTTTGTAACGAAATGGAGAGAACCTCCCATCTAAAAATCGAATTTTCGAGACCACTGGAAGCAAACTTTCGATATTTACAAATACTTTAAAGTGTAGAGTTTTACAAAATTTGTAAACACAGTGGAATTTGTCTATAGCTACCACAGGTTATAACGAATTATCATTAATAACGAATAACTTCTCCGGTGCCAAAATTATTACATTAGTATTTCATACCGAACTCCGCTGTACAAAAATTTGGTATGACTGTGAGTCAAATAAACTTGCTTTACTTCGAAATAAACTTTCAAATTTAAAATAAATCTAATTATTTGTCTTTTTAACTGAAAAAAATAATATTTTGTAAAATTAAAGTTAATAGTAATATTAATATTAATGTTTTGCATAAGTTCGAAAAATCGAAATTAAGTTCGAAATTTCGAACATTCTTTAAAACCTCAAATTTTTATATTATATTAAAACCAAACATGCTAATCATTGAATTCACAATAATAATTAATTTCAAACCATTAAATTCCAAATTTCTAGCAGAATCTAGTAATCGATATTTTTATATATTTTTCTTATAAAGACATACATACTTATATTGGTATTATTCAGGTCAACAGTCCTTATTTTTATCTCTTGACAATGTTGAATTGAAAAAAAAAATTGTTTTTCAATTATCAAAAAATTATTTACAAAAATTTATTTTTTCTTTGGATCTAAGAAATTTGAACGAGTTTACTCTTAGAAAATATTGTTGATTTATGTATGTAACATACATATGTATGTATATTTATTATTTTATGAGAATAGAGTTATTGTATTTTTAATCAATGAATGATTTCTTAGTCAGGCTCAAGTTAATTGTTTTCAATTGTTTATATAGAATGAATCACATTTTCTAAAGAAGATGAGCAAAGTTAAATTAGGTCATGAAAATGGTTTGCTGACGGTAAATTAATAATTGTATTACAATAAAAGCATTTCCCATATTCCTTTTCATCATGCTAATCAGCTGATTTTGACAACCATTCATCACTAGCCTAATAGATACACATGGGTACTGATGAAGTGCGTGACATAGAAAATGTGGCATAAGATAAGAGGTTTGTAACTGTTCAAAATGTGCTTGAAGTCTACCGATGATTTGGCTAAGCACCAATGAAATACATATATAGACAATCCTTAACCACCAGCAAATAAATTTCAATTATATAAAAAGAATTACTGCCAGTTTATAGAAGCCATGTAAAAATTCTCGTCTATCTATTTATATTGAAAACAAAAACAAATTGTGAGTGCCATGTAAAAATTCTCGTCTATCTATTTATATTGAAAACAAAAACAAATTGTGAGTGCTTTGTTTTTGTTTTCAATATAAATAGGCAGACGAGAATTTTTACATGGCTTCTATAAACTGGCAGTTAAAAAATACTACACTTGAGCCCGACTAAGAAATTATTCCTTGATTAAAAATTATTAATTTATAAAAGGCTTATGAAAAAAAATTTCATAATTTCAAATATTGTAGGTACATATCGTTACCTTAATATAGAAAGGCGCTAACTCATTATATTTTTAAAAACAAGTTTTATGTTTATTTCGATTGAAGAAAATCCAATGTATTGAAAAATGCAAAAATCTCATAAGGCAAGGTAACGATATGCAGCCAAGAAGAGCAATGTGTCTTTGGATTTTAATATAAAAGTTTTCGTCACATCCACAATCTTGACTTATGTATTTGTTTTCCTTTTTTCATTTATAGCGCCAGCAGTTCTGGCTCCGGCTCTGGTTCTATTTCGCATTCCCTGTCCGTTGATGAAATTCAGCGCATCCGCAGCAATTTAAAAACATCCAAATCTTCCCCTAATGGTTTTGATAAAAACGATGAAAAGTCACCATCCAACGAAACTGAAACAGCCAAAAATGATAACGATGTTGAGAATAATAACAACAATGACGAAGAAGAGGGAGACAATAGTTCCTCAGGCGTAAGCAGTGATCAGGAAATTCTGGCAGCAAGTGCTGCATCAGGCATACCAACTGCTGCTAAATCCACTGATACGATTAAGAAAAAGCCAACTGTTACAATAAATGAAGAGCCAAAAACAATTCCCGATCAACATGGTAAGGATGAAACTGATAATAAAGCCACGGCAACACCAATCACAACAGCGACAAAACTGCCAAAAACAACAACAACTACAACTAAGCCACCTATGCAAGAAGCAACAAACCAGGTAAGTGGACTACAACAGCAGCAGCAGCAGCAGCAACAACAATTAGAAACTAAAGCAAAATCTACACCACCGTCTCAACACCGCAGTTCAATCACTGCAACAACAACTGCCAATATGGATAAAAGTGCAACAACTAATAGCAGTACCACAACAACTAACACCTCCTCCTACTCTTCCTCTTCCTCAGCAACGAGTAACAACTTGCAAACCACCTCAAAAATAAATGTTGCCAGTGCAAAGGCGGCATTTGAGGCCAAAGCCAACGCGCCCACAATAGTCTCATCGGCCATACCAAACATTCCTACAACCGTAACCGTCAAACAAATGGTGCAACAGCAACATGCGCCGGTTATACAGCAACAGCAGCAACAAATGTCTGCTGGCAAAGGTCCCAAAACACTGCAGGCTCAAAGTCAACAGGTTGTGGCCAAAGCACAACCATCTGTGGCTGGACGTTTAGCTCAGCAACAGCAACCACCGCAACCTCATATGAACCCCAACCAAAAATTAATGGCCACACAACAGCAGATCTTGATGCAACAACAACAGCATCAACAACAAATCGCACATCAACAACATCTGCAACAAATTCTTAAAGCCAAGGCGGCCGCAGCAGCTGGTGCGGCCACTACAGCTGCCATAGTGGCCAAACAACAACAGCAAATGGCCACCAACAAGACTAGCCTATTGTCCACACAGGACTCTCAAGAGGAACAGCGATCCGATGATGATGGTGATCTTAGTCCTTCACCACCAGCTAAAGGATTCCAGAGGCACAATTCGCTGACACGTAAACAAGCTGCCGCTATTGCCATGCAAAGAGCAACTCGATCAGCTGCCGTTTCGCTGGTGCAACTGCCGCCACCCATTGAGGCCGACAGTGATTCGGAAATGTCGCTGACGACAACGAATTCAAAGTCGTCGTCTGTTGCTAGTGGTGTTGCCGCAACTTCGGCGCAGCACAATGATGACGGTCTGGTCACGGAGAATATTGTCCTGGCACCACCGCCACAATTTTGCGATTGCAATGACACAAAGCATGCGCCTCAGTTACAGCAACAACAGCAACAGCCAATGCCTCAGCAGCAGCAACAATTACATATGCAGTTGCAACAGCAGCAACAACGTTTGCACCAGCCGCAACAGCAGCTATCGTTGCACCAGCAGCAATCATTGCAGCAGCAGCAACAACATCAGCAGCAGCAGCATCAGCAACTGCAACACCAACAACAACAGCAGCAGCAACATCATCATATGCAGCAACAGCAACTGCAATACCAACAATACCAACAACATTTGCACCAACAGCAACAGCTACAGGCTGCCATGCAACTACAAATGCATCCGCAACATATGATGCAACAACACTTTGTTGCTGGCACTGGTAATGTTGCTACTACAACTGCTGCTGCTGGTGCTGCTGCCACGGCTACCGGCAATATGGGCACATTGGGACGAGTTCGCATCATTGGCACTCTGCCCAAAACAAATCATCGCCTGCATTAAGCTCGAAGTTTTTCATTTCCTACATATTTTGTAATTGTCTAGATCACTTTTGTTACCTTTTTGCACAAGATGCAAAAGAGTTTTTCAAAGTTCGATTAGATGTACATACTAGATGTGTTGGCGGCGACAGTTGAGCGTTTCTAATGTGTGGGAAATTTCTCAAAATATTTGAATACTTAGCAAAACTTTATAAAGCTGCGAATTTTTAAATTTGGCTTAGCATCATTGCTGCTGGTATTCGCAGCATGAATGATATATTTTTTTCTATTGTATAAATACGCACGCATACATACGAGTAAGTACTCGTATGTATAAATATTGCATGTATATTTGAAAGTAAAAGCTCGAAAAACTTAAAAGGACTCACTGATGAAATGTCTGAATATGCTAAAGTGTGCAAAAAAACATAATCCCACATGGCATAATCCCACATTTATAAAATGCATTTGCCTTAAAAGCTAAAATATGCACTAAGAATTCGTCATCAAATATTTTTCATAACTAACTAGTCAATATGTTTTTTATTAGCACCAACAAGGATCACTGTCGAAGGGCTTAACTATGTCGCTAACGCTGCTTGCGTTTGATCTACAGTCTACTTGAACTTAAGACTCTTTTTTTGTGTGTTGCATTTTGAAAATATTGACATACTATCTGTATGTCAAAATAGAGTACTGAGTATATTATTTTTCATTTAAACAGAATCGCACATTTCCCAATAAAACTCCTAATGCATAATATGATCCTTAACAGGGATAGGCCAAGCATATGCACGAAACATTTTGTTGCTCTCTCCTTGTCACATTTTTTACATACATGCGAGTACATGAGTTTTTGGTATTTTCCGATACAATTGAGAGCAGGGATAGACAAAGCCTATGCACGATACATTTTGTTGCTCTCACATTGGCACATTTGTGCATAAGTTTAGGCATTTTCAATGGATATTTAGCCTCATCAGACAGTTTTGAATGGACTGCTATTTTTATTTTATTATTCTTGTTTTTTTCTTTTGATATCTAATCACCCCCACCGGGAATAAAAGTTTCCTTTCCCAAAAATTGCAATCGTCTATTTTTGCGTTGTTGTTGTGTGTAATTTTGTTCACGATTTTTTTTTTTTGTTCATGGGAACTATTTCACGTTAACAAAATTGTTCGCTTCTTATTCCCGAAAAATTTTAGTATATATATGCTAGGAACACAACTGAGACGAACGACTAACTTTTGGTCGCGAATATTCGTCGTCAAAAATGAAAATGCACACAATCATGGCGTAGGGCGAAATTCGTCATACGCGGCGAAAGTAGCAATAGATTTATTTCTATTTCTTACGCCGGCGAACGACGAAAAAACAATTTTCTCTCTCCCTCTCTCTGTCTTTGCACACACAATAACCAACTTGATCAAATATCAGAGAGGAATTCGCTGAGTAAATTCGTCGTTGTTGTGCTTCACACGACGAATTTAAGCAGCGAACTCTTATCGACGAATTCGTCGACATGGACGAAATTCGTCGTTCGTCCCAGTTGTGTTCCTAGCATTATTCTAAAAGAAAATATTTTTTTGATTTATGTTAAAACTTAACTTTTCGTTTTTTTTTTGTAATGAGCTGCTTTTCTAATACCCAGCAAAAAAACCGGAACTAGTTCCAAAGGCTTACCACTTTCACTGCATACCAATCACTACAGGTACTGAATTTAATATTCTAAAGCTGATGTTTATGTCAAATATTGTTCTAGACAACTATTTAAGTGCATACCATTCAGTTATTTGGATCTCTTCTGTCCTATGACAACCATGTTTTAAATTCATTGATGATTCACCAGAAATAGAACTAGTTCGAGCAGAGTACATCAATGCTGTAACTAATGATTTGGATGTTCAGTTTTTAAACTGTGTGAGCTAGTGAGAGGAAAAATATATTTGATAACGAAATGTCGACGATATATTAATGGGACATGCAAAAATTTGCATTTGTCTCTTTGCAGAAAATTAAAATGGTTTTTTTATACTCTTATTGTAGCAAAAGTGGGGGGGTGGGTGGTGGGTTAGGACGGAAAGTGAGGTGATAAAGTGACCGAAAAGGAATACTTTATCTGCACCTATTATCGTTTATTTTATCCAAACTTATTGTAGAAAAGTGATCAATATTCTCTTCCTATTTTATATGGCAAACAGAAAAATTCTTATTTTATTCGCGATGAGGATGAATAAATACCAAAAAAAAAAATATTATTGGCAATAATAAGTGTACACAGAATATTCTAAACAGGATGTTGCTTACAAAAAAAAAAAACCATTACACATTGTTATTGCCGTTTACAATTTAAATAATGGTTGAATTTGTAATTGTGTCCTGCCATAACATTTCCATTTAAAAAATTAGTTGTGCTTCACAAACTAAAAAAAAATAATTGGGTTGTGTCAAAGTTGAGTCGACGCACAGACAACCAAACTTGAGACTTGAGTTGAGAACGGCAATAGGAATGCTATTTACACCCTGAACATTTTTATGAAAATTACTCCAAAAAAATTGTGATTTTCAAATAAATTTTGTACTCAAGTCTCTACCGTCTGGGTTGTGGAAACAGGGGGTTAATTTGTTTCCATATAAATTTTTTATTCATATGCTGTTGTTTTTTTTTTTTCTTTTTTTGTTAATATTTTGTGAAGAAATTGAGAGATGGTGAAATTGGGAAATAGTTCAAACTTCAGAAATTATGCCACAATCTGTTTCTAGAACTAGAAGAGAAAAACTTTTTTCGTTAATTTGTTGTTTTCTAGAAATATGTATGTATGTAGTTAACTATGTAAAGTAAATCTACTTGAATTTGTGGGCTTTATATGTCGCCCTTTTCGGAAGCGATTTCTTCGAATTGAAACTACAGAATATCTCTCTGATTCCTGGGTTCGCTAGATATGTCAAAATTTGCCATTAGTTGGACTATCAAGATAATCTACAATGCTAATATGCCTTCAGAAGATGCTGCACCATTGCAATGGTATTCTAAGTACATTTTAGTTGCTGGAAAATATGTTTTAACAATTCCGGAAAGTTAATTTGTTTCCTCTTTTTTCTGTATTTTTTTTTTTTTTGTTTTTTTGTAATGGTATTTTAAGTACGTTTTAGTTACATTAGAATATTTTTTTAGCAATTCTCGAAAGTTAATTTGTTTCCTCTTTTTTCTGTATTTTTTTATTTTTATTTTTTTTATTTTGTTGTAATGGTATTTTAAGTACGTTTTAGTTACAGTAGAATATTTTTTTTAGCAATTCTCGAAAGTTAATTTGTTTCCTCTTTTTTCTGTATTTATTATTATAATTTTTTTTTTTTTTTGTAGAATAATATGTGGTTTTTGGTTTGCTATATGTTTTACTTTATACCAGCTTTATAGCAAATTGTGCTTGTGTATGTTTGTCTATCCCTGATTTATAGATTCAAAAAAAAATATATATATAACAAATGATTGAATTTAAGATTTAAAAAAAATAGTAATAGTAAGAAAAAGTTTGAAAAATTTCAAGAAATTGTTACCACACTTTTATATATTAAGAAATTTGAAAAACTAACACAAAATACAACAGAAAACTAAATTGATAAAAAAAATCTTTGAAAATACTAAGAAAAAAAAAATAAAATTTTAAATAGTCTTTATGGATTTAAAAAAAAATTAATAAAAGAAACAGCCTAATTTTAGTACAATTTATAAATAAAAATTAATAAACTGGCGTAGATTTAAAAGATAAAACTTTGAAAAAAATAAAATATACATGTACGTATTTAGTTTATTATTATTATTTTTTTTATTTTCTTTATTTTGCTTATATGTGTATTTCTTTATAATTTAAATATTTTGCTAATTATGTGTGATATATATTTAAATTCTTATATTTTAAAACATATTATTAATGCCCCCACTAAACACAACAAATAAATTCTAATAAATTATTGCCAGCAAAAGAAAATTATAACAATTTATTAAAAAAAAATAAAAATAAGTGTAAATAATAACAGTGAAGTTAATGATTTCAAAATAGTAATTTTAAAACAAAAAAAAGCTTTCTTGAATTAACAACAAAAAAGCGTTTGGGAAAAAAGTATTAAACAAATACAAATTGTAACAATTTAAGTAAAACAAAATAATTTTTTTTAGAAAAAGTTATTTAATTTTTAAAATTATTTTTAACAGAATATTAAGTAAAAAAAAAGGAAACAAACAAAAAATCGAATTCAATTTATTTTATAAAAAGAAAAGCAACAAGACACAAAAAAACATAGTCAGTCATCAATAAATATCCATCCATTTGTTTAGCAAAGAAATCATATTTCAACAAATTATTATTATGCACATATATAAATAAAAAAATAAATTACATTTATTACTTTAACAAATACATAAATAGCTGCTATATATCCCAATATATCCCTCATGATTCTAAACTTTATACACAGAAAAAGACAAATACACAAATTCTTACTCACATTTTATATTAAATTATAATGCAAGGATTTCAAATAAGATGAACCCAAAAAAAATTATAAGAGCGTTTTTATTACATGACTACAAAAAACAATTTAATTTTATAATTAATTAAATATTATTCATCATATTTTTGCAAAAATGCAAAAAGATGAATTTTTCATATATGTATAATCGAAATTTCGAAACCAAATTTAAAAATTAATGATTAAAAATTTCAATTATTTTGCATGTTTTAATTATAAACACAATATAAAAATATAAAAATACACAAAACACAAAACACACTGAATTAATTGGACAAATTTTAACCGTAATCTATTTCATTTTAAGGGAATATTTTATTAAAATTTAACTACGGCCTCGAAATAAAAACGCCCTTAATATTTACACGCCCATCTTATTCATGAATTCCCACAGTTATATGTAAATGTTTCAAAACGCACTTGAATACAATAATAAAATTTAAAGCAAAAACTTATCGAAAATTTAATGAATAGAAATTTTATAAGATTTTGAATTTAACCAATCTTTTTTTTCCACAATACATATACAATAATAATAACAATTTACAACAACAACTGAATTAAATGGAATAAACTTAAGAACTTTTTTGTATAGATTTTACATAAAGAAGAGAATAAAACAACATTTTTTATCTACTGCTTTTTCCACCCACAAAAAGAGAAATTAAAATGAAACAAACAGAAATTTTTAGAAAAATATTTAAATAAAATATTAATTATTTATAATTATTAAAATTATATTACATAAACACTTAAATTAAACTGTAATTGCACTGATAGTCATATTATGCAAAAAAAAAACAAATATAGAAATATTTTGTTTGTTTTTTTAATAAAAAATTTAAAACAATTTAAACAAAAAAAAAAAGGAACGCACTTTTATATGAAATCAAATACACGAAAATTTTCCCGTTTTAGTTTGTTTGACAACATTTTTATAATTGCATTTGATTTTATTAGATAATTATTTGTGTGCAAAAATTCGAAAACATTAATGCATGTTCGAAATTTCGAAGTTGCTTCAATGCTTCAATTATGAAATAAAAAAATCAGATATTAAAGATTTGGAGGTCTCCTCTGTAATTCGAAACGAAAGAAAATGCTTTCGAATTGTAATGTTAATAACATACAAATTCGAAAGAATTTTCTTTCGTTTCGAAATACAGAGTAGACCCCCTGTAGGTTCTGTTAGTTAAAAACTTGTATCTCATTTCGAAATTTAGCAAAAGGTCTATTTTGTGACATAATTTCGAAATTTAGAAAATAAAACTATTATGGAAATCAAAATTTTGATTAACTTCATCAGCAATCCGCTTCTTAATTATAAAAATGGCAGTTTTATTTATCTCTAAATACATAAATGAAAAATTGCTAAATTTCTCTTGTGTGTTCGAAATTTCGAAATGAAATAAAAATGTTTATAGATTATTTCAAAAAGTTTGATTGTTGTGGATTAAACATGTCTAGATGCGTTTTGAGTTGTTCGAAAATTGTTCGAAAATTCGAAATTGAATTCTTAAGCTTCAATTCAAAAAAGAATGTAAACTTTACGTGTTGTAAAGTGGAATTTCATTAAAATTCGAACATCTTTGTTCACAAATTGCCGAATTTTGTCGACTTTAAACAAATCGAGGGCTATTCTGAACGTAAATTAAAGCTTGATAGCTTTAAATTTATTTAATAAATTGATATAATATTTTGAACGCTATTACTGCAAGTTTTTTTTGTCTATGCTCCCATTACTGAACAAAAGACTCACTTTTTGCCACGTAAGCTAGTTGCACAGCAATTTCCTTGCTACCAAAAGTAATTTCCAGAGGAAAAATCAGCATAACTTAATTATTTGTTTGCTTAACTTAAAGTTGCAACTTTTTTAATCTTCCTTTGCAATATGTGTTCTTAAAGCGCTTTGATTTTTAATTCCAAATGTTTACTATACATTTAGTTCGAATGCTTAGCATTGCAAATAATTTAAGAAAACAAAAATCTATACATTCATTAAAAATTAATAAGTTTATGTATTATGTAACTACTTTGTCTATTTTCTTTATTGTTAAATTAAAAAGGTTTAACTTATAATTTAATATTATTTAATTTTAAAAGATTTATTAATTTGTGAATGTTATTATTTCTTTATTGAAAAACAAACTAAATTCAAACAAGCAAGAAAATCTAGTACTATTAAATTGTTTTAGGTTTTCAAACGTTTTGTGTGTGTATTAATTAACTTTAGATTTAATTAGTGTCGTCGTCGTCGTCAATATTAAACAAAACAATTAATAAATATTATTATTAATATTAAAAAAAAATAAAAATAATTATATTAACAACAAACTAATTTAAGCAGTTTTTAGTATGCAACATTAAATACATTTAATAGATTTATTTGCAATATATTTATGGCACGAATAATTAAATAATTCTTGTGAAACGAAAGAAAATATACAAAAGAAATCGTAAAAGAGAAGGAGGATTTATGCATCCAATTGAATACAAAAATAAGTCAGTTATAATGCATTGTTGTAACCATATATGCATATTATTAAATATAAAATTAAAAAAAAAACAAATATTCATAAAAATTACAAAAAACAATTGTTTTATTCAACAAATAACAGAAAGCACAAGTGTCCGAAACCCGCAAGCTTTTACCAGAGTTGTTCCTCTTATATCTAAGGGACTGCTTGCTATATCATAATATGTGTTAGCTATTATTAAATCTCATTATGTTCTCTACGAGTCCACAAAATATCATCAAATTATCTTAAAAAGCGGAGAAGATATACCGGTAAATGTGAGCTACTCTTCTTGTCAAAATGCGATTTATTCTAATAAGACTTGTATATATCTTCCAAGTTAATACTTATAAAGCTCAAACATCCCTTAAACGAACCACAAACTCGCACTCTACAAAGCTGTAAAATGTCGTTTCTTTATCTTCAGGAATTTCAGAGTTAAAGCTAAAAGTTTGAAATTAGAAATGCCCGCAAATCGAAAGTTCTCAAATGAATTGTAGTTATCATATCTTCGGAACCGCTCGGTATATTTTGATGAAATCTTTTTTGGATGAAAGCCCAAAACCTTAGCTTAAAAGTGGATGGCTTCTGAAATTGTAAAAAGCTCAAAAAGGCATGAAAGATAAGCAATTTCAAATAAACGCCCACTTTTATAGGGTTTATAGTGGGCGTGGCAAAAATGTATTTCATTATTATCATTCCTCATTATGTTCTCTACGAGTGTACAAAATTTCATCAAATTATCTTAAAAAACGACGGAGATATTCCCTAAAACATAAGCGGCTGATTTTCGACCTGAAAAAATTTTGAAAAAAATTGCTTTTTTTTTGTGAAAGACCAGGTCAACAGAACCTGGTAGAAGGTGGATTTCCTGAATTGATTTTTTTTGGAGTGCTATAACTCTGTAACCGCTGGAGTGATTTGAATGAATGTTCCGCCATGTGATAGATTGGAAGATTGGCTACAAGATGAACAACCTTTGGCCCGCCTGGCGGACCTCCGTGTCAGTTGAAAAATGCGTTTTATTTTAATAATTGTTATATCTTCCGACTTAATAAACGTATAAAGCTCAAACATCTCTTAAACGAACCACAAACTCCCACTCTACAAAGCTGTAAAATTTCGTTTCTCTATCTTCAGGAATTTCAGAGTTATAGCTAAAAGTTTGAAATTAGAAATGCCCGCAAATCGAAAGTTCTCAAATGAATTGTAGTTATCATATCTTCGGAACCGCTCGGTATATTTTGATGAAATCTTTTTTGGATGAAAGCCCAAAACCTTAGCTTAAAAGTGGATGGCTTCTGAAATTGTAAAAAGCTCAAAAAGGCATGAAAAATAAGCAATTTCAAATAAACGCCCACTTTTATAGGGTTTATAGTGGGCGTGGCAAAAATGTATTTCATTATTATCATTCCTCATTATGTTCTCTACGAGTGTACAAAATTTCATCAAATTATCTTAAAAAACGACGGAGATATTCCCTAAAACATAAGCGGCTGATTTTCGACCTGAAAAAATTTTGAAAAAAATTGCTTTTTTTTTGTGAAACACCAGGTCAACAGAACCTGGTAGAAGGTGGATTTCCTGAATTGATTTTTTTTGGAGTGCTATAACTCTGTAACCGCTGGAGTGATTTGAATGAATGTTCCGCCATGTGATAGATTGGAAGATTGGCTACAAGATGAACAACCTTTGGCCCGCCTGGCGGACCTCCGTGTCAGCTGAAAAATGCGTTTTATTTTAATAATTGTTATATCTCCCGACGTAATAAACGTATAAAGCTCAAACATCCCTTAAACGAACCACAAACTCCCACTCTACAAAGCTGTAAAATTTCGTTTCTCTATCTTCAGGAATTTCAGAGTTATAGGTAAAAGTTTGAAGTTAGAAATGACCGCAAATCGAAAGTTCTCAAATGACTTGTAGTTATCATATCTTCGGAACCGCTCGGTATATTTTGATGAAATCTTTTTTGGATGAAAGCCCAAAACCTTAGCTTAAAAGTGGATGGCTTCTGAAATTGTAAAAAGCTCAAAAAGGCATGAAAAATAAGCAATTTCAAATAAACGCCCACTTTTATAGGGTTTATAGTGGGCGTGGCAAAAATGTATTTCATTATTATCATTCCTCATTATGTTCTCTACGAGTGTACAAAATTTCATCAAATTATCTTAAAAAACGACGGAGATATTCCCTAAAACATAAGCGGCTGATTTTCGACCTGAAAAAATTTTTAAAAAAATTGCTTTTTTTTTGTGAAACACCAGGTCAACAGAACCTGGTAGAAGGTGGATTTCCTGAATTGATTTTTTTTGGAGTGCTATAACTCTGTAACCGCTGGAGTGATTTGAATGAATGTTCCGCCATGTGATAGATTGGAAGATTGGCTAAAAGATGAACAACCTTTGGCCCGCCTGGCGGACCTCCGTGTCAGTTGAAAAATGCATTTTATTTTAATAATTGTTATATCTCCCGACGTAATAAACGTATAAAGCTCAAACATCCCTTAAACGAACCACAAACTCCCACTCTACAAAGCTGTAAAATTTCGTTTCTCTATCTTCAGGAATTTCAGAGTTATAGCTAAAAGTTTGAAGTTAGAAATGACCGCAAATCGAAAGTTCTCAAATGACTTGTAGTTATCATATCTTCGGAACCGCTCGGTATATTTTGATGAAATCTTTTTTGGATGAAAGCCCAAAACCTTAGCTTAAAAGTGGATGGCTTCTGAAATTGTAAAAAGCTCAAAAAGGCATGAAAAATAAGCAATTTCAAATAAACGCCCACTTTTATAGGGTTTATAGTGGGCGTGGCAAAAATGTATTTCATTATTATCATTCCTCATTATGTTCTCTACGAGTGTACAAAATTTCATCAAATTATCTTAAAAAACGACGGAGATATTCCCTAAAACATAAGCGGCTGATTTTCGACCTGAAAAAATTTTTAAAAAAATTGCTTTTTTTTTGTGAAACACCAGGTCAACAGAACCTGGTAGAAGGTGGATTTCCTGAATTGATTTTTTTTGGAGTGCTATAACTCTGTAACCGCTGGAGTGATTTGAATGAATGTTCCGCCATGTGATAGATTGGAAGATTGGCTACAAGATGAACAACCTTTGGCCCGCCTGGCGGACCTCCGTGTCAGCTGAAAAATGCGTTTTATTTTAATAATTGTTATATCTCCCGACGTAATAAACGTATAAAGCTCAAACATCCCTTAAACGAACCACAAACTCCCACTCTACAAATCTGTAAAATTTCGTTTCTCTATCTTCAGGAATTTCAGAGTTATAGGTAAAAGTTTGAAGTTAGAAATGACCGCAAATCGAAAGTTCTCAAATGACTTGTAGTTATCATATCTTCGGAACCGCTCGGTATATTTTGATGAAATCTTTTTTGGATGAAAGCCCAAAACCTTAGCTTAAAAGTGGATGGCTTCTGAAATTGTAAAAAGCTCAAAAAGGCATGAAAAATAAGCAATTTCAAATAAACGCCCACTTTTATAGGGTTTATAGTGGGCGTGGCAAAAATGTATTTCATTATTATCATTCCTCATTATGTTCTCTACGAGTGTACAAAATTTCATCAAATTATCTTAAAAAACGACGGAGATATTCCCTAAAACATAAGCGGCTGATTTTCGACCTGAAAAAATTTTAAAAAAAATTGCTTTTTTTTTGTGAAACACCAGGTCAACAGAACCTGGTAGAAGGTGGATTTCCTGAATTGATTTTTTTTGGAGTGCTATAACTCTGTAACCGCTGGAGTGATTTGAATGAATGTTCCGCCATGTGATAGATTGGAAGATTGGCTACAAGATGAACAACCTTTGGCCCGCCTGGCGGACCTCCGTGTCAGTTGAAAAATGCGTTTTATTTTAATAATTGTTATATCTCCCGACGTAATAAACGTATAAAGCTCAAACATCCCTTAAACGAACCACAAACTCCCACTCTACAAAGCTGTAAAATTTCGTTTCTCTATCTTCAGGAATTTCAGAGTTATAGGTAAAAGTTTGAAGTTAGAAATGACCGCAAATCGAAAGTTCTCAAATGACTTGTAGTTATCATATCTTCGGAACCGCTCGGTATATTTTGATGAAATCTTTTTTGGATGAAAGCCCAAAACCTTAGCTTAAAAGTGGATGGCTTCTGAAATTGTAAAAAGCTCAAAAAGGCATGAAAAATAAGCAATTTCAAATAAACGCCCACTTTTATAGGGTTTATAGTGGGCGTGGCAAAAATGTATTTCATTATTATCATTCCTCATTATGTTCTCTACGAGTGTACAAAATTTCATCAAATTATCTTAAAAAACGACGGAGATATTCCCTAAAACATAAGCGGCTGATTTTCGACCTGAAAAAATTTTTAAAAAAATTGCTTTTTTTTTGTGAAACACCAGGTCAACAGAACCTGGTAGAAGGTGGATTTCCTGAATTGATTTTTTTTGGAGTGCTATAACTCTGTAACCGCTGGAGTGATTTGAATGAATGTTCCGCCATGTGATAGATTGGAAGATTGGCTACAAGATGAACAACCTTTGGCCCGCCTGGCGGACCTCCGTGTCAGTTGAAAAATGCGTTTTATTTTAAGAATTGTTATATCTCCCGACGTAATAAACGTATAAAGCTCAAACATCCCTTAAACGAACCACAAACTCCCACTCTACAAAGCTGTAAAATTTCGTTTCTCTATCTTCAGGAATTTCAGAGTTATAGCTAAAAGTTTGAAATTAGAAATGACCGCAAATCGCAAGTTTAAAAACTACACAATGCAATCATGGTAATGCCGCCTAACAACTTTTAAGAATTAAAAAACACTTTTTTCTCAATAATATAAATCTTTTATTGGAATTTTATTATGCAAATAACATAAAGTTTAAAAACTAGAAACTAAAAATGATTTGCATAATTTTAAGAAGAGTACATACTACAAATGAAACAATTATGCAAGTATAAAACGAAATACTCGTATGTAAGATATTGAGTTCAGTTTCATGTGAATTACTTGTAAGTGTAAAATGGGCCAAAAAATTAAATTTTTTAGCACACGTTATTAAATTGTTTAGATCTATTCAGCTTTGGAAGTGGCTGTAGTGCGATTTATCGGATTTAAAGTGATAATTTTTGGTGAAGTCTGTATCGTTGTGGAAACAGAAGACGATGGCGATGATGATGACGAATGCGATGAGGACGAATTATCCATAGATGATGCATCCTGTGCAATTGATGCAGTTTGTACAGGTGATGACGTAATTGTGACACTTCCAGGCGGCAATTTTCTTACAGTCAAATTACGATTTAGCAGTTGAGTAGTTAAGTGAGATGGCAATTGCTTCAGTCCTCCTGATTTAACAACAATATTGCGTATTTGTGGTTTATCGGTTGAGATAAAGGTGGCATTGGGATTGTTTATTATTTGTATTTGAGGTAAATTTTTTGTTTGGACATTTAAAATGCCCGGCGGCCGTGTTGTGTTTGTGGTGCCAGACGTGGTCGAAGTGGCTTGATTTAATGCTTGTAAATTGATTTGTTTCACTGTTGAAGCAATGGGCGATGCACTATGTGCTCCCGGTCTGGGAACTATTGTAGTTGAAGCTGCTTTAGAATTGGTTACAACAACTTTGGTGTATTTGGGCAACTGCTGGGTTAGATTAGAGCGTGATATGATATTGGGACACGGTTTCATTGTATTACGATTAATGAATACAACTTTGTTGGGCTTGTTGACAGACATCTGTTGAGATTGCAAAAATGTGCCTGGTTTATTAATGACATAAGTACCAGTAGATGTTGAGGACGCAGCAGCAGCGGATGAAGTTGGGAGATTTGCTTCTTTAATAATTTTTTGGCTAATTATCAATTGTCCAACACCGGATGAACCTGAAAGTACAAAATCGTTAAAAAAAAGGAGTCAATTAATTAAATGAGAAAAATTTTAATTATTTTAAGATTATTTTCAGATACATATGTATGTAAAAAAAATATTGCTCTTTAAAAAAAAATATACATAAATGTATATTTTTTTTGTTTTGTATATAATTCTTTATTTACAATCTGTCCACTAAAGGACAGTAAGTAAATTTGATTAAATAACATTGACATAGTATGTTAAACTAAAAATGTATATGGCATATACAGGCTTATCCTAAATGAAATTTCACATGGAAATTTCCGAACGTGTGAAAAATCGGTGTCAAAAAACTTCATACGATTGCGAAATAATCTGACAATTTATGGAAAAAATCATTCACATAGATTTGTCTGTTGGAAAAAGTGGAAATATGTTAGTTTTTAATTTTATTGGAATTGATTAAACGAAATTAAAATCCCTGTGAACGAAAAATTTGATTCGGAAATTATCACATGTGAAATTCATGACAAGGCTGATAGTCTCTGAATCAATTTAGTTGTTTATACAAGACTGCCTCGTATTAGTAAAATTTATAGCTATTGCGCACTATAACCTCCAACTTACCAGTTTTACTAGTAGTTGTTGCTTTACTATCTGCACTGGACGTATCCGAAATATTTCCTTCGCTGTCAGCAAATAGAATTGGCATATCGATAATATTCGATAGATCTAAATTACTGGCAGACGTCGAAGTCGTTGGGGTAGTTGTTACGGGATGTAAGGTTTTAGGCGCTGATAACTGCAGCGCCGTACTGCCATTGGCATTCTTAATAACAGTATACTTGGGTTGACCTCCTGCAGCAGTTGCAAACTGAGTAGTCTGGCCATTGGGTGTCTTGAGTGTGAAAATGTGCTGACCGCTGCTGGTAGTATTTGGGCTCGTTGTAACAATACTGCCAATTCTAGGACCCGATGAGCCATCACTTTGCGTTGCAGCTACTACTGGAGTTTTTATGGTGTAGATTTTGGATTGCGATTGTAGAGCTGTAGGTTTCAATTGAACAAATTGATTGGAAGGTATCATTTTAATTTTTGTACCCACTGGCGGAGTAGAACCCATTATCAGTTGTTTTTGTTGAGTGTTTAATAAAGTTGTCTTGATGGGTGATGTTTTCGTTTGCGGCACTAGTTCAAAGTTAGTGATGATCTTTTGAGAATTTGCATCAGAACCGGCATTGCCCGTATTTATACTGTTATCGTTATCATCGCTTATTAACGATTGTATAGCCATATTTAGATCATCATTTGTAATGCTGTTGGGTGATAGGTGCTGCTTTTTGATTGTTTGTGATTTACCAACCATCACCGGTGATGCGGTCTGTATTTGTGTTAATTTTCCTGCTGCAGTTGCAGTGGTAGGTGTATTTGGCAATGGGCGCGTGCGAGGACGACCCACTAAAAGATAAATGTTAAAAAGTTTTATTTGATGGTTTTACTAAGTTGTTAAAATAAAGATATAATATTAGTTTTAAAAATAATTTATGAAATTGTTACCCTTTCTTTTAACTTGAAAAGGATCTTGAATTTTAGGTTTCTTGGGAGGTTTTATTTCTTGATTATGTTTGTTAGGTTTTTGATTTTCATAAAGTTCATGAAATATGAAAGAAAAATAAAAATAAATGATATTTGTGACAATGATTTTCATAGAACTTACTTAAATGTTTCGATTTAGCGGGTGTAGCCTCTTGATCACCAGGTTCGTTTTTACGTTTACGTTGATACACTCCTGCGTTTTTCTCACCAGCATTAATTTTATTAATTTTAGCGTAGAAAGCACTATTTATAACAGTAGGAGTACGCGTACCTGGAGGATTTGTTAAGATTTTCTTTATAAAGTCATAGACTTCGTCAACGACCATAGTGTCGACCATAGATTGAGTCACGTTTTCAATTTTCCTTCTTGACTTCGGTACTCTTAACATATCATCGGCGCTGCCAACAACTACTAAAGATGACTCAGATTGCATTTTTTCACGCAGAGATTCAATTTCTTCGGGACTGTAAATAAAAACAATTGAATTACAAAATTAAAACGCTAATTTGTATGAGTATTACCTTGATCTCGCCGAATTTTGACCCACTACAAATAAAATTGGCACTTTGATATCTAATATACGATCATCTGGTGTGCCGCGTACACCATTATAGGTGTTATAAGCAAAACCCATGCACACAACACAAGCCACATTCTCGGACATGGCAACTTGTAAAGCTAAAGAAGCACCAGCATTGAAGCCAATTAATATAATACTGCGTTGAGAGTTTTCGTTGCGTAATTCTTGAATTTTAACTCTCGTCAAGGAGACAATTTGTTCGGCCACCTGATCCAGAGGTTGGCGAGAAATATGACCACCTGAGCAAAAGGAAATTTTAAAATTTAAATCTTATATTGCATACATTTTTAACAAATTTTACTTGTCATGGGCAAAGTAACTTGTACAATTTGGGTAATTGTTGCCAAGTGTTGATACCATTTTTGCAAGCGATTCGGCACGGGGCCACTAGTGGGCATTGAAGGCAATGCCACAATAACAGCGTTGTGCGACAGTTTACGTATTTTTGTGGCTATTTGTGGCTCCCATTTTTTCTTCATCACAGGCGCCAATAACTCCTGGCTGATATTTAGAGGTCTGCCAAATAACATCTTATCCATAAGATTGGGTAATTTAGATTTTAACGTTTGCAAAATATCTAAATATGAGGCCATATAAGAGGATGGTAAGGAATCCATAAATAGACAATGCAGCCACTGTGTTAAACGCGAGTCCCAAGCCACAGAAGCCAAAGCTTTCCTCATTCTTGAAGCTGACTTATCTACCAAGACTCTACGTTGCATGGCTTCATTAGGTCGCCCAGCATTTGCGAGGCGGCTCAATTGATCATTATCCAAAATACGGGTCACCTTGGAAAATAAATTCTTTTGCATATTTGACCAACCAGTTCTGTGAAACATACATAGTTAATACTTTCTTTCTCATTCAAAACTACATATTTCAACTTACTGATTAACTTTTGTTTCCCAATCATCATCATCGGGGTTGGTATTCTTGACATATTTTGCTATTCTTGCACATTCATTCATAAGCTCCTTGGCCGCAATTTCGTTGTATGAAGGTATGGGTGCTTGATGAGCATCGGTCAAATCTTCTTCCACAGGATTTGTATGACAAGAGGGACATTGTGGTGGTCGCCTAACTAATATCGTACGTGCTGGTTGCAGACCATTTGTAATTTCAATATTATTCACTGGCCTTACTGTTGCATCACGTATATAACTATGTTCCATTTTGCTACTTTCAGTTGACGTATCAGCGGTAGCAGTGGTACTCTAAAGAAATTAAAAAAAAGTTATATAATTTTTTTTATTATGGTTTTAAATAAATTTTAGGATCTTTTTTTTACAGAAGTGTCTAAAAGTGACCTTTGAAAGTTCAAGAAAAATCTTAATATGTTAGTTACACAGGTAGATACATAGTTAGTCGTCAATGCAAAAAATTGCGTATTTTTTTAGTAAAATTAACGCATAGCAAATTCTAACATAAACCTAAAAATTACATTTGCTGGTAAAGGTGTTATTGATGTGGGAGTTGTAGTTGATGTTACTCCTATTGGTGTATTGTCAGCCAAAGCAGATGTTTTTGTAGCAACTATAGTTAATTGAGGTCTTTTAGCAGCAACAATTGCCACATTCAAATTTCCACCAACTTCACCTCGTCCACTGTTCTTCAAGGATGTTGTCGTGGTTGCTGAAGACGAAGCTATTCCTGGTGATATTGTGGTTTTTGTTGCTGCCACTGTTTGTATTGTTGTTTTACCTAGTATTGGCTTAATTATTCCCTTAAAGTCTTTTAAAACAACTTTGCCTAAATTAGTGCTATTCACCCTGCCGGTTGAGGTTGTTTGTTTGGCTGTTAAAGTTGTATACAACTGTTTTTGTTTATGTTGTGATTGTAACTGTTGAGATTTTTGTATAGGTGTTAAAAAAGTTGTTTTTGTGAGGGCTATTCTGGGAGCAGTTGTTGTTGCTGTAGTCGTCACGTTGTAAGGTGCAGATTTCTGCAAAGCATTTGCCTTTATATCGTTTTCAAAATCGGAAGACTGCATTTTTTCATTTTAATCGATTTTTAAGACATATAATTTAGATATAACTTTTTTCCATTTAGTTAAGCACTAACTTAAACCATGGAGCAATAGGTTGCTTTAATCTCTTTTCCTACACATGTACAATTTCCAACTGGACTTTGCTTGATCTAATTTGCGAGATATCTTTTATAAAAATTCTTTTTGATAAACTTAAATTGTCAACGCAAGTAGTTTTTGCGTATAATTATATTTTATTTATAGGAATTAATATGTGTAAATTCTTTTTATGTTTCATAAAAAGTTTTCACACGAGCCGTACACAATTATATATTTTTTACAACTACAAATATGGCGTCACATTATTTGGCAATATTGCCATATCTTTAGTGTACTGTATTACCGACAAATATATGGCAGACAAAGGCACATTAGTAGAAACAGCATGCTCTCGTAAACGTTGCATCGAGTATAGCAATGTTTCTTGTTGAAACTCGAGTTTCCTTTTTGGTTTCCCAAAATTTGAGAAAAAAGTATCAAAACTTTTTGATACTTTATGTCCTGGTCCAGACTTGCTGTTTTTGTTACAGCAACTTTTTGTTGTTAAGTGAAAAAAGGCGCGAGATTTATGTTTCTATTTCAATACTCTGCCACATATTCAAGAATTCCTGAAAAAAAATTCAAGTCTGGACCGCGACTATCTTTCCTTCGTCTTTATCGAAGTTTACTGTTTTATTCATGGCGAATTCAATTCATGGCGTCATCAGAGCAAAACCACAAAACATTCAGAAGTGGCACGAAACGGAAAATTTTTCTGTTCGTCTCATTTTCTTTCTAGTGCAATAGAACTACAACGCTTTTTATTAGCTGTGTTAATTGGTGGGTACTAATACTCTATAATATCAAATACACTATATTTTTCCTTTTTTTCTACGAATTTTCAAAAACCTGATTGAAGCTCGTTTTTTACCTGTCACTTTTTTTAATTCTGTGGCAAAACGTTCGGAGATATTCTGACAGCAGGAAATTTTACACTAACACATTTACAAGGCGAATATGCAGGGTTGCAAATCGATAGCACCTGGTTAAAATTTGCCTTGGTTCTATTTGTCTTATTTCGTTAAGAGCAGTGATATGTCGACGATTAAATTAAAAATATGCGAAAAATGTGGCCAAGGCGAATTGATACCAGGTACCCTCGATTTGCAACTCTGCATATTCGCCATGTATGTTAGTATAAAATTTTTCGCTGTTAGAAAATTTCCCAATATTTTTCATTGATTTCAAGGCGAATTGACATCAGCTGATCCTAATTCACCAGCTGACATAATTTCTCTGCTGTCAATCAATGCAAAACGCTAGGAAATAT
The DNA here is from genome assembly GCA_936439885.1 of Nowickia ferox. NCBI lineage: Eukaryota > Metazoa > Arthropoda > Insecta > Diptera > Tachinidae > Nowickia > Nowickia ferox. The sequence continues at coordinate 16,753,424 of OW387027.1, forward strand.
TCTGACAGCAGGAAATTTTACACTAACAAATATACAAGGCGAATACGCAGAGTTGCAAATTAAGACCACCTGGTATCATTTCGCCTTGATTGATTTGATACAAGATCATCTGTAGCTGAATTGAAAACAACTGGTATTTTATATTGCTCAAGAAAACTGTTTCAAAAAATTGTTTCGGTCGTTAGAGCTTTGTTCAGTGAAGTGCTTTATGAAAAACATAAACATTGTAATAATTTTTAACTTAACTTTTCCGGATTTAGTGTGTGATATAATATGTGATTTCTACTACACAAGTAAAACTAAAAAAAACGAAAAAATAGCAGCATATGAAAAATTAAGAAAATAATATAGAAACATTTAATAGAATGCAACAATAGAATTAGTGAAATAGCTTTTTTTTTGTTTAGTAGTGCTACATAAAACACAGGGAACTGATGTTTCGTCTTTAGTTCCAATGTATTAAAAAAGGAAACATTAGCAGAAACACATGTTTCTTAACATATTCCTTCGTCTGTAAGCACCATAAGAAATACTTGAAAATTAATAATGTAGACTGCGGCTTGTCAAGAAATTTTGTACACTGTATATGTACTTTGCTTCCAAGGTATATTTTGTGTCCTAGAGGTGCGTTCTGCAACTTGTAAAAATATCTTCGAAGGAACTTGTAATTTGTGTATACTCGTGGAAATTACATATTTTGCATTTTAGAGTGATTGCTCCTTGTAAACATAATACTTACTCCATCATCTTCCAAGATTTCATTTTCTGCTTCATTTTCTGGAAGAGTCTGTTCATCTTCACTTAAGAAGGTCGTTAACACTGATTTAGTATCACTATCTTTCTTTTGCACGAACTCTTCAAACAATTTTATAAATGACATATTCTTGCTGGATAAATAGCGACACAATACACGATCCAAACAATTTTATATAAATTTAAAATATTGTGCTTTACACTTTTATCCCTAACTTTAACAAACTTTATTAAAATGATGTATTTCCCAGCACGAAATAAGCTTAATGTCAAAAATATTGGACTTATTGTCCTCTGCAGGCCATCTCAACAATTCTTAATTTGATGGCGTGCTTTAGCGAATTTGTTTGGTCTATTTTATACGCTTCAACAAAAGGATTTATAATTTTCGCGACAAGTGTTTACTTTTTTGGTTTATTTATTGGAAATGCAAGCAAAGTTTACTAAATTGTGTGGGAAACACGATTTTTGTCACTATATTCTTTAATAATTGTTGCTGTTGTGAAATTTTTGACGTTTAATTTTTCACCACTGTCCGGTGTTCGTGGTGTGGTGAACTGCAGAAGTAAATACACAGGGTTGTATTATTTTATGCAAAAGAAACGTTTCTAAAGCGGTTACCTTAACAAGAAAATTTTGAGCTTTAAATACGTTTAATATTATGCTTCTCGCTCTTGTAAAAAGTTTTATGCTAGAAATTAGCATAAGCCTGAATATATGCATGTTTGCACGTATTTACATATATATGTTCATATACATAGATGTACATTAGTAGGCATTTATTTATTAATTATTTTCTTCCTAACCTAAACTAACTTCATTTCCTATTTATTTATTTATTTAGTTTTTGTAATAGTAAGCCTACAAGGCCAATAAAATATTACAAATAGCAAAATACCCAAGTATTTCAATAAAAAATAATCCAATGCAACGAGAAAAAAATAATAAAACTGCTTAAATTAGTTAGAAATATGATATATTATTGGAAAATAAAATATTTTACAGATTTCAAATGTGTTTTGTTAATTTTTTTTTTATTGAAAGTAAAAATAGAAGAGTTCAGTATGTGGCGTAAGTATTTTGGCATTTTTTGCATATCATATAGTCGGATGGTTACTGGTTTGCCGCACAGATATTAAGAATACATTATTGATACGGCAAACCAGTAACAACCCGATGATATATCAAAGACGTGAAAGCATTAAACTAAAGAAAAATTGATTCTAATTGTTTATATTAAAAAAAATATATAATTTCCTTAAAAATTTTTAATTTTTCAATGCGGGTTGGTACAGGACCCACGCAAGTCTGCTGGGACTCTCTGGGAATCTCGTTCCACACATTTTTTATGTCTGTGGTCGTTTCATTCCTGGTTTTTGTCAAATCCGTGAATCTAGTTTGCTTTTTGGAGTAGTGCTTAGACTTCGGTCGGCGCACTGTATGATAAATTGACCCGCACTGAAAAATTCAAAATTCTTAAAGAGTAATATATTTTATTGTTAATTTATACAATTATTATAAATTTTTCCTAAGTTTAATGCTCTTACGTCTTTGATATATGATTGCAAAAAAATTTCAAAATACTTATGCCACATACTGGACTCTATTATTATTAGTTTCAATCAAAAAAGATTAACAAAGTACATTTGAAATCTGTAAAGTGTTTTATTTTCCAATAATATACAATATTTCTGACTAATTTAAGCATTTTTGGTAACTTTTTCTCTTTGCATTGGAAATAAAAAGAGAAGAACATCGGCTGGTATGTCAAAATATATATGCCTACTAGTGTACATATGATTTTTTCTGCTTTCACAAAATTCGCCTTGCTTTTCACATATTTAAGCAATAATTCGAAATGTTGTGGAAGATTTTTTTTTAAATAAAACGGAGAAAGTTCTTCCAAAATTTTTATGCGATTGAAGAATATTTTTGTGCTATTCACAATATTTTTGATGAAAATTTTCATTGTCTTTATAAAATTTAATTTTACCAATTTTCCACGAATATTTTTCTGGTGAAAATAACTTTAACACCAATGGACCAGCTGGAAACAATTCTTATTTCCACTATTCAGGAATATAACAAATATTTTAGCAACGAAGACACAGCAGGGAAGACGAAGTTGCGGTTATCGACTTTTTGTACGAAATAGAAAAAATTAGAGAAGCATTGCACAAAAGATTATTATAGAACGTCCACAATTTAAAAACTTATTTCGTCCAAAACCGTGGGCCTACTAACAATGAATTCGTGAGGGAGGTGCAGAACTTATTCCAGGGAATCCCAAAATTTCTTAAAAATTTTAAAACATTTATTTTAAACATTTCTCATAACTGGACAAATTAAAATATCGTTACCTGAAACGCAAAACACAATAACTAAAATTTTCATAATTATACAGGAGGAGGTGTTCAATGATATTTTTTCTAAGGTAATAAACTCGCTATTTTTCTTCGCACAGATTTTGGGGAGAAGAATAATTTTTTTTTTGTTATATAGTTTGTTTTGCGTTTTAGTTGACGTTATGTATATAGGTACCTATGTAAATAATAGTTAATTTATATACATAACTATGGCAGCATTTAAATTTTAAGCAGATGACAGCTTCAGCCAAATCGATGCATCTTAACGTCCTACAGCACACATTTGAAAGTATGTTCATATGCAGGTATAAAGTCATTATTTAGAATTAAGTTATCAAAACAAAAGAAGTAGAAATAAATTTGCGGAGCACAATAAAGCCATGTAATAAATATGTAAGCAAAACAAAACGGAAAACTGGTTCTTGCGCAGTATGAACAATGGTAGGAATTCCTTATAGGTGGTGAAAATGACTGCGACACTTTCAAAATTCAGCGCTCTAGAAGAACATATGTATATTACCTGGAGCAATTGGCCGAAGCAGCACAGTTGAGCATTAACTAAGAAACTAAACGGTTGCAAATAGCACAAAATAAAATAAAAATATTGAAAAAATATCTGCTGCAATTACACAAGAGTTTGAGAAAACAAAAAATTATATATGTATATTTTTTTATATTAAATACTAATAAAAAATTTTAAACGGCTTTATGATTAAAATATTAAGGTACTTATTAAAAGTTAATTTTGAAAAGTGATATAGTAACACTTTAAAAGTGTTAAACAATTTAAAAAGACTTTTAGTGGAAAAATTAATTTTTCCAGTTTTTGCAATAAAAAAATTTCTACATATGTGTGTGTTAAATAGAAATATAATATTAAGAGAGAAATAAAAAAAGCATTAAATCCACAAAATAAAGCATTAATAAAATATCAAGAACAAATAGTGGAACATTTACAACATAAAAAATTTAAATTCGTCACTTGGAAAATTTTTATTGATTTATAACATAAATCTAAACATAACGTTTAATGTAACTTACAGCACAGAAACTTATATGTACATATGTATACATACTGTTGCATTGTAACAGCAGTGAAATAAAAAGGAACGACTGCTTCAGCAACCAATCGAACGAGCAGACCGAATCCATACATATAATAAAGTCTATGTGCAAGTGCACCGGAAATAAACATAGTGTGAGATAAAATAATAGAGAGCGAGATCCATTGTAACGTAAAGAGACTCTCATATACAAAAACACACAAACAAACAAAAAGTCACTGTTACTATCACTTTGAGTAAATAACAGTTATTGTATCAGAATATACAACCTCTAACAAGGACAATAATTCCATACAGTAGAAGTAACAACAACTTATACAAAAATATCTTCATTAATTAAAACCGTAAATTCAAGTATAGGCTTTATTTTTTAACCCAATAACCTAGAAATTCTGAGAAATAATAGACTCACTTGTCAACTCTTTTAAATATGTTGCCATAAACTACTCATAAACGCATTTTTCTCAATTTTTTATATTTTGTTTTCTTTTCGTGAAAATTCTATTTTTGCTACTAATAGTAATAGTAAAATCAAGTGCCAAATATTTGTAAATTTTTATATTAACAACAAACTAAGACCAATTGTTGTCTATTTGCAACAAGCCGCTGCAGCGACAACATCGAGGCGCTCTTGTGTGCCGCAAGTGGTGTTTGTCGAAATTTGTAATCCTATTCGTGAATGAATTTTTATTAGTGCTGTTCCAAAAGTGTGAGTAGGACCAAAAAAAAAAATTCACAAAGTTAGCTCACTTTCTTTATACCTAAATTTTGTAATAAAAACCCACAAAATTCCGCCATTTATCGCATTTGCGTTTGCGAAACTATTTTCTGGCGGCCTCAAACGTAGCAGATTTAAACCAATGCATTTAGGTTTGAAACATCAAAAACCAACAAACAAAAAACATCATAAACGTTTTTCCGGCAGTAATAAGAGAAAATGTCTTTATCCCGAGAATTTGATTTACGGGTAAGTTTTACACATTTACTTATTTATTGAATTTTAGGTTTACAGCTTTGTAGCCTTTACTTAGAAATACTGTATTAAAAATTTAAAATTATAGGTACTGTTTCAATATTTTTTTATTAAAAAATCAATTTTGTGGAGCTAACATAATTCGCCAATACCGCCCTTACAAACTTAAATTAAAGTATTCACTTTGAAAGCAGTTTACTACATTAATAAATGGGCGTGACTTTTGCTTGCTCTATAATTTTAGCTACAAAAAGTATGCAGTTAACAAATTATTGAGTCATCAACTGCAGCTGCTCGCAACAATAAAGTATTTATGTCTTACAATTTCAGTGAAAACGATTTGTATGTATTATTGATAGTTATTTAAGCATTAAACCGATTCAAAAAACTTATAAATTCGAGAAAAAAATACTGTATGTACAGGACAAGGGTGTAGAACAGTGTACCGCACGCCACACCACAATTGTGGACAAGAAAATCACACACATGCTTTTGCTCTTTTATTTAATCGTCACTGAGAAAGCGACGAATGAAGTTGTGCACGCATGTACGAATTTTTTTTCCTGGTTTTTTGCTTAGTTTTTTGGAGCACACGGAACGAAATTAAAGTTCAAATTTAATAAATTTGTAAAATAAATAAAAAATGATATGAATATGACTTGTATTGTTCCTTTTATAAATCAAAATATACTACTCTGCAACTCCACAATAAACTTAGTAACATAAAAATAATAGACAGTTTATTTGTGCACCACAAAAGAAAATTTCGAAAGTATACGGAATATTCTGAATAATAAAATCATGGCATAGGCCGGGAATATATTTTCACAATATTCTGTACACTTATTAATAAAGTTTTTGGCTCAAGATGTATGTATGTCATCCATAAAAATTAGGTATGTATATTATGTCCTGTGGTTCCTATTGGGAACAAAGGGCCAAGTAATGGAGTCATTAAACGAAGCACTTTGCGAACAAGTCGGATCTAGTCTAGTCACTAAGACTAGAGAGATTATTCAGATTTGAAGATTATTTTACTCCTTATGACTTTAATCAATTATTCACACTTTTTCCTCCAAGTACTTAACACTTGCAAAACAATATTCTAGATAAATGATACAAAAACGATGCCTTTTTGTGAAAGTTTTAATTTTATTAAGTTAATGATGTAAAATAAGTATATAAATAAATTATTAGGCAATTGAAATAATAATTAAATACGCAAAAGCTATTGACGTACTTTATGAATGAAAAAGAAAGGCAACTGTTACGTGGTAGCATTTCTTATATCACACATACATACATTCTTTGAACAGTGGGAACGACGAAAAATTAACTACTTTTTCAGATTTATTTAAAATTTGAAACAACAACCCAGACGACACCATTGCACTGCATTTCAGGTGTGAGCAATCGGTTTCTAAATTTGTAGAAAGTACAGTAGTGAATTAAGTGTGTACACAGAGGAAAAATCCTGTCGAAAAAACTCCAAACGATAGACTATATTTATCCTTTCTGGCACATTTGCTATCAATTTGACAAAGAATGGTGTGAAGATTTCAAGAACACACGGTTCTTTTTTCGCAATAATTATTTCTGTTTTGCGAACAAAATGTTCTCATTTTGTTAACGAATTGTTCTTATTTTAATAACAATCGTTCTTATTTAGATTGTCTAGTTGTTTATTTGACAACAGGTCATTTTTGTTTTAAGAACAGTCAATTATTTTTTTTTTGTCTAATTTTGTTCTCGTTTATACAATGCCTGGTAATTTTTATATTTTCGTGCTCGACTAGAAAATACTTCAATGTTCATTTGGCAATGTGTTGTATTTGTTATTCCTTCGTTCTACATCTGGAAACAAAAGTTCTTGAAAATTTAGTAACAACAATTTTAGAACGCCTTAAAAAAAGTGTTTATGTATTATTGTTAGTTCTAAGTTCAGTTTAAGTAAAAAGTAAACAAGTAATTCGACCGGCCCCACTGTTCTTTGTAAAAGTATACATTATAAAGTCTTACGTAAATAATTGTAAAAATAGTGTAGGATAGATACAACACGGTGCCTCATAACAGTTCTCACAAGAAAATCGATAAAAAAAATGTTAGCGTTGGTGTGAGTTTGAAGACAATTTGATTCATTGTTATCATACATTTAATGGTTCTTTGCTTCATTAAGTTATTTATAGGGATGAATGAATGTTGGTTTAAAAATCTTAAGAATTATAATTTATAAAATATAAAAATTATGTTATTTGTTTTAATTGATCTTAAAAATCCCTCCACAACAATTTAAAATAATGTTTTGATTTCCTTGGGACCTAGACTGATGATTTTCTCGCAATTTTGCCTTTCGTTGGTTGTCTAAATGCCAACTTATGCAGAGTGTAAGCATGAATTATTCCCACATGTTCTCTCAAAATAAAATCTCTATAGAAATGCATGTGTAGTAAGAAAACTGAAATTTATGTCATGCATGTATACGCAATAATGACCTCAATATGACGAATCTGTTACAGTTTTCATTTTTACATGGCCTAAAAGTGTTTATCGGTGTGTTTGCTTGATTATGCTTTTTTGTATACACACCTATTTATCTACATCCACGCAATGTTTATATCTAATGCATGTACATAGAATGCAAAAGATGTTCATGAACTTTCTGCAATAACAGCATTAAGTAAAACATAATTAAAGGTACGCAGATAAACTTAAAAGTTTTTCTAAAATAGTTGCAAAAATAAAAATTACTTTCTCACCCTCTCTTGTTTCATACGTGAAGTGTCTTCTCTAAATATTAATTTATTATTTGGCAAAATCAAATATTTGAATAAATTTGAAATTAAATTCATAACATAAACAATTTTCTTAAATTTAAAATATGTATATATGTATGTATGTACATATGTATGTATGCATACAAGTTGCAGCAAATTTGGATATTTTACTCTGGCATTAGTAACATTTGTAGGAGATTAAGAAATTCATATATAAACAATAGCATACTTTTTTGGTTTTCAAAAAGGAAACAGTAATTCAGTGCGAATGAGTGTTATGGAAATGCAATAATTATAATAATTTTTCCAATTTGGAACATTTTAAAATTTGTAGGGCTTGAAATTTTGTATGTAAGCACCTCTTCCGATGCGCAGATCCACTAAGAAGACACTTACGGAAATTCGAATTTTAAGCTAGTAAAATGGGTAAAATCGTTATCTCTACGCCTCCGGAACTAACAAAGCTAGCACCAAAAATTTAATTCAAGCTGAATTTATGCAACAAAATAAGTCGACAGGTTTGTGGTACTTTTTGATTTTTTAATTTTAAAGGCACATTTCGAAAGCAGAAGGAATTGTAGTTCTTCTAAAAAATTGCAAATGGAGTTTGGCAAATTTTTGGAGTTTTTATATACATAAGTATCATATTGATTCCTCTTTTGGGTACTTTTACTACAAAAATATTTTTTATTTACATTAATATTGTAAAGAAATTATATAAAAATTAATCCAAGTTATTCGACCTTTATACGTACATAAAAATCTTGCCTAATTTCTTTAAGCTCGAGGTCGAGGTTTTGACCTCGAGCAAGATTTTTATGTAAGGCAAGATTTTTATGTAAAGAAATTATTTTAGAAATTTTTAAATTTTTTTCAACCTGTTTCTTCATTTAAACTATTTTTTCAAGCTTTAGGTCTGTTTATATTTTTATTTTTTAGTTCGTTAAACTTCTTTTAACTTTTTCAGAATATTGCTTATTTTTTTTTGTTATTTAACTTTTTCTTTTCTCTTTTTTGCTTTCAATCACAGAAAGAAAAATTTTTTTATTATAAAACACCTCTATTAATAAAAGAATATGATTTTTTTTCTACAGAAGGACAAAATGGTGAATTCCGTATAGTGCGGTACTTTTTGAAACATTGGTTCCTGGCTAATAACAAAATTTTCTTTTCTTTTACAAATAAACACACACAAGCACACTCCGGATATCTGCTAGCATTAAAATTTCTAACTTTCCTAAGAAAAATTTTTCTTATGTCTATTTTTCTTAAAGTCCCAAGCAAATTACACTAATTTTTGTAAATTAGACACGGCAACTTTACTTGCGCAAGCCTCACATTTATAACTTAAACAAGAGAGTTTTTTCTCGTTTTCTACCACCTTCCCCCCCCCCCCCCCACACCAAACTCAAAATTATCAAGCAAACACGTCATGTGCGAACCCACATTAAATAAATTTTTTTAATAAAGTAGCTGATGGTGTGATATTATTAAAAAAAATATATATTATTGCAAACAATTCATTTCTACGCTACAAAAACAGAAAATAATTCTTAAAATATGGACCAACTATCTTTATAAAAACATTTAATGTACTATGTATGTATGTATTTACAAAAAAAAAAGAATATTTGCAAACAATATCATAAAGAGAAGTTCGTTGCACACGACTTATTTCGGATGTATTTAGTTTTCGTCTTTCGTTTCAGTTGCAAAAAAAAACACCCCTCTCAATGCAGGACATAAAATATGAGACATTTTAAATTTTAAGAATTTTCTAAGTTTAAAACCAAGCGTATGATTTTCAATTAAAGTAGACTTAACGAATTTAAAAAAAAGTCACTGGCCTAAAAAACTCTAGCAAATCAAAATTAAAACTTAAAAATTGTTTACGAGAAGCAAACAGAATAATTTTCCAAAACTTACGTATGTACATGCATGTATATTTTTTACTCTTGCTTCGTGAGGTCTATATGTTTGTGTAAGGGATGAGCAAAATCTTAGACAGCCGACTATACATATATAGGTATAATGACGACTAGTGGCATTACAAGGCAGACATTTGTTCTATTTGTTAACATATTTTTGAGACCATCGCTTTACAAAATTGGCAAAAGTGACTAAGAATTCAGAAGCACAAATTTGCTACAAAACATTCGGCCAAGTACAATATTTTTGAGATTATAATAAAAATAAGCGCATACTCACCAATAACTCTTGAATACCTTTGTCTATGCTCTGTCTCTCTCTCTCTTTCTCTCACTTCCTTCTTCATTTACTCACTATTTGTTTTATTTAAAGGTGCCTAAGTGTCGCATTTTTGCATGGGTTTTCTCTATGCAGTCACTGCAGTTGTTTTAAACATATGTTGCTTCCGTTATCCTTTGAAGTCCATTGACTTTGGTAGCTCGAACAGGACAATACAAGTAGATGCTGATGATGATGATTATGATGATGATAATAAGGATGATGATACTGTATTTTGTTTGTCAATACATGTAGTTCTTTGTTTTTGTTGACCTTTCTTTTGAACATGACCCATTGATGCTTGTATATCCTTTTTTTGTTTGCATATACTTAAATAAATAAGAGCTGTTTCTGTATGTTTCAAATTTTTGTTGTGCATACTTAGTCATCATATGTTTTAGTAAATAATGCGTGTTTCCGTTTCTTTGTTAGTTGTTTTAGTGTGAACTGCAGCTTTTGCTTACTTTTACAGCTGTGGTCATTAAATGACAATACTCTGCAGCATGAACTATGGCAAAAAATATTTTATTTACATGTATAAATGTGTAAGCACAAAATATATTTTGATAATGACCCTAATCTAAATTTCTTTTGATATTTATGAATGTGATGTTCAGAGTTTGTATGTGTAAAAGTATAATAAGCTTTGTCGTATTTTTTTTCACAATTAATTTACAACAAGGCTGTGTGACCATGACCGAATTAATTTTGAAAATAATGTCAAGAAAAATACATAATAATTACAGCCGTTAAAAGGCTGAACAATTATTTGTGCATTTGATAGCTAAAAATATTGCGCTAAGCTGAGATTACTATTTCTTTATGTTGTTAGCCAGATTTTAAAGTAATATAAAGCTCAACCTTGATTAAATAGTGTTAAATCAAGAAAATTTAAAGCCAAACAAAACTAAAGCTTAAATTACTTTTCAATAATGTATGTGGGGGTCAGACGCTAGTTTTAAGTGTCATAGTGTCAAAACGGTACAAATATACCGTTATCTGGTGAATGGCCATAGGGTCGTTTCTCCGAGGAATATGAAAACTAATCAATTCGAAAAATTTTTTATCATCCCGTGAAACAGAGCAGAGGGTGAGTAAGAAAAAACTAATTTTGTTGATATTTTTGCAAGTTCATTTAAGTTTTTATATGAATAACCCTTTGCAAATAGGACTACCAATATAATTATTTAATTTTTTCCAGAAATGAGGCACGGAATGAATAAAATGTATCTCTAATATGTTTCGTGATTATCTCATCACACGACAGTTATATCAAAAAAGTGCAGTGGATATTTTTAACTTTCTAAAGTAAAAATTTGTCAAATACTGCAAAATTTATTTATTTCTTTGTTTTTTAAATCATCGCTTACCCAACTGCGCGACGCCTATGTATGTATGCATGTATGTATGCATTAGGGATGCCAATCGGGACTGGTTTTTACGATCCCGGGATTCGGGATTTCAAAAAATCAAATCCCGGAACTTCAGGATTTTTCGGGATCCCGAAATTTTTTTTGAGATTCAGGAATTATTCGGGACTCTGGGTTTTTTGAACATTAAAAGAAACATGCTTTTTATAGGTATTTACTAAAAAGAGGTTCACAAACAAAAGTTTTACAATTATTTCATATTACATAGTCAAAAACTATTTGAAAATTCACAAATAATATTTTTGAAAATCACAAAAGAAAAACAAGCGCAGCAGGCTTAGCAACTTTAACAAAACCCCGATTCATATCGAATATAAATTATTTGCTGGGGTTTGTTAAAGTTTTTAAGCCTGCTGCGCTTGTTTTTCTTTTGTGATTTTCAAAAATATTATTAATTGTGAATTCTCAAATAGTTTTTGAAAGTCTGTGCATAAGATAAGAAGTTTGTGACTTTTCAAAATATGTGGTTGAAGTCTACTAATGATTTGGCAAAGCATCAATGAAATACATACATATATTAACCACCGGCAAATAAATTTCAATTATAAAAGATCAATATTGTGTTGCCACGGTTACTATCTTCACATGGGGGAAGGTCATGATGATTTTATTTTTAAAAAACAAACAAAAATTAGTAAGCAATTTCGGGATTGATTGAATCCCGAAAATCCCGGGATTAAAAACTTAAGTCCCGAAAATTCCGGCATTTTCAGGATTGGGATTTCGGGATTGGCATCCCTAGTATGCATGTATATATGTATTTGTGTATGTAGTAATGCATGTATGTGTGTTCTTTTGCGGCGCTATATAAACCGAACGCGAGGACCGGTTTTGATGATTCTTACTTCAATCGATTTGTTTTAATACCGGGAGTGTCACTAAATATATGTGATAGTAGTGAAAATTCAATATGGCTCCCAACCGCCATTTTGTAAATACGAAAAAATAAAACAGTCGGTGAACTATATCAAAATGGTTATCATTCGACAGGTACTTTAAAATCATCTTTAGGTTTCTCTTATAATTTTTCATTTCGAATGACCATGTAGGATATTTAACGGTTCAAAGTTGGTCGCAGTTGGGGCTTTTGATTTTTTTAATTACTACTTGTTTCTATTTTAATTTTCGAAATTCTACGGAAATTTTTTTTTTACAGCTGTATACATTTTGTACAAAATAAAGCACGCGTATTATTTTTTTGTTTCTACTCGCTTTCTTTTACAAATATTTATTATAAAATTTAGCATGTGCATGTAACCTTATGCGAGATCACCGAAAATATGAAAGACAAAATTAAATTGCTTTTTTAATTTTTTGTACAAAATATTGTACGATATAATTGAAACCAATTTAAAAATTATAACAATAACAATAACAAAATTAACGAACGTAACGACAAAGCACGCAAACAAAAAAAAGTTGCCAACACAAAAGATTATCAAGCGACTTCACCTCCCCCAAGCAAGTGCAACTAATGCATAGTAAAGAATAATTAATATAAAATAAGAATTACTGCGGCTTATTGAAAGTAAATTGATGTCTGCACAGGCATCGCTATGTCCTTGGTTACGGACATTTGTACTGACTATTTAGTGGATGATTTAAGTATAAACAAAGACAATTAAAGGTATTATGCAAGTAGTAAATGATACTTTGAAAATAAATAAAACATTACGTCATTTTAATATCAATTAAATTAATTTGTAGTATTTTGCAACAAAGCAGGTGGTCGACTTGGGTGTAATAAATACGATTGATAAGTTTTTTTTTTGCAGAAAAAAATGTGGAGTAATTATGCAGAAAAATATTTTACAAAAGAGAAGTAGCATAACATTTTTCGCCTAATTAGTTTATTTAATGACGAAAACTATTCTCCTCCATGCATTGTTTTCCTTTTTTTCCCAGCAAACTGTGCAGACAACTTCACCTATGTCCGAAAAAGAAATAAATGACAAAATTCTAAAGAGTGATTCTGTCCGAGAGCAGCAAACAATAATATACCTAAATAGCGGCTGAAGTTGGGGAGTCTTTTGCACATTGCCATAGTGAATTGGCGTAAAAGCCCACGATGCCCTTGTATTTTATTTTAAGTATAGCATGGGTTCAGCAAAGTGGATCATCTTAACCCTTCGAGTCTTCTCAGTATGGATATTTTTTGTCCCTTGCGAAAAGAGCTCAAACATGTGCCCACAAATGAGGATATAACACGTTAAAACATTCCACAAAGATATTCACCATAGATTTCTATTATAAGTTTCTGTATATCCCAAAACACGAAAGTCAACAATTAAGCAAAATAAATCAGTCAAGACTCCAAATGGGTACTAGGATTGAATTAAAAAACTAACAGTAGGATAAGTTTTAAAAGTAAGAACTTTCTGCAAGGACCAGACCATATAAAAATCATGAGAAACAATGTACTTTTGCTATATTTTTGGAAGTTTTTTTTTTTTTTCTTTAGAAGTTTTATTTCTTTAAGAGGCTCTGAAAAGAACATTAGTCCCACATTGTTTATATTTTTCCCCTCATTTCAAAACATTCCGATACCGCCCTCCTACATAAAACCATTACTCCTATTGTTTTTTTTTGTGCTGAAAATTTTCTTAATGTTGTTAAATCGATTTGAGTTTGTTAACAATATCCTTTTGGAAACAACTAAATAGCACACTAGTGCTTTTATATTTTTTTGTTGTAGCAAATAAAAATGCTTGGTTTATTTTCTTGCTAATGACAAAAAGAAAGCGCAATATTTCCTTTTTGCAGCGCCATATTTTTAACGTCAACCTCAAGGTCAAGTACGTGAAAAATGTATAGAAAGGGAACCTTGAAATGTATGATAAATAGAATTAACAACTAATAAATAATATGAAACGAAAGGAAAATAATTTAAGCCAGCAGTTGACAGTTTTGAAAAAAAAAGAAATTGATGTATGTAGGTGTTGCATTTACAACAACAACAGCCCAACAATGTAGAAAGAGCAAATAGTCTCGTAAGAGGTTTATTATAATTAGAAGGCAGGACAAAATATTAAGCAAAACAAACAAGAATCATTTAAATATTAAGTTTCACTTATTAAAAATATTTTTATTAATAATATTTTTTATCTTGTTACAGGATTCCCGGGGATCGATGTACTGCGCGAGTGAACCGGACCCAATTAGTCGAGTCCAGTACCAGTCGGGAGGGATCATTCACTCCAACAACAGCAGCAGCATTGGCCAAGCGACTTACAACCGCCCTCATTCTGCACTCGAACGTAATTCCACCGAAATCATTGAAGTCGTCTGTCAGCCACACTATGCTCGAGAAGAAGACTTGGAACGGCAACGACCTATGGTTGCCTGTTCACAGCCGCCAGCCCCTTCCCTACTCACCGAATGCCAGCAGTCTAGTGGCTCGCTTTTCTCTGTTGTCTCAGCACCGCCGCTCCAGTTGGCCGAGTTGGATGTCAAGCAAATGGATTCGTTGGGTGTGGGTCTACAGCCGGGAATTGGATTGGGTCTACAAATGGGCGGTAGTGCACAAAACCCTTTCATTACCGCTCACTCGAATGTTTCAATTGCTGATGTTGCCGCTTCGGCCCCGGGCTCTGCCACGTCTACCATACCCCGGCGTCCGGCTACCCTACCCATCGATCAGCCCTACTGTCCGGCGCCAGCAAGCCGCACGTTGCACGCCAGCTTGTTGGAACATCAGATATCGGAAATTGAAGAAGATGACAATGAAAACTTATTAACGGTCTCAAGTATTACGGCACGGCCCTTAATTGCCAAATCCCGTGAATTACGCTCGAGTCGTAATTTATGCAGCAGTGCTGGTAAACGAAAGCGTGGCAAAGGTGGTCATAAAATGCCAACTGGCATCTCAAATTTGCCCAGCAATACTGATTCGAGAGTCAGTTCTGGTCATCCACCATCATCACGTTCTTCAATCAGTACTGATCCGCCAGATGGCGGTTATGGTTGGTTTATTGTATTCGGAGCGTTTTCGGTACAATTTTGGGTAGCGGGTTTGGTGAAATCCTATGGTGTTCTATACGTTGAGATCATGGAAACATTTCCCAGTTCAACAGCAACTGTGGCTTCTTGGATCCCAGCTATACTCTCGGCCTTATGTTTAGCTTTAGCACCACTATCTAGTGCACTATGTCAACGCTTTTCTTGTCGTACAGTTGTTTTCATAGGTGGCCTCTTTTGTGCTCTTGGCATGTGTCTTAGTTACTTTGCCACCAGTCTCCTACATCTACTCTTCACTTTTGGAATTCTCACTGGAATAGGGGGCGGTCTTTCTACCACCCCAGGCATTGTTATAGTCTCCCAGTATTTTGACAAGCACCGGGCTTTAGCCAACGGTATCTGTGTTTCGGGTACCGCAACGGGTAGTTTCATACTGCCCGTTCTCATCAAGCATTTGGCTGAAAATTTCGGTTTTCATGGCACTATTTTAATACTGGGATTTTGTATGTTGGATGTCTGCATATCAGCTCTACTGTACAGGCCTTTGGAATCTTTTCATACCGATGATGAAAAGAATATTGAAGAGGAGGATGCAACTAAGCCTCTAAATGATATAAATCCTAGCAACACTGATATGTTAACTAATTCAACCTATTTGGATACATGTGATGACGGTTTGAATACTAAGTTCATAGAACATTTGTTTATGGAAGAGTCGAAAAATCGTTTAAATGATTACTACAATAATAGATATAATGGTAAGTGAAGGCCTTGTTTTAAGTTCTAAAAAGGGTTTAGATATAAACGTTATTCTTTTCTTTTTTAGCTTCTGAAAAATCTGTTCCTACTTGTGCTCAAGAGAGCGATGATGAGGTTAAGGATATAATTGGCGAGACTACCTTTATTAAGCCCATGAAAAAAGTAAGAAGCTCCGGCATCATGCACTCCGTAGAAGATCTAAGCACCACCTCTACATGGGTGTATCGCAAAAACTCCGGCACTGATTCAAATCGTGCATCTCGTCGTCGCCGCAATGTATTTGCCAATGACGAAATTATATCTAAGATACAAGCGCATTTGGAAAAACCTCTCTCACCACCCGCCGTTGTAACACGTGGCCTCAGCAAGAGTATGGAAATACCTACACCTGCCAGCAACATGAGCGAAATAAAGTGTATAGAAAAAGAACAGGAGGGCAGTTTAGTGGGCGCCAATTCTATAGAGGAAGATGTTGACGATGCACCTCTGACATGTATCGAACGCATCGAAATATATTTGGATATAAGTTTGTTAAAGGATCCAACATTCATACTAATGTGCTTATCGGTGACTCTAATGTCAGTGGGTTGTCCCTATATGTTGTACTATTTACCCGCTCACGTTATATCGATTGGTGAGTATTAGGATTAAAGTTTAGAGTATATATTTTAAGTGAATTTCTGAACATGCGATTGTTCATACTAATAGTCTGTGTTACCAGAAGCTCGAAAGATGGTCCAAAAGCAATACTTGAAAATGCCAACAACTTAAAAAAGAATCATTATTAACAAAATTACTTTACATCTTCAAAATTTTTGGAATACTTTCCATTCTAATGCAATTTTTCCAATAACTTTGCAAATGAAATCATAACCATTTATTTTTATTTTTAGCGCCTTAAGACATGTGAAATTTTTGTATGCCTTTCGCAAATTTCATGAATTCTTATTTTTGAGAAAATAAACGTTTACCTGACGTATATTAGACATGAAATTATGTTAAGGGATAATGTTGAGAGTGACATCTACGTTAGTCAATGTTAGTGTCATGTCAGTTTGTTCATTAGAAATGGATTTGTTTTGTATCTTATAATTTTCTTTCTAATTCCATTGTAGACAATATATTATAACAGCGTTTTTAATTGCAGATATCTTAACAACCTGTTAAAACATTAACAAAATACTAAAATGAGTAATATACATTGTTCTTTAACATGATGTTAATGTTAATGTTACTCAATTCATGACTAGTTTACATAGACGGTAGGTCAAGATTTTTTACAGTTGGATATTTGGATGTTGGATAACCAATCGAAAATGGGTGGACAGGTTTTAGTGGAATTTAAAACACATTTATACGAGGTCTTATAAAAAAAACCGTTATTTTGAATTTTTTTCAAAAATTATTTAACTATCTTGTCCCCTTCAAAGTAATCCCCCTCAGATATAATACACTTATGCCAGCGTTTTTTCCAATCCTCGAAACACTTCTGAAACGCGCTTTTTTGTATCATCAACAGCTCCTGTTTCGATTTTTCTTTTATCTCCTCAATCGTAGCAAAACGCTTTCCTTTCATCATTGTCTTCAGTTTTGGAAAGAGGAAAGAGTCAGCGGGGGCCAAGTCCGGTGAATACGGTGGTTGAGGCATGATAACGGTTTTGTTTTTGGCCAAAAACTCACGCACAAGCATCGATGTGTTATCATGGTGCAAAATCCATGATTGTTTTTTCCACAATTCTGTGCGTTTCTGACGAATTGCTTCGCGCAAACGGCGCATAACTTCAAGGTAGTATTCCTTAATGACCGTACGACCTTGTGGCAAGAATTCATGATGCAAAACCTTTGACCGAACTTGACGTGCTTTTTCCGGTCTTGGCTCTTCTGGACGCTTCCATTAGGATGATTGGGCTTTGGTTTCAATGTCATAGCCATACACCCATGATTCGTCACCAGTTATGAGCTTTTTGATGAAATCTGGATCGTCGTTGACGATGTTCAACAGCTCCTGAGCGATGTCCATGCGACGTTGTTTTTGCTCAAAATTTAGTAAAAAATCGAAGAGCACACCAAATGACGACTAACCTTTTTATCTGTCAAAAACAAACTGACAATCCAAAATGGCTGATATTGCCAACATATATAACACACATGTGTACCAACATAATAGAAAAAAAGCGTAAATCGAACATACGTAACTCACGAAATTTGAAAATAACGGTTATTTTTTGATCAGACCTCGTATATGTGTTTATATAGTTGCGTATAGCGAACGAAGTCACCGGAAGATAATATGAAAAAAAATAAAAATTTAAAAATGATAGTAATAATTTTCTAAAAAAATCAGTTGTGGTATAAAAAATTAGCATAAAACTTCCCAACATAATGCAGTAAATTTCTTTCAATATGCATAGACATTTTATTGTATATTTTTTTAAAGGAGAAGTTAATATAAAAAATTTAATTTTATATAATTAAATTTTATAACTCGGTATTTTTGGACATTGGACAAAATGAGAATAATTCGTCATATGTACATATATGCTTTGAAAAATAGACTATTAATACACAAAATTCTGTATTGTCACTCTTGAAACTCTCGGCCAAATCAAATTCATCCAAATAAGCTGAATCCCTTTCAAAGTTGTACAAAATTGTATCGAATATGCAATGTTTCTTTCTAGTAATTGTTCACAGCAAACAATAAATAACACAAATATTTGTATATTAGAGTTGTTCAATCTTACCACTACTTAAAATATATTTGTAATTCCTCAAAATATATGAAAAGTTACGAGTAATAGTAAACAAGAAATAAATAAGTTCTAGATTACTATGTTATACGCCAAAAATCTCCAGTAAATCTATACGTTATTCTAAAAGGATCTTCAGGGAATAAATGCGACATTTTTAATCCCAATTGCAAAAAAATCGGGATAAATCCCCAAAACTAAAAAAGTTGGCAATGCCGGCAATGCTTAAATCTAGCCAGATGGTCAATTCGGCACATGCAGTGTGACTCCGTTAATACTCGAAATTAAGTAAACCAGAGTTTTAATTAAAACACAAAGTTCAAAATTGTATTTCGAGTATTTTTTTAACACATACAGTTTTCTATTTAAACAAATTTATCTACTTCATATTTAATTTTTTCGTTAATAGAGTCATAAATATTATTTTATTCTAGGTTATAATAAAAGTGAAGCTGGTTATTTGGTGACAGTTAGCGCTGTTTTAGATCTTGTTGGTCGCTTAGGACTGGGATGGCTCTCAGATTTACAACTCTTTGATCGCAGAAAGACTTATGTATTTTGGTAAGTCATTTGAATTAATCATATTTGATGGTACATCAAAGTATTACTTTTTGTTTTTGTTTAGTATCTTGGGAGCTGGTGTTGCTGTACTCACTATACCCTCGGAATATACTATCTACTTGGTGGGACTGTCAGCAGCTATTTATGGTTTCTGTCTGGGAAGCTGGTATGTCCTGATGCCTGTCTTATTGGCTGATATATTTGGCACCGATCGCATAAGTTCCAGTTACGGTTTAGTACGTATGTTTCAAAGTATTGGAGCCATATCGGTACCACCTTTGGCCGGCTTTCTAAGAGACTTATCCGGTAGTTATGCCATTGTATTCTATTGCATGGGCTCTTGTATGGTCTTGGGCTGTCTACCACTACTAGTTTGGGCCATTTTAGATTGTCGAGAGCGCAAACTTTATGAGGATAATGATAACAATGAGGATACATCATCGGTATCTTAAGTTAAAACATTTAAAAGAGTATTAAAAAAAAATTAAATTTGAGTTATTTCTTTCAACAATTAGCCTATAATATATTGTTTTAGGTTAAACAAACAGCAGCAAAAGTATTTTGAATATTGTACCCCATGCCCTAAGCAAAAATAGTTTAAATTTCAAAAGGTAGTTTATGCAGATGAAAAATAATTTAGTTGTACCCCAAAAAAACCTATTTACAAAATAATAGATTTAAAATAGCATTTAAAAATACAAATACTACGAGTTATTTATAGTAAAAAACACGAATAATCAAACGTTATAATTTAATAAGAAGTGCTAAAAATTTTTAAACAAAATTAGTTTCATAATTAAACCGTAAAATGGTTTTTATTTCTTTCTTTTTATTTTTGGCTATTAAATAGGAATCAGAAAGACTTGGCAATTGTTAGTACTGAAAAGTGATGTAGTGTAGTAACGAATTACAGCTTCTTGGTAAGATTTAAGTATATGTACGTTAATCTAGAATATAGTTTTTGGCTGTTAGTAGTATACGCAAATATTTATAACTCACTTGCATTGGTACCAATTACTGTTTCTCTTATATATACATAATTATCTATTTCCATTAAGAAAATCAAGAATCTTAAGCTTAACTTAAACGTGCCATAACCATAACCATACAAAACAGCTGTTGGAACCAAACTAATGGGCAACACTGTATTTGATTATGGGTGACTCGCCATAACGACATATCCATAACCATAACCATAGAAACAAATTGACTTTTGGTTATGGCTATGGCTTTATGGTATGGCAGGTCTGATAGAACCTTTAACTGCAAAAATACAAACGTTGAGGAGAAATATTCGTGGTAGAAAATCTTATTATACAAATTTTTCATACTTCAACTATTCAGAGGATTGCTCAAAAAGGACTGCGTTGCTACATATATAAGTCCTCGTACACACTAGAATACATTTGCTGCTAAAATTTCGAGTATGTCGATGAAGAGGAAAAAAAGGCTACCTTGTTTCATGTACATTTAATTCTTGTTGAGTATGTCATTCTTATCTAATCTCATTCTCATAAGAAAATGTATCAAGCTGCCAAACAAAAACTTCACAGTATGGTGCTAAGAAACCAATTCCTAAAACACGTTTTCTATCGTTTCGTAAAAAGTTTTCCTTCACCTCGATTTTGAATTATTTATTCCAAAGAAAAATTATAAGAAAATTGTAAACAGGTGCAAGAAAACAAAAATAAAACTTGAGAGGCACTATACTTATGTACTCGTATGTCAAACTTTGTATGGAACTATGTTATTGTTTGTAGTGTTTCTAATCTATAGAAAATTTTATAGCCAGCAAACATTAAAAACAATGAAAGATACTTGTTCAAAAAATACTAAAATTTGTGTGAACACTTATGTAAAGACATAGTACATATTGCAACAGAATTATAACTCAAGAAAGCTAGTTTTGCAGAAAATACGTGTTACGTTTAAATTTACATACAACTCAATGAAGGTACAAGCCTTTTAAATAAAACTTTTACACAAGATTAAATATGATATAACGATATTTTCTGCATTATTAATTTCAAAAAGAGCTTTTTTTGAGATGTGTCAATGATGCAATAGATGAGCGATATGTATGTTTTTGTTTTTGTTAATAAGTTGAGCTATCACGCACGTGTATGCAATTTCAAATTATTGTAATTTGATTTAAACAAATTAATCTTTACTACTTTTCAATGAAAAAATAATAATTTCATAATTTCGCTGATTCGTGCCATGAAAAGTATTACAAAAACCGTATGGATATTGATATACATATGACTGGGAGCGAATTGCGAATCATACAAACATAATTAAAATTTTATGAAAATTTGTTCGATGTCGAATGCGGTAATTTGCCCCCAGTTATATAAAAGTACATATTTAAAGATTTAATATCTATTTTTTTAATAATTTTTATTTGTTAAATCTTTAAGACTTGAACGTATTTCGAAGAAAATAAATCGTACGAAAGAAACTCTTAAGAAAGAAAATCTCAAAAAATAAACTTTAATACAACTTCAATATAGAAAAATTAAGAGCCAATGTTACAACTTAACAATAGTTAATCCTAAATGCCATATTATTTTTTTACTTTTCGTTGCCGTTCTGAGTTGCCATATTGTATGTATATCCACATTAGAATAAACGTTAGCATCAAATGTTCGCTTTAAAATTTACCGATAGAGCAAAATTGTCGTTAGCTTATCGCTCACTTTTAGGTTTAAGTCAAATTGTAATAATAAAAAAACTATTTATCTGTCCTAACTTTGATGATTCGTAAGTTATAATAATGGACCTTAGTTGTTTAACACAGAAAAATTAAAAAACCTATTAAAAAACTTTTTTGAGCGGCAAGTAAATATTTGCTTTTTATATTTTATGTGTTAAAAATTGTTTAAAGAGATTATGTGATATTTTTTTGGTATAAACTTTTCGTGAAATTAATACCGAAATGTTAATAATTATGTGTTTCGTAAAAATTCTATGACTGACCTAACAAACCAATATATAAATATCTGTGGCAAAAAGGAAAAAGTGCTTAAGTCGAGATAAGCTGATTTTGAGTTAATGGTACCTTGGTAATGTGCATATTTAAAAGTACCTATGGTCAAAATCTCAATTCATTTGTGTGATTTGTCATTAAGTTATAGCACCATGACTTTCGACTTAGTCTAAAAAAAAAAGACTTCCAATCTGATTTGGAATAATCGCTTAATTTAGGTTATACTTTGATATATTTGAACTTAAATATATTACTTATAGTGTATAGAACGATGTTTGCTTAAAAAAATAAAGGTTAACAGAAAATTTCCCAATTTAACTGTAAAAAAAGAAATAAATTTCTGAAAATCGACTTGAAAGCATAAAAGTGCTCTCCTGCAAGTGCTCTCCTGCAAGACTTTTTCCTTATTGCCACAGATATATCAGTGTTGCCAGAAAATTATGATGGTAGAATGCTGAATCGGTTAAAAATTTCCTCTAAAATATTCTACAGATAAAAAATAAAATGCTAGATTTTAAATGTTTTCTTACGAAATAATATACTAAATCTAGCAGTTAAAATGATGTATGTATATGTGCCCATAATTATGAAAGTTTTTAATTTAATTCATTCATACATACATATGTATATCTTTTCTGTTTCGAATTTAATGCCTTATTCATAAAAAGTATTTCTGTTTAATAACAGGTTTATGAAACAAATTTTCTATGGAAATTTGATTAATAAACCTTTTATAAAATCAAAATATTTTTTATGAATTAGGCCCTTAATATATTACATTCGAATAAATAAAAGAAAAACATTTTCATATTATGCAACATTTTAATTTAAAGTTGCACTAGTTTAAATTTATTTAAAAGTTATTAAATATTTATTGAAGTTCTTTTTAAGATTTATTCAATATTTCCAAGCAAAAATGCATATGACTTAGACCATTTTTATAATTATGGGTACATACATACATATACTTCACATATACATACATATCTGTATACATAAATATGTATATGTATATGTATATTGATGTAGAAAAGGCGTGTCTCAGTTTTTGGTTACTTTGCAGGAGAAGAAAATAATACTTTATAAAACCTAAAAAAAATTAATATAATATTTACTACAAAAATTTTAATATCAAAATATTTAAGGGTCATAAATAGGTTATTTGTGGCAACATCCTAATTTTTTTTTTTATAGAATTATTATTTGGAACTTAACTACCAGAAAAGCCCAAAAACTCAATTTTGGAAAAATCAAGATACGCCTTTTCTATATTAAGCTAACGCTATGCAATGCTACAATAGATAAAATCCGAGTTACTTTTTAATTTTAAAACAAAAGTTTGTATTATAACTAATTTACATTATGAATTTTTCCAAGTTGCATGAAAATGTTTTATTTGTCAATAAAAGGTCTGGTGAAAGAAATCAAATTGCCAAAAATGCTTGAGAGATTCATGCTACTCGTACGTCATTTTTTATATATCACTCTCCTCTATAGCATTGCTAATAATAAATACAGAAAGTTTCGTGCAACAAATTTCATGAAAAAATTCATAATGCAAATTATCTTTTACAGTGTAAAATGTTAAAACATATTGAACCTTTTATAAAAGTGAAAAAAACTTGTTTTAAAGAAAATGAATAAAGTTTTGAATTTATTATCAGTTTAATGGTAAAATATCACATAATCAGGCTTTTCATAAATAAAACTTCACAAGGAAATTTCCCAACGCAGGTATCATGAATAATATGTGTTGTGAAAATTTCCGAATGTTTAAATTTTTAAACTACGATGAAAATTGCTTGTGAATTTGTTTTGCTTTCAAAAAACTTTATACGATTGTGAAATATTTTGAGTTTATGAAGAAAATTATTCAAAAAGATTTCTGTGGGAAAAAGTGGAAATATGTAAGTTACTAATTTTCATAGAATTCATGATAAGAAATTAAAATCCATGTGAGCGAAAAATTTTATTCGGAAGTTTTCATATGTGGGATTCATGATAAGGCTGAAGAATATGACATATTTTTCTTATAAAAAGTCGGTATACAAAATATTTGTATAAAATTGTAATATTAAAAAAAAAATTTAAGTTATGACTAATTTTGAAGCAAGGCCTCATTTGATACCATCTTAATCTTTAAGTGATTGCTGCAAGTCGCATAATAAAATCATAAAGCTAACTAAAGACTAATTTTCGCTTGAAATTCTTTGAGCGAATAAAACAGAATATTAGAAAAATGCAAAATAATTCAGTTATTAGAAAAAATCATGAAATTCTATATTGCCCTCGCGTTACGCCTCGATTCCACCATTTCCTATATTCCTGTTTTTAATGTTTTTTCAATAATTCATTTGTAACACACAATAACCAAAGAACAAAATCAACTTAAGCACTAAAAATGCGCAAAAGAACTGAGTAAAAAAAACAAGACATTAAGAATTTTTCCAATTGGTCTAACACTGCCAATTGCAAATCAACGCTGACTTAAAACAGAGTTGCATTCAACCCATTGGCATTCGATTAGACTGCTAGGGAAAATTTTAATTTAAACAAGTTTTATTGTAATAATATTATGAAATGATTAATAAATACATACTTAAAAAGCCTTATTTGAAATTTCAAATTTATAAAATCTTTATAAAGTTATTGTGTATTGATTTCTATAAATTTAAAATTTAACTATGAATAAGGCAACTAATTTTAATAAGGTATTACAAAAACAAAAAATATATATTGACACCTGCATTATTAATATTATACAAAATAAAATAGTTTTTAATCAAAACTTAAAATCGAAAAATTAAATATTATACATACCTACATAAATATTACAACATACCTAGTAATAATAAAAATATTCTGTTTAGTTGATAAATTTAATTAAAGAAAAAATAAAACAAGAGGAATTTAAATGTTCAACACAAATCAAAAAAAAAAAAAAAAAATACGAGTAAAGCGTAGTTATAAAAAAATTAAATGTGAAAATATAAAGTTTAAAAATACAAAAAAAAAATTAAGATTGATCTTTTATTTTCAGATTAACTTTATAAGAAAATATCCTCCCAATGAACCAATGCCACCATACAACATAGTAGGCACCTTCAAAACAAGGCATATGACAAATTGCTCTTTTACGAATTCTTAATTTTACACTTACTTACATAAATTTTAAAATACTTAAAATTTAGAGTTTTAAACATATGTACTTTGTCTATAGTATCAGCAAGTTGATATTTACGAATCTTCGAGAAGTCACTTTAAAAGCTTCTAGATATTTGAACTAAAAACCTTAGTGCACTCAATGCATGATTGAATTTTCATTTAATTAATATTGAAATTATGGGTGTATAACTTACAAATTCGGGATTTTTACAATCGAATCAATTGTGGTGATCGTTTGGCCGAATTTCAGCACAATAAGTTTTAATAGATGGGACTGTTCTAGTCCCACCAAATACAGATCATCAAGAATAATCGCCTTTGGAGTTGATTCGGCTTCGGATAAATTTTTATCGTAAGTAATGATTCGATGCCTCTCGGCCCAACTTGATATGTACCTAATTTTCTAACTTTTGGGTAAATCCTGCTCTTTTCAAACGTTTTGAAATTAATGTTTCAGTGACAGTATGGCAACCATGGTAGCCAGGTCGTGATGGGAATCGTTTCGAAATCGACGAGTTAATAGAACTTTGTGGGCGAACATAAGTCGAAAGAAAAACGAAGAAATTCTAATCCTTGGCAAATCCTCACTGGACTAAACTGGTAAAAAAAATTAAAATTTTTAAACAAAAGCATGTCTCTGAAGTATGGCCTTAAGCCCAATTGCAAAAGAACACTTGCCAAATTTAAGAAAAAATCTATGACAGCTATTTCTAAAACATTTTATACACAAGTAATTTTAAAAATAAATTTTTATATAAAATAATTTATTTTTTTATTAAATCAAAAATCGTTTTAACATAAACTATTTAACAAACTTAACAACTTTACACTAAATAAAAACTGTTGCAAATTACCGCATTCAATTACGATCGAAACTTGCAATTTTTTTCCTTGAATTTTCAATCCATATCGAATGCCGTAATTTCGCCCCTGATTAGTTTATATGGAGGTAATTAAAGAACAAAGAATATTTACACACTCCAAAAGGAGTGACGAAATGATGCATAGCGAAGATGTAATGTTACGAAACACTTAACACAACAAATTTAGAACTTTTCAGCTGGTGGTCCATATTCGGAAGCGGGAGCTGCTGGAGGACCATATTGTTCGGCAGGTTTTTGCTGTTGTTTGTATTTGATGAAGTAGACCTCAGGTTTACTGGGTTCAGTAGGTGCAGGCGAGGGAATAATCAGAGGATGTTGTACTTCGGGTTTCTTGACCAGAACATAGACCAAAGTCTTGTGTTCGTCTTGGACAGGAGGAGGAACAACTTGACGCTCGGGTATGGGAGGATTGGGTGCCTTAATGAAAATAATTTTATAGTGTTTTTTTGGTACAGCTGATTGAACAGGAGCGGAAATAGGATACGATTCTGGTTCCTCCGGTGGCACATGAACGTAGACATTTTTTGTTACTACTGCCTCAGCAGGAGGTCCATAGAAAGGAGCTGGTGGTCCATAAACAGGTAAAGGTTGAGCAGGTTGTTGTTGTTGTTGGGCCGCTGGAACTCCATATTGTTCAGCTGGTTTAGGTGGCAAGTATTCCTTTTGTGGTGCTGGTGCTGGTGGTGGACCATAACGGCTTTTGGGTGGTTCAGGCCGGGCGGATACCAGCGCCAATGCGCAGGCCAATGTGACAAATAATTTCATGTTGAAATTTCTGCTTTCGCTATCAGTCCCGATTTAAAGTTGTTAATTGTTTAACGAATCAATGCAGTGTGACACTTTTACTGGCAGGTCTAAATGATTTTATACCGCAACGGAAGTTAAATATTGAATTATTTCAGTTATTTTACTGATGTTTTATTATTACATACATATTTATTTATTTATCGTTTTCGTTTTCATTTTCAATTTGAGTAATTTTTTTTATTAAATTTATTTTGTTGCGTTTGTCTGTCTGCATGCCTGCCTGTGCAATAAAATATTTGTTTTTGTATTTGCTGGATTTTTGGTTTTTTGCATAATTTTTTTAATTGTGTATCCAACGCGATCATGTTGTCTTATGCTATACGAAAAATTACGATTAAGCCGAGCACGTGGTTTGCATGCTAATTTATCTTTTCCGAGCATGCACAGTTTTACATTTGTTTCTTTCTTGCAAATGCAACAGTGTCAGCACGATATAGCAATAACGCAATACTCCTGATATTTTCGTCTTGCGTATACGAGTATGTATGTATTTGTGTATAAGCGTGTATTTTACACGTACATGTGCTTGTATATTTACATACATACATACTTACATATTCACATTATATTTTTTATTATTGCCAAAAAAATATAGTCAACGCCATCATAGAGGCAATTTGACCGTTTTACAACGAACTTATGTAATTTTTATGTGGTCAATAACGGAACAAATTTGGCTTCAATACAAAATAAACACCCTCTCATAAGTGGTTTTTGGACATACATACATACATACATACATATATGTATGTACATATATCTAAAAGAATTGGTAAACGTATTTCACACATGTCAATCATTATAAGGCAACCTTTTGGCCTAAATTTTTAGAATACACTGAACAAAATTTTAGCTACGTTTAAATAGCTTGAGAGTTAGTAAAATTTTTAAGTTTAATGAACTTTTTTAATTTTTATTATTTAAGCAACATAAGACTGAGTTATACATCATGTGTCTTCTACTAAATAAATAATCAAATACAAAAAAATTAAAACATATAAAAAAAATTTTCGTGTGATTAAATTTTTAATAAGACAAAAATGTAAGACACGTACTCCTATACCCATTATTTTTTGGGGCGAGCGTGATTTACAATATTTAAATTTTAAAATTTTTTTCTGTGCGTGAGCTCTCACAGAGAGCGAAAGAGAAAATCGGGTTGATTACCAAAATTTATAAATCAAACTGCCTTGATAAAAATGGCTGAAGCAAAATCATTTTTTATGTAATACATATCCATAATATGAGAAATGATAATAAACCGGTATTTGGGTTGGGGTCAGGTAAAATAAATTTTCAAAAAATGAAAAAAATTACCTAGATACACGCTTACTATTTTAGACAAATACATACCAGGAAAGAAGTGAATTTATTGGATAATTATTATATGAAGTGCATGCGATTTGAGTTTGCTTTTTGGTTACTTGCAGTTAAAGTTGATTGAATAAAAATTTAACATCAGGGCGAAAATGAGTTGAAACAATTTGACGAATACTCGTAAAATAGGCTTAATATCGAGTATCAACTGCCAACCCAACCGAAATTAAAATTTTTATTATGTATGGAAACTTGATCCAGCCGTCTAAAAAGAGCACATTTTTCGTATAGAAAAATTTAATAGGCTATACACAACACACTTTACATATAGAAAAATTTAATGTGCTTAAAACAGCACAATTTTAATATAGAAAAAGTTGATGGACTACACGCAGCACATTTTTCATACAGAAATATTTGATGGGCTATACACAGCACACATTTCATGCATATAATTTAGTACATTTTTCGTATACAAAAATTTAAGGGGATATACATACACAGCACACTTTTCATATAGAAAATTTCAATGGGTTAAACGAGTACATAGCCCATGTATATATGGAATTTTTATGCAAAAAATAAATAGAGTATACATCGTAAATTTGTCATGGCAAAAAAATACAAATAAATAGACTATACATCGCCCATGTTTTATGCAAAAAATTTAATGGACTATACGTCGTTAATTTTTCATGCAAAAAATTTAACGGACTATACATCGTCCATTTTTCATGTAAAAACATTAATGGGCTATACATCGTTCATTTGTCATACAAAAAATCTTTTCATGCAAAAAATTTTTTAATTCAAAAAAAATAAGTGGAGTCCATTTTTCATTCAAAAAATACAATGTACATCGTCCATGTTTCATGAAAAAAATTAAAAATTATAAATCATCCATTTGTCATTAAAAAAATTAAATGGACTACAGATCGTCCATTCTTCATGCAAAAAATTAAATAGAACAATTTTGTCATGAGCAGCTTTTCGAAAAGCTTTGACATTGTTGATAGTAAACTTATTGGCCTATATGACTCACCCTTGGTAAGATCTTTGCCCGGCTGTGGAATTATTTTGACCTTGGTGAGCTTCCAGTGATGCAGATATTACTCCACTCGTAATATTGCGTTAAAAATAATATTACGCCTGGAGTATTATCCACACTATTGGAAGCTTGCCAATGTCAAAATCCCAGTGATGTGGATAATAGAATAGAAAAAAAATATATTCTTACAAAGCGATATGAACTTAAGCCTAGTCAAATAATAAATATAGAAACAAATGAAGTTCGAACAATAATAATAAAAACTAACTAAAAGTAATAGCTATGGGCATGTGGCAAAAAACAAAATAAAAATATACATAATAGTATCCAACCAAAAAAGTTTGTCTTAAGTAGAACAAAAATAAGCAAATTAACTAACATGTGCATGATTAGTAAAGAACAAACGACAATGGCAAGACTGTTGTAAATTTAGAGATGGTAAAAATGAGCTTTCATTACAAAAAAGCTTACAGAAAATTGTAATACGATGAATCAAAACAATTCACATATTCCATTTGCACTGAAAATTTGAGAAATATACATCAACTGACACCACACACAGTGACCAAACACAAAGAACGCTGATGCTGAGGGTGTAGTGGCCTTCGAAAACAGCTAGTTGTTGCGTTCTACTACGTGTTTGTCAGAATATTAACAATTAACTTTGGTGTTGTTTGTTAATTAATAGTTATCACATGTAATTTGGCTTACACAATGATACGAACTTTAGCCTAATCAAATAATAAATATAAAATATCTATCATTAATTTGATTTGTATGTAGATCATTACAAAAATTGTACTAAACATTATATTATGTATATAAATTTGTAGTACGTATTTTATATACAAAATTTCCGAAAATTATCTTTATTCCCTCACATGCATATACGCAATTAATAATTTTTTATTTTTTTCATTTTCAATTCCAGTGAACAAGTGGAAAATACGAGTTTTACTTTTTTTGCTAATTTATTAAATGTCTCACCACCAAAGTAGTGAGAAAACATTGAGGATTTTCTGTTAAAACCGGCAATTTAGTCCATTCAACTCTGTGTCATCGGTAGAGCTCTACACAAAGTTGCTTGTGTCCAGTGTTACCATAAGGAAAAAAAACTGTCCACATCGAAAATAAAATGCCCAATAAATTAAAAACGTAAAATTAGCATAAAATGGCTGAGTCAGAGTCAAAAAGTTTATGTGCTGGTGCAGCATACTGCATTAAATCATTTATTCTGCCTAATGCTTTTAACTCATAATTACTTTTTTGTAAGAAAATTTCAGTATTTTTATTATTCCTCCCAAGATTTGTTCGCGTACGTTTCCGAACTTTACTTAGGGGGTGGACGCCTGCCATACGTATCACTTATTGGGCCTAATTACACAGCACACTTTTCATATAGAAAAATTTATTATACCAATTATAGCACACTTTTCTTATAAAAAAATTAAATGGCAAATACAAAATACAGCACCTTTCTCATATAGAAATGTGGAATGTCCTATACATCGAACACTTTACGTATAGAGAAATGTCATGTGCTATACAAACAGGGTTGCCGTTGAAAATTTCGAAAAAGTGTCATAAAAAGGGTATTTAAGAAAAAAAGGGGTCAAAATAAGGGTATTTTAATGTAAAATAGGGTCAAGTTTTTTGTGAACAAAAAAATAGCATTTATTTCAATTAAAACAAAAACAAATACGAATTTTAAGAATTCATTAAATACATTATCATATTATCAAAAAGAAGTTACTTTTACAAAAACTTTTGATAATGCTTATCACTTGTTAGAAATACTTATTCTATATTTTGTAATTAATTCTTCACTTGGAGTCTATTCTTCCAGCTCTGATTCGGTGTAGTGTTGCTCGTGCAACGCTCTAATATTTAATGTAGTATGTATATAAATCAGGGCCTACTTACAGTTAATCATCAGTCCATTCACAATTGTTAAACTTTATGTTAAAAAAGTAGGTATGCATGGAATATGACAGTTGCATAAAAGTAGTTGTTGTAATAATAATATCGCATGCAATTTTTATATGTACGTTCACAAAAGTAATGTATGGAAATATGTATACAACACACATGCATAAAATTATACTAAAAACTTTTGTGAGGAATATTGAAACTTTAACTCTTTTTCAAATAGTGGCATTCATTTTGTTAAAATGATACAAAGGAATTAAATAAAAAAAGGGCCATAAAAAGTGTCATTGGACCGAAAAAGGATCAAAAGTGATACTTTAGTGTCACAACGGCAAAGCTGTATACATAGCATACTTTTAATTTAAAAAAAATTTATTTTACCTGTTTTCGTAAAGAAAAATTTAATGGGCTATTATACACACAGCACACTTGATATAGAAAAATGTATTGCACCATTTATGACACGCTTAAATAGAAAAATTTATTGCACCATTATGACACACTTTTCATATAGAAAACGTGTATGTGCTATACACAGTATATCATTCATATGGAAAAATTAAATGGGCTATACACAGCACACTTTTATGTCAAATCGTCTATCTGAAAAATATACGAGATATGTCTTATCTTAAGGACTCTCACTGGAAAAATCTAAGAAAATATATTGAGGAACAATGTTTTTAACCTGAATAAGTTTAAAAGGTTTATGGTTCTTTATTGGGCACTCCCCCGCCGCTGATAATTTTGAAGAAAACTTGATTTTTTTAAACAAAAAACTGCACGACTGATGAACATTTGGCAACACTTTTTGTATCCCACATGAACCTTAACTAAGAATCATAAACTTAAATGGGCCAAAGAGATACATACAACACATTCAATTACATGAAGATGCACTTACGCAGTTGCATGCGAATGCTAAAGAAACCAACAGACTCATTCGTACAAATAAATGTGCGATATTTGGGAAAACAGCATATGTCTTAAAATCATTCATTTTGAGAAACAAAAATTATTGTTCGACGTAATATTTCTATAACAAGTTGAGGAATGATTAAAGAAAATAAATCTGTATGCAATTAAAACAAGTTGTGTCAACAACATAAATACTCGTATTATAAAAGCATAATTTTAAAAAGCGTCAGCACTCAAATATTTGGTAAGGCCTGAAAAGTATTTTAGTAAATAAAAATCGAGCCATAACAGCCAAAAAAAAGCTTAAGCAAAATATTTTTTGAACTTCGTTTTTTGACGAAAATCGATTACATATTTCAAATCGTTAATAATTGATTTTGATAAAAAAAAAATTTGTTTCGAAAATTATGTCGCTTAAGGTTTTTTTGACGGCTATGGCACGATATATAGTATAAGTACACACATATAAAAAATCCATAAAAATGGACGTACACGTTTGTTCGTCAAAACCGCAGAAATTCAATAACAAACTAATGAACGCCTAAACATAACAAAGAAGTTGACAATGAAGGCAAAAGCAAAAGTCAAAATACAGCAAAATCTTGCATAAAAGAAAAGAATACTTTTGTGCTCATTTAAACGTTAATGACAGTGAGCAGCCAGACAGACAGACTCACTGGGGTACAATGCGAAATAAAAGCAAAAAAACAGCGATCGAAAGACGACGATGACGTTTAAATTCAGGGAAAATAATATTAAAAAGGTAATTTTCGTTTTAAATGTATGTCAGATACGAATTTGTGTTACACTACATATTTGTTTGCAGACACAACATGGTATGAACATAATATAAAATTTTTATTAAAAAATTCTTCATTGATATAAATTAAAAATATTTAATGTACTCGTATATGTATGTATGTATATACTGTATAAAAATACTCGTAAATCGACGTCCGTTAGTCTCGCTAAAACTCAGACCGATTTGAATACTTATTTTCTTTTGCTGGCTTTAATACACAAAAATAATATGGAAATCAATGTTAAAAATAAAATAATTCTGCCAAAAAAAACCGACTTCAATTCAAAGATTTGATAGAACATTTAAAAAAAAATTAATGGAATATAAAATTAAACTTTAATCGGCGTACCTCCGCCCACTTTTTAAATGCACGATTTTGTGTTTTTCAGAGTGTGTGGTTAAGTTTTGTAAAAATCGGTACAGTAGAACCACTTAAAATAGAATATTAAATTTTAATGGGCATGACTCCGCCCATTTTTTCAAACGGAAGATTGTTTCTATTTTTGAGCTCAATGTGTGTGATAAGTTTCGTAAGAATCAGTTAAGTAGAATCACGTAAAATATAATAAATTTTAATGGGCGTAGACCCGCCCATTTTTTCAACTTTAAATTGTGTAGTTACAAGAACCAAAGATGTTCATGATCAAATAAGTAGAATATCATAAAATCAAGTAAAAAATTTGTGGGCATGTCTCCGCCCAACTTTTTTGCAATCGGACCAATAAAAAAAATTTTACAATCGGTCTAATATGAAGTAACATCGCCAAAACAAACATAGAGACGAATTGATAACCTCCACCTTTTTTTGAAGTCGGTTAATAAAATACAGTGATTTTTTATGTAAAATGACGATTCACGGACTGGATCTGCCTGAAGTACATATTGGCTATATATATTTAAATTAGGACTAAGACATCCGAAACTATTTAAGCGATTTTATGATTTTTATGCGTTACAAATTAATTCATAGCGGGTAAAGCTGGGGGCACAGCTAACATCAATTAAAAATTTAATTGAATACGAATATTTAAACAAATTAATAATGTCAATTGATTTGCTTGTACTAGAATTAATTAAGGCAATTAAATATTTAGTTAATTAAAAGTTTTTTGTATTAATAATAACAATTAATGTATTGTAAAAATTTATATTTTTAGTGGTTAGGGGTTTGCCTGCCTCAAGGCAGCTATCAATAATTAATTCATAATTCAGTACTGCAAATTTTTTCAAGTGTAATTTTATTTTGTGTTGTTGCCTTCTATTCTGTTTACCGTTATATATTTGCTTGAATGCAATTTGATGGTTTTTATACATGTCATAAGCATTTTATTAAGCAAAATCAGTGAAAGTGTAAAGGAAAATCAAGAAATTAAATTTACCTTCCGACCATTAGAGGGTTAATATTTACTTATTTACTTTAATATTTTTATCGCACTTTTTCCCAAAAATTAATATTAACATAATATCTCTAGTTGTTTTATGATATTTTTTTCGTTAAAGTTTCTCTGATGATCTATATTAGCAATCAATATTCAATTTCAATTTATTTTTAAGAAAGAATATTTCACTGAACAAGTAATATATTAATTTTTTGGATATTTGTAATATCTATTAAAAAATTAATTTAATTTTCACCTATAAGCAATTTTTATAAGTTTTTCCACTCAAATTAATTAATATAATTAAAAATTTAATTGAATCAATTAAATTCTTAATTGCAAACTTTAATTGGTGAATACTTTTTTCTGTGTATTCTTGAGAATATAAATTTAAAGAAATGTATATTCAAAAATATTAATATTATTTAACGAATGCTTCGCATGATTTTAAATGCCCACTATTTGAGTTAGAGCGCAACCTCTTTTATGAGAATTTAATGAATTCAAGATAAAGAAACCAACAACAATAAAGAGAGTGAGAGTAAAAATAAAATGTGACAAAGAGTTGAGATAGGAAATACTGAAAGTTTAGTATCCATGATTATTGTTTGTGGAGTATCCGCACTTTAGTATTTCGCAACTCGGCTACGTGAGTTGAACGATCGTTAAAAAAATTAAAAAAAAAATAAAATAAAAAAAACATTAAACTAGAATTAAGTGAAAAAAAGTATACAAGTATACTTTCAGTTAAGTGTTCAACGAACGTTTGATATTCGAGAATAAATTGGAAGAAATAAAACATATATTTTTAATACTAAACAAAACTACTCGTAACAAAACATGAAATGGTTTAAGTCTAGCAAAAAGGAAGAAGATGAGGAAGATAATGCTCGCGCCCTGGTGCGACAAGACCCCAGGACAAATGTCAAAACAACAACTGCACAGTCTGAAACCACTAATACTACCACACAAAACTCCACCATATTTAATAATAACAAAAATACCGTTACATATCAGTCAACTAAGCAAACCGTAACATCGCGTCAGACAGCTCGCATAACAGAAATTACAAGTAGGCGCACCCCCACCCCAGAAGAAATTGAGGAAATGATGCGTCTACTGCATTTGAATAAAAAACCTGAAGCAAAGACATTTACCACCACAACGACAACTTCGAGTGCACCTTTACGACGTAATCGTCCCAGTAATTTACCAGCTCTACCCTCCTCGCAACGTAACTCGCAAACTGGTATTTCACCCAAAAGTGCTACAAAATTCAAAAGTTCTGCTTCGCCAATTTCTCGTCTTATCTTTAACTATGAATCATCTGCACAAGGGGCCAGCAGTTCAGGTGATAGCTCAAAAACACCTAAAACACCAACAATTGTAAAGACTTCAACAACAACAGTGACCGAGAAAAATGGTCGCACAATAACGCAGCGTGTTGAGGAGCATCGCATAAAATTTGATGCTAAAAACTTTAAACTCTCTACACCAAATTCTCCGCTAACAAGAAACTTTACATCAGAAGATAGCTACAAATTTGATGCTAGGCCCATTTTGCCTGCCCTGCCAGCACCCTCTCGTCTAAGTAATAGCAGCAGTACAAGTAGCATAACGTCTATCACTAAACCTTCGATCTCAAAACCCACCTCACCATATGCCTCGACCTATACATCACCTTACAAACAAAGAGAACTAAATCGTGTGACAACTACTGCCACAACAGTTTCCACCAACACAAAACCCTCAAACACCACTACTACCAAAACCACATACACAAGGCCCAACACAAATTCCCTATTCACCGCAACTACAAAGCCCACCACTACATTTAGTTTAAGCACACCCAAAACAGCGGCATCTACATTCACTTCCAGCATTAGTAAGCCCACTCCTTTGTTTACCTCTTCCACAACTACGAAAACTTTTACACCGACAAATCTTGCTAAACCCACCACTAACACCGGTGGGAAAATCACGACACCCACTTTGGTGGCCAGTGGTAAGACTGTTACAACTCCTCTTGGTAAACCCGGTTATGCCTACATTTTCAATAATGTTGTCTTCGACAATCCCAACAACGAGGAGCGTGTGGGTAGTGCTGAAGATGTCAAGGCATTAGTCCAAACTTTTGAATACTACAAAATGAAGGTGACCGTCATAGAGAATGCCAAAGTGGATAAGATTCGCAAGACTGTAGAAAAAAGTAAGTATGTAGTCTGACAATTTCAATGCAAACCTTTTATAAATAACCAGGGTATAAATTACCACATTTCATATTGATTGAAACTTCATTACATACAATTTATAAGGAAATATTAATAGAAATTCCGATCGATTTCTTATTGATTTATAATTATGGGTTTCCCAGAAAACAATTATAATCTAAATGATTGCGTTAGTTTTTTTTAATTGGCGATGTTTGCTCTGTTTATCGTTAATGTACATACAAGTACATACATTTTCGATTTTATTTACTATTTGTCTAAGAACACAACAATACACCGTGTATTTTAGAAAGTCAATTTGACCTAGAGATGGGAGCGTGTCGCATTTTTCCAACACGACACGACCCGAACACGAATACTAAGATGTTCAACACATACGAAATACGCACGGGAAAATTTTTCTCAACATGCACGAAATCAAATTGAATAACAAAAAAAAACATTTTTTTAAGCTTAAGAGACAGACCCATACGCTTTCAACAAATTTGCTGGTGTTGCGTGTTTGACGATACAAAATATTAAATTTTTTCTTTATTGGAAATTAATGCATTCATATTTTTCGCCTAAAATCGTTTCGCGTTTTTCGTGTTAATCTTGCACGCACGAAATCAGATTTTTTGTTACGAACACTTCGTGTTGAGTCGTGCGTGCTCGAAACAAACTTGACACGCGCCCATCTCTAATTTGACCCCACAAATAATTCATTTATGAGAACGATTGTACCGGGGGATTTTTTTATCATTGAGTGTAATTTATTATTCTGAGAAGTAAAACAAAGTAAATTTTTAATATACATATTCGGAGGGAATTAAATTTTTTTATCTAATGTTTAATTACACTGTGCAACAAAATCAAATTGTTTCAAAAATAACAAAATTCTAACTTCTAAGCGCCATTTTCACAACGAATAAAAGCATACTTTAAGAGTTTTAAAACTAGTATTACAATACAAAATACTAGTTTTAAATTCTTAAAGTTTACTTTTGTATCGTTGTGAAAATGGCCCTAATTCTGGCAGAAGCGCTAACAAAAATTAAAGGGATCGGCATTTTAGAAATTACAAGTATGAACGTAATTTTAAACGAGAGCTAAAGCTTCCCCGCATTTTACAGATTATTATAATGAATCGACAAAATAAGGTAAAATATTTTCAGGAAAATTTTTGTAGAAAATTTATATCATCTAACTCTCCTCCGAATGGATATTTTGTGTCCTTGCGAAGAGGGTGCAAATAGAGATACGTTTCAAAATGTTCCACATATATTTACTATAAATTTTAATTTTATTTAAATTTTTATCTAATTTTTGACCTTTTTGTATGTTAAATTATAGTATACGAGTATACGTATATAGTTTTATTATCGATATTTCGTTAAGCTTCGGTTAACGTATTCGGGAAATTTATTTTTGATATTTAAATTTTAAAGTTTTTTTCTTTTTTAACCCTCGACTAAAAAAAGGGGCGTCATAAGTTTGTAGTGTGCATCTGTGTTTCTGTATGAGTCCACTTACAGACCAAACGGCTGAACCGATTTTGATCAATTTTTTTTTTTTTTTTTTTGAAAGGTAACTTGATCGAGAGTGTTTTAGCTATGTTTGAAGAAAGTAGGTCCAGCCGCTTTGAATCTATGTGTCCTTGACGCCGTAGCTCCTTGATCTCATATCTTCTCGTCTATACTTGAAGATAATCGATACAGCCGTTTGCTCTGTACGTCGGGGGGTTCTTAAAATTTTTCATTTTTATTATTTCTTTTAATCTCAAAAATATTTTTTTTTATTTATAATTTTTCGAATTTTAGAAAAAAAAATTAAAAATATAAAATATAGGTTTTCTGAAGAAGTTAACGGAAGGTTAACGAAATATAGATAATAAAACTATATATAAAAAGAAATACCTAAAGCTTAGAATGGTAGTTTAATTTAAAAATTTAACTTAAACATCAAGAATCAGTGAACGCTTGAAATGCGTTTAAAACTTGCGAGTATGTACTTTCATACTTATTCAGTAAGTCCTAGTTTACACTATACAAGTCTTATTGCTAAGCTGATTAGTTTATTAGGAAAGAGAGACGAGGGGAAAAGAAACGTTACTGTTCCCCTCGTCTCTCTCTCTCCATCAAACTAATCAATATGCAATAAGACTTGCATAGTGTAAATATGGACTAAATTTGATGTTAAATACTACGAGGAACATTGTTTTAAACATTGTATTCCTGTAGCTTATTTTAGTAAATACAAATTTACACCATCTACACACAAAAAAGTAATATGAATAATTTTGTAATATCAATTAAAATTTTTGTAATATCAATTAAAAAATTAATCAAATTTTCACCTATAAACAATTTGATAATATTAATTAAGTTTTTTCACTCAAATTAATTAATATAATTAAAAATTTAATTGAATCGATTTAATTCTTAATTGAAAACATTAATTTCGGAATACTTTTTTCTGTGTAAGTGACCTGAATACTTTATGCACAGTCCCATTATATCTAGGTCCCAAACAAAATTAAATTATTAAATTATTAATTGATTTTTCGCTTAAACTAAAAAAAATTAGTGCTTTTATATATTTTTGAGCTGGAAATTATTGTTGACGGTTTAGTTGGTGTCACTGGCTGCCACACAATATCTGCCTGCATTTGTTGCAATCGATAATAAAAAATATTTACATACATACTTAAGTATATCTATGTATGTATATGTCTGTATATATGTATGGATTTGCTAACCCACTTATGTAGTCTATTTGGCAAACATTTTTATTTTTGCAAAACAAACTAAGAATAAACAAAAAAAAAATTGATAACAGAGTTATAGATAAATCGTTTTTATTTATTTCTAAATATTGTTATCAAATCAAGTCAAATTATTATATGAATATAAATAAATACATACAAATGTCAAAATTCTTAAAAGATGGTCACACGGCGCAAAATTTTCACAAAGGAGTTCTACCTCTAAGCACTAGTTTCTACTTAAAATGCTTGACTAATGTCCCACATATTTTTAACTTTATATTTTTATTTTTATTGGAGGAATTTAAGCAGCAGGCTTAAAAAAAGATTTTAATTCTCTTTGGTGATGTTTACTAAAAAATTTTAAATTAATCATTGCTGTCTAGGCTTTGTGTGTCAAAAAAATGCTTAAAGTTAGCTTTGCGCAATAAAAACAGTTAAAAACGTCAACTTAAACTATGAAATATATAATATAATAATATTAAATAAAAATGCAAGAAGCATTCCAGATATCGACCAACCAAACAATAAATTTTTTTATTACCAACACTGTGAGTCTTGCCTGCCTTTAGAATAAAAATATTTCGTACCGTGTGCCCTTATCTTCAGATAATTATTTGCTTCGTACGTGGTAGATTTTTATTTTATAGTGTACGATTGGAGATTTTATGAATGTATATGTTCGCATTAGTCACTTTCTGGATTTTGGTTAGACAGTTTTTAACACAAAAATTAAGTGTAAACTCAAATAAATGAATAAAGGCCAAAAATTTATAAAGCACACAAACAAAGTCTTAAATAAATAGAAGTTAACAAAATTAATTTGTATAAAAAACACTGGGAAAGAATTATTTTAAATAAAAATTTCTACAAGAAAAATATTCCGTTTCATATCCATGGCCGTATGCCAAACTTTATGATCTTGCCCTACTTTTCTTTCTTCCGTTTTAAATCTGATAACGAGCTCTGACAGATTGAATTAAATTAGAATTGTAGGTGTTGCATAAGGTGGTGGGTTAACTTGCTTCCTGGTCCGTTAGTTAAGTGCATTTAGTCCAGCTACATCCAAACACACATACTCTGACAATTGTATTTGAGGTAAACAGCTTTAAAAGCTGTTAAATTTATTATTGTTTCTTTGCAAAGTAAAAGCAAGCATTGCTGTCGCCAAGATCTGATTGGATGTTCTGCTCTCGACGCTGTGAAAGCACAAAAGCTTTTTTGTAAAAGTTTGCAAATTGTGCATATGGCTTGGATGTGATAAGAAAATTTTGATTTTAGATCGTTATCTTAAACACAAATATTTAATATTGCTTTACGCTATCTCTATGCAAGTTAGTTTTAAATCCAGTTTTCTCTTCCTACTAAACATTTCAGCTCCTATGGTTGGCTTTCTAACTCAAGCTACATATGTACAGGCGATTGTTGGATCTTACAATATTGCCAGTAAACTGTGCTAAGAATTTCTTACAATCCTGTGAACTGAATAATTTGGTCTAGCAGCATTGCCAGAAAAAACACTTTTCATTTGAAAATCGTGTGAACACATTTCGTTGCCTTTGTTAAATTATTATCAGACATTTATCAGACATTTTATTATTGTCAGATGTGCGAAGCTTACGCATCTGACAATGGCATCGTTGTCACAGAATTCCTTCTATTGGCAACACTGAACACACTTGTTTTTAAAGCAAAACGAAATTGCAAAAATATAATAAATTATAATAAAATTATGGTACATAATAATTTATATTTTCACTTTTTACATTAAGGCAAGCATAAACGATCCATAGTTGAGAATTTTTTGTCAAATAGTTTGAGTCTGGCAGTGCATAACAACATATGTATCTGACAATTTTTGCACATGTCAACCGATATTATTATTAGCTAATTTTATTGTCATACAATCGGCTGACAAATGTGATACAATCGTGTGCACTGACAATCCACTTTGTGCTTAAAATTTTTTATAGTCAGTACATTGTCAGCACCTTGCCAGATCTGACAATATTGTAAGATCTGACAATCGTCTGTGCGCAGCTTTAGACCTAGCCATGCATCTATGCTATTTATATCGATGGAAATTTCTTGAATTCGAGGAGATCAAAAGTTATACATGATTAAATATCCCGCTAATACTCTCATTAAGAGATTACTGACATATGTATATTCAATAGATGTTTTGAAGTCGTCAAGCACACCCGTCTGAACTGACCTGTTTAAAGAAACCTGAACTCAGCACTCTCTTTCGACCCGCCATTTATAATGCTGAGTACACGTTATGGCATTTTGTGACATCGCAATATCGTGTACTAGTCGGAAATGATTCCGATATTTCTCGTTGTGTGACATTGCTTGGAATATAAAAAACATAATGTGAGCGGCGTTGCACACATTTTGAAAATGAGTGTTATGAATTTCAAAATACCAGATGTGTACTCAGCATAAGTTGATAGTCCATTTAAGTCCCAAGCTTTCTTCCTCTTGGAATACATTTTGTGATAGTCATAAATAATATTTTTTTTTTCATTATTGGAATTTGGATATTATTTTTGTAAAACATTTTATCCCTTTACTTCTTCCCTGTTCAGGGGTAAAAAGACCCAAATTTCTTCATAGGATTTTACGTAAAAAGTGACGAGCACATCTTATATTTAAAGTGCAATTAACAATGAGTACGAAATTAACCTTTAAACGTATTTAAATTTTGACTAATTTCTGTTGTTTCATTTGAATTTCAAGCTTTGCTGTACTTATTGAGCAGAATTTTATAGCAAATACTTTTATAGAACCCCTTATTATATCCCCGCTGAAGGGTACATTTAAGCAACCTTTTTCAAAAGGAATCAAAAAGGCCCATACGAACATGAGTTGGGGGTCTCAAACGTTCGGAATAATTTTTATGGGATTTTACAAAAAAAAAGTCCTGCGCCTAAAATGCCATAATTTCCATATCAATTCACAACAATAGTGCACAAAAAGGGAAAACTGTGACGGCCCTTTTATAACAGTTTCGGAATTAAAACTTTTAAAAGCCGATATACTTATTTTTGGGCCATAATCAATCGTTCTTACTTAGAGACTCATAATTTTGAAAAAAGAATTGATTTTGTTTTACAGGTGTTTTTTATAGAGTGTCACAAGTTTACATCCTAATAAAACAAGGAAATATATTTTTCATATTAATCAAACGGGATTTATTGGAAAGAAAATTTTATAAAATCACTGTTTAAATATGATTTCTGTCATGTGGCCGCCACGGCTGGCGCGTAGAAGGCGCAATCTGGAACACCAATTTTTTGAGGACATATGGGCCAATGACTCCGCCAGTCCATAAAGCGCACCAAACAGTAATTTTCTGTGGATGTAATGTTGTTTCGACAAAAGCTTGTGGATTCTCCTCACTCCAAATGCGACAATTCTGCTTATTTAAGTGGGCTTCATCGGAAAATAAAATTTTGAATGGAAATTCAAAATCAATATCAATTTAAGTTTGAGTTTGAATGGAAATTCAAAATCAATATCAATTTGAGTTTGACGAATAGAACAATTATTTTGATTAAAAATTTCAACAATTTGAACGCGTTGCTCTGGTGTAAGTCGATTCATAATGAAATTTCAAAGCAAACTAAACAAAAAGCAACTATCAGCTGTTAAATGGGTGCTCAAATAAAGCAGTGATGCCAACTCAAAATTGTGACACTCTAAAAAAACACACTATACTTTCATAAACAACATAAACATTCTAAAATTAAACTTTTTAACTGACATCCATAATCTCTACTTTCAGTTCAAACTAAAGACTTTAAAGAAAATGCTTGCCTCGTTATTGTTATATTAAGCCATGGTGCCAGACACGAAGAAATTGCCGCTAAAGATGGCCACTATTCGATTGACGATCACATATTATTTCCGATTTTACGAAATCAAACACTAAACGATAAGCCAAAATTATTTTTCATACAAGCCTGCAAGGGATCCATGGAAACAAATGGTTATTACACCGATGCCGTGCCCTTCTATCCGCCTGGAAGTGCCAATGAAATTTTAAAATGTTACAGTACATTTGAAGGTGACTATTAAAGATTCGTACAAAGACTGTTTTTAAATACAACATATTTTTTTTTTGTATTTTTTTAGGTTTTGTATCCTATCGCACGGAAAAAGGCTCCATGTTTATACAAGCTTTGTGTCAGAATTTAAAATTATTCGGCAGTACGAAAAATATCAAAGATATAATGGAGTTGGTGACGCAAATTGTTAAACAACAATCACAGTGAGTAGTTTAACATGTATTTTTTATTAAACTGGTATTTAGTACACTCATACGAGTGTGTATAATTAAAATTAAGCAAACGTATTTTATTGACCACAAAGCATTATTATTTTCTTTTATAATTGCTTTATACTGCTTTTGTTTTAATTTTAGAATTTAATTATTCTTGATAGTTGCCTATTGCTTGCGCGAGCTTTGTTGAATCTTGACTTAAGAGTTCAGTAATTAACAGAGATGGCGTTTAAAGCAGCAATTTGTTAAGGGCCTTTTCTAAAATGACGTAATAAAAAATAATGAACTGCATACATATGTATATGCATATCGAGCATTTCTGGCAGTCATAATTCAAAAAAGTGATTTTTTTTAGTTAATACTGCATTTCGTTCCTTATATTTTTAAAAAATTTCATTCAAGTATCTTGTATACTGAACTCTAGAGAGAAGAATAAATATTTGTTGTCTATCAAGTTTTTAGCAAATTTAAAACTTCAAATTTATTGTCTGCAAATAATTTTTTTTTTTGAGTTATGACTTTATTGCCGCAATGGTTCGGTATGATCATACTTGTGTACCAAGAAAATTTTTCACAAATACCATCGATAAAACTAAGTCATATATTTTTAAGAAAAGCGCTGAGCGACATTTTAAAATACTTCAATAAAATAATCTAAAAATGTTTAACCAGGGGCCGTATTTTGCTCCCTGGTCCAAAGACCTACACTTCTACACCTGAACGATATATTGTGCTCTTGGCTGCATTCGTTAATATATACTTTAATCTTTA
This sequence comes from Nowickia ferox, assembly GCA_936439885.1. NCBI lineage: Eukaryota > Metazoa > Arthropoda > Insecta > Diptera > Tachinidae > Nowickia > Nowickia ferox. Next base: position 16,798,329 of record OW387027.1, read on the forward strand.
CTTTAGGACAAAAATATTTTTAATATTAAATGAGGTTGAATCATGGGTTCTAGTCATGACGAACTGGTTCGATTTAGGGAATATTTCCCTTTTTTTACATTAGCATGTCATTTGAGATCATCATGCCAATTATCAATAGGAATAATAAAAATAATAAAAATTTTATGTTTTCATTTCCAATGAGATTGTGTGTTTGCTCAAAAATATAAAAATAGCAATTATTTCTGCTTAAAAAATAGAAATTAATCATTTTAAAATCATTCGAGTTTCGAAAAATGTAGTTGAAAACAGCTAAAATAGTGTGATTGGCAACATTGTCCGATGATTCTTTGTACTTGATTTTTTTCTTTAAAAATTCAAGAATAATTGTTATTTTCGGTCCCTGGTTTTTGTACATAAATATCAGCTGTTTATGATTTTATAATTAAGTAGCTGGCAACAAGGCCACAAATGCAGCTAGCGTAAATAAATATATATTTTATATTTAATTTTTATTTTGTATTAAAAAAATTTTCTTTTCTCTTTCCTCTCTGTTTTCAGAAACAAGCAAATTCCAGCCTATACAAGCACTCTTACCAAACCATTTATTTTTGGAGATTATGTCAAGTGGCCTAAACAGAATTAAAAAGAACTGAAACTATTACTAAGTCTAGTCTTAATTTAAATAAATAAAACGTACAGCAACTCTCATGCGGAAAGAAGATTTTGAAAGCGTTACTTGCACTTTTGTGCAGCGTGGGAAAGTATATACGAGTACAGATGTAAAATTTTAAAATAAAAATAAAGCAATTAAATTAATAGTTAAAGACATGTACCATGGCGGTTCATAAAATTTAAAATGAGTTTGAAATGTATTTTATTTCAAATTCTTCATATAAAGTCTTCTAAAAAAAGCTTTCAAATACATTTTATTTTTTATGAATATCAGTCGTAGACTATTTTTTTTAAACAAATATAAGCAGTAATAAAATTAATTGGCACATTTACAAAGTGTTCTATTGCAAAAAAAAAATTATATTGAAATGATTTTATAATATTATGACAATATGACTGAATAGAGAACACTTTGTGAATCGGCCAAATATAATATGTAATACATAAAAAGTAGAAAAACTAATTAGTTTAAGGGACAAATTCAATTCAGTTACATAAACAGGTTAATTTAAAATTAACATGTTTGTATCCATATACTAAGGTGAATTAATGTACCAAATGGTCCCAAGTTAACAGCTGCTTTTGGTTTGTCAAATTGCAGTTTGGTTTGTCAAATTTCATTGCAATAAATATATGAATTCGCCTTGGCATATACATACATACATTCATATTAGTGTGACCAACTTTTTAAACCACAAACAACTCTGGAAATATATTTTTAAGCGATTTTAACGAAAAGAAAATTTCTAAACCGCTTTGCAAAAGAAAATATTCCTAAAAAAAACGTTATGTTTGCATTTATTTCATAAATAATGCGACACGACGAAAAAATCTGTCCGATTTTCTCTACGCTTCTATTTCAGTATCAAAAATACCTAAATGTACGGATTTTCCTCTACTTCTGGCAACACTGGTCATGGTATACTTTTTTTCTCTGGAAGTTCGTATATATGTCCATATTTGCACTATGCAAGTCTTATTGCTAAGCTGATTAGTTAGTGGGGCGAGAGAGACGAGGGGAACAGTAACGTTTCTTTTCCCCTCGTCTCTCTTTCCTAACAAACTAATTAACTTAGCAATAAGACTTGCATAGTGTAAACTAGGACTATCAGTGATGCCACTTTTAAATATTTGATATTTACAAAAATAATCGGCCTTGTTCTGCAAACCGAATCCGAGTAAATTTCTCGTTTTCCAAAAATAAATAAAGGCCCCATCAATGTGTTTGAAATCATACATACTAAATTAATTTCAAATATTCATAATTCGATATGCTATTTTAAGCTCTAAATAATAGAAAACTACAAAAAAGTCCGAAAAAATCGCTTTTAGTGGATTTAATTTTTCTAAATCGAGTTTTTTTAAATCGACTCGATTTACAGAACAGGCAGGATTACTACATATTTAAAATAAAATTAAAATAATATTATATGTTTCAAATTTTGAGATGGTTTTGCTGGTAAATAATATCCAATAATTATAAGCTATCATTTATTTCACATTCTGTATTAACTATGGTTGACTTCCAAAAATACCGCATCCGAAACGTATGTCCCGGTTCAAACACTTCAACTTTTATTGATCAACTCGTAATTCATCTGGTAGATAAGCAGAATTATGAGTTGATCAACAAAAGTTAAAGTGTGTGAACAGGGACTATATAAATTTTGTACAGTACGTTTTAGAAGTCCTCCTATGTTTGCTCACTGTCGCTTACAAAAATAGAAATTAGCCTAAGTTGGCGACAGCGACAAAAGTGATTATGCAGCCGTGTTGCTATGACGGTGTCAAAATAATCGTTTTCATATAAACGTGTGAATTCTATTTTTGACAGATTGTAGTCGGTAGACTGCTGTGGTCTATTATGTGTTTAATGATTTAAAATTATAATTTATTTTTTAATATAATAAAATTTAATACATATTGTGAAGAAAATTGGCTAAAAACAAAATTTATTTTTTGAAAAATTCAGTTTCAGAAATTCTGACAAATTTTTCCTCGAAAAATTTATTCATTTGTAAACTAAAAACTTTCTTTATACCAAACAAAATACTTTCATTTTCCATCCCTGATTAACGATACTCTGTTAACTAGGAAAGAAAGTATTGTCTCTGTCACTGTTACTGGGGGTGTCAAACTTGTTGAGATTGTAGATGAACAAATGTTAACTGCATTAACAAATGCAAATACATTTATTTATTCATTACTAGTATTATTTGAACTCACATCAGCAGTCGATGCATAATAATCTTGAGTGCGCGGAATAAAAGTAACTTGATAAGAAGGCATTAAGTCAAGTGAATGAAACAAGAATAAAAACAATCAAAGTTAAATAAACAAAAAAGGAAATGAACTAAACAATTTTTAATAATGAAATAATTTGATATGTTTTAACTATATTGTGAAAATGGTTTTCTTTTTTCAATTTATTTAGTTAATTACAGTACTGTTTAGCCAAAAAAAAAAGTGATAACGAAATGCAATTAACAAAATAGTGTTATGACATTGAACTGAAATAGAGTTTCCTAAAACCCCGAGGTACAATTTTAATACAACACTCAGCTTTTACTCCCATTGTTCATTCACAATTTTTATTTTTTTTTTTAATTTATTTATTTGAGATTATCTTTTTTCATCCTTTGAGCAGGATTCCAATACGTAAAATTGCTTCGCTTATATGCTAAATATTGGTGGTTTTTTAAAGTGATTCCATCAATGCTCTAGGGAGGAAATTTTTGGATTGCCTCGCTGCCTCATTCAGTGACAGCCGGCATTCTTAGTCAATTCTCGAGTTGAGATGTATATATTTTGTAAGGCTTTAATGGCCAGTTTTTGGTGAATATCGCGCTATACTATCCACGACTAATATTTCCAAGTTGTGCATAATTAACTGGATGTTTCATACTGGTAGTGCTTAAAATCTTGACATATGCGAGTATATTGGCAATTTCTCACAGTTATTAAATTTTTATTTCTGTGTATTATTCAAATTGCTTATTGTGTTGCTGATTGGCTAATCTTTTTGTTAAGAAATATTTTTAACTGAAAGTAGCAAACTGTCTTCCCAATACTGCTTTGACTGAAGGACATTTATGTAAATATTTTTAAGGATACACATAAAATCGTGCTTTAAATTCGCCATAATTTTTTTAGTTTGCTTTTGACTGCGTAAAAGTGTCTGCTTTTTCATCTTTTATGGCTCGCTAAATACTAAAAAGAATTTATTCTTGCATAATGCATATGTGTACTTAAGTATTTCACATTTGCACATCACATCTGTGTACCGTAATTCAGGTAGATATTATGAAACACAGGCTGAGTGAAGTTCCATTTTTTGGTTATTTATGCTGCTTGACTGTCACAGTCAACTATGAGAAAAGTATGTCTATAAGGAAAGTGTGCTGTAACTGGCACAGTCAACTTTTCTACAATAAAAATGTGCTGTGACTGCCACAGTCTAGTTTTCTATAAGAAACGTATGGACTGACACAATCAACCTTTTTGTAAGAAAAGTGTGCTGTGACTTCCACAGTAAAATGTGCTGAGACTGCCTCAGTCAAGTTTTCTATAGGAAACGTGTGCCGTGACTGTCACAGTAAAATTTTCTATAAGAAAAGTGTGCATTGCAACCATCAACTTAAATTAACAACTTTTTTTTAACTTTTTATATCTGTAAATTTTATTAAATTTCGCACTAAAAAATTCATAAAGTAATTCCAAAACTATTAATTTGAATTTTCAGAATTGGCTATTTTTATAAAAAAAAAATAAGCTTGAAATACCGAAACAATTTAACTTGTTAGTTTTTATCTAATTTTTTTTTTTGGTATATTCAACTTAATAATCGATTTTAATACATTTTTGAGAGACAATTAATATTTTACAAGTAAAGTAGTAATTAAGTAATTTAGTGTAAATTCAAATTAAGTAGTTATATCGAGCAGCAAAACGGTTTGATTATATAGTTTTCAGCAACAACATTCACTTAGCATAAAATAAATCCAGATTGGTTAGATTAATTATACAAAACTAGTTTTATTTAAATTCTAAAGACAATTTATATTAACTGTAGGTTTGACAATTGAAATTGGTTAGATTAACCTAGGAGATTTTTCTCTATGCAAGCATATTATATTGGCTTTGCCAATCGATACAATTTTTTTGTTTTGTTTTTTTTTTTTTGCTGAGTAAACTCGCTGGATTTTAAAACAGCCAAATCATTGCACAACATGAGGACGTACTGTAATATATATTAGTGTCAAAGTGTTTACAGGATTTTCCATCTACATATGATTCATGTTGCTGACGAGAGTTCAATTTGTTTAAAAAAAATTTTAAAATAGAGAGTTATTGAGAGTTTTTGTAGTACTTTCACATTTATTTATTATTTTCTTTAAAAAAAATAATTCTCTCATTTGCATGAATTTGTCTTTTGTAAACAATAGTTTAAAAATTTTCATTTTCTACTGTCAACATACATACACATAGTTACCTTAATATAAAAAGGCCCTAACTCATTATTTTTTATAATCGAGATTTTTACATTTTTCGCTACATTAGATGTTCTTCTATCGAAATATAAAAAAAACTCGTTTTCAAAAAAATAACGAGTTAGGGCCTTTCTATATTAGGGTAAGGATATGTATTTACACACATACTTGTGTATTTATGTACAAAAATTTTATAGCCTAAACGATTTTCCGATCACATAAAAAAACCCAAAATTTTTTAATTAAATTCACTTGAAAAAATCTTTTCGCTTACAAAACTTTCTAGATTTCCCCGAATTAAAAACAATAGAATCGTTCGTTTGCTATTGTCGCTTTACTTTTTTTTTCAAATGGCCATCAATTTGAATTAATTGAGATGAAGTTGCATGCAATAAATTGATTTGTTAATTATTTATTCATCAATGTTTACAACACATGAAATACATGATCATCATTCGTTATAATTAAAACAACAGTCATTTAAAATGAGATTAAAGAAAATATGACAAATTGCCGTAGTTTTTTATAAAAGACAATAACAAGGAAGTTAAAAAAAGTTCTTAGTACTTAACAACCAACAACGGTGCAATATTTGAAAATTAAATTTTTAATTAATTTGCTCTTCTTACCGATTAAGCCAAAATGTGTTTAGTTTAACTTTTTTATAGAAAACAAACTAAGCATAATGGAAAATATATAAATAAATACATATTATATGTACATATTAAATATTATTATACATATGGGCCTTTCCATAGAAAAATATACTTCAGAATATGCATCACAATAATTGTTTACTTGATATAATTATCTTTTAACAATAATTTTCTATTTGAAATGCTATATAAATTTGGAAAAAAAAGTCAAGGAATTTCTTTTTGATTATCCGCGAGTTTTCCGTTTACATGCAATTAAACTTATGACTACAAATACCGCCCTTTTAGTATTTTGTTCAGTCCGATCATAACATTTTATATACTGGTGTTCATAGCTCCGTAAGGGCTACATTTCTGTCTTTAATAGTTTTTACTACCACGTCGTATTCATGACTTTTAAAAACTCGATTCGTACTCACTCTAATGATAAATATTTTTGAACGAAAGTCATGACTAGAATATGACGTGGTAGTAAAAAAATATTACAGAGCCATGAATTTCGATATACAATATGTTATGGTCGGACTAAAAATGGCGACACAGTGAACAAAATATTTAAAGAGTGGTATTTTTAGCCGCTGAAAAAAATATATTTTTGGAATTGTTTTTACATTATGTTTAGTCCTAGGGGGTGACTGGCACATTTTTTTTTATTTGTAATGATGGCGAACCACTCTAGTGCCCACTATACACTACAGACATAGAACCTTGGAAATGAGATTTAGATGGAGAAAAATAAAAACAAAAAGTTTAACCAAGCATATTAAAATGAAAAAGTCTATAAAGCATCAAAATATGCCCTAAAAACGACAAATATGCTCTAAAAATCGAAAAAATTTAAAAGTATGCGTGTAAGACTAAATATGCAAAAACATGCATTAAAGGGTAAAATATGCAAAAATATATAGACTAACAATTCGATGCCAAAATTCATAAAAAGTTCTGAAACGGATAAATATCTTATCGCTGCATTAATACGTCGCACAAGAAAAAACATGCAATTGCATATTCGCGGTTACCCTCGTGATGAATTTTTCTTGTGCTGACCGTGAGAAGAAAAATGTACTCATGATCCCATCTCTTTATCTAACACTTTTATTTGTATAGATACATATTTACTTGTACATCTATCGTTTGTATCGTCAATCTATTATTGTTGTTGTGTTTTTTATTGTTGTATACGTTTTTAAATCACTCTAAGAAGACAAAAAATGTTTATAAATAAAAACGTTTTGTTAAATTTAAATTTCAGTAGTATTCAACAATATACTGAGAAGACAAGCACACTCGCTAGTCTGCATCGTACAAATTGTATTATTCAATATAAAAAAATAAAATCCAGCATTTAAAAAAACCAAAAATTAGTGCAAATAATATAATGCAATAAATTTAAAGAATAATTTATTGAATTAAAACAACATTTTAAATACATGATACATATAAGAAGTTTAATATAAAAATACAAACCTACATATATAAAAAATGGATTTCGATCAAGTATTAGAGGAGATTGGAGAATTTGGCCGCTATCAAAAGACTAATTATTTGCTGATATGTTTACCAGTCATGTTTGCCGCAGCAAATAGTTTATCTTATGTTTTTACCGCCGGTACGCCAAGTTATAGGTAAAAAGTATTTTAAAAAACTTTTGTATTTATGTTTTTTTATTTCCAACTTATGTTATATTTTTATAGATGTTTAATACCTCAGTGTGATGATAGAAATGATCAGCAGCTTTATCCGCCTTGGCTAATAAACGCTACACCGGGTACTATCGATAGAGATGGAATTTTTACGCCAGAAACTTGTTATCGTTATCGCGTTAATCATTCCGTAAATGCTTATGTAAGAAATAATTTGACGGAAGAGTGTCCTGGCGATTTGTTTTTTGGTAACTCCAAAGAGCGCTGTTTCGAGTGGATATTTGACAGCGAGGAGAGAACTATTGTACAGGAGGTTGGTAAAGAGCGTACGAAATTTTTACTCAAGGATTTTTAAAAATCATAAAACAACAATGCCATATCATTTGTTTAATTTTTATGGTTGCGTATATAACAAAATTTTTTTTATATTTCTAACACAATTTAATGCTATGTTTCCACTACGAGTTGAATCACATGCTTCGCTTCCTCAATTATGTTTATGAATCATGATGTTTACACGGCGCATTCGTGCTTCGTTTGGCATTTTTTTTATGTATGTATATTCACACATACATACGTATCATCCCTTCAGTTTGAAAAGTAGAAATTGACTCAAAATCGTTAGGTATTTCTCTAACGAAAAATCGACTACCTACTGGAGTATCCACAAATCATGGATGTTAATGCCTTTAACCTCAAAAAAAAATAAAAAATCAGCGACCCCGAAAACCACTTAGTGACGGATTTCAAGCCAATTACATCAATTGCAGAAAAGTTTGTCACATCGGATTCTTTTTCACTTTTTAGGTCCCTTTTAACTTTCCCTGTCCCATATACATATTTGGAAAAAACAATCTGAGTTATCCGAAAAATTATGAAAAAAAATACCAAAGAAAAAGCAATTTTTTTAATATATAACTTTTAAAAGATTAATCAAAAAGCACATAAAATTGTTGTGTACTACAATATATACATACGCATGGTATAAATATAGAAGGTGCTTTCATTCTCTCTTTGTTTTTAAAAATAAGCATTTTTGAAGTTTGTTTTTTGAGAGAAATAAAGAAAAATGTTTCCATATAGTAAAAAATTTAAGTCTTCCCCCCAGAAATTTTTACAAAAATGTGTAATTATCTTAACCAAAAATTTGCGAATAAATTAAGTGATATACATAACTACATATTTGTGAAGTTTTCTGCCTAATATTTACAAATCTTTTAACAATTTTCATCTAAATTTGGCGTTGAGAAACCAAATTGATTGATGATTTTGATTAGTTGACAATGAATTTTCATTAAGTTAAACAAATATTGATTGATATTGCATTTTGGTTAATCTACATAATTCGTTTCTTGTTGATTGTAACATCCATCCTTTTCTAAAAAAAATTGGTTTAATAACCGATCAGATATTTTGGCAAGTCTATTTCACAGATCTTATAGGCTCTTAGCCACTGTTGACAAACATCAGGAAATGAAGGGAACGTAAAAAATGCTACACTCATATTTTTACTTAATTGTTTAATTTATACATTCTGTATTTTATAAAAATAATTTTGAAATAATTATTGAATAAAATTTTTAAACAAACAGGAAACAGGGGGCAAATATTGAATTAATACGGTAGCACGATTTTACCGGAAACTTCATAAAGATGGTGAATGTCAAGAAAAAATGAGAGTACCTTCTATATTTATATATATCATGTACACACGTACATATACTTATGTTCAATACTTCTCTGTCAATCCGAGTTTTTGCTTCTTTTAATTTCAGTGGGACTTAACTTGCCAAGAAAACGCATGGAAATTGGCATTTGTTGGTACAATGCATTTTGCTGGTTTAGTGTTCGGCACAGCGGGTTCGGGATATTTAGCGGATCGGTAAGAAATAAATTACACAAAATATAAAAATACCCCATTCAATATGTTACGTACACAGAGAAAACAGATTTGTTGTGATAACCGAATTTGTAGCCAATCGAATTTTGTCGATTCCAGCAACTAATACACAATTCTGTTGTAATGCATTTACATTGTCTCAAAATCTAGTATATTTGATTAGAAATCTTTAACGAAATCTATATCATTGACACTAACCTTTTTTTGACATTTTCCAAGATTTTGTATCCGAGACAAAATCCTTTGTCTGATATTTAGTCTTACATTGTAACGAAAAAAATGCCGAATTAGCTCATTTACACAGCTTCAATAGAAAATAGTGTAGAGCGTAGCTAATTCACTCACTTTCTATACAAATTATGTTGTACAAGGTAGTAAAAAATAAATAAAAATATTAGATTTTTAGTAGATTACCTACAAATCTATTGAAAAATTTGATTTTGTTTTTTTTTGAATCTAGTAAAAAGCAACACTAGATTTCTGGTAAGTACTAGATTTTGAGACAATGTAAATGCCCTGCAAATATCAAAAAAAAAAGCTTGGTGTAAACAGTATATATTTTCAAAAGGATTTTAATTAAAATCTGCTATATTTTGTGCAGGTGTAAATGCCCTATAAGACAAAATTTTTAACAAAGGATTTTGTCTTGGACACGAAATCTTGAAAAATGTCTAAAATGTGTAAGCGATTTATATTTCCATAAAGATTTCAAATCAAATTTACTAGATTTCGAGACAATGTAAATGCAGTATAATATATCTACTAGATTTCGTGCACTTCATGCATTAGATTTTGAATCCTTTTTATTTTTCCTACAACCTTTTTACAATTAGTTGGCCATTCGGTAACAAAGAGAGTAATTAAAATGCAAAGTTAAAAAACATTAATTCATTCCTGGCAAACATTTAGTCACAAAGGCCAAATGGTCGATTGCTACTCTCTAAAATAATTCAGGTTCTGAAAGAAGCGATTTTTGATGTTTCCTAAAGGTTGAACACTTAGACGGTCTGACATGCGTGTGATTCCGCAGTGAGCTGTCATGAAGTCAGCTTGAATACAAATGCTACGCCATTTTTTATATATCACTATATTTTATAGCACTGCAATTAGCAAATAGAAAAAGTTTCTCTATAAATATTATTTTTAATATCATTCTAGCTATGGCCGTAAAATCATCTTCATTGTATGTATTATATTCATGGCCATTACGGGTGTGGGCCAGGGTTTGGCTTGGGACTATAACAGCTTCTTGATTTTTGCTTTCCTAAATGCCGTGGGCACATCTGGAGTTTATCCTTTAGCATTTATAATTGGTGTGGAAATGGTAGGACCGAAAAAACGTGAAATGTCTTCAATAGTATTAAATTATTTTTATGCACTTGGAGAAGCTTTAGTAGGTTTAACTGCTTGGCTTTTGCATGATTGGCAATTGCTGCAATATGCTCTTTCCATACCGCCATTATTTTTCATTGTCTATTATTGGTTGGTGCCCGAATCGGTAAGATGGTTAATAGCCCGAAATCGTAAAGAGAAGGCGGGTCAGATAATACGTAAAGCGGCCCAAGTTAACCGCAAAGAGTTGTCTATGGCTTTACTTGCAAATTTGCAAACAGTTTCTACAGTGGAAACAAACAAAAATCAGGACTGTTTTAACGATGCAAAAGATAAGTTAAAAGTGGACAAATATGAAATATGGTTGGCGGTCAAGGAGGTGTTTAAATCGAAAACTCTGCTATTCAGATACACGATAATGCTGTATATATGGTAGGCTGAAATATTTTATTGTAATATATGGTTTTATCAAGCAATTTTATTTCTTAAGGGCTATTAACGCTGTTGTTTACTATGGTCTCTCTTTAAATTCTACTAACTTGAGTGGAAATAAATACTTGAACTTTGCTTTAGTATGTCTTGTTGAAATTCCGGGCTACACATTGGCATGGGTAAGTGTCATTTGATTCTTAACTGTACGTGCACGTGCTTTATATTTCTTTTTTTTTTTTTTTTATTTAAATATCTTTAAGATTTCTCTCAACAAATTCGGTCGTCGTTTATCGCTAACAGGTTCATTATTACTATGTGCCATAACTTGTGTAGCGGGGGGCTACATAACTTTAGGTAATTTAAAATTATCTATGTATGTATGCATGTGCGTATGCCTCTGCGCTTTTTAAGATTGAGTTTGAATGTCGAAGTTTTTTACTTAATGTTCGAAAGTTCGAAGTTAGATTCGAATTTTCTTAAATATCGAAAATATTTAAATTTAACTCTACTTTGCAAAAACCTAATGAAATTTAGTCATAATAATTAGCCCGCAATTTTTTGCACAAAATTTCGAAAATATTCTAACAAAAATATTTGAAACTTTGTACACTATTAGCTTATACTACTAAATAATTTTCCTGTTAGATAAGTGGGCAGTACCGTGCCCATTGAAATTGAATACTGCTTGTAAAATAGATTAAGATTTGTATGATGAATGAAAAGTGGAAGCAATATGCGGATAATGCATGTTTACATAAGACAATTAGTGCATATTTTTAGGAGCAACAAATTAATATTCAATTTTTATAATTCTGAACGAAGTTTTTCGCAGCAGAAATTTATGAAATGTTACTGAGTTGGAATATGTGATTTTTTCGAATTTCGGCATTCGATATACAGTTATGCGAAAAATAATAGTGACACTGATATGCAAATACAATATTGGAGCAGAAAATATATAAAATATAACAATTTTTTCTGCTTGAATGTGTTTATTTATTGGAAAAACTCTACAAAACAAACTCCACTTCGGTTTTGCTAACTTTGAATTATAATATTAAACTTTTCAATACTTTATTTGTATTAATGCAAATCTGGCATGTGAAAAATAATAAGGACATTTAACTTTATAGTAGAAATAGAAACAATAAATGAATAAAACTAAAACAGATTTTTACTATTACATGTTACAAAATATTAACGGGTCGTCTAATATTTTGTTGATGAGACCAGTTGTGAACCAAAACTGCTCGAGATCGTTGGGGCATTGAGTCAACTGACGTTTAACAAACTGAAACAGGTATTGCATTCCACGAAGTTTGTAGAAGTTGCAAGGCTCATTAGAATTCGATGGCTACCTTCCCTTTGTCGAGTTTTAATTAGATTGCACAAAGTTTCGATGGAATTTAAATCTGGAAGTTGTGCTAATCACCACAATAAATTGATTTGGTTGTCCTTAAACTATTTCTTTGTACTTTTTGCGATATGTTTGGGATGATTGTGTTGTTGGAAGGTGCATTTTAGTGGCATATTTTCATCGGGGTACGGTAGCGACGTACCTTTCAACATAATATGTCAACTTCATTATAATCTGAATACGATTTAGAGATCCCATACCAAAGTACAAGAATATACTCCTTAAGATTGTACTTTCAAAATTAGTAAAACCACTGTCTCTATTATCACTGTCTCTATTATTTTTCGCATAACTGTACATATAACAAAATTAAAATATTTTGAATTTGGTTTGCAGGTATTTTCCCGCTGATTATACCAACTCTTTCGGGAAAACTTATCGTATGTAAAATTTTTTTAAGAAATTAACGTTTTGATTAAAATTTTTTTTTTTAATTCTATAAATGTTAAATTTATGTTAAATATACTATTACATTTATTTTATGTAATCGTGTTGTTTTCTATTTTATGGATTCAAAATATTTTCGGCACAAGACTTTAGTTAAAGTCGTTTAATTCAATTTGTTTAGATTAGCCAAAGGAAACTACTACTCCCCCTTAAAATTTAATTTTTTGCTTTTAAGCTGATTTGACACCAAAGATATGTATCGAACTTTTGTATTCTAAATTTTTATTTTAAGAAGCGTAGATAATAACATTTATGTAGATATTTTTGTAATTAGTTTTTATTATCATACATACATATTTAACAGAATTTCTTATTCTTTTATTTTACTATTCATAAGTGCAAACCAATATGGAAACACGTAAAACTTTCTATAAAAAAATATATATTTTTTACCACTGTAAAAAAATTCTTTAATTCTTCTTTAACAATATTTAAAATCAAATAATCATCTATAGAAACTAAAAACTGACCTGGCTCAACTTCTTTTCATTGCTAATGAAAGCGTATGGTGGTAAAGAATATTACTGAAAAAAATATGAAGTTCGAATTTTAATTGAAGCAATTTCAATTTGCAGGTTCCAATTGGATAATAATATTATTGTTTTTGCTTGGAAAACTTGGCATTACATCCTCCTTCGCGGTTATTTATGCCTACACGGCGGAAATGGTTCCAACGGTGAGTGTTCAAGTATAAAATTTTATTATTTTTAAATTAAATTGAGATTTGTTTTTAATAACACGCAGGTTATACGTAGTGGAGGCGTTGGTGTCATGTCAACATTTGCCCGATTTGGTGCCATGTTGGCACCATTTGTGCCTTTATTGGTAATTTTTCTTAGAAATATTTATTAAAATCTTTATTAATGTTACATACATATTTTCTTATTAATTGTTTTCATAGGGTCTTTATTATGAGCCACTACCTTTACTGTTATTTGGTGGAGCTTCATTGTCTGCAGCTTTATTGGCCCTACTATTGCCTGAAACATTTGGCAAAAAATTACCAGATACGGTTTGTTTATTTCATTTCTAGCATCAAATTTTTTAGTATTTAAAATTAATTGTTTGCTTAACAACTGTGTTGTCTAATTACATTTTAGGTTGCTGAAGCAAAACAATTGGGAAAATCTAATAAAACCAGTACCGACGAAGCGTCGCAAAATGCAGTGTGCGGCGGTCAAAACAGATGTTATGAAAATTACAGTGTTAATGAATCAACAGTTCACTGATATAGAATTTTTGTAAAACACACTTTTTTATAAAAAAAAAACTTTGAAACATAATAAACTTTTTTATACTTAAAGAAATAGATTCTATAACATAAAATTTATTTGAATATTATAAAAAAACCTCTTGAAAACTTTAATCGTAAGCGACCAAAATTAAAGTTGTAAGGAGTTTTTTTTTATAAAATTCAAATATGTTTTGTATGCGTAAATTGTCGCTTACGATTATATCGAAAATAAGACTCGATTTTATACAGAATATTTTTGTTAAAAATGTTAATTCGTCAAATCTTCGTTTAAGGGTATTTTTTGCCCTCCTTTTTGGAAGAGGCAGGAAATTGCTAAAACAGTTTAAGTTCGAAATATTCCACAAAAATTTTCTTCATCGAACTTAAAATAACTGAACTTCAATCCTATTTTTTGATAGGTTCAGACGTAAACATTAAAAAACTCCGATATGTGTATATTTTGTTTGTATCCTGTGCCAGAATTATTCATTAGTACCATGTTATTTTTAAAAAGTTTGATTTTTTCTGGAATGTAATTAATGTGATCAAAAAGAATAACTAAGCACTAATGAAAAGTTTTGCTTAAAAATATAAACCATTTCTCGTATTCCATTTCACTACAACTTTATGTTCAATAAATGATATTTATAATTAATCTGCACAGCAGTAGGTAGACATGGCTCCTGATTATTTACACAAAGGCATAGAATAGGCTACATTCCCGCAGCCAGTTGAATTTAACTTTTCCTGGTTTCTTCAAAAAATTGCATTTTAATTTCTTATGAATGAAATTTAAAAAATATTGAAAGTCTTTACTAAGAAATTTTTGGAAACGGAACCTTTTTTAGTGACCATATCAACTTGAATTTAGTTAAATTATACTGGGCAAACAACATAAGTTATGGCAATTGATTTTTGTCTATTTTGGTATTGGTAGCAATTCATTATTTCGATGAGCGCATATGCTTAATATATTAAATCGTGACTTGTACAGAATTTTTAGAAGAAAATATATATACATATAGGGATATAAATAAATCACTTACCGCATACTCCAAATTATCTTATCCAAAATATTTATTTTTTTCTTTTCTAGGGGTTTAAGGTGGAGGCAGGTATTTGTTTTGATTGAAGCCTTAAATTATTGGATTAATAGAGTGAGCTTAGTATTTCTAGGGATGTTTTAGATTCAGCAATTTAAAATTAGGCTGGAAGCAATTCACTTAGCCAATTGTTTGTTGTTTGAACGATAAATTTCACACAAGCTTAAAGATAAAGAACTTAAGTCATTTTCTATTCTACTTAATATTTGTCAAATACAGGAAGCAAAACTACTATCAAACTATTCTACAGACCATACATACATATAACGGAAATTTTCAACACTACAAGGTATCAATGATCAAAATACGAGTTGCTTAAAATAGCTTTAATCATTTAAAGAAAATATTTTACACTATAGATCTACTGCTAAAAAAGTTGAGAAAACAACTGCTACTGTTTGTCGGAATCGGCAAGAGCAAAAATTATTCACATGCAATTTTACTCCTAACATTGCAAGTTTGGCTTAAAGTTGTATTATTACTTACATCTATACACACAATACTAAAAACAATAACCAACTTGATTTAATACTTCTTTTCCAAAATAGTCACAACAAAATAATCCAGCGCACTTATTTCTCATCATTTCATCAGTTCAGTTTTTTATTCTAAGTATGTATGTAATATACATATTATTAATTACTCTCCAAATATTGAAGCAAATGTTTCAGGATCCTCAATTTGACCAAATCTCTGCAATAGTGTATACTTCACTTTATCATCACTGTATAAACAAAGCGATTGATAGAAGTCAATTTTAGAAGGATTTTTTTTCTCGCTCTCCGGTATGACATCCTCTAATGGTATACACACATCATTTCTCTTGCCCCAATAATCAACATAAGCCAATTTCAATTTATCATTATTATCGTTTATATAAATAATTCCAATTAAGTTTTGCATAAACGCACTACTTATTGCCAAAGTACACCAGCTGGTTATACCAATTGAAGTTATTACCAAGGCCATAGGCGGTGACAAATAAGAATTCATTTCCAAAGCAAATGCTGCCGGTACCATCATGATATTTAATATACCATAAGGTATCTTAACACGATTGAATGCAGAAGCCCAAGTTATGATGGGCATGCGATATAATATTCTCCATTCATCACTACTGCTGCTATTTGGATTTGGCGTTCTGGGATCAGATTTTGTGGCGAAACCTGAAGTTATCGGTAAAAAATTTGGTTTGTGTTTTAAGAGATTTTGGCAGCATTTTGCTGACCGTGAGTATTGTAATGACCTTCTTAAGCACCTCAAAATAAGAAGAGAAGACATCTTGAACAAGTTTTTATATTTATTAACTTATTTACAACATTATTTATATTTACCTTTAATGTTCTTCCAAATAAAAATTAAATGCACACCAACACCATTAAAATTCTTTTGCACACATTAAACAGCTGTGCAGAGCTGTCAAACCTTTTCCCGCCTTTTATCAAATGGCAACTCTTTTAGCCAATAGCTACTTTTTTAATTCATTTAAATCAATAGACGTATGATCCTGGTTAAAATGTGAGATACTATTGAAGGGACAAAACCGGAAAAATTTATACAGTTTATAGCCTACATTGATATAAAGTGTACCTTCTGAGGGCTAACAGATATGATATATGTATAAACATAAAATCGCCACATTGCCCAAGAAATCGTTTATTGACAACCCTGCGATTGTGTAGATTCATATCAAAGCTGCCATATCAAAATTTGTTAAACAAAATTTTATTTCCGTTTTGTAGTTTTAAGGAGTTAATGAAATCAAGCAGTATAAATTTATAATTCTGATAAAAAATTTTTTAAACAGGCAGCAAATTTTAAAAAGAATAGTTTGTGTTACACAAATATACATACTATTCGTACATTTATAAATTTAAATTTATTTCAATTTTTATAAATTTATTTCAAAGGGCAAAAATGTTGCACTTGTTTTTGAAAATAGAAATAGTGCATAGATACATTAAATAAAAGCCAACTTCAACAGTTTCATGATAAATAAATATACTCAACCAAATGTTTAAAAGTTACAACAAATATTGTTATTTTATTTCCATTCGCCTATGAAGTACAAAGTTCGTATTAAAAACTAATTAAATTAATAAGTAAGTTGTTCTGAGTATTTGATTAACTCTGTCTATGGTTAAATTTCATATTTCCTTATTACACTCTAATATACATATAATAAATAACAATCAACAAAATAACTTTCATGCCACTTTAAAACTAATCGCGGAACATAATGTTATTCCTCTTTCTTCTTTTCCGTTCCAAGTAAGATCTTACGTACAGCCGGTATCTTAAATAACGGTACCGAAAGTATAGCGCCAACACAGGCACCAATCCAATAGACAATAATGTGCTCTAGATTCGTGTGACCGCTACAGCCCCATTTTAGGGCAGTAGCCAAGACGGGATTAAAATAACCGCCGGAAAAATTAAAAGCTGAAAACATCATATAATTAAAAGCGTAAACTGTATTTGAGAACTATACAAGTGTTCCAGGCAGGCGTGAATAATACAAGGAGTTAGTAGTTGAAAATAAGTACAATCGACTTACCAGCTACCACCAGACTAGTGCCAATAAATGAATCAATTATGCTACAAAATTTGGGATCCTTTTCGCTCAGTGTTTTGGAAGCTAAGCGACACATGAGAGTGGCAAAGCCTTCTATAACAGCCCCCATATAGGGATGAACCTGAAATGTTAATTTTACAATTTGCATACACTGTTTTATTACATTATATGTACATACCTGTAAATCTGCATTACATTTTTCAAAGGCACGACCAGCATGAGTCTCAGCAAACTCAAACCACCAGAATACCTGCACAATGCGATAAACACAACAGCCACCCATCAATTCAGCCCAAGTACGTAAGGCTACCTCTTTAAGAGACATTTTACCCTCTATCAAATCCTCCATATGGGTGTAAGGGCAAGCAGAAGCATCTCCCCAAACTTTGCCCCACCACACAGTTAGCAGGAAAAGAAATACCGCATAAGCTGCTACGCCAAAATTATCAGCCACTAAATGGAATCAATTTCGAATTTAATATTAAATCTGAACTGCAATAGTTACATATTTTTTTCAATTATAACTTCTTACCTATTATTAGTTCAAAACAACAGGCACATAGCTCTGCCGCAGCTATAGCTTCATTCATTAATATTGGTACAATGCCCTCATCTTTTAGGACATTTTTGGCTACGCGACGGGCAATTTGTGCAGCCACACAACAGCCCACCATAAAGGCAGTGCTTATACCTAATGCTGTCATCGACATTATGGAGCGAATAGAAATTCTAAATATGTATATATTAAGACAAACTGAATTTTCTCGTAATTTACATTATTACTTTTTCGTGAAACACTCAACAAACAAAAATTAGCTCATTTACAGAATTTTTAAGAAAATTTTCGAATTCATAACATTTTATTTTTGCTTCTATAGCTTTTATAAGATTCCATAGTTTCTCAAAAAAAACTGTCTTAAGACGCTAGATTTAAGTTTTTCACGCTCAAAATAAAAAAATAACGTATTTATTTGGCACTCCTAAAATTATGCATCAAAAATTTCTGTTATTTAAATGTGGTCAGAGTTTGCCTTCTCCTATTCTGTTTGAAGTGCAAAGGCTTAAAAATTTCGAGTTTTTCATTTCCTCAAAGAAGCTAATACGTTATTCTTTTCACTTCCGTTCAAATTTGGTTGCTGTGACATACTTGATTAATAACTATTATAAGCTGTGATCGGTTGTATTCAGGCAAAAAAATATAAGCTTCCATTATATTTTACAGTGAGTTAATTTTCTTTTCAACGATTTCAGTATATATATCATCAATTTGTCTGTATTTTTTTAATG
This sequence comes from Nowickia ferox, assembly GCA_936439885.1. Lineage (NCBI taxonomy): Eukaryota > Metazoa > Arthropoda > Insecta > Diptera > Tachinidae > Nowickia > Nowickia ferox. Next base: position 16,817,499 of record OW387027.1, read on the forward strand.
TTTGTTATTTCATCATAACTTAGTATTTTTTAGACCGACTTTAAAAATTCTTTTGTCTAATAGGGTATAGTATATAATTTTTTCTTTGATTTTATGAGTTTCTACGGATCCGATTGCTGCGAAACTTAGCACAAAGTTGAGGGTGGCGTTGGCTGAAGTAGTTAGCACGTTGATTACGAAACCGAAGGTCCTAGGTTCTAGCCCGGTCACCGACAATCATTAAATAACAACACCAAGCGATTTCCTGATATGCATTAGTGTTCCTTTGTAACAGTTGTTGCAGGAAAGTTCAAGTGATGAAGTCACAGGCACTGATCACTGAACTACACCGGCTTCAGCGGATACTAATCCTAATGTAACATCAGAGCGCCCCCCTTCGTCAGTATTGTGTAGCAGAATCATCGATGAAGTAAAATAACCAATAAAAGGGCTACTAATCACAGGTTAAAAATTTAATACTCCTCATTGGCACCAGAGGCGCTGCAGAACTGCATTATTAAAATCATTTGAATTTGTATAAATTTTCTGCTGTTTGTTTTGATTATTGTACTAAAAATACTCAATAGCAAACACACTATGTTTCTCCCTTTTTAACAGTGATCAAATCAGCAGATTTTAGCTTTTTTCATAAGTCACTTTCTTCAACTCTGGTCTACTTTGTGGATTTAATTCCGAAAGTGACGCAATGTTGAGTTTATAAAAGTGGTCGGTCGTTACTGTTTGCAAAGTAAGGCGTGACCACGCCCCTGAAAACATAAAATTGCCACCCATAATTTAAAAATAAAGCTTAAAAAATTTAACCGACTTCAAAAGTAAGCACTAAAAATTAAAAAATAAAAATAAAATACTCGTAGATTCACTTAAATAAAACATTTTTTATATGTGTTACCTATAATGCTATTTAAAGTCAGCCACAACAACACTGATATTTAAAGGCATCAATAAGTAAATATAGAATTTCCTAACCTGATTGGCACCGACTCCGAATAGCACTATAGGTAACACTTATAAAAAATGTTTCATTTAACTGAATCTATCAAGGCACATTCATTTCCATTTCTATAATAGCAAGATTAAAAAAATACAATAATGAAAATACAACATGACTTTTTAGTTGAGCCAAAATGTCAAAAATAGAATTTGCTTAACAAAATAAAAATTAAAATTTTCACATTAAGTTTGAAAAAAATTCCTTCTCGCCGGCTACCACCAACAATATTTGCAATGTTAAGAATTGTTCACAATTTCTCAAAAAGTTTTTAATTTGTTTTTCATATTTTTAAATTTGCTTATAATTTTTTTTTTAATAAAATATTTTTTTAGTAAAATATTTTTTGTTGAAAAATTTTTTAAAAATTTTTTTTTGGTAAACAATTTTTGTAGCGTCCGGCCAACTTTAAATTAAAACAAAATAGGTCAGCGTTGTCATCGCTAGCTGGTGAAGGTGCCTTGGAATCTATTTTATTTTTAACTTATTTTTGAACTCTGTTCAATTTGTTTTCAAGTTTTATGTACAAAATTTATATAGACCCTTGTAAAATTTTATCAATATCGAACTTCTAGCAGTTTTATTTCACAAACAAAGACTATCCGAAATTAATCATATTCCAGCCATAGTTTACTCAATACCGGTTTACCAACCACAGAGTTTATTTAATTAGAGTTAAAAATTATTATCATATGATGCTAAGGCCATTTTCAATAGAATATTTTTGGAGTTGCACGCAATCTTTTGATTAATAAAATTGCACTATTTTATATAAAAAAAATTAATCATTGTCTTAGAAATTTCCCACAGTTTTGCATAAATTTTTATTAAGTATTTTTTTATTATCTGTTATTACATATTTTATTTTTCACTTTTATTTTGAGATCAAAACAAAGTTGGCAAAAATTCTCCCATTCGCTTGATGAGAACAGATGTAAATATTTAAAAATGTATTTCTATGTTTGTGAGTTCGTTCACTTTAGTTTTCATTTCAATTTTCCGAAAAAATAAAACATTTATTTTTCTCTTGCATGTGAATACAAGACAAGCGAAAAAAATCAAGAAGCACACAAAATCATATTTAAACAAAAAAAAAAAAAAATCGCAGAGCCAAATGTAGCTAAAAATAGTTGAGTTTTTCACTTTATGGTCCTTAAATATTTTTTCTTCTAACCTTTTACGCAATCTTTTCGAAAACCCTTTATACCTTTATTTGTAAAATATTAGCACTTAATTTTTAATGCTGGTAAAATGAGAGAGATGAAAAGAATTGTAGAAACAAATTTTTAAATTTTAAAACTATTTAAGTTTTTCATTGTGGCGTTGAACACCCAGTAAAAAAAATGCACATGAAGTCCGTTGAACAAACGCGTAACAACTAAAATGATCTTCAGGAAACTATCAAAAGTAGTTTCTATTCTATTTGTAGTTTTAGGCACTAAATTACAGTAAAACCTTAGTAAACATAGTTTCAATTTATTAAATAATGAAATTGCTTATTTCATGCCACGATACTTTGAAACATTCTGTTTTCCTTTCAAAAAAAAAATCCAACCTGAATTCTGTAGTTACAGTTCTTGAGAATTATTAAATTGTTTTGTCATTTAGGTTCTACTGTAGTTTTTCAAAATGACACTTTTCATTAAGTATTTCTAATTGATTTGCTGCCACAATTTCATTCGATTTAACGCTCAAAGTTAAAAGTGAAATCTCACTCTCTTGAATATTAAATAATTATGCAGACTCTCCTAAAATGTGTATGCCTACACATAAAAATAATTAATTTAATTTGTTTGTAAGTATATATGTACATACATACGAGTATGTATAGACGTATTAACAAACATACTTACATAACGTTCATTTAGTACAACAACGTCACAAATCAAAAGATCTAGTTTTACAGAAATTGAATTTAAAGTTTTCAATTTGCACAAAACTTAATGGAAAAAGAAAATTTAAATTTTCCCTCAAGAGTATACAATTTGTATTGAATTGTATGAAATTTAATTAATACTGCACTATTAAATCAAAAGTGAAATTTTTTGAGTTGTATTGTTATTTTAGTAAATAAGCGAATATGTACAGATGTAGAAATATTTATGTATGCAAATTTATTTACCATTTTTGCACACAATATTGAAATGACGTAGTAATTTGTTTGAAAATAATAAATATCTGTGTATTGGCATTAGTAAAAATGCAACAAATTATTTTATTTCATAGTTTGTTTTATATTTAAAAAACCAGTGATTGGAATTTTTGCTTGTTTTTTTTTTAGTTTGACAACGTTCCCACTTATGGCACTCATTAGTAGAAAAAATTTTTTAATTAATACCATGTTCACACGTTTGAAGAAGGCTCAGTTAGCCGACTGTAATGCAATGTAACTGTAATGTAGGAAACAGCTGATCGAAATTTTTGTATGAAAAGTTGATTACGTTACATTACATCTCTATAACCATTTCCATTACTTTTCACATAACAATATCGATCAGCTGTTTCCTACTGTTGCAGTTACATTACATACATCTCTCTCGTTTTTTTCCTATAAGAATCACTCAAAAAGTAAAAAAAAATTTTTTCGGCGCTGAGGTCCCTTTTCGTGGAGCAGGTCACATATTTCAAACTCTTCAATAAAAGTTTCCTCCATGATTCCAATTTATTTTAGTTGTTTCTTTTTTATTGTCGGCTGATTAACAGACACCATTTAACAGAAAATTCTCTGTTAAATTTACGGAACAAAGTTTGTCGGAAAAAAAATATTTAAAAATTAAAAGGAATATTGAGTTTTTAAAGATTTATATAATAGAAATGGAAGAAGAATTTTAGACAAGTGTTCAGAATATGAAAGTCTACAACCAAATACTTTGGTTGATAATTTAAATATTTTTGAAAATTTTTAAAAATTTTCGTAGCAAATAGAGAAAGCATTGCCTATTTTCCATCGAATGTTTTTGTTAAGTAACAGCCGGATGGTGAATGGAAATCAGTAACCGTGGCCACGCGTGGGTTAAATGGTTTCTGTTAACCAAACCTGGAATTAGTTCGTTTTTGGTTAAAAATAAAATAATCACACATTGTAAAAAAGAGCAGTAATTGTTTTATAAAATTATTACTCATATGTATGTACATATGTATGTAAAATTAATTGTTATAAAAAATAACTTTTTGTTTCTTAAAATTTACTTTTAAATTTGTATGTATATGTATGCTTGTGGTTGCCAGATTTTAATAAAGATCCCCCTGAAGAAGTTGGAAAATATCAACGAAACGAAAAATTATATAAAGGGTCCGCCATCTAACATTTTTTCTTTCAACTAGTGCTTATTTCGTGAATGGTAACACTTAGCTCATGTCTGATTTGACAGATAATTAGTTTTATCCTTCCGCTGAACGAATATGGTTGTGTATAAGCTTGAACAACGCTGGGAAATATTGCCTGCGATCGACTTACACAAGATGCCGATTTTGCCAAAAAAAAATCTTCTTTTCAGATGAAGCTCATTTTGATCTTGGCGGGTATGTAAACAAGCAAAATTGTCGCATTTGGGGCACAGAAAACCCGCACGCATACATTGTAAAGCCGACGCACCCAAAACGAGTCACTGTTTGGTGCGGATTTTGGTCCAGAGGCATAATTGGGCCAATGAGCAAGGAGTGGCCGTTACAGTCAATGGCGATCGTTATCGGGCCATGTTGAACGAATTTTTGTTCACAAAAATTGAAGAGGAGGATATTGGCAACATTTGGTTTCAACAGGACGGCGCTACATGCCACACAGCCAAAGCTAAACTCGATGTTTTGCGCCGTTTTTGAAAAACAAAAAGTTATCTGGCGGACCCTTTAGAAGAAACGAAAAATAAAAATTGTTGAATATTTTCATGTTGTGTCATAAAGATAAGATATTTACGGCCTTATGTATAAGAAAAAATGTGCAGGAAGTTAGCATAAGTGGCAAAATTTAATATGATCTTAATGAGTTTTGCCATAAAAATCACGCTAGGATTTAATAGTGAGTTAAATACATTATGCGCCGATTTTTAATGTCAAATTATATGGAGGAACTCGTTAGCAACTAGTTCAATGTCGTCACTTATGCTGACTTCATGCCAGTTTTTTCTTATACATAAAACCATTATTTTCTACAATATCTCTTTCATTCCCATTCCATTGTAGACGGCATGTTAAAACCGAATCTTAACAACAAGTTAACAGTTAAAAGATTAATAGCAGCCTAATGCAAAACAAATAACTGGCATGAAGTTAGCATATGTGACGAAATTAAGCGAGGTGTTAACGATTTTACATTGAATTCTATGGCAAAATTCGTTAATATGCTGGCTTCATAACAGTTTTTCGTTATGCTTAAAATGAGTAGTCCGTATCATACGTTAACATAATGTTAGTGTTAATGTTACTCATTGCTGTCTGTTGTAGACTGCATGTTATAGAAAATATGTAAATGTTAAAGAAAATAACACAATTTTTAATATGTATGTATGTATGTATATAGAACACTTTACAGTAAAAACAAATTTTATTCCATATTTTATTTAACGATAAATTATGTATGCAGTCTAACATAAATAGTAAAGTATTTAAGACTAAATTATAGAAACATTTTTAACTTAAATATTAACTTAAAATATTAGTTGAAATCAATTCAAAAGTTTCAATTAACTGTAATTAAATAAATTCTATAGTAAATCAAAACTTTCATATTCAAACTTAAAAAAAAAATTAGTTTGAAATTTTGTAACTTGGTTTAGTAAGTGAACTTTCTCAGCAACACTATTCTGTAATTCTCGTAAATAAAGCTAACTCGCAATCTGGAAAATGCTTTAGAGAATACAAAATTTAAACAATTTCTAAATTTAGCAATACCCATTGCAAAATTAAATTGCGAGCTAAAACTTTCTATAGGGCGAAATGAACTCAAATGTCATTCAATGCCAGTATGAATCCTTTAAATTCTTTCGCAATTTTAGCTTGAAATTACTTCATTTCACGGAGCACTAAATGGGCTAATAAAGAATTAGAGAATAATACTGCAGACCGAATAGGTGACGATATTAGATAAGCTGATAATATTTAGTTCGGTTTGTTTTATAAATAAGGCTGCCAAGCCTTTGGCGTATTTCTCTACATGCGAAAGAGAGTTTCTTACGTACATTTACCAGTATGGCTGACTTGCTAAACATCAATTGATTTGTCTTCGAACAAAGTGTAGTGTTTCATAAAGCCGCATGGACAATGCACATACTTTCAAAATGTCGTCGGCATGTATTAAGAACGCCGCAAGGAAGCAATCAGCGCATCGGTTTCAAAGTTAATGCTCCTGGTTACAATGTTTCGCAACTTTGTATCTATACACGATAGTATACAAACTTTGTATTGATACGTTTTGTATTGGCAACAATTGTAAAAAATTTTGTTTATTTTTGAAAATGTATGATTGAATGAAAATTGCTTTCATGTTTAGAGAAACAGACAGTTTACGAGTATGTTGAAAAATTGATAATACTTTATTAATATAAAAAGTATGACACGGTATGACACTCTCGAGAGCAAGAGCGTAATTTTTATTTCTTTCTTTTAATTAATTAATTATTTATAATACATTACTATAAATTGGTTGGTGTTAATATTTACTTTAATTATGATAATAATTTTCAGTCGTTCAGTGCAGTTTCAATCAAGAGGCACATTCATTTCCAGGTAATATCAAGATTACAAAAACAATGAAAAAAACAACATGGCTTTTATTTAGTTCATTCAAAATGTCAAAAACAAAATTAAAATAAATATTATTCACAGTTGAAAAAATTTCTCCAGGACAGCTACCACTAACAAAATTTGCAACGTTTAGCGCCGTTCACAATTTTTGAATAATTTTTTCCATATTTTTAAATTTGTTTAAAAAAAATTTTTTTAATCAAATATTATTCATGTTGAAATTTAAAAAAAAAAATTTATTTCTTTTTCGTAAACAAATTTTGAAGTTTGCGATGAACTTTAATTTGAAAAGCTGCGTCTTCGCTACTACCTGGTGAATGTGCCTTGCGTTCAAATAAAATAAACTTTTAAAAACCCTGAAGTTGTGAAAGTAAGAATTGCTTTGAACCAGTTGAAAATATTTAGTGTGAAAAAAATTTTAAATAAGAATTTAATTATAACAACCAAAATTCAGTTATTACGCTTGCGTTTACGTTTGCGTGATATAAACAAATTGATTACATTTTCGGAAACTTTTTCAAAACGATATTCAGTGGAACCTAGAGATAAATGTTTGATTTCACTATTATTATGCACTGCTGCAGAATCATTTAAATCAGTTATTGCATCATTTAGCTGCGAATTATTTAAAGTACTTTGATCATTTGCCAGATTTAAATCAAGTGTCTCAACTGGAGTTACACTAGACTGCAATTCATTTAGAGGCGACGGTGGTGAAACTGTTACATTAGGCACTTCCACAGCCACGGCGGGTGAAATTTTATATTCAGTTGTGTAAATGGGCGATTGAAAGATTTCATGCAACTTGGAATCGATTTCCCTTAATTTGTTATCATCATCTTGCTGATTTGGAGTCTTGGGCAGAGAGTCGGCAAATTCAGTACTTTGAATCGATACTTCTGTATTAAAAATGGGATGATTGGGCGATGCGAGAGGCGAAGTTTGACTGCAAGATTGCTGTGAAGAATTTGTTACGTTAGCTGGCGTTTCGATGGAGGTGCTTAACACTTTGACCACACGTCTTCTGCGTGACTTCGGTTTTGCTACTGGTGTTATGGGAATTTTAATTTCATTTGGTATCACAGTGGGTTTTTTAATCGCCGGTTCACCGTCATCGCTACTGGAATCTATAACTCTTAGTTGATTTCTTGACTTTCTGCGTATTCTAATAGTTTTTTGTTGTGACATTATTGCTGAAGAATCCGAATCAAGTTCACATATTTTGCTCTCCGGTGGTTTTGGCAGGGAATGCTTTAGTTCACTTGTATCCTCCATATTTAAAACGTTTTGGCATTGAATTAAAGGTGGTTTCCTAAGTATTTGCATGTCTTTTTGTTGCATCAATTGCGTTGAGGTATCAACATTTTCCTTCAAATTGGAGTTGACACTATGCCCCATATAATCTAGTTCCACGTTTTGTTTATCTTCAACATTTAATGCCCTACTTGAATTTGGCATTTTATCAGGCTTTGTTGGCCTTAATAAAACAGAAGACTCGTAAGGTTGGCCCAACTGTTTGCTGATATTCGCCGGTTTTCCTAAATCCACTTGAACTATATTGGCCTGCGCAATATCTCTTGTATCGCCTGAATCGGCATTGCGGCACTCCACAGTTTCTTTGTGATTTGTAGACTTTCTGCGAATTTTAATTAATTTTTGCTCTGTTATTTTAACCGAATGCAATTTTTCTGCTGCAGTATCATCGTTATTAATTTTTGATTGACTGGAAATTTTTTGTATTCTTTCCGTCATTTCATTTAATACATCTGGTTGCGTTAAAAGTTTTTCTTTGTTTTGGGAATTTTTTTCAATTGAGAATATTTTTGATGCAGTTTTAAGAATTGCGGTGTTTCCAACGGATTTTGATTTCTGGTTGCTGCTAACTTCAAACGATTTTTCCTCTGCTGCTTCTTCAAGCAGTTTTAATTCTTCTCGTTTATTCAATGAAATACTTTCCTGGTTTCTTGGATCTAAATTTCGTCTTTGGTTTGTAGAGTTTCTACGTGCACTAATGACACTTGGTTGTGCCAAAGCATTTGAGGTTTCAGAACCAGTATTCGTTTGTTGACTTTTGCCAAAGTTAAGAGCATTTTGCGGAGTTTTATTTACTTCAAAGTCATTAGTAGCTTGTGTATTCAAAAATTGTTTGTCGATATTACAAGATTTTCTTCGCATTTTCAATGAGTTTTGCTCATTGGATACAACTCGACCAGCACCAAGTCTCATTTGTTGACTTCTATTCTGGTTGAGAACAGTTCCTTCAGGCCTCGATATCTCTGGTTGTGCTGTATCTTTTAAGTCTGCTTTATTATTTGATGAATTTCTTTCAACGCCCATGGATTTTCTACGCATTTTAAGAGAAGTTATAGTATTTGTTGGAACGCTATTGGCCACCTGTTCCAACTCAAGCAAATTTGTCTTTTGAAATATTGTTTCTGCGTGCATTAATTTTTTACGCATTTTAAAGGATTTGATGGCGTTGACCGCTTCTTCTTCGCTGCCTTTCTGAACCATCTCAGTTTCTTGCTCTTTAAGAAGATTAAGTTCGTTAATAGATCTATTGGTTCTTTCGCTTTGCTTATCAGCAATCTCAACTTTGTCAATGTCACCACTGGACATCGTTTGTTCCTTTAAGTAAGTCTGCTTATCAGTTTCAAAATTACATGATTTAATATTTTTATTTAGTTCGTTTGCGGATAGTTTTTCCTTAATAGTTTTCGCTTCCTTATCATGTATTTCTTCATTATTTAAATCTAAAATCCTTCGATGTATATTACTCGGTTTTTGGAGATGTTGTTTTGGGGTACTAGATGAAACTATCTGGCAATTTTCCTGGCTTGTCACATGACTTGAGGTATGTGCAGACGGTTTCTGCAGTTTTCCAGGACTTCTTGTTTCATTCTTTTTGCCAACAGACTCATCATTTTCTAGTTTACCTGGACTAAACAACTTTCTCTTTTCCGGATTTGTTTTACTGGTAGAACTTCGCACTTCTTCTTCACTTCTACATTCGGTTTTATGTCGCTCTACCTCATTTATAGCCTTTTCCATTATATTTGATTTTTCACCTCCTGCTGATTTTTTACTCTTTTCCGTTTGTGTTTTGTTTTGCTTCTCCTGTTCTCCTGTATATTCGTTCAATTGTTCACTGCAGCCAGCGCTTTCTATTTCAACATACGTTTCCAATTTCCAAGAACTATCTATTGCATCATTATGATTCTTTTTTAATTTCGGTATACGATATGATGATAGGTGTAACTTAGGGGGTCGAACCTTAATGCCTATATCTTCCAATGATATGAAATTTGTGTTTTTATTTTTAGCACTATTCTTTTTCAACAATGGTTTTGCTAAAGTTTTGGATTTTGATGATTTATCAGTTTTCATAACCTGTTGCTCCTCAACTAAAACTTTAGCTGGCGCTTCTTCAACAGCTGCAGTGCCCCAAGGAATAAATGAATTTGTGGCTGATGCAATTTTTTGATTCTGTTCATCAACTTTATCACAATTATTTTTATTTATTGAAATAATGTTAAGTTGAGTTTCTTTGCTATTCAAAGTACCTTCAGGGTGTCTGCTGACAGTTTTTGGTGAAATATTGCTTTTCGTCAATTCACAATTTCTGTTTTTCTCCAACTGTTTGTTACATTCAGCAGAGGTACTTCCCTTTGTGGAAGTTATAACGTTATCTGCTGAAAAGTTCTGCTTCTTGTGAGCATCAACACTTTCACAATCTTTGAACTGATTTTCGAAAGTTATTCGCTGTACAATAGAATCTGAAATGTTAAAAGTATTATGGGGAATTGTATTTATCATAAAGAGTTTGTTCTTTTTTTCTGTGTTTGTTTCTTTTATTATTTATTACACTGTAGAGTTTAACAAAATATTTTTGAAGCGAAGCATTTTCAAGCAAATAAATTAACCGGCAAAACTAGACTTGTTAATATATTTAAAACAATATGCTCTAAAATCGTTCATATGCATTAAACATTAAATAAGATCAATAATAAACTAATTGTGTAAAGAAAACATTTGACTTTAACTTAAAATAAATAGCGATACATGAATTGAAATTGGTTAGGAAAAATATTATTATGGCAATAAACGTAAAATTATTTACAACACTCCACCATCGAAAAAAGTAGGTAATGCAAAAATGCATTATTGAGGTAAGTTAGGTTAGTTTAGGTAAGGGTGGCAGTCAGAATCCCGGACTCACTTAGACGGAGACTACTTATGCGGATTCACCACCGTCGAATCAACTAAGCTCAATATAAAGCTAATAATACGTTGCAGTTCAACACTGGCGACGTCAGAAAGTTCCCGGAACTCAAGAGCACCCATTGTGGCAGTTCTCTTTCTTGCAAGTCCAGGACAGTAACAGAGAAAATGTTCTACACTTTCCTCTTCATCGATATCTTGGCAGCCGCTGCAAAAATCATTGCGTTTGACCTTTAACCTTTGTGCATGCCTACCTATGAGACTGAGTCTGGTTAGCACGGACACAGCTGTATTTTTCCTATTTAGATGAGTCCATAACTGCCTGGTGATCACGCAATCATTTATTGTGACCCACCTTCTATTTGTTTCATCTTCCGTCTTGCGCCTAAGTCTGAGTTTACAAGAGAGTAGGAGTAAGCCCACACATTCCAATTCAGGCGGAACCTGCAAGGTTATCCCAGTTCTATCAAGCTCATCAGCCCTAGAGTTCCCCCTGAAAGCCTCTATGCCCCATGATCCAGATGATCCTAATATCAAACAGCTCTACCATCTCATTTAGAGATGATCGGCAGTAGAGGGCTGTTGTTCTTAGAAGCGGGCACTCAAAAGCCATAATAGCTGCTCGACTATCAGTGTATATGTTAATTAAAGTCGTTGAAGTGACATTCACTTTCAACCAATCCGCAGAAGTCGCTTTGCAATACGAAGACCTAATTACCCATTCGTGTAGAATTCTACAAATTTTCTTCTACTTGGAGTACCATTCCTCCACGCTTTTCTGGTTGGTATCCAGATCTTGTAAAGAAGTTAATGAAGTAGAGCAGGGGAAGTTTGATCAATCCTCCATCCCCAAGCTTCGAGGTCCACTATTCTGCAGTGACCAATGCAGTTTCCGCTCCACAGAGATTGCAGAGATTGTTGCTATCTTCTTGCCTACTAAATCTGATGGTATCAGGTGTAAAAGCATCCGCAGGAGTAGTGCAAAGAGCACTAATTATACATAGTGAGGCAAGTCTTTGATAATTAGACGTACTATAGCCGTATAGATCCAGTGAAATATTTCTTGCAGAGATAAAGTGCAATTGCTGCATTCTTCAACCACGCTAAAATATTGTTCTTAAAATTCAACCTAGGACCAGATATTTTGCAGGGTTGAACACTTTTATGTCCGTGTTGTTGAGAGTAACAGGTTGGAAATCAAGTACCTTAACTTCGTCGAGAAGAGAAATAGTTCCGTTTTGTTGGGATTAGGTTAGAGAGACCATCCTGTAGGATGACCTTTAGAGAGAAAAAAGACCGATATTGTCACATTATCAGCATAGGTAACGATTTCGCACCCCCGCGATTCTATATATAATACCACGGGATTTAGAGCTAAATTTCCCTTTTTACAAAGAGTGTCAGTCTAGAACCTCCTACAACCAAGGTTATTCTACGTCAAAGTAGCAGATTTTCAATACACTTGCGTAATCCTACACTGCCCCCACCCCCATTTAAAAAAGCACCAATTATCACATCCGGAGAATTGTTGTTAAAGGCCCCCTCAAAGGTCACAAAGGCGTATTCACCCACAGAGATGCATTTCTCTATTATACTAACCAGCTAATGTAGAGCGGATTCGGTCGACTTTCTCATACTGATGCGGGGAAAGTTGATTGCTTGCTTGCGAATGTAGTGATCATCTATTCCTTATAGTGAAGAATGGATAGACTTATCGGTTTGTGATATAAGAGCTTTTTGCCTCCATAGACTAGGACTTTGACTCAGTTTTAGGCAGCTGGTGTAAGTCCTCAGTAGCGTAAGGGCTTTGGCATTCGATACTTCGATACTTTAATTCGGCTGGTATAATACCGTCGGGTTCTCAAGATTTATAGGGCTTGTAAATTTTCAAAAACCCAGATTAAGGTCTGCATATTGACAATCTGGTATTTTTTTTCGTAGGTTTTGGTTACTGATCAGATATACGAACCTCACATACTTGTGTTCAAGCCTTTAAAAGGAGGGCATATTGCAATATTTCCTAATAACCAAGTGAATTTAAAGAAAGCCTTCTTTTTTTCAAAGGTTTGCCAAGGTACACATTTACTGCATTCCCAGCCAAAGCTGACAAATGGGCGGCGGAAAATCCGATTAATTGGGCAGGAGATTCTTTAAGATTGGAAGTGACATTCTCTCGACCGCTCTCTCTGTCTCTCTCACACACACAACAGCATTGTTGTTATAAATACACATTTCCAAAAACAATTCTATGGCAATTATGAAACGTGCGGTTCAATATCACATAAAATACAGAAAATATCCGAAAACGAGTACATCGAATATAATGTGAGTCGTTGGTTCATCATTCTCAGGGCACAGACCTGGTTACTCATACACAATTGATAATTTAGGACAGAAGCGTCCTGACAGTAAATCTGGTATCCAGCTTCCCTTTATTAGAGAATGGTACGATAGTCGATTTCGATTGGTTCATTCAGCGACATGCCTACCAAACTCCCTATTTAATTTCACGTGGAATACAGAACATAGCCGATTGTTTCCAAACTTTTGTGTTCGAACGATATTAGACTAAATTTTCCATGATCTGTGCTCACTTTCATTAGAAATATCATACAGAGTTTCTTACTTTCTTGGAAAAGGAAGACAAAGAAAAGGCAAAAGAAAGGGCTCAATGCTTACAACGCATACAGGAACTCCATAGGAAAGAACTAGGTTCTGCAACAGAAGATAGTAAACTGGATTTAAACATCGGTGGTCAGACCGGTAATTTCCTATGGTTGTGTGGTATGGTGGGAGGAATTGAGGAAGGAAAGTCACAGGAGATTACTAGCTAAGGCTCAGAGGTGTGCCGCGCTGGGCACCACAGGTGCTCAGAGGAGCACACCTCAGGCTGCCTTGGATGTTATTCTTCACCTACTTCATATAAAGAACTTTGTGGTGAGAACGGCGACTAGAAGTCTCCTCAGACTCGTAGAAGCAGGTTTGGAGAGGACAGGAATAACACACATCAATTTTATATAAGATCAGTTTTAGTGATCAGGGATCCGTACCTCCTGGAATTACGGACTAAATTGATTTTAGTAGAACACCCTCACTGGTAATTCCGGATAGGGACTATTGGGTCAAATCCAATAAGCTATATGAAGGTAGTGCGATCTTTACAGACATGTAAAAAGTGGGAAAAGGCACAGGTGCTGGTGTATATATCTTCGGAACGAACATTCGTAGTTCTTTCAGACTGCCGAATGAATGCAGCGTTTTCCAAGCTTACATTTTGGCGATCCTCAGGGCCACGGAATTGGTGGCTAGGAATGTAGCTGAAGGTGAGAAGGTAACCTTCTACGTCGACAGTCAGGCAGCGCTAAAAGCTTTGAAGGGACACAATGTCAAATCAAAACTTGTGACTGTAGGAGAGCCCTCAACTTGCTTATGGACAAATATAGTGTCAGACTATGTTGGGTTCCTGGCCACAGCAGTGTTGAGGGAAATTAAATTGCCGATGAGCTGGCAAAAATTGGGTCGGTGTTAGATGGGGGAATGTGTGACAGATCGGTGAAATTACCGATAGGTCATTACCCAGTAATTGGGTGGAGAGCAGGACCAACAGTTCATGGCGAAGTAGGGGAAGAACATTACTTATATTGGGAAGTGTAAACTGAAGGATATCAGGTGCTTCATTATGGGAATTCAGTGGCTTAGTGACGGATAATAGGGTCGCTTCTGGGTACAAATGGGAGTTAAATATTATTATTAACGGGTGTCAATCGAAGGGATTCACAATGGAGATGTGTTATAGCACCACCCTTCCTAACCTAACCTTGGATGAATTAAAGATCCTTTTGTCAACATATCTTCTTCATTCATTCGTTCATAGTAATGGTAGTAAACCAATTACAAATCAAGCATCGCATACAAAAAAAATGTTCTATTAATAGATATTCTCAAAACAGTCGCAATGCAACCGTAGTTTTTGAATTTAAGATGACCATATAGCAAATAACGTATAAATATAAATATGTGCCACTTACCTTTTGAACTGAAGGGCTTTCCACAGATTTCCAATTTTTCAACGGAGCTTGACAAGGTTGTTATGGAATTGTCTAGACTACCATCTAAAGATTTTACATTATTTTGCGCACTGTCAGATTTTGAAGATTTGGTGCGAATGGTGGGACGTTGGTGTCCTTGAAGATCGAAAGATTCCATGTCATTTGATTTAGTTTCTTGAGTATTTTTATCTACTGCAGTTGTTATTCCTTTAGAGTTATCTAACTTGCTACTTAACACAATATTACTTGGAAATTTCTGTGGCACTTTAAGACTTTCAGCAGATGTTTTAGGTTTACGTCCTCTCTTTTTGGGATGCAGTTGTACGTCAACCGCATTCCTTCCAACATTTTCATGTTGTTTTCTGGGTCTTCCGACACATCTTTTAGGCTCTTGAATTAAAGTATTATCTGTAAAAGCTTCTGCTTTACCCTTTGCAATTTCTCTTAGACTAGCTTTAACAGTTTTAGGCAATTTCTGTTTGCATTTCTGGATTTTCTGAGCTTTAAATTTTTTTAGTTTTCTGTAATTTCCTTTCTTGTGTTGGCATTCGGTTTGTGTGTCTGTTTCAGAAGCTAATAATTTCGGTAACTTGCCTTCAGTAAGTTTTTCAATCACAATATTTGTTTGTGGAGAGCTGGAACTATTTTCAAATGAATCTTCTTTAATTTTTAGTTGTTCTTCGTCAGTAGAATCGATATCGGCATCATCCTCGATTTCAGTCATTTCGTTTTTATTATCCAATAATTCCCAATGCAATTTCTTGTTAGATTTGGTGGCATTCTCTAAATTATCAACATTACACAAGACACTGGCAGCTGGTAAAATATATTCTTTAATTTTGGCGTTAAGATGTGGAGATTTCTTCTTAGATTTGAGTATCCCCTCCTCGGATGGAGAAGACTTTTTGGAAAAAATACCGCTAAAATTTGAAGGTGTTGGAGAAGTGGTAGAAATTGATGGTAATTCGGAAGCTGTATTATACGTTTCCGTTAGGGTTGCGTTAATTGTTGCCAAAGTGTTTAACTGCGGAATGGCTGAGCATAAAAGTTGATTATGGAGCAAAGAAAAATGTTCATTACTTTTAGTTGGGATTTCAATCACAGGAGTTCGGTTATCAACTTTATCGGGACTTTGAAGTTCAGCCTCGGCAGTTTGAAGTTTATTTTGCAAAATTTCATTACCGTATTCATAACTTTTTATAATACTGGTTTCATTTGGTTCGTGTACCGTTTCTGAAGCGCATTTTATTTCATGTGAAGTTTCAGTATTTGCGGAAATAATTTGTGGTTCTTTCAAGTCTATGATGTTCTTAACAACCTCAACAATTTCTCCTTCTATATTTATTTCCTTGGTAATTACTTTCCTTGAAGAATTAATTGTATTTTTCTCGGTGCAACTCTCAACTCGATCTGAGTCGACTTGAGCACTTAAATCAGAAGTTTCCATACCACTTGTTTTGTCAATATTTAAGATCGATAGTGCAGGACCTGTTTTATAAACTGTGCTGGCTTTTCTCTCATTAGCATAAAATAAATCTAAGATCGGATGCTGTGAAGATGTTACCAGATCTTTATTATGGCTAGATGATTGATAAGCTGAAGTTGTTGTTTGCAATTGGTTTGATGTTTTAGTACCAGTAGCAATGTGGGATATAAACACTAGGGACGGTTTCTTTTCAGAATTGTCTGCTTCCACGGATTGAGCCAAATTGTGTTCTTCAACCTTCTTGAAAGTCTCACTATTTGCTGGCATTTGATGAGAATTGTTGAGAGAAAATCCATCAAGTACATCTCTAACTTCTTCTGCTTCTTGGGGTATAATCTGAGGGGATGTATCAGAATGCTCTGGAATTTTTTCATTTAAATTATTTGCTATTTGTGTAGCTGTCATTTTAACCGTTTTATTGTGTTCTTCATTTGCCATTTCCTGCATTTGATCTTCAGTGTTCTCTAAATTTTCCTGTAAATTTGATCTCTTTGGATCCATAATTTTAAACTTGGTTGCTAGATTTTCTTTTAATTTAAAGGGTTCAGCAGGATTTAGGGGAATTTTGTGATCTTCAGCCATTCTTGTAATGGTATCACGATCATTTTCCACATTTGCCTTACTTTTAGATTCTTTTGACAGATTTCCTTCTACTTCAGTGGTTTTTTGTATATGTGGCTCTAATGTAGTTTCTGTTTGCTGAACTAAAGTAAAAGATTTGGCAGTTTGATTTAACTTACTGCCATTAGTTTGTTCGTCATAAAGTGGATTATTATTTTCCATTAGTTTTACTTGTTCAGGCTTTGAAGCATCCATATTTTTTATTGTCGCTTTATTAGATTCTTCAGATTCTAATACTGAGTCTTTTGCTGTAAGCTCTTCAGCTTTCTTCTCTATGGAACTATCAAAGCAATTGATTCCTTTATAAGTATTATTATCCCTAGAAACGTTGAGTTTGGAAAAAGATTCAGGTAGAGATTCGCAATTTTCGCTCGTGTTTTTAGTGGCTTTTGAAGTTATTTCGATGTTATTTTTATTGCTAATAAGTACACTTTTAATTGCATTCAGCTTTGCAGTGATAGTGCTAGTTAAAATTTCAACTGCCAGCGAAGTTTTAGTCTGAGTTAAATCTTTAGACGGGAACAGCATTTCCTTGCTGGCTGGACTAGAAGCTGTGACTAGACCTTCTGGCAAACTTTTCCGGGAATTTGATTCAGTTTCAGTGTTTTTAACTTCACTTAACTCCTTCACTGAAGAGCTTTCTGGCAAGTTAGAAGCTTCCCCATTTGGTTCAGTTCTGCTTCCTTTTCGGCTACTAGAAGTTGTTCCATCATCTACTATTATTGTTTCTTCTTCGGGTGAACATGATTTCAGAAGATTAGATCCATTTGTAGAATCTATAGTGTGATATGAAGTTTCATCGCTTGAATCTTTTGTTCCGCGTCCTGAGAATATTTCGGCGTTACGAGTTTCAGTTTTACATGAAAGTTTAGTTTCTTCATCACTAACATATTTGGCTCCCTCCTCGGAATTAAGATCTTCTAAAACTACTTCATTTTCAACTTGATTCTGTTCAACTGTTGAGTTTTCAATTGATTCTTGCGAAGGCTGGAAATTAGTGACATTATTTTGAAAGTATTTGTCATTAGTTTGTTTTGTTTCCGATAAGGAAACTGTTTCATTTTGGTCTGCGCCTAGAGAGACATTTAGCTGATCATTTCGAACAATGTCAAGTGGCACATCAGTACACAATTTCTTTGGTTGAATTTGTTGAGTATTTGCTACTATTTCGTTTATTATTGTTGTTGCTACAATTGAATCTTTTTCAATCACTTTCTCTTGATTAACCGTATTTTCATCTGGTTTTTCTTTTTCAATTGATTGCGTTTCTTCAGCGGAAGGCTCTATAATAACAACGTCTTCAAAGGATTCATCTGATGATTTGCTTACATTCTCTCGGTCTGTAGAAGAACATAGATCAATTCTTTCAATAACATAAACTTCAGCTTGTTTGGAGAATTCGGACATTGTAACACTTTCAACTAATTTTTCTTTACTGAATAAGTTTTCTTCATGCAAATCTCTTTCAGATAATTTGCATAAAGTTGCTGGTTCGATATTATTGGAGGAAGGAATTTCTTCCACAACTTCCATTAGAGCAGATGTTTCAAGAGTTTCCGACATTTTAAGTGGTTTTATTTCCTCAGAGCAATTCACTTCAACAGTTTCGTTATTAAGTAAGTTTTCTGTTGAGTTGGATGAAATTATTTGCTGTGTGGTGGCATAAACATCTTTCTTTTGCTTTTCAATAAATTTCCATTGGGTAGGCAACTTCACAATTTCAGTTTCTACAGGTTTCTTTTGAGAACCAGTTTCAAATAACTTGGATGAGAATGTTTGTTCGTCTTCAACTTGCACAACTTTTTCGGCAGATACTAGTTCAAGAGTTTCCATATTTTTATTAAAATTTTCTTTATTAATTGAGATTGCTTCTTTCGAGCAAATCGCCCCTTCAGCTTGCTGATCTGTAAGTGATTTTTCTGATGTGATGGATGAAGTTCCCTCCTCTGTGATGGCCAAAAGGTTTTCCTTTTCTGCAATTCCTAGTTTCATTGGGAATTCAACAAGGTGTATAGTTTTATTAAATTTTTCTCCATAAAAGTTTGAATTGCCTGAATTTTTTTCTGCTTCAGAATTATCTTCATCCAATTTTTCTTCGTTAATTGATTTTTCTTCCGTAGAATTTTCTTTGGCGTGTGATTCTATTACACAGCACTCTTCTCCCATAATTATTTTAGCATTAATATCTATATTTTTATCTGATTCGTCAGTATTGTGGTACAAAGCTTCCTTCTCCGCAATCTCCGCAAGCATTGGTTTGTGAAATTCTTCTGAATTTTGTTGCTTTTCAGGACATATTTCAGCAGGCTCATTACCAATACTCTCAGTTGTATCAGTAGAGTTTGGTGCAATTTTTGTAAGTGGGAAAATACATTCTACTTTATTTTGTACAGTCTCATTACTTGCATTAAATTTTTTAACTAATGGTACTTCTTGGCAAATAGAATTAATTTCGAGTGCTACATGTACTTGATTTGTATCTGTTGTAGTTTCCGTTGATTTGCCGGATTCAAGAGCTGCCCCATTAATTTCCATTCCTGCACAAATAAGAGATTTCGATGGTTTTATTGTTTCATTTACATTTTTTAGTATATTTTCATCTTGATCAGTTTTATAAGGATTTCGAAGTGGTATTATGGTAACAATTTGCTTTAGAATATCATCAGAAATGTCCTTTACTTTTCTGTCAGTTATTTTAATAGTAGCTGTAGTAGTTTCATCCTGTTTAACACTTCCTTGTATTTCCAAACTGTCTTGAATTTTATGATTTTGACTTGCATTATTTTTCTCTTTGCTATTTAGAGATTTGTTTTCTGTTGCACTCTTTTCATAAAAGACTTCTGCTTCATTTTCTTGATTCCCTTTCACTTCAACATCTTTATTGCAAGTTTTTGTTTCATCAATTGCTGATGGCTTTCCAATTTCAATATCTGTTATTTCTAAAACTTCAGTGTTATTCGCTTGAATTTTAGTTTTTTCACTATAGCTTAGACATTCTATTTCTGCTGTCGGATTAATTTCTCTAGTATCAGTATTTTTTTTATGAATTTCCTTAACATTTGCTTTACAGTTTTCTTCAATTTGTAACGCATTAATCGATTTATCCTGGTCAGTAGTTTCTCTCCCCAGAAAACATAAATCGAGACCGGGTATTTGTATAAAATCAACTTCCATTGCTATATCATCTTCAACAACTTTGGTCAAATCCACGCAAGCAATTGTCTCAATGTTTTGTTGCGTATTTCGTGTAGGTACGAAACAGTTATCGATTTCAGCTTTATCAACTATAGTTTCCTCAGAAGTATTACGCGTAAAGCTCACAATTTCTATAGTTTTATTAATTGGCGTCGACATACAGCTATTAATATCCGTATAATCTGATGGCGAAGTGGTGGCTGAACTTATGACTTCAACTTGAGAAGTTTTTGCCAGTATATCTTTAATATTATCGAAAAGTGAAATAGAGCTTGTTGTATTGGTGGAGGTGGCATGGCATTGGCTAGGCGATTCACCGAAAATTTCATTGAACAAGGCCACTTTTCGTGGCGTAGAAAGCTGGTGCTCTTCTGCCGCAGATAAATTCGTCGTCGGTGCTGTTAACTCAATTTGATTTTTGTTTCCACTATCCATATTTTCAATTTTATCAAATTTGTTTTGTTGCTTATCTTCTATAATGTCACTGATACTTTTTTGTACTTCTTTCTTTTCCATTTGCTTATTTTGGGTATTTACATTAACAATTTTTAAGTTTTGGTTCTTATTTATAGGCTTATAAGCACTTTCCTTTTGCGAAATTTCAATTGTAATATCTTTGTATTTTTCTTGTCTGTAAAGAGAAAATGAGAATGGCACTGCTAATAATTTGCAATGTAGTTTTTTATTATACAACACAGTGAGGGCAATCATGAATAAAATTCTGCGAAAAATTTTTCCCGGGGAACAATTACAAACAATAGCAAGTAGTAGGGAAAGCAAAAAATTGGAAAACTCATGATTACCCTGAGAGTATATAAATTGCATAACACTGCAGAACAAAAAGAAAAATAACAACATCCTAACGACTAAAGTTTACGTATGACATTTAAGCAAATCTTTAGCTATTTTAAAAACTTCAGTAAAAATTAAAATTTTAATTCTAAAAAATTTATCGAATTCAAAAATGGGCGCTGAAATGTTAAAAATAATTTAGATTCTGGCAACACTGATAACACAAATTTTCCCATCAGCAAACTGCCCACTTTTCTTATTATAAGTTTTCTGCAAAGTTTGTGAAAAAAGAGATTGTGCCAAGTAGATGAAATATAGTATATGGGCATGTTTCAGCGTACTGAAATTGGTACCAAGCGAAACTCAAAATAACAGTAACAGTAACAGTTTAAGAAAATTAACAAAACGCACAACAGCATTGTTATAAACAAAAAAAATCTATTTGTCTGTCCTTTCACTATTTGTACTTGCACCATACCTTTTTTACTATCTGGTTATAGCAAAGGACCTTCCAACTATCCTAACCTATCCTAAGCAAAATATAAACTAAATATATCAAAAAAACTTACCGAAACTCCTTTACAGATATTTGTGAGGGTTTTTCATTTGCTATTGTTCTACAACTCTTCTGATTTTTATAGTGTTCACGGTTGCTATCTGAAAAGTGTTTACTTCTGTGCGATGGACTTCTCGAAGTTGATTTCGATACTCTGTGTTTATCTCTGCGCTCTTGGCTACGATGCTTTTCAGACATTTTATATTTGCTGCTAAATTTGTCGTGTTCTCTACTGCGACTACTACTACGAGAGCTCTTGGAAGAATGTTCGGAGCTGTTAGACGATTTTAAGGACTTTTCGTAAGCCTTTCCAGAGTTGCATTTTTTGTTTTCTCTACGTTCACGGCTACGGCTCCTGTTATAATAATCTTTTTTAGAAACTCTATCCCTACTTTCTTTTCTATGACGATCCTCGCTATTTTCATTTCTATGGCGATCTTTGTCTTCTTCAATTCTCTTACTAAGTTTTTCAAAGTGGTGGGAACTATATTGGTATTTGTCTTCGTGGTTATTTCTGCCATCATCATCGTGAACACGATTGCGTTTGGCAACTTCTTGTTTTTCATCTTTATTGCGAATCGCAGTTGGTAAAGAAGTTGTCTCTATTTGACAATTTCCTAATATTCCTTTTTCTTTTACGTTGCTAAGCCTGAATGGATTATTAAGTATTGAATTTTGCGAAAGATGAGGATTTGCGCTTGTGATAGCAGAATTGAAAATTTTTCTCCTGAAGCAAATATCATCCTTTCTGAAAGAAAACGACATGTATACATTAATATCTCTAGTACATAAACATTGAATATTTTATCCAGACTTACTCCTTTCTTAAACGTTCAATTTCTTTGTCTTTCCGCCTGATTTCAGAACGAGCCGTATCAAGCAGACTTTGAAACCCTACCTCTAGGCACTGAATATTTTTCTTCAATTTTTTAATTTGTTCCTTTTGCTTTTCTATAGTTTCAAGGGACTCCTGATGTTTTACTTCTATTTCGTGCAATTCCTTTGATTTCTGCATAAATAAAACCAATAAATTATATGCAAAATTAAATATTTTTTGCAAATTCTGTGCGTTTTACCTTTTCCTGTTGCTCTTGGAATTCGTCTAAATCATCATACAAGTTTAAATCATCCATTATACACGAAATTTAATAAAATTGCCTAAAGTTAACTCAATAACACAACATTTGCATATTTTTTTGGATATAAATTAGTGTTACAATGCCAATAATTATAAAAAATCCAGCAAAATTAATTTTATAGAACCAGACAAAAAGAGATTTTTAATAATTTGCAACAATCATATGTTGACTGTATAAATAAAATTATTGCGCCAATACAAAGTACTGTCTAAACTTGATTAGGAGGAAAACAAAGCATTTTACAACACTGATAGTAACATAAAGTACTGTAGGACAACAGCTTCTACCGATTTTAAATGCAATATTATTGAGTACTTTATTGCTATTATTATTGTTTTGCTCCACACTATTCAATAACTTGCGCAATATTAAAATAAATATATATTGTAATATTTCTTACAATATGTGTTTAAGTTAATAAAAGTTACACACACATGTGAACTTAATAAATTTTAAAATTGTTTTTTTGTGATATATACAAAATCCTAAATAAATCGTGCAAATGGCAGAGTTGTAAAATAATGAGGCTTCCCTCTATCACCTGTCTTCTCAATCACTATCACCTTGCCAAAAGAAATAACACCAAGTAATAGTAGTGGGCATTCACTGCATGAGTGTTACCTCTCTTTAAAAAATTATAATTTTTAATTATGTAATTTAAAAACTAGAAAAATAATGTTTAGGGATGTACCTGGAAATAATTATTGTACAGTATTGTCAACACATAACAAAAAATTTCTTGTTGTGCAATATAAAAGACTTTTATCCAATATATTGTGCCATACATCAATATAATATGCACCCATTGGCAACTTTATTGCACAATATAAATTATTGCACAATAATACTGCAAATGTGTGGATACCTATAGCGTAGGCCAATAAAAAATTAACGCTTTGATTAAGATAAGATTATTCACAAGTCATCTTGAAAAAAAGTGCACAGCTTAT
The DNA here is from genome assembly GCA_936439885.1 of Nowickia ferox. Lineage (NCBI taxonomy): Eukaryota > Metazoa > Arthropoda > Insecta > Diptera > Tachinidae > Nowickia > Nowickia ferox. Next base: position 16,841,235 of record OW387027.1, read on the forward strand.
ATATGAAATTATAAAATATTTTTCATACAATATAGATTTCCAAAATGTATATAGAAACCATCCACTGTGCTTTGGCTTTGTCGTTATGCAGCACTGATTTTTGCTCTTTTCGTTGGATTGGCGCCAAATTTAAACAAAATGTCAGAATCAGCTGTGGAAATTTTTTTGTCTATATAACAAAGTTTGGTTTTTTTGTGTTTAATTGATCGCGGTTGTTAATTTATTTGGAGAAAGATAAACAAATAAATGTGAATAAACTTTAAATAGATTATTGCATACTCAGGCAAAAACATACTAGAAAATTAAATAAATAGACTAAAAGAATCCAATAGCAAATTAGTGAATAATGGATCCCACCATATCAGTATCGAAGGTAAAGCGCGCGTATCCCCTAATAATTTATGAATATTTTATTAATTTAAACTTTAAATTTTTAGGGTTGTTTTGTTTTCAAGAATGGAGCTACTAGAGCGGATAAGGCTAAAAAGACAACGAAACGTAAGAAAATGGCATCAGCGGTGGATACAGGCATTTTGGGCAAAGAAGTAGCTGATCAACCATTTTATAAAGTTTATCGAGAAATGTGGCAAAATATTCAAAGCCATATAGAACGCTTGCAAAAGGAGAGCAGCGCTCGTACACTAGAAGATCTTGTCGACTATGTTGTTAAACAAAGCAAAGGTCAACAAGACGCGCTGGGTATCGAAGAAATTTTACCAGCTGCTGCTCTATTAACTGGCATTAATCAACCTGATCATTTAGAACAATTCGATAATCTAGGTCAACGTATTAAGGAAAAAATCTCTGCCAGCATTTGCATATTACAATCAAGAGACTGTTCCAATGTCAAGTCAGCCATTGAGACTTTGGTTTATAATTTCGTGGAGGCTGCACATGAAGACGATGAAGATCGTGATCATAAACGTTTAAGAAAAATACAGTGTACAATGAAACAGTTGAAAAATTGGTATAACAATAATTATCCCCCCACTTGCTCGAGTTCGCAGCTGGAAAATGACACTGACCATTCCGAATCTGATGATATCAGTAATATGAGCGAAGGTAACAGTGCTGACGAGCGTCATATGTTAGTTGTTATTTTGCCGGACTTTGAATGCTTCAATTCGGCAATTTTGCAAGATCTAATATTGATTTTAAGTGGGAATTGTTGCGATTTACCGTTTTGTATGATCTTGGGTGTCGCCACTTCTATAACTGCCGTGCATAATGCATTGCCCTATCATGTTACATCAAAAATTAACTTGGGAATTTTTCAAACGCAAGCCGCTCCAGTCAGTTTGAATGCGGTAAGTTTGCTTAAATTATAATTTCAAATAATACTTTCCATTTAGAAAACTGTTTTGATGTTGCTTTAAAACAAAAATAAAATATGCGACCATCCTTATAACAATATATTGTTAATAAAATGAAAAGAAAGCTAATTTTCTTGTTTAGGGGTATTAAAAGGTACAATAAATAAACTTTTATTTACTGATGGAAAAATAGTAGTCAATTTGAATCGATTCGTTTTCTATTTTATTCCAATAATAATTTTCTTCTAATATATTTTGCAAGAGTAACAATTAATCGTTTAAAAACTATTGAAGAAAATTTTTTCAACAACATTTTAAAATTATTTTCATCAATACTTTCCGCATATAAAATATTTTAATACAAATTATTTTCATACATTGGCTAAAATTTTATTCAAGACATAAAATGATTTATACAAAAATACTTCGGATATCAGGCTATAATTTAAAAAAAAATGAAGTAATAAAAAGATACAAATTATTCGAATAAAAACTTCGAGAGAAAGTGATTCGAATAAATCATTCAGTAAAATTAGAAAGAAAATGATTTGAATAAAATTATTAAAAAAAATTATTCGAATAAAAATTTCGAAAGAAAATGATTTGAACAAAATCATTCAGATAAAATTATTCGAATAAATTTTTCTTTTAAAAGTTTTCGAATAAAATTATTTGCACAACGGGATCTCAAAGGATCCGAGTGGTCTGGTTTTTACTATAAATCGGCAGCCTGTTATATAAATTATTATAATAAAATTATTCAAATAAAATTATTCAAATATAAGGTAGTTCTATGACCTGAATGTAAAAAAATTAAAGAACAAAGATGGAAAGAAAATTGGTTAAATTTAATCGAGTAAAATTACTCAGATCAAATTGAAATAATAAATAAAAATTAATTTTAAGATGCTATAAATGAAAACCACGGATATGAAACAAAATAATATCATTTAAAAGCTCAAAGTTTAAAATTGCAAAGCATATTATTCGAATAAAAACTTTGAAGCAAAGTTATTCGAATAAAATCTCACATAATGAGGAAATACATATGTAGGTAACATAACACATATTTATTTAACACATTCGAAAGTCTCAAGTTCTTTCCACAATTTATATTGAAAACAACAATTAAATGTTGGTGTATATTTAAACTTTTTCTTACAGATTCTTGAAAAAGTTATATTGTCTCCCAAATACGCTTTCCATTTATCAGGGAAGGCATTTAAATTTCTTACTCATATTTTTCTTTACTATGATTTCTCTGTCAATGGTTTTATACAAGGATTCAAGGTAAGGTGCTGCCTGCTATTACCTTATAACATTGAAAGTTTTATTGAAATGTTCTATACCTCCCGCAGTACTGTCTCATGGAGCATTACTTCCAAGGTAATGCTTTTTCTCTGTGCAGCGATTATTCGGCATCTTTAACCAAAATTAAAGCAATGACCCATGACGATATGGAAACCATACGCAAACAGCTTTCATTTCGTCCTTATGTGGAGGGTATAAACGATTGCAAACGCATCATATCCATATTAACGGATGATAACTACCTAAAGAAGAAATTACCAAGTCTTCTAAAGGATTGTCATATCCATTTCATGTTATTGCGGGTATTTCTTGAATTCATCACGATTTTAGTGGAGGATTTGCCAAAATGTCCTTTGGGCAAATATCGGCGAGAATTATATGCTAACTGCATGGCCAAAGAGATTTGGGCTGAGCCTGAATTCAAAGAATGTTGGCAAATGTTGGGATTTATGTCGAAAGATGAATTTGTAACAAAAATTTCGAAAGCCATAAAAACCACACAAGATTTCTTTGATAGTGAAATTAAATCTAACTTAGAGTTGGCCGAGTATTGTGAAAAAGTTGTTAAGGAAAAATTGCAAGCCGTAAAAGAACTTATTACCAAAGTAGTAATGGCTGGCAAGGAAACTGCCGTCAATAGTAATGAATCTCAGAACGCAAACATGTCAGCCGATGAATTAAAAAAATTGTCCTCTCGCCACGATCTAAAGGAAAAATTATTGCAAATGTCCAAACAGCAGAAAACTGTTTCAGAATTTACCCGTTCGGTACAAGAAACTTTGGGCTACATAGAGCAACAAATAGTTCAGGTGCATTTGGGACCCTTGCAAAAAGCACCTCCTCTACATGAACTCTTTGTGTTCTCCGATATTTCTACCGTCAGGCGCAACATCATTGGAGCTCCTAGAGCCGCTCTGCACATGGCCCTAAATAATCCTCATTTTTATTTACAATGTAAATGTTGCGGTCTTAATGAACATACCCAACTGCTGTCTACACTGCCAGATCTTTCCATTATTTACAAATTGCATTTAGAGTGTGGTCGCATGATTAATCTGTATGATTGGCTGCAGGCATTCCGTTCAATAGTCGATTTCAGTGAGGACGAGCAAGAGCAGATTGATCCTCAAATACAGTAAGCTGCAGAAATAAATTGTGCGTGTTTCTTTTTTAATTTGTTTTTATTTTAAATTTTTATTATAGAGCCCGTTTTACTCGTGCCGTTGCTGAATTGCAATTTTTGGGTTATATCAAGATGTCTAAGCGTAAAACTGATCATGCCACTCGTTTAACTTGGTAGTTTTTGCGAAATTTTTAACTATAATAATATATATTTTTATTATCTATGTATTACCCCTTTTAGACACGGAAAGGTTACTTTGCAAAGTCTTAATTCAGCTGGGAGAAAGACAGCAAGAGACAGTATTCCTCCCTCTGTCTTTCACATAGCTGAATTAAGACTTTGCCAAAAAAAGGGGTAGATGTAATATGTTTCCATATTTATATATATCAGCATATGTATTATATTTCTATTGTAGTTTCGAACTCAAATATTGCCTTTGTTCGTTCCATAATTTACCTCTTGTAAACTTTAAACACTATTTTCAATAAATAACTTGTCTGCATTTTGTTATTGCAAGCCTATTAAACACGTGACTTTTCAGAAGAAATGTTCAGCAAACATTAAGTGACTCGTATTTGTTCGTTCAGGACAAAATATATTAATTACATGGTTGCTCTTGAGACGTTTAAAATTTTCAGCATTCGCAGCAGTTACTCACAAAATCGATTTAACATGGACGTTTAGTTTAAAAAAAAAAATCGTTCTGAAATTTTTTCGACAACGATATCTCTCGAACAATGCAACAAATGAAAATGATTAATAGATTAACGATGCAATGTTCTCTAACCGATTTAGTAAGTTAAGACCCAATAATATTTTGTGAACCTTCATTGTAATATTCGTGTAATTATATTTCAAATATTTGGTCACACCCGTCACATCATATGTTGAAGTGATAGTTTTTCCATTTATGTGAAAAATAGAAAACGGGAACAAAGAAACTTAAATCGCAATTGGGCCCAATAATATTTTGTGAACCTTCATTTTAATATTCGTGTAATTATATAAGAAATATTTGGTCTCACCCGTCGCATCAATGTTAATGTGATATTTTTTCAATGGATGTGAAAAATAGAAACGGGAACAAAAAAAGAAACTTAAAGCAAAATGTGAACTGCATTTGGGTTTCGAGAGTGAAGGAGGCAGAAAAAGAAGAAATAAAGAATCATTGGAAAAAATAAAGAAATTATTGAGAAACAAAACGAAACAGCAGACAACGGAAAAATACTGAAAGTCAAGTTGTTAGTTTTAAACAATTTTCGAGTTTTTATACTAAATAGATCACAGCGGTCACATGCAGATGTCACACCCGCGCAGTTTCGAAAAGTTTTCTTACTATGCATCCTATTGTTAAATATTTTTACGATTAACATCCTCGATTCTCATCCGATTTTTTAACTATAAATTTTATATTTTTGAATTGTAACGAAAAATGTGAATATTTTGTTCACACCCCTCGCAATGGAACTACCGTTATACTTCCGCTTAATCGATTCTTAAGGTTTGCAAATATTGATTGGGCAATATTTTAATGGGCGAGTTTCGCCCAATGCGAAATTGTAGCTTTACAAGAGTCCAAGGTGTGAGCAGAAATTGTAATATTTTAATGCGAATTTGTCTCATTACAGAAGTTATTACTTAAGGCTGTATTGCGCAGATAGTGGGATCTCTGCTCAAGAGGGTATATGAAATATAATAATGAATTTTAATGACTTAATAGCTCCCCCTATATATTAATAGCTATATCCTCTTTACACAAAAAAAAAGAACTTTTCAAGTTGGTTAAAAAAGGTCACAGTTTGAGATTTAGAAAAAAAATTTAATAACTTTTAGATTAAAACCAATGCTAAAAATTAAATTCGATTTAATAATTGAAATTTTTTATTATTTAATAAACATAACTACAACTAGTTTTTAATTAATTTTTTTTCGGTTTATAATTATTTTACGTACTAAATGATCTGTTATATATTTCGTTCGTTTTAATTTATTGTTAAATATAATAATTGGTGTATATAATTTCTAAAAATTTGCAAAAGGTATAAAAATATGATTTTTCTTTTTCCATTGTATATTTTGTTTTTGCTTTGTATTTTTTTTTTTTGAAGAGTTGTGAGTAAGTTTGGGACAAAATTAAAATAATTAATACATATCGAGCATTATTTTCGATTTAATCGTAAGCGACAAAAATTCAAATTTTTCAGAAGTTTTTTTTTTTTTTAAATATTCAAATATGTTTTTGTGAGTAAATTGTCGCTTACGATACAATTTTACAGCCCGTATCTTAGAAGTTATCAACAATTTTGGCATTTTGATAATTCTAAACTATGGGTAGGCCCATAAAATTTTAATTTCAATAAAAAAGTATATTTTCGGTAACATGTCGCTTGCGATAAAATCGAAAAAAGGCTCTTTATTTTGTTTGTTTAAGAAATTGAGAAATCGATTTCTACAGTAAATTAACAGCCTGTGCCAAGATGTCGATAGGACACGTTCGATTGATTAGTTACATTGAAAAACAAAAACAAATTTTCTTATTTTATTATTGTTTATAATACAAGTTGTCGATCGAACGTTTTCTATCGACATCGTCGAACAGGCCCTAAAAAGCACTAAAACTGAATTAATACATTAAATATTTTTTTATTTTAATAATAATCGTTGTAACTAAAAAATATATGAGTAAATGTAATGAAATAATTTTATAGGAGCTGTGTTTGAGATTTTTTTATTTATTTATTTATTTTTTTTTTGGTGGCAGGCATCTATGTATGTTTCTTTTTTTTAATAATTTTATTTGTTATTTTTATTAATTTTGTGATTTTAAAACTAATTTTAATTATTTTTATTATTTTTATTTGAGCTGATATGATTAAAATATTTTTAATATAATTTTTAAAATTTTTCTTAATTACTTTTAATTTTTAATTTGAATAAATCTTAAAATTTTATTAAAAAAAGAGATTGTGATTTTTATAAAGCTTTATTTTTTATAAAAATGTTTTCTAATAGGCCCAGTTGAATTAATAAGGAAGATATAGCACTTACAATCAAAAATAAATAGCTGAACTAATGCTGGAATAAACATCTTATGTATTTACATATGTAAGCACATAATAATAATTGCGTTCGCGTACCCAAAAGTTTTTACACATTTTTACTGAACTTTACTGCAATTTACTAAATTGCGTTCGTTTACCCAAAATACAGTAAATGACAACACAAATTGAGAGAGTAAAGTGACAGTTCTTGCCTGACTATTTTGCAAATTTTTACTGCAGAAATTTTTCGTAGTAAAGTTTAGTAAGATAAAAGGTGTGTTCATTTACTTTCCTAGGTCCTAGTTTACACTATGCAAGTCTTATTGCTAAGCTGATTAGTTTGTTAGGAAAGAAAGACGAGGGGAAAAGAAACGTTTCTGTTCCCCTCGTATCTCTCTCCCTCAAACTTGCATAGTGTAAACTAGGACTAGCAGAGACTTGTAACGAGAGAGCAAGGAAGAAATTTACAAAATTACTCTCCCAGATACGAAAAAGTAAATGAACGCTTTACTTGTAAAAACTTGCAAGAAAATTTTATTCATGTCAGAACCATGGATGGAAATTATGATACAATTGTACTTTTTCTAATGTATTTTGGATAATCTTGTTTGATAATATTTTAAATTACAAAATTTTTACAAATCGACATTTAATATGAAATACTTTACACAGCTTCATGTATTATTTACTATTTTTTATGCATTTTTCATTATTTTTTAATTCTATTCTATTAACAAATACAAAAAACCCATTTTCCATCTCTGATCAAATATGATAAACAAACAAAATTCTTTCACAATAAAATTTCATTAATGTGGCTTAATGAAAGAAAAACAATAAATTAACGGCCTGGCCCACGATGTCGACAAGAAAGTTTCTTTCGCTTACTTACATTGAATACAAAAACAAAATATCAAAATTTGTTTTTGTTTTCAGTGTAAGTAAGCGAAAGAAACTTTCTTGTCGACATCGTGGGCCAGGCCGTAAGAAAATACGCTTTCTTTTTACATACGTATACATATTTTTTCAATAAAGAAATTCACATTTTTGAGTTTTCCTTTTTCAGATATTTTTCAAATAATTAATTTGTAAACACAAACGCAAAACAGCTGTTTGAATAATTATTGCAAGTAAAAATTTTACTTGTAAAAACTTGCAAGAATTTTTCTGTCTCTCAATTTTTTACGCTCTTTCGACGCTCTCTCGTTGCAAATTTTTTGGGTTAATGAACGCTTTCCAGTAACAATTGTTACAAATTTGTAAAAAATTTTAGTAAATGAACACAACTAAAAACATATGATGTTAAATGTAAACAAATGAAAAGTAAGCAAACGAAAAGTGTAAAAATTGTTGAAAAGGTTAAATAAAAACTGTGAAATTAATTTCAAAATATAAAATTTATAAAGAATTGTAATAATAACTGTAATATACATATTTTATAACATAATTTATTAATTCTTTTGTTTTGTGGATGACTTAAATTATTCAGAGTTGTAAAACTGTAAAGTATCTGGTTATCTGGTTTTTAAGGTAGTCAGTAACATTAAAGGCCGTGATACATTATCATACAAAGTCGTGTGATCTACGAAAAAATACAACCCTGGTATGAGGAGTTTATGAAAATTTTCAAAAGACAATAACAATTCATCACACCAGGGTTGTACTTTTTCGTAGATCGCACGACTTTGTATGATAGTGTATCACGGCCTTAACAAACATTCAGGTAATAATTAATAATTTTAACCAACAACAACTCAGAAAAATCTAAAATTAATTAATTGCAAATATTACATAAAATAAATGAAAAATTTATTCTTAGATTGGCCGTGTTATAAAAAATATTGTATCGAGTACCAATAAGAAAAAGAGTTGAATAGTCAGAAGTGCATATATTTTTCAGCACTATGTGGAATTGGACTCAGCTTACTAATTTTTACTATTTTTCTGTTCGCGCGCTTTTTGCGGCAACAACTCTTTTTGAGAGTAAATTTTAAAATTTTTGCAGTAACTACTCATTTACTGCATTTTACTACAAAAGTATAAAAACATACATATGTATGTACGTAATGCTGCATTGTAAATAATTTTCAATTTTAATTTTTGCAAAAACGATAGCTATTTCACAGATGATCAATTTTACTTCGTGAATTTTATAGAGTGAATTCTGGAGTAATTGTTTTCATCCCTATAAAACAACTGGCCTTTTCGGTGTATATGCTATTTTTTATAACCACTAAATAACACGTGTTTTTTAAGTTAAACAGTTTTATAAACAACTACTATATATATGTAGACAATGCCATAGCATCCAACATTATTGGAAACTATTTAACTTAACAAACACGTCTCTGAATTGAAAGCTTCTTCATTAATATTTAGGGGTTACGTTTTTTTTGGGCAAATGTTTGCCCAAGTGTGACCATACCTTTACTCATGAGCACAATGTTTTCTTTCAGACTATTTGCTTAGTTTAAGAAAAAAAAATATATTTTTAATACCAAACAAACAAACGACAATTACTTTCGATCTCTATCATGCCAACAACAAACTAATAAACCAACTAATCAATCAACATACATTAACTTTTCATAACAAATCACAAAAATTTCGCGCACAAAGAAACTCCAAACTAAAAAATAATTACATATATGAAAATATAAAAATATTCCTAATAGACGCACTAAATTTCCAAACATAAAAATCTCACGTTCTTCTCTTGCGTATGTATGTATGTATATTATGGCAACTCGCCGCACTTTTTTTATAAATAATTTATCCATGGATTTGTATTTTTTTTCAGTAAATTCTATTTTAAGCTTGGTGTTTGTTGTTTAAGAGAAAGAATTTCCCAACAACACTTATTATTATATCATGCCATTCACACATATTTGGAATCTTTATAATTATTATTATAATCATAATGATGCAAACAAAAAAATTATTATTTTTTTTAAATACTTTTCTTTTAATTTTGCTTTTCGTTTGTTCGTGGTTTTCTGCTTGTTTGTTAAAGTTAAGTTGCTGTTTTTTGTTTTTTTTGTTTGTTTCAATGATCTATACCTTCAATTGTTTACCATTTTTAACATTAAATTTTAATTAAATTATTATTAATATTCTGTTGACGTTTACGTTTGGCATTCATGGCATCAACAATGGGCTGGCGTTTGGCATTGTATTTTTTATTGAGTTCCTCAATTTCTTTTTCCATTTCTGAGTCAATATTGTTCAGACGTTGATTTAAGTCGTCGAATGTGAGAAATTTCAAAAATTCAAATTCACCATCTACATAAGTATGAGATTGCGTGTGTAAGTGATGGTGTGGATGATGCTGGTGGGCTGGTGGTTGAGGCTGCTGTTGTTGTTGTTGCTGTTGTGACTGTGGGTAGGCAGGAGGTGGTTGCATCTGATGCTGTTGATTTAAAGCTAAAATATGTTGCTCATTGACCATTGGATTGACACCATAGTAAGCAGCAGCAGCTGCTGCGGCAGCCACGTTGGCCGCAGCATGTTGCTGTTGTTGCAGCTGCTGTTGCTGCAAATGTTGTTGATGTTGCTGCAAGCCATATTGATTAATGGCAGAGATTTGTTGGAAATGCATTTCCATGTTATTTTCCCAATTCGTATCATTTGAATTGGCATTCGAGAGTGGTGGATGCTGTTGTTGTTGGTGATTGTTGAGATTATGATTATTTACATTAGTGGCCTGATTGTTGGCTTGAGCAGCTAAAGCAGCAACATGCGCTGCTGCAGGTGAATATTCCGTAGCTCTTTCGCACACATCAGCTGAAGAGTTTTTACGTTCAAAATGATCCAGGAACTGTGGACGATAGCGCGGTTTGACGAAATCATTGCGTTTTGCCGTAGATGAATCATCTGAATCGGAATTGATAACCATGGTTCCTACAACATATTTTAAGTTTTTTTTTTTAATACGAAGTCTTTTTTTAGAAACGTTTTTTAGTTTGAAATTTATTTTAAAAATCCCAATAAAAAGCTGTGGCCGTTAGAAATAAATGTTATAAAAAATGTAGCAACTTTGAAAAGCAAATATTTTATAAATTTTCACAAAAAAAAAAAAAAAATAATCACAAAACACCGATTTTTTAATTCTTCTTCTTTAAGTCTTCAAAAAAAAAACTCTACATCCCACAGGGAGTATTTTTTGAGTTCTTAATATAATTTTTACGCCGTGAGTCGACGACATAAAAGCTATTTTCTAACGGAGAAATGCGAAATTAAATTGAAGTTCTTAATTAAATTAAAAGATATTAAAATTAAAAAAAAAAAATATTTAACAAATGCAAGCACAAAACTTAAGTATACTCATTAATAACAAAGTATGTGTATTAGAAATTATTTAAAATGTTAATATTTGCGGTAGAAAATACTGGACAGTTCAACTATCTTAAAGCATCATTAATGGACAAATAATTTTGAGATCATTACTACGATACAACTTACCCAAATTAGATTCTAACTCTACCATTGTACCGCTATCAACAGCCACTACGTCACCACCATCTGTCGACTTGTTCGCCGGTGTCCCGCCTACACCTCCAATTTTACTGGGACACAGTGTGCCCGTATCTTCAGGATGCGAAATCATAGTGGCATCTGAAGCATTCGATGTCTGTTGATATTCGCCAAATTTTTCTGGCACCAATGTTCCCGGATCATCGATAAATGTTTTCACCGTTTCTGCAGGAAATTCATGCTCTTCTTCGTGTAACAGATCTTCCTGTTGTGTAGCCAAACTTTTAGCTTGACTACCTTGCACCGAACCCCCTGCAGTGCGGGCAGTTCGTTGTTGTTCGCGTATGGCACAGGTTTCTTCGATCATGGACTTTAAAATGCCGCGTTGTTTTGCATTGCGTATGAATTCATGATCCAAAAGGTCGGAGGCGGTAGCTCTCTCCTCCGGATTCTTGACTAAACAGCGACTTACAAAATCTATAAATTCGGTACTCCAACGATCTGGTTCACGAAAAGATGGTGGGGGCTTTTGCGGTATCATGAATATGGCACGCATGGGATGTATATCACCGTAAGGAGGCTTACCTTCGGCCATTTCTAACGCAGTTATGCCCAGAGACCATATGTCAGCCACACAATCGTAGCCTATCTCCTCTATAACCTCAGGAGCCATCCAAAATGGAGTACCTATAACAGTATTTCTCTTTGCCATTGTGTCTGTCAATTGACCGGCCACACCAAAATCTGCCAATTTCGCAAAGCCCTCAGTGTTTAACAGAATATTGCCCGCTTTTATATCACGATGTATTTTCCGTCGCAAATGTAAATACACTAAACCCTTTAAGGTATCCGATAATATTGTGGCAATTTCATCTTCGGTCAGAGTTTTCTTTCGCAAACGCATTATATCCGATACACTACCAGCACCACAATATTCCATACAAATCCATAGATCGTACTGTTTAAAATATGAACCATAGTAGCGCACCACATACGGCGAGTCACATTGTTGCATTATCGAAATCTCTTTGATAATATCATGCAGGTCAGACTCCACCGGCACCAGCTTAATGGCCACTATGGAACTGCTTTCTTTGTGCAACGCCTTGTATACAGAGCCATAGCTGCCTTCGCCTAATTTGCATATAATGTCAAAGACCTTTTCCGGTGGCTGCAACAATGATTCCTCTGACAATTTTTTTAATTCACTTTTAGAAGACATTTTAAGTTCATTACTCTCTATACGTGCACCAAAACAAATAATTAAGTATACTGTTTGCTTTCTTTATAAACGGTTTTGGCAAATATCTTAAATTTTCACAAATTAATAGCTTTTATTTAACACATTTTTATCTTTTTTGAAGGCGTCGAAAATTCTATTTTTTCCCTTGAATTGGTTTTTTTCGTGAAACAAAAGAAAGAAGAAATAAATGAAAATCCGTGAGAGCAGAACAAAGTTTCGCTGCCTGAAATGTCAAATTGTTTAGAGGAATTTTTTTTATTCTTCACCTGCAATGAACGGGATGCCACACTCTTTGTTGGAAAACAACGGTCAGATAAATAACGATATATACGTGTATATATTCTATATATATGCATGTATATATTCTGGATACGTAGCTCCTTTCTTAAGAAATGCACTTTAAAACCGTACCCATATTGCTTATATCAGTTCAATACAATGGATGTTATGATCAATTAAAATTATCTGGAGCAAAAGTAGGCCGAAAAAAATTGCACTTAAATTTTTAAAATAAAACGAGCTTTTATTACTGTTAGCCAAAGATATTTTATTTTTAACGGTACTAGCAATATTAGCACATAATTCTACCATTATTAAATCAGCCACACTGTATATTCAGCATTAAAGTACTTATTGGAAGCACCCTGTTTACTTTCAGAAATATTTTGATATTTCCCTTTTGATTTGTCATTCTTATTAGCCACAACATTTCGTGGCACTTTCACACGTTTTCGGAAACATTTCATCATCAGCTGAATTTAAAAGTGCAGCAGGAAGAATTGCAACAATTTTTTTAAGTAATCCTGACTTAAAGACATTTTCAACAGTTAATATAAGTAGGTTCCAGCAAATATGCCCGCAGAACAAAGACCTGCTGTAAATGGTGAAGCTGATACTGCTGGTGATGCAGCTGGACCACCAAAGACGGCCAAACAATTAGAAAAAGAAGCTAAAAAAGCTGAAAAGTTGGCTAGACTTCAAGCGAAATTGGATAAAAAAGCATCTACGGTTCCAACAATTGCAGAAAAGAAGGAAAAACCAGAGGTAAAATATCACAACAATACTTTTTTGTTAGATGAGTAAGCCAAGCCAGAAGTATGGTTAGAAATTGTTGTAGTATTAGTAATCTTTGGTTTTGTTTGATGTGAATGTGCCTTGTGGAAAAATCGAAGTAATGTGCATAAAAACATAAATGAATGCACATAATAAATGACATTCCAATCATTTCACTTAGCGACATGAAAGCTTAATACCAGCATTATTATAATATTTTATTTTACTTTAGAAAAAAGCAAAGGAAGTGAAGGAGGCTGCAGTTTACATTGCCAATACAGCTCCCGGTGATATGAAAGACATTTCAGGAGCTTTGCCTGATGCTTACAGTCCAGGATATGTTGAGGCTCAATGGTACAGTTGGTGGGAAAAGGAAGGCTTCTTCAAGCCAGAATATGGTGTAAGTATTATTAATGTATTTATTATGTGTGAAAACTTTTCAGATATTTAAATAAGCACGAACGAATTTAAATTTTTTCTGGGTGTATTCATTGAAATAAATATTTCTGAATTGGGTGTTTAATTGAATATTTGAAAATGAATCATTTTCATTCATTCCAAACCAAATTTTCTGGTAAAATTCTCTATAAAAACTTTGTAGTCCTGAGTACATTTAAGCTTTTATCGCTTGTGAAAACAGATTTAATATTTAACATTCGTTTCTTTTTAACGTAACTTTTCATTTTATTAGCGCTCCAGCATTGCCGAGCCTAATCCTAATGGAAACTTTGTTATGGTGATTCCACCACCAAATGTAACCGGATCTTTGCACTTGGGTCACGCCTTAACCAACGCCATTGAGGATGCTATCACTCGTTATCATCGAATGAAAGGTAAAACAACTCTTTGGGTACCGGGCTGCGATCATGCTGGCATTGCTACACAAGTAGTTGTGGAAAAATTATTGTGGCGAGAAGAAAAATTAACACGTCACGATTTGGGACGCGAGAAGTTCATTGAAAGAATTTGGGATTGGCGCCATGAAAAGGGTGGTCGCATTTATGACCAGTTAAAAAGTTTGGGTTCCTCTTACGATTGGAGTCGGGTGTGCTTCACCATGGATCCTAAGCTGTGTAAATCCGTAACGGAGGCATTTGTACGTTTACATGAAGATGGCAGTATTTATCGCAGTTCGCGTCTAGTCAATTGGTCTTGTTCCTTACGCTCTGCTATATCAGATATAGAAGTGGACAAAATTGATATACCCGGTCGTACATTCCTTTCCATTCCGGGCTATGATGAAAAGGTTGAATTTGGTGTCCTTGTTAAGTTTGCTTACAAAGTAGAGGACTCGGATGAAGAGATTATTGTGGCCACTACGCGCATTGAAACAATGTTGGGGGATACGGCCGTAGCTGTTCATCCTAAAGATGAGCGTTACAAACATTTGCATGGGAAATTTGTAAAGCATCCTTTCTGCACTAGACGTTTGCCCATTGTGTGTGACGAATTTGTGGAAATGGATTTCGGTACGGGAGCTGTTAAAATTACCCCAGCCCATGATCCCAACGATTATGATGTGGGAAAACGTTGTAATTTACCTTTTATTAATATATTTAATGATGATGGTTACATCATTGGCGATTATGGAGAATTTACGGGAATGAAGAGATTTACTTGTCGCAAAGAGATTTTGTTACGACTGAAGGAGTTGGGCTTGTACAGAGAAACTATTAATAATCCCATGGTGGTGCCGATTTGTTCTCGCTCTAAAGATGTTGTGGAACCCATAATAAAACCTCAATGGTAAGTGTTTGTTTTTGTTTATAATGAAAATTTTCATCTTTTTTTGTTGGGGGTTTTTGTAGGTATGTAAAATGCTCTGAAATGGCCGAAAAAGCTACAGAAGCCGTACGTTCGGGTGAACTTAAAATTATACCCGAACATCATACTAAAATTTGGTACCATTGGATGGATGGCATTCGTGATTGGTGTGTGTCGCGTCAATTGTGGTGGGGCCATCGTATTCCTGCTTATTATGTGACCTTCACGGACCCTAATATACAATCTGGTTCGGTATGTTTTTTTTTCATGTTGTTATTTATATATGTACATGTCTGCAGTGGTAAATCTTTTCTTTTGTCTTAAAAAATATTTTCCTTATATTTTTTAAATAGTCTGATGATGAAGCTTATTGGATCGTGGCTCGTTCTGCCGAAGAGGCTTTGGCGAAAGCAGCTGAAAGATTTAATGTTGATCCTAGCAAAATTAAACTGCATCAAGATGAAGATGTCTTAGACACCTGGTTTAGTTCCGGTCTCTTCCCCTTCTCTGTGTTTGGCTGGCCCGATCATACTGCCGATTTGGAAGCCTTTTATCCCACAACTTTGTTGGAAACAGGCCATGATATTCTGTTCTTCTGGGTGGCTCGCATGGTGTTCTTTGGTCAAAAATTGCTGGGAAAGCTGCCCTTCAAGGAGGTTTACTTACATCCAATGGTACGTGATGCTCATGGTCGTAAAATGTCAAAATCGTTGGGTAACGTTATTGACCCCATGGATGTTATACGCGGCATATCATTAGAGGGACTTCATGCCCAATTGGTGCACACTAACTTGGATCCTCGGGAAATTGAAAAGGCTAAGGCGGGCCAGAAACAAGACTATCCCAATGGCATACCGGAATGTGGCTCAGATGCTTTACGTTTTGCTTTGTGTGCCTATATAACACAAGCACGAGATATTAATTTGGATATTAACCGTGTCCAGGGTTATCGTTTCTTCTGCAACAAATTGTGGAATGCCACCAAGTTTGCTCTTATGTATTTTACGGGGGCAGAAAGATACTCTTCCGATTTGCAATTCACAGGCGGTGAAAATAATATGGATGTTTGGATTCTATCACGCTTGTCGGCGGCCATTGAGGCTTGTAACAAGGGCTTTGAGCAATATGACTTTGCAGCAGCCACCAGTGCTTGCTATAGTTTTTGGCTGTACGATTTGTGCGATGTTTATTTGGAATGTTTGAAGCCCATATTTCAAAATGGCACCGATGATCAGAAAGCTTCAGCACGTAAAGCTTTGTTTGCTTGCTTAGATTTGGGCTTGAAATTACTGTCACCATTTATGCCTTTTATTTCGGAAGAATTGTATCAACGCTTGCCCAGAGCTGATAGCACACCCAGTATATGTCTAGCTGCTTATCCCGGTGAGTAGAGAAAAACCATATTTCATAATTTCCCATGTATTATAACTTCCTAATTATTTTTTTATGCACAGATAATATTACTTGGCGCAATGAGAAAGTCGAAAAAGAAGTTGATTTCATGCAAAAGGCTGCTCGTGTCATACGTTCGGCACGCTCTGATTACAATTTGCCTAACAAAATCAAAACTGAAGCGTATATTGTTTGCACAGACGCTCATCTGAATGATATACTTAAAAAATATGCCAGCGATTTGGCCGTAGTTTCTTACTGTTGCAAGTTTGAGTTCAATACAACACCACCCGCTGGCTGTGCTATTCTAACCATTTCGGGACAATGTGAAGTTCATTTACTTTTAAAAGGTTTGATCGAGGCTGATAAAGAAATTGCCAAATTGCAAAAGAAACAAGTACAATTGACCCAAACTGTTAGCAAATTGAAACAAGCCATGGAGGCTGGTGATTATGCCACAAAAGTACCCGCTGATGTACAAATTGCTAATACGGAAAAGCTGCTACAAACGGCAAGTGAAATTCAGCGTATAACTCAAGCAATGGAAACTTTGAAACTGATGTAAAACGCAATTTTGTGTTAAAAATAGACATGTATTTAGCAATTGAAAGTGAAAATATTGGCATTTCCGAATTACATAAACTTTTTTAGTTTTGCTTTTAAGAATTTAAATTAATTTCTTAAGGCAGTGAACACACGGAAGCTTTTAGTATGAAAACTCAATATAGATTATATATCAGCATTATTTAGTGGTTCCCTTTGCTATTTAAGGTTCATAATTTATTACTTATTAATAAAATGCTACAAAGAAATTAAATTAAACTAAGATATTTTTATTTTTAACTTTGGAATCCTTTTGTACGGAATCAAACGTAAAAGCTTTTAATATATTGAAACAATTGAACGAGTACAATTACATAATTAAATACTCTCCAAGCATATCTGTATTATAAGAAAAATAATCACGCATGAGTTATATGATATTTAGGATAAACAACATTTTTAAATCGTTAATAACTTTCGAAATAATTATTTTGCTTCGGTAATTTTATGTTCTATTCTCATTTCGAAATCCATTTTGACATTGTTACTTTACAACTCGGCACATTTTAGATCGATTATAAAAATTATTTTTTTGTCTGAGGGTACAACTTCCAATTGGTTCCATTGTAAAAAAAAGTGGGTGGGGATACGCCCACAATTTTTTTATTTTATTATATGTTATACTTATTTGATTGTTGCGAAACCCAGCAAACGCTTTTGTTCTTGTAATTACACAATTTTAAAGGTGAAAAAATGGGCGGGGTTACGCCCATTAAAATTTGTTATTATATTTCACGTGGTTCAACTTAACCGATTTTTGCGAAACTTACCACACATCTTGAGCTCTAAAATATACACAATTTTCTATTTAAACAAATGGGCAGAGTTACGCCCATTAAAATTTTATATTTTATTTTAAGTGGTTCTACTTTACCGATTTTAACAAAACTTAACACACACCCTGAGCTCTGAAAAACACACAATTTTGGATTAAAAAAATTGGTGGAGGTACGCCCATTAAAACTTAATATTTCATGTAATTCTTACCAACAGATTTAAAATTTTTTTTTTGTTTGAAAGACTTTACTTTGAGTTTGGTCCCATACATTTCTTTCGAAAATTTTCAATCAGATCTTTACATTGAAGTCTGTTTTTTCTCGGCAGAATTACTTTTATTTTATTTAAGTTTTCAATACAAATTTTAAAACGAACATATTCTTTCGGTATCGTTGCACAGACCTTACTTTTTAAAATGTCCTTATAATCATTTTTTTTTATCGAATTTTTGCATTTTTTGAGCAAATACAATTCATCTTTATTAAATTCTTCTTTATCAATATATTTTTAAAGGTTTATATTAATTAATTACTGACTTTGCCAGTTAATTTAAATACAATACATATTACTTCGAATTGAATTCAAAAGAACAAAAAAAAAAAACTTTTCACAGTACAAGTATAAAACATTCTTTGGGAATCTGTCTTTAATTATGCAAGAATGTAAAGTAATTTCATTCAGTATAGGAGTCATTTCTTATTAAAAGAAAATAATAATAATAAAAGCATGCGGTGATTATATTTTTTAAGCCTTAAATATGATCTTAATTAAAAAATCCAATATATATTCTACTGTTCAATAATATATAAATTACCATATCTTTATTCTGGATTCATTTCTTCACTTGCCTCATGGCTAGCTGCTGCCTTTTGAGACTCTTCTTCAATTTCCATTTGCTCGGTAAAGTTTTCCAATTCACGTAATTGTTCACGTAAATCATCGGGTAGTTGTTGTTCACTTAAAGCTTTTGGATCTTCGCCATCAATAACAATTTCTTCTGGGTCGGGAGCTCTAGGTAAAAATTCCATACCCTCATATAGTTTGGAGAAAATCGAAAGAGCATTATCTATAGACTTATCATAGTCTAATTCATAAAAAGGTGGCGCTGTATTATATATTAGAGACGATGTATTATTCTCCCATTCGTAGCTGGATATGGAAAAGTAAGAGGAAAACAATAATTTGGGCGTTGTGGGCGAGGAGTTATTAAACACTTGTTGTACAAAAGGGTCGAGATCAGTGACAGGTTGATCGGAAACAGCAGGTGATGTCAAGTGGAATATGTCTGCAATGCGAAAATAATGAGAAATTGTTTGTGGTTTTTTAGAATAAGTCCTTTCAGGGTTCAAAAGTCATTAAATTTGATTTAAAAGCTTATAATATAATATAATATATCATTATATTTCATTTATTCATATCCGACGTTTCAGTGAGATTTTCCAATATCGAAATCTCATAAAATTAAACTTTTTTTTTTTTTTAATTAAAATGTTTACTTTCTAACAAAAAAATATTAACAATTTTTGTGGTGTCCGTTAAGAACGTCTAGACGCATTTTGTCCCTGCTTAGGAAACTCAACAGTAGACTTCAACCAACAAATTATTGAAAAAGGCTAAAAAAACTTCTTAAAAAAAAGACTAATATCCGACACAAAATATTGACAAAAAACCCGAAAAGCATCATTTCCATAAAATATGGTGGCACAGAAAATTCAGTATTTCGCCAATACAAACACCTTCACTTTCTTTTTGTTCTTCAAAAAATTACAGTTATTAAAAAAAAAAATAAAATAGTGATAAACAAATTGTTCTTGAACTAACAACTCGTTACAGTTCAAATAAATACACAAGTAGTAAAAATATAGCTTGAAAAATTTTAATAACTTACACAATCCTTTAGGACATGTTCCGGAATAATGTGATAATTGTATTAAAATAGCTTCCCGTTTCCCGTCACTTTCAAGCAGCCTTAACAGATTTACACCTCCTCCTCCGGTGTTAAGTTCTTCATTGCCTAATGCTGAAGCAGCCAAAAATATCGCTCTAGATAAATAGTTTTTAGGATTAGCGGTTCTCAATTGCGAGGGCATGTTGTTCGAAGAACAGACCACATGTCTGGCTTGTATACGTTGCTGGCCATCTACCTCTATAGAGACAGTTTTCAAGGACTCGTCAACATCCACCGCAGTGATTTGTCGTTTTAGGCAGTATATACCACCAAATACTGCACATAGTCTACAAAAACACTGTGGTATTTCACCACAGCCATACATGGGAAATATAAATGGGGTATTGCCGTAACGTCCCAGACTTTGTAAAAACTTTTTGGTACGCTCCATGCCCACTTCAAAAGGGGTGTCTTCATTGGCCATAGCAATGGCTTGTATAACGCATTTATTGATTTTTTCAGTAATCTTTTGAGCACGTAAATATTCAGCAAATGTTTTGCCTCTAAATTCCGTCAAATCTTCTTCACATTTGTCTTCTCCAAACGTCAAACATAATGTTAGAAATTTCATTAGTAGGCGCTTTTCAACAATATTCAAGTCTTTTGTATTGAAAACATCACTACGTGAACACGGCACACTCAGCAGTTGTCCTTGGAACTGGGTACAAATGCGATCTATGGCTCTAAATTCAGCATAGCGACAAATATTTGATGAAATCAATAGTTGCACTAACGATCCCGAGGAATAAAGTATTTTTGGACATAAATCCAAATTAAATTTTCTAGACAATTTCATTAATTCGTTTATCGACCATTGTTTAGGTGTTTGCGATTTCATGTCATCGGTTAAATTGACTTCAGTTTCATCCAAATTTTCAGTTGAACTTTCCACTTCAGCGGGTATGTGCCATTCATATTTGGCATTCCGAATTTCATTTCTATTTCCACCGCTTGTAGACTGCTGTAGGAATGTTATGAACGCATCTAAATTAAATGATGCCCACGAACCTCCATAATATTCGTTCGGATCTATATGTAGTACAGTTTTTCCTATTCTACTTGCTGCTGCAGCCACGCAAGACTCTGGAAAACCTGCAATAAGGAATATATATGTACATATAAATTTAGGCAGTGATGAGTCATCTTTGCTCTAATTTTCTACACATATCGTAAATATTTTCTCTACTAACCTGTGCCGATCACAATCAAGTCGAATTCTTTAGGCAATTCATCATCCTCCATAACTGGATATAAAATTCTTTATTTTCTTATTAAATTTAAATTTTTTGTTAAAATATCACCAATTTGGTCCGTATTCCTAACAGAAAGATAAATAATATATATATGTATCAGGGATGGCAAAGTTGGTACAGTGGTAATTTTTTTGGTACTATTGAAACTCCGAAAGTACAATAGGACTTCATAGTCTTTCCATTCAATAATTTAGTACATTTAAGGAATCTCCCCAATTTCACTCCGCATTTCTTTCCAAACGATGGCATATGTCAATTTTCACTTTTGAACAATGAAACTCATATTCTTCTCACTTGATAACAGTCTTTTAAAAGCAAAATGCAGCGAGAAAACCAAAAAATGCGAATGCACCCACTTCCAAATAATTTTTCTTCTAAATTCGGATGCTAGAGCACATGCAATTAATTTGTATAATTTAAACTTTAACTTAAACAGGTGTAACCATATGCTTTAAGACCCCAACTTAGAAGCAAATTTGTGAAAACTATACGGTAGCCAGAACAAAGTCGATTATTTTAATAAAAACAAATAAAAATATGTAATTTGAACTAAAAAATCTTTGAGTACAATTAAGTTCAAAAAGTACAATTGTTGGTACAATTTTAAAATACTCAATGCCGTCTCTGGTATGTATGTATGACCGCTGTGTGTTTGCAGACTTTCAGCTGTTTGTCACTCTTAGAAGGATGATTCATATGAATTAAGAATTTAAGTTACAGTATGTGCCATATATGAGCAAGATAGCCTGATCTACCATACAAAATTTCGAGAGGAAACCAAGAATATTTATTTTGTGTCTCCCTGTAGGCAGGAAAATTGCTGTCTTCTCTCATTTTTATCGCAAGTTTATCTGAACTGGCATTTTTGCCACCAAAAATCATGTCAGATCAATTACAAAGTTTATGTGTAAAGAAAAAATTTAACACAGAATGCTTAGCTTGTAAATTATTAAGTGATAATTGTGAATAGTTTAATGAAACAACTTATAAATGGTATCAAATAAAAGAATGCTGATATCAAACCCTATTAAAGGGTCCATCTATCAGAGAGCCAGGTTACAGGTAAGTTCCTTGCAAAAGTATTTGTGTACACATGTGTACCCATTCAGAATTTTAAGAAGTTATTGATCATATTCGGGTGTTTTATGAATCTCCTGCTCTACAGAAAACTGTCATAACTGTTTGATATGATATTATACTTTTTTGGGGAGACAGTGCCACCTTAAAAGCGACGCTTCTTGAAGAGTCTGCCCACTTTTCGTTTCAGTTTTGCCTAATTTTCTCGAGTCATGTTTAAATTGTTTTTGGAATCATTTATGATATCTTTTTGGGGTTTCTTGTAGTCATTTATGATAAGTATTTTTTTTAGTCAGCTTTAGTAATTTTTGCTTGCACAAAATGGTCATATCTTATATACCTTTACAAATATTTTATTAGATGCAAAAAAGCAACCAAGAAGAGCTCGCATTTGTTTACTCTTTTTCCTATCCTGAAATGAATTTTTGATAGGTACCTATTAAGCCTTTTGATATTTTAAAACAATTTTTAACACATTTTACTGACAATCGCCTTATCTCATGTTGGATTTGAATACAGGAAAAATTCATCTTATGTTTGTAAAGCCTAGTATACGATATCTAAAAAGCCACATTAGCATATGACTGTGATGTCACGGGAACTCCCAGCATGTTGGTTGCTTCTTTTAAATAAGTAGTACTGGCTACATGTCTTAAAGTTTTGATAGTATTTTTGTCCCAATATCCAAATGTTGTGTCACAAGTAGTAAAAGCGAGTACAAATTCAGAGGCAGCACATGTGTAAGCATGTGAATGTCGTCGTCTACAATTAAGCTTCATGACAACGTCGAAATTACGTCGGAGCCACAAGAGCTGTGCCTTTTTAAATGTACTACAGGCTTAAGAAAACTCTCTTAGAGCCCAGACAAAACAAGATCTAAAACTTAAAGTGAACACGTATGAATAAAATATGTTTTGATTTGCCATTATTTTAAGAACGTATGCGCGGAATTCTTTTCACCCACTTTTACTAGTCAGGTCACTTTTCCCAAAATGATCTTTCAAGGAAGTGTGTTTTATAGACTTTCTGACAAATGGCTTACCGAAAAAAATTTGTGGTTTTCTAGTAAATTCTACTTGATTATTAATCTGTCTGGGCAAATAGTACATATAATCATTAACAACACTCTTTAACTTTTCGTCCCCGCACCTACAAATTGGAGATTATGAAATGTAATATCTGATTGCTTTTACTGCATCACCCGCTTTTAAAAAAATATTTTTGATTCTAGAAAAGAAACTTCGACATATCGGTAAACCATTTTCAATCTTTATAAATTTTCATTAATCACGACTAAGAAAATTTTAAATTGAAAACTTGCAGAATATGAATAACATTTAATTTATTCAAATATAATCCATTAAATTCCTTGAAATAAAAAGTATGTGACTTATTTACAGACGGATTTTGTCGTTTTTAAACGTTTCAAATTTGTATGAAAGATAACAAAAATTTGTGTCAAAAAACATTTATTTATTTATTTAAGAAATACTTTACAAAGTAAATTTGCAAAGTATTGTTGCACAAATATGAGCGGGGTAGCTAGACCATATGCCCAAGATGTTATTAACAGTTTTTTAAAAAGGCTTTGTGACTGACTGTACACGACCTATGCCTTCACATAGGAAGTAGCAACGTGGTTGTTAAAGAAATTCCACAAAAGAACCGCAAGAATATACGGTTATCCGTGGCAGATCAGTCAACCAGTGCGAGTGAGACGCAAAACTCTCGAAGGCCAATAAACAACAGTGGCCTGGTTGCACTTAAGAGATAATTGCCAACGACGCTTGATGTTGACTCGCCCAGAGCTGCTTTACGACTGTGTCAAAAAACATTTTTTCCATACAAATTTAAAGACGAAAAAATCGTTTGTATTTACAAAATTTACTCTTTAGACTACGTTAATAATTCTTGGTAACTAAATTTAAATAATATTTCAAATCAAAAAATGGTCTAATATACATTTATTTATTTGACAGATTATACCTACTTATAATAAATTATTGGGATAAAAATTGAGGGAAATAAAGCTATGACAGCGGGGGTCTTAAGCTATATATAATTTTAAATTTAAATTGAGTTATATAGATTGCAATGTTTTAAAAATTTTATGATTGTTTGACAATCTCAAGCTACTCTACTGACTTTTAAAAAGATAAAATTATTCAATAATTATTGAATAAACTATTTAAAACAAACTTTAATATGACTGCAAGTATTTTGCCTCTAAGTTCCGTCATATCATCTTCATATTTGTCTTCACTTGTCTTGTATTGAAAATATCACTACCCAGCAAAAAATAAAATGAGTACTTCTATAGAAAGCACTTCTTAATTACTTCCAAAGTAGGTTATGCATTTTATTCTGGTTTAACAATTCACTACTTTTTGCTCAGAGTTTGAAGTGGTTCGTATCAGTAGTTGTGGTGCATTTTCTACTTTTTTGTCAACACTTTTGCTGTGTACTTAAGCACCCCAAGCTCATCAGTTGTCCTTGGAACTGAGACTTCATCAGTTGAACTCTCCACTTCAGCATTAATATTTTGTCATTCCGGATTTCATTTCTTTTTCCACCGCCTGTATACTGCTGTAGGAATGTTATAAACGCATCTAATATATGTATACCCCACTAAGCTGTGCCGTTGACAACCAAGTCGAATTCCTTAGGCAATTCATCATTCTTGATAATTGGATTTAAATACTGTTTTTGCTTATTAAATTTAAATTTTTTTTTAAAATATCACCAATTGGCCCAAATAATAATATACATATGTATGAATGCATGTGTAACGTCTGTGTGTTTGCAGACAGCTGTTTGTCTATGAAACCTTTACAAGGATGATTCATATGAATTAAGAATTCAAATAACAGTATGTGCCATATATATATCATTCTGATTCGCAGAGGAAACCAAGAATATTTATTTTGAGTTTCCCTGTGACAAACGAAAAATTGTCTTCGCTAATTTTTATCGCAAGTTTATCTGAACTGGCTGTTGTTAAAGCAAAGTTTTGCCACCAAAAACACAATGCAGAGCAATTGCTACGAAAAATGTATAAAAAATAAAGAAATATTCAACACAGAATGTTTAGTTTGTAAATTATGAAGTGATAATTGTAAATAGTTTAATGAAACAACTTGTAAATAGTGTAAAATCGAAGCGTGCAGATCAATGGCTGTAAATAAGGTCTGTCTATATAAAAGCCAGATGACAGGTAAGTTCCTTGCAAAATTATTTGTTCATGAGTGTGTACCAGTCAGAATTTTATGAAATTATTGATCATATTCGAGTGTTTTGTAAATCAATCCACTGCTAGATTGAAAAATGTCATAACTGTTTGATATGAAATGATAGTTAATTGGGGGAGACAATGAAACCTTACACGCGACTCTTATTGAAGAGTCATTTATTGACTCTCGGAATCCTTTTTACTCCGTTTTGCTTGTAAAGTGACTTTTGCCAAAATTATCTTCTAAGGCTTTAAACTTCTGAAGAAATAGTTTACCAAAAAAATTTGTGTTGTAGTAAACTCGACTTGCTTATTAATGTGCCTGGGCAGATAGTTCAGGTAATCATGCACAACACTTTTACTTTTCGTCTTCTCGCCAACAAATTTAAGATTTTGAAATATGTATAATTTCGATATACATACATACCCGTAAACCATTTTTATTCTTAGGAAATTTCTGACTGTTTCTACTGCTTGATTTTTAACTTTTGATTTATTCAAATGTAATCCATAGAATTCTTTAAAATAAAAAGCATATGACTTAGGGCCAATTTTACCAACTTTATTTGAATATCAATCTGTTATTTAAATGTCGGTTTTCTTTAATTTTTGTATGATAAAATGACTTTTAAATGATATTTAAATCAGTTGGCGAAATAGGCTCTTAGACAACGTTAATAATACTGTTCAATCAAATTTAAATAATATTTCAAATCAAAAATTGGGCTAATATATGTATGTATGTATATAATTAGGTATGTATGTGAAGAAAAAAGATTTAGACACAAAACCGATTTGAAATAGATAAAACGTATGACTGATGTGTTAGCTATAGTCGTTATGTCAATTATTTTAAAATTTGGTTTAAAAAGTTTTCAATAGTTGTTGATACATTTCGTTTCGTTATTTATATTTTATCTTCTAGTTTATATACTTTTTTAAAGTATGTAACTAGTTTGAGTTTGGCTTAAAAGTTGTTCTCATAATCGATCGGAATTCGTCACACCTATTCAAAACGATAATTTTTGGAATCGTTTGAAAAATATCGTTTTGAAAAGGCGTGTTCGAGTTCCGATAAATTTTGAGAATAATTTTTAAGCCAATCTCAAATTGGCAATGGAAGAACTAGAATCAGAAAATAAAAGAAAATTATAAATAAAAGGCAACATCGGAAAAATATTCTAATAAGAAAGAAGATTTAAGTGTCTTAAGGCTCAGTTAGCCGACTGTAATGGAATGTAACTGCAACGGTAGGAAACAGCTGATCGATATTGTTATGTGATAAGTCCTAATTTACACTATGCAAGTCTTATTGCTAAGCTGATTAGTTTGTTGGGAAAGAGGGACGAGCGGAAAAGAAACGTTACTGTTCCCCTCGTCTCTCTCTCCATCAAACTAATCAGCTTAGCAATAAGACTTGCATATTGTAAATATGGACTAAGTAATGTACAGATTCTTACGTGCCGGTTACATCTCTATAACCGTTTTCATTGCTTTTTACATAACAATATCGATCAGCTGCTTCTTACCGTTACAGTTACGTTGCATTACAGTCGGCTAACTGATCCTTTACTTTATAAACTAGTCACAAATGATGGCTTTTCTGTAAGGGCTATTACCAAAATCCCATTTATTTTTTAATCTCTTAAGCCTTTCTTTGCCAAAAGCGGTACAAAACGTTAAAAATTTAGTTCTAACGCAATTCATAAAAGTAAAAACAGAAATGTGTAAGGAAGATCCAGATTTGTTTAGTAAAACAAAAACCATTTGTGCCCACTTCCTTCTAAGAAGTTGATGATTTCATATACGAGTACAGAAGATGTTAATAACAATCTCTACCCAGTAGATAGACTTGGGTGCTGATGAAGTGCGTTGCTGCACAGAAAAATATCGGTATTTCCCCCAGCTTATAGTCTAATTTAATTTTTCTTCTCTTCTTTAGAAACTCACATTAATTAATAAAAAATATTTCATTCAATAAGAATTGAAATTACTGAACTTAAGCCCGACTAAGAAATTATTTCTGATTAAAATTCACTATAGTTTAACTAAACATTTAAAAAATTCTTTCACTAAAATCATTTTCGTTTAGAAAGGAACTAAAATTTGTTGAAGGAAATGGTGATGAAATGGATAGTCTCGCGAGAAGTGAACTTGGTTTTCATTGAAAGGGCTTTTTTTAATTAAAATTATAAAGAGGCAATCAAACGTTTCTATTAAGACATACTTATTTTGTACTAAAGTCCTATTTTCAAAGTAATATTTTGTAATTACGAGTACATAATATTTTTTATCCTTAGTTAATATTATAATGCGAAAGTAATACCCCTTTTAGACACGCAAAGTTTACTTTGCAAAGACATAAAGGGATAGTATTCCTCCCTTTGTCTTTCACACAGCTGAATTAAGACTTGGCAAAGTAAACTTTCCGTGTCTAAAAGGGGTATAAGTTTGTATGCTTGTAACGCCGATTTTAAAAATTCTTTCACCAATGAAAAGCTACATTGCAAGCTTTAAATATGGGATATTTTTTATCCGGTTCGGCTTCGGTTTTTTTGTATTTGATACTGATTTTTTTCGGAAAAACCAAATTTTTGAGCTGGTTAGGATAATTTTCTTTTCTGGTTTGATTGTTTAACCAGTTTTAAGCCGGCTTTTATGTGCTTTTTAAGCAGATTAATGCGATCGCTTAAAAGCTAGTATATTTGTTTTTTGTTTACTTTATATCAATGCATTTGGCTTTGCATTTACTTAAAATAGATCGTCAGCTGAAATGCAAAACGACGTAACGAACAATAAATTCAAAGTCGCATTTTAAATTAAATATTGGGTATTACATAGAAAAATATAGACTTTTTTTAGATTTTATCGTAAGCGACATGTTATCGAGAATATACTTTTTTATTAAAATTAAAATTTTATGGGCCTACCCATAGTTTAGAATTATCAGAATGCCAAAATTGTTGATAACTTTTAAGATACGGGCTGTAAAATTTTATCGCAAGCGACAATTTACGCACAAAAACATATTTGAATATTTAAAACAAAACCTTCCCGGGAAAACTTTAATTTGTGTCGATTACCATAATATCGAAAATAAGGCTCTATTTAATAGATATCATGAATTATTATTTGTTTTTTTTTTTAAATAAATTTAAATAATCTGTTGTTGTTGTTGGAAATTGAAAAATCATACCCGCTTTCCCGGGAAATTGAAGAGATCGAGAAAAGAAAAATTCTAGTATGTGTGTACATATGTATGTATGTATAACCTTTAAGGCAATATTTTTGTGGATAATAAATCTTTAATTTTACAACTAAATATGTATGTATGTATAAAAAAGTTGTTCGTTTTCAAAATCTTTACGATGACAATCCTGGCTATGAGGTCATAGAACTTCTTCGCGGTAGTGCAAAGTAAATAAAAAAAATAAGAAAAGAATACAATATAAAACAACATACGCTTTAAGTCATCATCAGCCAATTTAGATTTAAAGGTAAAAATAAAACCAAACAAAAAATAAAAATTATGCTGAACTATCAAAAAAATAAAAGTTATAAAAACGGAACGTGTGATTAAGTTCAGCAAAAAAAAAAAACTGAATTAAAAAAAATTATAAATAAATTCATTTAACATAAAGCATTATAAAGCCAATGAACTTTTACAGAATATGTTGTTTGTTTGCAAAATTTAAAAATTTCCTCTTAAAATTGCACTCATATTCTAATTGTTTGACTACAATTAAAAATTAAAAAAAAAGTAAAATTAATTAGAATTTATGAAACTACGAAAAGTTTTAACTGCTCCCAGATCAATTACATTCAGATGAAAATAAATGAGCATATAAGAAAACTTTTTTGGAATATTGGCAATAATATGAAACACAAAGTTAGCTGATAAAAGAGTTAATTGAACTTAATTCTCTGAATACAAATTGTTTGTATAGATCTTAGACAGGTGCTTTATTTTACTTGTGTGAAAAACGCATGTACTCTGTATGTATGTATGTATATGCAATTGTATTATTTGTCAAATTATGTACATACATACATATCAACTATGAATGCATGTATGTATGTATGTAGTTAACCGATAACAGAAACAAAAATCCAGAAGAGTCTATCGACTTTTAACGTCGATGAGTATATACATATATACTAGTGTTGAGCGATACTGTGATTTTTGAATAATGTTGCTCCTTGTGGACGTGATTTCTAAATCTCTGTTCTTTTAAACAACTGTGACTGTGATCACAGTTAAGCAGTATTTTGTTTGTAGCAGTTCTGCTATTTTGACAAAATAATCCCGGTTCTCATACTTCAACTTTTGTTGATCTACGAGTTGATTCAGCTGTATGAAAAAAAGAGATATTTGTATTTCCTTCTCCGTCTTTATTACAGCTGAATTACGAGTTGATCAACGAAAGTTGAAGTGTGTGAACCGGGACATATAATAAGAAGGGCAGCAGTGAAATTAAACAATGACTGTGATCACGGTTTAACACATTTCAGCTCTTCTGCTTTAAAAGTATTTCTTCGTATTATTCTTTTGATAAATACTAATAAGAATAATTTGTTCTTGGAACAAACAATTAGTCCCGGTTCACACACTTCAACTTTTGTTAATCAACTCGTAATTCAGCTGTAAGAAAGACGGAGAAGGAAATACAAATATCTCTTTTTTCATACAGCTGAATCAACTCGTAGATCAACAAAAGTTGAAGTGTGTGAACCGGGACTTAGCAATCAACCCCATCCTTATATTGAAAATTGCCGTATAAGAGCCAGAAAGACAGTAAAATTGCAAATACAAAAATGTGTAGTTGCCAGAAAAGACGATTTGATCTCGACAAACGGTGAAGCTATAAAAAAAATGCATGTGGTAGCTTTATTTACTGTAAAGTAAGCATACAAGAACATTCACAGTTTGTATGAAAGAACTATATTTCCAAAACCTGTTACTTGATAAATTCAGTCATAGTTGTGATTAGTGTTTTTTCAATCGCTGTGGAAAAGTAACAGGTTTCGAAAAATCGCTCATCTCTAATATGTACTTACTTTTATTGCGATTTTTTTTTACCAATAATGACATGTCAAATTTATCTTTATTTCCAAAGTTAAACAATTTTCAAATTTCTTTGCCGTTATATAATAACTAAACGTGTCTTAATTTTTAATCATTAGTAATAATGAATTACACTGTCTTACAAAAAAAAAATATATATCGCTCCTCTATTGCAACTCAGTCATAACCATAGGCGTGGGGAGGGCATTGCCTTTCCTAGAATTGCTATTGCCCCTGCTGCAACTATTAAAAATTGCATTTAACTATTAACTTAAATATAACTCCTGAAAATAACAAATCCCAGTTTCAGTCAGTTAGACTTATTAGTTAAAAAAAATGAAATTTTAAGTGGAATCATTACGTTTTGTTTTGAATCTCCTCTAGTGTTATTTTATTTGCAAAAATATGAGATAAAAAGAATAAAGAAGCCTTAATTAGTAAGTCCAGTTTAAATATTGAATAAAATATTATACTTTTTGCTCAGTTACCAAAAAAAGATTATAATTTTTAAATAAAAAAACCAGACAAATGACTGATAAGCTTTTAAAAATTAAAAGCAAATATACAAATCTATGTATTTTCCACAGTGCACAATGGTAGTAATCGGAACAATAGTGGTCACAAATATTTATATACACATGTTCAAATTCTATTATTAATTTGATTACATTATTTGATTATATCGGTGGCTTAATATAAGAAAGGCGTA
Source organism: Nowickia ferox (assembly GCA_936439885.1). Classification (NCBI taxonomy): domain Eukaryota; kingdom Metazoa; phylum Arthropoda; class Insecta; order Diptera; family Tachinidae; genus Nowickia; species Nowickia ferox. The sequence continues at coordinate 16,872,609 of OW387027.1, forward strand.
ACACGAATTTTCGATATTTTACAGGAGAAGGAAAAAACTGAATAAAAACTAAAGAATAAGAATGCAAGAATAATTTTTTTAAAATTAAATAAATCTTTTATTTTTAATTGTTACTTACTTCGTTCTTGAAGGAGGATGTAAATATACGTTGGCTACCAGAAAACGTTAAAAACGCGATTTCGAAAAAATTTAGATACGCCCTGTTTATATTAAGCCATCGATATGTATTAATATTTATCTATATCGTCACCTTAAATGCAAACGAACGTAACTACACTTTTATATTTTTTACAGCAGAAACAAAAACGTTACAAAATCAATAATAATAAAGTATTCTTGAAAATTTTCTTCAAAATTTATTTGTAGTATGGATACTTATATGTTTTTTCTTTTAAAAAATATTTAAGCTTTTATGTTAGTTACATTCTTTGTAATGAGAAATAGATGCATTCCTAGTTACGTCCGTTTGACTTTCTTTAATAAAGTCGTCATTTTTGATCGCGTGAACATGTAGTTTGATAAAATGAAGCATAATCAATCAAGAGCTCCATTTCGAATTTTTGTGTAGTTAGGCCGGGTTTCCATCGGTGTGCCATGTGCCACACATGAGTAAAAATAACGTAACCACTAATTACTAATGAAAAACTGTTTGATTCAGACTCATATTTATTAAGTTAAACAGTTTCATACAAAACTAATAGACAATTTTATAGAATCCAACATGAATGGAAATAGTTTAAATCAATAAATACATGTCTGAATCAAACAGTTTTTCATTAGTAATTAGTGGTTACGTTATTTTTACTCATGCATGGCACATGGCACACCAATGGAAACCCGGCCTTACGTCCGTTTGCATTAAAAGTCTCGTGTCACTGTGTTTGTAATTGAACTCCTCCGAAACAGCTTGACCGATTTTTATGAAATTTTGTATGTTTATTCGGTTGTTTCAAGAAGAGATCGTAATCTGTTTTTCATACCCCTAAGTGGGCTCTGCCAGGCTCATACGAACGAAATATCTTATATCTTGAAAGCTATAGGAGTCAGAGTATTCAAGTTTGGTATGGACTGTTTTGCGAGCAAAGTGCGAAGTAATTTTAAATATTGGTAGAATGCGACTGGAGGAAGGGGCAGCCAGCATGCAAAGTAATTAATAATAATCCTATATATTGAAAGCTATAATAGCAAGAGTCTTAAAATTTGGTATGGACCCTTTTCAGAGCAAAGTAATTTTAAATATTGGTAGAATATGGCCGAGAGAAGTGGCACCTATCATGCAAAGTAATTAATAATGATCTTATATCTTGAAAGCTACAATAGCAAGAGTCTTCAAATTTGGTATAAGTTAATTCGAAAACATTAAATATATCTATAAATTATAATAAATTTAAAACAATAAATGTTTGTGGTTTTGTTATTGTTATATTCCGCACTCCCTACATCTATCTATTACTCATATACCACATCCTCACACACTTACAATGAGTTAGTTATTATTTTCTAACAGAGTTATAAATGAATCATTAATTTTTTAGTTAATTTGCGAATCATTCATGCACTGAATTAGCAAATTTTCAATTCAAATTCTTTTCATACAAAAAAAAAAGAATTGAATAAAATTTGAGTCAATTCAAATGAATTTTGTAAAAATGAATTGCAATTCATCTCGAATTCAAATGAACTTGTCAAATGAATTGTAGTTCGTTTCTAATTCAAATGAATTTGTCAAAGTCTTTTGCAATTCATTTCAAATTCATTTTAATTGCATTGATTTTGTATTAATTCAAATGAATTAGAAAAAATAATCAGCAATTCAGTACCAGCCATTTGAATTGAAGTGATTCATTGTTCTAATTCATTGGAATGAATTCACAATCAATTCAATTCAAACGAATTGAAAATGAATTGCAGTTCACCTTAACAAATTCATTTGAATTGAAAATGAATTGCAACTCATTCTACAAATTCATTTGAATTGGAAACGAATTTAAATTAATTTCAGCCTAATTCGTTTGAATTGATTCAAATTTCATTCAATTCTTTTTTTTTTGTTGTGAAAAGAATTAATTAAAAAAAAAAAAAGTAACGAATTAAAATAAAAAAGAATGATTCATTTACAGCTCCGTTTTCTAGCCTAGAAATTCCCTAGAAATAATTTATGTTGCAAAACATCGTTGGCGGGTTAGCTAGTTATTTGATAAAAAAAATGCAAGTTTCATTCTATTAATTTTTTTTAAGAAATTTCGTATTTAATTTTATGAATGCTGTGGTACGCCCTATTTCAGTAAAAATATTGGCGCATATTCATAGTCAAAACAAAGTATACTTTAAAATTAAAGCCAGTATTACCATACAAAATACTGGTTTTAAACTCTTAAAGTATAGTTTGTTGTGAACCTTTGTCTTTATTTTTCACTCTTTTTTTGTTTCCCGTATAAACTGCATTTCTATGGGGTTTTTTATACCATTAGGACTTGAATGAGCTTGTCACTGTTATGAACGTGTATCAGCGCGGAAAGAGGAAAATAAATAATTGCTAATGTTGTTTTACTCCAAAGCAAAACTAAAACTGTAAAAATTGATTATTTTAAAGGAGAACTGATTTTATAAAAAAAAACGGCGCGACTGCTTAACAGCTCAAAAAACTGCAAGCAACAGATATGTAAATCTTCACATCATTTGGCAACGCTGCTGCTAACAGACAATTACAGTGATTAACATCACAAAGTCCTTTCTGATTAACATTAATACAGAATTTATTACAGAATTTATCAAATTATATTAAACTGCCCTATTCCAATTTTCAAATTAATTAAAATCTTTTAAGGAAAGAGTTCTTTTCCTTCGTTAAACTGTGTGTGTGTATGTTTTTTTTATCTAAATAACCAATAAAAGCATTATCAACAATGCATTGTCATTATTTAGAGATCATTGAACCCGGAAAAAGGCAAGATTGTGACTTTTTATATATATATATATTTTTTTTTTGTATAAATATCTAAAAGTAATATTGGTGTGCATACGTACATTTAATTGTTAAAAAAAAAATAACACAAACCTTTTTCAGCAAATACAAAGTACATACATAATATTTTTGCATTTAAATCTTATCGGTTAAAATATTTGTATTGAACCCATGAATCACAATTATTCGCACGAGTTTTGAATAGGTGTGTTGATTATACTACAAAGAAGTGAAGTGATTCTCGTTAACTCCGTTTTGCAATTATGTATTCTTGACTACCGTTCCCCACCCATTATTTGAAGTTTACGAAATTATAGTGTGTTGTAAAATTTTAAGCCCTTCAATCCAAAATGGAGAGAGTATTTAAATATAATTTTGTTCATTTAGTCGCTATTGCAACAATATTGATAGTGCTCTATAAAATGTCAGTACATATTCTCGATTATTGAAGGAGTCTATCTTATCAAATTATGGTCTAGTGTTTCTTGAACATATTAATTTCCCGCTATAGAAAGTTGGTGATTTTTCTTCGATTTTCGAAAATCGCATTTTCATCATCTTTTGGCGTTTTGAGGTCCTAGGAGTCTATTCTGACTATTTTCGCTATGATGTCAGTATGGATGTGTTTTTTTTTAATTTTTGTGCAATTGGGTGCCAACTTGGAGCCGTGTTCAGAGCCAGACCGGAAGCTAAGCAGAACATATTCTTAACTGCCCCTACACACCAACTTAACGGTACGCATTAGCCTGAAAGCCGTCTGGACTAGATTTCACTCCAGCCCATATTAGTAATAGAATACTAAACCCTCCAGCCCATGTTATCAATTCCAAACGTTTTTCTGCAATCCAGTATGCCATAATCAGAATCTTACTGGTATCGGTTCTGATGGCTGTGTCAAGGCTTCCATTTTTGTTCTCCATTGTGTGCGTGTGTTGAGCAGCACCCGCTTTGAAACTTCATTGTCACTGGGTATACGCCAAACTTTTCATCGGCAACCTCAATCTCCGCTTACCCATTTAGTCACCTCTTACGAGAAGTAGGGAAACACTGCGGTATAATTCTAACCCGCTACGCCATGGGTTGGGTATGGAAGTGTGTGCTCTTGTGTGTATGCACATATATAAACATATCGCACACTAAGTCATAAACAGTCACAACTCAAAAAATTTCAGATGCTGAGTAGTGACAAATAACTGTTGATGCCATGCAAATGAAGCAAGTATGTAACATTAAAACAATTCTAACGGTATTTTATATTCTTCAAGAAGACTGTAATGTAAAATAAATTGTTGCGGTCGTTAGAGATTTCTTCAATTAACTGGTTTATAAAAATACAAAACAAGTTTGATCATTTTGAGTTGTGAGTCTTTATGATTTAGTGTGCGATATCATAACTTAAGAAGGGGTTAAACGATTGTAAGAAAATTTGCTGCATTCGAAAAACCTTGAGCTCATTCAGATAGAGTAACAAAGTGAATCGATTTGGTACGCTAGATTTGGAAATTTTTCCCAAAATAGTTTTTTGTTTAACAAATTTCAAATTAATCCAATCAAGTTAAAAATGCAATCAACTCTTAAGCTAAAAAAGAAATGTCAGAAATGCAGCCCGCTTGATTAAAATCAAATTATTCGCTTTTATTACTCTTTAATTTCTTGGCGAATCGATTTTCAATACACATTATTATTTTGTTTTGGACTTGGAAACTGGCGGAAAGTTTCCAGGATGGGCTTTTTTTTTTTTTTTTTTTAAACAAACACAAACCGCGAAGCGATTAGCTTGTCTGCGGAAAACATCCACGGTCTATGTGGTGGGAATCGAACCCACGACCTCTGGACTGAGAGGCTAGCATCGCTACCACTCAGCCACAGGGACACAGGTCAACCGATTCCCATTTGTTTTTAAATTTTGAACTTGAATAAAATCTTAGAAACAATAGCCTTGAATATTTATGAAAATTTTGAAAGCGAACAAGATCGGAAAAACAATTAGGGACTGACTCTTCCTCTGAATGCGAACGATAGATTCGATCGAACATTTATATGAAAAATAAAAACCTTAAATTTGTTTTTGTTGCCAATATTAATTAATATTCGATCGAATCTATCGTTTGCTTTTGTGGGAACAGACCTTTACTTATTGCTTTTCAGAAACATTAGAAACATTTCTCGTAACCATTTTTGCTCCTTCTTTTAAGATTAATGAAAAGGTATATAAGATTCGTTACAAACGAATATTAGTTTGAACATTGGCTTTACACATATCACTGTTATTCTTACTGTATTCCTTTAAAACTTTTTGTATAATATCAATTTTGCGCAATAGGATTTTGCAAACGTTACAAAAAAAATTGTATAACAAAGAAAATTGTATCGATTATTATCAGTAATCGATAAGCCTTATCTGGGAAAATGTTGCAAGACTATTTTTTCTTAATAAATAAAAAAACATTATCAAAGGAAAATTGCAACAGCTGATAATAAGATGAACTGCATATACATACACACACATGCATACATATTACATTTTATTGTGAAACTTATATAAGATATTGTGAAATTATTCGTAATCATAAACAAATTTTCTATAGAATTTTATTTATTTAGGCCAAGGGGACTTCACAATTATGACCAAAATAAATTTGTAACGTATTATAGCTGATCATTCATCAGGATTTAGTTAGGCTCAAGTTCACAGTCTTTAGTTAACCAATGAAATTGATAAGAAAAATCGTTAGTTAAACCACGGGCATTAGTTAACTGTAGACTGTGAATTTGGACCTTAAAGAAACTTAATTTCATTGGCCAATTTGCAGGCACTGAGCTATATGCTATATTGAGGTTCCTTTGATAAAAATTATTTTATAAAAATATAAAATTTTTATTTTTGAAATTGTGTTAATTCCAACCGATTACCTCAGGAGTATCATATATCACTCATAATTGCATACAAGGGCCGTTCAAACAAACTTACATATAAATATTTCAATTTGTAGTCTTTGGACTTCAAACTGCTAAATTTTTAGACACACAACGCGCTTATTTTAAATACCTGTTTATAGCGAGTCTTTGCTGCAATAAAGTCATAACTCAAAAAACCTAATTTTTGAGTTAATAATTCAGAATTAATCGTCATATCGTTCTTCATATTTTTGAAAAATTTCATACAAATATCTTGTATATCGTTATTTTAATATAGAAAGGCCCTAACTCATTGTATTTTTGAAATCGATTTTTTTTTGTGTATTTCGATAGAGGAAAATCTAATTTATTGAAAAATGAAAAATCTCGATTTCAAAAACAAAAAATTTTAGTCAAGGCCTTTCTATACCAAGGTAGCGATATTCAACTCTTGAGAGAATAATTAAATTTTCTTTTTGCATTAAGTTGTTAATACATAAACTTAAGATTTCTAACTCGTTTTTTGCAAAACTAGTTTTTTTTTGAGTTATGACTCTATTGAGGCAAAGGCTCGATATGTACTTTTGTTTGTATCTAGTAATTAACATTTTCTAGTATGTATGTGAAATAGTTTTGGAGTTTGTAATTAAAATTTAGCACCTGCGAATAAAATTTTTATTTCAAACAAACACAGCAGCCATACATACATATGTACACATGTATGTATATATATATAACTTATTAAACAAAAAAAAAAAAAAAACGCAAATAATATGAATTTTCTATTTCATAACATAAATTAAAAATTTAAGTAACAAAAACCTTTAGTGTGACTCTAAAACCTAAAAGTTACGTGAAAGCTAAGCGTTTAAAGGCTTATTATTCATTTAAAGTTTAAACAATTACATATATATGTACATATGTATGTACATATGTACATACTGTGTATGTTGCTACAGTGGATCACGAAAATTGTTCCAAAGTAGATTATATCCATTTATCTGAAATAATTTAAATTTCAATATTTATTGCTTAAGTTCATTCACCGTTATTCCAGTTGTCACGCTGTTTCAACGTCAACATCAAATCAATAACAATTTAGCATTATACGAGGTGTTTTCAAAACGTATCGCGAATTTTGAATTTTCACGGCTTACGTATATTCGACTTTGACTTTTTGGTGGCTCTCACTTATGCCGACAATTTCGGCCATTTTGAATGTTCAGTTAATTGTTGACAGCTGTTTTGCTTGCACGTGTTTTGGCTCGTCTTCGATTTTTACCTTGGTTCGTGCGGCAGCTTCCATTGAGATGCTTAAGCTTTGGTTTCCACGTCATAACCATAAACCCACGATTCGTCACTAGTTATGACCCTCTAGAGCAAATTTGGGTAGTCGTGGACAGAGTCCAACAGTTCATTAGCAATGTTCATGCGATGATGTTTATGGTCGAAATAGCAATTTTAGTACGAACTTCGCGGCGACCCGTATCATGCCCAAATCATTGATAAAAATCGAATGGCACGAGCCAATCGATATGTCTAGGTCCTCAGCAACTTCTCTAATGGTGATTCGACGGTTGGCCAATACCATTTTCTTCACTTCATCAATTTTTTCGTCTGTTGTTGAAGTGCTCGGGCGTCCGGCACGCTCTTCGTCGTTCACATCTTCTCGGCCTTCTGAGAACGTTTTGAACCACCGATAAACGTTGCTTCGGTCCAAGGTAGCTTCTCCGTATACTGCAGTCAACATTCGGAGTGCATCCGCACTTAATTTCGTTTTTCACACAAAATTTGATAAAGGTTCTTTGTTCCATTTTTTTAATAGGTAAAAATCGAAGACGAGCCAAAACACGTGCAAGCAAAGCAGTCATCAACAATTAACTGAACATTGAAAATGGCCGAAATTGTCGGCATAAGTGAGAGACATGAGTACCAACATAACGCCACCAAAAAAATCAAAATTCGAATGTTACGTATATCCGCGAAATTTCAAAATTCGCGATACGTTTTGAACAAACCTCGTATCTATGTACGCATGTAGCTGTTTTTAATTTATATTTTTTCTATGCTGAAACACCTGTTCAAATTGACTGCTTTCAAGGCAAGAGGGTCTATTGCTTTTAAAAATAATACGCCTAATTACGAGTATTTCGACTTCGACTACGAAGATTTTGTATTAGATTAAGGAAAACAGAAATAATTACTTAAAATTGTCTCACTTAAATAATCATGGGCACGTGAAAAAATATATGTTCACTTCGCAATCACAGTTTCATATAATGGAAAGTAAAATCAACTGTAGAAAGCAAAAACAATGTAAACATAATATCCACTACAATAATACTTACAGGTATGTACCGACGGTACATCGAATAAGTAAAAATAATTAATGTGATGATCGTAAAAGATAAGCAAGAATGGTTAAACATACTTAGGTAGAGTGACATAACTTCATGCTAACCTGAATAGAAAAATGAAAAAACGGATAAACAGAAAAATGAATAGTGATACTTACAAATGTGTTTACCAAAGGTAAATCAATAATTGTATACACAACATTTCTCATATTCCATTTCATTGAAAATTTGCGTTAAATAGCTGATGTTAATAACAATCTCTAAACCAGTAGATAGACTTGGGTGCTGATGAAGTGCGTGGCTGCACAGAAAAATATCGGTATTTCCCCCAGCTAATAAAGTCTAATTTAATTTTTCTTCTCTTCTTTAGAAACTCACATTAATTAATAAAAATATTTCATTCAACAAGAATTGAACTTACTGAACTTAAGCCTGACTAAGTAATTATTTCTGTTTTCCTTAATCTAATACAAAATCTTCGTAGTCGAAGTCGAAATACTCGTAATTAGGCGTATTATTTTTAAAAGCAATAGACCCTCTTGCCTTGAAAGCAGTCAATTTGAACAGGTGTTTCAGCATAGAAAAAATATAAATTAAAAACAGCTACATGCGTACATAGATACGAGGTTTGTTCAAAACGTATCGCGAATTTTGAAATTTCGCGGATATACGTAACATTCGAATTTTGATTTTTTTGGTGGCGTTATGTTGGTACTCATGTCTCTCACTTATGCCGACAATTTCGGCCATTTTCAATGTTCAGTTAATTGTTGATGACTGCTTTGCTTGCACGTGTGTTGGCTCGTCTTCGATTTTTACCTATTAAAAAAATGGAACAAGGCACCTGTATCAAATTTTGTGTGAAAAACGAAATTAAGTGCGGATGCACTCCGAATGTTGACTGTGGTATACGGAGAAGCTACCTTGGACCGAAGCAACGTTTATCGGTGGTACAAAACGTTCTCAGAAGGCCGAGAAAATGTGAACGACGAAGAGCGTGCCGGACGCCCGAGCACTTCAACAACAGACGAAAAAATTGATGAAGTGAAGAAAATGGTATTGGCCAACCGTCGAATCACCATTAGAGAAGTTGCTGAGGACCTAGACATATCGATTGGCTCGTGCCATTCGATTTTTATCAATGATTTGGGCATGATACGGGTCGCTGCGAAGTTCGTACTAAAATTGCTATTTCGACCATAAACATCATGGCATGAACATTGCTAATGAACTGTTGGACTCTGTCCACGACAACCCAAATTTGCTCTAGAGGGTCATAACTGGTGACGAATCGTGGGTTTATGGTTATGACGTGGAAACCAAAGCTCAAGCATATCAATGGAAGCTGCCGCATGAACCAAGGTAAAAATCGAAGACGAGCCAAAACACGTGCAAGCAAAACAGCTGCCAACAATTAACTGAACATTCAAAATGGCCGAAATTGTCGGCATAAGTGAGAGCCACCAAAAAATCAAAATTCGAATATACGTAACCCGTGAAAATTCAAAATTCGCGATACGTTTTGAACAAACCTCGTATCTATGTACGCATGTATGCTGAAACACCTGTTCAAATTGACTGCTTTCAAGGCAAGAGGGTCTATTGCTTTTAAAAATAATACGCCTAATTACGAGTATTTCGACTTCGACTACGAAGATTTTGTATTAGATTAAGGAAAACAGAAATAATTACTTAGTCAGGCTTAAGTTCAGTAAGTTCAATTCTTGTTGAATGAAATATTTTTATTAATTAATGTGAGTTTCTAAAGAAGAGAAGAAAAATTAAATTAGACTTTATGAGATAGGGGAAATACCGATATTTTTCTGTGCAGCCACGCACTTCATCAGCACCCAAGTCTATCTACTGGTTTAGAGATTGTTATTAACATCAGCTATTTAACGCAAATTTTCAATGAAATGGAATATGAGAAATGTTGTGTATACAATTATTGATTTACCTTTGGTAAACACATTTGTAAGTATCACTATTCATTTTTCTGTTTATCCGTTTTTTCATTTTTCTATTCAGGTTAGCATGAAGTTATGTCACTCTACCTAAGTATGTTTAACCATTCTTGCTTATCTTTTACGATCATCACATTAATTATTTTTACTTATTCGATGTACCGTCGGTACATACATGTAAGTATTAATGTAGTGGATATTATGTTACATTGTTTTTGCTTTCTACAGTTGATTTTACTTTCCAGTATATGAAACTGTGATTGCCAAGTGAACATATATTTAAAATTGTCTCACTTAAATAATCATGGGCACGTGAAAAAATATATGTTCACTTGGCAATCACAGTTTCATATACTGGAAAGTAAAATCAACTGTAGAAAGCAAAAACAATGTAACATAATATGCACTAGATTAATACTTACATGTATGTACCGACGGTACATCGAACAAGTAAAAATAATTAATGTGATGATCGTAAAAGATAAGCAAGAATAGTTAAACATACTTAGGTAGAGTGACATAATTTCGTGCTAACCTTTCTATTCAGGTTAGCATAGAATGAAAAAAAAGGTATAAACAGAAAATGATTAAGTGATACTTACTAATGTATTTACCAAAGGTAAATCAATAATTGTATACACAATATAATCATTTCTCATATTCTATTTCATTGAAAATTTGCGTTAAATAGCTGATGTTAATAACAATCTCTACCCCAGTAGATAGACTTGGGTGCTGATGAAGTGCGTGGCTGCACAGAAAAATATCGGTATTTCCCCCAGCTAATAAAGTCTAATTTAATTTTTCTTCTCTTCTTTAGAAACTCACATTAATTAATAAAAATATTTCATTCAACAAGAATTGAACTTACTGAACTTAAGCCTGACTAAGAAGTTATTTCTGATTAAAATTCACTATAGTTCAACTAAAAATTTAAAATTGTCTCACATTAAGGAAAACATTTTGCAATAATCTTCAGTGTAGTACGTCGTAGTCGAAGTCGAAATATGACACTCGTAATTCGGCCCAATTTTTATTAAATATAAATAAAACATAACGCCACAAAAAAATCAAAATTCGAATACACGTAACCCGCGAAAATTGCACACTTGACACAACAATATTCGCTCTTGAAAAGATTACAATACTGTGCACTTTTTCATGGCTTGCACTCACTTCTCATTCATACACAGAAACAATAATATTCACAATCACACGAAAAATACATTTTAACATTATACAACGATAACTCAATTCCCAAATTTTTATAAAAAAAGTTTGCTTTACGCACATACATACACACTTATTTATGTACTCGTACACACACAAAAAAGCGTTTTAAAATTTTAAACGCTTTACGCGCACTTTGAAAATTTATGATGATAGAGGGTATAAATATTTATTTTGCCTACATAAAAATTACCAATATGTAGTTGGCCCACATGTAGGGAATGCAAGCAACAACAATAACAAGACCCCACCAGTAGCCAAAATGCAATTGTAAACAGAGAGCCTAAGATCGCATTTTATTATATCTGTGGCAAAAATGAAAAAGTGCTTAAGTCGAGATAAGCTGATTTTGAGGTAATGGTACCTCCGCAAGCTGCATATTCGAAAGCAGCCTGGGTCAAAATCTTAATTAATTTGTGTAATTTTTCAGGAAGTTATATCACTATGACTTGCGACTTATGTTTTTTAGACTTCTAATCTCATTTTGAATAATATCTTAATTTATGTAGGTTGTGTGTAAAACGATGTTTGCTTAAAAAAATAAAGGTTAACGGTAAATGTCCTAATTTAACTGTAAAAGAAATAAATTCCTGAAAATCGACTTAAATGCTTAAAAGTGCTCTCCGGCAAAACACTAAAATATGACTTAAGCACTTTTTCTTATTGCCACAGATATCATACTCGTACAGAATTCATGAGATCGTCTGGTTTAAAGAGTGGCCCTATCAATGAAACACTTACTCATAATCCCAAGTGCACATACTCGTATAATATGGAAAATGCTTTTAAATTTTATAATGATGATAGAAAAATAAATAATAACAGTAATTTCCGTTTTTTCTTTGCATTTCTTTTCAGTTTCTGCGAATCTCTATAGCGCGGGGAAAATCTCAACTAATCGTAAATAATATAAATATAATATAATAATTTTTCTAAAATAATGCGAAAAAATAATTTTTTCTTAGTGAAAAGTGTTTTGTTAAATTTGATCATATAAATAAGCAGTACTGCTTGCTGCCTGCAGTGCAGTGCAGTTTTTGTTGGTTCTTGATCGTGATTTGTGTGAAGAGAAAGATATCATTGTTTTAAGTTTAGTGGTGATATCTTTTCTACCAAAAAATAAAGCCTAGTTAAAAGGTGGCTCGTAATATAACAATAACGAGGAAGAATACTGTAATTTAATTATTTGCACTTCTGCATCCATTATACGGATGCGCAATACAAATATTTTTAACCACTTCTTTCAAAAAGTTCAAGAAAGTATACAGGGAAATGTATTCGCGAAGAAGTCGATTGATGTTCGGCACTCTGGTGTGAGTATGGACAGTCTTGATATATATACATACATACATGTGTATGTAAACATGAAAACGCAGCTGCCATATTGCCGACTCATCTGTTTATTTGAAAGCTTTTTTGAGACGTTTTCATTATACCGAATCCACTTGAATTTTATATCAATGACAATCTACCATTAGCATGGTTATGTTTTCTTATGTTTGTTTCTTGAAACAGTAGACATTTTTTTTAAACAAATGAGGTATTCAAACAATAGTCCTAAGTGCCAAAGTGTCATTATAATATTTTAATTTTTTTCAGCACATATTTGCTGTTATTTTTGCTTCCGTTTTTTGTTTCAAACAAAAATGTCAAAACATTATGGACACTAGAGAACCCCAAACAAAAATATAAATTAAAAACTTACAGACCAACCTAAATTACGACGCAAAGCGTTGTCTGGCTGTCAAAATTTCTCATGCCCATACAAAATGTATGAAAACAACCGAAATAACGCGGCAATTGCAATTGGAAAATCCAATTTTGACAACGCGTATAGAAGTGAAGTTGGCTGCAAAAGTACTGTTGTTTTTGTTAAGTAATGTAACTTTAGCTACTTTCAGGTCAATTCAGCGTTTTCATTTTTATTTCTTATTTGTATTTCGAGTTTTTATTAATCAAAGAGAGTAAGCATTACTTTGGCGCAACGTTAACGCTCTAATTTAGGTTACTCATTTCAGCGTAAAAGCTAAGCGCTAAATTACGTTGCGCTTTGCGTCGTAATTTAGGTTGGTCTGCTACTCTTTTTTAATATCTTGACTATAAGCGATTTTTCCCAACGTTATCTGGTAACCCTATGCGTAAAATACAGTTTTACAGGGCAACACTGTAGAATACTGTCGATTTACAAAAACGGGATGTAAAGTGCAATGCCTTCCACCATTACTGAGGGTGAGTTTTTTTTAGAATAAGTATGGTATGGAATGTTTCATACAAGAAGAATAATAATCTTACACTCCCGAAACCCAATTAGAGTAAAGAAGCAGTCCTATTAAGCAGATTTGCCAAATATGGCGATTTTTCGCCAAAAGTAGTGATTTTTCAACTTGTTTGGTTTTTATGGCAATATTTTTTTTAAACAAAATTTATTTTAAAAATTAGTTTGTTGAAGGAATAGTTTAAAAAATAAATCATTCTAAAACTCGTCTGCAAGAAATTAAAAAAATTTGATTTTAATGGTTTTTCTTATATTAATTATAGTAAATTATGCGTTTTGAGTTTGAATGAGAAAAATTTACAAAAATAATTTTTGGCCCTTTTAGCGAACAAAATCACCTATTAAATGCAAATGTTGCATTTTTTTTTTTGTAGAAAAGGAAACACAATTAGTGATAAATACAAGTGCATCATAAACTCTTGAAAAAATAAATAAATAATAAGTATTTTTGTATTAAAAAAAAGAGAGAAAATAATAAGTCAATGAAGAAGGTATTAACTACAAAATCTATATGAAAGATAGTGTGAAAATAAAATTAAATAAATAAAAATGTACATATTTAAAGCATTTGCTTTAATGAAAGTGAGATGAATTTAAAAAAAAATAATTATTTATGGAGCAAATTTCAAACTAGTTATGTACCGGAAAAAACAACGCTGCATTAAAGGTAAGTTTTTCACGATAATAAATAAACTGAATATATGTAGTTTAATTTTATTGAAAAAAAAAATTAAATCTTCCCCCTACTTTATTGGCATCCAGAAAGAAACTGAAATTATCTTATGAGCTGTATATATTTATACCAAGTTTAGCAGAAATAAGAAAGTACGAAGTGTACAAATTTTTACTCCGTCCCAAAAAAGTACCCTTGATTCTTGACCATATGCGAACAGCTGATTGCTTTTCTGCTTGCATAAATTAGCGCGAAGAAAAAGTATGGGATGTTTCATACAAGAATAATAATAATCTTACACTCCCGAAACCCAATTAGAGTAAAGAAGCAGTCCTATTAAGCAGATTTGCCAAATATGGCGATTTTTAGCCAAAAGTAATGATTTTTCAACTTGTTTGGTTTTTATGGCAATATTTTTTTTAAACAAAATTTATTTTAAAAATTAGTTTGTTGAAGGAATAGTTTAAAAAATAAATCATTCTAAAACTCGTCTGCAAGAAATTAAAAAAATTTGATTTTAATGGTTTTTCTTATATTAATTATAGTAAATTATGCGTTTTGAGTTTGAATGAGAAAAATTTACAAAAATAATTTTTGGCGATTTTGTTTCTACTTTTAAAAATATTGTTACATAAAAACAAAATTATTATCCAATATATATTAAGAAAAACTACATAGAGTTGACTTGGGCGATTTTTAAAATCAGTTTCAGATATAACTCCGAAACATAAATATGGCACCCCCGATTTACACCATCGATCGAATCGTATCGGAAATGAAAATGAGAGTATTTTTGATCTGAAACTTTTAAGCATCATTGTAAACTTTACAGTGTATAATTTATTTGACTTGTTTGTTTTCGTATTTGTTTTGAATAAGTTTTTTCGTTCGCATGTATGTACAGGGTGGGCCAAAAGTTACCTTGGGGTTTAAAAGTTTAATAACTTTTTCGTTTATTAATTTTTTTTATATTTTTTTCTCAGATTATATAATATATAAAATGGAAAATAATGTCTCTTAAATTACCACTGTTTTCAGCTTCGCACTATATATTATATATTATATAATCTGAGAAAAAAAATTTAAAAAAATTAATAATCGAAAAAGTTATTAAACTTTTAAACCCCATGGTAACTTTTGGCCCACCCTGTATTTCTGGTTTGTTGTCTTTTTAAAAAACTGTAAGACGATCTTCAAAAGTAAAAAAATAATAAAAACCTTAAATGAAAACTTTATGACGTCAGATTATGTTTAGCGAATTCAAATATTATGAAAAAGAGTTTTATGTGCAAAATTTGTGAAAACAAGTTTTTGTTTTTTTGAGAAGCAAAACATCCAAAGCATTAATTTTATAAATTGCATATTAAAAAACCACTTACCTACAATAAAAAATATGAGTGAATTTCCTTTCAAAGATACAAAGAAAAGTTTTAGCAATTAAACTACCTATTTGATAATTTCATAAACATGTTCGCCTTAAGTCTCATTATCTAAAAAATATGATTTTTTTTTACAGATTTTAAGTAAATTAGTTTTAATTTTTGTGCATTTAACAGGTAACAGGGTTTTCTAATTGTTAAATATATTTATACCGTTAACTGAAACGCAAAAGAGTGTAACTGACAAAAAATGTATATTAGATTTTTATAAAATCCAGCCTTTATAATATATATAAAAGTTGAATTAAAAAAATTTTTTGTTTTTACTGTGAAATGTTAGTTAAATCGTTTTGTTTGTTAGGTAATGATACATACATACATACATATACGCACATGCATAAGTACATATCGCTCTCATTCAAGCAAACACATCAATGACGTTATCATTATTCAACTCAAGTAATGAGACCAAAAGCCACACAACAAAACTGAGTGACTGCTTTAATTTCATACTCCTAACAAGAAAACCTTATTTCAGCTTAAGCTAATGCTGAGTACACATCTGGTATTTCTCGTATTGTCATTTTGTCATGTCATTCTCAAATTGTATACAACGCGGTTCTCATTAGTCCCTATCGTGAATAACAAGTGGAATTTTTGTTCCCGTTAAACTTTCATTCCCATCGAAGGGAAAAATGCTAGGCCTGTCCCACGATGTCGACAACATCGTTCGGCAAACGACAATGACATTAGAAAATTTGTTGTTGTTTTCAATATAAGTATTCGATCGAACGATTTCTAGTGACATCGTGGGACAGGTCGGCTATCTTGAGTCTCCCGTGAATTTTTTTCCCCGCTATCAGTCCCAGTGAATGTACAAAAGGGAAGAAGATTTGTAAAGCTTAAAAATTTAATTGAAAATCAAATAAATTTAAGTTTAATAATAACAAATACACACATTTTAGTTTTCAAATGAAAAAAATTCTTTAGTATACCATTGAGGTGCACGTCCATAAAATTTACTGCGTGTAAACCAAAGAGATTCATACTCCATGCAATTATTGCTAACAATCCTGAACTTTATTTACTAATCTTGTTCTCAAAATAAATATTTACAACTTATTATATTTAATTCGAAGGAAAATATCGAAATTACGCGATGCAATAATTCAGTTCGACTGCAAAAATAAAGTGAACAAAACCAAAGGAAAAGTTAAAAATCCCCGTGAAAAATATTATTCATGATAAGGGGAATCAAAAAAGGGAACACATTTCAGTTCACGATTGCAATTTTTTGAAAATGGGGAAATATTTCGAGGGAAAAATTTTTACGATAGGAGCGATTATGTTTTTTATATGGAAAGCAATGCCACACAATAAACAGTAACTGAAATGACAAACAATGCCACTATTACTATATATGTCACAAACTGTCATAGTGTGTACTCGGCATAAGACTCATTTCCTTTTATTTGCGTGTGTGCGCATGTGTAAAAGCAAGTGTGTGCTTTTTCGTGTGCATTTACCTGAAAATCGAGAGTAAAAGTGATCGAACATATAGTAAGAACAACAACGACAACAACAACAAAAACTGACTGGCTGAGTATCTTAAAACTTTTGCTTTCATTCGGATGTGACACCAATACCCACTGAAAATTTTAACAACAAAAAGCAAAGGAAAACGAAAACTTTTGTGTAAAAAACATAGGTATAATAACAAAGTTGGCTTTAGAATGCTTTGACTTTTATTTACTCATGCGATGAATGCTTACTAGAAGTGAGAGTTAACTCACAACAACAACAATAACCATAAGACGTAAAAGTTACTTACATATGTATGTATGTATGTAAGTATGGCTGCTAAAGCAAATACAATAACCAGTGCTACCGTTAAGCTAATAAGTGGCATAAGAACACAAATAGAAATAGGTATTTATTAAAGTTTTACTAGAAACAAAAAAAAAACAAAGAAAATTAAAAACATAAGAAAAAGAAAAAAAATAATTTCGATTTGAAGTGTACGTTAAAACAAAATTTTCATACACAGTGAATTGTACTATTATTAAGAACAATTTTTTCTAAATTTAATTTAAAAAAATTTCTAAGCTTAAGTAAATTTTTCCGAGTCCTAGTAAATTTTTACAAAAATATAGTAAAAATTACTTAATATCAGTAAAAAATAAATCCTTAAAAATAGTTCACAAAAATACACAAAAAATTTCTTACTTTTAAGGAAATTTTTACTGACTTAAAGGAAATATTTACCAAAAATAAGTAAATGGTTTTAAGCTAAGGAAAATTGTATCCTAAGAAGTAGTTAATTTCGCTTTAAATCGAAAAATAAATTTTAGGAACTGAATTACTCCTGATTAGTTCATGAAATTTTACTAACTTAAAATATGTAAAATGGTATTCTTAAAAGTTTTAAGTATATTTTCTTTGGATTATAGAATTTATTATTAATTTGCATTTAGCAAAAAATATAAGTAAATTTTTCGTGGTTTCGAGGAATATTTGAACTTGAAACTTATTTTTTGAAAATAAAATAAAAATTTAAAACTCAATAATTTCAATGCTTATTTAGGCTTCCCTGTTACGCAATTTGTTAGAGTGCTTGCCTATCAGTCAGAAGGTTGTTGGTTCAATACTTGTCTCCTCTCAAGGAATTTATATGCATGTATGGTGAATTAATTAAGAATATAATATGAAGATATAATAAATAACATATCATGTGCTACGGAAATTAATTAAAAATAAAAGTAAGTGCCAGAATTAAAGACATAAAAAAACTTTGGAAAATTTACTAAATTTGAGATCAAAGATGAAATTTTTTTTTTTTGCGAAGCTCCGAATTGGATGGGAAAATTTTTACATAATTTTAGAAAAATTGTACTTAAATATAAAAATATAATTACTATAAACTAGTTCATAAATGAATTAGAAATTTAGTAAATATTTAACTGGTTTCAAGTAAAAAGCAGCTTTGGCGCCATACGACAACTTTTTTTACTCAAATTTAGAAAATGTTCCAAAGTTTTAGTTAATTATTTTTTTCAGTGTAAGGAAAGTGTGCTGTGTGTGACACAGTAAAATTTTCTATATAGAAAAGGGATAAATAAATTAATAAATGATAAATATAATAATTTAGAATACCATTTTTAAAGGTCTTTGCGTTAGTATTTTATATCTTTCCTTTTTTTGCTGCATTATTTTATATTTAGCTCAGACACTATTAATTACAGTGCATCAAAAAGCCTAAAAGTAGCAAACATTTAGAAAAAGTGGGAAGTCAAAAAATAATAGAACACAAACTGGCACTTTTGTAACACACAACGGTATTGGCGTAGCTAATAAGGTATTGTCATCCCTAAGAAAATATGCTGTATACCTATACAGTAAAATTTTAATAATTTTACATATGACATTGCCACCCACCCGTAAAAAGACCTTTCATGTTTAAGCTCTGGTACAATGGTAACGCTGGATGTATTAAATCAACACACATTCAGCCATACATACATACACACATATGCACATGCACAAATGCGTTATTATAGCATAAACAAATAAGTAAATAACTAAAGAAGAACTTGTATTTGTCTAGAGAACTAAGAAAGTTATTGAGATGACGACAAAGGGCGCAGAGCAAATGCAATAAAAATATGAAAATAAGCTGATCCACTAATTTTTGTTTGCAGTGTATCAACTGCAACAAAATGTAAACGACTTTGGTTGTGTTAATTAATCGCCAAAAAAAAGCTTACCGACACATTTTTTGGACCTCGTTTCTTTGACGAAAATCGATTAGAAAATTATGTCGCTTAAGCTTTTTGGGTGGTAATGGCGCGATATATGTATGTATGTACATACATATGCGTATAATATTTTATTTTTTATTATGAACAGCCTGTCCCACGATACCGAACGTTTTTGTTCGCAAGCTTTCTAGACGACAAACAGCTGCTTTTTGTCGAAGTATGTCCTAATTTACACTATGCAAGTCTTATTGCTAAGCTGATTAGTTTGTTAGGAAAGAGGGACGATTAACTAATCGGGACTAATCAGCTTAGCAATAAGACTTGCATAGTGTAAATATGGACTATGTAAGTACATACATACAATAAGCGAACGAAAAAAGTAAAAAACATCACTCTGCTATCAATGTTAGAGCGAAGACAAACGCCAAAAGTACTTAATTAAATATCATCATCATATTACACATAAAATGGCATAAAAAAGTCAATGTAATCAACGTTAGAGCGACTCACCAAAAATAGTGCTCGATGTACCCTCTTAAAAATGCACCTTGGACTTTTTGAAGATGACATCTAAAATATTTCGGCTCTAGCTTTGACTTCTCGTGAGCTGGACCATTTTGAAAAAGGGTCTATTTTTGCATGTTTTGTCAATTTGAGAATCTGTTTCCTTACCAACATGTACAATATGGGTATCATAAGAAAGGTTTTTAAGGCGCGTCCAACTGTATATACAATTTGTCCAAAAATTATAATCGATGTCCTTTTTTTAAGAATATTCTGTAAAAAATAACGGTTTCTGAGTTTTTTGTTCGGGGTTGTTTGTAATACAAATGCCAAATTAATATATTTTAATCTTTAGTCGATTTAATTAAATACGGGTCCTAGCTTTTTTTGAAATTCGTGCTAGTTCGCGTTTTGACAAAAATGCAATGGGGTGGTAACCCTTCGTTTTATATAGGCAATATGACAAATTAACAAAACACGCAAAAATAGACCCTTTTTCAAAATGGTCCAGCTCACGAGAGTTCAAAGCTGGAGCCGAAATATTTTAAATGTCATCTTAAAAAAGTCCAAGGTTCATTTTTAGGAGGGTACATCGAGCACTTTTTTTGGTGAGTCGCTCTAACGTACATACGAGTACATATATACATGCATATCGTTGGTCACAAGTAGAAAGGCCCTAACTCAAACAACTGTAACTTTACAGGAGAAGTTAAAAGTATAATAACAAATAGGTAGTACAACCGCTTGTACAACTACTTTGTACAACTGCTTTTTAAAAGCGTTATTTTTTACACTATTGCAATAAATTTTTGTGACGAAGTGTATTTGTGTGAAATGTATTGGAATCACTGAAAAACGAATTTTCGTGAAAATACGATTTAGGGCCTTTCTACTTGTGACCATCGATTTGTAAATATGCATTTAAAAATCCTATAAAGCCAATTTTTTTCAGTGGAGTACCACCAGTACCCGTATTGGTGTATAATCATGCCATTTATCTAAACTTTTCACTAAAAACGCTTCATTGAAATACTCTAGCTACCAGCAGCTTTTTGTACTTATGTACTACATACGTATTATTCGTTCACAAGAAAAAGAGCGCCAAAAATCATAAGTAGAAAAAGAAAAGCAAAATAATGCTAATAATACACGAAACTACGCTCCGAGCGAGTACTTGCTTCAACATTATATTATTGCTTTTATTTATATTTGCTTTTGGTTTTAAAAAAATTTTCTGCCATTACGGTAAATGATTATCAAAAAACAGCTGTTTTGGACACCACGTGCATACATACATACAAAAGTATGCATAAATATGTATGTATAGAAAGAAACTGTAATGGTAGTAGTGTTACATTATTATGTATTTTCTTAACGAAAGCTCTTTTATGAGAGAGCTTAATTGCAAAGAGACCGTAATGTATAGAGTGCAAGATAATGAAAAGTAACAGTACTAAGCTAGAAACAACAACAAAACGATCTTCGCGTCATTACAGTAACGTTGGCTACGTCATTTTTATTTCTTTTTCTTTTTGACTTGAGGTTGGTAGTATATTCGTGTGTTTTGATATTTTGGTTGATTTTCGTTTCTTTTGCTGAGTTTTTTTTTTTTTGGGACGCCTTCAAAGTTTTATTTTACACTTTAGCCAGAGCAGCCAACAAAAAAGAAGGCATAATTCATTCATACATTGATAGTCCAACGTTGCGGTACAACATTACGGTTAACGAGTAATACATATATGTACATAGAGTTAGCAAAGAAATAACAATAACAACAAAAATATATTAAAAAGTTTGGTGTCATTTTAACTGCTACGACCAAGAGTAGCCAACTTATTACTGAAAAGTGCACTTCTCTTGTTACTTGTTTTCGCAGTTCATAATACTAAAACCGCATCGGGTCTTACTAAAAAACGCTTCGGCTTCGAACAGCCGTATAGTAGTAAAGAGTATATGCTACAGCTAAACGGATGCGGACGCGCACTTCTTGTAAACTTTTGATCAAATCAAAGAAGTAGCAGAATAAATAAAGCAAACACTCAGTACGTAAAGAAACTATAAAAAAATACCAAATACAAAATACAAAAAGACAAAAATAATATAAAATCTGTTGCATCACTTATGAAACACTTCAGTCGTATTAAGACGTTTAGACAAAAAACTAAAAACAAAAAAAAATTAGCTACATAAATTAAAACAAATAATATAGTTAAACAGTTTCGGTTGATAAAAATTATTTTTATATTTTCAATTCGGTAAATAAAAATTGTTTTGATATACATATTTACATATGTACCTTATTACAAAGTAAACAATAAGAAATGTGTTTTTTTCTGTAAAATAAAATTTAGCGGGAACATTCTTAAGTGCATAAAGAAATATAAAAACTAATATTTGTAAGAGAAAAAGTTTTAATTGTGCTAAAAAATTTATTAACAATTTGAATATTACTCTGAAAATTTTAGTGACACCAAAACAAAAAAATGGAAGATGCAACTGAAAAACTAATATAAAAAAATATTCAATCAAATAAATGCGGCATGAAAAAAAAATTACAACAAAGATTTAAACAAGTCAACTTTAATATTTACTTAGTGTCAAAAACTCGTATTTAAAGAGTTTTCTAGAAATTTCGAAAAAATAAAATTTTAATAAACAGTGAACATTTTAAAAACCTTTAAGAAATTGAGATAGAAAAAATTTGATTAAAATATGGCATATAGCATATTTAAATAAAAAAGGAACACAAGAGTTGACTTAGAGTTTTACTTAAGTGTCTTAAAGTCCTTCTTAAAAAAAAATTAAAATTAAACGTTCATAAAGTTTAAAAAGGATTGGACCTTTTAGATGGAAAATAAAATTCTTAAGAACAAAACTTTTTTACAAAAAGGACATATTTTCTTATATAATGTGCTTGAATGAAATATATAACAATGTAAAAGTAATGCATGTCCTATAAAATAACATAAAAAATTAATAATAAAAATAACAACTTTCAAAAATTTAGAGATATGAAAACATTCATAAAATATTGAACACAAAATCATTAAAATAAATATGCACATATGTATTTATGTATGTATGTACATAGGTGCTAGTTGGAGCTGAAATCAATAAAAATAAAAAGTTCACTGAAATTTTCATTAACAATTAATTGTTAATAAATTTTTTCACCATAAAGTGTTTAACCAAAAATTATATGTTGAGTTTTTCGATTTTTCGAACGATCAAATAAATATTTCCATAGTGTTAAAATAAAAAATTATTAAAAAATTGTTCAAACATATGTAGGTATTGAAAAATAAATCTGAAAAATTTTAAAAAAGGAAACGGAAGAAACATTCAGTGATACATGTACTACTCAGTAATTGAAAATCAAAGCAACAAGTGTTAACAAAAGCATTTATTCTGTTGCTCAAGAATAATAAAAAAAAACAACAAATATCCAGAAAAGAGAAATAACAGAGCATGTATAATTCTTTTTCAACAATTCCAGCAGAGAACAAATATTTAAACGTAATAAAAAAATCCCATAACAAAGGAAATTTAAAACAACAGCTATAACAAGTGGCTCTGTGGGAGTAATTAAACAATAACAAATCAATAGTGGTGGCAAAAATAACAAATTACGGCAGAAATAAATAAAAAAAAAGAAATTTTAAAAGAGAGCTTATTTATACATATGGCTCAAGTAAACCCTTTGTGATCGATCATTTTGTAAAAAGCGAAATTTGTGTACACTAAATTTTCAAAATGGTTTAGAAAAACTATTTTCAAGAAAATAATAACAAAAAAAAAACACTCACTTCTTTTCTGGTTTTGTGCGTTTTAACGAAAACTCTCACTATTAAACACTCCGTCAAAATTTTGCCTTCATTTTCACAATTAAAAATGCTCAACATGGAATCACCACAAATGTACGATACCGTACAAACACTGACACAATTGGATCTTAAAAAGCAACCGCCTCCCCAGCAGGCTATTATAGGACAAATAACTCTGACGGCCATGTCCTCTCAGCAGCAGCAACAACAGCAGCAAAATAACCAACAGCAGCCTCAACACGATAATAACAACAACACCACACAACAGCAACAGTCAAATGGTGTGGGTGTAGGTGTTGCTATTGGCGCTGGCGCTGGCGCGGGCTTGGTAGTGAAACAGCATGCCATGCATCAAATGCATCAGGCGGCCGCCATGAATAATAACAACAACAATAACTCAGTGTTGAATGCAAATGTTAACAACGTCAACTTGCTGCAAAAGCAAATCATGCAACAATACACCCAATCGGACTTGGATGAATTGACCGCTCAGGAGATCTCATTAGACTTGCAACATTTAATCGATGATAGTTTTCGTGATCAGGAAACTTTGGGTATATTTAGTGATATGGTTACGAGTCCGGGTGTGCTCTCAGCCACTCTGCCGCCCAATGGCATGGTGACGGCTGCAGCAAAAGTTTTACAACAACATCAACTGCAGCAGCAGTCACTGCGTACCCAGCAACATCAATATGGTCGCAATCCCTTGGCCTATATGCCCCAGGCTGTGCACTCAAATGCCTCGTATAGCAACAATTCCAGTGACGAAAACTCCTCGGTGGGCTCAGATACCTCAACTATCAAAGAAGAGCCCATAGATCCCGACTATCGGCGACATTTGCAGGAAACTAATGCCGTCAATAACGCAGCCGCCGCCTTCATTACCAATGGTTCAGCTAATGGTCTATACAATCCTTATCAGAATGCCAACGGCAATGCTAATTCCAATAATTCATCATCACAAAACCCCAATAACTTTAATACTCTTACCTCGGCCAATGTCTTGGCTCATCATTCTGCCGTCAATTTGCCTCATCTAGCAGCTGGTGCCCATCTGCTCAAGCATCACAACAAACAGGTGCATCAACAGCGCAAACAATCCCTTAAACATGTGGACAAGGGTACCGAAGAGTATCGCCGTCGTCGGGAGCGCAATAACATTGCTGTGCGCAAGTCCCGGGAAAAAGCCAAAGTACGTTCGCGTGAGGTGGAAGAACGTGTCAAAAGCTTGCTCAAAGAAAAGGAAGCCTTACTGCGACAACTGCAAGAGATGACCAATGAACTGCAACTGCACAAACAGATCTACATGCAATTAATCAATCACAATAATCCCGAAGTGAGTCGTGTTTGTCGAAGTTTTCTCAATAACAACAACGATCATGGTTTGTAAGTTTATTATTCAATTTTTTTTTTGGAACATGATGTTGTCTAAAGATGATGATGTTGTATCAGGATGAGACTGTATATTATTTTATTATTATTATCGTTTTGTGTGTATTTGCTTAACTTAAACAAGAACAAATTTTTTATTGTAAAATTATTCTATTTTGTTTTTGTTCGTATGTTTTAAATAATGAAGGGGCTGGCTGGCTGCCCTTACTCTCGTTGCAATAATTATTGTTAAATTTTATAATAAACAATTAAATAAATAAATAAATTAGCTAAAATTAAATAAAAGGGCGGGTTATTAATTTTAAGTTCATTTTCATTTCATTCATCAGTTTTAAGTTTAAGTCGAGGCATTCCTCCCCAGATTAATAATTTCTTCCAGCCCTTTTGCACACGGAAATTTTACTTTGCAAAGTCTTAATTCTCAGCTGGGAGAAAGTATTCCTCCCCCTGTCTTTCACCCAGCTGAATTAAGACTACGTGTCTAAAAGGGGTCTTCCTTAAACACTTTTCTCAAAAATTTCTTCATGTTAAAGCATAAAGAAGGGAAATTCTAATATGAACAAAATTTATAGAATTTATTGCAAAAAGCGACTGGTAGAGCGGGTGAGAGAGTGAGAGGGGCAGAGAGAAATATTACAACACCATAAAAAGCAAATAGGAGAAGAAAATAATAAGAAATAGATTAAGTTTGACAGCCATTTAAATAATTTTCTATTTAATTCCATTATTTGTTTGTTTATTTATTAAACACTATTATTATCCCTAATTCAGTTGAGAACATCGACGTCACGTCAATACAATACCTAAAAATTGGCTCTAGTCTACTCGCTCTCGAAAACAATTTTGTGCTATTGACAGTCCAATTCTGTTTGATAAGGACTAGAAAATAGAATGAGCCGTACCATTAGCAGTCAGTTATTTTCGGCAACGGCTAGACAGGCCCCAAATTTTTTGGTATTGTATTGACATGACGTCGCTATTGACAACTGTAATAGGGGTGCATATTTCCATTGCAGCCTCAACTGCACTTCCCCCTTCTATTTGCAATTCAGGCTAAAATTACCAGCCGCATTACGTAATTGTTACACACGTATCTAAAAGTATTTGTTTGTAGTTCAGTGTGAATTGAGAAAGGATTTTTTACATTTTAATTTCAATCTCAAAATTTAAGATATTAAGAAGAATGATAACTAACTTAATTAGTGAATAAAAGAAAACTAAGCTCTCTCTCTCTCTATTTATATGATGAAACAGAATAAAGTCCGCAACTTCAGGAAAATCGCTCCCAAATTAATAAAGCCCATAATAACATCGTGGGCAGTAATTTCAAATGCTCTTTTTTTTATTTTCTTTTGTGCTTATTTTTCTTTATACTTTTTGAGAGAATGAGTACTTATATATGAGAGCATAAGAAAAAACGCCCTCAAAAGAAAATATATTCTATCTCACGACTGCTTTCTGCGGCTGCTTTTTTGTGCCAATTTTTATGGAAAATGTGTTTATGCCGGTATTCTGTTTAATCATTATCTCTCTAAAGTCAGTCTTTTATAGCATAACCTCACTTCCTAACTACTTATTAAATTCTGATTTTCTACTGTACTTAAATTTAAAAATTATTGTAAATTTCTTAAAATATACTTATGTATACGTATATATTTATATATAATAAGTATGTATAAACAAATCATGTATGTATGTATTTAATATTTATAACATTTACCTATTAATTGTACTATAAATTATATACAAAACTTATAAATTAATATAAGATAAGCCAAAGAAAAATATAACAATTACAAGAAAATCTTATATTTATATTACATTTGTAAAAAAAACAGGAAACAAAAATCAAAAAATAAACTTTGTAAAATAATAAAAATAAGAATATTTAGTTCAATAAAAAAAAGCTTGTAACAAATTATCAAAACAAACAGAAAATTTATTAAACAATTTTTTACAATTAAATAACACACATATTTAATATAAAAAAAATAACGAAAAATTTTGTAATAAAGAATGAAGGGAACAAATACAAACTAAGTAATTTCTTTTGGAAATTAACTAAAACCAAGTACATAATAAATATATTAGGATACTCGAACGGGTAACTGTTACTCGGTTAGCCGATTGATTGTAACCCGTTTAAAGGCTCAGTTAGCCGACTGTAATGTAATGTAACTGCAACGGTAGGAAACAGCTGATCGATTTTGTTATGTGAAAAGTAATGAAAATGGTTATAGAGATGTAATGTAGCGTAACCTACTTTTCATATAAAAATATCGATCAGCTGTTTCCTACATTACAGTTACATTGCATTACAGTCCGCTAACTGAGCCTTAAGGCCGGATTTACATCTTTGTGCCATGTGCCACACATGCGTAAAAAAAAACGTAACCACCAATTACTAATGAAAAACTGTTTGAGTCAGACACGTATTTATTTAGTTAAACACTTTCATACATAACTAACAGACAATTTTATAGAATCCAACATGATTGGAAACAGTTTAAAGCAACAAATACATGTCTGAATCAAACAGTTTTTCATTAGTAATTAGTGGTTACGCTTTTTTTGGGCACATGGCACGCAAGAAATGCCAGATGTAAACTCAGCCTAACTATTGAATTCATTTGAAATTTTACATTTTCCTTTAAATATTATACATATCGCTCATTTACTCAAACAACGGTATAACTCAAAAAAAAAACTAGTTCACTAGAAAACGAGTTTGAAATTTTCAATTTGCACACAGCTTAGTCTTGTTTTAGACTCGGCAGTTTTTCTTGAAGCAGTTCTCTTCAAGTCTAAAACATAACTTAGTGGAAAAAGAAAATTTAATTTTTCTCGCAAGAGTTGAGTAAACAAGATATTTGTATGAAATTTTTACACAATTATGAAGGACGATCTGAAGATTAATTCTGCATCACTAACGCAAAAATTCCGTTATTTGAGTTATGGCGTTGTTTGAGTAAATGAGCGATATGTACATAAGTATATGGAGCAGATGATTGGGGTTTGATGATTGGTTCGTGTCAAAAACGAACTACTGAAATAGTTCGATCCAAGTCTAGTTCAAACAGACTTGTTGGACACAAATCTACACAACTCTTCTTGAAATGACAAAAAAGTTTTGTCTTTTGTTGATGTGGGTTCAGCCTTAACGAAACAAAAGTACCCAGGTGTACCGAAAAAATAAATGGTGTGAAGAAACTTCTTCACTACTTTCCAGAAGAACACATGTGGCTCTACAATGAACTTTATTGAATGGCCTACAGTAGAAAGCAAATGCAAGTAACAGAAGTTCGTTCCTAAGTGCAAAATTTTACTATACTTTTTAAATAAATCCTTTGTGAAAAGCAAATTTCAATAAAATGATAGATAATTTATTTAATAAAAATTGGGCCTAATTACAAGGTGTCATATTTCGACTTCGACTACGACGTACTACACTGATGATTATTGCAAAATGTTTTCCTTAATCTAATACAAAATCTTCGTAGTCGAAGTCGAAATACGACACTCGTCATTAGGCGTATTATTTTTAAAAGCAATAGACCCCTTGCCTTGAAAGCAGTCAATTTGAACAGGTGTTTCAGCATAGAAAAAATATAAATTAAAGACAGCTACATGCGTACATAGGTACGAGGTTTGTTCAAAACGTATCGTGAATTTTGAATTTTCGCGGGTTAGGTATATTCGAATTTTGATTTTTTATGCCGGCAATTTCGGCCATTTTCAATGTTGAGTTAATTGTTGAGAGCTGCTTTGCTTGCTCGTGTTTTGGCTCGTCTTCGGTTTTTACCTTGGTTCGTGCGGACATGAGTACCAACATAACGCCACAAAAAAATCAAAATTCGAATATACCTAACCCGCGAAAATTCAAAATTGGCGATACGTTTTGAACAAACCTCGTACTTCTATAAATTATTAAATATTTTCAGCTCCAGAAGCCTAAACATCGTCACAAAATTTTAAGTTGCATAAAGGTTCATAAGAGAAAGTAAACCGTTTACAGTTCATTTTTTATGTAAATAAATACTAAATATGTACTCGTATGTACATGTGTACATTGGAGTGGCCGTTAGTTGTATGGAGAATTTTTTTTTATATCTTATATTCTCTCTCTCAACCCAAATTGGTTGAGTTTTATATAAAAACAAAAAAAAATTTCATAGCGATAAGTTGGATTTTAGGGGTTGCGTCCGCCCCTCAAAGTTGGCCATCAAGCCCATTAATTAAATGTAGGTATTTTCTTTTTGTTTTTTTCTTTAGTTTTCTTTTGACTATACGTAATATACTAGTAAGTATGAAATAATTTATTAAATATAAGCTCTTATTGTATATTCTTAGTATAAATAATTTCCATATAAATATAATTTTGGTGTACATATACAATTTTTTACATTTAGTTGGTTATTTTCTTCATTATTTTCTAAAATATTAATTTTAACAAAACATTTTCTTTGAGGCTAATGTTGTTGACTAGAAGAGTTAAAATATTGCCATATATCACATTCTTGTCAAATGTTTTTTACATTGAAAAATGGGCTTGAAGGCGAACTCCCCGCACCCCATAAAACAACACTTACCGCTGTGAAATTTTGTTGTATTTTTTATACATCAAACTGAACCGATTTGGGGGGAGAGAATATAAGAAATAAAAAATAAAAATAAAAAAATTAAATTACGGTCACTCTAGTGTACGTACTTACATATGTATATTAACTAAAGTTTAGTAGTTCTAAAATTTAGACATTTCGTAACAATTTTTTTTTTGCAATAGTGCATAAAATAATAGCGGTTGTACAAAAAACGTTACATGTTGAATATTGCAGTTTCTATTATGTTTTCACCTTTTCCTGTAAAGTTATGCCGAGTGCACGTCTGGCATTTCTTGTGTTGTCATTTTCAAATTCACAGTCTTGTGCAAATGGTCTTGCATCGTAGCATGTGCAAAATGCTATAGTACGAGTATATTGATACTCACCACTGATAATTGTTAAATGGTGAGTATTATGCACAGACTTCCAAAAACTATTTTAGAATTCCCAAATAAGATAAGAGGTTTGTGACTTCAGAATGTTTGGTTGAAGTCTACTGACGATTTGTTAAAGCAACAATGAACTATATATAGACATCGCTTAACCACCAGCAAATAAATTTCGCTATTTTTTAACAAAATTGAAATTCAAAATTTTGTAATTCAGCAAAATTAGTTTGTTGAAGGAGTAGTTTAAAATAAATATATCCTGCCAAAACTTGTCTGCAAGCAATTAAAACAACTTGATTTTGATGATTTTTCTTATATTAATTATATTAATTAAATAATTTTTGGCGACTTTATTTCTACTTTTGGCGATTTTTTGCTAAATTTCTATACGATTATTTTATAAAAATTGATATTAAAAAATATAAAATCAAATTTCTCGTATTATCAAATATTTATTCAGAAAAACTACATAAAATTGATTTTGGCGATTTTTAAAATCAATTTGGCGAAATAGGTCAGAAAAAATCTGACAACCCTGTAGTACATACATATGTATGTATGTACACATATATCTACATATATACCCAGTGGGAAAAAGGAGTAAGGATTTCTTCTAGAAGGCCTCTATACCCTTTCTTTTGGATGTACATTCTATACTAATATCTTTTTTATACATGTTGTCATTGCGGGGTAGGCCTTCTGTTCTTGCTTCTTTTGCCAGAGATTCTAGAAGGCCTTCAAATTAATGGATCTTACTGTTTATTTGGTAAAAAAAAACAAAAAAACCTGTTACTACTTCTTATCACCCTTTTCATAGAAGGGAGTGTGGAATGTGTGAATCAAAAAAATTCCTAAGCAGGCCTTTAATTGGCCCTTCACCAAGAAAGCCTTCTGAGTTGTACCGCGGGGTAAATACCAATGTACATATGCATGTATGTGTGCACCTACTTTCAATAGTTTTGAAAGCAATTAATTTTGTTTTCAACAAATGAACTTGCAACCAACCGCTTAAGAAATGTATTTATGTATGTAATTAAAATTTCATATTACCCAAAATGTACAATTGTATGTAAATATGTACGTACTATATACATTCATACATACATACACATAATCGTGCATATGCATGTATGTTTGTATGTATGCACTAAATTTGCATGTCCATTTCAATAACAATTCCCTTTTTAATATCTCGTACTTAAAGGTTTTTTGTTGCTTTATGAAAGTACCTTACAGTTCTGTTAAAAAAACCCTTTCTCTTCTCTCACATTGCTGATCGCTAATTTAGTTCTTGACAGGTTTTTGTGTGATGAAGTTGGATTTGTGTTCGCAGTGATTACCCTCTTTTTCTAAATCAAAATTAAGCAATAAAATAGTAATAAAATATCTAAATAATTAAAATTAGTTCTTAGTGTGCTATCTATAAAAAAATCTATCAATTATTAAAGTTTTCCCTTAGCGCAAAATGCAATTAAAGTGTTTGTCCAAAAAAAAATTTATTCTACCAATAAGTAATTTATTGTGTGCATCTATTGTAAAAAAGAAAATGAAATGTATGTATGTTGTTATTGCTTTTGTTGTTTATTTTTTCAAGTATGTATATAAAATGTGTATTCTTATTTTGTGCTTGTGTTTGTTTTTGTTATTGCTTTTGCACAAATGCAAGCAATAGTTCTGTTGAACAAAAGCTGTCAGCAAAGGTACGTATGTATATTTTATTGTAGTAATTTTTATTTTTATTTATTACAGTTTTAAGAGGGGGAGCAACTTGAGAAAATTTTGTTGTTTTTTATGTAGAAGGTGTCACAAAGCAACGCAATGTATCATACATACTCGTACATATGTGTTTATGTATGTATGTATCAGTGTTGCCACTTTGTGGGTAATTAGCATAATCGTCTATAATTTTTACTGTCGTGGGGTGAGCGTGGGTAATTTCTTTTAGATGTAGCAGATCAGGTGTAATTGAAAATTCTTTGGGTTTAATTTTTTCTCATACATACATACATATGTATGTACAATGTACATAGGTACATATGTCAATACCTACTTAAATAAATAAAAGTACCTACATAAATAATTTATTTTAATTTTTTTATATATTTCTCATGATTTTAATAGAAGAGTATTCAGTCTAAAAGACAACCTTGGGAAAGGTAAATTTAATTTTTATTTCAATATAAGTGAAATTTACCACACATTTGAACAGTCACAAACGATTTGTTAAAGCAACAATGAAATGCATATAGACATCGCTTAACCACCAGCAAATAAATTTCACTTATAGTATAATTATGACAATATGTCGAATAATAAACCTCTTGAATGTTTATTTCAATATTTTATTATTATTTAACGCATGTCAAAATGAATACGAATTCGAATACGAATGTTGATGGCTTACCATGTCCAGATGCATTTCGTTGCTGAATAATATTATTTGTTGATTATTGTTAAAAGTTACTTAGGCGTATATGATTTTAGCTTTCTAATTCTCAATAATCTATTGGGAGTTTTTCTATAAGCATTGAGGTTTTGTAAACTTTTTGAGTTCTGGTTAAAGTCTATTGAGGTGTTGTTTAGCTGCAACGAAATGCATCTAGACATGCTAAGCCATCAATAAATAAATTTTTTAAATATAACTTTTATTTGAAAATATTTGGCGCCCCTAAAATTTTAAGACTGATTTGTGTGAATCTAAATAGGATGACTAATGTTGATCCCCTTTAAATGAATTTTTTTGTGTTTTTCTTATATGTAAATTTTTTTTTATTTACAAAATAAAACTTTAATAATAAGTGCTCACACTTGTAATTAAAGTTAAATCGGGTAATTTTGCTTCATTTCAAGTGTAAGTTTGAATTTTGCTGATGGTTACACTGGTATGTAGGATGTTCATAAGTAAGTACGTGAGTAGGTAAAAGGTTTGAAAAGGCAATTTAAAATTGATCATGTGAATTTTTTACTTGCAAAATTCGGTACTTTACCGATTTCTGTTGATGCTCGCCAACATATTTTGATCGGAAACGGATATTTTGTAATAACTGTGTAGCAGTGCTGGGGAAAGTTGATACGATCGTACTTGTTTTGATATTATTGCATTAAAAAAATACCGTAGTAGGTACCTACGCTCTTACTTGATACTTTCACACATATTCTTCCATTTCTTAATTTTTTTGTTCCTGCATTTTATCGCTTTTATTGCTGATACTGGAATTAGTCAGTTTTAAATATAAAAACAAATTTTCTATGAAACAGTAGGTCTAAAATTGAATTCTACCAATTCTGTTATTGCGTTAACTTTGACTGCGACTGTTTGCATTTTCAGAAGCAGAAGCAAAATAAGCTTAAGCGACATAATTTTTTAACTTAATATTTTGAGCAAAATCAATTAGGTATATGTGATCGTAAATAATCGATTTTCATCAAACAAACGAGGTCCAAAAAATGTGTCGGTTAAGCTTTCTTTTTTGACATGAGAAGTTTTTAAATGCTGCTTAAGGCCATGACTCACTATCATACAAAGTCGTGCGATCTACGAGAAAGTACAACCCTGGTGTGATGAATTGTTATTGTCTTTTGAAAATTTTCATAAACTCCTTCATACCGGGGTTGTATTTTTTCGTAGATCGCACGACTTTGTATGATAGTGTATCACGGCCTTTACTCGTATACTTAACTTCATGCTGACAAAATGAGTAAAAATTTTGATTTTAGGGCATAAATTAAAATTTACTTTTTTAAATTGTCGCCTTACTTATTTAGCACAAATTTAACTTTTCATAAAAATAAAAAAATTATTTTATCAATCCATTAACTCATTACCCAAAAAACGAAAATGCAGTCAATCTTGCCCAATAACTTGATTTTAATAAATTGATAAAGAAAAAGCAAAACGACGACAGCGAAAAAAATCCATCTAATGCATACAAAAAGATCATCGATCTTCATCATTTCTATCAACAAATCTCAGTGTTTGTGTCATAAATTCAGTCAGCCAACAATTAGACATCCAACCAGTCAGACGGGAACGGTCCAAAGCATTTAGTTATGCAGCCCACAATTAAGCAAAATTTTAGAATATTCAAACAATGAGTGTGTCCGTAACACTTATACACACGCTCACACACACACACACACACGCGCGCACACACACATACACATACACGCATGCATGTATGGCTTGCTTGCTTACAACCACACACCCAAATGTCAATCAAATATGTCAATTATAATTTTTCATTTATCCAAAAAAGAGATTGTTTGTTGTAAGAAAAATCTTTCCAATGATGCCCTGCACTGTGGGCCCGAATGGAAAATGAATGGTAACATATTATTATTGGTTGAATTTTCTAAAACTCTTTATAACAATATAACGCTGTATTTGGTTTTTTCTACAAAAAACCCTGGCGCGAATTATCGGTTTTTTATAACATACACATGTACTTTAATTGTTTGTTAAACTACTACTAAAAATTTGGCGATATTTTCTATGAAAATATTGTGCCATTTATTGCATAGTAAAGCTCGAAACAACAACAAAATGTATAACAACATATGCAATAATATTGTATAATGGATGGGCCGCTTTAAACACGCTGACTTCAGCATACTGCAGCACGACTATACGATTTCAATTGTGTTTTTTTCCAATAAAAGAACTAATTGTTCAATAAAATAATAAAGAACACATTGAAAATTTGTTTTAGGAAATCTATTATAACGTTCGCCATATGGTTGGTGGTCGCAAAAATAACCAAGTGATTTGAAAACGTTAGATACTTAGCTGAACGTTTTGAAATCACAAAATTATATGCACAGAATATCTTTTTACCCGACTGCGCGACGCAAAGAAGGGTATTGTGTTTATCGGCCTATGTATGTATGTATGTATGTGTATTCCCTTGCGGCCTTATATAAACCGATAGCGTTAACCGATTTTTAATCCCGGGAGTGTCACTAAATATATGATAGTAGTAAAAATTTAATATGGCAGCCAACAGACGCCATTTTGTAAATACGCAAAAAATAAAACAGTCGGCGAACTATATCAAAATGGGTATCATTCGACAGGTATTTTAAAATCATCTTTAGATTTCTCTTATGATTTTTCATTTCGAATGACCCCTTAGGATATTGAACGGTTCAAAGTTGGTCGCAGTCGGGTTTTTGATTTTTTTTAATTACTACTTGTTTGTGATTTTAAATCACTTTGATGAAATGTGATTTTCAGAACATGGCTGATAAAAATCAAATTGCTTATTTAAAATGTACTTTTTGATCACATAAAAATATAAAAAAGAAACAATTTATTTCTTTATATGAATTTTTAGATGTTCTTTCTGTATGTATTATATGTGCAATTGAGAGGTTGTAGTCGGTAGCCTGCTGTTATCAATGTGTTTAATACGCTACACTACGTTTCGATATGAAAAATAGATCTTAAGCATCCCTCTGGGCATCTAGATTTGCAGTTATTGAAATTCCAGGCCTTTTTTTTTGTATTAATTTTGTAATTTTGTTTACTTCAATAAAAAATTGTTCGTGCCACGTTTTGTATTTAGTTTTGCTCTTCTAACAAAATGAAAATGATCGAATTGCAGCTTTTACGGAATAAACAAAATCTCTAGAAATCGATCTAAATGTAAATACGTAATCAATCGATAAATTTCTGTGATGGTTCCCTTTTTTCTTTGGTTCCTGATGCTTGGATATAAATCTAAAATATTTTACAAATTTGCAAAATATGTGCTTATGTACATTTCGTCTATTTGAGAGTTTAATATATTTTTTGTCACACTTTGCTATTGTACATTGGTATCAACAACTACATACGATCGATGATAGTATGCATAGTGTTGATAGAAATGATTTTATATTTATTATTTTTTTTTATCTTTTGACTACTAAATTGCTGCACTATCCATTTTTAACACCTTATCATGCAAATTTGTTGCTGTTATTGTTGTTGTTTTTCTTTCATAATCACCTGCAGCTGTAGTTTATAGATTTTTAGGAATAAGACTATAATATAAAACTTAACGGAGAGTGTATCAATATGTTGAAATTTTAATATTAGTTTTTGTGTAACAAATTCCCTTTCACTTTCATTTAAATCAGCATTAAGTAACAACATGATTATTTTTTACTAAAAGCATTTACCTACATACTATATGAGCGTTAATGTTAACGCTGGACGCTAATATCTGCATGAATATTTAGGTTAGTCGGTCATGAGGGTATAATTTTCTTGAATTTAAGTTTATTGAAACTATAACGCAACGGGAGCTACTGGGACCCACAAAATAAGCTGGTTCTTGCAGAAACAGAAAGAAAATTTAAATGTTTTATAAAATAATTTAATAGTTGAAATTTATTTGCTGGTGGTTAGGCATGTCTTATAAAATGTTTTATAAAATATTTAACAATGAAAAATTCCATCGTAAGTACATTTCAAAAAAATGTATGTACCGGAGAGTTAGTTTGTTTTTTGGTAAGGGGGGGGGGCAATGGCCAAAGGCCATTGTGAAGAATTTCTTACCTAGAAGGGCAAAACTATTAAATAGGAAATGTGTAGATTTAGTATTAATTATTACTTATTGAAAGCTAATGGCCTGTTTCACGATATCGAAAGAAAACTTTCGACTGAAAATGTGTATTGAAAACAACAATAAAACATGAAAATCATAAAGTTTTCTTTCGATATCGCGAAACAGACACTAAAATACATTCTGTAGTCCGAAACATGCCACATCGGAAAATAATCACTCTTGTGTTGAAATTTGTTGTGATTTGGTTGCACAAAGAGACTCTGGTATTTTTGACCCCATACAAGAGAGATGCCAAATATTAAAAAAAAGCAAGGGAAACTATTCCTTGTCTTATTTTTCATGTTTAAGAGGAAAACGCTGCTAAATTAAAAAAATTAGTTGGTAATTAAGATGTACATACTCGTATACATAATATATGTATGTATGTATGTGCATTATGTGTCTATGTTTAAATTCTTAACTTTTTAAGACCCTTTTTTTTTTGTGCTATCATTGTTAAATTACTTTACATTGTATGTTTTAAAGTGGATCAAGGTCATGATAAATATATAAAATATAGTTCTGATAATTTTTTTTAGTAAGACTGTATTCTCAAACTAACATGACTAGCTTAAATTCATTCACATTAAAAAAACCGTTTGAGTTCATAAAAAATACTTATGAAAATAACAACAATTCAAAAAAAAAAACCCATTAGATTAAACAAATTCCAAATACTGTTCCAATTTAATATTTTTTCCATTTGTTCTCGTATTTTGTCTTTATCAAAGCAGTTGACGTCGACGCAGTCGTAAATTTGTGTAGTTAATGCAGCCCACCCTTTAACAATCAAAAGGGCACATGAGAGAAAAAAAACGTATGCCTTTTCTTAAAAATCAGGGTTCCCATGTTGCGTTTGATTGCACACGTATTTATACATATGCAATTTTAGTCCAATTTATATTCTCGATTCTGGAGATAAATTTCTCAGGCTAGTCAAAACTCTGATTGGCATCATGGGGCTTTAATTTTTGCGGAAACTGTACTTTTTAAGGTTTTAGTTTTATGTCTTTGTGTAAAATGCGGTGTAATAACGATCTGCTAACTATTAAAGCACATGCGCGCTTTCTAGTTGAAAGCTTCACGAACATACTGATTAACACTTTCCACAATTCCCACCGTTCTTGTACATCTTGTTCAAGCTGATCTTAGTTTTTTTAATGTTGGAGTGATGTCTTTAAATCAACTACTTCCAAGGCATATGCACAATGTGCAAACTTTTAGAAAGAGCTTTTTGTGCTTTCACACCGACGAGAGCACAACAGCCAATCAGATCTCGGCGACAACAATGCTTGCTCTTATTTTGCAAAGAACCAAAAACAAATTTAAGAGCTTTCAGAGCTGTTTACCTCAAATGCAACTATCAGAGTAAACTAAGTCATGCTACCGAATAACACACCCCGCAGCCCCCCAGTCACGTTGCATACACGCAGTATTCTAAACAGATATAATTTTTCTTTTGAGACATCTTGTATTTAAACGATTTTTTGTGTCACTTGGAATCATGTTTCAAGTTGTGAAAAGGTTTCTTTAATTATTAGATATTTCAAAGCTGAAATGTAAAACATATGACGGCTGCTTCTAATGCAAAAAAGAAACTCAACTCAACTTTCACAGAACACAATTATTTTTTACTATTGGAACGCGAACAACAAGTTTTTACTTGACAATATTATGATAGAAGTAAAACAACTACCAGTTTAACCGTTATTTAAGTTGTGAATGGCAATGCCAGTGTAAAAGTTTGGTTGACTTTCAGGCACAACGGCAAAATCATCATGGACAACAACCTGTCGTCGTGTTGCCTTGCTGTCGTAATGACTGTGTTAAATTCTTAACAACCTATTCTTAAATAAAAATTCATTACAGTTCGAATAAAAGTAGTATTGAGGTATAGAACTTTAAGTTGGCATCACTTTTTTAACTGGCGGCCATTTTGTCAGCTGTCAAGTGATTAATATTTAGTTTGGTTTGCCATTTCATCATGAACAGGTTGACAAAAGAACAACGCTTGCAAATCGTGCAAATTTATTTCGAAAATAATGGTTCAGTTCACGAAGTTTACCGCAAGCTCCGTCCATTTTATGGTCGACATAATCGTCCATCAGAGCAATTAATTCGGTTAACCATGGATTGGCCACCAAGATCGTGTGATTTGACACCATTGGATTATTTTCTTTGGGGATATGTGAAGTCGCTCGTCTACGCCAACAAACCAGAAACGTTAGGGGACTTGGAAGCCAACATTCGTGGCGTTATTGCCAACATACGGCCCCATATGCTCGAAAAAGTGGTTGAAAATTGGACCTGTAGAATTGGCTTTATTCGAGCCAGCCGCGGCGGCCACATGCCCGAAATCATATTTAAACGTTAATGGCATAAAATTATCCTTCCAATAAAGCCAAATTGATGGACATTAAAACGATTTTCTTGTGTTTTATTTCAATTCGAAGTTCTATACCTCTAAAAAAACACCCTATACATGCAGTATATTTAAAACACACACATGTGCTCGCATTACAAGTACAGACTCTCAAACAACCCTCTAGTCAGCCTAGAACCATATGTCTCTATGTCAACACTCTTGAAATGTGGAACACTCTCCTTTTATGCGCGAGTAGAGATACGTTAGAGACAACAGTTCTAGTGTATTTCTGGTGACATTGTCAATGATCGCGTCAATAGTTGGTTTTTCTTTTTTATTATGTTGTGCAATCTATATACATATATATGTATGTCTTTAAGTTTTTTGCCCCAATCCTTATAAAATTGTTGAATATGTTCACTAAAATGTAGTAGTGAAACTTTGGTAAAAGAATAGTGCTAAAGCCTACCGGTAGATTCTGAATGACAACCCTATGTTATATGTCAATAGGCGATTAAATAAGCTGGGGTACACCTGGTCAGTAGTACTACTAACAA
This sequence comes from Nowickia ferox, assembly GCA_936439885.1. Classification (NCBI taxonomy): domain Eukaryota; kingdom Metazoa; phylum Arthropoda; class Insecta; order Diptera; family Tachinidae; genus Nowickia; species Nowickia ferox. The sequence goes on from OW387027.1 coordinate 16,912,330, forward strand.
TGTCACTAGTAAATCACTACAATTTTACTATTGACATCGAGCGAGAAAATATCGATATTGTAGACTAGAGCCCCCAAAATGTATCTACTAGTGAATCTTTGGTGCCAATGTCTCCATGTGGTCCCAAAAGAACTACTTAGTCAGTAGTGCTAAGGACTAATGTTAAATGTCAATAGGCGATTACATTGGGTGGGGTACACCTTGTCAGTAGTACTACTGAAAATGTCACTTGTAAATCACTACAATTTCACTATTCTCATTTCCTGCAGGGAAACAACTACATACATACATATGTATGTACATGCAAACATACATACTTATGTATGTACTCGTACATGCATGCACTCATACATAATTTAATTTTTTATAAATTGACCTAATTTTCATTTTCATTAGATGTTGAAGAAGAAATTTAAAGAAATTATTGAACAAAGAATGCGTATTTGCGTTAATAAATATCGGCTGGTAGAATTTTTTACAGAATTTTTTTACAGAATTTTTTACATGCATATGTATGTATGTACGAGTATATATGTATGTACATTGTAAATACATACATACATAAATGTTTTTTATTCAGCAGTAATATTTTTTACTCAAAATTTAAACAAAATTTGCGCCCTACCGTTAAATACTCAAATTAGAGCGCGCGAGTGCGTGTGTGTGTGGCTTGTACGTGTATGCATGTGTGTGTGTGTGTGTGTGTGGGTGACTATGTAAATGCGTATAGGAATCCCTTGTATGTTTTTACTTGGCTGTTGATTTATTTATTTGGTTGTAGTTTTCTTTTAATATTTTCTATTTTACATTGTGTTTTGTTGTTGTTGCCTTTGTTTTTATTTAAGAATTAGATTTTTATAAGTAGGTCACCAAGATGATGATCGAAATCATTAACATAATGAACATTAACAGTTTTTTGTGTGTTTTAATTTACAGACCTTATTTGTAAAAATTTTAAAGATTAAAAACAGTCCGTTCACATTTGTTTTATTCGGGTATGTTTTGATATTTTTTATACTGGAGGAAATGTTTATTTTTTTGGCTTATACCATTACATTAGATTAGAAAAGGGCGGTCTGGTCCAAAGACCGGCACTGCGACACCTGATGGATCTTTTGTGCCATAGATCTGTAAATTAAATTAAATTAATCTCTGTATGAGTCTCCTTATGAAAGTCACCACAGATATTGGAGAAGCCCACCTAATATCATCTGAACACAGAAACTCAGAATGAAAAACACCCCTTCTACTGTTACATAAGACGATACACTCCCAAAGAATGTGTGCCATCGTCTCGTCATCTTCCAAGCATAAATGACACAAGGCTGAACGAACTTGGTTACTTTTCCACAATTACATGCAATCATCATGAATTTTGAAAAAAAAATTTTTTTTGCATATTTGTTTTTAATAGACTTTACGTGCCATAATCGCCAAAAAAGCGTAAGTGACACAATTTTAGATTTAGACCAAAATCGATGATCATATACATAAATAATCGAGTTTCTTCAAAACAACGAGGACCAAAAAAAATGTGTCGCTTTTTTTTGCCAACTAACAGCACAAGTTTGTGATCCTGCCTGCAGGGGTACTTGAGATAAAGGTTGTCATAATTCCGCGGACTCTAGTTTGCACAATCCAGCTTTTCAGGTTACTCACAACCCTTACATATGCCTTACTACCCAAATCTCTAAAATAACAGTAACGGATGTGTACATGTTTATTTGAGTTCAAAATATTAGAGAAGAGAATCAAGCCTTTCGGGGTCCAAGAAATGACTTATTACTGAAATACTATGGCCAACGGTGGCTCAGCAGCTGATATGCCCCTGAGCTTTAAAGGACGGCGACGCGGCATCGTTCATTGACCAAAACCCATGATGCACTTCGTTCTAACCCCACGGGTTTTAATAAATGATGCTTACTATTGGGATGCTTATTATTGAATGCTGTCTGTGGCGGATTTCGTTTCGTCTATTGTCCGACTAATGATATTGCGTCGGGTGGTTACTGGTTTGCCGCAACAATAATGTATTCTTAATATCTCTGCGGCAAACCAGTAACCACCCGACGATTGGTGGTGCGGACGCAGACAGCCGGATACCTTTCTAGGCGGTGATGGTATTCAACAGATAATGCTTCTAATGACCACGTATTGAGTCAGAGTATTCTAATGCATAAAGTAAATTGAGTGTTAGTCATATAAATAAAATCTATCGGTATCTTGAATTTAAACCTCAACTGAAAACTTTGAATGGCCTCACAATTTTTTTTTATGAATTAGTTTTGACACTGTTATCAATCGAATTACCAATAAAATAAAATTTCCCTCGCGCCACCCAAATATAAAAGCCTAAGCCCTTTAAATACCCAACAACATACAAGATCAACCCAATTTAATGCCATTTCTAGACATGTTTGTCAAATATCGTTTAAGCAAATGTTCTTTCTAAACAAGAAAAAGTACTTAAACCATTTCATTCTTTCTAGTATGGAACTTAAGAATTATAAAAAGTCTCTTTTGCTCTTACATCAAGCTTCACAGACGTTTTTGTTTACTCATACGAGTGGAAAAAAATGTTTAAGGGCTTTTAATTAAGTTTTTTGTTGATTGTTTAAGATAAAGAAAACCCAGCAAACATATAGGTTTGATAAAAAGTTTAAAAATTAAGACGAAATGATTAACATTTCATTTTTTTTAATGTGAGTTGTGTAACAAAGTATGTGGTTTTGTTGAACCTATTTCAAACCAGTGTTAAAAAATCTGCAGTAAAAATAGCAAAAGTCATAAAATTGTGATATTTCTTCCACTTTTTATTTTTTGAATGCCCAATCACAACCTGTTGCTCATACTTCTGCTACTGAACTTCAAAGAGTCGTAGTCGAAGTTAACACAATAAACGAAGAGATATACACAACGAAGAGCCACAATTGCTCGAGATCGTTGCGATATGTTTCTCGAGCTTAACCATGTTTTTCGTAAAAGAAACTAGACAATCTGCAGGCGTTTTTCAGCTCTTAGTTTATTAATTTTGAAAATAAACATAAATATATATTATCTACCCCTTAGAGCGATTTTTCAATACACTTTTTTATTGATCTCATCCCAGTTCCAAGGTTTTTGACTACCAGTCCATTTAGCGACTACTGTTAAAGCACCAACAGAGCTCTGTTATGTGCAATAAATACTAAAGGAATGATTTTTCGCCAGCAATAAATATGCAGCGATTTTACGAAGTGAACTGCGCAGGAATCTGCTCCGACCCAACCCACTTAAATAAATACTTTAGATTTGAAATTCAATGCAGACATTGGGCCCTATTGCGAGTGTTGGCTTTCTACTTCGACGATTTGTTGTAGTGGAAGTTGAAATACGACACTCATAATTAGGCCCATTAATTCGAAATAAAAGTTTAATTGCTACGTTCTCTTTGGGTTAAAAAAAAAAAAAAAAAAAAACGAATATCAAACATGATAAAACAAACCATCGTATTTCAAACGTTCGACCTTGTGTGTGTGTGTTGGGCAGCAGTAAAAAAATAATGTATAGTTGTATTGGTTAGTAGTTTTTTTCTTTATTTTTTATAATGGCAATGCTGTTGTGGTAGTGTTGGCGTTGAAAAATGGGGAGATTATTTGTATTTATTTTCATTGATGTTATTGTTGTTGTTGTCTCTGTTGTTATTTTCATGCACTTCCAAAATTTAAAAAGTAGGCCAATGGGTCTTTAGGTGAAGTGTTTTTTAGTGTTCTTTGTATTTTTTCGTCTAATCTTAAAATATACATACATATGTAGAATTTTTATGCCTGATAGTGACTTTGTTTGTGTGCGTGTGTGTGTGTGTTGGGAATTGATATTTACATATTTTGTTTGGCTGCTTGTTCTATTTCTGATTGTTTAATTGATCTATTTTCTTTTTATCTTGTGTATGGTCTTTGCAGTTGCACTTTGTTTGTTGTTGTTGTTGTGTTTTTTCATGTCTGATCGCATTGTTGTTTTCTTGGGCCTAGGGGCAACATTTTTGAGTGTTTTTTGTTCCTAACAAGTGTTTATTAATAGAAATAATGTTAATTTTTGAATTGGGTTTTCCTCAATTATGTATGCATGTATTTATGTACATACTTATGTATTTACAATTTAAATTAAGGATTTTGTAATTTCTTATATTCCAGAATTTTATAAGTCATGGGAAATTAACTGAATTTGCAGAAGTTTTAAATAGTATGGACATCTGTGGAAGTTAATTTCTGCTGTTTTGTAGTTTTTGTAATTTTGTTGTTCTTGAGATCATAAATGGCTGCTGGTGCAGTCAGTTTGACCAAGCAACTAGACCTTAAGTGTAACTTTCTAAATAAGGCCTCTTTAAGGATTTATTTATAAAAAATATTTTTGATTTATAAAAGGTTTATAAAACAGATATCCTTACATGATTTGTTTTATAAAGCCCATATAAAACAAAATATTTTTTTTATGCCGTATCCAGAAAAAATGATTTTGTTTTACATACAAAAGTTTTACAAAAACAAAAAAATAATTTTGTATGGAAATTTGTTTGTTAAACGATTTGTAAATCTAAATAATTTTTTTTCTGAGCAAGGACTTTAGTATTTAAGTTTTGAAAATTTCCGCATCAAATTTTTCGTTCACAAGGATTTTAATTTCGTTTAATCACTTCCAATAAAATTAAAAACTAACATATTTCCACTTTTTCCAACAAACAAATCCTTGTGAATGATTTTTTTCATAAATTGTCAGATTATTTCGCAATTGTATGAAGCTTTTGATACCGATTTTTCACACGTTCGGAAATTTCCAGGTGAAATTTTATTTAGGATAAGCCTGAGAATATCTGAAAACAAATAAACCAAATCAAAATATTTGTATGTAGATCGTTTTCTGGACTAATGTTAACATGAATATTGTGTTGCTTAATTTATTACCATTAAGGAAATATCTAAACAAAAATGCATGAAAATTAATATTTATAAATGTTGAAACAAAAAAAATTTTCATTGATTTTTTGTAATTGTTTCTAAATGCTTGTTAAATTTTATTACATTTCATTAAAAAAAAAGAAAAAAAAAATTTAAAAAATCTATTCCACATTATTGCAACATTGAATGGTTTGTTGAAGAGCTTCAATGTTTACTCAAAAGTAGATGCACACACAATACCGTTCAACAGGCAGTAAATAATCGCATAAACGATTTGCCTTAGGGATTGCATAGTACAGAAGTAAATTACGTCACTAAGCAAATTAAATAAAAAAAAAAACACTAAAATAAAACGTAGGAAATATCAGCCAATTTCTTTTTTAATAAAGATATTTTTCTCAATAAGACTCTTAACTCCTCTGACCTCTGCTAAATCCATAAAAAAATTCAAATTACCTGCATAATGCCACTAGGAAGCCAACTAAATTTTGTTTTTGAAAAAATTGCTTCCACTTTACCTTTTTTAAAACTTCTGAGTAGGGATAATATTGTTACTTAAATACACCGTGAACTGACAATACAAATGTTTCTATAAAAAAATTACAACTGTTAGAACGATCCACTATATAATACAAACTATATAATATACAACACAACATAATAGTTATATACAAACAACAACCACTGCAGACATGCCTCTTTGCAACACGAACTAAGGATGTAATGATCAAAAACTACTGTTGAGAGGCTACGGAATGTGCTGGGACTTTCTAGATATTACTAACATTTTTCTGGATACTTTATGTTAAGTATTGTGCTAAGCACAGCAAAGTTAACATCGTGGCATTCCAGCATTGAATAATCGAACATTGTGTGCTTAAAAGCTCATATAGTTTTTTCCACCTAGAGTTAAAACCTGGTTTTAACGTAAAATTCAGGTTTTAATGACAAACTGTACAACAACTGTTTGTTTGTATGAATAATTCAATCATTTTACCATGCGCTCTAACATGGAATTTTTTTTATATTTTTCAAATGGACATTTTAAACTTATTGAAATACTTTTACAAAGTGAACAAGTGTTTGGAAATGAAGTTATTGTATATAAAAAAATGCCCAAATACATTACAAAATAAAACTATTTTATGGACAGATGGATGTCATTCATATCGTTTATTTTCACTTCCCAGACGTCAATGAAAAGATTTTTTTCCCGCAATGTTTTGATTATTATTGCGATTGAATCTATTTTTAAGTTAAAAATGTATCAATTGGCTGCTATTCTTATTCACTGGCATAAACATTATCTGCTGCTTCCGGTCATTTTAACTTGGCAGCACTGAATTTAGCACAGCGAAAACAAGGTTGCATTTCATAAAACCAACTTAAAACCAATTCAAAAATGGTTTTAAGTTGGTTTTAACAAAATCATTTAGCATGGTAAAACCAGGGGGCAAATTACGGCACTCGTTATCGAACGAAATTACGAAATATTTGAATTGAGTTTATACGAAAATATTTTTAAATTGGTTGGTTTTAACGTTAAAACCAAAACACTATTAATAACAATATTGAGCAAATAAAATGTTGTTATTAAATAAAAATAACGTTTTAAAAAAGTAAAAATGTAAAAATATTATTGGCAAAACTTTGACCCAAATTCTCGCCATTTTTGTCGGCTTATATTGGTTATTTTTTTAAATCAGTCCATTTTAAATAAAATAAATTATACTGAATTACATCATGATATTCACCCTTATCGCCAATTTTTGCGATGCTATTGTGTCGGTGCACTATTTTCTAATTTTGTTCACTATTTCACGTGAACAAAATCTTCGCCTTTTATGCCCGATAAGGGTTATTATTATCATGAAACTTGTTCAATTTACTGATAGAAAACCTAGAGAAAGAAAACCTCAAAAAATTCATGCCAAGTCATTTGTCGTAGCCTTCCTATTTTTTATTTTTCTTAGCGAACAAAAAAAGTTTCACGCAACCAAAAGCATAAAATTTCATGCAAAAATGCATGCTGTAAATCCATTATGTATCGTTCATTTACTCAAGCAACGTCATAACTCAAAAAAACCAGTTTGCCAGAAAACGCCTTTGAAGTTATCACTTTACACACAACTTCATTTTGTTGAGTAAAAAAGTTATTTGTATGAAATTTGTACACAATATGAAGAACGATGTGAGGATTAATTATGCATCACTAGCTCCAAAAATTTAATTTTTGAGTTATGATGTTCTTTAATTAAATGAGCCATAACCGCTAAAAAAGCTTAAGAGACACATATATTTTGGACTTATTTAAGACCGAAAATAATCCAATTTGGGCAAAAAATTAAGTTCGAAAATTATATCGCTTAAGCTTTTTTATCATCCCAGCAGGGTCCTGTTAAGGCCATGATTCACTATCCTACACAATCGCGCGATCTACGAAAAAATACAACCCCGATCTGATGAATTGTTTTTGTCTTTTGAAAATTTTCATAGACTCCATCATACCACGGCTGTATTTTCTCAAAAATCGCACGATCGTGTAGGCTAGTGTATCACGGCCTTTAGCCTGTACAACAGAGTTCTGTTAAAATTGCGGGTTTGTGTCTGGGGTTATAGATTAAAAAATTTAGCTTGGCACCAGTGATGCCAACTTTTTTGGCTCTAAAAGCACATCAAATTTTAAAAAACGCACTAAAAAGCGTAATTTTGAGATCTAAAAAGCGTAAAAAGCACTAACGTGAAAAACTAGTGAAGATCCAAGCGAATGAAGTTTAATAATGTTTAATATTTTGTAAGCTATTCTCTGCTTAATGAAATATATCAGACGAAAAAGGTATGGTTTACACTGAAAAAATAAATACACCAAGTTTATCTCAAAAGCACTACTTAGTGCTTTTTCTTATTTTGGAAATATCGCTCAAAATTTGGCGTTATGGGTCTTCAAAAAGCACTAAAAATAGTGCCAAAAGCATCAAGTTGGCATCGCTGCTTGGCACATGTGTATAAAGAAAACGACTCATGACGATAAAAAATGCGGCCTTTTATGAAAAAATATATAATAAAATAAATAAATAAATAAATAAATAAACTTTTCACTTCATTGTCATAACATTTTACATTAAATAAATCAAATAAAAATCTCAGGTTTACTTTGCTTACAGATACTTCAAAGAAAATGAATTTCTATAAAGCAAAGAACCCTAAAAACGCCAGCAAGAAAACTATCGTACGATTTAGTTTTAAAATAAATTTTTTGAAATAAATGAAACAAATGTATAATAGGAAAGAGACACGCCTTTTAATCAGTTCTTGGCATAAGTAGCAAACGTAAACAAATTAATTTTCACACAATAAACACTTGAATGCAAAATTAATGCATGTTTACGCTTGTTTGCCTACACTTAGAGATAAACTGCAAGTAAATTAGAAAATTTCGTCCGGATATATATTTGTAACACTTTTTGAAAAATTAAAACATAATTTTAAGCAAAATTTTTTGGCAACAAAATTTTTTTAAAAATTTTTTTGCAAGTTTTCTTTGAATGCATTTAATTTCTAATACGACATCACTTCATTAATTTGCCACAAAAGTCTGTTTAACAAAAGGCGGCAACTGGGGGTTTTTTTGGTTGTTTATTTTTTTCGCCTTTTAACAAATGATATAAGAAAGATTTTTATTGGTTGTGGTAGATGGATGGATCCCTTTCCTAATACATTTTATTGTTTGTTTTCCTTTTGTTCTTCTATAATTTCTGTTTAGATTTATGAGAACATTTCATTTAAACATTTTGATTAACATTTGTGTTCAAAATGCCAAGTATTTCTGCAGTACGAGTATGTGGTTTGAGCATTACACATGTGTATTTAGGATTTGATCGTGTTCTTTTCTGTTCTCTTGTTGCTGTTGCTGTTGCTGTTTTATTTACATACAAATATTTTTTCATTGCTTTGAGTCTGCCAAAATTTTAAAATTAATGCCGCATTTTTGCATTTATTTTGGCGCTTAGTTTGGCAGTAATTGAGCTAAAAATTTATGATACTTGAAGGAAAAATTAACAGCAACGAACAAAATGTTAATGATTTTTATTTTTTATTTTTTCTTCTTTTGAGTTAAAGAAAATTATGAATTTATATTTTACAAACTTATAACAACGCAAAGTGGACAGTATTCATTATTTCAGATAAGCCAGCGAACATTTTCATGTTAACGCTGGGGGAATTATTTAACATGAGTTGGTTTTTTTTTAAGATTTAGAGCTTGAGGGTTTGAAATTTATGATTAAAATTAAAAATAAAGAAAAATTAAGAAATTAAAATAAAAGTTTTCTTGTGCTTAATTTGATTTCTCTACATTTTTAGTTATAACAATTCGCTATAACCGGACTTCACTTTAAGCGCACTAATTTGTATTAAATATTAATGCAAAACTGTTGGCACCCGAGAGATTGTTCGTTATATGCGATATTTTATAACATTATAACCCAATCCCACTGTGATAATGCAATACAGTATACTCTCGATAATTAGAAATTCATGAGACCAAAGAAAATGTTGAAATAAACGAGAATTCAAGTTAACAAGAGTTTAACTTAAATTTCTGTTTGTTCATTTAGAACTTTCTTATGTGATGTACATACATACGTATCGTGGGCTAAAATGCAAGAAGGCATAACTAGCAAAAATATAATTAAAAAAATAAACAAAGTTGTAGTTAAGTCCCCTTGCTTTTTCTTAAAAAAAAGCTTTATTTTTCATCGTAGTTTAATAGCATTCATAATCATCAATCAAAAACTCGATTTAGAATTTTTTGTTAGTTACGCCTTTTTGCATTTTAGCTAACGATATACATATACATATGCATGTAGCATAATCATAATAATAGGAAATCGCTTGTAAAGTTTCAACAATTGGTATTAAAAAATCGGTGTGAAAACTGTGGACCGATATTTTGGTTAGATGCTGTAAAAATATCTAAATTCATGGAAATATATTTTAAGTTATTGCTAATTTTCACTTTCACTTTTCACTTGGGGTCCACGATATACATATATGTATATGTATGTAGTAGATAGTTTTAATGAAAAGAAGTCTTTTTTTAGTCACCGACTTCAATGTGCTTTTGTCCTGTGACTCTCCGATTGTAATGAGAACTGGGAAAAGTAATCATCACTTGCATCCGTTTTGAAGAAAATTAAAGCAAACGATTTAATTTTTTGATTGCTAGAAAAATACAACAAAAATACAAATACCAAGCTTCAAATTTGAGAACGTCAGCTTGCAAGATAATTACAGTAGACGCTCGTAAATTAAAACCAATTTGTTCCTGGATTAGTTCTAATTCTCGAGATTTTCTAATTTCCGAAGGTTTTTTAAATTAAAATGCAACATAAGAGTGATCTTTTTTAATATCTTTACCTTGGTTTCTAAAGGCAGATTATTAATTTTACGCTCATTTGGCATTTTATAAAAAAACACACGTTTCAAATTGCATTTAAGCACGCGTTTTAAATTTCACACTAATGAACAAAAAGCCACGGATAATAAAAATTACATAAGTATTATGAATACCTTTATGTGGAAGCCAAATGGAAGCTAATAAAGAAAAATTTTCAATTAGAAATGACGGTTCTAGTTTCAGGGCATGCAATGTATTAAAAGAAAAGAAAAGCCATTCTGGGGAGTGTATTGCCCGCCCCCCAATAATTGCTGTCCCCCCAACCCCTCCGCCCATAAAATGATTAAAAATTGCCTGTAATTATTTATTTTAATATTACTTATGAAAATCACCAGTCATTATAACTAAAAAAAAAACAATTTATAGCACGCCAATGACATTGGTTCTATTTTTCCAAGCATTCGAATTTCCGAGAGTTCTAATTTACGAGCGTCTATTGTATATTGTTTTTTCTATGATTGTATTTATATTTTATTATATTATTTTTTTTTCATAAAAGCCCAACATTAAAATAATTCAAATTATATATTACTAGAGAGCCGAAAAAAAATTAAAACTATAGTGTGTCGAATGTCAGCTAGATGCCTTTCAAATAATTTCAAATTATCAAATTCAATGGATTTTTTTTCAATTTATGCAACGTTTTTTAAGAGACCCGGGAAACAGTCCAAATTAACGAGAGATTAAAATTATCGCGTTTCATACTATCGAGAGTCTACTGTGCTTCTTATATTAAAATGTATTTTTATGCACATTTGAAACAAATTATCGAGAGTCGACTGTAGTTGTTACATTCAAATTTATTTTTATATATACTTTGAATCAATTTCAAATTTCTTCTCAACATGTTTGCTGGGTTATGCTATTATATATCTTGTAAACATTTTTTTATGGCAAATATGAATTATTAGCACTTAAATTCATGTTTATGAATAATGATTTCGAGCGGTGTGAACACAGGAACGAACAGGGAACAGGGAAGTATATATATGAATTTGATTTATGTATCGTTTATGAAGCAATATTAATCCTTAATTAGCCATAATTCAAAATAAATTGCATATATTGTCCGCAACTTGACAAATAAAACTAAAATAGAAAATAAGAAATATGAAAAATATTAGATAATGATTTATAAGTTACAAACTTTCTGCCATAACTTAAGAAGGGTACATTTAGTTCGTCTGAATGCTTAATATTTTAAACAAATTAAATATGTGAATTATTTTTAAAAGGAAGGAAAATTAATTGCTGGCCACCACATTTTACTACTTTTCCGTTGTCTTTAAAAGCGTTTTATTGGTTTCAAAGCACTTATTTAAATATTTTTTACATACATAAAAAGCTGTAATTTTTAATACTATTTTACAATTAAACTTCGCTTATGGTGTCGAATTTTATTTAAAACCCGCTTTCTCCTTTCTGTACGAAGCATCAAAGCTCTATGAATTTCCAATTACGTGGATGTGTAAGTTATCCTCAAACTCATAATTATATCTGTGGCAATAAGGAAAAAGTGCTTAAGTCATATTTAACTGTCTTGTAGGAGAGTCATTTTAAACTTTCAAGTCGATTTGCAGAAACTTATTTCTTTTACAGTGAAATTGGGAAATTCGATGCTCATGTTAATTTTTTTAAGAAAACATCATTTAATACACTATAAATAGTGTATTAAATTTAAAATATACTAAAGTATAAGCTAAGTTAAGTTATTATTCCATATTAGATTGTAAAAAGGAAAAAGATAAGCAGCAAGTAAATGCGCTATAACTTTCTGAAAAATCTCATAAAATATTTGAGATTTTGCCCAGCGATACTTTTGAATATGAAGATTACAGAGATGTCACTTTATCTCGACTTAAGCACTTTTTCCTGTTTGCTGCAGATAAAATCTCAAACACTTTTGATTAGATTTGCTACGGTGATTTTGGTTCGGCCAATTTCTTAGAAAGTTACGGCCGTACTTACAGCACACTTTTCTTATAAAAAAATTTAACTGTGTCACGCACACCTTGCTTATAGAAAAGTTTACTGTGTCACACATACTTTTCTTATAGAAAACATGACTGTATCATGCATACTTTTTTTTATAGAAAAGTTAATTGTGTCACGCATAATTTTTTTATAGAACTTATAGAAATTTTTTTTCACTTACAGCACACTTTTCTTATAGAAAAGTTGACTGTGACACGCTCACCTTGCTTATAGAAAAGTTGACTGTGTCACACACAGCACTGTTTTTTTTTATAGAAAATTTAATTGTGTCACGCACGATTTTCTTATAGAAAAGTTTACTGTATCGCGAATACTCTTTTTTTATAGGAAAGTTGACTGTCTCAAGTACTTTTTTCTTATAAAAAAGTTTACTGTGTCTCACAGCACTCTTTTCTTATAGAAAAGTTGACTGTGTCACTCACACTTTTCTTATAGAAAAGTTGACTGTGTCACGCACTCTTTCCTATATAAAAGTTGATTGTGTCACGCACACTTTTTTTTATAGAAAAGTTAATTGTGACACGCATAATTTTTTTATAGAACTTATAGAACTTTTCTTTCACTTACAGCACACTTTTCTTATAGAAAAGTTGACTGTGTCACGCTCACCTTGCTTATAGAAAAGTTGACTGTGTTTTTTTTATAGAAAAGTTAATTGTGTCACGCACGATTTTCTTATAGAAAAGTTGACTGTATCGCGCATACTCTTTTTTTATTGGAATGGTGACTGTCTCAAGCACTTTTTTCTTATAAAAAAGTTTACTGTGTCACATAACACTCTTTTATTATAGAAAAATTGGCTGTGTCACTCACACTTTTCTTATAGAAAAGTTGACTGTGTCACGCACTCTTTCCTATATAAAAGTTGATTGTGTCACGCACACTTTTTTTTATAGAAAAGTTAATTGTGACACGCATAATTTTTTTATAGAAAACATGACTGTATTGCGTATACTTTTTTTATAGAAAAGTTAACTGTGCCACGCATACTTTTCTCATAGAAAAGTCACGCATACTTTTCTTATAGAAAACATGACTTTATCACGCATACTTTTTTTATAGAAAATTGGACTGCGTTACGCAAACTTTTTTATAGAAAACATGACTGTATCACGCATACTTTTCTTATAGAAAAGTTAACTGTGTCACGCATACTTTTCTTATAGAAAAGTTAACTGTGTCACGCATGCTTTTCAAAAAAACAACAAATTTCTTTGTAATATTTTTATAGTACTAACACTTTAATAAGTATAAATATGCGGTTGGTATTTTTGGGAAAATTTTTTAAAATTGCGAAATAATTACATAAAATACTTTTTGCAAGAAACGGCGTACTATTGACTAAGTAGTGCTTTTGATATCTAATTACAGTAGAATCTCACAAATTCGAACCGGCCATTTCAATGTATTGGACGCTCTGAAATAAATATTAAAAGTTTTGTTTTAAGTCCACAAGTCTCCTTTTGCAGAAAAAGCTTGCTAAAAAAGTTAAAATTTAATAATTTTTTTTCTTGAATATTTCTTAAACTGTAAGCGAAAACTTATAAATATAGTAGACTCTTAGATAGGAAAATCTACTTGCAAAAAATCATTTTTTTATCAGATTAAAAACATCAGCTTGACATAGAATTTTTCATTAAACCGAGTTGGCCTACTTTCTTTAAAGATTTAAAAACCAAATTTCAAATTTAAGCTCTGTAGCAACTCCTCAAATGGTGTACGAAATGTTATAAAAATCATACGGCCGCCCGTTTAGAAACTGCAGAACTATTTAAATTTTTTTTTAGCAAAATCCCCCACTGTGCACCTTCGAAATTTTGGTTGCATGGGAATCATCATAAAAAAAAACTCGTTTATCAAAGCGACCCATTCTAATGACTTACTTTTATCTTTCTACAAGTATCCGCAATACCAACATTTCCTTCTGCCCAACCTTAACTGCATTAGATGTCTATAACATAATCTCTTTTGACAGGTATACCATTGATTACCGTGGCTGCCATTATGTTATGTCAGCTACAATAAAATGCATTTTTGTTACACTCAGTTTCACTTTCAAATAAAGAAAAGAAAGAAAAAAAAACACATTAAATGAGTGACCTCCGAAGGTAAGAAAGGCCTCTAATGTTTCCATTTCTTTTGTGATGTTTTTTTGGACACCTAGACAATTAGCTTGCATCAATCACCTTTGTAACGAAAAATTAACAAGCAACTGCTAAAGAGTCTTTTTGTTTATTTGTTCATTACGAGTTTAATAGAAACTCGATAAATGCAGTTTGTTAAAGGAATTAAATGCTAAAGAAGCAACTGAATACACTGTTTGCAGCAGATATATATTATAATGTTTATTTAAGTGAAGTTTAACTGGAATTTTTGAATTTACAAAAGGTTTAAAAATGGATTTTTTATGGCGAAATTTGCTTAATAAAGCTAAACCCTTGTGGCGTTTTTTTTATACTAAGAATAAAGACCACATTTCCTTTGTCGTCCTTTCAAAGAAAAAGTGAAATTTTATTAACAGGAAATAAAATTAAATTTTTCGAAAAAAAAACCATAAATGTGCGTTTCATATTTAAACATTTCTCTACAAAATTGCATCATTCGATTTTTGAAATTAAGTGGTCGAAAAATACGCTTTTAAATCCAAGTCCCACTGTGCAACGTTACAATAGTTCAAAGCTTTGCAAGGTAGTAGAAGTATATAAAACGTATTATGTAGTTTAGTGGATGTGACTTCGCCCACTTTTCTAAACAAGAGACTTCGTAATTATAATTAGTCCAAGAGGTGAGAGAAATTTTATTGAAGCCGGTTTGAAAAAGTGTATAATATTAAATATTGAAATTTCGTGAACGTTAGCCCGACCAAATGCAGAAGAAGGATTTTTGAAATCGGTTGACTAATTATGGAGTTACAAACACTAAAGAAAATGCTGCAGCAGCTGGCGGGGTCTTAAATATTAGAAAAGTATTTTATTTTATTAATGTGCTTGGTGGCTGTAGAATCTACAGTGCAGATCAAAGCCAAATTGCGGCAAGAGTGGACTTGTTAGCACCAAGTAACATCAGACAACATATCGTGTCATAGCCGCCAAAAAAAATCTTAAGCGACTAATTTTCGACTATAATTTTTTGATGAAAATCTATAATTAAGGAACGTAGATAATATATTTTCGTCAAAAAACGAAGTTAAAAAATATCGCTTAAGGTTTCTTTGGCGGTTATGGCTCGATATGCTTATACTCTCTCTCTTGTGTTATTCGACAACATACTCGTAGAGTATATAAAATCGAAACTTGACTCGGGCCACGATGCGTCATGAGTAGACAGTTTCTTGGAAATAAAATTTTTGTTCACTGTTTAAAAAAACTGTGTCTTGATCGTAAAAGGAATTATGTTCCTCAAAGAGATTTCTATTACAAATTGTTTTTGTTTTGACTGTAATGGTAGAATTAATGCTCAGTTAGCCGACTGTAATGTAATGTAACTGCAATGGTAGGAAACAGCTGATCGATTTTGTTATGTGAAAAGTAATGAAAATGGTTATAGAGATGTAATGTAACGTAACCTACTTTTCATATAAAAGTATCGATCAGAGCTGTTTCCTACATTACAGTTACATTGTGTTACAGTCGGCTAACTGAGCCTTAAGTCAATTCGTATCGTGTTACTTTTGAAGTTGTCGTATCGTTTAAATCTGGATGTTAGTTAGTAAATGTGTGAGGTTGCAAGCGAACGTGTCAGCTGTTATTGTATTTCTCTTTGCTTTATACATGCGTGTGAATGTATAAACCAAAAACTTTTCGAACATGACGAAAGCTGATGCTCTTCGTTTTGCATACCTATTCGTTTATTGTGTTAACTTCTACAACGACACTTGAATTTTCAAATGCAGGAGTATGAGCAGAAACAAAATAAATTACACGAATGGGAAGTTTCGTTTTTAAACCCTGCTTTTAAAAACTTTTCGCTGTTGGTAGAATAGTAAGGTTTTGTTGTTGCAATCGTATGATTATTAACCTTTATGAATTGAATGCTTTAAGATACTGAAAGTCATACTCATTATGAAATACGAGATAGAGTTCTGTTTTAAGGCTTAACAGAAAGAAAGTTATTTCTTATGTGGCCTCGTGTTAGGTACCAAATGCTGTTTATATTTTTTGTAGCAAGAAAAATAATCTAAAAACCGAACACAACCTATCCAATTTTTCGGGTTTTTTTTTATTTTGGTTATTTCACCTTAAATAATATTTTTGATTAAATGATTAAATTTCGTTGTTTATGGTTTTTTTTTTGTATTATTTATGAAATTCAAGTTAGAGTATTTTTCTTTCTTCTTTCATGTCTTTTTGCTTGTTTTGTTTTTTTCAGCTTTTTTTTATATTCCGCTTAGGAACTACGTACATATAATTATTTTGTAGTTTTTGGTGGCTTACAGTGGGTTCAATAATCACATTAGCAGCTCTTTTCAATTGGTGTAATGTAATAAGTTTAATACTGATTTTTTTTGGAAATATTGTTTAAAAATATTTAAAGTTTATCTAACGCCGAATTCAGCCGTACTTATAATGCTGCACAAAAGAAATGTTTTAACAACTAATTCTGACAGTGAAGAGGAAAAATATGTAATGGGTGTTTTTTATTGAGGTATAGAACTTTAAGTTGGCATCACTTTTTTAACTGGCGGCCATTTTGTCAGCTGTCAAGTGATTAATATTTAGTTTGGTTTGCCATTTCATCATGAACAGGTTGACAAAAGAACAACGCTTGCAAATCGTGCAAATTTATTTCGAAAATAATGGTTCAGTTCGCGACGTTTACCGCAAGCTCCGTCCATTTTATGGTCGACATAATCGTCCATCAGAGCAATTAATTCGGTTAACCTGTCAATTGGCCACCAAGATCGTGTGATTTGACACCATTGGATTATTTTCTTTGGGGATATGTGAAGTCGCTCGTCTACGCCAACAAACCAGAAACGTTAGGGGACTTGGAAGCCAACATTCGTGGCGTTATTGCCAACATATGGCCCCATATGCTCGAAAAAGTGGTTGAAAATTGGACCTGTAGAATTGGCTTTATTCGAGCCAGCCGCGGCGGTCACATGCCCGAAATCATATTTAAACGTTAATGGCATAAAATTATCCTTCCAATAAAGCCAAATTGATGGACATTAAAACGATTTTCTTGTGTTTTATTTCAATTCGAAGTTCTATACCTCTAAAAAAACACCCTATATATGTATATCAGACTGGTCGCAGCTTGTATGGGATTTTCTTTTAATGCTTAACATATGCGCTGCCACAAATGCGGTCTTATTTTTTTAGCTCGATCCGACAGTGCCTTCTGGGGCCTAGTGGGGCCTAAAGTAGCCGATACACAAAGGAGGATTTTGTTAAAGAAATTTAAATAATTCTGCAGTTTCTCAACGGGCCGTCCGATTGTTATGAAATATCATACAGCATTTAAGGAAGTGTTAGCAGAAGTTAAGTCTGAAATTTGGACTATACATCTTTTAAGGGGGTAAGCTAAGGGTTAATGAATAATTAAAGCCGATCCAAGCTGATGTTTTTGATCTGATAAAAAAGATTTTTTGCAACTCGATTTTGTTTTTCTATCCAAGAGCAAAAAAAAGATTGTGATAAATTTATGGATTTTTGCTTACAGTTTAGTCAATATTCTCGAGAAAAAAATTTAAATTTTGGCTGTTTTGCCAATCTTGGCCTACTGCTAATGGAGAAGTCAAATCTTGTTCGATTTAGAAAAGGAAATTTATTATGAATTAAGGACAAAACTTGTAATATAAAAAAAATTAATTTAATTAAGTCAAAAGTTATACGCAATTTAAATTAAGATTAAGAAAAAGTCGTTTTTTAGTTGTTTTTTTTTTTTTTGCAGAAAAAATGGGTTAATTATTTTGCAGTTAGAAAAAATTTTTGCAAAAATACCAACCCCATATTTTGACTTATTCAAAAGGTAATACTATAAGTAATATTGTAAAGAAATGTTTTGTTTAAAATTTTCGTTATTGAAGGAGCCAGATCGTGGCGAAATACAACTATTTATTTTATATAAATCAAATGTTTTGCCTTTTTTTCTCTAATTGCAAAGCTGGAACCAAAAAAAAAATTTATCATGCCACCTTAAGACATGATATGTTTTTCAATATTCCCAAAAATATTATCTGCGCCCGGCGAAAAATAAGAAGACTACAGCAAAAATACTGAAAAATTCAATTTTGGGGATTTTGCGAATTTTTTGGGAATAGCTGGGAACTCAAAAACAAATTATAATTGTTCTGAGTTTCGGTGTATTAATTGAATCATTTTCCATTTTGCAGCCGAAAATAGGTTGATAAAAACAATACCCTTCTCAGCATCGCGCAGTCGGATAAAAAGTTTGAAAACGAAGACACATTTAACACTTCACAAAAAAGGTGAATTTTGTTTTTATTTGCTAAATGCTATTATCGTAATGTAAATACACATTTACTATATAAAAACACAATTCATTTGCTAGTGAATTCTCGCCAGATGGAGTATGGGTCTCTAGTTATATATTTTTAATAACATTAGGTGGCGATTTGTATAACCACTTATTTTGCTTTCGGTTCCACTGTGCGGTGATATCTGTTTGTAAAAATTATTATAAAATAATAATACATAGTAACGAATAAATAAAAAGAGTTGTCTATCTGTTCGTTTCTTTTGACTGCCTGTTAAGGGCTTAACATTATTCGGCAAGAAATTTGTTTTTCATTTACCATAAAAAAAACATTTGTTTGTGTGTGTGTGTGTTTTTTTTTGACAGCTGTAAAAAAGTGAAATTTATTGCTTCGCTTGATTTGAAAATGATATTGGAAAAAAAAGCTTTGAATTTATTGAGTAGCTAATCACTTTTATTTGTAAATTTTATTTTCAAGTTATTTTTTTAATTATTATATTAATGAAAAAAAAAACACACACACACACGCATGTACTCCATCATGTATTTTTTAAGATACTTTGTTAGGAAAACCCTAAAAACTGTTAAGAAATTATTATTATTTTTATTTAAAACTTATAAAGGGATTAACAGTAATTTAAAGCAAATATATTTACAATAAAGAGAGTACGGCAGAGATTCATCATTGCTTCAGAAAATACATATTACATTAAAAAGTTAAACGATTGAATTGATTGATTAATGAGGCAGTGAAAGGGGTGGACGTGATGGCCGTGAAATAAACATGATCATTCGTTCATTCTTGTTAATTCTTCAATCAAGAATGTAAAATTTTAGTGTGAATTTCAAAAAAGTAATTAAAAAAGTTGGAATGTTGGGAATAACAAAAAAGCTACTTTTACTTAAAAAAAAAACTTTTTGGGTAAAGGCTTCCTGATGATCTGCATTAGCAACAGTGAAATGCGCACAGGATCTAATATATAGCTAAGGCCTGAATAATAAATTTCAATGTATGTATTTTTAATTAAAAATATGTTTATTAAATAAGTAAAATAATGATTTAAGATTATTAGTGCGTTAACACATTTTATACTTTCAGTTAGTTTAATTATTTTTGTTCAAACTTTATTTGTTTCTCTGTTTAGTATTCGATTAGGCTAAAGTTCGTATCAGTTTTATAAACCAAATTGCGTGTGATAATTTTTAAGGAACGAGTTGCACTGAAGGCAGAGCAGAACGTAACAACATGCTGTTGTTGAACTTCGAATTGAAATAAAACACAAGAAAATCGTTTTAATGTCCATCAATTTGGCTTTATTGGAAGGATAATTTTATGGCATTAACGTTTAAATATGATTTCGGGCATGTGGCCGCCGCTGCTGGCTCGAATAAAGCCAATTCTACAGGTCCAATTTTCAACCACTTTTTCGAGCATATGGGGCCGTATGTTGGCAATAACGCCACGAATGTTGGCTTCCAAGTCCCCTAACGTTTTTGGTTTGTTGGCGTAGACGAGCGACTTCACATATCCCCAAAGAAAATAATCCAATGGTGTCAAATCACACGATCTTGGTGTCCAATTGACAGGTTAACCGAATTAATTGCTCTGATGGACGATTATGTCGACCATAAAATGGACAGAGCTTGCGGTAAACTTCGCGAACTGAACCATTATTTTCGAAATAAATTTGCACGATTTGCAAGCGTTGTTCTTTTGTCAACCTGTTCATGTGAAATGGCAAACCAAACTAAATATTAATCACTTGACAGCTGACAAAATGGCCGCCAGTTAAAAAAGTGATGCCAACTTAAAGTTCTATACCTCAATAAAAAACACCCTATATGTGTTTGAAGGCCGCCACATCTTCATAAGTAGAGTTCTCGTGTCTGTGGTGTTAATTAGTGTAAACTAATGGAATACGTGAATTATTTGGAGTCGTCGTACTTTAATTTGTTAAAAGCTTTTTATTTAATGAAAGCTCACTAATTTACAATAGTTCTGACGCTGTGTTGTTTGTTCTTTATTAATTATACATTTGATTATTTTTGTTCTGCTTCAGACAAACTTTTTGGTTTAATTTTTATCATAGTTATTTACGAGTATTTGAATTATATTTTTTCCAACTTTATTTCTTTCTCTGTTTATGATTCGATTAGGCTAAAAGTTCGTATTACTTTATAATCCAAATTATGACTTTGTTAATTTGACTTATTTTTAATTTTCATAACGTTCAGTTTTCTTCATTGTGATAAGTTTTGCTTCAAACTTACATTAAGAGTCTAAAGCCTGGATCGCATTATGGGCACAATGTACCGATTTTCATCGGTGAACTGCAATAAAGTCATAAATTTAATAAAAACTAATATCAAAATTTAACATAAACTAAATTAAGGGCTTTTTTATAAAACGTAACTCTTAGTGTTCATAAGTTTTGTATGTGTATTGTTTTTGTAATTTAATTTTTTTATCGTTGCGTTTTACAAAATTTGGTCCTAAAAAATTTTTATTAATTTTTATATAGAAACTGCAAACCAAATATTAAGGGCTTTTGTTTTAGAGGATAATAATTATTTTATGGAAATTCTTAAAGTATTCAGAGAGCTAAGACTTGTAAATTTTGAAGGAAGTAAATTAAATTTTGCCAATAAAAATCATATATAAAAAATGAAGGCTCTACAGATTCCACTGCAGTAAAAGTTAAAAAAAACATATGGTCCCAAAAATTTATTTTTACAAGGAATTTTTTTTCTCAAAGGATTATTTAAATTTTAAAAGTTAATAATATCGATCCATAACCGCCAAAAAAGCTTAACCGACTCACCTTTTAGACCTCGTTTTTTACACGAAAATTGATTATTTATGTCGATTTTGGTAAAAAAAAACTGAGTTCGAAGATTATGTCGCTTAAGCTATTTGGCGGTTATGACACGATATATTGATGCTGATACGAGTATTAAAAAGGATTTAACAAAAATTTCCATATGTTCATACAAAAAAAGTTAAAAAAAATCATATATTTTAACTTTACTTTAAAGTGCAAAATATTAACTTTTATTTTATAAATTCGCTACAATTTAATAAAATTGTATTATATTATTATTATTATTATATTTAGAATGAGTGTTTTTACTGTACCGATTTTTTGCCGATTTTTTTAAACTGAAGTACCGGTAATGCCCATTTTTTAAAATATACCGATTAATGATAAAACCATGTGGCATCTCTGACGCAAAGTTGCGAGGGAATCGATTGGGTAAAATTGCATAAAATAAAAATTACATTTGATTGAGTGTGGGTGGTCCTGCCCACCATTAAAAACCTTAAAAGAGAATTAAAAAAAAAAAAATTTAATTTATTGTGAAGGAAAATTATACGATATTTATATAGAATTACCGGCCTGGCCCATGATGTCGACAAGAAACTTTCTATTGATTAGTTGTATTGAAAACAAAAACATATTTTCTTATTAACCGACTTAAAAGAAAGCAGGATGTTTTTCTTGACATTATTACTTCATAACTCGGTACATTTTAGACCGATTGTAAAAATTCTTTTTTTGTCTGAGAGGGTAATACTTCAGCCCAAAACTTTTTTTAATTCTTTTTGTGATATTCTGTTTATTGCTGCAAAACCTAGAAAACACCTTTGGTTCTTGTAATTACACAATTTTAAAGTTGAAAAAATGGGCGGGGTTACGCCCTTTAAAACTTTTTATTATATTTCATGTGGTTCTACTTAACAGATTTTTACTAAACTTACCACACACCACGAGCTCTAAAATAGAAACAATCTTGCATTTAAAAAACAGGAGGAGTTACGCCCATTAAAATTTAATATTTTACCGATTTGTACAAAATTTAACACACACCTGAGCTCTAAAAAACACACAATCGTGCTTTAAAAAAAATGGACGCAGGCACAGCCGTTAAAATTTAATTTTATATATCGCGTACTTCTTTTCAAAAAAAAATTTTTTATAGAGTTTAATTCCAGTTTTGTATGATATATTTTTTTCAAAAATATTCTATCAGATCTTTACATTGAAGTCGGTTTTTTAGCAGAATTATTTTGTTATTGTTTTCAATACAAGTTGTCGATAGGAAGTTGTTTTGTCGACATCCTGCTAGAGTCTTAGGACCACACTCCTTTTAACATTTGCTAAACTTGTATTCAATCCTTTGTTTGCAAGTGAATTCTAAAAATATTTAACTAAATAATTGCAAATAAGACTTTGGCCAATTATATTTTTTCTCGCTTTATTTTCTATCTCTCTCTCTTTTACATTTCGCTGTTTTACACAATAAAGTAATTAATGTTTCTTTATATATACACTTTTATTTTTCTTCAAGTTATATGCATTGGCAGATGTTGTTGCTGTTGTTGTTGTTGTTGTTTGTTTCTATTAGTTCCACATTTTAACTATTTAATGCTGAAAACCTAAACTAATCAAATCTAGGTTACTATACTTTTTAGCATATATTGAGTAATACTTGTATACACGTACTAAAACCAGCCAATAAGTCAGCCAACCAACCAACCAACCATCCATTCATCCAAGTGAAATAAAAAAAATCCAAACATCAGCCAGTCCAACAGTCAGCCATCCAAGAAGAAAAAAATATGTAATAAAAACGAATCCACTATTCAGTCACTGTATTTGGCATACGAGCACATTCATAGTTGGTAAGAAGTCAGTTGGTGTGGATGTAAGTTCGACTTTAGTTTAAGCTGTTTTACAGTCTCAAATCTTTCTTTCATGGATATATGAATTTTCTTTTTCGCTTACTTATTGTATGTATTGTATCTTCAATAATTTTTTTTATTAAGCCAGGGAGTATCCCTAAAGTGGTGTTTACAAAGACTGCTTTCGGGTAAATATTTGTGGCAAAGAAACAGAAAAGTGCTTAAGTCGAGATAAGCTAATTTTGAGTTTACGGCACCCCTGTAATCTTTATATTCAAAAGTACTTCTGGGATACCATTCATATTCTGGGATACCATTTTTTTTTGGAGTTATAACGTTATTTTAGTAAATGAGCGATATGTATGTAGCTAGGCTTATTAATTGCCCGAGTTTTACTTCTATTTACACAGAAATGAAGCTTTACATTAGTTCAATTTTAATGTAGCTTTCACTAAGTTATGCACCAAAATTTCTTACAGTGTAGTAGACTAAAAAGTAGATTGTTAAAGTATGTAGATGTCAGATAATCATTTTTTCAAATTACTCAGATTAAGTGACCATTAGCGCAGATAATATGTCAAATTCGTAATTGCAATAAAAGGAAATTTATTCCAAAATGATTATTTATTTCCAAAAAAAATTAATTTTCATTTAAATTTTATTTTGAAACAAAGTTATTAAGCTTATGAACGGCTTTGTATTGCCGCTTTAGTCACTGTTTTTATCTTTTGTTACGAACGATTTGTTTGTATTATGTAACCTTAAGGTACACATAAATAAAAACTGTTTTGTTTTGTTTTCAAACACATGCCAATGTTTGTATACTTTAGACTATATTACCCGCTTCACTGCAATTGAAAGCTTTAAGGTCGTCATTCCCTTTGTAATGGTGGCAAAATTCAACTGCATTTGTGTTTGGGTAAGAGATAAGCGAAAGGCCGCCCTCTCTCTCTCTCTCTCTCTCATTTTACATGCTTGTACGAATGGACGTGTAAAAGAGAGCATAACGAAGTGCCCATGGGCGCCCTTTTGCTTATCTCTGGCAAAGTGTAATAATATCAAGTGGCCTTATTAGCGCAGCTGATCTTCAGCTGACTTAACCCCATCCTTCAAACTCCATATAAAATATATGTTTGTTGTTGTAATGATAAGGCCACTTGGTATTAATACACTATGATCTCTGGTTTAGATTGAAATGAATTTCTCCGGGAATGAGAGCCAATCATGAATGAGCTCACTTATTTCGGACAAGTTATTCATCCGTGAAACGAATAAAGAGCTACAAACAGGAAAAAATACTTTAACTCTTCACTTCGGCATATCAAAATTTCCGACCTTGGAGCAAACTTTCACGCAGAGCGATCAGCTGATGCGGCATAGTTATCTAAATTCGAATTTATTTCAGGGACCGTAACGGTTATAATTTTTATTTTAAAAATTACTTTTTAATCATTATTTTTTGATTTTTATTTATTGCTCAGAAAATAAAAGTTATTTTGTGACTTTTATATTTTTGCTTAATTTTTAAAATGTAGAAAGCGTAACTTTTGCGTTAAAATTAATATTACTCGTTTTGAAATTGAATTTATTGCCAGAGTCTGTAAAAAACTCGTATATGTTAAACTAAATTTATTTATTTTTTTTATAGTTTATTAATTTTAAAAATTAAATTTTTTTTAAGCAAAAAAATCAAAATCAAAAGTTACTGTTATTTTCTGGGGAATAAATAAAAATAAAAAAATAATCGTTAAAGTTGAGTTTTTTTTAATAAAAATCAAAAAAAAATCAAAATCATTGCATCTATAGATATAGTCGATGTAACGTGGAATATCTTGGTATATTCTTTGTGCACGTAGCACTTCTCTATTAGTGTGATTTTTTCAGTTTAAATTTAGAAAATAATCGTTATTTGCGTTCCCTGATAAATTTTTCTCTAAAAAGGGTACATTTAATTCGGCATATCTGAATACACTTACTCAGCCCTTTCGAACTTGTTATTTGTTAAGCTTTTAAACTGACCAACAACATACTTTAAGTTGCAACGAAATGCAGCAGAAAAGGAAAGCTAAAAAATAATACTTACTTTTCCACCTTAAACTCTTGTCTATTGAAATAGTTAAAGTTGCTTAGAGTAGCAAATTTTTTTCGGCAACATTGTCTTTTGGTGTTATTTAATTTTTATTTTTTATTTTATTTATTAAAAGACTTTAACGTGTGTCATTCTAGCTGTCTTAACTGCCAAGTGTGACAGTTAATATACAAGCGGCCATACCATAGACAAATACTTCTGCTGACAATGTGTGAATGTGAATAAAAATTTTTTATCTTTGTGCCCATCACTGTATGCTTGAAGAAGGAAAAATGTGTGTCTTAGAATGCCGCACTTAGATGCAAGTGCAAATAATATTTCTCACACATGTTGTTTAATTGTTGTTGGTTTGGATGGGTTGGCTGAAGAATGCAAATATATAGATGCGAATTTATCATTGTGCGGATGAATGTATGCATCCTGAAATGTTATTTTTTGAACACTCTGGGCCATTTAATGCAAGGCATCAGTAGTAGCTGCAGTCATTCATTAAGTTTTCGTTAGTTGCATGCAGCACGCTTTTTTGCTTCTATTCCAACTTGAAAAGTTTTTGGCAATGGCATAAGTAATAATGAAAAATTTTAATTCACTTAAAATTTTTCTGTGATGTGAGACATTTTAGTTCTTCTTTGAAACCTTTCAATGCAATGATTTTGGCAATATGATGACAACTTGTCATTATTTAATGACAAAATTATGACAGATTTTCATCGATATCATAAGACATTATAAAATTTTGTAACCAGAAAACAACTCTTGTTGGCTTATTGAATATTGTCACAAAAGAGAGTCAGAGAGAGTGAGTAGGGGGTACAGAGAGACAGCGATGCCGACTTTTTATAACCCAAACGCGCTGTTCCCCTTGGCAAAACGCGCTACAACGCGCTAAGTTATAGCATTGTCAACTATTTATAGCCAAAACGCGCTATTTTCCTACGCGCTAAATTAAATTTTAATAAAAGTCGATGTATGTACATGTTTATTAGTATATGTGACCTGCTCCACGAAAAGGGACCTCTGCGCCGAAAAGAAGTTATTGAATCACTCAAAAAGTAAAAAAAAAAATATTCGGCGCAGGTCCCTTTTCGTGGAGCAGGTCGCATATACAATTAATTTTTTTAGTAGCTCTTTTCAGACTTTATAATATTGTTTCTCCGAAATTATATCCTAAATAAATAAAATCACTTAATACAGAATCAGAATTGCCTTCCAAATAATCGAAATAATTATTAATTTTTATTTTATTTTTCAAACTTTGTAACAACTTATATAAATTGTCGAATAGTTTTACGATTCAAATGCTTTTTGTACTTCAGCTAGAATCAGTTAAATAAACTTTTTTGGTCACGAGAACGAGTAGATATTTTTAGTTGTGAAATTTACAGTATTAAAATGCGTTTTTAATTCAAGCCACAGTCAAGGGAATTTTATTTGCGACAGCTGAATCATTAACCAATTTAAAAAATTTTATGAGTTGAGTAAGCAAAAAAGGGGGGAAAAATATTGAACTGATATAATGACTTTATTTAAAACGCGCTAATTTAGCGCTTTTTTTTAATAAACGCGCTAAGACGAAAAAAAGCTCGTTTGGCATATTTAAAACGCGCTAAATATAGCGCGAAACGCGCTAAATTGGCATCGCTGCAGAGAGATATTAAAAAAGCAATCGAGACAGCAAACAATTTTTTTTACACTCATTTAACATTGGCGTTAAAGAGACAGAGGGAGCGAGAGAGTGCGAAAATGAGAATACAATAGCAAAAACTTATACTTAAGCCAGTGTTGCCAGAAAATGATGATGAGAGAATGCTAAATTGGTCAAAAATTTCTGCTAAAATATTCTATAGAAGAAAAGTATAATGCCAGATTTAAATGTAAAAACAGTTATTGAAATAGCTTTGAGTTTCATGTTTATACAAACTTATTAGTATTTACAGGTATTTTTATAGCATACACAAACATAAAATAGTTAATAGTTGGTGTTTTTTGGAAATCTTACAGTTACGTTTAAAAATTTTTAGCGCACTAATAATCCCAAAATATTATATTACGTATTCAGTAAAATATTTTTTTTTAATTTAAAATACATTGAAATTGATTATTGAGGGGTTAGCTGGATCTTATGCGTATTTCACTGTTGCTAGGGTAGATCATCACGGAACCTTTACCCTGCAATACATGTACATTTATGAGAAAAATCCTCCATACAGAAGAATTTTTTTAAGAAATTAAAATTTGTTATTTTCAACAAATTCTGCCAGAAAGCATTTAACAGAATTTTTTGAAAGTTTAATGCTTTTTAACTAATAAAAATGCCAGATCTAGCAATGTTAAGCGTTAAAGTTGCCAGATAATAATGATAATTTCCGTTTTATTTTTCTTATTTTACTTAACGGATATGAAGTATCAATCAAGATTCTAGCAAAACACAATAAAAAAAAATACATTTTAATTAAATTTACAAAACCTCGCCATCTATTTCTGTCGTGCGCAAGTCTCTTTACTTGTGACCAAGTCATCCCTTTACTGAACATTTCAGCTTAAGTTGATATGCGCCATGTAAATTTGGGTCGTCCTACGCTTCTTTTGCCTTGTGGATTCCATTTGTAGGCTGATTCTGGCAATTTCAGAGACATCTCTCTTACAGGTATGGCCAATCCACTTCCATTTTGTTCTAAGGCCAGAATATCTTTAGGATTCGCCTCAAACACTTATTGACAAATACCTGCAGCTTTTTCATAATCACGCTGCTCACCTTCCAAGTTAGGGATCTTCTATTTTTGAGTTAATGATGCAGAATTAATCCTCATAACGTTTTTCATGTTGTGTAAGAATATCACACCAATATCTTGCTTACACAAACTCTTGAAAGTAAAATAAAATTTTGTTTTTCCATTAAACGAGTTTAAATTCGTTTTCTTGCAAACTATTTTTTTTTTGAGTTATAACGTTGTTTGAGTAAATGAACGATATAATAATTTTGAGTATAGGGAAAGAACTAAATTTTAAGTAGTTGTATCCCATGATTATTAAACTACTGCGATTAAGCAAGTTTAATGCTTCCGAATTTGTATGTTATTAACATTACAACTAGAGCATGAGCATTCCCTTTCATTTCGAATTACTTTTATTCATTATATATCGAATATCTTGCACCTACACTTTTCGGCTCTATATATTTTTTTTATACTTGTGCAATAAATATTAAAAAAAAAACAATTTTCCAAAAGAAAAATAATAAAGATTAAAAAATATTTTTTAGTAAATACTTCAATATTCATTAAATGTTGAATATTCTCGCACAATTTTTGCTTTCTATTAAAAACGCATCAAATATTTTATAAAACTTTTATTTAAATATGCCCCAGTGTAACATATAAATTTGTGTGTTTTTGTGTTTTTGTAAATTAATCTTCTAATAACACTAAACTGTTGCCAAAATCAAAACGACAACAAACAAGATGCCATCAAAATAAGAAGCAGCTAAATGGCAACAACAATAACAACAATAAAACATTACAAGACGTCAAATAACTAAAATGAACTGCCACAATATTCAAAAATTAAAATAAAACAAGTAACAAGCAAAAACACAAAAAGCTACACAAACTTAAAGATGCACTGACAGAAAAGACGTATGCATTCAGACTGTAAAATGATTTCATTAAATGTTCCTCATTGAGGTAATGAAGTTTTTTATTTTGTCAATAAAATGAATAATTATAAGTTAGTTTATTTTTCAATAATACTAAATGATGAAACAGAATAAAGATTGCAACTTCAGGGAAATCGCTCCCAAATTAATAAAGCCCATAATAACATCGTCGGCAGTAACTTCAAATGCTCTCTAATTTTTGTTTTATGCATTAAACACATTCACCACAGAATTCTAACGTCTACAAAATTTCAAGGATAGAATACACGTTGTAGTCAAATTAAACTAATTTCTATTTTTTTTGGCTACAATGAGAAAATTCAGTATTGCCAGTATAATACAAAATGTTGAAGGAATGATATCGTACAATTATTTCATATTGTTTAACAGAAACAATATCCGAAAATTGATGTAAAGCATGAATTGATTCACTTTTATACTTTTACGTCATATAAGTACATTTTGAAAGAGTAATTTAATTTTTATAAATGCGAAATATTTGAAGGTGGCAATACTGAAATACGAATTTATACTTAAATATGAGGTGAAGATGGTGCTGCTGCCGTGTCCAAAATAATTAAGTAGCTGGCTACGGGGCGACAAATGCTGCTAGCGGCATTTGAAGTCGTGTGTTCGTGTAGCCTGCTGTGGTGAATGTATTTAATGCATTATTTTCTTTTGTGCTTATTTTTCTTTGTAGTTTTGCTTACAAAATTTATGAAATTTATTGAAAGTATGGTAACATTTTTGAGAGAATGAGTACTTATATTTGAGAGCATAAGAAAAGACGCTCCAAAAAAAAATAGATTCTATCTCACGACTGCCTTCTGCGGCTGCTTTTTTGTTCCAATTTGTATGGAAAATGTCTTCATGCCGGAATTCTGTTTAATCATTACCTCACGACTGCCTTCTGCGCCTGCTTTTTTGTGCCAATTTGTATGGAAAATGTCTTTATGCCGGTATTCCGTTAAATCGTTAACTTAGAAAAAGTTGTGTGTGATAAAGTGAATACATGTGTGTCAAATTTGTATAAGTTTGGATATATTATTTTTTAAAGTACCTTTTGGAAATTTTAAGCCACTTCAAAAACTTTTCCGGATTTTTTAAACTGCTTTTTTATTACTTAAGTGTGATTAGTTAGCGATAAAAATTGTAAATAAAACCACAGAGGACTTACAGAGATGTCGCGAGACGGAAGGTAATTGTGCTTTCTGTATGTCTCGCTCGCACCTTTTTACTGTTGCTTTCGCGTGGTATTATTTAAACGTAATTTCGTTTTATACTTTGTGGCCAGTGTTGCCAGAAAATGATGATGGGAGAACGGTAACTCGGTCCGAAATTTCTACTAAAATGTTCGACACAAGAAAAAATAAAATGCTTGATTTTAAATTTACCGAAATTTTTTAGCATTTTTTTTTGGAAAAATTTTATTGCTTTTTTGCAACAGAATGTGCTAAATCTTGCAGTGAAATGACAAAAATGTTAGTGCCGCATTTCCCTGAGTAATTCTTGTAAGTGAAAGGTAAAATTTAATATTTTTAAATAAAATTGCTTTAAATAAAGTCTGTAATTATTTGAAAGTAAATTTTAATCACTTTTTGTTTTAATAATAGTAATATTATTCATAATCGTTTTTTTTATTTCTATTTTTTCTTATTTTATTTTTTTATAAAGGGAAGTGACACTCAGGCAATAAATGCCTACTATTATTATTAGATGTTACCTTCTTTGGGAAAGGGGTAATGGTAGAGAAGGAAGAGATATAGTAAAGCTTCATTCTTTTACAACCCTGCTTTTTTTGCACGTTGCAGCGCCTCTGGTGTCAAGGAGGCGTATTAAATTTTCAAAGCTGTGTTTAGTAGCCATTTTATTGGTTATTTTACTTAGCCGAGGATTCTGCTACACAATGCACATGAAATAGGGCGCGCTAATGTTACATTAGTATTAGTATCCGCTGAAGCCGGTGTAGTTCAGTGACCAGTGTCTTTGCCTTCATCACTTGAACTTTCTTTCCTACAAAAACTGATACAAAGGAAGACTAATGAACATTAGAAAAATGCGTGGTGTTGTTATTTAATGATTTCCGGAGACCGGGCTCGAACCCAGGACATACGGCTTTGTAGTCAACGTGTTAACTACTTCAGTCACTCTCTTTTTTCAACACTACAAATTCTTTTATTTAATTTTGTAAATATATATATATATATATATATATATATATATATATATATATATATATATATATGTTCATATTACAAAGTATACATTTTCTGTTGTTTATTGTGCTAAAAATTTAATAACAAACACACTGCATTTGTCCCTTTTGAGCAGTACGCAAGTACGCTGATTTTAGCTTTTTTTAACTCTGGTAACCTCTGTGGTTCAAACTAAAATGGCAACGCTACGTTATGATAACTGAAAGTAATCTCGGGGGCAAATTAAGGCACTTGTTATCGAACGAAATTACGAAATATTTCAATAGAGTATCGTATCGAATGCCGTAATTGTACCCCTGTTTTTTTGTATTTTAAATTACGATCACTATGAAAGACTCTCCGATC
Organism: Nowickia ferox; assembly: GCA_936439885.1. Lineage (NCBI taxonomy): Eukaryota > Metazoa > Arthropoda > Insecta > Diptera > Tachinidae > Nowickia > Nowickia ferox. The sequence goes on from OW387027.1 coordinate 16,944,147, forward strand.
GGTCGTCATTTTGAAGATTTTCTTACTGGGAATTTGAAAACTTCGTAAAAAGTCCATCAGGCAACCGTAGGAATGGACAGCATTTCCCTACACTGTACAAAAAAAATAAAAATACATATGTGCAATTTTGTAATGCTTACAAAGCGGAAATATTTTTGACTAAATGTAGGATGAGTGACAAAATTAGAAGGGGTTGAAGAAGTCGCAGATCGTCTAAAAATTTACAAATTGCCACTTAGTCGATGAACAGTAACGCGGTTGCTGGTATTGTGCAAAATCATTGACCAAATCAAGCAATTTAAAACATACACATCTTTGCTGAAGTCCAAACCATGCTGAATATAAAAAAGTTCATTTAATTTGTATATGCTTTTTATTTAGAACATGTTGTAATATGTATAATTATCTATGTATGAAACTGTTGTTTAATTTAAGTAATGAAACAATTTCGTTACATTAATGAAACAATTACCCATTACATTTTATTAATATATACAATGAAACATTTTTCAGTGATCCCACAAAAGCTTATTTTTATGACAAAATCCATTCAGCCAATGTAATGTTTATAATATTTATGTGTGATATGAAGGATTTTCTTTCAGTGTACATAAATAGGTATCATCATCAACAAATCACTTCTTGCCCTAGGGATAATTAAAACGTGCGCCATAAACTACAATCAAACAAAATAAAAACCTTACAATTGCTCGCAATCGCTTTTTGTAATTGATGAAACAAAATATGTAATGAGCATGATGATAATACACATATTTTTCTTTATTTCGTTGACTTGAAATTAAATTTGTTTTAGAAAACAAAATTAGTTCTTGAAAAATATTTTCGTAGTTTTGTTTTGAGCAGAGCACGAACTAACGACTACAAGTTTTAGGCGACAGACCAAATATTTTTTCGTACATTCTATCTACACAATAAACAAGATAAATTTGTAAACCCTGCGTTGCATTGCACATTTCTGTTTTATATTAAAACAAAAATTAAGAGACGGACGGACGGGCGGGCATTAAAAGATTCGTTTGTCTCTAATAAGAAACAAAAATCTTTTAAACAAAAAAAAACAGGAGTATTTAAAAGTGAAAAGTTTATGCAAAATTATACAACCTCTCGTACGCGAAGAAATAATTTGAAATAAATGGCTGCTGAGTGATACTTCACTACTGCTGCTGGCTGCATGATAAAAAAAATATGTTATTCTTTACCCAGCCTTTGCTGTGACAGAGTAAATTTAATGTTGTCGCTTGGGTGTCATGTTTGTTTTGCGGCGGTACTTTGTAAAGTTGACATTTGGTTGTTTTATTTGACTGAAAAAATTTTACTTTGACGCTTTTGGCAATGTTTTTAATAACTTTGTTTTGGATAGAGAACTGTTAAATCTGGCAATATCGAGCTGGAGCTTGATCTTTTCTGGTTGAAAAAATGATTTTTGATGTAGTTATTGTAATAAAATCTAGGAGGCAAATTACGGCATTCGATACGACTCGTAATTTAAAAATATTTCCATATAAACTCTATTGAAATATTTTTAAATTACTAGTCGTATCGAATGCCTGAATTTGCCAGCAGGTTTTGTGGTTCACTCGGAGGTGACAAAGATTGGAGTCGTTTGTAATGAAGAAACTTATTTTATTTTTGTTCTCAAAAAAAAAAGTAAAGAAATTGCCTCTTTTAATGCTTCTGTGTAGTTTTTGTTTTAAAAAGTCTATCGGATATATTCTGTATTCCACGTGAAATTAAAACGTGCGGAATTGGCATAGACTTTTTGTTGGAAATGGGAATTGATAACAACAATGCTATGGCAGTTCCGAACGATTTAATTGCACGTGGAATGCAGAACATACCCTGACTTGAAAAAGTTTAGCCGATTCGGGTATTAGTTATTAAACTCTCTCTCTTTCTCTTGGAGAAATTATTAACCATTTGTGCGTGCATTTGGGCTCGAAGGACCATGTTTATTTTTTGTAAATTGCTTGTTATACAAAAAAAAATAAACGTATTTTAATGAGTAATCTTTCTTTCAATGAATTGATATAATCCAATATTTCTGAGGAATATTTATATATGTAGATGTTTATCTCTGGAAGGGATACCTGAATTATTCAGGGGATAAATAAAACAAATTTGAATTCAGACTCAACTTACATTTAGTTTTATTTACATATCTATAAGTAAAATAGACAAATATGTAATTGAAAAAAAAGGATTATATTGCTGAATGTAACAGATGTCTTTCTGTGAAGTTCAAAAACGGAAGTGATTAAATAAATAAAAACAATTACATAATTATTGTTTTGAGTTGACCACGCGGCTGGTTGAAAACGTTAAGTTAGTTAATAAAAATATAAATATAATTAATCATTGGCGATTTTTTTTTACTTTCGGTGTTTTTTCGTGTTGGCGATTTTTTTCGGTTTTTGATTTTTGTTTGTATATTTTACAATACATATTTTTAGTTTTAGCGCTTTTTTAGTCTGGTGCTTTTTTTGTTTTGGCAACTTTTTATTTTTTTTTTTTAACTTTTTATTTGTGGTAATTTTTTGGTAATTTTAGCGATTTATTTTATTTTTGGTGATATTTTTCATTTAAGCGTGATATTTTCTCATTTTGGCGATTTTTCGTTTCGTTATTTTTTAATTTTGAGATTTTTTATTTTTAGCGTTTTTGAAAATTTCAAGAGTTTGCCTCTTGCTGTTTCGAAGATACAGCCAATTGTCAAAATAACATAGTCAAAATTATTTTAACTGATGGAATACCCTTTAATCTGCATAACAATACACTAACTTTGAAAATTACATTAGGATTTTCGTTGCTCGCTTTAGAACACCCTTTACATTTGCTATTTTGGTAAACATTAGTCTTGACAGTTCATATTTGGCAGACGTGGCAAATTTATTATGGAAACGTGTTGTAATCGTTAAAACATTTTATCAAAATCAATCATCGATTACTGTGACGATGAGAAAGTTACGTGAAATTTTTGGGAGAAACAACATGCCAACAAAACGCACTATTTATCGTGTAGTGAATGATTTCGAAGAAAGAGGGTCTGTAGGTGATAGTCCCAAGGACCACATGGACCACAACGTACTACAAGATCGGCTGAAAACCTTACTGCTGCTCAAGAAAGTGTTCAAAACAATCCATCAACCTCAGTTTGAGCTTGGTCTTCAAGACCATTTACGCCGCCGTACATATGCCAATTTAATCAGAAATTATAAACAAACAAAGTAGTATACCTTCCCGGCGGACACCATGTATTTGTTGTTGTAGCACCAAAGTTTTACATATTCATGGGCGTAGCTCTTACGGTTCTCAGAAAAACCGCCTGTGATAGACATACATACAGACGGACGGACATTGTAGCGAAAACAAGAGGGTTTCTTTTCACCTTTAAGCCTCCTAGTACTCTGTTCTAAGATGTGAACAATTTTCAGCAACATTGATTATTTCGCATGAAAAATTTCACATGTACTAAACGTAGCCCAACTCTCGGTTTTTTTAAATAAATTTTTCTCTTTTATTGCTTGAAAGTATGCAACATTTGTTAAAATTCCGTGCAAAAAAACTATGGCTCATGTTGTTTCGCAGCTGAAAATAAAATGATGCCAGAGTCAGTTTGCATGGAAAACATGTTGCCAGATAGATTTTATGTGTTTTTCGCAATAAGAACAGAGTACTACTTTTGCAAGTTTATTTTTTTTACATGTAGTTTGTCAGCATTTCGCACGAAATTGTGAACAGAGTACTAGTCTTTAGTGTAAGGATCCCAAAAAAAAATGCAAGGCGAATTTCAATCGTAAAAACGAAATCCCATGTTATATTTTTATACGAGTATGTTTATATATATTGACATATCAAGCTATAAATCTTAAAATGTATGTATGTTGCAATCGTCCCCACTGTGCGATATTCTAAGTGAGTGAGTGTGAGAGTGAAATTAATTTCATGTTGGAGGAAAGTGTGAAGCAAGAATATTTCTCGAGTTTCGAAAGTTTTTTGCTTTCTTTTCGAAAAGCGTTAAATAAATTAAGCCAAAACTTGGAGTATAATAAAATTCTACAACAAATTGCACTACACGCCGTTGTAAAGTTTATACAACAATTTAAGGTAAAAGCAATTTATTCGATTACACTTGTTTAGAAACAATTATAAATACAAAAAAGAAAATCCGAAAATTAAATGATTTTAAACAAACGAAAAAATGTATGAAGTCGAGTTGTGGCAGAGAAGCCTAAATAAAATAAAAGCAGCATCTAATTGGGTCAACAATCACACATCATAAAAATTTTTTTTAAACAAAAATAAACTCATACAAGAGATTGTTGTATTTTATTGTTATTTATTTATTTACAGCTTATGTAAATAAAAAAAAAAATGCTTGTAATAAGAAACAACTTGTAAAGTTGTTTGCTATTAAAAAAATGTTTTTTGTTTTTTTTGGGGGAAACTGATAACAATAATATTTTTGTAGCAGAGTTTTTTTTTATTGGACCACAGATAAGATTTTTGTTTGTAGTGGAAAATGGAAACTAATCATTACAAATAAAATTTTAACACAAGCGGGTTTTTTTTTAATATCTTTTCAAATGGCTGCACTATTTTGTGCGTTCGAAAAGCGTTTATTGGAAAAAAATTAAAGAAATTATTTCAAGTTTATGGGAATTAAATATTCAAATTATGTATTTCTTTCATTTTACAGTCCATACGAAGTTGTTGTCTAATAACTAAATATTACATAATTTTTATGGATTTTTATTTATTACATAATTATTTTCATTTTAAGCAGCAGTTAATATTTAAGTTGTTGTCTGTCTTATTTTATTAAAAAAAAAAAAAATAATGTGTAGAAATGTTTGTGTAAATGTTATGCATGAATTGAAAATAAGTTTGAATCTTAACGAAGAAAATTATTATTAGTGTTTTTTTTTATCAAATTTAAGTGATTTACTGAAGTGTATAAAAATATAAATATATTGAGTTGAAAATTACATAATTTTTAAAATTTCAATAATTTTTTCCTCCATGTATGTTGTAAAAATTTTACGTTACTTTGCCGTTATCAATGACGATGAAGTGTGCAGAGGCAAGAAATTGGTTGAAGATTGAAAATTCCGCTTTGATATCGTTAAGCAGAGACAACCACCCTAAAGTATGAATTGCAGGTTATCTATGAAATTTGAACCGTAATTGTAATTGTGGTAAATTAACTACAAATGATCCTCAAATATATTGTCTGTATAAAGCAGGGTTCTTCCTTATGGTCCTTCAAATCATATTCTAGAAGTTTTATATTTCGAGGCGAATTAAAGTTACCGTAGTGTAAATTTATTTTAGAATTGCTTAGACACACATGACTACACATATTCACTGGGACATATTAATTTTGCAACAACAACTTCAATTTGTTTATGGTCCTTTGAAACGTATTACGGTATTTTTAGAAACTCCGCATATTCACTGAGGCACATTAATTTTGCAACAAGAACTTTAATTTGTTTATGGTCCTTCGAGTCATAGTGCCATATATTTAGAGAGTGCACTTCTGTACATTAGGTGCACCACAGTTTTCTGCTAATTGGAAAAAGATTAATTTTTTCTACAAAAAAACCGGCTTGAATAAATGGGGTTTCCCCTTATTTAAATTTTTCTTAAACTATCTTACATATTGAAAATTTATTAATTTTTTTTTTAATACAAACAACTAATACAGACTCAAACTATTGAACAGCCAAACACAAGCGCCAAGTAAAACTAAAATGAACTTGAACTAAATTGAATTAGAACACAACACTGAAATAAAACTATGCTGGATTGCTTAATACCCATTACAGTATAAATATAACAAAAGTAATAATAATAAATAATATGCTCATATTTTTTGGAATTTTCATTGTATTAAGTATAAATTTCTCATTTTGAGTAATAAATCATCACAATATTACTGATATTTTCTTGATAGTGCACGCGCCTTTCTTGATATGCTTTATTCTATTAACGAATGCAGTGTTCTATTAACGGAAGTCACTCTTCATTGGAAACTGCTGGTGCAAATATTGCAGATGTAGCAATTCTAGTATGTATGCTACATTCTGCAATGCCACAAGAATAAATCATATGAAATTTAAATTCCCTTTATTAATTCATATAAGCAACAAAAAAGAAAACAAATATTGCAGACTGAGAAGTGCAAATTTTTCCAACGCTAAAGCAGCAGTGGCAGTATTCGGTGTTTAGTGCAAATTTCCTTGCGTAAGTGTAAATCCATAATATCTTAGCTTTCCAAATCCAACAAAAAATAAACACACAGTCCAAAGACCATTTGCATCAAATACCGAATAACGCCAGTCTGTTTTCTTTACAAAATCAACCCAACTAAACTCCCGCGCTGGCAAAGTTTCAAGGCGGAAGCGCCGCCACGAAAAGTGCCGCCAGACAAAAACATTATGCATTTACATCTGAGAATGTTCAATGAAAACTTTTCTATATATATGATTTGATTTAGCCAGTTTGTATCGCTTTTGTAAGCCAAATTACATGTGATAACTATTAATGAAGAAATAACACCAAAGCTAATTGTAAATATTCTGACAAACACGTAGTAGAACGGAACAACCAGCTGTTTTCGAAGGCCACTATACCTTCATCGCCAGCTTTCTTTGTGTTTGGTTCACTGTGTGTGGTGTCAGTTGATGTAGATTTCTGCTTTTATTGCAAATGGAATATGTGAATTATTTTGATTCATCGTATTACAATTTGCTGAAAGCTTTTGTTGTAATGAAAGCTCAATTTTACCATCTCTAACTTTACCACAGTCTTGCCATTGCCGTTTGTTCTTTACTAATTATGCACATGTTAGTTAATTTGCTTATTATTGTTCTACTTAAGACAAACTTTTTTGGTTTGTTACTATTGAAATCTTAAAATTTAACATGCAATTGTATTAATTTGCTTAAATTTTAATAAAAAGAGTAACAATTTTAATGCTTCTATCACGTAGATATTTTGGCGGCGGCGTGGAGCTTCAAATATTGGCTGCGTCTTAACTTATGTCGGCTTTATTTATTTACTGTGTGCTTTAATATTTCTAAAGTCAACTGTTGCTATTAGGTACCGCAAGGGGATCTATTTGGAGATTACGGATGTGTCAATCCTGCGGACCCTAGTTGGGGTAAAATAATAATTTCTTCCAAATCAAGTTAAAGTTACAATGATATTATTTGGCGATTTTGAGCGCTTTTTGAATAACAGTTGACAACATTGGCCGCTGTAACCAGTATTAACAACGTTGCTTTTTTTTCGATATCTTGCAAATTCACTACAGATTGATATAATTTTTTTTCTACTAAAAAAAATCGCTTGATAATTTTAGAAATATTTTTTATATAGTTAGTATAGTTATTTTCATATTAATTTTTGCAATAAATTTTCAAAACTTCACGACCATGTGAGAGTTCTAAAAATTTAAAATTCTAACACTTTTATTATATGTACATAATTTATTTCTTTTAATTTTTTTTCAGTGTCTTATGTCTGGACATCATCATCATCAGCAACTTTAATTTTTACGCAAACCAGGTATGTCAAATTTTATGTGTAACCTCCTAAAATACAAAATTTATCATAAATTTCAAATATAAAATTTAACAGCAAGCAAAAACTAAATTGCCTTAAAACGTTGAGAAACACTGCAAAAACTTATAGACCTATTACCGTTTATAACACAAAAATGTGTTGTTGTCGCGGCTACAAGACAACATTAACGCCTTTTGGGATTATGGTTGACAATATTTCGTTGCTGTGTTTGTTACATTTGGACATGTGTTAAGCACAAGTCCGTTTAAAGTTTTATTAAAAATGTCATGGCATTTTGAAATAAAATGAAGAAAAATTTATTTTGCTACAATTTACTGAAAAATCGTCCATATACGAACATACGAGGTCTGATAAAAAAATAACGTATGTTCGATTTTCGCATTTTTTTTTCTCTTATGTTGGTACACATGTCTGTTATATATGTTGGCAATATCAGCCATTTTGGATTGTCAGTTTGTTTTTGACAGATACAAAGGTTAGTCGTGTTTTGGTGTGCTCTTCGAGTTTTTACTATTCGAAAAAATGGATCAAAGAAACTGTATTAAGTTTTGTGTAAAAAATGAAATTAAATGCGCAAGGACATTTGAAATGATGACTGTGGCGTTTGGCGAGTCTACTATGAGCAGAACACAAGTTCAATTGTGGTATAACCGGTTTAAGGAAGACCGAGAAGATGTCAATGACAATGCTCGTCCTGGTCGTCAAGTTCGGTCAAATGTGAAGGTTTTGCTCACTGTTTTCTTCGACTGCAATGGCGTGGTGCATCATGAGTTCTTGCCACAAGGTCGTACGGTCAATAAGGAATACTACCTTGAAGTTATGCGCCGTTTGCGCGAAGCAATTCGTCAGTCACTCACAGAATTGTGGAAAAAACAATCATGGATTTCGCACCATGATAACGCACCAGCTCACTCATCGGTGCTTGTGCGTGAGTTTTTGACCAAAAACAAAACCGTTATCATGCCTCAACCACCGTATTCACCGGACTTGGCCCCCGCTGACTTTTTCCTCTTCCCAAAACTGAAGACACCGATGAAAGGAAAGCGTTTTGCTACGATTGAGGAGATAAAAGAAAAATCGAAACATTAGCTGTTGGCGATACCAAAAAGCGCGTTTCAGAAGTGTTTCCTGGATTGGAAAAAACGCTGGCATAAGTGTATTATATCTGAGGGGGATTACTTTGAAGGGGACAAAAGGATAAATCTAAGGAAGCGCGCAAAAAAATTAAAAGCATTGAGTACGTACTCTTCCCGCCACATGAATAGGTCCCCCGTTTGTATTTTGTACAACTGCAATTCTCTCCGATATTTGCAAACAATTGTTGGTGGTTTGTCTTGCGTTTTAAAAGTGTCAATGCTTAGTTGCTCTGAGATCACATTTGTGTTCTGGAAAAGTTTCGTTATATTTTTTTTCATATTTTGTTTTGTGATTGACCAAAATTAGAATTATCACTTTATTAGGACCCCCCAATTAACTTTAGTTTTCTTAAGCAAGTGACCAAGTACATTTCGAAAAGAATTGTTTTGATGCAAATTGAGTTCTTTTAATAAAAAATTTGTTTGAAATGGGTCGAGGAAAATCCTTAACAGAAGCTGAAAAATTAAAGATTGAAATTTTTAAGGAATCTGGACAATCGATCCACAAAATTGCTGAACGAATCAAAAGAAGCCGAAATGTGGTATCTAATTTTTTACAGAATAAGTCAAACTACGGAAAAAATGTGAAAGGTCGATCTAAAAGTGTACTTTCGTCAACTGAGAAACGTGCTATTCTCAGAGCAGCAGCAAATTCTCACGATTCGTCTGCACAAATTAAAGCAAGCGTAAGAACAGTGCAGCGTTTAATTTCGCAGGCTGAACATCTGAAGCGATTAAAAAACTTAAGAAAAAACCACCACTTAACGATGCTCGAAAAAAAATGCGTTTGGGTTTTTGTCGAACTCACATGACGTGGAACAACGAGTGGCACCGTGTCGTTTTTTCGGATGAAAAAAAATTTAATTTAGAAGGCCCTGATGGCTTTAATTATTATTTTCACGATCTCCGAAAAGCAGAGCATCAATTGGATCGTTTGCATTCATTGATGTTTCACCAGAAATGGAAGTACTTGGAGCTGAGTTCACATCAATGCAGTAACTAATGATTTGTATTGTCATTTTTTGCTGGGTTTAATTAAAAAAAAAAATTTTTTTTTTAAAGAGGAAATTTTTTGATTTAATTTTCTCAGCATTTCGTGTAGATTAGGCAAAAAAAAAAAAAAATCGACCCTCCCTAATATATTTACATATGTATGTATGCATATGTGACGCGCAAAATAGAAAGGGACCTAAGGGTAAAAACCGGTTTTGTTCAGGAGAGCCATTTTAAAGATTTAAATACGTGTATCTTTGGTGTACCATCACTGAGCGTGTTGGTATTGGTCTCATTTGAAAGCGACTCATCTCATGACGTCAGGAACGTGTTGGTCAACCTTGAATACGCGCGTAGGTCGTCCCTACCTCTTGTTTTGTGTAGTTGGTTTTTACTGTTTTCTGTGTTTGATATCAATTTTGCTCGCGTTTTTTCGAATCCAGGTTTATTTTCTGAAATTATTAAATGTGAATTATAATAAATACTCATTTATAATTCTTTTAAATCGTGAATATCACTCTGTTAGTACGAACATTTTTTCACATAACCTTATTATGTTATTCGCGAAAATAATTTAAAACTAATAACATTCTTACTGACTGTTTTAGGATGAAATGGTGGACGAATTCGAAGAAGTAGATTTACTTTATCGCTTCCCTGATGACGAGGATGATGACGATCACTTCTCAGAATTATCGGATAGTGACTCTGAACATGATACCGATAATAAGTACCTTGATAAATCTGATCTTGATTTACGCGAAGAAAATGTAGTTGCTCGACTGTATGGTTCAAAAATACCTCCGTGTTGTTCAAATCAATGCAATGAAGTGATCCCTAAGAAGATGGCTGTGGATTTTCCTACGTCTTTCATGGATTTAGATAAGGAATCCCAAGATTTAATTATTCTCGCACATCGCTCACCGTGACGATGCAATGCGCAGGTAAAAAGTTGGTGATCGATCGCGAGCTATGAAGAAACGGTACAATCAGATATGTTATTTTCGAAGTTTGCCGATATGCCGTGATATGTACTTCTTCCTGTATACAATGGGAATTAAACGCTACAAAAATCTAATCGAACATTACGACCAAAATGGTGTTTATCCACATTCGATGACAAACCAATTATAATTCCGTCACCAGGGTTATCGATGAAGCGTCAATGGTACTTGTATAAAGAGATCCGGAGTTTATGTTTTGACGATTAAAAAAAAGAGTCGGTTGCTCCTCTTCCTTTGGTCTCTGGAAATGGAAACGAAGAGGAAGATTCGGTGGAAGTGGACAATCCTCAAGAAGTGGAGGTGGAAAATAAAGGACCGGTACCGTCAAGTTCTAAGGAACCAATTCGCAAGAACCGTCGATTAAAATGATTTTTTTGATTGATTTTTTTTTTTAAATTGTTCATAAGGAAAAAAATAAATAAAGAAATGAAAATAAATAAATTTTACCGGTAGGTCCCTTTCTATTTGCGCTTGGGGCATGGGATCGGCCTCATTCGATGCTCAGATGTTGTCCACATCAAAAAAAAAAGGGGAAATTTATTTTTTTTTACTCTTAGGTCCCTTTCTCTATGCGCTGTCACATATTGAAACTTCGCGCAAGGACGCATTTTATTTAGGCAATTTTACTTTAAGTCGACTTAAGCACTTATTTCTTTTTGCAACATACATATTTATGTGTTTATTTTTTTTAGTAATGACCTAATCAACAAACATCTCACCTTTCATCAACTGGCACTTGATAAATATATATAAAAAAATTTTTTTTTGGAAAATTAAATTTTTAATTGACAATATTTACTTAAACATTATTATTAAACACGGGCCATCATCATCAAAAAAATAAATAAATAAATTGATCATGGCAGTTATGGTTTTGTTTTTTACTTCTAAACATGAGTAAATGAAAAATAAATTTTTTTTTTAATTTTTGTATTTGGAGGCGTTTTGCCCACTGCTGCACCCAAACTAAGTGCACCACCATTCATTTGTTCAATGAAGTTTTAATTTGAAGTAATAAAGAACCTTCATTAAAACTTTAAACTATCAGGGAATTTAAAAAGAGATGTGAAACATAAATTTTACATATATTACATTGTAATCTTTCCTACTACAAAGTAAATACAACAAAAATATTTCTTAATTTTTGGGATATGAAGGAGCAACACAACTTTATTACTGGACAATATTACTTAATAATAAGAAACAAATATGTACGAGAATATGTAAAATATATAGTCATCTTTCTCTTAACATAAACTAAAATCAAAACGCTTATAAGTTAGAAGGGATAATATTGGTTAGGAGAAGCTTCTCTTCAAACTTATCGTACGTATTAAATAAATTTATAAAGCGAATCCTTTATAAAAACAAAGAAGACATATTCCATATATAGGCATTTCCACAGGAATGTCCACTTTTCGTGCGACACCAAACGAATATGCTTGCTATTATTTTTTTTTTAAATTGATCTTTTTTTACCCGACTGCGCCACGCAAAGAAGTGTATTGTGTTTATCAGCCTATGTATGTATGTGTGTTCCTTTGCGGCCTTATATAAAGCGAAAGCGTGGACCGATTTGATCCATTCTTACGTCAATCGATTTGTGTTAATCCCAAGAGTGTCACTAAAGATATGACAGTAGGAAAAATTCAATATGGCGGGCAACAGGCGCCATTTTGTAAATACGAAGCAAATAAAAGACGTATTTTAAAATCATATTTGATTTCTCTTATGATTTTTCATTTCGAATGACCGCTTAAGATTTTGAACAGTTCAAAGTTGGTCCCAGTCGGGTCTTTTGATTTTTTAAATTACTACTTGCTTAATTCTTTATACATTTGTAAGGGCCGTCAGCAGATCTATATTGGGTAAAATTTTAAGAAAAATCGAGTCAAATTGTTCCGAAATACAAGTTTAATTGCTTGCTGTCGCACGCGACAAAAAAGTGCAATTCTCGTGGAAAAGCCCATATATAGGTAAATATTTAAAAAGGTACTTTTTGTACTGTTTGGTCCTTCTTGAAAAGGTACTTACTTTACGAGGTACTTTTTTTTCAAAAAGTACTTTTTCCAAAAGGTACTCTTTTGAAAAGGTACTTACTTTAAAGGTACTTTTTGTGAAAAGTACTTTTTTAAAAGACACTTACCTCAAAAGGTACTTTTTTAAAATATATGTTTGCATGTTTTTCTTTATTAGAACTTATTTATTAAAATGTACCATTTTTAAAAAGCACGAGGGCGGATCAATAAGTCAGTGACTTTTTAAATGAAACACAGTTTTTTTTTTTGCAAACCAAAATTTATTTTTCAACATAATCTCCTTTTAACTCAATACACTTAGTCCAACGTTTCTCCAGTTTTTGTATCCCTTCCAAAAAATAGGATTTTTCGAGGTCCTTAAAATAGGCATTTGTTTGGTCAATAATTTCATCGTTGGAACTAAATCTCTTTCCACCGAGCCATTTTTTTAGATTTGGAAATAAAAAGTAGTCACTAGGGGCTTAATCCGGAGAATATGGCGGATGAAGTACCAATTCGTAGCCCAATTCATAGAGTTTTGCCATTCAGACTGCACATGTGAGTTTCTAAAGAAGAGAAGAAAAATTAAATTAGACTATAAGCTTAATAAAAAATATTTCATTCAATAAGAATTGAAATTACTGAACTTAAGCCCGACTAAGAAATTATTTCTGATTAAAATTCACTATAGTTCAACTAAACATTTAAAATTGTTTCACTTAAAAATTACTTTTTGTAAAAGATACTTTTTCAAAAATGTACTTTTTTAATTTTTTTTAAAGGTTGTTTAGGTTTCACTTTATTAAAGGGTATATTTTTGCCAAAACGAATTTAAATGTAGTTTATTATTTTGTTTGCCGGTTTCGTTCTTAGCAAACTTTTTTTGTCGTCAACCCGTCAAAACCTTGGTGATGTATTGCATACTTAGCTTTTTCAATTGCAAATTTTGTCAGATATATTTTGCATTACAAATTAACACTTAAAGTAATTTAATAGAATAATATTTAATACATATTTAGCGCAAAAAAAAAATTGTAGTAATAACTTTGAAACGCATCATTTCCCTACATTATAAAAAATAACTATTTAACGAGGTTGTTTGAAGAAAAAAGTGTGTGCCTTTGCAACGAGAATTTACACTTTCAATTCAATAACATTTTAAAATTAGTTATTTCAAGCAGAAAATTAGTTAACGGAAGAAAAAATAAAAAACAAATTCAAATTGATGACATTAACGCGATAAAAATTTGGTTCTTTTAGGTTCCAACAACTATTCATAATATAAATATATATTCAGGCAAATCCCGGTATAACGAACGATATAATAATTGGGATAGTATTCGCTACACACAAAAAAGTAATATGAATGAGTTTGTAATATTAATTAAAATATTTGTAATATTAATTAAAAAATTAATTAAATTTTCACCTATAAACAATTTGATAATATCAATTAAGTTTTTCCACACAAATTAATTAACACAATAAAAAATTTAATTGAATCAATTAAATTATTAATTGAAAACATTAATTGGTGAATACTTTTTTCTGTGTATATAAGGTTGTTAATGTAAAAAATTTAGCGTTCGTTATATTGGATTTTCGTTAAAGCGAGATTCATTATACCGAGATTTGCCTGCATATATATATATATATATATATATAAATTATTTATGATCTCTAAACTTAAATCACTCCCGGATGTCAAGTTCCCTCTCACAGCTGTACAAATATATAGTTAGAATTACTTTTAACTCAAAAAGTAATTCTTTACACTTCTATTATTGTACAATATAAAAATTAACTTTTTAACACCTCTTTTCATGGAATCTCTTTTCCAAATAAACTTAAGTACATGTGTTTTAGCTCTTAATGTTTTTAAAGTTTATATATTTATTTATTTATTTTTTTTTAATTTTTTGTCTCATTGTTTCCATGGTGCGGGTGTTTTTATGCCCCTTGTGTATGTTTAAAATAAAAGCTACAACAACATTAGTATGAAAAGCAGTAAATAAAGTTTTTTTTTGCTTTTCTTTTCAAGATATTTATTCTAAGATTATAAAAATTGATTTAAGGTGAGGCAGTCAAGCCATGTCATTTCGGTAGGCAGTTTTTTTTTGCCTCCTTATGTTGCGATTTTTGATACACACACGTCGATAAAACTAAATAAAAATTCAACATAATTTTTATTGATTAATTATTTTTTTCTTTCGCCATAAGAGTGCATAGTATGCACTTGTATGCACTGCATACATACATATTTTTTCAAAATGTCATAATTGTAATGAATGTATTTGTAAAATTGGGTTTAAGTGTCACGCACTGGCGCTGATCTGAACAGAAGTGTGAAACTACATACATAAAATATTTATTCGCTTGTTATTAAAAAAAAAGAACTGTATTGGGTTTTATAGCAGATTTGATGATTTGAATCTCAGAGTCTACAGCAATTGATATTCTTCTCTTCTTCTTCTTCTATAAGGCTAGTATTCACCATCCTGCACAATCATGCGATATTTTAAGAAATACAACCCTGATTTTAAGAATTGTTTGACCTTTTAGAATGGCATTATCATGTGTTTAAGAAAATGGGCGGGGAATTTCTCACTTAAACTTAATATTGTATTTTACATGCTTCTACTTGACCGATTTTTACGAAACTAGACACACATCTTGAGCTCAGAGCCAGTGGCCATATCTTGCATTGAGAAAAGTGGAATGGAACAAAAAAGTTGGCACTAAAAAGTTACAAATAGAACTTTAAAAAAATCACCGACTTAAAAAAAAAGTGCTAAAAGTAATCTAGATTGATTTAAATAAAATATTTTTATATTCGTTACCTGTAGTGCTGTTTAAAGTTGGTGACAAAAATAATTATAACTAAACGCATAAATGCCTTAATGTAGAATTTGCTAATAAGGCACTTACACCTGCAATAAATCTAGCAAATTTCACTTAAGATATTTATGTAAATCTATAAGCAAGTTTTTTGACATCAAGATGTTTTATCCATAAAAAACCCATTAACCGAAAATTTTCCTAAACTACAACCAAACAACTGCAATGTAGCCAATTCACAAACCTTTTTATGTGCACAAGCTGAAAAACCATAGTTGCATCACAAAGTTCTGTACTAGATTTTAAATAGGTTTTGACAAAATCTAGTGACGAAGTAGATTTTGTTTTGTATGGAAAATCTACTAGACTTTGCTTGAAATCTCGTCAGTACTAGATTTTGCTCAAATGTAAACGCAATGTTAAGCAATTCTGCCAAGCAAAAACAATTATCCCTGAGTGAGTTTGCGCTTTCAAGGGGCCTGCTGACTTTCTCATTTAACTCTGGTATCTGGGACTTCATGATGCGGCTTTGGTATGTAAACCTTCTGCTAGAATTCTCTTTGTTTATAAAAATGTCAAATTATTCATGATTTCTCGACCTAATCACAGGTTGTATCGATAACAATCTCACAAAAAGTATAATTGCTTCTTTCAAATTATAAATTTTAACTTACTCACGAGCAGGGGGGGGGGGCAATATACCACATTCTATATGGCTCGAAATTTCCATACCAACACATTTAAGATTGTATGAAAATTTTTTCGCTATCGAATGCTGTAATTGGCTTCCGGGGCTTTTCAAAATCAATCCCAGAAAATATATAGTCAATTTCTCCACTCAGGACTTGATTCGCCACTGGAATTGTGTCATCAAAATTGATAATTACTTTGGGAGTAGGTAGATTTATTAGAAATTAAATTCTTTCAAATTACAAATATTTTGCAAAAAGTCATTAAATATTGTCAGAGGTTCCCAACTAAGCTTGCCGTTAGTGATATTATGAGTGCTCTTGTAAGAGGTCTATGCGAGCATGCTAAAACTAAGAAATTGATGAAATAGTTGCTTCAAAAAATAGGGTTTGCATTTTATGAAAAAAAAGGCTTTGGGGTCCTAACCGAACTGATTTCTGGTAGAGCAAATCATTTGATAAAGCTTGAATTTAATTAATTGCCAAAAATTAATAAGGTTTGCCTAATTTAAACTCTGAAATGTTAATCATGCAGTCAGCATAAAACTAATGCCTAATACAATAACAAATAACGTGCTAACAAGCTGCTAAATTTTTGCTAATTTTTGGAAACATATTCAACTTAGGATAATTAAATAAGTTGCATTTGCTCGTAGCTGCACAAAGAGCTCTTAGACATTCAAGTGATCATATAAACAAGCGATGAAGCCATTCAAGCTCGTCTGGTGGGGGGGTCTACTCTGTAATTCGAAATGAAAAAAAAAAGTTTTTGAATTTGCATGTTAATTACATGCACATTCAAAAGTATTTTTTTCGTTGTGAATTACATAGTAGAACCCCTGATTTCTAAAATATTAATCGCTTTTTGCAATACTAGCCGTTATCATGATCTAAGCATAAATTGTATTTATAACACACTTGCTAATAAAATGCTAAAACCCTGCTAAATTCTTGCTATTATGTTAAAATCAGCTCATTGTGTTATTATTTCTTTATTTTTCGTATATAGAAAACTATTTGTAAAGCTTCAGCATAAATTTCATTCATAATACAATTCCTAATAATATGCTAAAAAGTTGCTAAACTAATGCTATTTTGTTAAAATCAGCTATAAATAATTTTATTTGTTTAGTTTTTATTAGAACGAACACTATTTGTTAAATTTGAGTTTAACTTTTTTAGTTTTCATGTAAAAACCGCTTAAGTAGACTTATATCGATTTGGAGTCTTTGATTGGAATCCCGTTAAGTTTCACTAAGTTCTAAAATTTGGGCATATAATAGAACGATTTTGATATTCTCAAGCTAAAAACAACGCAACTTAATTACATGATTTTTAAAAAAAAATTTAGCATGAACGATGGTGCATCAAATATTCCCTTGCCTTCGTAGTATTTCAGATAAAGCATATGGGCATTTCTACGAGTAAGTTCACTTTTTAGTCACGTGCGACAGCAAGCAATTAAGCTTATATTTCACAACAATGTTACTTGAGTTTGCTTAAAATTTTACCTAATGTAGAGCTGCTGACGTCTTATACAAATACATATAGGAGTAAAAAAAGTTTCGTTTTCTTTGAAAAAAAAAATAAACATATTAGTTTGGTGTCGCACGCTACAAAAAGTTGACATTCCTGTGGAAATGCCAATATACGTTTAAGGTGCATTTGTATGCCATGAAAAATATCTAGTGCTTCCAAAAATTTCGATTATTTTTCGCAGTGTAGCTTCCACTCTTGTGCGAGTATTGATTATTAAGACAAGTGGCCTTCTTTGCCCATACTTTTTTGAATGCACCCTGCTAGAATTTTATTTCGTTATTACTTAATACACGTGTTCGATAAAAAAAAAAAATTAAAAATAAAATAAAAAAATTAAATTAATAAAAAAAAATTGTTTCCCTTTCACAAACCTTCAATGTGGCATCATTCAATTTCAGAGTTGATTTATTAAAAGCCAGCTCCAAGTGGCCTTAGTCCTTCTTTATAGTTACTCTTATCAAGTCGTTGTAAGTCTGCAAATATTTTTCTTTATTTATTAAATTTAATTATATTTAAAAGAATTATAAACTAAAATTCTTTTCCGCCCATTTAAGCAGCTTTTTGCAAGTGTTTCTTCTTTCTGCTTTAACGAAATAAAATCAAATTAATTAAAGCAATTAAAAATAAATAACAAGATTCTTTTGTCGTTATTTCTATTTTATGAACAATTGTTTATAAAAATAGACTTCTAACGAACGTCAGTGGTGCGGCGAACGATTTTTGCCAAATGACATTTTTGAGATGCCAGCCCATGTCTGTGGTTGACGTACGTCCATATATACGAGAAATAGATGTGTGAGAAAGTAATTTTAGAAATAAGTTAAACCCTTCAGTGCTTGATAAACATTAATGACGAAAAATTATCTTTTATATTTGATTACTGCTTGGCAAATAATTCATTAAGCAAACGCCTGATCAATTTGAAAAGGTGCAACCTACACATTTGTTCATGAAAAAGCTGAATTATAGATAAAGAAGGTTACAGAACCTTCTTAAGGTGTCTTGTTTCCGTCACTTACAAGAAGTTTACGTAAGAAGAAAAATTAAGCAATTGTAGTGGTTCTCCAACTACTATTTGCTTGCCTTACCCTTTACAGCATATTTTTGGGAAATGTAATTCTTCGGAGTATATTTTTGGGGGCGTATTTTCTAAATTTTTGCTGCATATCATATTTCTGGTTTCCCTGTTAATAAACTATTTTCAAATCTTATTAAGCGCAAAATGTTTTTAATTACTATATATATTCTCTTTGCTGTGTGAAATAAAAATTTAGATTTCCGTTGAAAATGTATCTACATATTTACAAGTGCAGTTAAGCGTGAACAGAAATAGAAAGTAATTAACACCTATGGGTCAGGGAAAGGCCAAATTAAAATACTCACCAAAAATTAACAGAGGGTAAAGAGTCTTAATTTAATCTAATAACTTTCGTTTTCAGGTGTGAATTTTAGTCATAAAGTTATTAGAATTCCCGTGGCTTATTATTTTGTAGACGCTTATGGAAAGTAAAGTTATTAAAATTAAAATTTCTTTTATATTTATTTTAAAATATAACAATTAACAAAAACTGTTGGTGGCTACAAAAAAAAAAATAACGTTAATAAAATTAACATATTCCTCGGTGCACCTTAAACCATCTTGGTTAGTTTAATTTTTAATTGTGATGTTGGTAGTTTTACATCGTTATGAGAACCATCATGACAATGTTGTTGAGGTGGAAGTAAAAAACCATAAAAAATAAAATATTATTTAAAACAACTGACTTCCGACGCCTAAACATTTTAAGTGACTTAAACTAAGTTTGAAAAAATTTAAAATTAAAAAAAAAATGTGAGAACGATTTATTAAATCAAAGAAGTTTAAAACGAAATTTTTCACTACTACTTTTAAAGCATAATTTCACAATTTAATAAAGATGAGAGTAGTTTGAAAAAAGCGTTAATAAAAATCATCATCATCATCATCAGTATTCTACACAATTACAAAGAGAAAGGCACATGCTCATTGTGCGTGTTGAGTGCCTGTTATACTTATACTCGGAGTATGCTTATACTCAGAGTATGAGTACTTATCCGGATAAAATAAATATACTCATAATACTCAGAGTATTTATGTATCATACGCCTGCGTATGCATTTGTATGCATAAAATAAAATGGAAAATGATAGAATAAATATAACCTTTTGAAAACTAATTTTATTCCTAACTTAATTTTTTCGTAAAATTTGCCAAAAAAAATCCTGATATTTTGTAACTTGTACAGTGATAAATGTATTTCTAGTGGATATTTAGTAAGAAACGTCTACGTAGTGCAGAAAGAAATCAATTGGTTCCGATGCCAGGCGGACATTAACTAAAAGATAAATGTACAGAGAATTGAGTTTAGTTCCCTTATGACTTGCCTCTATAGGCCTTGTTTAGCTTTCGGCCCAACTTTATCTTGGCTCTTAAAATTCATTTCATAAGTCTCAAGCTAAAGTTTCCACCAACTCGCCAAGCTACAAATGCCTTCTTTGAGTGAAAAACCCAAAACGTTTAGCTAAGCAAAAATCATGCTCAAGGCTAAATTACATGAAATGCAATTAAAATCCAAAAAGAAGAAAAAAAGCACATACAAAAAGAATACAATATAAATCATAAAAGTGCCAGAGAGTTAAATAAAAAAATTACAGCAAATATCTAGTTAAAATATTAAAGATGTGAATTTCAAATGCACAAGCAAGCACCCTTCTTTCGCTCATACAACCAACTGCTTTTGGTTTAAGAAAACTAAAAATATTTATGGCTTATTTAGAGATGGAAACGTGATCACGTTTTTAAGTCACGGCGTAAAAAAAAACTCAGGCACTAAATTTTATGGCATGTGTAAAAAAAAATGACCACGATACAAAAATATCGCTCCCACTGGTGGCCACGCAGCGAAATATACGGAAATTAAAGATATACGGGCGTATTCTTAAAAAATTAATTTGTACTTCAAGTGAACTTTTAGCATTAAACACATTCACCCAAGCAAGCTATCGACTTTAAAGTGTCAAGGCTAGAATGCAAATGTTTATATGGGGATGATTATTTTGACGACAACAAGGCAACACGGCGGCAGGTTGTTGCCCATGCTGATGTTGTCGTTTGTCTGGTGGTTTTTTTTGGGAAGGAATTGTTACAATTAAATTTAATATTTGTTAATGCCCTAATAATCTCACACTATTATTTAACTTATTCATTAAAAAAAAAACATGTTAAAATTTATAAAAATTAGGTGTTTAATGCGAATGCATATTTCATGTGCATATTTTCAATTGCGAATACCTACTTAACCATTCACAACTTTATTTGCATATTTTAGCTTATATGAAATATTTTTAAATTAACATCTTATTTTAATGTATTTTTGGATATTTTAAGAGCGTGTGGCATTTTGTAGAGCATTTGCATATTTCAGCATATTTTGCACTAGTTCAGCTTTTAATGCATATTTAGTGCATTTTATTGATGTTTGGAGTGGTGAGAAATTTCTCACACCGTGTCGTGCATATATTTGCATATTTTAATTTTTAATGTTTATTATTTTATTCTCTCTTTTAAGGAATATATTTTCTGTTCTGTTGTATAATTGATTATTTGGTGCATATATTTGCATATTTTTATATTTCAACTTTTATGTCATCTTTTTGTATTTTTTCTAGTCTTAAAAGCATATTTCCTGTATTTTTTGCATTTCAATCAGTATTTATTTTTTTTATAACAGGATTTTTGGCATCGATTTGTTAATCCATATTCTTGCATATTTAAACATATTCTGCATAATATTGTTTAAATAGCTTATTTATTGCATATTTCCAAATTTTAAGAGCACGTGATATTTCTTAGAAGAATTTTTAAGAATTTTTCGAATGGATAGTTTCGCACATATTTTTGCATATTTCATGTGCATATACGAGGGGTGTTCAAAAAGTATCACGAATTTTGAATTTTCGCGGGTTTCGTATATTCGAATTTTGATTTTTTTTGTGGCGTTATGTTGGTACTCATGTCTCTCACTTATGCTGACAATTTCGGCCACTTTGAATGTTCAGTTAGTTGTTGACAGCTGTTTTGCTTGCACTTGTTCGTGCGGCAGCTTCCATTGAAATGGTTGAGCTTTGATTTCCACGTCTTAACCATAAACCCACGATTCGTAACCAGTTATGACCCTGTGGAGCAAATTTTGGTCGTCGTGGACAGAGTCCAACAGCTCATTAGCAATGTTCATGCGTTGCTGTTTTTGGTCGAAATAGCAATTTTGGTACGAATTTCGCGGCGACCCCTATCATGCCCAAATCATTGATAAAAATCGAATGGCACGAGCCAATCGATATGTCTAGGTCCTCAGCAACTTTTCTAATGGTGATTCGGCGGTTGGCCAATACAATTTTCTTCACTTCATCAATTTTTTCGTGTATTGTTGAAGTGCTCGGGCGTCCGGCACGCTTTTCATCTTTCACATCTTCTCGGCCCTCTGAAAACATTTTGTACCACCGATAAACGTTGCTTCTGTCCAAGGTAGCTTCTCCGTATGCCACAGTCAACATTCGGAATGCATCCGCGCACTTAATTTCGTTTTTCACACAACATTTGATACAGGTTCTTTGTTCCACTTTTTTTTAATAGGTAAAAATCGGATACGAGCCAAAACACGTGTAAGCAAAGCAGCTGTCAGCAATTAACTGAACATTCAGAGACATGAGTACCAACATAACGCCACAAAAAAAAAATAAAAATTCGAATATACGTAACCCTAGAAAATTCAAAATTCGCGATACGTTTTGAACAAACCTCGTATGTTCATAAAGTATTTTTGTAAGAACATTCTATGGGGTTTTTAATGCATATTTTAGCATGTTTTAAATATTTTAGAAATTTTCTCATTTTCTTTCGGTTAAGCAACGTCTTTGTGAATATGCGTTCCTGCTTATGGAACTTTTCAAAATCGAATAAAGATGCTGGTGTTTTAAAGATTTTTGTTTGAGGCTTTTAAACTTATTAGGGTTGTATATTGTGATTCTCAATGACATATCGAGAGTGTTCCTATAAACATATGAAGTTTTTTTTATATTTTATTTCTTAAAGCTATTGGGTTGAAGTCTACTGATGAGTTCCATAAGCAGGAACGAAATTTATACAAAAAAAAAATTCTACTAAATTAAAGACTGATTATCAAATCTAAATACATTCGTCATATTTGATATTCTTATATTCCTGTTAGAAAGATGAACCATTAAAATGCAGTTTATATATTTTTTTTTCTAAAATATCAAGTGCTTCTAATTAACTGATCAGGAGTGTACATCTCTATGTATGTATGTCTGTATGTCTAGGGCTATTTCCGGCTGCTTTCCGGTTGCTTTTCTTCTCTTCAAATTGTGCATTTTACACCTTCATTGATTTCAATCGTTTAAATTTACAGAAAAATACATGATCATAGAAGAAGAGCTGGCAGCAAAATAAGCGATATTTGCTTGTACTCTTTTTTAAGTTCATTAAATGCATCATTTCGTTTTTTAGTTTCTAGTTTTTTAATTTGCTTCATTAATTTACACATGCCATCGATATGACGTCTTTAATTTAAAATCTTCGCCAAAAAATTGATGACGTACAAAAGCATTTAAGTTGCTTTTGTTAGAAATTTAAATTAAAAATAATTTATTTTCAATCGGTTTGAAGGGGAATGGGGAATAAAAAGCATTAATTGTTAATATGTATTTGTTTTATTTGTCAATTAAGGTGTTCTAACGATTTCTTTTGATTACAGATTTTCATATAAAATTTGTTTGATAAGCCCTTAATAAAACTGAATTATTTTTTTATGAATAAGGCACTAAATGTATTACAGTGCTTTTCGCTTAAAGCGAACTTCAAGGGACTGATGAAATTTGTTCGTTTTAAGCGAAGTTCGTTTTAAGTGAAGACATCAAGAAACCATTATTGAGTGTGCACATGTCTTTTTTTAACTTTCTTTACACTTGTGGAGTTTTGCTCAAAATTATTTAGCACCAGGTGCTTATTTTCCCAAATTGTAGCTATTGTTGATTTGCTGATGCCCATTTCTTGGCATATTTGCTTTTGTTTTACCCCATCTTGTAAGCGTTTTATTATATAAAATTTCTCTTTTAAAGAAAAACACTTTCTTTGTTTTGCAACCGCTGCTACGGCCATCTTCTAACTTTGTAATTTTCAACTGCTGAATTCACATCGCCTTCACACAAAAACAAAAAACAATTAAACCTAGGGGAAGTACCTGATTATAGAGCATACGACAAATAAAATACAGCGTTACCAAATTAAAAAATATAATTTTTTGTTCATGGCAACACACTTCTTGGTTCGTTTTAAGCGAAAAAAAACAACAATTTACATGCAAAAAAGTTTGTTATAACCGAAAGTTCGCTTTAAGCGGGTTCGTTATAAGTGAAAAAATTTTCATGGTTTTATAGAAATAAAAGTTCGTACTTTCGAAAATGGTTCGTTTTAGGCGAAAGTTAGTTTTAAGCGGGTTCGCTATAAACGAAAAATACTGTATTTAATTGGTTTATATTAAATAGTCTAGTACCATACCAAGGTATTATTTGCATTGTGGGTACAGTCTCTTATGGGATTCTTTCACTACGTATTCTCATAATAATTTGGTTCGCTTGAATTCTGCATTCGATATCAACTGAAAATTCAAAGCACTTCTATAGAATTTAAATGAAAACTATTTTTAAATTTTGTTCAATATTAAAGCACTTATTTTGTTTGCTGGTCTAGAGTTGGTGTCACAATGTTTTAAGTTCTCTGGAGACGATCAAATAAACGCATCAATCAGTGCATATATGTGAGTATCGTATGATTTTCGATAAAAAGAACGCGTACAAATAAACACGTCAATCACCATTTGTTTTTAAACTTTTAGTTATGCGCTCACTTCTCCATCATTAACAAGAATCGCAAAGAAACTCATGCTTATTTTTTGTCAACCAGAACTGGAGACGTTTAAAGAAAAAAAACTTTTTGATTTTCATCAACGTGTAGCTGAAAAAATCACGACCGCACTCACATAACTGCGTGATTAATGAATTTATTTGATCGTTTGTAGGGCACTTAAGAAACTAAATAAAGAATATAATCAATTTTATTGCCTATTTTCGAAATAAAGAATTAATTAATTTCCTAAAAGTTCGGTAATTCTAACTTTTTTAACAATAAGTCTTAATAAAATTTAATCAATTATTTTAATGTTGATTTCTGGGTAAACACTGTCTATGCTCGCCACCACGTTATAGCCACGCGTCAGTACAAGCCATTTATTTTCAAATTTACATATTAAACGCAAACAAACAACCAACCATTCACATAAATTTCGTCTGTGGCCGTACAATCAATACTCATGCATTTATGCTTTTGGTTCTAAGTAGCTGGCAGACACGATTCTATAAAAAGCAGACAGTGCTTCCCAACTGAAGTGTGAAGGTTCTCATATAGTGTATATCGATGGCTTAATATAAGAAAGGCGTAACTCGAATTTTCGATATTTCATAGGAGAAGGAAAAAACTGAATAAAAACGTAAAACATTTACACCCAAACATAATTTTTTAAATGGCCATAAATACTTTATTTTAAACTGTAACGTACTTATTTCTTCAAGGCGGATGTAATTATACGTTGGCTACCAGAAAATGTTAAAAACGCAATTTTGAAAAAAATCGAGTTACGCCCTTTTTATATTAACCCATCGATATGCACTTTATTTCAGATACATTTTTTTATATTTTAATTTTATTTTTTATTTTAAGATTTAACTTTGTTGAAAATAAATTTCTTATTATAATTAAAACTGCATCAAGCGCTGCTATGGCTCCACCTCCAGCTTTCACCCCGTTTTAGGAATTTTTGCATAATTTTTTAATTCTCTATTAAGATTTTCAGCAAAATTTGAGTTCGATACATTTTTTGAATTACGAAAGTTTTTCTTTTTATAGCTATGCTATTTATTTCACGACACAGGATCTAGGACGTGATTTTAGTAACAAAAATAATCGACACTATTACAGTTATAAATTTATTTTTGTTTTGATTTCTTTGTACTTAAAACCAGAGTACGAAAATAAACGAAATAAATTGTTTGATTTTTTTGTAGTTCTTTGAGGTGAGTGATACAAAAACAAAAACAATGAAAAGCATTGCTCAATTTGTTTTGTATTGTTTTTGCACATGCGCACAAACCAGAGAACACAGCCGATGGGCTGTATGCCGGCTAATAGCCGCCGCCGGCCACAAACAATACATTAATTTAATCGTACGCCGCTAGAAAAGAAAATAATGGGAAATAAATGGAAACGTTTTGAAATATTTGCGACGAATTTGACATAATCATAAATATAATATATAATTTTATTGCATTGTTGTTTAACATATTAAGTTTGTTTTATACAGCTAATAGCCGCTTTTAGCAGATTGCGAACTTCTGCCCTCCGTTATCGTTCTGCATGCAGTCTGCTGTTTAAGAATTCAAAAATATTCAAACTACAACAGCAACAAAATACATACAAAAAATAATAATTTTATTAGCACTAATGTGCCCGTATCTTTATCATTCATTTGAGATCAGAAAATATCATTCAAAACACTTGTGTTCATAGTACATCTACACGATTCTTGTGTTCGTCGTCGGCCTCCCCAGAGATGTTTGTGAGCATTCTGACGTATGGATGTAAATACAATTTGATATTTTGATGAATTGAAATTTAAGAATTTTTGATGAAAAACAACAGCCAAATCAAAAAAAAAAATCCAATTCTTTTGTGTTTTTTGCACTATCATTAACTTCGACAACATACCTACATGATGATCATTATGATCAGCAGCGGCGTGATCATGTTTTTGTGTTTGTTGCCAAAAAGTCTGGTAGCGTAAATTGAAACGTTTTTACGCTTTTTCGATTAATCTTGATCTCATATAAAATTTATTTATATTTGATTTTTGTTGGCATATTATCGATCGTTTGTGATCTTTAGTCGCCAAAAAATAAAAGAAATGAAATAAATAACTAAAGCTGGGTGATTATGAGCAAATAAAAAATTCGACATACGAGTAATGAGTTGAAATCTTTACAAACACAAAGCAGTTTAATTAATTTTTTTTTTTTTGGTAAAATTAGAGATGCTACGCAGGGGGGTTTTCATCAATAAAATAAACTTAATAACAGTGAGTGTTAAAATGAAGAGCATAATGTTTTGAAAAATTGTTTTTGTTTCTTAAATTGTCGTTTGCTAAGCTCACAAAACTCTGAAATATCAGTAAATTTGGTTTTTTATTTCTATATGATCAACATTTTTATATGCAACTCAAGTTGACAGTAATGGTCTTTAAAAAAATTTTTTTTAAATAAGTTTTAGATATTGTTTCAATAAATGTTTTTAAACCAAATTATTGGAATTTTTCCAACAAAATTGCAAAATACAAAATGCATACATATTTTAGTAGAGTTTCATGAAAACATTCCCCCTTATTGTGAATGGCGTCGTCTAAGTCACATCCAGACAACCGTAAATATTGCCACTTGTCTACTCTGTATCGGCAACACAATCTCTTACTAATCTCTAAGGCTTTTTAAATTAATGGAGCATGTTAATAGTAGTCAATTGTTGTCGACAAATAGTAGACAAGTGACAAGTTTTGCTGTCATCTTGATGTGATGTCAACGACGCCATTTACAATAGGGGGGACTGACAATTGTAGTTAATTTAATTATTTTTGTTCAAATTTTATTTGTTTCAGTTTCATTGCGATTAGGCTAAAAATAAAAATGAGATAATTTTTAAGACACTGCGAGTAATAAGACCAAAGTTAATTATAATTATTCTGAACGGAACAACATGGCCGCCACACCTTCATCATGAGCGTTCTTGTGTTTGGTCCAATGTGTGCGGTGTCAGTTGATGCCAGATTTTAGCTTTATATACATATTTTTTAGAGCAAATAGAATATGTGAATTGTTTTGATTCATTGTATTACAATTAGCTGAAAGCATTTTTGGAATGAACGCTAAATTTTACCATCTCTAATTTACAAATATGCAATGCAATTTTATTCGAACAAATAAAAATATTTAATGGCATTTTCTTTTCTACAGTTTTCAATGGAAATTCGCAATAAATAATTTCTTTAAATAGAGAGTTTATTAGAAATTATTGTATCATCTTTTACGATCGTAACTTTTTGCTGTAAACAAAAGCTAAATTTCATTATTCCTAATAAAAAGTTAAACAATTTTGCACTTTTTCTAGAAAAGAAAACGGCATAAGTAATTGCATTCGGAAATTATTTGAAAAATTTTTCATATTGAAGTCAATATTTATTTGCCTCACAATTATTCGAATTGAATAAATAGAATATAAAGCGATTTAAATATTTCAAACAATATTATTTCAGCAGTTTTATTGTTCTAAAAAAAAAACTTAAAACATTTCTGAAAATTATTCGAAAAAAATTTTTTTGCGAATATTATTGCAGCATAATTATTCGAATAAAATTATTTCCATTACATAAGGTCGAATGACAGAATTTTTTAATAGAGAATTTTCAGCACTTCATTTAAAATTTTTAACATTTCTAAAATGTACTATATATACAAATATCGTCAGCAAAAACTCAAAACGCGCTATCTGGAAAAAATTTACTTGTTTTTACTTTGCGTGGTAGTTCATCTAAATAATCGCTACAAAAAAAAAACAAACGAACATTTTCATTAAACATATCGTCGACTTAGCGTGTAAACCTGCTAAATCCACTATATATAACATGATACTTTAATGACATTCGATAGAGAAAAAGATTTCACATCGTGTGGCAAAAATATTTATTTCAATTTGAAACTCTACATGTGGAAAAAAATTAATGTCTTAGTGTAATTTCTGAAGCGACATATAGAAAATGTCAACAGTGTTTGGTATTTCCTTTAAAATTTGATTGAAGTGAGTTAGCAGGTTTACACTCTAAGCCGACGATATCAATATTTTTCCAGTTTAATAATGTCATTTAGGGCGTTTTGCGTTTCAGCTAACGATATGTATGCAATTTTATTCGAATAAATTGAAATATTTTAAAAATATGGTTTGATAATTATTTTATTTTTATTAAATTTTAATTGAAAAATTACTCGAATAAAATTTACTGAAATTAAATATATTCGAATAAAAATAAATCGAATTTAAAACAAGCGAATACAATTTTTCGATCATATTATTTTTTGCGAAATTCTTTCTGACTTTCTATATCTCGCGCCGTCTGCTTAGAATGGGAGGAATAATTTCATGGAAAAAATTAATTGCCCGGGAATTATTTCCCGAAAAATTTGTATGTAGAATTGAACTGAATGAAATTTTATATTAAAAAGCAAGCAAAGAAAACATCAATTTCTCTTTGTTCTGAGCACGAACGAAAACTCTCTTTCTTTTTATAAAAACAAAATTATTAGCGATCATGTTATCACCCATTAATTTCCTTATATTTATTTAATTTTTTTCTCCTTATTGAAAATTATAACTTTTTTTATTACTTGCGCACAGTGGAAAGTTTTGTTAGTCACTGTTGCTCAGTAGCATTAACAAACATTTCAAATGATTGTGCAAAATATTTTTGAGTGTAATAAAAACATAAAACATGCATAAGCCATAAAAATAATTATTTATTTCTATATTAATTGAACACTTATGTACAGATCGTTACAGAACAATGATTTATGGTGGCGGATGAAATAAATGATAAAAGATTATTTGAGTTTTGGCTAATTAAGTATTAATAGATGTTTTGATACTTTTTTTTGAGAGCAAAAGTGATACAAAATCGATCATGGCTTATGTTACGGCCTTAAAGGTTTTGCCATTTTTTAAAGCTCAAAGCGAATGTGAAGCGCACTTGTAACGGACCTGACATGCTTTGAGTTTTATACAAATTGAAAATATCTAAAGCATTAGAGAAACAATTTTATGTGTTCAGTGTGTTTACTTTGTAATTCGAAATGAAAGCATATACTTTCGAATTATAATGTTAATTACATTTAAATTTGGAAGCATTTTCTTTCGTTTTGAAATACAGAGAAGACAAACATCCAGGCTTATGAGTTATAGGGGAAATATTCTCACTTAAGAAGAAATTAGGGTTTTTGCTGGCGAGATAGTGAAAGCAGTCATGAGTCAGTCAATTCAGCTGCAAAAATTTTTTATAATTTTGCTTAACTCAAAAGAAAACTTCATAGAGAAATAAAAAGTACATTATATGAAACTTTTTTGGCTGCACAATGGGGCAGAATTATTTACTCGCTTCAGGGTTTTTTCTCATAAATGAAATAAGTGTGAAAGAAATGTTTAATAACAAGATGAAAATTAAGTGAGAAGCATATTTATTTCAAAAAAAAAAACTTTACTTTCCTTAGACTGTTAGTCAGAGTCTTGAAAGTTTAATTCCCGCCAAACATCTGTTGCACTGCTTTATACTCACATCATCAGGGGCTTAGGTAAAGCTTAAGCAAATACAGCATTAAATTTTTTTTAGATGTTCTACATATTTGTAATAAAAACAGGCTCGTTGCGAAAGCAACTTGACTACATTTTCCCGCTTTAGATAATATAGGAAAAAAAAATCTCTCTAATAATTTCCTCTTGCCATTAATAAAAATAATAAAAACTTCAATTATGTCACTGCTCTACTGCCATGAAAATTTGCCGGTTTCTCTGGGAAATATTTCGAAGCCCGCAAAAATATGTCTGTATTTCTATGTACATGACATGCACATATATTTTAATTTTGTTTGGAAATAGTAAGCTGCAAAAAAAGTAGTTGCGGCAAGAGTAAGAGGAAAAAAAAATCAAATGCTAAGTAGCTCAGCACAGCAACAGTCACAGTTGGTTTATGCGGCTGACATAATTGGCAAGACAAAAAAAAAAAAAAAGAAACCAGCAACGTAATTTGCAATGAAAGTAAAAGTGGGTTGATTTTGTTGTTGTTATTGTAATTTATGCCTCACATACAGTGTGCCAGTCATCCCAGAGAATGAAATCTTTCTTTTCAGCAAGAATATTTTTTTTATTATTAATAATGTGAAAATAAATCGCTGCTCGTTAGTCTCGATTTTTATATTTATTCCTTTTTGTTTTGTACGTTTTAATAATAGGAAACATCCTAAAGCAAATGCTAGAAAATAATATAAAACAGCTTGTATGGAAAATTAGTATACATTTTGCGATTGTCACGGAGCAATTTTAAAGGGGAATTTTTTAAAGATGATTTTATGTAAATGTTGGGAGCGGCTACATCTGAAGTGGTTCATACGCTGGGTACAATTTCGGCATACTCTCGCCAACATAACTCACGAGTAAATTCTTCAATATTGTCTTCTATGTAGTGCGCCAACCATTGCGGGCTTGTCCCTATAGACACGAGCCTTAACATAGCCCCACAATAAATAATTTGAAGGCGTTGAATCACACGATCTAGGTGGCCAATTAACCGGCCCCAAATAAACTGTTCACCGAACTCGAATCTCAATGGAGCAATTGTTTCGAGTGGTGTATGGCATGTGGCAACGTTTTGCTGTCAGCCAAGTTCAACTCTTAAATTTTGGGCAAAAAAAGAGTAACAGAGGCCCAATTGCTGCGAATGGCGCTGAATCGATAATTCATGGTAATCAACAACTAGCTGATTCAGCTGCGTTATTTTCCTCTGTACTCAAGCAAGAGTTTTTGCTTCTTGACTGTGACTGCTTGCGACTTCCAAAAGCATATAGACTACTTCTGCTTTTACTTGTGATACTACCCAAAGCGAAAGCAAATCAAATTCAAACTTTTAAAATCGTCGACTGCTGCAAGTACTGCGCAATTGGTCATAAATCGTTTTGTGATTTTGCTTTGACTGAAACTGTTGTATTTTTCAAAAGCGAAAGCAGAAGCAAAATTAAATGAAATGAAAATCATTACAGTTTTTTAAACACTGGGTGTATTGTTGTTTTTAAAGTTAATCTCCGAACTTATTATACACAAGAAGCTAAAGTTTCCTTTTTGATCATAAAATTTTGCATTAAAGCGCTGAATACTTCCTGTATTAAAAATACAAATGTTTTATGGTTTTTATTTCAATTCGTCACAACAATGTGTCAATGTGTAATTTAGTTACATATAAAACTTTGATTTCAAAAAGAAATCATCTACATTCTACTTGAATGTCTACGTGCAGTAGGCAGCCACGTAAACCAACCATGATATCATCTAACTTGTTGATTTGATTCCTTGAAAATGCTGCTTAGTAAAGCTGGCTGACTGATTAAGTGAGTGCATGCTTTCTCCCGAAGCCCCTCTGCTGTTTTGGGTGAACAAAGCGAGTCTTTCTTTTTCATGTTTTAAGTTGGTTTGTAAGTCCAAGGTCAAGACAAAGACTTTGAAATTGTTTTCTTCAATTTTATTTTGATTATTTATTTTCAATTCGTTCATTTCTCGGTTTAAAAATGAGTTAATAATACATAACAGCTATTAGAGATAGTTTTTAGTTTGTTTTGTTTGTTGTAATGATAAACTTGAAATACTAAATAAAAGATGAAGACCAAACCACAAAAACGCAGAAGAAGAGAAATTTCTCTTTTTGTTTTCAAATTAAATGTGTTTAGAGAAGTTAAAACTTCATTGTAAACATAATCATCATCTTCAGCACCATTATGATGTTGTTTAAATGGTAAACGAGTAGCGGAATAAACAACATACAGACAAACACACACACACAAATATGTACATACACACATCGTAACAAAGATGGCTACTGTTATGCAGTCTTCTTCTGCATTTTGGTAGCTTAAGTTCCGGTTTCAATATACATACGTATGTATGTATGTATATTAAACTGTGATTTAATTTTAAGCTCATGATACCGTTATAATGCTGAGTTGTGTTAGGCAACTCATAACAACAAAAACTAATATTTGGACCACAAGTCAAGTAAGTGGCACACGAAAATGATAAATAAAATATGTATGAACATAATAAAAAAGACACATGAGTGAATGTGCTGGGGGCGGTAGGAGGGAGCGTTAAGGGGCTCACAATGTTGTTTATCAACTTATCAAAACCATCTTTAACTTTAAGATGAGTCTGGCTTACCTGAACATGCAGTCAGTAAAGACATGAACATCCAAGTGTTATTTAGGTATGAATTTATGTGTGTTTGTCTATGGCGTTGATTTAATCAGCTTTTACAACCATATTTTTGTAATTGTGGTTTTTAATTGTGCTGCCGTATGTTTTTTTTTT
Organism: Nowickia ferox; assembly: GCA_936439885.1. Lineage (NCBI taxonomy): Eukaryota > Metazoa > Arthropoda > Insecta > Diptera > Tachinidae > Nowickia > Nowickia ferox. The sequence goes on from OW387027.1 coordinate 16,977,288, forward strand.
CTTGGTGCTGATATTTTTTTTTTTGCGAAATTGACATGCAAAATCCGTTTTTCTAATGACGTATTAATTCGCTATCTGATGCTAAGCGCTGATTTTTTATTTCGTCCCAAGTCTATAGCAGAGATTGCTTAAGTCTTCTTTTTTGTTTGTCGTTAAACTTTTAATCTAAATTTTAATAATTGAATAAATAAGTGGTTTTTGACAGTTTTCTAATTAAAAATTTATTAAAAAAGAAGTGAAATGAAAATGTTTATAAATTATTTGAATCATATACATACATATGATGATGATATATTATTAATTTTTAAATTTATTCAAATTTTTTGTTTGAAGTCTACTTAAGAGTTCCATAAATAAGCAGGATCGAAATGCAAATAAGAAAAACAAGCAAAAAATTCCTTATGTGTACATTGAAGCTGTGATTCTCAACTTTTTTGTTTGTTGCGACACACTTTTAAAGATTTCAAAATTTAAAAGGTACAGTTGGGGCTCGATTATGCGTAATTGTCGGCACCGGGAGCATTCTGGATAATCAATTTTCCCGGTTAATGGGGTAAGAGCTTTTATTGTTTTTTTTTAAATATATTTTATTTTGTATATACCGCATTAATAAAAGAAAAATTCATGGATTTTATGCTTGTGTTTAATCAAAAAATGCATAAATATGTACTATAAGGGAAAAAATATATTGGCTAAAAATGGTTGCGTGCATGCAATCCCGGATAATAGAGGTAATCAAGGTTGATCGATGCAAAAAATAAAATTAAACGTATGGACAAAAAGAAAACAATTGCAATATTTCTTTCCCGAATAATCGAATGACGGATAATCGAGGCCTTACTGTACTTTTCACAAGTTCAATTTACTTGTGATTTGAACCATAAAATCAAACAAATTCAAATCTTTGTGCAGAATTTTCAGCACGTACTGCTGACTTATATCCATATAAGCAAATAAATTGATCGCTGAAATGCTTGGGGTGGCGTGTGTGGCCGATGCTACTGCAGCAATTATTTCTTGTGTGGGATTTCGGTTGTAAGGTCTACCAGGAATTGTGCCATGCTCGGCAAAAGAGTTTACCAACCTCATTATTGTGCACCTGCTGGGAGACATGCCTCTAAAAATATGCCGAAACTCTATTTTATAGGGACATTATTGACTCCAGTACGTGATAGCGGCGCACAATCCAAATTAGTGTTGAGCGAAACTGTGATTTTTTAATAATGTTGCTCCTTGTGAACGTGATTTCTAAATCGCTGTTCTTTTAAACTGTGATTGTGATAACAGTTTAGCAGTATTATGTTTGTAGCAATTCTGTTATTTTGACAAAATCTAATAAGAAGAGCAGTTGTGAAATTAAACAGTGACTGTGATCACGGCTTAACACATTTCAGCTCTTCTGCTTTAAAAGTATGTATTAGGATTGGTATTTTGATAAATAAATTCATGTGGTAGCTTTTGTATGAAAGAACTACATTTGCAAAACCTGTTACTTGATAAATTCAGTCACAGTTGTGATTAGTGATTTTTCAATCGCTGTGAAAAAGTAACAGGTTTCGAAAAATAGATCATCACTAATCCAAATACGTGTTTCATCACCCTAATTTTTCATAAATTTAGTAAATTTAGTAAAATCTAAATTTAAAAAAGAAATTATGTATAATAATTTAAGTGATGACTTAACAAGAAAAATTTTTTACATTTTATTTTGGGAACGCGTTTTATCACACATATTGTAAAAGGTACTTTTTATAGCAGGAACTTTTTATAAAAGCTGCTTTTGATAATAGGTGCTTCTTATAAAAGGTACTTTTTAAAAAGGGTACTTTTTAGAAAAGGTACTTTTTAGAAAAGGTTAATTTTTATAAAAGGTACTTTTTTATATAGGTACTTTTTAGAAAAGGTACATTTTTATTAAAGGTCCTTTGTATAAAAGATTCTTTTTATAAAAGTAATTTTTATAAAAGGTACTTTTTACAATAGGTACTTTTCACAAAAGGTACTTTTTACAAAAGATTCTTCTATAAAAATAATTTTAATAAGAGCTACTTTTATAAAAGTACTTGCTATAGTAGGTCCTTTTTTAAAAGATAATCTTACCTTTTTATAGAAGGAAATTTTTAGGGAGGATACTTTTGTGAAATTTGCTTTTATAAAAAGTACTTTTTATAAAATGTCGTTTTTATGAAAGGTACCATTTATAAAAGGTAATTTTTAAAAAATCTATTTTGAACAAAACATAATATGTATATATGAAATAAACTTTTTATAAAAGTCCTTTTTTGAAGGCAATTTTTATTAAAGGTACTTTTAAATGCACTTGTTATTAAAATAAATAATCAAAGATTATGGAAATGGTAACACCTTCTAAACCCCTGTTCGTTCTTTTAGCAAGTGTTGCAGTACAAAAGACTTTGAACAAAATAAACACATTTCAGAAAAGCATGATGTCAAAAAGCATCCATCAACCGCGACATGCTGTTTGAAGTGTAATCGTGTCAAAACAGCTGCAGAACCTTTTTTCATCTTTATGCAATGTTTTTAAACAATTTTTCGTTATCGTTCAGGTGGGCGTTAAAGTTTAAATAAAAAACAACAAATATCTTCGAAAAAAAAAGACTACTCATATCAAGATACAAAAAGGAAAAATAAAAATAAATAAAACTACGTGATTTTAAAGTTAAATGAAGAAAAAAAAATAATAAATAAAAATACTCGCAACATGTTTTAAATTTAAATCATACAACTGAACCAGCAATCAAGCAGTAGTTAAAGTTGCTGGTTTTGTGATAAAAAATTAAACTTAGTTTACAACTGTCAACTGTCATGGTGACAGTACTTAACCTAAATTCTCTCTTGCACACACACACACACACATTCATACATTACTGAATTAAATTAACACTTGAATACAATGGCAGCCAACAAGTATTTCAACCACAAACAAGGAATAAATTTAACAAATTCATCGAATTTTGTTAAAGAAAAAAAAAAAAAGAATAGTGTATGAAATTGAAAGTGATTTGCAAACAAGAAACTTCAACTTTTTCATTTAACTGATGTTGACAATTAAAAGAAAACAGTGTCAAAATTGACAGCATTTAATCAAATGTCAAAATCTTATGTCACCCACCACAACTAACTAAGATTTGTAAAAAAATCAAATAGATTTTTTTATTCTTTTCAACATTATGCATTCGTTAATTTATTCAGAGCCAGAGTTTTTATTGTTATTTGTTATTGATTGTTGTGGTAGGTCTGGGTTTGGGTGTATTTGAATATTTTTTGGTTTGTTTGTTGATTTTTTATTACTGTCTGTCGAATTTTAATGTTTAATTTGCTAAGTAATTCATTTCTGGTTTATTCTGTTCCGTTCTGTTGGTTTTTCATTAATGTTTGATATGTACGAGTATTTTGAATGCTAAATAAAATGATAAATCACTAAAAGAGGTCGATAGGAAAATAAAAATTTAATGTTCTTAAAGAAAAGTTCTGTGAATTTATGGCATAAATTGCATAAATATACACTTGCTTGATATTTCTCTTTATGATTTTAGCACATGCATGTGTGCCGCGGAATTTTTTGGTTTCTAATGATCACGTCCACAGGCAGCGAATAGGAGGAGACAGGCGCTTTTTCTTTTCTTCTTAGTCCTGGGACCTAGGAGAAGGGAAGTTTTGCAAAAGAATACGATGTGTTTTAGTTAAAAAAAAAAATCAGTTAAGTGAGAATTTGACAAGCTCACGAAGGCGCTTGTTTGTTTTTGGCGATTTTTTTCGGGTTTTGACGATATTTTAGTATTGACGCTTTTTTAGTTTTCGCGATTTTTTTCGGTTTTTGGCGATTTTTTTTTTTGTTTCTTTACAATAAATATTTTTAGTGTTAGCATTTTTTGTTTGTTTTGACGCTTTTTTATTTTTGGCGAATTTTTTCAGTTTTTAGCGATTTTTTTTAGTACTGACGCTTTTTTAGTTTTGGCAATTTTTTTTGCTTTTTTACAGTACATATTTTTAGTTTAGCGACTTTTTTAGTTTTGACGCTTTTTTATTTTTGGCGATTTTTTTTTGGTATTTGACTATTTATTTTGTTTTTTTCCAATACATATTTTTAGTTTTAGCAATTTTTTTTTTGCTTTGATGCTTTTTTTTATTTTTGGCGATTTTTTCGGTTTTTGACTATTTTTAGTTTAGGCGATTTTTTTGCTGCATTTTATGTTTCATTTTTATTGATATTTTTCATTTAAGCTCATTTTTCATTTCGGTGATTTTTCGTTTCGTCCTTTTCACCTTTGGTGAACGGAACCCTAAAAGCTAAGAAACATTTAACCCTGGCTTGGCACTACCAATACGAAACAGCAATTGCAGTTATTGATTACAACATGTGTATGGTCCTTCGAGCTGTATACCGATTAGAAAAGGTGAAGTCAATGAAACAAGATATGTTATTTATTCTGCATATTTTATAGCGCACGATTTTCTAAAACAAATACAGGTGCTGCAGGTGTTGCTTCTTCCGTACCTTTTTGTACGATTTTTTTGTATAAGATTTGTACAGATCTTCAAAGTTGGAATTTATTTGTGAGATGAGTTCATCGTTGGAGTCAAATCTCTTTCCATCGAGCCATTTCTTCAGGCTTGAGAAGAAGAAATAGGTACTCGGGGCTAAATGCAGAGAATAGAGCGAATGAGGGGGCATTTCGTAGCCCAATTGATGGATTTTTGCCTTAGAAACTGCACATTTGTGCACCCTTCGATTGTCCTGATGGAAAATAACAATTTTCTTGGCCAAATATGTTCGTTTTTTTCAAATCCTTTTTAAATCGACCCTTACTTTTTACAACTTTGAAGGTAGTTAAAGTGGATTACACCGCGTGTAAAAAACGGTCGCCATGACTTTGTGAGCTCACAAGCCCGCTTTGGCCTTTTTTGGCTCCGAAACACCCCGAAAAACACACTGCTTCTATGGTTATTTGGTCTCTGCTGTGTTGTGGTCTATACACGTTCCGTTCATGGTTACTAAATGACGCAAAAGCTCATGCATACTCCCGCGAAGTAGTCCCACTATTGCGTTTGTGGTCGATTGATAGTGGCATCCATATTGCTGAAAGCTTTTTCATAGCCAAGTTATCATTCAAGATTGCAACCACTCACTGCCTATGGCTCCCACAATTTCTCTCACTTTCAATCTCCGATCGGCCAACACCATATCGGGAGTTTTTCCAAATGTTTCTGATGTTGAAATTTCAACTTTGCGTCCAGGATGTTCGACATATTGCGTGTACGGTCACAATGAAACTCAGTAAATCATTTTGAATCTTGAAATTGATTAGTGAAGCTTCTTCACTTTTATTTAAGTGATATTTTTTTCCGCAAAAAAATTATGCTTAGTGCTCACACGAAATTCACTTTTCACTGGAGTTCACTGATAGTTGGCTGTTGACCGCAGTAGTGTGGCCTTTTCCATTAAGAGGTTGGATGTTCAAAAAGTCATTAGCTTATTGACCCGTCCTCGTACATAGGTGTCATGTTAACAGTTCAAAGAACCCACGATAATGATAAAGTATGTGACGGGGCGGAGATATTTACCCCAAATAGCATGGTAAACTATACAATGTTTGCCAGTGATAGCTGGTGTTATGAAAATCGTTAGCAGCACTGGGCTTCGAAGGACTACAAGGAAATGTGTGGTAACTTTAGCTGTTTAGCTGGGTTTCGAAGCATCATAAGAAAATGTTGCGCAACTTTAGCTGTTAGGCTGAGCTTTGAAAGAATACGCTTAGCAAAACACTACTACAAATTTCCTACTGTGTAATTTTAAAAAATAAATAAAAAATATCTCTAATTTTCTGCCTTAAAAATGCTTTTTTTTAAGTTTAATTCTCTTGCAGTCATATTTGTAATATTTTGATTACAAACGTCAGATTTTTGGTATTCTTGTATATTTTTAACAGTCAAGATCAAAATCGTATTTTGTAAAAATTGCCAAAAAAAATAATAATAAAAAAAAACAAACAGAAAAGTGTTACTCTTCATTGTCTGAGCTGGTGCTGCTGCTATTGTTGTTGTTGTTGTTTGAATGGGGTTGGATTGTCTAAAAGAAAAAAAAAGAAAAAACCAAGTAACAACACAGAGCCACTAAGCCAAACTGTTAACTTGATTTTTTATGCTGGATTAAAGCATTCTTTGTTTGATTTTTTTCTTTTTGCTACGAGTATATTTTATAAATAAGAAAAAAATTAAATTTTTTTGTTAGTTTCAACGAAAGTGAAAGGCATTTGTTTAATAGAATAAATACCAACACAACAGCTACCACATTATTTTCAGTTACTCGTACTACTACCACCAGTATTGAATAGAAGTTTATTTATTAACTTGGCCAAAATTATATACAGTTTGTTTTCTTTTTCGTTATTGTTATTACTATTATTTTACTATTAATTTTGTTTTTTTCTTCGGTTTCAGTTGTTGATCGATTGCCATCCTAATCTAAATGAACTTTAAGTAAATCTTTTTTTTTGTTGCATATTTTTCTTGGAGGAGTTGGAAAAATTACTAAAACCTTCACTCTTGAACTATGTTTTATTTTTTGATGTTATTTTATTTTTTCCTGTTTTCAGCTGCTTAATTTGACATTTTCAGCCGAAAATTTCAAAAATACTTTTTGTTAATTTTATTACAATAAAATAGAAAGAAAAAAAAACATGCAGTTATTTTATTGCTGTGTAAGAAGCCAAAATCGAGATTTAAATTTCATAAATAAAAAAATAAAATATATTTAAGATTAGAGTAATTTCTTAGTTGATTGTAATTTAAATCTCATTTGTAAATTAACATGATGAAATAGTGTCTTAAACTATTGCAGAATTAAAATTTTTTTTCCAGAAAATTGTGTTAAAAAATAAATGGCCTTAATTTGCACTGAAGCATAAAGAATAAATTGAATATATCTATTAAACAATGCATAAATCATGCCTGAATTTTAATGATAAAATCCCTTCTGATCTCAAGTCAACTCAGTTTGATCGTCTGGCAAACAACTCAGCTCTCCTACAACCAAATAATTCTTTAGATTTGTAAATCACAAAAAAAATTTTACTTGAAATTGTTATGGCACAAGACAGCTGCAATGAATGGTAATACCAATGAGAAAGTTGGATTGACTCTCAGACGACAGAACTGAGTTGAGTTGAGAACTACGATAGGGGCAGTGTACTCATACGTCTACTTTTACAAGCGACTAAAATGTCAGTAATTTTGAGCTTCTTGTTTTTAAGTCTATTTGACTTATTACACTGCACAAATAGATTCAAACTTTTTCAAAATAATTTTCGCTGAACTGGCAACACCGGCGATATATGTACACGTATGTGAGATCACATGTTTCCCTCGTATTTTACGCCAAATTTGTTTAATATCTAGAGTCTAATGCATGTTGCAAGTTTCGTAGCAATATGGTAAATTCTATCGAAATAATTTCAATTCCATAATTAGTTTCATCAAAAAATTAAAAAAATTTGCTACGAAATGAAACCACTTTAAATTTAATGCTCGGAATTGTCATTTTCTGTACAAAAATCGGTTTGAAACAACTTATTTCAATACTGTTTTTCAAAAATTTTATTTAAAATTTTTTGTATTGCAAAATTTTTTTTTTAAATTATAAGAAATTTCCTCAAGTCTTAAGGAAAAAATGCAGCATCATAAAAACTCTAATATTCTATTTAATCAAACAAAAATAACTAAAACACATACATTTGGATAAGAAACTGGATCTGAATTTTCCGGCAAAGTCTTGACGTCCTTGCAGACATTTCTTGTAGTAATTTTTAAATTTTGGTATTTTGTTTTTATCTTCTAATAACCATGTGTTTTGTTACCCAACATAGCCAAATTTAAATTGAAAATATTCAAATTGCCGCTTTTTCGGATTGAACAAAATCGAGAAAATGGAGAAGTTAAAACAAAATCGATCGAAATGAAAATTCGTTATGAAAACATTTTCGATCGATTTCTGTGACAGGCCTGATAATTACATAATTTAGCATCACATGCTAAATTTTATGGGCGTGCCCAGATTGCGTTATCACAAGAGTCCGCAGTGTTTGCAAAGTTTTGTTACTACAAAAGTCTAATCTCCATATGCTTCCGATTCCGTAGGAATTTGTTTTTTAATAATTCAAAAATTAAAAAAAAAATAAATATGCGTTATCACGTCCGCTTTTTTAACTGCAAGGTCGTGCCTTTTCAACAGCCCCAAGATGTGTGCCAACTTATATGAGAGTCGAAAAAGTAAATAAATTCAGTTAAAAGCGACTTTAACTCGCTCACGAAGGGTTCCATACGAACACTACATATGTAATACTATACGAACGTCAGCCTTTATAATCAAATATCTCACATGATGTAGATATTTGTTTTTTTTTTTTTTAATTTAAGTCCTGGCAAACTTTTTTTTCGCTTTTTTGGCGATTTATTTTAGTTTCGGCTCTTTTTCTTAGTTTTTGCGGTTGTTTTCCGTTTTTGGAGTTATTCGGTTTTTTGCGATTTTTTCATTTTTGGCTATTTTTTACGTTTGTGGCGATTTATTTTAGTTTTAGCGTTTTTTTAGTTTGGCGTTTTTTATTCGTTTTGGCAATATTTTCGGTCTTGGCGATTTTTTCCGTTGTTGGTGATTTCTTTAATTTTTAGCGTTTTTTTTTAGTTTTGACGCTTTTTCTTATTTGGCGATTTTTTTCGGTTTTTGGCGATTTTTTAGCTTTGGCGATTTTTTCATTTTGAGATTTTTTATTTTTAGCCTTTTTGTAAATTTAAAGAGTTTGCCTCTTACGGTTTCCAGGATACAGCAAGTTGTCAAAATTACATTAACTGACAGAATACCCTTTAATTTTTATTTTTTGAATTTCAGTGTTAATTGTTGTAGTCTTTTTTCTTTTTTTTTTTGTATATTACATTAGGATTTTTCGTTGCTCGCTTAACGACACCCTTTAATTTTTAACTGTCATATATTTGTTGATGTCGCGCACAAAGTTCTACACATTCTGGGAAAATTTTAGGTCGGTAGCTCTTACGGTACTCGAGAAAACAGCCTGTGACCGACAGACAGACGGACATCGTAGCGAAAGCAATAAGGGCCAATTTCACGATGTTGACAACGTTCGACTTGTCGATGTCGTGAAATTGGCCTTAAGGTTCCTTTTTACTTTTGGTGTACGGAACCCCAAAAAGTGTGAAATTTAATTTTAATGGGCGTGTCCTCTCCCCCTTTGTCAGACATTGCATTGTGTCATAAGAGCTTAAAATGTGTGACAAGGTTCATAGAAATCAGATGGCTACACATATCGTTAGCTTAAATGAAAAACCATGCAGGTAACAAGAACTTCGAAATTGGTTTTTTGTTCTGTTTATTATTAAATATTATATCAAATTATATTATTTATTAAATTTTCTTTTCTAGGACATTTTAAATAGAAATCAAAATATCCAACCAAAATTTTTTCTCTCTCTCTTGTAAAAAGCAAAAAATGTGGTTCCATTATTTTTCGTTTAAGCTAACGATATGTATTTCATCAAAAGCCAAAAATTATTTTTATAACATAAATAAAATTTTTTATTTTATTGTATTTTTTTTTTTTGTAATACAGAGCATATGACTTTAACTTACTTTTACTTTCATTTGAAGAGAGTTGATGTAAAACAACAAAAACAGCTTGCCCCCGATTTAAAATTTTAATTACAGAGTTTAATTTCCATTAAGTTGTTGCTTCATGCAACCACGTGTTACTTTAAAAAGGTAATTGAAACAACAAGTCATTTTCCATATAAATACGAGTACATATTGTTTTTAATATGTATTTAACGCTTTTTCTTTTAGTTTTTACTTTTATATTTTTCAATTATTTTTTTTTTCTATTTTAAAATTTCATAACTGTTATGCACTAAAAATGATATGAAAAAAAAAAATAAAAATTAACCGTAATATTTATTTATCTAGAGCTAAAAACTGAAAATAAAAGTTACGTTAATATCTATTACCAGCTGTCTTGCTCACTTAAATTTCATCCAAATAGAAAGATAGATAGATACAAACACATACTATATGTACATAAACAGATGATGCGAGTATGTTTCTCTAATAAATAGTTGAAAATATAGAAAAAAAAGTAAGTTGGAGCTCTTTAGTTGGTGAGTTATGCATTAAACACATTCACGAGAGCAGACTACCGACTACAACCTTTAAAAAAATAGAATATTATTTAATTTTATAAATGTTAAATATTTAAAGGTGGCACCAGTAAAATATATATTTATACTTCAGTATCAGCTGCTTCTGTTGCCTGACATACTGTTGCCGTTTTTAAAATAATTAAGTAGCAAAATAGTCGTGAAGTCGGTAGCCTGCTGCCGTGAATGTGTTAAATGCATTAGACTGTCAGGGAGATATTTGTGCATGTACATATGAACATACATACATGTGTTTGTTATTTGCTGGTCTACTGAAGCTATAATTTTTTAAATCATTTAACCGTGTTCAAAGGCATGTGGGCATGTATGTTTGTATGTAAAAAAATCTCAGCTATATTAATGGAGGCATATGCAGAGGGAAATACTGGATACTTTGGGATGAAAACAAAAGATGTAAATACGTATAATATACTTAACCTAGAAAAAGATTAGGAGTCGGACTACACTATAATGTCTCCATATTTTGTAAGTCGCTAAAGCTAAATCTCCATCGCTAAAAATTTATTGATTTTCGGCTACGAATGCAATTTTCAAACGAGTATTTCTATATCAAGCAATTTCTTAAAAATTTCTTGCGACAAAATGTTAAGTGTTTTATGTCATTGCAAAAAATGTTAAATTTTGTGTTTTTTCAGCATTTTAGCGAGTTACAGAACACGAGGGGTGGATTTGACTAAACTAGATTAGGATAAAATACACTAGGAAAAGACACAGGAGTAGGCGTAGACGTAGACATAGACGTAGACATAGACATAGACATAGACATAGACATAGACATAGACATAGACATAAACATAGATATAGATATAGACATAGATATAGACATAGACATAGACATAGACGTAGATATAGACATAGACATAGACGTAGACATAGACATAGACATAGACATGGACATATACATAGACATAGATATAGACATAGACGTAGACATAGACGTAGAGACATAGACATAGACATGGACATGGACATAGACATAGACATATACATTGACATAGACATAGACATAGAGACATAGACATAGACATGGACATGGACATAGACATAGACGGAGACATAGACATGGACATATACATAGACATAGACATAGACTTAGACATAGACTTAGACATATACATAGACATAGACATCGACATCGACATCGACATAGACATAGACATGGACATGGACATGGACATGGACATGGACATGCACATAGACATGGACATGGACATCGACATAGGCATAGACAAAAACATAGACATAGACGTAGACTTGCACATGGACATGGACATGGACATGGAAATGGACATGGACATATGTAGACTAGTCTTTATTAGACTAGCCTAGTCTTTACTGGACTGCACTAGTCCTTACTGGACTAGATTGGAATAGTCTCTACTGGGCATTGTAAAGAATCAGATTAGATACAAACTGGACACGTTTTACATATAATAAAAATCCACCACAGTAAAATCACAAATAATATTTGGCTAGTTTCACATCTTCTACGTTTCCCATTTTCACTTAGATTATACGAGTACAAATGTTACACTATAATTAATAACCTGACTTTTCATTTAAGTTTTATTTAATTTAAAGTTTGTAAGTGTGCGTTTAATATTGCAGTGAGTGTGTGTGTGTGTGTGTTTTGTCTTAACCCAGTAAAAGTCTTGCAATTGCAAACCGTAATTTAGTAGATCCGTTAATTACTCCTATTTTTGTTTTAACTTTAATTGAATGTCTCTTTTGTAGTAAGTTTATTTGGTTTTTTGTTTATTTTTTTGCTTGAGCTCTGCTTACATAACATTTGATCAAAACTAAAAAAGGTTGAAAGATTAATTTTATATTTTTTTTCGTTTCTCTCCCCGGATAGTTTAAGAGGTTTAAGACAATATTTTGTTTAAAATTTGTTTAAATAAGTGAGTGTGTTTTATTAGCATTTTTATTGCAGTTTAGTTATTATTTAATTGTTATTTAGGTTAAAGTAATTAAGTTGTATTTTAAGTTTGTAAAGCCTTGCCAGACCGGCAGTTTTGAAACCACTAAACGGATGCATATGCACATTTGCATTCTATTTAATTCTATGAGCTGATTTCCACTACTGTTTATTAAATAACTTGATTATACAAAATTTGAATATAACAATATAAATTTGATTGAAATTATGCATAACGGTAAACATGAATATACATGAATATTTACTATTATGTAATACACCCAATAAGTTATTAATGGCATTTGTAAAAAATGCTATTTTTAAAATAACTTTTCGAGTTGCATACACAACATTGAAATTTGCTATTAAGCATTTGTTTTGTTTAAAAATTTAAAAAAATTAATTTTTTTTAATGTATTCATAAGCCGATTTGATTTAAATTCATTTTAGCTCACATACACTTGATAATGGAAGTGATAATCATGATGCATCATCGTTCAATCGCTGCCTCATACGTGTTGATTTTGTGTATCCACCAGCTAATTTCCATTTTTACCAAATCATAAAAATGCTAATTAATCGATAGTGTTGTTTTTTTTTACTTCTTACTTTTGTGTATTCAAAAATCGTTTTCTTTTAATACAAAGCTTTTGACTTTTTTATTTAAATGTTTGATTATGCGGCCTTGAAAGTGAAAAGATGTCACACTTTCGCTTTTTTTTTCGTTTTAAAAGAAACCCAAAATAACATACATTTACATATTTGTTTAAATTTTGGGTTGTTTTCTTTGTTATTGTTATCGTTTTAAAGGGAATAGTATTAATAAAAACTTGTATTAATTTAAAAACAAAAAAGGTAATAACAAAATAAAGTCTTATGGTTATTTTCATATGGACGTGTTGCGCCTGCGCCATTCATAAATACTAAAAAAATACAAGAAGAATAGCGTAAATATAATTAAGTACAAAAAACAAATTATACCTTATAAAGGCTGGGAAGCCGTCTAAAGACATTGAGAAAGTCACGTAACCCCTGGCAGGGAGAAGAAGGAAAATACTCTACAGATCGTTCTTTATTAATAAAATAAACTTCAATGGACGAATCATGAAAATACAATTCCGCCGTGGTTATACATTTTGTAAAAAAAAAAAAATTATATGTATTTATAGTGTCAGCTGATAGCTGTGTACTATTGTGAATGGTAAAATTGAGTGAAATTCACAATAGTGCTATTCTTCGTCGTATGTGCGTCATAATACCAAATGAAAATTCGTTCCATCGCAGGCCAATATCGAAAATCCCTTATAATATACACCTAAGCAAATAATTGTATTTTTAAATCTTTTTTCTTTTTTTGGGTATTTCAGCTATAGTTCACATTTCAGCTTTAGAGGGTTGCATACACCAAAAGTAACCCTTTTGTTAACGGTACGATGTCCATACGTCTAGGCTCTTGTCTCGATAACCGTAAGAGCTGTGGACCTGGAATTTTCACAAAATATGTAAAACAACAAATATATGACAGTTATAAATTAAAGGGTGTTCTAAAGCGAGCAACGAACAATTTTGAAATCCTATTATTATATACTGACAATTATATATATACACATTGAACATTTCAAAGTTAGTGTGTTTTTATGCAGACTACAACAATTAACACTGAAATTTATGAAAATAAAAATTAAAGGGTATTCTATCAGTCAATGCAACTTTGACTATGTAATTTTGAAAATATACTGTATCTCGGAAAAAAGAGGCAAATTCTTGAAATTTCCAGAAACACTAAAACTAAAGAATCCCAAAAAATTTTGAAATAAAAAAATCGCTGAAATGAAAAAAGCGCTTAAATGAAAAAAAAAAATAAATCGCTAAAATGCAAAACAGCAACAAAAGTTAAAAGGTTGCCAAAAAACAAACAAAAATCGCCAAAAACCGAAAAAATCGTCAAAGCGCAAAACTAAAATAATCGCTACACCTAAAAATATGTATTGTAAAAAAAACTGAAGAAAAATCGGCAAAAATTGTCAATGAAAAATAAAAAAGGGTCAATACTAAAAAATCGCCAAAAACCGTCAAAACCGCCAAAACGAAAAAAGCGCCAAAACAAAAAATCGCTAAAAAAAATATTGTAAAAAACAAAACAAAATCGTTGAAAATCGAAAAAAACAATTGCTAAAACGAAAATAACGCCAAAAACCGACAAAAAATGCCAAACCGAAAAAAACGCCAAAAGTAACAATAATCGTCAAAAAGATAGAAGCTCCAAAACTAAAAAGCTCGAATAGTATTATAGATGTAGTGAACGTACGGAAACCATCGTGCGCGAGCCAAAGTCGCATTTTACTGAATATATTTGATTTTTTTTTATTATTTTTTATTTTTAAAGAGAAGTAACACTCACGCAATGAATGCCTACTATTATTAATAGGTGTTACCTTCTTTAGGAAAGGGATAGTGATAGAGAAGATAGATGGTGAAGGAAGAGATAGAGGAAAGCTTCATTCTTTTACAACTCTGCTTTTTGCACGTTTTTGTTTAATAATGCAGTGTTGCAGCGCCTCTGGTGTTAAATGAGGCGTATTTAATTTTTGAAGCTGTGATTAGTAGCCATTTTATTGGTTATTTTACTTCACCGATAATTCTGCTACACAACGAAGGAGGGCGCTCTGATGTTACATTGGGATTAGTATCTGCTGAAGTCGGTATAATTAAGTGACCAGTGACTATGCCTTCATCACATGAACTTTCCTACAACAACTGATGCAAAGGGACACTAATTTACATCAGAAAAATGGGTGGTGTTGTTATTTGATGACTGTCTGATACCGGGTTCGAACCCAGGATCTTCGTTTTTGTAGTCAACGTGCTAACTACTTCAGCCAACGCCACCCTCATGATTACTTTGCTGTTGGGGTGAAAATGATTAAAACTGAAAAATTTTGCTAAAACGAGTTATAAAACAACGAATTATTTGAGATAAATTTATTAAAATTTTACTTCAGTACTTCATATTGAAATATAAAATTAATTCCCCTACCGGTAGGATATGATCAGATAGATGTTCTCCACATTGACCGAATCAAAACATCAACATGACAGCCAGTGTTTCCATAAAAGCACGAATGCATAAATCTTAGCGTTTTGAAAAAAAAAGCACTGCAAATCGCTAAGTGTTGCCCTCCCCACGCGCTGCTGTAACAAAAACTACCAAAATACATTTGTATCGAGCCTTTGCTGCAATAGAGTCATAGCTCGTAAAACCTAATGTTTGAGTTAATAATGCAGAATTAATCGTCATATCGTGCTTGATATTGTTTAAAAATTTCATACAAATATCTGGTGTACTAAACTCTTGAGATAAGAATAAAATTTTATTCTTACATTCAATGATTAGTAAATTCAATCAAAACTCATTGTCTGTAAAAAAAAGTATTTTCGAGTTATGACTCTATTGCACCAAATGTATCTATTAATCTCAAGTAAAACTAAATACTTCGAATTGTAGGAATATATTCGTTGTTGTTAAAAGACCAAAAAAAAAAAGAATAAATAAAATTACATGCAAATATACGAAATGCGAAAAGTATTTTGATGAGACTTTAATATTGTCACGCAACAACCACTAATGAAGACTGTAGACAACTGCACTACTCTGTGTGTTTCTGTTTGTAACACACACATCTTTTGTTTGTGCGAATATAACCAATTTAATTTAACATTCGCATACGAAAGCCAACTAAATAAATCAAAAAAGTCCATTTGAATTTATTTCGGTTAATTGGTATTGTTCACAACAATAGCCAGTCAGTCACAATAATCAACCAGGTGACATGATTTCTTCGTTTATTTTTTTTCTTCAAGCTGCTTTAGCTGGCTGCTTCTTTTTTATTTTTGCCTACTGAAAATACTTCATGACTTTGGGAATTCATATCAAAATTATTTGCTTTAATTCTGCATTAAAAAGATACATTAATTAAGTCACTGGAAAATCTTAAAAATCTGGAAAATGCAAATGGGCACCAATCATTGGGAAAAGTAATTCACTCACTCTTGTAATTATTCATGGGGGATCATGCATGATTCTTGCCTATGACGTGGGCGGTAGTATTAATCGCTTCTACTCATCTCGAAAAGCGCAATTAATTTTTGAATTCAAATAAGACATTTGGTGCTAAATCATGGCTGTACGTTCGATGACATTTTCAGTCATGCCCAAAAGGCAGTGGACTGCTTCAGGTGTTGGCAATTCTTAATTATATCCTTGAAATTATAATAGAACAGTAACCACATAAACGGTCTATTAAGGAAATAGACAACCATTGGCTTGAAAACGCTGCGTCTACGAAAGACAAGCTCTGTCTGAAAAACTTTTACTCTCAAACGATATATTTTTTGAGTTCATTTACTTAAAAAAAAAACTTTTCTATAAAAACGTGTGCTGTGGATGACAGTCAGACTTGTATAAGAAAAGTGTGCTGCGAATGGTACAGTCAACTTTGTGTTCTGTGTGTGACATAGTCAATTTTTCTCTATGCCATGTTTGACATAATCAAACTTTCTCTAAGGGCACTGCTACACGTTTAGTATATATTGCACGCGATATTTATTGAACGTGTAGCATTTAGTATTGATGGATCGCGATCCATATTGCAGAATGGCCTAAATTATGGAATCCAGATCGCGGATCGCATGATAAATATTGAACGTGTAGCATTTTCATGATATTAGATCGTGATACGTTAATAAGAAGTGAAATAAAACAAATAAAATAAAAGACGCCTGTTGCAAAATAATGCAGAATAGGTAATTGCCAATTTTTCCCTTGCCGAAATTGCTTCTCTCATCACCGTGTCTTTCTTCAATAAAAATAGGGTAACTAATTCCAAAATGATTTTAAAATTACCATGCGGACATGCAGAAATAATTTTCGAAGTCGTCTATTTCTTTATAAAGAAGAATTGTGTCCATTAAACTTAAGTGTGTGTATTTTTACGATCCTGCAACCACTTTTTGCTCCATTTGCAACATTTTCTTTCCACTTTTCTCTTCAATGAAAAAGCAAGCAAAATAGGTAAACAGGATTTTTTTGGTTTTCTCGCGAAATTTTTTTAATAAACGATCCGCACATTGTACATGTTCATGCATACGCTCGTGATCCATCAATCCATTAAAATGGATCGCGATCCAAATATCACAATATATATGTGATGCGCAAAATAGAATGGGACCTAAGGGTAAAAACAGGTTTTGTTCAGGAGAGCCATTTTAAAGATTTAAATATGTGTATCTTTGGTGTACCGTCACATCATAAAACGCGCATATCTCTGGGAGGGAACACTTTTGGGGCATGGGATCGGTCTCATTCGATGCTCCGATGTTGTCCACATCAAAAAAAAAAAAGTGAAAATTGATTTTTTTTTACCCTTAGGTCCCTTTCTCTATGCGCTGGCGCATATATTGAACGTGTAGCAGTGCCCTAAGAAAAGCGTGCTGCGCGGGACACAATCGAATTTCCAATAAAAAATGTCATACAGCCAACTTTTCCAAAAAAAGTGTGATGTGATTGACAAGTAAATTTTTCCATAAAAAAGTGTGCGCTGGAAAACACAGCCAGCTTTGGTATAAAAAAGTCTGTTGTAGATGACATATTTAACTTTAAAAAAGTGTGGTGTGTGTGATACAGTCAACTTTTTTTTTTTTGGAAAAAGTGTGCCGTTTTACACGGTCAACTTTTCTTAAAGAAAAGTCTGCTGTGGATGATTCATAAATTTTCTATTAAAAAATATGTGCTGTGAATGAAACAGGCTACATTTCTATAAGAAGAGTGTGCTGTGGATAGCACACTGCACTTTTTTAACAAAAGTGTGCTGTATATGAGACAGCCAATTTTTCTCTTAGAAAATTGTGTTGTGTGATAAGGTCAACTTGTATGCTCTAGAGGACACAGTAAACTTTTCTGTTAGAAAAGTGTGTTGTAGGCCAACGGTTCGCGAATGGGTGTGTTTGTATCAATTATCCGAGCCGACAGAAATGTGTTTTTATTTTCATTCTGCATACTTTTTTATGTTTCATTATATTTTTTTTTAATTTATATGCAAGCATATCTATATATACGAAATCTTCAAACACATGGGATTTTGTATTCCTCACTGCTTAATATGCACTGACTGTTATTGGCATCAGTATCAAAAACAGCTGATATTGCTTTTATTGCCATTTTATTTAGTTTGATAGAATGTGTAGTGAATCTTAAACATGCCAAAGAAAAGGCAATATTTTGAAGATTATTTAAATATTGACTTTATATATTTAAAGATTTATTTCCCCCAGCTAATAAATTCCAATTTAATTTTTCTTCTCTTCTGTAGAAACTCACTTTAATTAATAAATATTTCATTCAACAAGAATTGAAATGACTGAACTTAAGCCCGACTAAGAAATTATTTCTGATTAAAAAACAGAGAACTTTAAAAAAAATTTTAGTTTTTAACCAAACTAAAAATATCTTTTTGTCTTGCAATTTATTTTTCATTTATAATTCAACCTAAAAAGCAAAATTAGGTTTCAATGGAGATCCGCGACAACAACAAAAAAAAAAAGGTTTCCGTGAATAGGAATTTGGTGGGAACCCCTGCTATAGATTTCATAGCAAACTTTTTTATATCAAAAGTGTGCTGTACATGAGACACTCGACTTTTTTATAAGAAAGGTGTGCTGTGCTTATTAAGAAACTTTTCTTAGCATGAAATCTAACGAAATCTTATCTTTATATAGCCAGTTTATATTGAGATATAA
The DNA here is from genome assembly GCA_936439885.1 of Nowickia ferox. Classification (NCBI taxonomy): domain Eukaryota; kingdom Metazoa; phylum Arthropoda; class Insecta; order Diptera; family Tachinidae; genus Nowickia; species Nowickia ferox. Next base: position 16,996,243 of record OW387027.1, read on the forward strand.
AAAATTAAAAAATATTGTGAAAATTCAAAAAATACCCATGTTATTTCAAAATCGAATGAAAAAATATCGTGTAAAATAAGAGTTGGGTGTAATACATTTTTTAATTTTTTGTTAAGAAAAATTTAATTTATGGTACAATAATTTCATAAAAACTCTCTATTTAAAAAAAAACCATTTTATTCAGAATTTTTATTGAAAAAAGTAAAGAATTTTTTTTAGAAAAGAAACCGCAATAAAAGTAAAACTTATATGAAATTGAATTACCATAGGGGAGCACGCTAGTTACGAAATACTAAAAAGAAAAAGATTAGAAGATTGAAAAACGTGTTCTTTTGTTCACTTCTAAGCTAGGTCGTGTTTTTGTATCCATTTATGCCGAAGTGGGCGGAAAATTACCCATATGCTACAGCAGCAGGTACTTATAAGCAAGTAAAAATGTGCATGAAAATATAAATACCACACAGATAATGAAATTTCATACAAATCGGACAATGCGTACGTTTAGTTGATGCCAATGGGTTAACAAGACGTCACTATTCTGTGAGTGAAACATGGTGTTTGATTCTGCCATAAAGAGTTTAACGATGACGTAGCAATTACGTGATTTGTAGTTGCTGTCGTTTCTTTTTTTTATAATTTCGTGCATCGTGCAGAATTCAAAATAAACAATAAACTCAAAGTTTTTTTTTATTTAAAAGAAAACGAAAGCACCAACAACAAACAATAAGATCCAAACAAAAAAAGTTATCGATGTATAAAGACGAACCAAGAGCATGGAAAATTAGTACGATACAGAGATGGGAAGCAAGGCTAGGCGTTGGTGTGGTTACGCTTGAAAAATAATTTGTTTCTATCGCATGAGCATGAAGCAGTTTTGATGTTATTCAGCAAAATTTTTGTGTGATTAATTGAGATACATATAAAAACTAACTTATGATGTGTAAAAAAAAGAGTTATTGGAAGCAAGCTTGCTATATGCCTATAAATTACTGTTGTTATCGCCTTTAAGCACATATACATATTTAGGGCCCGGCGAATATTTAAGAAACGCATTTCGTGTTGCGAAATAATTCGTAAAATGTACGAAAGTTTTTGTTGATATGCTGCTTGGTGTTTTTTGTTCAGTGTATGTCCGTATGGCCCATCCTGAGTGGGTAAAATTACTTCCCCTTTCATACAACTCAGGTAACAAATAAAAGAAAATAAAACTGTAAAATCGCCCGTCTATGGCAAACAAGCAAGCGAGCACGCACTCATACAATCACACTCTTCCAAGCAAGCAGTAATTTCAAATTAAATGTGGCTGTTGTTGTTGTTACTTGGCTGCGATCGCTTAGTGCTGCATACTGTAGTCATAAAACATTTCCAGTATGTGAGAAACTGGGTCAGCATGTCGCTGGATTCGTTACGATTTTTATTTAGTTGCTATTGTTGTTGCTGTTGCCTTTTTACGTTTAAGACCTAACAAATATTTGTTGTTGTATCATAGAAAGTGAAAACGATTATGGTGGCAGCAGAGGCAGCGCAAAGTTTGTGGACTGCATATGAAAAAATTTTACGTGTTCAAAGTTTTATTTTGATCATTAGATCAGACGTTGGCGATAATGCCGCTGTAGTAAAAATAAAAATAATGGAAAAAAGAAAGAAAAAAAGTAGGCAGAGTAAAGAAATGGAAATGAAAACAAATTGAACTGCTTGCTGTTTGCTATTGCTGTTGTAGTAAAATAACTTAACGATGACTTTTTTAAACGTTTAACGAACGAATCACTCACTTACTGAAACACAATCATATGAATGTATGTATGTATGTGTGAGTGTGTGTAGGTATGCGTCTGCAATAATAATGAAGCTTCATAGCGGTAAATTTATAAAAGACAAGAAGACGAAAATAAACGGAGCGCCATTGTGTGTGTTACATAATCACAAGCGTTTGAGTTGTGGGTGGGGGAAAATGGAGGGGGCCAACGAAAAATTTATGATCTGATAGGTATATTATTATAATTGTAAAATTATGCACACGCATACATACATACATATGTATGCATGATATATCAGATCATGTTTTCTATATGCACATATGTATGTAATAGTACATTTACACCTGAGCAAAATCAACTGCATACAAGATTTCGAGCAAAATATAATCGATTTGCACTAGTTTTTCCATACAAATCAAAATCTAGTTCGTCACTAGATTCTACCAAAATCTCTCAAAATCTGATCATACAACTGTGTGTTTTCTGCATATTATACTAAAAAAATACAACTCTGTATAAGTAAAAGTCGGCAACACAGTTTGTGCAGAAGTTAAACGTCAAACTTCATACCTATACAAGAATTATTTGTTTGCTAATAGCCCGCTCAGCGTGCCACGAAATCAAGTAATTTCAAGAAGAAATTACGAACGATATTAAGGGCCTATTCAATTCATATTTAGAAGTCATTTTTCCATACAAAAATTAATGCAAATCAATATTTAAATATCAATTGATATTTAAATAGAGTTGGTGAAGTTGGCCCTAAAAGTGTTCATGCTGGTACTAAATGACATTTGAGTTAATTTTGCAAACATCTGATTCGATTCGGCATTCATTGGAGCATTATTTTCCGTTGAATAAAGCCTTTTTAATTTTAACATTTAAATAAAGCTTTTCATATTACAATATTTTTCATTATAATGATTTTAACTCATATTTTTGTTTTATAATGAATTAAAAAAAAAAATTCTAACCAAACTGACGCATTAAATTTTTTTGTTGCCTCGCGTGGTTGTAAATATTTTCATGGTTGGAAAAAAAGAAGTTTTACATACAAAAACAGCGTTGTCCATTGCAATTTCATATTAATTTCGTTGAAATTAAATAAAATTAGTTAATTTGCGATACGTATGGGAAATTATTTAATTTCAACTTGATTTCGGCCAAAATGATGAAATTGCTTGATTGAAGGGGCTATAAATTATTTTTCTTGTACATTTTAATCAGCTGATTTTATCATAGCAAAATCATGTAGAATGTGAAGATAGATTTGCTAAAAAGATTTTGACTGAAATCTACTTGATTTCATTCCGATGTAAATTTGCTGTACAGAAAGTTTTCTTTAACGATAAGCAACACTTAATTTGGATAATATACTGAAATTACTTACATTATAAAAAACATTCATTAGAAATATATATATATATATATATATATAGATACCCAGCAAAAAATAAATAAACGCGTTCAAAATGAAATAGTGTTTCATGCTTTCTGGAGCATTTGTTTATTCGAATACATTCTGAAAATCATAGCAAATCGTAAATAATGAATTCTATAGTTTTTGAATTCATTAAAAATGCATGCGATATTGAAATATATATCCAGCGAAAAAGGCATGCAAAAACGGAATTAAATCCTCTCTGACATATTTTCATAAAACAAGTTTTATATCAAATAAATAACAAAGACACAGTAGCTCAGTGGTAGAGAGTATGCCTGGACAGTCAGAACAACAGCACGGTTCGAATGCTGACTGTGTGATAATATTTCTTTTTTTGGTTTTGTATTTACATGAAAAACATCATCGAATCAGGGAGCTTGCTTGGGTGTAAAATCGTTCATTTTAATGGATATCAAAGTATTTAAATTCTCGCACAAACACATGATATCCAATGACAAGCTTATTTAAAAATCATGAATGTTAAACCTAAATCGAGCCAATGCGTCATCATTTGAAGCCATGTTTTGTCATGGTTTTTTTTTTTTTGCTGGGTATACATTTGTACATGCATACATGTCGTTACCTTAATATAAAAAGGCCCTAAATCATTATTTTTTTGAAATCGGTTTTTTGTATACTTCGATAGAAGAACATCTAATGTATCGAAAAATGCTAAAATCTCGATAACGATATATACATACATGCAACTTTATGATGTCATCAGAACTTCTGAAGTTATTTTTTGTAACGCGTTATTTTGTCAAATATTTGGGTTTCTGGTTTGCTCATATAAATGCATTTTCTTTGTGTAAGTAGTTCCATATTTCAAATTGTTTTAGAAGCGTGATCAGTTGCGTCATATTTAGGGCCCTTAAGTCTGCCATACCTATGTACGTGTGCTCTTCCATATTTGACCAAAATTTATTTAAAGTATATTTTCAAAATCGATTATTTCAATTTCTAAAGTTATTTCAGAAACGTGACCAACTGGGTCATATTAAGGAGCCTTAAGACTACCACACCTATATTGTGTAGTGTGTGTGCTCTTCCATATTTTTACCAAAGTGACCGTTAATCTTTTCAAGGAAATTATGTTTTCGTAAATCTAATTTATTGGCTCTACCAGACATATTTTCACCATACTACTTTTATAATTTCATTAAATACATTTTAGAGAAATTTTTTAAAAAAAAAAAAAATTTTACAATGTCATTCCAGTTTCAGGGATTTAAAAACATAATCTGTTAAATAAGTAACAGTGCTCTGTTATGTGCTTAAAATGCTAAGTTAGAAATTTTGGTTTGTGTCTCTGCTAGTTAAACTATAATTTAACCCCGGACACATTGTTGAAACCAGGGGCCGAATTATTGAACACGTGATCGAGTAAAATTTATGGAAATTTTTCAATTTGGCATCATTCTTGCGTTCGATGTCGAATAAAAATTATCATATTATCATTAAGAAAAGATCTACACCTATCGAGTTTTCGTTAGATAGGTAAGAGCTTATCGTATGCACAGTACGATAGACCGATGTGTACATAAAACTTGAAGTTTATAAATCTATGGCCACAAGGAAAAAGTGCTTAAAGGTATGGTCACACTTGGGCAAACATTTGCCCAAAAAAACGTAACCGATAAATATAAGTGAAAAACATTTTGATTCAGACACGTCTTTCTTAAGTTAAACAGTTTCATAAACAACTAATAGAGAATGTCATAGAAGCCAACATTATTGGAAACTATTTGACTTAGCAAACACGTCTCTGAATTGGAAGCTTCTTCATTAATATTTAGGCGTTACGTTTTTTGGGCAAATATTTGCCCAAGTGTGACCATACCATGTCATATTTTACTGTTTTGCAGGAGAGCACTTTTAAGCGTTCAAGTCAATTTTCAGAAATTTATTTCATTTACAGTTAAATTGAAAAATTCTCTATTCATCTTTGTTGTTTTTAAGCAAAAGCTGTTCTACACACTATAAGTAATAGATTCAAATTGAAATATACCAAAGTATAACCTAAATTAAGCTATTATTCCAAATGAGATTACAAGTCTAAAAAAGATAAGGCGCAATTCATTTTGCTATAACTTCTTGAAAACTCGCACAAGTTAATTGAAATTTCGCTCAGGGGTACTTTCAAATATCCAGATTACGGCGGTACCATTAACTCAAAATCAGCTTATCTCGACTTAGGCACTTTTTCCTTTTTGCCACAGAAATATAGTGAAACCTTAAAGCCTAGATCCCACTATCGGCACAAAACACCGATTTTCGTCGGCTCACTAAAATAAAGTCATAAGTAAGGCTGAGTTTACATCTGGCATTTCTTGGGTGCCATGTGTCCAAAAAAAGCGTAACCACTAATTACTAATGAAAAACTGTTCGATTCAGACATGTATTTATTGATTTAAACGGTATTCAATTAAGTTGGATTCCATAAAATTTAACATTAGTTACATATATGAAACGGTTTAATGTAATAAATACGTGTCTGAAGCAAACAGTTTTTCATTAGTAATTATTGTGTTTGTTCTGCAAAAAAAAAAAAAAATATATATAACACGGAAACCTTACTACGGTGTGCGAATTGACTTCGGTTGTTGTATTGGCTGAAAAAAATACAAAATGATTCTTTAATTTAATACAAACTGTCTAGTGCATACAAAACCCGATTTAGAAGAAACTTAGGGCTAATAAATCAGTCAATGATTATATGTATTTTATTTTTAAATCATGTTTAAACAGAAAATTTTGTTTTTCATCCCAAAATTAAATGAATCTTAAATAGCCAATATTGTGCATTTAAGTGATGTTAAAGTTTTACAAACATACCGTATGTTTTGTGCATGTGTGTGTTTTTTGAATGCATGTACATGAACATCATGTGGTCGTATTAAAAAGAATTTCGTTCAATTTTCGTAAATATACAACAAATGTAACACATAAATAGAAAAATGCATTCTGATGCTCTTTTTGTATCATAAAATGTGTTTTTTGCTATTTCACTTTTCTGCAAATTGATAAATCAACTTTCTTATTTATATTGAACAGCTGTTCTTTGGAAAGCTTTCCATAATATTTGGAAATCTTGTAGTGCTACCGTACTTTCAACGTAATTTGATAATAACTTTAATTCGCCACTGAAAAAATTAAAGTGCATTTAAATACATTTTAAGTTTTTATGAAAATTAATTCAAACTATATTTAAACATTCACTGATTTATTAGCTATTAGTATGTTTTTTAAAATTTCTATTCGTTAGCTATCGAGTGCAGTAATTCATCCATTCTATACGTGTCAAAATTGTATTCGATACGAGAGCTTAGTCGATCTCGTATTCACTACATCTGCATCATTAGCTTTCATGTTGTTAGTCCGCTGTCTGTTGATGTAAATCTTTATTTTATTTACAAAGTTTTTAATGTACATACTGGTAAATAGAATACGAAACTTATTTTGAGTGCAGTCCGAGCATTGAGAATGTGACTGGAGTTATTTTGAAGAGTTTAATCTACTACTGTTACATATTAAAGAAACTCAAATTAAATAATTACGAATTATAATTTTCCTCTTCCCAGTCGTGGATAAATTTTGTTTAGTTTCTAATTATATAATGCAGCATTTACATACTTAAATGCGTTCCACTTCTTGAATTTTTTTTTCTTGCATGAGTAGCACCACGACGCATTTGCTTGTGCGTATGAGAGGTTAGTTATTTTTTTATCAATTGTTTACAACATGCTTCAATTCTTTTTCGTCTTGTTGTTGGTTTAATAAGTGCTAAAGTGATTGCTGTATTAATTTTTTATTAAAAAAAAAAAGAAAATCCAAATGATATTCAAATTTAATGTATTTGACTGATTTTCGAATATAATCTGCTGATATTTGGTGTCGTTGTTTTGTTAAGGTGGGTGTCATATCTTTGCTGCTGTTGTCATTGGATTTCCCTTCAGTTTTTTTTTGTTTTCACATATTTATCTCCATATTTATTTTTGTATATTTTAAGAAAGTTATTTATGAGCTGTCAAAATAATTAATGAAATTGATTGGCTGCTTACAGGTTTTTGATTTGTTTTACTCTAAATTGAGTGGGAGGAAAAATTTCCATATTCTAAATGTTCCATCTAGAGATGGGCAACATGTGTAGTGTACACAACTTGCAGGAAATCATACACACATACCCAGCAAGAAAAATCGGAACTAGTTCCAAAGGTTTACCACTTTCATTGCATACCAATCACTACAGGTACTGAATTTAATATTCTAAGGCTGTTGTTTATACAAAAAATTATTCTAGACAACCTTTTAAGCGAATAACATTCAGTTATTTGGATGACTTCCGTGCTATGACAACTATGTCTTAAATTCACTGATGGTTCACCAGAAATGGAAGTTCTGGGAGCTGAGTTCACATCAATGCAGTAAGTAATGATTTGTATTGTCATTTTTTGCTGGGCTACGAGTATGTACATATTTTTTATTTCAGAACTTTAACCTTAAGAGACCTCTAGACTATCAACAAATTTGCTGGTTTTGCATGTTTGGCGATACAAAATATAAAATTTTTTCTATTTTTTCTTTACTGGAAATTCATGCATACTCGTACATATTTTACATCTAAAATCGTTTCGTTTTTTATCGTGTCAATACGACCCGACCACACACAAAATTAGATTTTCTGCCACGAACACATCGTGTTCAGTCGTGCGTGTTCGTGCCCCTAAAAAATATCACACTCGCCCATCTCTAGTTCTATCTAATAAAATTGTTAAAGAAAAATATAATTTATGCAAAATAGCAGGGTTTTTTGCTAGTGTGGGTCTACTAATTAAGCCAAGGATCTATCTTCCTTTGCTTGAATTTAAATATATTTGAAAAGAATATCGATACCATTTTATATGGAATATAACTGTTCGTCCGCGGCGCGTATTCACAATGTCCAGCTCTTGTATCTGAATAACATGCAAATTCGAAAGCCTTTTCTTTCGTTTTGAATTATAGAGTATACCCCCTGTTCACAGAGAAAACTCTGGCCACTCTGCCAATTCAATTAAAGGTTTTTAACTTTTTTCTTAAATAATTCGTATGTACATATTAAATCATCGTTAGTTTGTTTTCTTAACCAGCAGACTGATGGGATGCATGAATGCATCATGGCTGTTAAAATAAATTTTCTATTTGATGACCAAAGCGGCGAAAAGAAAAAATAAATGCATAAAAAGTAAAAACTGTGTTTAAGGTACGACCGACTGGTCTCTATACATTCATGTGCATAAATACATTTTAATACCTAGAGATAATAGAAGTGTGATATAACCACTACTCACATCAGAGATGGAAAGTTTAATGCATAGTTTTTTTTGGAAACTTATTTGTTAATATGCCGAATGAAGAAAAAATAATATCGCTGCTTTGCTCTTTAACAAATTTAGCTTATGACTTATGACTTTATTTCAGTGAGCCGACGAAAAGCGGTACATTGTGCCGATAGTGGGATCTAGGCTTTAGACTAAAGGCCTTATTTGTAAAATATATTTTTAACTTTCAAAAGTTAATGATGATTTGCACAAATCATCAAGATTTGTCTAAATCATGCCGGTGGGGTGGAAACATACTATTAGCTTGCCATCAAATGAAATACCACTTCCCATCTCTGATTGTTAATAATCAGAAAAAATTCAACATGTTTAACAAATTATGAACTCTGAAAGTATGTAAATAAAATTTAGAAAAACAACCAAAGAAACTGAAAAAAATCGCTGCAGCTTAAATTTTGTAAAGAAGAAAAAGACGCGCATGCGAAATTTATTTATGCCTCTTATTATTCCGTGATTTTTTTGTTTATGAATTTTTTTATAATTATTCTTATTATTACACAAGATAATAAATGAACAGAGAGAAAACATATTAAAAACTGGAATACATGTACAATAAAAGAGGTCGGTTTGGATTTATCTTCACTAAATTTTCAGTGCACTTGGGACCAAATAACAGGTAACTTTGTGCTAGCTTAGAGTAAGAAAAGGGATAGTGCAAGTTCCGATATTGAAGCGACAGATATATAAAGAGAAGTGGAGCTTAATTAAATTTTTAATTTTTGCCTCTATACCTGTAACTGGATTCTGTATTTTTTTGTTAACCGAAACTCGTAATAGTTATCGCTATATTACTTCGTTTGCAGTAACTATAATGTTATTCTGTAATTCCGTTTTTACGATAGTGTACAGCTCTACCATTTAATTTAATATCAATTGGCAACTCTGCACACCAAATGTACAGGGTAAAAACTAAATAAATTTGAGCTTGAGATTTTATTCTTTACTTCAACGGACAGGGAATATCGTTAAAATATTTTACCAGATAGCAAAGTCGTTAAATGTTCGTTATATTTATTATATCAAGATCTGGATTCAGTAACCTTTTGCGAACCGAAGATCGTCATATGTATCCAGATATTTATTAGTTTGTTGTAACGATAATAAAGTGTACCGTTGTGTTTTACTCAACCTTTAATTCTATATCATGTGGCAACTTTGCACACTAAGTGTCAAAATAAGCGATAAATCAAAAGAAAAACCAAATAAATTTTGATTTGAGATTTCACTTTTTTTATCGTTAAAATATGTTACTGGGTAGCAAAGTCGATAAATATTCGTTATATATATCATAGCGAAATGATTTTCGTAATAAAAATTACTGAGTCCACGTACAGGCCTTTGCATCATCACAATGTGCCCACTACCGAAAATATCGCAGCTGTTAGTGAAAGTGTAGCGTCAGTTTAGAGCGCTACGGCCGTATGATAACCATCCTTTTGTGCTGCAATTGAAGGTTATAAACTTGACCATATGTGATTTCAACAAGACGGTGCCACGATCGATTTTGGCTTTATTGCATGAGAAGTTTCCAGAACGCATAATTCTAGTTTTTGGCGACGTCAATTGGGCAAAAAGATCAGGCGATTCGACCTTGTTTTTTGTCAGGTTACTAGAAAGGCCGTCCCTGTGCGAATAATACCCTAACATTGTAGCATTTGAAAAGAAAAATTCGTCAAGTTATCGCCTAGATAGTGCCCTAAATGGGCGAAAATGTTACCGGAAACCATCGCAAAGGGATCGACTGCTGCAACCAATCTAGAGGCGGTCATTTGAACGACATTGTATTTCGTATGTAATGGCAAGGTCCAAGCATTATAATGAGATAAAATTTTCATGGAAATCACAGCTTTACTTCAACAATATGCACTTAAAAATTACAAATAATTTAGAGTCACTTAAATAAATATTTTTTTTAATTCTTACAAATTTTTTAATAAATTCCGCTAATTCGTGCAGATTTAAGCTTCGAAATTGGTTAGATTTACTTTTAAATTATTTGCCTGTGTAACAGACATTATAAACAATTACATGTGTAGGTAAATATGTATTTAACGTTCCTAAGGCCCCACTGTGCACTACGCAAATATGCTGCACTACAAAGTTCAGTGTGCATGTTTTGTTTCGTTGGGCTTTTTCTCTTACTTACGTATTTCATTTATTGTTAGATGATGATGGCTTAGAAAATATTACATTAGAAAAAAGAAGTACTTTACAACAACAGAGAATTAAACCAACAACAAAACATTAGGGAAAATCTTATGTAACATATGCATACATAACTCGTATCTGAGTGAATATGACTGTATGACTGACTGACTTATTTGCAGCGCTTCAGCGCGTTCCTTAGTAAATATTTCTCTTGTTGAATTTAATTTCGAATTTTCATTTTTGGCACATTACTCTGTTGGTGCTGTTGTTGTTGTTGTATTCGCATTATTGTATTGTGTGTTCCACTATATTAGTGATGACCATCTAATAGAGTTTCTTGTTTGGGAGGAGTAGATTTTTATTACATACAACAACAACAACAACAACAGCCAGCCAGCTAGCTTGTTTACTAGCTGGTTTGCTTAGCTCTAAAGCTGGCTAACTGACCTAAATAACCAAATCATATTATTCCATTATATATTCATTCATACACCAGCAGACTGTCTTTAACTGACCAAACATTAGGCATAATCGTAGAGAAAAATTTAAAAATTAATTAGAGATGGGCAACGTTTAAGTGATTGACATGACAGTAGAGTGCTGTCATAAATAAATTCAAATTGTTTTGAGATGTTTTTTTTTATTGAAAAGCAGGCTAGAAATGGAAAGATAAATTAAAATGTGAATAGCACAGACATAAACCATAACTTTTAGCAGAGCTCTGTTGGTACATAACCGCATTGCTGTTAATCTCTTAACAGTAGTCATGGATTGTATTGGAAAGTGCAAATCTTGCAATTGGCACTGCCCAGCAAAAAATTAGACATTATCATCTCAAATACTTGCCATATAATGACTTACTTTTTTATTGCCAAATTGAAGTACTCGCTTGCAAATCACATTATGTAAAGTTTTAAAAATAGGAAGCAGAAGTTGAACATATTCTTCGGATTTTAAAAGATGACGTGAAATAAATTAAATAAATTATATATATATATATATTTCTAAATTGTCTACTTATTTATTTTATTTTAAACTACTTATACTTGGAAAATTATTTTTTTAATTTAAGTAGTTCCAAATAGTATTTTTCATTTTCGGTTTTAATAAAAGTTCATCAGTCAAAACAATTGAAATTTTTCTAAATAAAGTATTTATAAGTAACAATACAGGCATGAATACGTATAAAATATAACCCATTTTAATGGAGTTTATAAAAGAAATTTTACAAAATGCTGTATTTCATAGTAAAATAATTTTTTTTTCGACTAAAAGTAGTTTATTTTATTCTCACGCCTTGTTAAAATCATTAAGTTGTTAATTAATCCAGTAAGGAACAGCTTCCACCAAAAATACTTAATTAATTAATTAAATTAATTAACATATTGTTATGTAAATCTACCGTGAACTGACCTAATACAAATATTTTCCATACAAACCTTTGTCAACATTAAGAACTATCCAGATATTATTAGCTAGAGAATATAATACACAAGCACACAAACACCCAAGACTAAGTTCAATTAAACATTCAAAGCATTACCATAAATTTCATGTTTACCTTTTGCTTGTTAAAAAATATACAATAAGACAAACACATAAGCCAATGCAGATGCCACACACAAACAATAACAAATATAATGCTTGCACTATATTGTTGTGTTGTTAATGTCTTTACACACACATACACACACGCACACACACCAACAGGAAGAATTAACCAGTTCGATCTTCGGTTTGTGTCTATAACAGTGTCGGGCATATTCAGGTTTTGGCGCCCTTTTATTTATACTTCTGTTACGTATGTGTGCACAAGCTTTTTAGAGAAGTAAGGAACATTAATTAGCCTGTCTTACCGTGAAGAATCAGTGTTGGCAGAGCAAAATATTTATCCCAATTTTTTTTATTTGCTCATAGGTAAAAAAACACTAAAAAAATATGTAAGATTTTCTATGATTAAAGGCGTCATAGCCACCTCGTATTTTTTTTTTTTTTAATTTTTAACACAATTTTCATTGTGCTTATAACATTAAAAGTTAACGAAAGCCATATATGTTTAAATTCTTTTAAGCAAATTTCCCATAAAAGCATATTTTTTTAGCCATCATGCCTCTCTTTTTAAACAAATCTCGATTGTTTCTTCTGTTCATATTTGAATTAACTTTGCGTTTGGAGATTTAAAATTTTAAATTAGGGAAATCACACGAAATTTTTCTGGCAACATCGGTTCGTAGTGAGAGTATAATCATATAATGTAAAGGCATAGAATGCCTATCGATGGTCTAAAATTACCGACTGAACAAATTTGACCCAAGTCTAACACAATCTACTCACGTTATCAAAAACCTGTATTGAGAGGCGGTTGAATATAACGATACTCTCTGGATGTTGTTCACATTCTTCTGTAAGCTGCATGTTAAATATAAAAACAAATATTCACCCACTATGTAAATTAACAGACTTGTGTAAGAAAGTTAACATCGTGGTATTCCAGTAGGCAATAGTTTAACATTGTGTGTTTTAAAGCTCTTAATATTATTGTTGAGTAAATAAAGTGTTCTGATTTGATAAGAATTGTACACCGGTGACTTTTTAGTTAATTGAAAATACTCGAAACTACAAAGATACTCGTAACGTTTTTAAACAACATGGAAAGTAACCATATAACTTTTACATTCCTTGCAGTGTGTAATATAATTTTCAGATGAGCAAAATTTAACACTTTAACTTTAGAAAAAAAACTATTTGATAATGACTCAACTATTATTAAACTTTAAACAAATAGTTTAAATATATAAAAAGGTCGACAAATTTGAAGAAGAGACACAAAATTTATGTTTATGGGCGGAAAGTTTGGGTCTATTATAAAAGCAGAGTTGAAGTTATAGGTGTCTATATTAAAGAGTTTGGGATCAAAATTTCCTTTCGTCTCCCAAATGAATGTGGCGTCCTCCAAGCAAAAATACCTGCAATCAAAAGAGCAGAAAACTCGCTAATGACTTCGTTAGGACACTTTTAATTAATGTTGTAAATTAAAAGCTTAAGAGCCTATTTCACCAACTTATTTAAATATCAATTCATATTTAAAAGTCATCTTTCCATACAAAAATCAATGAAAATAGACATTTGAATGTGAATTGATATTTAAATAGAGTTGGTGAAATTGGTCCTAAGTGATTTCATTAAATTTTTAATTGCTAAAATTATTTCCAATGTCAAAAGTGTTATTATTAATATTTAATTAATCTTTTAAGCGTTATTACAAAATTTTAAATTTTTTGCAAACTTCAGTGCAAAATAAATAAACTGCATGATCACGAATTGAAACTTACTCACGATATCATCACTAACACAAATAGACTTCAGCAATCTTAATGTATATTTTTTTTTTTTGCTTTTTGTATTTATTTATTTTTCAGCTTTTTGTTTTAATTTTTTATTTATTTTTTTGGTTGATGTTGTCAGATTCTTTTTGCCGGCTTTTGTGGCTTGCAAATAAAAGGCTAAATAGAAATACATTAAATTTTCTTTTCTTTTGATATGAGTGCCTCAAAACACTTTATTTACCTGCTTTATTTTTTTTCCATAAAGCTTTTATTTGGTAAAAGAAAAAAAATAAAAGAATCAAAAGTGGAAAATTTTTTGTGCTTCAGTCTTGGGACTCCACCAAATATGCGAGATTCCATGTAATTTATAAGCAAATACAAATTGCTTTCAACAGCATGCAACGAATTTGGAGCACTGTATTTTTTATAGTTTATTTTAGCTTAATATGCAAATAAATTAAAATTAATTATAATTTATAATATTTAAGAAATTTATTATTCGACATATTGTCAAAAGTTTATTTTAATTTGAAATTTATTTGCTGGTGGTTCAGCGTTGTCTATATATTTCATTGTTGCTGTAACAAATCATCAGTAGACTTCAACCACACATTTTGAATAGTCACAAACCTCTTATCTTATGCACAGACTTTCAAGAACTATTTGAGAATTCACAAATAATAATATTTTTGAAAATCACAAAAGAAAAATAAGCGTAGTAGGCTTAGAAACTAATACAAAAACCCAGCAAATAATTTATATTCGATACAAATCTATTTTATTTTCCTACACCTTTATACAATTAGAAATCCATCGGATAACAATAAAAGTAATTATAAGGCAAAATGAAAAATAAAATCCAAATCTAACATTTAAGAAATTTATTATTCGACATATTGTCAAAAGTTTATTTTAATTTGAAATTTATTTGCTGGTGGTTCAGCGTTGTCTATATATTTCATTGTTGCTGTAACAAATCATCAGTAGACTTCAACCACACATTTTGAATAGTCACAAACCTCTTATCTTATGCACAGACTTTCAAGAACTATTTGAGAATTCACAAATAATAATATTTTTGAAAATCACAAAAGAAAAATAAGCGTAGTAGGCTTAGAAACTAATACAAAAACCCAGCAAATAATTTATATTCGATACAAATCTATTTTATTTTCCTACACCTTTATACAATTAGAAATCCATCGGATAACAATAAAAGTAATTATAAGGCAAAATGAAAAATAAAATCCAAATCTAACATTTAAGAAATTTATTATTCGACATATTGTCAAAAGTTTATTTTAATTTGAAATTTATTTGCTGGTGGTTCAGCGTTGTCTATATATTTCATTGTTGCTGTAACAAATCATCAGTAGACTTCAACCACACATTTTGAATAGTCACAAACCTCTTATCTTATGCACAGACTTTCAAGAACTATTTGAGAATTCACAAATAATAATATTTTTGAAAATCACAAAAGAAAAATAAGCGTAGTAGGCTTAGAAACTAATACAAAAACCCAGCAAATAATTTATATTCGATACAAATCTATTTTATTTTCCTACACCTTTATACAATTAGAAATCCATCGGATAACAATAAAAGTAATTATAAGGCAAAATGAAAAATAAAATCCAAATCTAACATTTAAGAAATTTATTATTCGACATATTGTCAAAAGTTTATTTTAATTTGAAATTTATTTGCTGGTGGTTCAGCGTTGTCTATATATTTCATTGTTGCTGTAACAAATCATCAGTAGACTTCAACCACACATTTTGAATAGTCACAAACCTCTTATCTTATGCACAGACTTTCAAGAACTATTTGAGAATTCACAAATAATAATATTTTTGAAAATCACAAAAGAAAAATAAGCGTAGTAGGCTTAGAAACTAATACAAAAACCCAGCAAATAATTTATATTCGATACAAATCTATTTTATTTTCCTACACCTTTATACAATTAGAAATCCATCGGATAACAATAAAAGTAATTATAAGGCAAAATGAAAAATAAAATCCAAATCTAACATTTAAGAAATTTATTATTCGACATATTGTCAAAAGTTTATTTTAATTTGAAATTTATTTGCTGGTGGTTCAGCGTTGTCTATATATTTCATTGTTGCTGTAACAAATCATCAGTAGACTTCAACCACACATTTTGAATAGTCACAAACCTCTTATCTTATGCACAGACTTTCAAGAACTATTTGAGAATTCACAAATAATAATATTTTTGAAAATCACAAAAGAAAAATAAGCGTAGTAGGCTTAGAAACTAATACAAAAACCCAGCAAATAATTTATATTCGATACAAATCTATTTTATTTTCCTACACCTTTATACAATTAGAAATCCATCGGATAACAATAAAAGTAATTATAAGGCAAAATGAAAAATAAAATCCAAATCTAACATTTAAGAAATTTATTATTCGACATATTGTCAAAAGTTTATTTTAATTTGAAATTTATTTGCTGGTGGTTCAGCGTTGTCTATATATTTCATTGTTGCTGTAACAAATCATCAGTAGACTTCAACCACACATTTTGAATAGTCACAAACCTCTTATCTTATGCACAGACTTTCAAGAACTATTTGAGAATTCACAAATAATAATATTTTTGAAAATCACAAAAGAAAAATAAGCGTAGTAGGCTTAGAAACTAATACAAAAACCCAGCAAATAATTTATATTCGATACAAATCTATTTTATTTTCCTACACCTTTATACAATTAGAAATCCATCGGATAACAATAAAAGTAATTATAAGGCAAAATGAAAAATAAAATCCAAATCTAACATTTAAGAAATTTATTATTCGACATATTGTAGGAAAATAAAATAGATTTGTATCGAATATAAATTATTTGCTGGGTTTTTGTATTAGTTTCTAAGCCTACTACGCTTATTTTTCTTTTGTGATTTTCAAAAATATTATTATTTGTGAATTCTCAAATAGTTCTTGAAAGTCTGTGCATAAGATAAGAGGTTTGTGACTATTCAAAATGTGTGGTTGAAGTCTACTGATGATTTGTTACAGCAACAATGAAATATATAGACAACGCTGAACCACCAGCAAATAAATTTCAAATTAAAATAAACTTTTGACAATATGTCGAATAATAAATTTCTTAAATGTTAGATTTGGATTTTATTTTTCATTTTGCCTTATAATTACTTTTATTGTTATCCGATGGATTTCTAATTGTATAAAGGTGTAGGAAAATAAAATAGATTTGTATCGAATATAAATTATTTGCTGGGTTTTTGTATTAGTTTCTAAGCCTACTACGCTTATTTTTCTTTTGTGATTTTCAAAAATATTATTATTTGTGAATTCTCAAATAGTTCTTGAAAGTCTGTGCATAAGATAAGAGGTTTGTGACTATTCAAAATGTGTGGTTGAAGTCTACTGATGATTTGTTACAGCAACAATGAAATATATAGACAACGCTGAACCACCAGCAAATAAATTTCAAATTAAAATAAACTTTTGACAATATGTCGAATAATAAATTTCTTAAATGTTAGATTTGGATTTTATTTTTCATTTTGCCTTATAATTACTTTTATTGTTATCCGATGGATTTCTAATTGTATAAAGGTGTAGGAAAATAAAATAGATTTGTATCGAATATAAATTATTTGCTGGGTTTTTGTATTAGTTTCTAAGCCTACTACGCTTATTTTTCTTTTGTGATTTTCAAAAATATTATTATTTGTGAATTCTCAAATAGTTCTTGAAAGTCTGTGCATAAGATAAGAGGTTTGTGACTATTCAAAATGTGTGGTTGAAGTCTACTGATGATTTGTTACAGCAACAATGAAATATATAGACAACGCTGAACCACCAGCAAATAAATTTCAAATTAAAATAAACTTTTGACAATATGTCGAATAATAAATTTCTTAAATGTTAGATTTGGATTTTATTTTTCATTTTGCCTTATAATTACTTTTATTGTTATCCGATGGATTTCTAATTGTATAAAGGTGTAGGAAAATAAAATAGATTTGTATCGAATATAAATTATTTGCTGGGTTTTTGTATTAGTTTCTAAGCCTACTACGCTTATTTTTCTTTTGTGATTTTCAAAAATATTATTATTTGTGAATTCTCAAATAGTTCTTGAAAGTCTGTGCATAAGATAAGAGGTTTGTGACTATTCAAAATGTGTGGTTGAAGTCTACTGATGATTTGTTACAGCAACAATGAAATATATAGACAACGCTGAACCACCAGCAAATAAATTTCAAATTAAAATAAACTTTTGACAATATGTCGAATAATAAATTTCTTAAATGTTAGATTTGGATTTTATTTTTCATTTTGCCTTATAATTACTTTTATTGTTATCCGATGGATTTCTAATTGTATAAAGGTGTAGGAAAATAAAATAGATTTATATCGAATATAAATTATTTGCTGGGTTTTTGTATTAGTTTCTAAGCCTACTACGCTTATTTTTCTTTTGTGATTTTCAAAAATATTATTATTTGTGAATTCTCAAATAGTTCTTGAAAGTCTGTGCATAAGATAAGAGGTTTGTGACTATTCAAAATGTGTGGTTGAAGTCTACTGATGATTTGTTACAGCAACAATGAAATATATAGACAACGCTGAACCACCAGCAAATAAATTTCAAATTAAAATAAACTTTTGACAATATGTCGAATAATAAATTTCTTAAATGTTAGATTTGGATTTTATTTTTCATTTTGCCTTATAATTACTTTTATTGTTATCCGATGGATTTCTAATTGTATAAAGGTGTAGGAAAATAAAATAGATTTGTATCGAATATAAATTATTTGCTGGGTTTTTGTATTAGTTTCTAAGCCTACTACGCTTATTTTTCTTTTGTGATTTTCAAAAATATTATTATTTGTGAATTCTCAAATAGTTCTTGAAAGTCTGTGCATAAGATAAGAGGTTTGTGACTATTCAAAATGTGTGGTTGAAGTCTACTGATGATTTGTTACAGCAACAATGAAATATATAGACAACGCTGAACCACCAGCAAATAAATTTCAAATTAAAATAAACTTTTGACAATATGTCGAATAATAAATTTCTTAAATGTTAGATTTGGATTTTATTTTTCATTTTGCCTTATAATTACTTTTATTGTTATCCGATGGATTTCTAATTGTATAAAGGTGTAGGAAAATAAAATAGATTTGTATCGAATATAAATTATTTGCTGGGTTTTTGTATTAGTTTCTAAGCCTACTACGCTTATTTTTCTTTTGTGATTTTCAAAAATATTATTATTTGTGAATTCTCAAATAGTTCTTGAAAGTCTGTGCATAAGATAAGAGGTTTGTGACTATTCAAAATGTGTGGTTGAAGTCTACTGATGATTTGTTACAGCAACAATGAAATATATAGACAACGCTGAACCACCAGCAAATAAATTTCAAATTAAAATAAACTTTTGACAATATGTCGAATAATAAATTTCTTAAATGTTAGATTTGGATTTTATTTTTCATTTTGCCTTATAATTACTTTTATTGTTATCCGATGGATTTCTAATTGTATAAAGGTGTAGGAAAATAAAATAGATTTGTATCGAATATAAATTATTTGCTGGGTTTTTGTATTAGTTTCTAAGCCTACTACGCTTATTTTTCTTTTGTGATTTTCAAAAATATTATTATTTGTGAATTCTCAAATAGTTCTTGAAAGTCTGTGCATAAGATAAGAGGTTTGTGACTATTCAAAATGTGTGGTTGAAGTCTACTGATGATTTGTTACAGCAACAATGAAATATATAGACAACGCTGAACCACCAGCAAATAAATTTCAAATTAAATATAATTTATAATAAAACATTTGTAGCCAAATCTTTCTAAAAAAAAAGTTTTAAAATAAAAATCATGCCACCGAAGAAACCTTTTCAATTTTTTTTTTTTTTTTAAACAAACACAACCCGCAAAGCGATTAGCTTGTCTGCAGAATACACCCAGGGTCTATGGTGGGAATCGAACACACGAACTCTGGACTGAGAGGCTAGCATCGCTACCACTCAGGGGCACCCTGTGGCTGAGTGGTAGCGATGCTTTTTGGAAACAGTAGCTCAGAATACAAATAAGTCAGAATGGTTGTCCAAAGGATCTCTCTTTTTCCAATTTTCATTTTATTATTTTTGGTGTCATATTTTAATTAAAAATTTAATTTAAAAGAGTTTTTATACAAAAATATTTATCACACTTCAATCACATATAAAATGACAAACTAAATAAAGTAGATATCCTGTGAAACGAAGTACCGCCCAAAGAAAAACACAAGTATTTAAGTATTTAATCTGTGTTCATTTATCTTGTATCTGCTAGTGCAAGTAGTAACTTATGAATTGCAACTAAAGCCAAATATTCATTTTTATTTTATGACTATTTGGATGTTTCTATTTTGCTTGCCTGCCTGCCTGCCTGCCGGACTTTTTTGTTGTTGTAGCTGGCAACTTTAAATAGTCCTCCAAAAGTTTGGGTGTGGTAATTGCCAGTTTGTTTTCTATAATAAATATTTGTATGCTGTACATTGTAAAGAGTGTTGCTGCATGCTATTTGTATGTTGCATGCAACTTTTTGGAATCTAATAATTTTACTGGCTGCATTTAGTTTTTTTTTACTTCTAACAATTCATTTGTTTATTAGCCAGCTCTCCTCCCTAGAGAATTGGCACCAACTGGGATTTAGTTGTTTTTATTGTATTCAATTCATGTTGCTGTGCGGAGTACAATTGATTAAAAGTGTCAAAGTTTACACATTTAAAGTTAAGGGGCATATTGCGTATGACTACAGAAGTGGCATCCTTTTTGTTTTAGTTGAAATGTAAGTTTTAAAATAAAAATTTTAACTTGTTTTATTTGTATGGGAAAAAGCAAAGATTGTTGTGATTTTTTTTTGTACATATGAACATTTTGTAAAAATATATAAACATATGTACAGATGTACAAATAAGTTTCTAATGATGCTAACCAGCTAAAACTAATTTCTTGGAAGAATATGAAAATCTTAGAATTAAAAAAAGTGTACTCTTATCATAATTCTAGTTGAAATTAATTTAAGCCTGATCGAAAACATTTTATCATGCAGCATACGAGTACTATGCACAGCACGTTCCAATATGCAAATAGTGGCAACACTGAATCTTTAACATGTAAGAAAATGCAACTCTGCTGTATCCTCAAAACTTAAAATGCATTGCGTGAGACGGTTAGAAAAACCGTAAGCAGTTGACGAAAATATTATCTCATAATTTGTTTTTGTCAGTCCTTTTTCATATCAAGGACATAAAAAAGTTACACATATGATTGTAGCCATTCTTATGAAATTAATCAGAGAGCTTAATTATATCGTTTTATCGAACTAGTTAAAAATTTTAGTTGAAATCAGATTTTAAAATAAAGGACGCTATAAAAACTACACATGTTCTTACCCCGATTAAAGTAAAATTTAACATCATTCTTAAATTCATGCCTCCGTTTATACTTACAAACTACTTCTTACTGTACTAAGCTCATAATTGTAGCTAAAAATCAGCTTAATGTAATTTCACAAATAAAGGATATATGGGAAGGATGTGTATCGTTGCTTAAATTGAAATAAAATTCATGGGATATTTAAACTGTAAACATTTAAAAAATTGTTAACAACTTTCTGTTCGCAGTTTTAGCTTAGATATGTTTTTCAATTTTATTTTAAATTTAATTTTTAAAATTAGTCATGTCCTTGCACAGTCTCTTGAAATTATTAATTACATCGTTTTGGAAATACATAGTTAACAATTTTAGCTGAAATCAGATTTCTAAAATAAAGGACATTTAAAAGCTGGGCATGTCCTTACTCTGACTGAAGCAAAATTCAACACAATTTTTAAATTCATAGCTCCGTTTATACTTGCAAAAATTTTTTTATTGCACTAAGCTCAATATTGTGGCTGAAGGTCAGCTTAATTTAATTTCTAAAATAAAGGATATATGGGAAGGATGTGTGTCTTTGTTCCGATCGAAGTAAAATCCACCAGAGAGTTTAAATGCATAGTTCTACAAACTTTTACAAATTTTTGTGGTACAGGCAAATCCCGGTATAACGAACGATATAATGTCAGGACCATTCGTTATGCCGAAAAATTCGTTACATCGCAAAGTGTTTTTTCAAGTGTTATTTTAATTATTATTATTGTAGACATGATACAATACAATAAAAAGAATGAGGGTAACGGTATCACATTTTTTTGCATTTACATACATTGCCGTTCGTTATACAGAGCACACATTTATCAAAACATTCGCCATATAAAGAAGAACTAAATGTTAGAAATATGTTTCTAGCAAGTTTTTGTTTTATATTTTGCGATTTTTTCTTCATCATTCGTTATATCCCGTATAAAATTATGATATTATTCGCTATATAAGGTTGTTAATGTAAAAAATCAGGACGTTCGTTTTATCGGATTTTCGTTAAAGCAAGATTCGTTATACCGAGATTTGCCTGTATTTAGATTGTAATTATAAGAAAAATTTAATTTTTAAATTTCAGGGTATATGGGAGGTGGGAGTGTGCTTTCACCGATTGTAATTCAAGTTACTTAAAAACTGTATTGTGTAATTGTACAGTGAATTTTGCATATTCATTACATTCTATATATAACTGAAAATCAATGTTCAAAATAAAGGATATATGGGAGCTAGACATCTCTTTGCATGGATCGAAACGAAATTAAGCACACCGACTCACTGTAAGGTGCTACAACCTTTTAAAAAGTTTTGCTAAATTCTGATCATAATTGCAGCCAAAATTATTATTTTTAAGATTAAGAACATGTGGGAGATAAGTGTGTTATAGCACACATTAAATTCATGCTTACGACGGAAATCCATTATATCTCTCAGGAAATAACAACCAACTTGTGCTGTATTCTGATCTAAATTCAATCCAATATAAAATTTTTTAAATTAAGGACATATGGTAGGTAATCATGTCCTCTCACTAGAGAGCTTACTTCGACAATTCTATAACAGATTGCAAGTTTTATTACATTGTAGTCATAATTGTAACTGAATTGTAGTGTCTTTAGCTTCAGGACATATGGAAGTAAAGCATGTCCTTGCAAATATTTTCCTCGGTGATGATCCAACAAAGCGGGGAGAAACCCAGTTTAATCGTAATATATTTCTTGTAAGACTTTCTTTAAGACTTGACTAGTCTCATTGGTACGCTGTTGGTATATTTTTGAAGTACATACTCGTACTTGAATATTAATAAGTGCCTTTACAAACTTAATTTTTTTTTTGCTGTATTCTTTAATCTATTACAAATTCGAAGTAATCGAAGTAAAAAGACGCCAACTACGATAAGGATGAATGTCTCATGTGCTAATTGTTTATATTATAGTACCTTTCCTGACTCTCTATTCGCCACACCTATTGTTGTTCCTTATAAAGAAAAGAATTTTCTTTTCATTTAGAATTTTCATGTGATTGCGATGAATAATTCATTCGCGCATTTGAATTCTCTTTTGTTTCATTATAACAGTACTGTGTGTGTTCTACACTACGTGCAATTAAAATATGCGCATAACAAAAACTGACATAATACATTTATTCATTTGCTTACTGTAGTCTTGCATAAAAAAAGATAAATTATAAAAAAATACATCTTGTAAAGTAAGTCAGCAGTCTAAAAGACAATAAAAGTTTTTTTAGAAAAAAAAATTTGGATTTTCAGTGCAAGCAGATTGTAAAGAAATTATTTTCATTGCGGATGTGTTTGTAACAACTTGCAACCTAAAAAAGAACCCAATACAATAATGTAGAAAATAGTTGAGAAAAAAATACAACATGCAGCGGAAGAAATTTCTTAAAACAAAATACAATCACTAAAATTTCGTATAGTTATTATGCTCGTTATTTTGTGGTTCGAAGGACCATAAATGGATTTAAATCCTTAAACTTCCATTACATAAGACTAAAGCTTAGAAAATTCATGAGAGACTTTGTCTCATATCGTATATTTTTTTAAGCTGCGTTCAAAACCCAAACACAATTTTTGTTATAATCTTGGCCTACAAGTTTCTACCACGTTGTTTTAAAACAAGAAGAAAAAATTAGGTAAAGTTATAAATATGAAACTTGCACAACATGCATTAGCTTTTCAACTTAATTTAACCGAAGAAGTTATTTCCTTTTTTACTTTGCAATTACATTTTATGTCACACATACGCCCGCCTGAAAAATAACAAATTTATTAGTTTGCTAAATATTTCTGAGTAGTTTTCCAGCACGAGTGGAAAGGAAACTTCATGTAGAGGTGGCTGGCTATTGCTGGTTGTTGGTATTTGAATCTTAAAGTCGCAGATGTGATGATGTAAAGTTGTTAATGATTTAGTATAAAAGAAAAGCAAAAAAGAAAAAACAAATAGGAGGAGTTTGATTTCATTAGTTCCAGCAATGAAATAATAATTTACAATTATTGCTTTAAAATATTGCAATAGAAAAAAAATTTGCATTAACTTAATAATAAATATTACAGCCTAATATTTAAAATCAGAGATCTTAAGTCTACTTCTTGCTCTAAACTCTAAATTAGCTTCTAATAAACTTTATTATGCAATTCTCTATTTATTGTTATGATACAAAACCCTTGTTTACTTGTTCATTTTAGACACTAATGTCTCACTGTTTTATTTCAAATCTTTTTATCTAACTTGCAAAACTATTTGTTAATCCATGCATACATTTATTTCGCTAATAATTGGATTACATTTGTATTCAATTGTTTCAAATTTAATATTTTTAATGGTCACACGACATTTAAAAATCCTCTAATTGAAAGGAAAACTTGTCTCAGCAAAAATATTTTATTATTAATAAATTTTCCAATATTCAATCGATAAATAAATGACTTGGCGTATCATTAAAGTTGCAAAAAAAAAAAATTTAACGAAATATTTATAGGACACGATGTGTGACAGCGCAGATGAAAATGAAAATCCAATAAATAGCGTCGTAATATAGACCAAAAAATATACGATTATTTGTATATTGGATAATACATACTTACAAAATATAAACACTAACAATATTGCAAATAGACATAATGGCCATGTTAAGCAGACTGCAGATGATGGCAAGAGTGACTCTCAAAAAAAAGAAGAAAAAAAAATCGCTAAGAAAACGTGCAAAACTTCCAGGCATAAAATCATGCCAAATAAAATCATCGAACTGCAAATAGGATTTTATTTAGTGAAAAAACTAATAGGAGTGAAATGATTTTTAAGTGGTTGATATTTATGTTATGCTCATTTAAAAGAAACTCGCACTGTCAACAAAATGGAAACAAGAATTAAAAAAAGCAAATATGTAAACTAAATCATGTTAAAACGAAGTTTTTGAACTCTTTTCGAGCTGTTATAATCTAAAAAAAATAAATAAATTAGAAATTAGCTTTAACTTCAAAAAACAGACACTCAATTAAGAAAAATGTCAAGTTTGAAGGACTACGGTTCAAGGACATCTCAAGCTCCCACACATTCATATATTACCTAACAAATATAACATATTTGCTTTAAATATGATCGGAAGAAAGCGAAAATCCTTGACTTCATCTACATAAAAATTACCCTCTTTGCCCGAGTGGAAAATTTCGCTCAAAACGCAGCAACGACATGCTCAGCTGCCAATATATCCTTATATATATGAAAATTCTGTTTTAGCCAAATTTATAAAAAGAATAAACTAAAAATACAAAAGTATCTCTTAAACTAATAGCTTCAGGACCATGGAAAATTTTTATTATATTCAGTGGAACCATATGCTTATCTCCCGCATATCCTTAATTAAAAAAAATATTTTATTTCCACTGTAAATATAAACAGAGTGAAACTAAAATTCATAGCTATTTCTAAGATCTGACGAGAATTTCTAAAATTTGACGAAAATTTCGCTCACATGGGAGCAAGGACATCCCTACCTCCCATATATCCTTGATTTAAAAAATTTCAATTTGGCCTGTTCTTTAAAGAGATTACATTAAAAAATTAATTTTATGCATATTTTGCGTATATTTCGTGCAAGGATACTCGTAACTCTTACTTATACTTAATACAAAAATTAAATTTTCTTTATAATTATGATCGGAATGAAGCGAAAACTGGTAACTACTTCTAAGAGTAGGTCTTCTAACTTTGAGAGAAATTTTGCTACAATTGGAATAAGGACATGCTTGCCTCCCATATATCCTTGATTTTAAGAATTCTGTTTTAGGCTAAATTTACTAGTAGAATTTATAAAAAATCAACAACTATATCCAGAACTAGTTGTTCTGAGTATGTTGAAAATTTTGTTCTATACAGTGCAAGCATATATGTACGAATATGTATGTACATAAGTACTTCTCTTATATCCTTAATATAAAATATATTAATTTAGATATATATAATTATAATTATAATTAGAATAAAGCAAAAATTTATAAGTATTTCTAGCATCTGACGAGAATTGCTAAAATCTGACAAGAATTTCGTTTAAATTGGAACAAGGACATACCTAACCACCTCCCATATATCCTTGATATAAAAAAATTTTATTATGGCTTTTTTAAGAGAATATATAAAAAAATTAAAAAAATTTGCATAATTTGCATATATATTTCGTGCAAGGATATTCCTAACTTCCACTTATACTTTATATAAAAATTAAATTTTCTCTATAATTATGATCAGAATGAAGCGAAAACTGGTAACTACTTCTAAGAGTAGGTCTTCTAACTGTGAGAGAAATTTTGCTACAATTGCATCAAGGACATGCTTGCCTCTCATATACCCTTTATTTTAAAATTTCTATTTGATCGAAATCTATGGTTAGAATGCACTAAAAATTCAAAATTTTTTTGACATTAATTTTTATTTCAATTAATCGCAAGGACATGCCTGCCTCCCATATATCCTTAATTTTAAAAATTCTCTTTTACTTTAATGTATGACTAAAATGCACCAAAAATCAAGAAATATCTCTGGAATATATTTCAAGGATATGCTTTCTTACAAATCCTTAATTTTAAAAAAAATAACTTTGTTTACAATTATAATCAAAATGAAAGAGGACTGTTTTTAGAACTATTCTTTAAGTATCTAAGAATAATTTCGAACTAGGACATGCTCTTCTTTTCCACATCCTTCATAATAAAAATGTGACTCGAGCCTCAGAATGCTTGAAAATGAACAGGAACTAAATTATTCCTATAATAATAAGCTTAAAGCTTATGAAAATTTAATAAAATAATATGTGATTGTTATACAAATTTATATGTACCTCTTAAATCTTCCCTTTCTGTTAATGACTTAGGATAAGGGATCACAGAATTTCCTTTGTTGTTTTCTGAATTTTAGTTACGGCATAAAATTTATTTATTAATTTCACTTAAAATAATAAGTAAATCAATAAATTAAATAAAAGAAAATAAAAAATGAGAGGGCAAATTACGGCATTCGATATCGTTCGAAATTTCCATACAAACACAATTAAAATTTTATGACAATTTTTTCAATATCGAATACCGTAATTTTTCCCCAGTTACTTTTTGATACGAATTTTCCCCCTTTATTGCTATATGTAATCACAATGGACCCAATTGGGTCTCCGAGTGGAGATGCGCCACCCTTTCTAACCTCTGTTTAGGTGAGGCTAAAAAGAAGAAAGAAGTACAAGTAACCAAATTACCAAAATTAAGTTACACAGAAAAAAATTTTCCTGCAAAATTCAATTAAAAATGTAATTGAATCAATCAAAGTTTTCTTGAAAAATTTAATTCAATTAAAAGTTTGATAGACTCAATAAAACTTTTAATTGATTTTTGTTTTTTTTTTATCTAAACCTGTTTATTGCAGGATTCCCAACAAAGACTGTTTGTCTTTTTGCAGACAAATCAAATTAGTTTCACAGTTTGTTTTCCACTTTATAAAGTTTTTTTGTATAATTTGGTTAAGTTAACTTCGCCTAGTGTAGGGTAATCGAAATTTGTCATGTTGTTAGCCAAGAATTTATTATCAAAGAAAAGAAAATGAAACTGATTTGAAACTCAAGACGACATGGAAGGGAAACATGCCATTTTGATCTAAGCTCAAAGATTATTTACTTTTTCCAAAAAAAAAAAATTAAATAAATAGAAAAAAAAACAAATAAAAACAAAGGAATAAAATGAAAATGTCTTTGAGGCAAGTAATCACAAAAAAAGTCACTTAGATCAAGCACAAATTTTTTCTAGTTTACTTAACTCTACCAATTCTTTTTTTTTTCCTATTCGACTAAGAGCGGTAAAACGTGACTCAGCAATTACCACTTATAATACTAACAGCAACAATAGCAAAACAACAACAACAATTGAAATTGAAAACAATCCGTTTAGTTGTTGCAGTTGTTGTTGCTGTTATTAGAATCAAACCTTAACGGCTGCCACTCAAATTTCAGCTTGTTTTTAAGTTGTTGTTGTTGTTGTTGTTGCCCTGCTGTTGTTATTTTACAGATGTGAAGTTTTCTATTTCATCCAAAATAATATACTACACCGTGTGCCGCTACTCGTACTGCTACTACTGCAGCAACTACTCTCAAATATTCATTCATTCACGCTTCATGTTTGCTGCCTGCCGTCTTCTGAGGCAGTAGGACAATAATCGAAATTTAATCTAAAGAAAGATTTTTTTTCATGGATAAGAAAGAGCATATTTCAATCAAGAAGTGTTATTTGTTGAGACTTGGAAGTATGTGACAATTTATACGTTTCATTCATTCGCTTCTAAATTTATCGGTAGTGAGATTCAGTAATTTT
Organism: Nowickia ferox; assembly: GCA_936439885.1. Taxonomy (NCBI): domain Eukaryota; kingdom Metazoa; phylum Arthropoda; class Insecta; order Diptera; family Tachinidae; genus Nowickia; species Nowickia ferox. Next base: position 17,025,146 of record OW387027.1, read on the forward strand.
TTTTCGAAACGAATATCGTAATATTTTTCGAAATAAATTACAAAAATGTCTATGTTGTTTGTCTAGCACATAAATAGACGTGCTAAGCCGACAACAAAATAAATTGTTCAGTTCGCATTTATTTGACACTCGTTAAGTAAAAATAAAATATTGAAATTTATAATGAGAATTGTTCTTCTACCTTAGAAATATTTAGATATTTCGTTTTCGTTAATCAAACTCAAGGCCATAACCATTTAAATAAACCTCTTTTTGTTTTATTAAATTATTGATGTTGTTAAATCTTCTATTTTTGCAATATTTCGAACACCTTCGGTGCCCTTCTTCAGGAAAAATTTTAGAATAAAATCGTCACATGTCCACTTTGATACGAGTAAACAGTCAGATTCTTTTCTTTTATTGAAATTTAACGATATATTTATTCGTTTGCAGTAACAACAATGACATGTTGTAATTTCTATTTTACGACAGTGTACAACTGTTTAATTCTTTATCATGTGGCAACTCTGCATACAAAATGTCAAAATAAGCAAAAAGCGCAAAGAAGAACAAAGAAAAAGCGAAATATTCTTACATTTGAGTTTTGATTTTACCTTTTTACTTTAAACGACAGCGAACATCGTTAAAATATATTACCGGATAGCAAAGTCGATAAATTTTCGTTATATACATTTTATGTTATATTAAAGCGGGAAAAATTATATAAATGTATGTAGTATATCGTTAGCTAAAATGCAAAAAGGCGTAACTAACAAAAAATTTAAAATCGAGTTTTTGCTTGATTATGATTATGAATGCCATTAAACTACATGTCTAGACAAAATTCTAAACTTCTGCGCTCAAAAATAACGCTTTTATTGACAAAAAAAAAAAATACAAGCGACTTAACTACACAGAAAAAAATTTCCGCAATAAACACATTTCATTGAAAGAGAAATCCAAAACACAATTAATTAAAAATCTTATTGAGTCAATTTAACTTTTGCTTGAAAATTTAATTTAATTAAATGTTTAATTGACTCAATACAATGTTCAATTGATTTTTGTTTGTTTTTTTTTTTAAATTAAAAGTGCTTATTGCAAGAAAAATTTTTTCGGTGCATAATTTTGTTCCGTTTTTTTTTGTTTTGTTTTTTGCTTCTCCTGTAAAACTATATTTTTGTTAGTTACACCTTTTTGCATTTTAGCTGACATTATACAAGGTGTGCCAAAAGAAATCACCCTATTGGAAGATGCTCTTATTGTTTTGACATTTGTGAACTAGTCAGATGTAGAATACAAGTGAACAAGTCATGGAGCGATACACTCCCCAAGAATGAGGAATAATCGTATCGTGGCGTTCCCGGGTCGCCTCATCTTTCGTTTTTTGCGATTTACACTAGCCCGCAAGATCGCCCGATTTAACCTTTCCAGACTTTTTTTGTGTGGTTTTCTGAAGTCCGAGACCCTGGAAGCCCTCAAGGAGAACATTCGACACGAGTGCGAGAATCTGTCGCCCGAAGTTCTCGCCAAAGTGATGAAAAATGCAATAAAACGATCAATCAATTGTGACGGCGCCCATTTGGCCGATATCATCTTCTCGACTTGACCAATAAAATTCTAAAGGTTCAAATAAACATAATCAAAAAACAGAATCGCTGTTTTTCATTTACATAGAAAAAAAATGAGAGCCAAACAACATCGGATGACTTCTTTTGGCCCACCTTGTATATCTCATTTTTCGTTTAGCTGAATGATCTTGACTTTATCATTATTATTACGTATATGAAAAATATTATCTCTTCTTAAATCACCCTTTCTGGGCAATATAAATGCATTTATATAATAGACATTACAACGATTAGATCATATTGAATAATATTACCACAAAAAAAAATACTCGTAAGAAAAGAAAAAAAAAAACACATTTGCTATTTAAGTTTATATAAAGTTGAATTCGAACATGACATCGTGGAAAATGATGTGTTGTGCATGTTTGTATTCCCGAAACTCTTTTGTGTTTTAATTCTAAAGGCCTTTGGATAAAATATTGATGTAACATTCTGGATATATTCACTACTATCGCTACTTATGTACATATGTATGTATATAAAAGTGTTAAGATCGACCATAAATTGTCTAATGATCTCAAAAGTTGCCAACTGCAGTCAATTGATGTTAAACAAAATTTTAAAAGAATCGATATTAATAAATTAAAAGTTGAATCGTTAGATTTGTTAAATTTATGGTATGAAATACCATATATGTATATATAAGATTTTTTTATATAAAGGGAATTGTTTATAAAGGGTTGTGAGTCACCGAACAATAGAAAATTTGTTTTAAAGATTTATTAAAAATAAAAATTCCGTTAATTGGAAAAAATAACGATGTTTATTTTGTCACTTCTAAGAGCCAATTTCACCAACTTATTTAAATATCAATTCATATTTAAAAATTATTTTTCCAGTCATAAATTAATGAAAATCGACATTTAAATATCAATTTATATTTAGAGTTGGTGAAGTTCGCCCTAATTATTGAAAATTAACATCATTTTGGTAATGGGTGTGCAAAAATTAAAAAAAAAATTCAAGAAATTTGATGATTAAAAAGATTTTTACATTTTATGTTTAAAGTAAATAAAATAATAAAAATTTTTTTCGAACTTATCTATTGCTCTTTTAATGATTCGATTAGGCTAAAGTTCGTATCTGTCTATACCAAAAACTTGCAGAACGGAACAATGTGTGTCAAGATAAATTTAAAAAGCCGAAACAAAAACCAAAAATTTTAACGGAGCACCGTTAGTCATTTAACAGTACTAGTAAAATGAAGAAGTATTATTTCGCAGGCAAAATCAAAGAAGGGGGACCAGGGCTATACTTACCAACCGGAGGTTACTGATTTTTTTTATAACTTGGCAGGTCGTTTGATTTTAAAATGACGGACGGTGTTGCCTTCAGAGAAGTTCTTTGTAATAAAGAAAAAATCTTCTTTCTGAGGCTATTCGGGTCTTAAGTTTTAAGATTTTGCTTCTACCTCTACAGCGATAATTTTTTATGCAGTCTTGATGAAGAAATGTTTGTTAGTTTTTAGTGTAATTCACATTAATTTTAAAAATTAATTATAAATATAAGTACGATTATTTTAAACTGAAATGTAAAATGTCAAACGTGTAAATGTCTGAGCCATAATTTCCAATACATACAAGTACATATATTTATATATAACAAGGGACAAAAAATGCTTCACATATTGTTATAATATGTCTGTAATAAATAATAAACTTATAAATTTTTCTCATTTTTCTTTTCAGGTGAGTACTACCAAACGAATAATTGCCTAAGACTTCCTCTGCCAACTCGAAATTTCGTAAGTTTTTCTTATATACACTTCTTAAGGGAACCTAAAATTCAGACAGATAATATGAACCCAGCAAAACATTGGGGATTACCATCAGAACTAATTGCCATATAATAAATTACTTTTCTTATTGCTAAATTTAAATACTGGCTTACAAATCAAATTACATAAAATTGTAGGCAAAGAAATCACAATTTAATTTAGAATAGAAGTTATATAAAAATTTCTCAAACCATCAAAACACTAGATAATTTTTTTTTACGTAGGAAAATAAAAAATCTCTAAGATCATAAAAAAGTCCTAAAAAGTGTCAAAAAAGCTGTTATCAAGTAAAATGTTTGTAAAAGTGTGAAAAACGTTCAAGAAAATTTTCCGAAAAAATTTCTTATCACAAAAACTTAAACTCCACACAAAAAATAGCCACAATTAATAAAATCGTGTGCAAAATATTGCTCCACAGAAAGATGATTATTTATAATTTATAAAATACTAGCTTAACCTCGTGTGCCTTGGCAGCAGCCCCCTCCCCCAATTTCCAAAATTAAAAAATCCTAGTAAACCTTTTCCATAAGCAAAAAAAGTAATGTGCTCCCATTAAAAAAAAATTAGTGGACCTCTTCCATATACAAAAAGCACTTTGAAAATTGGTCGTTAAATAACTTCGCTATTTGTTCGGTCGGGCAATTTTCAACACCCTTCCTCCTTCTCAATTTCCAATAAAAAATGTAGTGGACCTCTTCCACATAAAAAAGAATTTTGGAAATTGGTCTACATGTGATGACGAAGTGATTTTTGAAAGGCGGGCACTTTGCTTCTCCCTGCAACACCCTCCCTCCAAAAAAAAAAAAACAAATTTAGTTAACCTTTTCCGTAAGCACAAAAAATTTTTAATTGGTCCACAAATGATAAAGTTACTTGATAATAAATTTTTGGGGCGGGCACTTTGTTTCTCTACCCTCTCCCCACAATTTCCATTAGTGGACCTCTTCCACATGAAAAAATAATTTTGGAAATTGGTGCACACGTGACAAAGTGGTATTTGAAAGGCGGGCACTTTGCTTCCCCTTCTCCCATCCACAAAATAAATTTTATTTAAAAAATTTTAGTTTTTAGTCCCCAAATGATAAAGTTATTTGATAATACATTTTAGAGACGGACACTTTATTTCTGCCCTCTCCCCCACAGTTTCCATTAGTGGACCTCTTCCACATGAAAAAATAATTTTGGAAATTTTTCCACTTGTGACGAAGTGATTTTTGAAAGGCGGGCACTTTGCTTCCCCCTCCCCCACTCCCAAAAAAAAATTAAAAACACAATATTTTAGTGAACCTTTTCCATTAGCAAAAAAAATTGAATTTATTTAAAAAACTACATATATATAAAAGGCTAACATAATTTAAGAATGTGGGAGCAGAAATGGGCGTGATTGAAAAAAGTAGCCTTTAATTTATTCCAGAATCCTATTTAAATGTTGTGAAAATTTCAATGTGATCGGTCCAGATCGGTCTGGTCTCCTATAAGGTACAAACAAACAAATAAACGCACACATTTCATTTTATACTTTATACATACGAGTACATATATAGATAAGAAAAACCAAAGCATATTTATTTGACATTCATTCCTTAATGTATTAAGAATTTTAGTTTGTTTTGTTGTTTAAGCAGCGTCTTTATGCATTCAGCATACTTCAACTCAAAATGTTTGAAGTTCTTTAGCTTATTTCAAAAATTTCGAGTTGAAGTCTATCACAGAGTTTCTTAAGCAGGAACGAAATGCATAAAGACGTTGCTTAACCAACAAAACAATAAAAATTTTTTTTTGTACAGAAAATATTTTATTGAAAGATTTTGTAGCCATTTCCAGCTTAAAAAACACCCAAATTTTTAGTTTTACTTTTAAATGCAAGATTTCATTTCAATAAAAAAATTTTTTAGTAAGACTTTTAAGTGTATTCATGTTTTTTATTAATATTATTATTTTTAAAAAGTTAACACTCATTAATATCCAACATTTTGAAGACAAAAAAAAACACTAAGCCCCACTTGTTTCGCGTGGGATCGCTCACATGGGAAAGTTTGTTTTTATGGCCAAAAATAAACAGCAGAATATTTTATATTAGTTTGCGTAGATGCAGCATGTACTCGTATTATGTTTAATATTTTTTTCGATTTATATGTGTGTGTCTAAACTTCTCTACAAAAAATTAACATGCATCAATACCAAAGACAATAAAAAATACTCGTATATTCATTCATTCGCTCATTCATTCATGCAACACAATCAGCTGCAGTCTTGTCCAAATTAAAAAAAAAAAAATAAGAATAGACACTGTTTCTTAAGTACAAAAACAATGTTATTATAAATATGTATGTACATACATATATTTTGTGTACAAAAGTATAAAATATAACAAATAGCAATAATATTAATGGTCACTTGCGTCTTTGCTGTTAGCCAAGAATCCACAACACACAATAAATAAGCCCAATACCGATAATCGTTGCATTAAACAAAACATTAACAAAATACTCTATCCACCAAAACACTGACCCATGGGTGTGGGCATGATGTGAATTTGTTAGGAAAAAACTTACAAGTGATAAAAAAAACCTTTTAGAAAATATACAACAATTGCGCACATTTAATGTTGTTCAAAGAACCCAACTAAGCTTGAAATTCAAATATTTGTACACCCTACACCAACTAACGTATAGATGAAGTAACTTTAAAATGTTCTTTTTTTTTGCATTTGCTTTGGGAGAGTCACTACAACTCTTGTATTAAATATCGATGGGAGTATTTTTATTGTTATTTTAAAATTTTACACATGCTGTGGAATAAAACTTTGTGCTTGCTAACCAGCAAAAACCTTAAGCATTTGCTTATTGGTAACAAAATATATGAATCATTTGTTGCTGTTTTTGCAAAAAATTAAATATACGAGTTGTGTTCAAAAAGTATCGAGAATTTTGAATTTTCGCGGGTTACGTACATATATTCGAGTTTTGTTTTTTTTTTTGTGGCGTTATGTTGGTACTGATGTCTCTCACTTATGCTGACAATTTCGGCCATTTTGAATGTTCAGTTAGTTGTTGACAGCTGTTTTGCTTGCACGTGTTTTGGCTCGTCTTCGATTTTTATCTTGGTTCGTGCGGCAGCTTCCATTGAGATGATTGGTTTCCACGTCATAACCATAAACCCACGATTCGTCACCAGTTATGACCCTCTGGAGCAAATTTGGGTCGTCGCGGACACAGTCCAACTGCGATGCGATGCTGTTTTTGGTCGAAATTGAGCAATTTTGGTACCAATTTCGCGGCAACCCGTCTCATGCCCAAATTATTGATAAAAATCGAATGGCACGAGCCAATCGAGATGTGTAGACCCTCAGCAACTTCTCTAATGGTGATTCGGCCAATACCATTTCTTCACTTCATCAATTTGTTCGTCTGTTGTTGAAGTGCTCGGGCGTCCGGCACGCTCTTCGTCGTTTACATCTTCTCGGTCTTCTGAGAACATTTTGTACCACCGACAAACGTTGCTTCGGTCCAAGGTAGCTTCTCCGTATGCCACAGTCAACATTCGGAATGCATCCGCGCACTTAATTTCGTTTTTCACACAAAATTTTATACAGGTTCTTTGTTCCATTTTTTTTAAATAGGTAAAAATCGAAGACGAGCCAAAACACGTGCAAGCAAAGCAGATGTCAACAATTAACTCAACATTCGAAATTGCCGAATTTGACGCCACAAAAGAATCAAAATTCGAATATCCGTAACTTGCGAAAATTCAAAATTCGCGATACTTTTAGGACAGACCTCGTATGTATACTTATATGGATAGTATTAAAAATTTTGGTAAATTAAACAAGATTATTCATATTTTATATGCCTACTACTACTACGCACAAAAATTAAAGGGAATATATGTTTCGAATTGACTTCCTTTTAATTTTCAACTGAAATTTTTGATCAGTTTTAAATATTTCTTTTCGATTATTCTTTAGTAGTATTTTTTATTTTTATTTTTTGTATTACTGTGTTGTTGTCATGCCCTCTAACCTGCTGTTTGTGAATTGGTAAGCCAACATAAAAAAGCCCCATTTAACATCTCACACATTAAAAATTTGCTCATGTGCAAAAGGGTGTCCCTTATGTCAATTTGAAAACAATGTATAAAAGAAGGAATTTTAGCAGAAAGCTTGACACTTATTGAAAAATATTTTGTAAGCTGTGCTTGCTCTCTTAAATTACTGAGAAGTTTTTAACATCGATAAAAATTAAATAATTATATTGGTTGTCTCATTTTCCATAGAGAGATCCATATTAAAACTGATGCATTGAACACATTCACCACAGCAGGCTACACGAACACACGACTTCAACTGCCGCTAGCAGCATTTGTCGCCTCGTAGCCAGTTACTTAATTATTTTGGAGACGGCAGCAGCACCATCTGCAGCTGATATTTAAGTATAATTACATAGTTCAGTATTGCCACCTTCAAATATTTCGCATTTATTAAAATTAAATTACTCTTTCAAAATGTACTTAGATGACGTAAAAGTATAAAAATTAATCAATTTATGCTTTACATCAATTTTTGAATATTGTTTCTGTTAAATAATATGAAATAATTGTACGATATCATTCCTTCAACATTTTTTATTATACTGGCAACACTAAATTTTCTCATTGTAGCCAAAGAAATAGAAGCTAGTTTAATTGGGCATAGACAACAACCTGCCGCCCTGTTGCCTTGCGGTCTTCAAAAGAATCACTCTAATATAAACATGTGTATCCTATCCTTGAAATTTTGTAATCGGTAGCTTGCTGTGGTGAATGTGTTTAATGCATGAAATAAACTGACAGAAAACATCAACAAAATAATGTAATTTTTTATTCACATAAAGGAGGGATATCGTCGAGTTTCTTCTTAAAGCCCGTAAGTGCAATTTTTATTGAAATTTACTTGTTTTGTTTTTATGGTAGAAAATAACATTTGCCACCCGACTGCATTCTCATCTTAAGAAACTTGTAATGGTGGGAAAACAATTAAAGCCATTTCGAAAACCTCGTAGCGTCATGCAAAATGGGGTTTGCAGGCAAATTAGAATAGTTTTTATATTTAAAGTTGGAAACGTCCAAGTCTCGCCCGCCAAATTTTATTTTGTGACTGTTCAAAATGTGGTTAAAGTCTACTGATGATTTGGCTAAGCACCAATGAAATATATAGACAATGCTTGACCTCCAGCAAATAAATTTCAAATTAAAATAAACTTATGACAATATGTCGAATAATAAATTTCTTAAATGTTAAATTTAGATTTTATTTTTCATTTTGCCTTATAAATACTTTTATTGTTATCCAATGGATTTCTAATTGTATAAAGGTGTAGAAAAATAAAATAGATTCATATCGAATATAAATTATTTGCTGGGATTTTGTTATAGTTTCTATGCCTATTGCTTGTGTTTCGCTTGTGATTTTCAGAAATATTATTATTTGTGATTATTATTTGTGAATTCTCAAATAGTTTTTGAAAGTCTGTGCATAAGATAAGAGGTTTGTGACTGTTCAAAATGTGGTTAAAGTCTACTGATGATTTGGCTAAGCACCAATGAAATATATAGACAATGCTTGACCTCCAGCAAATAAATTTCAAATTAAAATAAACTTATGACAATATGTCGAATAATAAATTTCTTAAATTATTATTTTGTTTTTATTTTTTATTTTTTTTTTAATAAAGAGAAGTTACACTCAGGCAATGAATGCCTACTACTATTACTAGGTGTTACCTTCTTTATGAAAGGGATAGAGAAGACAGGTGCTGAAGAAAGAGATAGAGGAAAGCTTCATTCTTTTACAACTCTGAAGTTTTTTTAATAATGCACTGTTGCAGCGCCTCTGGTGTTGAATGAGGCGTATTAAATTTTTGAAGCTGTGATTAGAAGCAATTTTATTGGTTATTGGGCGCTCTGATGTTACATTAGGATTAGTATCTGCTGAAATCGGTATAATTCAGTGATCAGTGGCTATGCCTTCATCACATGAACTTTCCTACAACAACTGATACAAAGGGACACTAATGTACATCAGAAAAATGCGTGGTGTTGTTATTTTATGACTGTCTGATATCTGGCTCGAACCCGAACCGAACGTGCTAACTATATACTTCAGCCAACGCTGAATGAATTGCAGTTTCTCGGGGAAAAAATTCCCAAAAAAATTATGGAGCCATTCACATATTATGTAGCGCTATTTTTGGAGCTTTTAGCTTTTTAAAAATTTTATGTATACATTTCCTAAACCGTAGCAAATCCTTAGGCACTTATTTAGAGCAAAAAGTTGAAATAAGCACCGGAATGTTATATTTCCCTCTTGTTTTAGAAATTTTTCTCCAAGACGTGCAAAAATCCACTTCAAACACTTGAACTACCTCTGCCTTTAGAACAAAATATTAAAACACACTTAATTTTGCAGGCCTTTAAATTCACATAATGGAAAATTTTCAAGACCGATAAAAAAATGATTGGGAATTTAAACCCTTCGCATCTGCAGCTGGCTGAGTTTTCGCTCACTTCCTCAGCATAAAGCTATTCCGTAAGCTTGTGAATGGTTACGCTGTTTATTTCATATTTTATTGAAGCAAAAATAGATATTTCAATTAACACACAACCTTAGTAGCAAAATGAAGATAAAAATCAAGTACTTACGAGACTTCGGCAAAAATTTAGCAGATTTCCCATACAAAACAACATCTGCGTCGTCACTAGGTTTTGTCAAAGTCTACTTAAAATCTACTATGCTTTTTTAGCCTGCCTTGTTTTGAAATTTTTCTTTTAAACCCCCTACGAAAAGTCACGCTTATTTACATTAAGACTTTTTTGTTCATGCCTTTTTGACAATTATATACACGCTTAATACTGTGAGTGCGAAAAGGGCAAAGAGAAAAGTCAAAAATTCCCTGGAATTTTTATTTTTTTGTTTTACCCCGCAAGCTTTTCACCCCCTCTTACCATCAAACTAAAAAAGCCCGCCTGCACAGGTAGGCAAAAAAAAAGGCACAGTGTAAATTGCGTCTTAAGGGCCACTCAGACTATTATACTTTGTATTAATACATGTTAAAAATTCAAGTAATACGTGCACGAATGGTAAATAATACGATAAAAATTTTACATCCCATAAGAAAGACTTGACCATTTTTTGAATTTTTTCTAAACGACAATACTTTTCATCTGATCAGAGTTGCATTATTACAAAATTAACTAATAAACAAACTAACAAGTCGTCTGTTTCGACGCCGTTGCCGTGCCGTCGTTTATGGTATATGTCTTCGTCTTAAACCGGCTGTAAATATTGAATATGCTTATCGTATTCATTGTTTGAAAATGAGCAAAATTATCGTATTTTCTTTTTCGTTATCTTATTTAAATCAACTACTTTGAATGCCGTTTGTTTTCAAGGGGCCCCTCGACCACAGCTTTCATGAAACTGCTCTGCCGCTGGAAGTCAACGATTCATATAGGCATGTTAATCCTCAACAGCTGTTTGCTTTCTACTTGTGTTTTTAATGTAATATGAGGTGTGATGGTGTGAACACAAAATGCAACTTTACATTAGATTTTTTGACAGTCGAAACAAATGTCTTTAGATTTTTTTCTCGTAAAATGTGATGAAAGTCCTTATACATGTATAATAGTTTAAGTAGCCCTTTCGTGATACATACAACTTTTTTTCAAAATTGTACTAAAAAGTAGAGCTGGGTCCAACTCGTTCATTCGTTCATTTTTGCCACAAACCTATAATCGAACCAATGTAATTTAAATGAGTTTGATCATTGGTTTGTGGCAAAAATGAACGAATGAACGAGTTGGACCCAGCTCTACTAAAAACTCAGCCTGTGTACTTAAAAAGGTGTGTGAATTAGCTAAATTGCAGTTGTTTGGTCGTAGCTTTGGAAAAATTTCAAACTTGGTGTAAACGGTATAGATTTTCATAAAGATTTTAATTAAAATCTGCTAGATTTTGCGCGGATGTAAATGTCCTATTAGACTCATTCTTGTTAACTTATTTTGCAGTGGCAATTCGTTTTGTTTTCATAGAACACCCTATTGATCATATTCACCACTAAGTGATATGCAAACATTTTGGCAAAAAGAAACAAAATCATATTAAACAAAAAGTACAAAATTGTTGTATGTTGTGTATAAAATTTTTGATTATGTTGTCGCTTAAAGCGATAAAATTTTGACAGGCATTTAAAACAGCTACAACAACAACGATAATAATAAGCTTTTTACATAAGAAATTCAACTGAAAGACATTCATCTTGGAGTTTTTGTACTGGTTTTCTTTATGAACTGTTAAAATGGGCCAAAATTTATAATTTTGAAGCCAACAAAAAAAATGTCAAATGTGTTAAAAGGAAAGAAAATAAATTGTTAAAACATGTTTTCATTGTTGCGGTATATTTTATTATTTGCTTAAAAATAATAAACAAAACGAGCCAACAAGAAGAAAAAACAAAACGTTTAAGTAAAACACACGATTTAATTAAAACCAAACAAAAAGAAGAAAAAAAATAATAATTTAAAACGTGTTAACTTTGCCAAAATGGTAAATTAACGTTTGTAGACTTCTTTTTTTCAAACACGGACTTGTGTTCAAGTCAAGCAAATGATAAAAAATTAAACAGCTGATTAACGGTTTTTCAAGTCGTACTACAAGTGGACAGACAGACTTAAAAGGCAATTAATGACATGTTGCTGTTGCAATTACAAAAAAAAATTAAATACATACATACAAAAAAATTAACAACAAAAATTTAATTAAAAATTATAAACTAATTTAAATATTAAAAATGTCGTATAGTCCGGTATGGTGGACTTCAAAAACATGAATTTGATGTTCAAGATAAAATAAGTTTTGCTTGTGTACAGAACATGACGCCAAATTGTAACCCAAATTTATCAAGTACAATAAATTTAAAAATCATGATTGCAAAGAAAAAGGAATTTAATCATGGTTTGGCTTCATGTCAGAATGCTTTTTAAAATATCATTGTTCTTTTGGCGCCAGGTTGAGGTGAAAAATATTTCTGGTGGTAAACAGCCAAACCTAAATTAGAGCTTCGATCAGCAGGGTACGCAATCTGCTGCTAAGGCAATGCTCAACCTTAAATTTGGTTATAAAATACATTCTATTGGGCTCTCATTTATAAGAGTGGGCGTAAGTAAGATACTCATTCTACCACTTGCACAATATTGATTTTGTTTTTTCTCACATTTACATACATACATATGTATGTGGAATCGCCTGAGTGTCAGTAAAATTGTTTTGAATACTCTCTTAAGTTTCAGAAAATATTCATGAAAGATATAAGCTAACTTAATTCCTTTACAAAATTTAGTGACAATATCAAAAAAAAAAATATTTTTCTCATGCATGCTCATTCAAGCACAAATTTTTTAAACAAGTGCAATTGATTGAAGGATGGAATCATGCATGGACATGCGTCATTGCAAAAGCCACATCAGTTGAGAAAGAACCTTTCCTTGAGACACACACAGGTGGTGAAGAAAGTTTCTTTATTTAAAAATGTGTCAAAAAACTAGCTGAAAATCGGAATTTGTCGTTTATTTATGCCATCCTTTTTAAGGCTTCCTTTAAATTGTTTACTTAAATTTCAAAACTACATTTTCATTCCCCTCTTCTTAAAATCAACATTCCAAACAACTTTGCTACAATGTAAACCGACATATTATTTTATTGTGCTTTAAACATTTGCAATTTACAAAATAAACTTTTAATTTTCCTAATTTGTTCGTTATTTAGAATTAAACAACAGCCACTGCAACAGCAACAGCAAAAGCAACAACTTTTATCGATTAAGAAAAAAAAAGTGGACAACAAGTGTTTGATTTGATTGAATAATGACTGATTTTGTTGTTGTAGTTGTTGTTGTCTTTGCACACCAAACGACTCACCAACTGACTGAATAGCAAACCAACAAGCGTTAAACTAGTACAGCTGTCCGTTGTTGTCTTGACGAGAATATGGTCAATTCGATTATAAAATGTTGTAAGGAAGAAACAATCGAAAACACCGGCAATAATGAACTTTTTTAGAGCTAAATATTATTATTAAAATGTTAAGATTCTATTGAGTAAAAATTGATTTTTATCGAATTAAAATATTATTCGAATATATTTATTCGAATAATTTTATTCCCATAATATTTTTGAATGATTTTATTTGAACAAGTTATTCGAATGATGTTATTCGAATAATTTTATTCGAACAATTTTGTTCTAATAATTTTATTCGAATAAATTTATTAGAATAATTATGTTCGAATAATTTTGTTTGAGCAATATTGTATGAGCAATTTTATTTAAAAGAGCTATACCTGAATAAATTTTATTCGAATGAAATTTACTTGATTAAAGTGTCCAGCAAATAAATTTCAAACTAATACAAATAATTTTTATTCAAATAGAATTAATGAAAAACTATCAATCGCATAACTTCCATTCACATAAAATACATTCGAAAAACATTTTTGAGCAAATATAATTCGTATAATATTTATTTTAATAATATAACTTGTGAGAATTAGATTATTCGTAGAACTTTTAATATGAATACATTTTTTTGTAATAAATTTTTTTCAACTAATTTTAATACAAATAAAACTAGTTCATCTATTTAAGCTATTTTCCATTAAATTTTATAGCCAATCAAATAATTTACAAAATTATTTGAATAAATTTAGTCGAATAATTTTTCAATTCTTGGAACAATTTTCATTAAAGTAAGATTAACAAAATACTAACATAATTTTTAATGCAATTTTTGAAAGATTAAAATTATTCGAATAAATTTAGCTAATGCATTTGTAAAATAAAATTCCTAAAAAAAATATTTACGAAATATCCAAAAAAATATTGATTAGATTTTATTTGTGCAATTATTGAAAAAAATATTCGATTAAAATTATTCGGTAAAAGCTATTTTCAAAAATTATTTTAAAATAAACTTCAAATTTATACGATGTAACAATTATTGGAAAAAGTTATTCGTTTAAGATTATTCGTGTAAGATTCTTCGAATATTAATTTTTTGTAAAATAAAGTTTAATATAATAATGATTTGAAAATATTCACAAAATGTCTTAAAAAATTATTGATAAAATTTTATTTATGCGATTATTGAAAGAAAAAATATTCGACTAAAATTATTCGATTCAGAGTATTACAATAAATTTAATGAATTTTTTGTAAAATAAAACAATGTCTTGAAAAATATTGATTAAATTTATTTTGTGCAATTCGATTCGATTATTATTATTCGAATAAAATTATTCGAATAATTTTATATTATAATATTTAAAAACGCCGGATTTTATAGAAAAAATTTTACTCGAATATTTTAAAGTAAATTTATTCTTGTAAAATTTGTTCAAATAAAGTTGCAAATCATTTTTGTTATATAAATGTGCCCTTAATTATGAAAGTGGTCTAAGTCATATGCATTTTTGCTTCGAAATATCAAATTAATCTTAAAAAAAATTGAATAAATATTTAATAAATATTAAGCTAATTTATATTAATGGGTACTACAACAACTCTAAATTAAAATGATGCATAGTATAAAAATATTTTTTGATATGCTCAAATGTATGACTTAGACCACTTTCATAATTAAGGGCACATATAAGTTTTTTAAATGCATTGCATTCAGAAAACTTAATTACAAATTAAGTAGTATTAATTTATTGAAATCATTCAAATAATTTTTTGTTAGAATAATTTTTTTCCAATAAATTTTATTACAATAATTTTGATCAAATATGTATAATGAAATAATCTTTATATAAATTTACAGTAATTTTGGTCCAAATATAATTATTTGAATGACTTTAATGTAATAAATTTAAATTTTTTTTTTACTAAATTTTATAATAAACAACCATAAGTTTAATCGAATAATTTTGATGGAACACATTGTTATTGAAAAAAATTGACTCCAATCAAATTTATGCGTGTGAAAATTATTTGAATGAAATTTTTTTATTTAAATTTATTATGAAATTTAATCGAATAAAATTATTCGAATATTTTTTTCTGTAATTAAATGTAGTCCAAAAAGCATTTCAAAATCATTGCATGCGTTATATTTGCGTTTCTTATTTTATACTCGTGTATCTTGAATATAAAAAAATTTTTTGTTGGTATGTAGAGTGCAATTTTTGTTGTGGTACTCGCTGGTTACATTAACTTAAAAAATTCTATTCACTGTCGTAGAAAATGAGACAATTTGTACATTATTTACTTGATTTTGATTTGTAACGTATCGTAAATAGCTGCAGCATTAATATGCTGTTTGCTTTTTTTTATTTCAATAAAATAATTTTAACAGCCAGCCAACCTGGTGGGGAACGAACATGTTTTGTGGTTTCATTATTTTACTGTTTTTCTTTTTTCACTTAAACTAAGGACTGACTGATTGTATGTTGTTGTCACAGGTTATTTAGCCTGGCCAATGTTTTCTAGGCAATAACACCAAACAAAAAAAAAACAAATGAAATTCGCAACAGTCTACCAACAAAAAGTATGCTTCAGCACACACCAACAACAACAACAGCAGCAGCAGCAGCAGCATGCTCATAACAACAATAAGCCTGTTGAAAGTTGAGTGCACAAAGGAGCAGTTCACTGAAAACATACGGAAAAATAAAACCAATTTGTCTAATAAACCCGCTGATGTAGTGGCAACAGGTCTCTTTTCAAAAACAACACCATTTTTTTTAATTTTTTTTTTGTTATTTAATATTCTGTGGAGGATTTAAGAGCTGTAGCTTGCCAGCTAAGCTTGCAGCAGTAGTACTCTGCCACGCTGTTTGAAGGAACAACATGGTACAAGCTCTGTAACATGACCACTGAGACGCTTTTAGCCGTATGAAGGTGTTAATTTCAATTTAACGTTTTTGAAAAGTAATTGAAATTGATTTTTTCTTAGTGCTGTTTGTTGTCTGTTCTTTTTTCCTTCCTTTTCTCCATGCTTGAAGAGTGGTTTTGTTGGTAAGCGAAGGAGGGTGATGGGGCTAGGATAAAGTCTTGTAGTCTCAGGAGTTTTGATAGTCCTACAAAATAAGTTAAGATGTGATAACATGGACTTCTAGAGGGCTTCTGGCAACTATTCATTTATAAAATTAATTATTTCTTTAACTCGCTTTAACATTTTATTTTGTCTTAAAATTTTATACAAAATGCTAAATTCAATAAGTGGTCTGCAAGAAAAACTAAAACGACTTATGTGGACTAAAGGTGGGCACCGCTCACGTGATTTGCATGAATAGTGCAAAATTACGTCTAATTGTCAGTGAATTTCTGTTTCAGTCACGTGACAGTGCACAAAAGTGATTGCAAAAAAAGTAAAATTTTAGTAAGTGCAGGCGTTTATGAATTTCTTGCGTCTTTAATTCGTGATTAAAATGCTAACAAAAATTTAGTATGAAAAAATAGTAAATTTTCTGCAATTCTGCGAATTTGCTTTCAAACTTTCTTTCCAATTCTGTATTCAAATTTGCAGGCAAAGAAACAGCTGACAGCAATTCTAATGAGCACAGTTTTCCTTTTTGTTTTCAAATATTTTGCCGCCGATTAAAAACCATGTGTGCTTAGAGGCCATTTACATATTACGTAACACTATTTTCGGAGTTTTGTTTCAGTATAAATGCTCTAAACCGTTACTTAAGACCCTGCAAAAGCCACAAGAAATGCACTCAGCTTCCTTTTAATCAGTTATTGTTGATATTATTTTTAACGCCATCTATTTTAATGTGACTCAGTGTAGTCACGCACAATGTTATCTTGTCGTGTTCAGCAAATTAGAAAAATGTCATTTAATAAACTTTTATTGATTTCTTTATTCAATATTAAGTGTGAAGCATATCATTCCATAACCGCAAAAAAAATGCTTGAGCGACATAATTTTCGATTTTAATTTTTTTATCAAAATCGATTATTTGATGTCATAAATAATCAATTTTCGTGAAAAAAACGAGGTCCAAGAAATGTGTCGGTTAAGCTTTTTACGCGATTATGGCTCGATATATGTGTGCTTTACTCATAATCTGTTGCAAAGTTGGACTCTCAAGCTTCTGCGTTTGGAAAACAATTTCATTTAAAGGAAACAACAACAAACATACAAAGTTGTTGCGTAAAAATGCTGAGAAATTATAGAAAAAAAATATTGATATATTTATTAAATCTTTAATATTTTTATATTTTTTTAAAGTTAATTTAATTCTGCTGATTACAAAATGAAAATAAAAACAAAATATTTTCTAAGTTTATTGAAAGAAAAAAAGTATTATAAGCATTTTTTTCTATTTCCCGTTAAAGGAAATGTAAACTTTACTCTTATCCATTAAGATTTATATAACTTTTTGTAAAAAAAAAGAAACAATTTATAAAAAACACCAGTTAGTTTTCCCACTTCATAAATATTATTGTTTTTTTACTGTTTTGACTAATTTAATAGAAGTTAAACCGGTTAAATAGTGTAAATATTTAATTAAAATTTTACAGCACAAATAGTTGCTTTATACACTGCGAATCATTTAAATAAGGAACTGAGTTTTATAAATTTTGAGCTACAAGGGTATCACGGTTTAACGAACGATATGATGTTAGGTCGATTTGTGAAATTGAGAAATTTCCGTTTAAGTTTTTCCTTTATGCTTTTTATTTTTTTTTTAAAGAGAAGTAACATTTAGGCAATGCATGCCTACTACTATTACTAGGTGTTACCTTTTTTTAGGAAAGGGATAGTCGTCGAGAAGACAGGTGATGAAGGAAGAGATAGAGGAAAGCTTCATTATTTTACAACTCTGCTTTTTGCACGTTTTTAATAATGACCTGTTGCAGTGCCTCTGGTGTTGAATGAGGCGTATTAAATTTTTGAAGCTGTGATTAGTAGCCATATTACTGGTTATTTTACTTCGTCGATAATTCTGCTACACAAAGAAGGAGGGCGCTCTGATGTTACATTAGGATTAGTATCTGCTGAAGTCGGTATAATATAAGTGACCAGTGACTATGCCTTCATCACATGAACTTTCCTACAACAACTGATACAAAAGCACACTAATGTACATCAGAAAATGCGTGGTGTTGTTATTTGATGACCTGTCTGATACTGGGCTCGAACCCAGGACCTTCGTTTTCGTATACAACGTGCTAACTACTTCAGCCAAAATAAAATTTTAAATATTTTAAAAAAGCAAGTATTTTTTATTTGCGTGAAATTGAAAATGAAACACTTAAATTTTTATGACATTATAACATTCTTCGATTAGAATTTCAATGCTTGGCTCTACTTTTTTCAAATATAAAAATTCCCTATTTAAGTGTTGCATAAAAAACTCTCAATTTATTATGGGTAAATTAAGAAAAATTCTTTAAATAAAAAAAATCCCCAATAATCAATTTCAATGAATTTTTAACTGACTTCAATAAAAAAGAGGAGGTTATCAATTCGTCTTTATTTTTTTTTTTGACATTGTTACTTCATAACTCAGTACATTTTAGACCGATTGTAAAAATTCTTTTTTTGTCTGAGAGGTTACACCTTCCAATTGGTCCCATTGTAAAAAGGTGGGCGGGGACACGCCCGCAAATATTTTTATTTGCTTTTTGATATTGTATTTATTTGATTGCTGCGAAACTTAGAAAACACCTTTGGTTCTTGTAATTACACAAGTTTAAAGTTAAAAATGGGCAGGGCTACGCCCATTAAAATTGATTATTATATTTTATATGGTTCTACTTAACAGATTTTTATGAAACTTACCACACACCTTGAGCTCTGAAAAATACAAAATCTTGCATATAAAAAAATGGGCGGTAGCACGCCCATTAAAATTTTATTTTACGTGCTTCCAGTTTACCGATTTTTACAAAACTTAACACACACCCTAATCTCTGAAAAATAAAAAATCTTGCATTTAAAAAGTGGGCGGAGGCACGCTCATTAAAATTAATTTTTTTTCACGTACTTCTTCTTAACCAAAATATTTTCAAAATTTTTGTTTTGTTTGAAAGAGTTTACTTCCCGTTTGGTACCATAATTTTTTTTAGAAAATGTTCTATCAGATCTTTGCATTGAACGTTTTTTTTCGCAGAATTGTTAAGAAACAATTAATATTTT
Source organism: Nowickia ferox (assembly GCA_936439885.1). Taxonomy (NCBI): domain Eukaryota; kingdom Metazoa; phylum Arthropoda; class Insecta; order Diptera; family Tachinidae; genus Nowickia; species Nowickia ferox. The sequence goes on from OW387027.1 coordinate 17,044,713, forward strand.
TTTCCGAACAAATAAAATATCAATTTTTGAAAAGTAGTGCAATGAAAATATTAAGCTTGAAAAAATTCCATTCACAATTTTTCCAAAAAGAAGAATATAAATTTTGAAAGTTCAAAATTTGGTTTACAAGCTTTAAAATTGGTCAAATTAAATTCCTTATTTAAGTGATGCGCAGTGTATATATTTATTTTTCATAAAAGCTCATAATACATTTTTCTGTGTTTTATTATATGCCACTCTGTTATTTAGAACAATTTAAATTGAAAATCACACACGCTCAAACCACTGCCGCAATGTAAATGAAATTCTTTTGAAAATAACGGCCAAATTTTCTGGAAACTATTTGGTTTGTAATTAAAGTTTTTTTTTATGTTAAACGGAAGTTTGAAAAAGCGAATAACGAACGCAGTCGTTACAGCCAGTTTTTTATTTTTAGTTTTATGATACATACATACATAATTGTGTTAAAGAAGATTTTATCTATTAAATTAAATTAATTATAAGTGTGTCTAGGGTTAATGAAAGGACTATAAATCACTTTTCTCTGAAAAATTAATCAACTCGAATGTTGAAGCACTTCCGGAGATCTAAAGTTCTATACGCAATGAAAGAACAACTTTTAAAGAAGTCCAAAAGACCGTCTATATGTATTTCGCTTCGGCTTAAAAAACTCTTCAGTGGACTTCAACCAGACTTTTTTGAAATAAGCTAAACAACTTTAAATGTTTAAAGAAGATTTCTTAATATGTGATGGATAATAAGTTCAAAAGCCTCAAACACTAATTTAAAAAAACTTGTTGTAGAGATAAAAGGCTGAGCTGGCATTAATACTTGCAATATGTAAAACGTTGTCTATTTAAAATGTCGCAAGATTTGAAAATTGCAAGTGTAATGAAGCTCTAATTCAATATAGATCAGGCACATTTTTGTTGTTTAAGTTAAGAAACTTCTTTGCAAATATCAAGCATCTCCATAAACACAAATAATTGCAATAATACCCTGAGGGTATAAATTAGTTTTATTTGCCTACTTTTTGTGCAGCACAAAATTATGTAATTTTTGTTTTTTTTTGCTAAAAGTAGAAAAACAAAACTGGGTCCATACCACCACAGCAGCCTGCGAGTGCACTTTAAGATCATAAACACGCAACAAAATTTTAATTCATTACATACGACTCCAACAACAAAAAGAGCTTTGAAAAATGCAAAATTTAAATAGAGAATCAGAAAACGTAAATGTTGTACGTACATGCATACATACATACATGCTGTTTTTAACTACAACATGGATTAAAACTAATTAACACATAATCAACACGTATTTTGGTCAAATCAAACAGCAACAGCAACTGCAGCAGCAGCTGCATCAAGCAACAATAGCGGCAGCAAGAAACATTATCTTCGTTTATTTGTGGGCAACAAAAAAAAATACTTACTCTTACATATATTTTCAGAAAACTACAACAAATTAGCAACTACCACAAATAATCAAACGTGTACAGAATGCCACAATAATTTTTGCCCAAAGACACAGCAACACAAACAAATGATTCGTACTTGCACTTTAAAGGAATTCATTTATTTAAAGACAGAAAATTCCATTTAATGAAGAGCCGCAGAACAAAAGGCGCTGTTTTTTGTTCATTTAAAATTTTTGGGAAATTGATTGTTTCTAAAAGATTTAAAACCAAATATTATAAAATACCAAAAAAAAATAAATTTGTCAAAAAAAAGCTAAAAAGCTCATAAATTTGTTGTTCAATTTCATTTGTTCTGAAAAAGTTATATTTTAATTACATTGAACAACACCAGAGGCGCTGCAACGATGCTATAAAAATTACCAAAACGCACAATAGCAGAGTTGTAAAAACGAAAAAATTAAATAAAACAAAAATAATAATTTTGAGTAAATAATTGATGTCAAGTAATTTATTCATGTTTTTATTAACATATATCTGCTTCTTCAATAAAAGTTGACATTAATTTCATTTGATACCATGTAATTAAACCAGGTATGGGAATTTGAATTTGAATGTGCGAAATAATTAATACGTTTTCACTACAAATTTTGATTAAAATAGTTTGAAAATTAAACCGAATTGAACTAAACATATGTTCGACCTACGACTACGACGATTTTTGTACATGATTAAAAAAAATTTTTTTGCAATGTTTTTTAATCTAGTAACAAATCGTTGCAGTCGAAATATGACACTCGTAATTGTGCCCATTTATCAGTAAGAAGAGTTTATTTTCTCTTGTTAATTATCTAATATTTAAAATATTTTTAGAAATGAATCTAACAAATAGTATATTCCCAGGTCTGGCGCCAATACAATTACATATTTGAAAAACATATAAAATTCAATCATGTAATGAGAACACATTTTTTAATGGAAATTATCAGCAACAAAAATACAATATTGTATTATTGACGACTAGACAAGGAATACGATAGCTTGTGAATTGCACAAATGTGTATAATTTGAGAACTATTATTTTTTGTTTTTAAATAATATCATCCAAATTTGAAAACTCATTTATTCGATTATTGAAATTTCTTATGACGAATCGGCCATTAGCCTAAGTGTTAATTGCCGTTTTGTGAAGCGTATTTGCGTCAAAGAAGTCGTTTTATTGGCATAAACTCTTGAACCCCACGGAATAAAGTTTTTAGTTGTTAAAACACGACTACGTGAAGGACAATTTATGTCCTCTTTTCTAAGGATAAATTCTCCGATTTTCGACCGCCATTCTCGAGCTTTAGTTTTTGCACTAATTAAATTTTGTGAGTATAATATGAGTTAGATATTTGTGTGAAATGCGATGTAATGACGATGTTGCACATCTAAAGCACTAACGAACTAATTAAGACTTTTCCAATTTTAATACCATTTTTGATGATTTTGGCCGCTCAAATGCACAACCGTTTTATCAAGTTTGTTAATCCATTTACGAATGAGAGGCTTGCTTAGCGTATCCTTTAAGTGCTGCATCCAGAATCATCTACGTGCGCACAAGGCGAAATCACACGCCCATTAGCGACTGAATTTGCTTGTCGTACGTAAAATTTATGTCCATTATTGTTTAAGGATTAACTGGCTGTTAGCTGAAAATTCTTTTAAAACTCTGATGCGTATTTGTTGTATGTATGCATTTATGCACAAATGTTGCATCCACATTATAGAAGTTGTATACAACTGAAACAAGTCGCTAGCAAATGATTCAGGCATTTGCTTACAGATTTTGTGGCAAAAAAAAAAAGCCAATACGAACTCAAGAAATAAAAAACAAACAAAAAATACTAAGACGATGATCTTCTTAGAGTGCATGAAATGAAAAGAAGTGCTGACTTAAGTTGGATTTAGTAAAAAAAAAAAAATTATACAGATTTTGTTGTTACCATTATTTGTTGGTTTTTGTGGAGTTATTTTTTGTTTATCTATTTTTGTTTTTTCTTTTTTACTCTTGCAAATGCTGTGAATAGTCATTTGAAAAAGACTTCTTCTATTTCTGCAAAATTGTAAGCAACACCAAAAGATGATGAACTCAATTCCAAACGCGAAACTCATGTCATTCACTATTACGTCAGATAACATGTGAACCAATTTGTGGCATCAATCTCAGGCTTAAGAAATGAAAATGAAAATGAAATTAATGAAAACTTAAAGAAGTAAATAAATATAAAAATAAAATAAAGTAACGAATTTTAACGACAAACCAACAACAAACAAGCACATCAACTTTATACTGTGCAATACTGCCACAGCATCATTTCGGTTTGCAGTTAATTTATAAATTTTTTTTCTGCATTCTAACTGCAATTATGCTGAAGGGTGAGAAAGTTTTGTAAAGTGAATATTTCTTTTTTTTTATTAGAAAATGTAAATCAAAAATTTATATTCCCGAAATTTCCTGGCTGTCTGCAACTGTGTGACAAGCAGAAAAAATTTATAAATAAATCTAATCAATTCTGACGATTGTAATTTTATCAACTAACGTCATTGGTTAAACTAACTATTGTCAAACAGTAAAAAAAAATTTGGTCAAATGAAAATGGTAACAGATAAAATGTTTTAAAACAACCATTATAGCACAAGGATATATGGAAAAGTTGTCACAAAAGTTGTCCAGCATTACCAGTTGTTTTTTTCCTTAAAAAAATTAAGCAAAAAAAAAAGTACAAGAAGAAATAATTTTTTTGGCATAAGATTTGTTTGGTAGACTCTTAGCTACATTATTGCCATATATAAAACAGCACTATCAGTAAGTCTGAATTAGCTGTTGGCCAAAAACTGATTACAATTTTTTTTTTGAGGGCGTAATGATTTTCGAAATCTTTGGAGGCCCAAAAAAAATTGGTCACCAAAATCGCCAAACTGATTATAGAGTTTTACTAGACTTTGGCAGTTTTATCGAACCCACAATGTCAGGGTCGTGCGGATTTTTCATTTCTGTACAGTGTTATGAAAGCCGGAATTTGTTTGCTTTTCTTCGGTGAAGGACTTTTTATGAAAATCAAAGATAAAATTATTTAATTTTTTAAAATTTTGTTTTCATATAAACGTCACTTTGGCGACGCTTTCAATATAAAGGAAAGATATTTTTAATCACTACATTATTCATTAACAATTTGAGTAACTGGGTAGTTGCATTGTGACGGGTGTGACCATTTATAATTAAAAAAAAAGAGTACTGTTGTCAAGGATGTTAGTCTTAAATACATTTAATAATAGGTAGTTACAGGAAACACATGATATCTGCTCAGAATGGCCATTACAAGGATGTGACGGGTGTGACCTTAGAAATGTCAGTTTTTACAGAATTATTTCTTTTAATTGCCCAGGAGAAGGTCTAATAAAATCATCCACCACATAGTTATTTGCGTGCAAATGAAAAAGAATAATAAGAGGAAGAAGAATAAAAAAAAAATTATATTTTTATTTGACGGCTGCTTACTTGACCATCTCCAACTCTGACTAGCGAAAAAAATGCATTTGCTTTGTGACGACATATTTTTTTTTTAGCAAACACAACCCGCGAAGAGATTAGCTTGTCTGCAGAAAACCCGCAGGGTCTATGGCGGGAATGAAACCCACGACCTCTGGACTGAGAGGATAGCATCGCTATCACTCAGCCACAGGGGCACCCCATTTAGCATTTTATGGAAATTTATCATTGTTCTTTGTAAAAAACCAAGCGATGAAAAGTCTACAGGCATTTTTATTATTGTTAATTATCAATTTGGCACAGTGCCTTAGAGTGGGGAATAGAAAAATTATCTTTTAACTCTATATAATTTTAATTTTAATGTAACTGTTCCTTTTTTAGTATCAAGATTTCGTAAAGAGGTTTTTTGTTGCTGCACCTGCCGCTAATAACAAAAACTCATCATCCGACGAAGAAATACTTGCAACCGCACACAACGAACACAAAATTAAAACATAGATTGACGATTTTATTTGAACGTCTGCGAAAAGCTTCAATTAAACTACACTAATACACATTCACAGATTGACGCTTTTATTTGATCGTCTCCATTACCCATTAGGATATACTCTGTAAAATCTTCCTTAGAACGCAAACAATAATTCTAGTGTAGAAAATTTTTCAAAGTCTTTCTGATTGCATAAAATATATACCGGATGGAAAAGATAAAGTTTCCTTTACAAAAAACTCTTGCAAAATTGAGACGGGTGTGACCTAGCATGAAAACTCAAAAATTTATAATAAATCAAACTTTTGATTTACTTCATTTTTATAATCAATAAAAAGCCAAACTAATCGGCAAATAGTAGGAAATTAATTAATTCGCCAAAATAAAATAAATTTTATATAGGATAAACCTTAACAATGAAACTTGGTTGTTTTAACAAAAATAAATAAACATAAAAAATATTCTTTTGCAACAAAAATTTACGCCATCTAGTCAATAAATATTTAATACTAATTAATTCCATCCGAAAAATTTGTTGTTCATTTCAATCTCTAAAGCAATTTGCACTCAAAATAAAATAACAAATACATATTGGTTAGATTAACCAAACGACGTTTTGTTAAATTAAATTCCAGCAACATGAAATGTTTTTACCAGTCGTACATTAGGTAATCTACAAAATTATTAAGAATTTAAGTAATAGAGAAAATGTTAATAATAAACTATCAAATTTGTTTCAGGAGGTTTGCTCCTAAGTTCGAAACGAAAGAAAATACTTTCGAATTTGTATATTAATTACATGCAAATTCAAAAGCATTTTGCTTCGTTTCGAGTTACAGAGTAGAACCCCAAGATAAGAAAGTGGTAAATTAACTTCTTAGATGGTGTGATGTTAAATAATTGCTGAATAATTCTAATTCAAATACTTCAAATGGGCTTTATTTGGTTCGGTTGGTATGGATGGGACAATTATATGAGTGTATTTAAAAGGGCCAGGCCTAGTGTCCCTAAAAGCATGCTGCCCTGCAATGTTTGTTTTCACAAATTTTCCGCAAAAATGGCATTGTAAAAAAGTTTTTAATTATAATTTTTTTAACTGCTGCATAATAGTTAATTTAACCAATTTGGTTAGTTGAGGAATTTTCAACCGTCGAAATTGGTTAGATTTACCTATACGTTTTTCTCTGCAAAGGTAGACTTACAGTGTTGTTTAAATCTAATTTCATTAAATTTTGATTCAAACTTCATACGTACAGGACCGACCAATGACAAGGTCATATCGCTCATATACTCAAACAATGTCATAACTCAACAAAACTAGTTTGCCAGAAAACGAGTTTAAAATTCAATTTACACACAACTTAATGGAAAAAGAAAATTTTATTTTACTTTCAGGAGATGCGTTAAGAAAGATAATTAAATGAATTTTTTTACACAATATAAAAAACGACATGAGGATTAATTCTGCATCATTAAATCAAAAATTTCATTTTTTTGACTTATGACCTGGTTTGAGTAAATGAGCGATATGCACGTTAGCGGTGTAATAAAATGCTTGTGTTGTGAGGTTTTTTTTCAGCACCTCCAATTATTATTTTATGTTTATAGGTTGAAGAAAATTAACACAAGTTACTTACAAATCAATTGAATATAATTTAAAAATAATATAATACTTTTGCCATGATAGCAAATAAGATCTCTAACATGTAAAATTTTTTCTTTGAGAAGTTTACTTATTTGATAAATAACTGCTGCTGTATTTAATTCTTTGTCATTTAGCTAAAAAAAAATCCCTTTAAATTTTTTTTTAAACAAGTTAGCGGCCACTGACCTAATCTAAAACACCGGAAATAAAATGAATATTGTTCTCAGCAACGCGAATAAAAAAAAGGCAAGCAAACAAAAAAAATATCACAAGCAAACTGACAGCTAGAATTTGGCATGATTGAAACGATTTTAAAATTGACGTTTTTTCAGGCTCTTATTACACAGCAACGAACAAACAAACATTAATATTCATGTCTTAATAATAAAAAAAAAAACAAAAACAACAGCAGCAGCAGCAGAATAATCGAAACCAAAAATTACCATAAAAGAAAAACTAAAAGCAATAAAAATTGTAATTAAATACGGCAAAAAATGAATTAAGAGAAAAAACAACAAATCAGCAAAGTAACAAAAAACTACTTTTAACTTGGCTTACAAATAGAAACAGGCAAAAGTCGGCTATAACAACAACCACATGCAAAAAAACTTTAAGCTGTGGTAGCAAAAGTGGTAGTAAACAGTCGTTGTTTGCAGCAGTTGTAATAGAAGTAGTCATTCAACTACAACAACGTTAATATAGCAAAAAAAAAAAAAAAAAGAACACCATAGATCCACAAAACTACGAGTAATAATAAACAATTGACCCAGTTTTCCAAACGGCAACGAACGACCGAGCTGCAAATTTTTTGTGCAGACAAATATATCTACAAGAAAAAAAAAGAAATAAATAAAAGTAAAAATTATAAACAAACAAAAGCCAACGAACGATCAGAGCAGCAGAACTACTGCAAAACAACAACAACACAAGATATGCTAACGAAAAAATGCAGCAAAAGTGAATTGAATGAGTGCGCGAAAGAAGTCAGTCAGTCATTCAGTTTGAATCGAAAGCTTAAGCTTGGTTCTCTACGAATACCCTACAGTAGGTTTTTAAGTAAATCTGCAAAGTTGGTAAACTTGTTAAGCAAGTGACGTAAAAGCCAGAGTTGTTAGCGCAAAGACACAAATTACAAAAGTCTAGAGCAAACGTTATTGAATCGATTTATAATGCATGCACGAATGTTCCAAAAATTATTGTGCAATGAAGGGGTTCGAAAAGCTCTCCGAACAGTCGTGATCTCTCTCGAAGTTCTCCTACACACATAAGTATAGGGTGTTTTTTATTGAAGTATAGAACTTTAAGTTGGCATCACTTTTTTAACTGGCGGCCATTTTGTCAGCTGTCAAGTGATTAATATTTAGTTTGGTTTGCCATTTCATCATGAACAGGTTGACAAAAGAACAACGCTTGCAAATCGTGCAAATTTATTTCGAAAATAATGGTTCAGTTCGCGAAGTTTACCGCAAGCTCCGTCCGTTTTATGGTCGACATAATCGTCCATCAGAGCAATTAATTCGGTTAACCATGGATTGGCCACCAAGATCGTGTGATTTGACACCATTGGATTATTTTCTTTGGGGATATGTGAAGTCGCTCGTCTACGCCAACAAACCAGAAACGTTAGGGGACTTGGAGCCAACATTCGTGGCGTTATTGCCAACATACGGCCCCATATGCTCGAAAAAGTGGTTGAAAATTGGACCTGTAGAATTGGCTTTATTCGAGCCAGCCGCGGCGGCCACATGCCCGAAATCATATTTAAACGTTAATGGCATAAAATTATCCTTCCAATAAAGCCAAATTGATGGACATTAAAACGATTTTCTTGTGTTTTATTTCAATTCGAAGTTCTATACCTCTAAAAAAACACCCTATATAAGAACTGAGATTCAATTCGGTAATAAGAAACGAAAGGAAAATTCTTTTTATTAGAAAAAAATTGTTTAAATAAAATTATTCAAATAAAATAACTCGAATTTAAATTACATGACCAAATTTATAGAGACAAAAAAATTCACATTTCCCTTAACTGAATTGTCTAGTTTAATTTTTCTTCTCATCTTTAGAAAATCACATTAATTAATAAAAGTATGTCATTCACTAAGAATTGAAAATACTGAACTTTATTAGGCCGGGATTAAGAAATTACACCTGAAAAAATTTATTTTTTAAATTGTTTAAGCAACTTTAATCGATTAAATGAATATGAATAGCTTAAAAAATTAACTTTTTTCGAATAATATTAACCAAATAAAATTATTCGAATATATTTATATAAGTGAAAAATCATTTCAGTGAAATTATTTGATTAAAGTAGTTTTGTTAATTTTCTTGGAATAAAATTACTCGGACACAAATGATTTTCGATTAACTTAATATGTAAAAAATTATTCGAACACTTGAGAATAAATTAGCTCCGATAATATTACTAGAGTAAAATTATACGAAGAACTTGATTGGAAAAAGTCCCTTCGAATAACTCTGTTGGAATAATTAAATTCGAAGCAAAAATATATTTCTTTAAAGATATTAATTATATACATATATTATATAATCGAATAACATTATTCGAAGTGAAATCGAATTATTGGAATAAAATAAGACGAATAAAATTATTCGAATATAATTTTTCGAACAAAATTATTGGAATAAAATAAGACGAATAAAATTTTTCGAATAAAAATTTTTCGAACAAAATTATTGGAATAAAATAAGACGAATAAAATTATTCGAATATAATTTTTCGAACAAAATTATTGGAATAAAATAATGCGAAAAAAATTATTCGCATAAAATTTACTTAATAAAATCACTCGAAATAAAATTAATCAAGTAAATTCCTACGGATAAAGTTATTTGTTGCAAATACTTAATTTAATTTAACGGAATAAATTTCTTTCAATATTCTGGGGAAATTAATTTTATTGGAATAAAATTTTTGCGCGAATTTTGGAATAGTAATTTTATACTCAAAATTTTTTAGTCATAACCTACATTTTGACTCGCGTAAAGCACTTGATGTCGAAACATTAGCATTTTGTTCTGAAAACATAGATTTATTTCAATGTAAACCTTTATGAAAACAATGACGGTTTGTTTATATTCTATTTTTATAGTTCTTAATTTGGGATTCAAGTTGCATTAGCAATTTAATTTTCAACTTTTCTAGAAGCCAATTATATCAGGTTCTGATCACTTGAGTCACTGGCTGGTTTATTAGCAGAGATGCAGATTCAAAATCGGTTAACTAAACTTTTTAACCATAAAAGTCGCGACTTTGTTAAGCCTGTTTAATTTTTGTAATAAAGCGTTTGTGTATATTTATTTCATGCTTTACTTTTGCAAATACTGCAAGGTGTTCCATAGTCAGACTAGACCATTTCTTTTTCACATATTTTTACTTTGGTATGTGCATGATGATCTACCGACCATCCGTCCTACACAAGAAAAAAGTTTAAGCCAAGCTTGTGATACGAAGCATGCAGCTAACAAAAAATATATATAGACGACGCCAACCAAGAAGCAAATCTATTCATCCATCTAAAAAAAAAGCGACGAAACAACTGACTGTTGATTTAACAAGCAAAAAAAAAAAACTACAAAAACGACAAATTGAGAAAATACTATAGATATCAGAAACGTAATGAAGGGGTAAATATGTAAATCAAATTGTATACAAATAAAATATCATACTTCAACATATTAACTCCTGGTGAGAAAGAATTTTTTTTTTAATATTCTTTATGTTTGGCAACGACTTCGAACTTAAATATTGTGTGCTACGTCTCTGATTTGAAACTAAAACTAAATAGGTATGTAGTATTCAAACTGCATGGAAATAGAAACAGAAACTGAAATCAAAGTATAAACAGAAATGAAAAACGTATCGTAAGCAACTTGAGCTTGTTTTCCCTTCATATACTTATTTGTGTATCTGCTTCTTTGCCAGCAGAATTCCGTAGTGGAAAAAAAGACAACAACAACAACGCTGAGAGACAACAAACACTGTTAGTGGTGCATACGCCAGTTAAGTTAAGCCAACTTGCCAACATGCCATGCACATACAGTCGCACAGGAAAGTCTGCATACCCCCTTGAAAAGTGAGGCTGGGAGTTTTTTGTGAACAATGCAGCATTAAAATATATTCCAAACAAACCAGTCCAGCAACAAACAATAAATTTTGACAAAAAAATTTTTATTCCAAAAATATTTATTAACAAAGACAAATAAAATTCATTTTTCAAACACAAAAAAGTCTACATACGGCTTGTAGTGGAGTATGCAAAATGCAACTCTGTACTGAAACAGTGCTACCAACAACTTCAGGCGTCTTTACTAGATACCGTTATCAATGTGAATATTGTAGTTGTGTTCATTTAACCAAAATGGGCAAAGAAATTTGTGTTAAAGTGCGTGAGCTTATTGTAAAGTACCATAAAGAAAAGAAATCTTTAAGAGAGATTGGAAAACTAGTAGGCCATCCAAAATCAAGCATCCAGACAATACTTCGGAAATATAATCAAACAAATAGTGTAGAAAATAAACCAAGGAGTGGTCGTCCACCTAAACTGACTCCACGTGCAAAGCGCAATATTTTGCTTCATGTCCAAGAAAATCCTAAAATTACTGCAATACAGATTGCAAACTCTTTGAAAACACAGGATATTGCTTCAGTGCACCCAGAAACAGTGAGACATTTATTGAGAAGCAATGGAATTCACAGCCGTGTACCTCGAAAGAAGCCGTTCATTAGTAAAGTAAATATGCAAAAACGAGTCGAATTTGCTAAGAAATACATTGATGCAAATGAAGCTTTTTGGGATAATGTTTTATTCAATGACGAAAGCAAGTTCAACTTGTTTGGTTATGATGGAAAGCAAAAAGTATGGCGTCGAAATAATGAAGCATTGTTGCCCAAAAACTTGCTTCCTACAGTGAAACACGGCGGTGGCTCCATTATGGTATGGGGTTGCATGTCAGCGGCTGGAGTGGGTAATTTAACATTTATCGATATTAATATGGATCGCATGATGTACTTGAATATTCTCAAAAATAATCTGAAGCAATCTGCCAGTAAATTGGGTCTTACAGAAGGATGGTACTTTCAGCAAGATAACGACCCAAAGCATACCGCTGGTGTTGTTAAAGAATGGCTACTCTACAACGTGCCTCATCAACTTCATTCGCCACCCCAGTCACCGGATTTGAACCCCATAGAGAATTTATGGGACGAATTAGACTGGCGCGTTAGAAAAAGAACAATTAAAAATAAACAAGATCTTAAACACGCTTTACTTGAAGAATGGAATTTATTTTCCAATAATTACACAAAAGCATTGGTAAATTCTATGAAAAATAGATTAAATGCTGTTCTGCAAAACCGAGGCGGGCCCACCAAGTATTAATTTTGTTGGTTTTTTAATTTAATTTTACCTAAAATAAATATATTGTGCAAAGTATGTAGACTTTTTTGAGTTTGAAAAATGAATTTTATTTGTCTTTGTTAATAAATATTTTTGGAATAAAATTTTTTTTGTCAAAATTTATTATTTGTTGCTAGACTGGTTTGTTTGGAATATATTTTAATGCTGCATTGTTCACAAAAATCTCCCAGCCTCACTTTTCAAGGGGGTATGCAGACTTTCCTGTGCGACTGTATGAATATGCAGTTTCTTGCTGTTTTAAACCTTCCATCTCTTTGCGCCATTCTATGCCTCCAAGTTTGTTAGTAACGTCTTCTTCTTCTTTGGCTTTTTTACGATTTCGGCCAGTTCGTTGACTGTTTACATGTGTTTATAATTTTTAACTTCCTGCGCCCCTTATCACCTCCAGTATATTTTAAAGCCTCCACCTCCTCCTCCTCCTTCTCCTTTAGTATTAAGCTTAACACAAGTTGTAGTGATGGTGTTTTCTTGATTTTTGGATTATATATGTATACATGCATATGTACATATATACATACATACATATATTTTTTTATCTAGTTGCTGTTGTTGCTGCTCTGTCAATTTGATAGAAAACTTAAGAAAAACAGCAGAGAGAAGGAAAACAACAACAACAAAATAACCGCTTTACGTGCAAATATGTGTCTTGTAATACAACATGTTCATCTACAAGTTGCAAGAAAAAAAAAACGTACAGAACAACAGCAACAACAAAGGCAAAATATACATTTTATAATACATGCGAGTACTCTCGCTTTCAAGCAGAGGTTATAGAACTCTGGCGTTGCGGTTGGCTGAGCTAGACTTGCAGGAAATTTTTATTTAAATTGTACTACTGCAAAAAACAACATTAAATAAGAAACATGAATAAAAATATTAATTTATGCTCAAAGCTTTTCAATAAAAAACATAAAACTTGCATTCGAACTCTTATTTTACAATAATCAGAAAGTTCTATTTAATAAATAAATTTGCATAAATATTGATTTCAATTATTGTAAATGTTTTTGGCAGATATGATTGAGATATAAAAAATATATATTTTCTTCATGAAATAAATATTATAAACAATTAAAAAAATTAAAATTAAAATACCTATACCCAGCAAAAATTACTGCTTACCAGAAGCGTTTTTGTAAGGGAGACAATGTTACAGAATCACTTGCTGTTGCGCATGAATAAGGAATTTTTTTTGTGCGAGATGAGCCAGCTAGAAGCCATACATTTAGCTTCCAAAAATCCATAAATTTTTTTTTGCCTTACTAAAGTGCTTCACAGAAGTAATAATATATAATTTTTGTGAGAGCTCGCCTCACGTTAGTGTGCTTTTCAGAAGCATTTTTCGCAGTTTTTGTTATTAAATAAACAATACATTGCTTCCCTCAGTTGTTAGTGCTTCAAAATCAAAATTTGTTTGCTGGGTATCTTCAGCTGAATCTGAATCTAACAAAAAAAGAAATTCAAAATCATATTTTAAATTAATTTATTGTGTATTAAATCGAAGTATATGTCCCTACAAATTTTCAAATGCTTATCATAAAAATTAAAATAAAGATATTTTACTTCATTCACTTGAATAATTTTGTTTACTTTTTTCTCTCCTATAAAATTCAATGAAAGTGCAGTTACGCAATTTTGCATTTCAGCTAACGATATGTACCTATACTTGTTAAAAAAAAATTATATTTTTTAAAAAAAATATCTTAAATAAAATATGCCAAGACGAACAAAATAAGCAAACGAAGGAGCTGGGCCATATAACTGTTCTTAAAAGCGTTAACAGCATAAGTCGAGTTAAAACAAATTCGAGCTAAATATGCCACAAAATTCTACAAAGGAAACTTTATATTTACGCTAAATCCCCATGTCTCTAGGGCAGTTTACTGCAAAGATATAAACAAAGCAATATTGGCTTAAAGGTACGGTCACACTAGGCAAACATTTGTTAAAAAAAGCGTAACCACTAAATACCAGCAAAAAAATCTTTTGATTCAGACACGCGTTTATTCAGTTAAACAGCTTAAAATAATATTGCATTCCATGACATTGTTCATTAGTTATTTTTGAAATTGTTTGAATCAAACGTATTTCATTACCATTTAGTGGTTACGTTTTTTTTTTTTTTTTTAAATGTTTGCCAAGAAGTTCTATAGAATTTATGATAAGCGCTAAATCATACTAAATATTACATATCAATAAAATCTTGTGTGTACTCGTATTGTTTAATACAGCAATCTCTACTTTACGACAAAATTATTTTCAATTTCCCATGTTGATTTTTTTTTTCGAAAAAACATTCATACGTTAAAAGTGGTTTTTCTCGAACTTAAGTTTTTTTCGACACACGCTGTTATCGCTGATGGCCATAGATATGATAAGTAAATAATAAATAACAATGCCTGACTTTTATTACAAAACATCTTTCTAAAATTGTGATACGCATAATAAAAATAATTCCCGTATTCCATTTCCACTGAAAAATTTTTATGCAGGGCAGTTCTGAAAGAATTTTACGTTTTTAAATTTCCACTTATTTCTACACGGAAAAATAATCGTGTAGCCTTTTGTATATAATTATGTCCGTATATTCACAAATTCATTAATTTTTTAATTTACAATGCACAAAAGCACTAAAAATTAATTACAACTCGCAACAAATAAGAACTGTCAAGGAATTTCGTAACCAATTATATAAACATTAATTTTTGTTTCAGCTGATTGAAAAAGTCTTCTTTTATAGTTATAACATCCCTGTAATAGGCAATAAATTTAAAAAATTCCTTGTACTCTTCTTTTGGAAGTTTGTACTAGCAAACGAAAATTTATGTAAGAAATTTACCACCTTGAATTTCCGTAACGTTTTTTTTTACACACAATTAGAACTCTGTACCAGCCTTAAAGAAATTCAAATATCTATTAAAAATCGACTGTTTCAATAAGACATTTAAATTTAATAGCTTCGATTTATAAACTTCCTGATTGCAATAACCCCATAAGAAAAATCGACCCCCTAAGAAAAATCTACTGCAGAACGAGCAGACCACCGAAATATTGACTTTCCATGTAGAATAGAGGAATTCGTTCCATAGTCATGAGGGCTCTGTAAACAATCTGTGTTGTATACGTACACAATACAATTTCCAAAAAAAACTCTAAAGAAAGAGAACAAAACAAACAAAAAAGTTAGGTCCTGTCCCACGATGTCCACAACGTTCGACTTGTCGCACACTTACATTCAAAACAAACACAAATTTTAAGATTTTGTTGTTGTTTCAAATGTAAGTGTGCGACAACTCGAATGTTGGTGACATCGGGGGACAGGCCCTTAATTTTTTATAGACCTGAGTCGAACTCATTCAGTCGGTCGTATTTGACACAAACCTATGATCAAACTCATTAAAGTTACATACATGTATGGGTTTGATCATAGGTTTGTTTCAAAAATGATCGAAGTATTTTTTTATTAGAAGCATTATAAAGGGTGTTTTTTTTATAGAGGTATAGAAATTTGAAATGGAATATGTGAAACGAAGATGATTTTTTTAAATGAACATGAAATTTACTTTATTCGAAAGACAATCGTCTGGCATTATAATTTAAATATGACTTCTGGCATATGACCGCCACGGCTGGCTCGGACGTAGTCTAATCTGGAGGTCCAATTTTCGAAGACTTTTTCCATTATTTGTGGCCTTATATACGCAATAACGCAGAGAGTGTTGTTCTCCTAGTAATCAATCGTTTCGATTGTCGTATACTAGCGATTTCACATATCTCCACAGAAAATATGCTAGCGGCGTTAAATCGCACGTCGTTGGAGGCCAAATCAGGGGTCCTAAACATGAAACTATGCGGTTACCAAATGTTTCCTTCAATAAACCAATTGTGGCACGAGCTGTGTGAGACATGTTGTGCCGTCTTGTTGAAAACACAGCTTCTGCACATTATGGTTGTTCAATTGTTGAACGAAAAAGTCAGTAATCATGGCTCCATAGCCTGATTGTAAACTCTATAGACTGATTTGGGTCTTCCTCTATGCTACGCTCTACAGCAGCAATGACTTTAGGCTTCATTACTCTTTACTTTCTGTTGCTGTTCTGTGCTGTGCCGCTCACTTTCTAAATTTTAAAACTAACTTTTTCTATAATAACTTATCAGCTGTTTGTGACCAGAACGGTCACAGTTTTCCACTAAAGTGATGAGTTTTGCATCGTCCATTGTTAAATTTCAACATAGTTTTATGTTTTTCTGGTAAAAATTAAATGTTTTAAATTCCTAAAGCACAGTCAGAGTTTACTTCGACTTGTTTTTATTTTATTTATGCTGTCACTTACAATTATTTAACAGTTTTTTTTTTTGGTTTTCACAGGTTGAACCGAAACAGAACAGAACGAAGATTTCTATAAACAGGAAAGAGTCAGCTGATTCGTAACAGAACAGAAAATAAAAACTAAAGGCTCAGTTAGCCGACTGTAATGTAATGTAACTGCAACAGTAGGAAACAGCTGATCGATATTGTTATGGGAAAAGTAATTTAAATGGTTATAGAAATGTAATATAACGTAACCTAATTTTCATATAAAAATATCGATCTGCTGTTTCCTACATTACAGTTACATTGCATTACAGTCGGCTAACTGAGCCTTAATTCTGCCTTTCTTCTGTACGCGCTGTACGACGTCTCTGTGGATGCGTATTATAATTTAGAGTAAAAGTGGTGCGAAAATTAATCAAATTAATTGCTCTGATGAATGATTATGTTGACCGTAAAATGAACATAGTGCACGATACGTATTTCGAACAGAACCATGATTTTCAAAATAAATTTGCACAATTTGGAAGCGTTGTTCAGTGATCAGTCTATTCATGTTGAAATGGAAAACCAACAAAACATAAATCACTTGACAGCTGACAAAATGGCCGCCAATTAAAAAAGTGTTGCCAACTTAAAGTTTTATAGCTCTATAGAAAACATCCTTCACTTTTGCGTTAAAAAAACTGCATTAAAGCAAAAAGTTTTGTACAGAAATATTAAAAGAAATCCAAATCGGCTTATGTCTGTGTAATTTTTTTTAAGCTTATATAAAGACCGATCCAGAAACACGAAACCACCACCTGTAACCTTCCCCCATAACTTTTTTTCTAGTCCTAGTATAACGCATTGTCAGAGTAGTAGTGGCGCTCCTCTAAGCATTGGTCCTGTTAAAAAATATTAATGAGTCACCATTACAAAAGTCGACTTAAGCGGTTATCTAAGGCGATCATAGAATTTTGCTGTCTTTCGGATGTTTTAAAAATTTGTCCTATCTGTATTATTAAATTATATTGATTTTTAACCTTTTCGCCCCTTCAATACAAGAACCTCAAAAAAAAAGTATAAAACACGTGTCCGTTACTTTTTAATAAATTCTCAAGAAAATAATTTTTGTTTCAACTTCAGTTGCTTGTATTAACCAACCGTTATTTAATATCAAAAAAGTTATGACTTAATAAACGCTGTCTTTTATATCATAAAATGAATTTCTTAGTAAATAATAAACCTTTTAATTCATCCACACATGTACAATAAACGCATGTATTTAAAATATAAAGTGGCACGTTTGATATGGATCATACTTGACCGGTTCATAACCATCAAACAAGACGAAGAAAAGCAATTACTCTCGTACATTGTTCTACATTTGTCACATTTTTTAATAATATTTTTTTGTTGATTAATTTTACTTAAACCGGCAACAATTATGCATTTCCATGTAATTTAGCGTTTTATATCGTTCATTGGTCTTTTCTGTATGTTTTTTTTTTGTTTCAACTCATTTCTTGGTTTTCTGTCTTAAAACAAGTTTTTCTTATTAATTGCTGTTTTTTTTTTTTTTAATTTTTATATCTTGTTGAAATGTATTTTTTATTTTAGCTGAAAATAGTCGTCACACTCGTACTTGTCGTATCATTCACCTTTTTGGCCAATTCTTTTGCTGCTGCTAAATTATAATTTTTTTGTTGAATTTGTTGAATTTGTTGTTTTGTTCTAATGTTACATGATTTTCAAAAGAATTTATAAGATCCATTATTTATTTAAGCGCCTGTTGCTAGTTATTGTTTGGCTCATTTGCCAATTGTTTTTAATTTAAAATTTTTTTTTGCTCGTTTGCAATTTGAAAATTCTCATAACGCCTTCGCCGGAAAAATACTTTTGTCTTGCTGTGTTCCGAGAAGCGTATTTTTTTGTTTTGGTTTGATGTATTGTCTTCAAATGTGTTGGAAAATAACTTTAAAGTGTGAGAATAATTATATATGGGAATTTGTCTATTTTGGTATGATTTCATTATGTTTAATAACTGATTATTTCAATTGATGCTCATTTTGGGCGCTTGCTGGGGAACATAAAACATTTTATGACACAACAGTTTTTAAAAAGCTTAAAATTATAGGCTCTAGAAAATCGTATATGACTGCGTAAACTAAAATGAAATTCACCAGAAAACTTTAATAAAATAATTTCACATATAATCTCACCTGCATACCGCGATCATTATTATATATAAAACTTAATTTCTGTAATTAAGGATATATGGCAGGTAATTGTATCCTTGCACCGACTTGCAATAAAATTTACTAAGAGAATGGGCGGTATGTATAAGCAATTATTACCAGCTTTTACTGCATTTCGATCATAAGTGGGGCTGAAATTAAATTTTGAAAATAAAGGATATATGGGAGGTAGACGTGTCCTTGCATAAATTGAAATGAAATTCTTCAGAGAGCGTGGCTACACATTTCTACAACCAATTACCAATTTTCTTTGAGTTCTGATCATAATTGCAGCTGAAATTAAATATTGCAAATGAAGGCTATATAAGAGGTTGGTGTATCCTTACATTAAATGAAATTGAATTTAACAGAGACTTTTGCTGCTTAATTCTATAAATGGTTTGAAAGGCTCCCGTGAACCTTTTACATAAAAATTCTAATCAAAGATTAATTTTATGAATAAAGGATATATGGAAGACAGGTGTATCCTTAAACTGTTTAAAATAAAACTTATTGGAAACGTTGCACTGCATAATCCTACAAATAGTTACCGGCTTTTGCTGCATTTGCCTCAAAAATTTAGCTAAAATTCAATTTTCAGAATAAAGGATATATGGGGGATAGGTGTGTCCTTGCACTAATTGAAATAAAATTGAACAGGGAGCCTAGCTGTAAGGTTCTACGATCATTTGACAATTTTTTCTGCATTCTGGCCATAATTTTAGCGGAAATCAAGTAGCTAAGATATACTATATACATTAGTTAGGCATGTCCTTGCATAAATTGAAATAGGAGTTATCAGAGAGCTTGGCTGCTTTATTTTTAAAGCTAACAAGAGATTATTTGCTGAACTCTGAGCAGATTTGTAGCTGAAATTGTTATATTTCTAAAAAGATATATGAGAAATAGGCATGTTCTTGCACTGCTGAGAATGCAATTTGTCACAGAGTGTAACTTTATAGTCTTAGCAATAGTTAAAAATTTCCTCTGGATCATAACTTTAGCCGGAATTAAATTTTTTAACGTAAATGATATAAGGAATGTAGGCAAAGCCTTCCACTAAAACTTAACTTAAGAATGTGGTTGCATAATTTTATAAATAATTATAAATTTTTGCTAATTTCTGATCTTAGTTGTAGCAGAAATTAAATTTTCAAAATAAAGGATATATGGCAGGTAGTCCTATTTTTGCTCCGATTGAAATATAATTTGCCAGAGCGTTGTATTGCATAGTTCTAGAAATAGTTGCAGAATTTCGCTGCATTATGAAATATATTGTAGCTGAAACTAATTTCTTAAAAGAAAGGATATATGGAAGGCAAGCACTTCCATACGCCAATTGTAATTAAATTTGCCACAGAGCTTAATTGTAAAGTTCTAAAAGTATCCTAATCATTACTTTAGCTTAAATTATAATTTTAAAATAAAGGATATAGGTGAGGTGTGTATGTCCTTGCACCGAATAAAATAAAAATTTCCCACAGGTCTTAATCTATGATTCTATAAATAGTTACTGGCACTGCACTGCATTTGGGCCATAATTGCAGCGGAAATTTAAATTTTAAAATTAAGGATGTGTGGGAGATTGCCATTTTCTTGCACCAATTTGAATGAAACTTACCACAAAGCTTGATGAGTTAATTTAAGAAATCGCTACAAATATTTACAGCATTCTTTTGCGAAAACTGAAATTTGCAAAATAAAGGATATATGGGAGTTGGAAATATATGTACTTGGACTGATTGAAAAGAAATTTTACAAAAAGCTTAACTTTACATATTTTTATATATGTATAGTAACACGATTTTGCTACAACAATTCCATTATAATTGTAGCTGAAATTCTATTTTTAAAATAAATGACACAGGGCAGTTCAACATAAAAATCTAATTTTGTCTTTGAGCCATATGGAAACAGTAAGCTTTAAAGTCTACTAAACTTTAGGTTTTCCTAATCTTTTTAATCATCATAACTAACACAACAAACATGTGTTTCACATGTAACATTTTAAACTACTGAAATACAACATTAACAACCACTTTAAATTCAAATTCAATGTCTTAAGTACCTTCCTATATCAAATATCTGCCAACCAGTCTCATAATTGTAGTATTTTTATGATAAATTTTCTCATAAAACACGATTCATAGCAGCCAACAACAGCTTACAAAGAACAAGGAAAAATACAACCGGCAGAAACAAAAACAAGTTTAGAACGCGTGCCGCTTAAAGTTCTTAAATGTTTTGTTCTACCAGATAAACGAGCAAACCAAAATACGTAGTTTGTGTAGCAGCAAAGAACAAAAATAAAAAAAACCACAATCGAGAAATAAACAAAGTGAAAAAAAGAAACAAAATAAAAATGCCGGTTGAAGTTCTATGGAAATCATAAAAAAATCATGTTACCTGCAGACGTACCTACATAAATATTTGTTCTTGGTATTTTATTATTAAAAAAAAATAAAAAAAAGTGTGTTTCAAAGGGGGACATAACGGAGTTAAGGTCACATGGCTGACAAAAGCTCCACTCAACTCAGTGCAGTGTTAAGCTTCATTTCAAATGAAAACTAAATCTAGTTAAATAAATTGTGGGGTTTTATGGAAAATAAAACATTTTTGAGAATGAGAATTTTATTTTCGCTTCGTACATGTGTGTGTGTGTATGTGTGTGTGTCTGTATGTGCTGCTGGTGGTCACGTGATTTAACGTTTGACCGTTTATTTTATTATTTCAAGGCGTCACAATGGCTGGAGTTTCAAGAATATTTTATACAATATTGAGAATTTTATCGTATGTAAATAAATGAATGATGAATGAAATGAATGAATTACAGACTCTCCATTTGGCTGAAGTTGGAATTATTCTAAAGAATTCAAAGAATGAGAAAAAAAATCTAACAAAAGTATTTAAAGGCGTGGCGTTTGATTGAAAAATAGCTCATGCGTGAATGTGGGTGAGTGAACGTGCTTGATGTCAGCCAAAAAATATTTACTATCTTCTTTAAGTCTAAACAAGTTAAACATTTTTATTCCCCCTAAATAAAAGTGATCGGCCTGGCCCACGATGTCGACAGAAAACGTTCGATCGTTAACTTGTATTGAAAACAACAATAAAACAAGAAACTTTGTTTTTGTTTTCAATGTTGGTAATCGATCGAGAGTTTTCTGTCGCATCGTGATCCATATTTTAGATCGCGTGATCCATATTTTAGATTGCGTGATCCATATCTTGGATAGCGTGATCCATATCTAAGATGGAGTGCTAGATATCTTGGATCGTGTCATCCATATCTTGGATCGCGTCATCCATATCTTAGATCTTGTGATCCATATCTGGAGTATTTTTGGTCGCGTGATCCATATTTTGGATAGCGTGATCCATATTTTGTATAACGTGATCCATATGAGGGTGGCGTTGGCTGAAGTATTTAGCACGTTGACTACGAAAACGAAGGACCTGGGTTCGAGCCCGGTATCAGACAGTCATCAAATAACAACACCACGCATTTTTCTGATGTACATTAGTGTCCCTTTGTATCAGTTGTTGTAGGAAAGTTCATGTGATGAAGGCATAGTCACTGGTCACTGAATTATACCGACTTCAGCAGATACTAATCCTAATGTAACATCAGAGCGCCCTTCTTCGTTGTGTAGCAGAATCATCGACGAAGTAAAATAACCAATAAAATGGCTACTAATCTCAGCTTCAAAAATTTAATACGCCTCATTCAACACCAGAGGCGCTGCAACAGGTCATTATTAAAAATGTGCAAAAAGCAGAGTTGTAAAACAATGGAACTTTCCTCTATCTCTTCCTTCACCACCTGTCTTCTCTATCACTAGAAGGTAACACCTAGTAATAGTAGTAGGCATTCATTGCCTGAGTGTTACTTCTCTTTTATAAAAAAAAAAATATATTTTAGATCGCGTGTTGCATATCTTAGATCGCGCGATGCAAATCTTGGATTGAGTCCTCCAAATCGTGAATCGTGTGATTCATATCTTGGATAGCGTGATCCACATCTGGGATCGCGTGATCCATATTTTTGATCAAGTGATATATATTTCTTGGATCTCGTAATATATATTTTAGATCGCGTTATCCATATCTTGGATCTATACTTTGGATAGCGTGATCCATATCTTGGATCGCATGATCCATAATTCAGATTGCGTGATCCATATATTGGATCACGTGATCCATATATTGGATCACGTGATCCATTTACTTGATCGCGTGATATATATTTTTTGATACCGTGAATTCGCTTATTCGAATAAAGAACGAAAACTCATTTTATTTAAATAAGTTAATAAAATACAAATCAAAAATGAAAGCTCTAAATTAACACAAGCCCATTTAAACAAAATCGAAAAATTATTCGTATATCAGTTAAAAATTAAACGAAATTTTTTGATCCAAACTCCAAAAAATTTTTCATTCCAAAAAAAACTCTTGTATTGGTCGAAAAAGTTTTACTCAATTTTCGCAAATGTGCATTGATTTTTTGTTAAGCTTAGCATTCGTTAAAACGGTATGCTACTGTATTATGATTGTGATATAACATTTTTTTTAATGTTTTCTTTCGTTAATATGCAGTTAAACCTTTGAAAAGTATTAAATTGTATGCACACGTTAACAAATTTATAATTATCACTTAAAACAATTCAAAATATTGAAAATAAATATTCAAGTAAAACGAAAAGTTTTGTTGTGGCTTGTTGTTTGTTTAACTTGTTGTTGTTGTTGATGTTGTTGTTTTCATTTGATGTTATTGTATGTATTTAGGCATGCTAAAGGCATGCAAAATGAAAAGTAACCAAAGAAACTAAAGAAACTAACACAGTCTGCCCGTCATTTAGTCAGTATCTTTTTATTTACTGTAGTTCGTCCACAGCAATTCTGTCCATCCCTCCCTTAGTACGATGCCCCAGCTTATGGTTGAATAGTTAAAATGTTTTTTTGGTTGGCAGTTTTACTTTTGCTGTTAGTTGTTATTTTTTTTTTCTATCTCTCTATTCATTTCAACTGCCAAAAGTGGGTCAGTGCGATGAAGTGCAGATTTTTATATCTTTTAGTCTTTATTTTTATTTAATTTTTGTTGATGTTGTTGTTGTTACTAAAATAACCACAAAATGAGGAAAAAGCAACATATAAAATTAAATAAAATAAAATCAACAACTAAAAGTGTTACTAGTCAGTCAGTTAGTCGTACAAGACAAAAAATGCGATGTGCTTATTTGTATGCTTGTGTGCCTGTGTGTGTGTGTGTGCGCCGCATGTTTATATAAACAAAAGACTTAGACAGCGAACTTTTTTGGGTTTTCTTCAAATCGTTGTTGGTATTTTTTACCGTTTTTTGTTCTTTGTTGTTGTTTTTTGTTTTTCATCAAATCATATTTTTTGAGTTGAATAAACTTTTGGTGATAAAGCAGTATGATTAACGATATGGGAAGGACAAGTCAGTTGTTATATAAAACATAATTAAACGATTTTTTTTCGTTTATTACGCCATGCAATGAAATTTTTTAAATATGTAATAAAATATAAAAATGCTGACATATGAGGAGCAGGCGGAAAAAACGTTCATTTTTACATATTTAAAAATTTTGGGACATCGTGGAATATTTTTCTTTTCACCTCTTGAAACATGAACATTGAAAACAAATCGGGCTTTCCTCAGAAATAAGTGTTTAAGATGTATGATGTCGCACTTGATCAACGAGAAGGTATCAACACGAAAATTAAAAATGTTCACTTTTTGCCAAAAATCAACTCACAATATGTATTTTTTTTATATCTATCCACTGTAATATGTGCTTCTTATTCCGTCTTCTTTCATGTCAAAAATCAATTTATGACCATTTTTTTGATATTTTAGTGACTCCCTTTATATAAACAACCCAGGGGTATTATTTTGAGTTAATATAAAAGTTCATATAACAGATATTAAGGGTTTTCATAAGAACTCATAAAATTTCCATTTGTGCAATTAAGCAAATTTGGGGTGCTTATTTCATATAGCCCTTTTTCAACTTTTGTGCAAACAGTTAACGTCAATTTGTAAAACAAAAACAAAAAATAAAAATAATTCTGCCAAAAGAACACCGACTGCAATGCAAAGATCTGATAGAACATTATCAAAAAAAAAAAACTATGGGACCCAAAAAAAATATTAAATTTGTTGGTTACAAAGAAGTACGTGAAATATAAAATTTTATATTAATGGCCGTGCCTCCGCCCACTTTTTTAAATGCAAGATTGTGTTATTCAGAGCTCAGGGTGTGTGTGTATTAAGTTTTGTAAAAGTCTATAAAGTAGAACCACTTAAAATAAAATATTAATTTTTTATGGGCGTGACTCCGCCCATTTTTTTAAATGGAAGATTGCTCCCACTTTAGAGGTCAAGCTGTGTGGTAAGTTTCATAAAAATCGGTTAAATAGAACCACGTGAAATATAGCAATAAATTTTAATAGGCGTAGCACCGCCCATTTTTCAATATTAAAATTGTGTAATTACAAGAACCAAAGGTGTTTGCCAGGTTTCGCAGCAATCAAATAAGTAGAATATCATAAAATCAAATTAAAATTTTTGTGGGCGTGTCCCCGCCTACTTTTTTTTACAATAGGACTAATTGGAAGTAATACACTGTCCGCCAAAAAATAATTTTTTTTCAATCGGTCCAAAATGTACCGACTTATGAAGAGCAAAAAAAATACAGACGAATTGATAACCTCCTCCTTTTTTGAAGTCGATTAAAAGTTAAACGTATTTGAAATATATTTTAAAAAAAATTTTGTATTGAAAACTTTAAACAAAATATATGTATTTCAAACTTATTTTAAATTTTATGAATATTGGGGGAACAATTGTAGTTTGTGTCTTAAAAATGCATAAATAAAGCTAAAAAAGTCTAAATTGCTCAGATTATTCAAGGAACTTGTTGTTTATAAAATGCACAATTTCATAGCTTACGTTTACTAGTTAAAATTGTTGGGCAAACTAGGGTTTATTTATGAGAGTGCAAAAATTCACAATTGAACAATTTGCGAGACTTTTGAACGTTGTCATGAGGACCTTTATTAGTAGTTTGTGTTGAGCCCTTATTCAAGTAAAAAATTATTAAATTTGTTCATTTAAATTTGGTTACATTTTTAGTTGATACTCTTTTGTTGCAAGAAATATTTAAACATAAAAAATAAAATAAAATACACCTAAAATCTAATAAAATTGCTTGTTTTGTATAATGTTTGTTTGAGGCTTTTACACTTATTATGTTTGTATACATAAACATACGAAGCTTTTTTTTTAGCTAATTTTAAAATATTTTGAGTCTAGTGACGAGTTCCATGAGCAGAAATGAAATGCACATAGACGATGCTTAAGAATACAAATCAAATTTTTTCAAATTTCCAAAAAAAAAATACAGCTTAAAATAATAAAAAAAAATAACAAAATAAATTAAAAACTTTCAGAGAAAATGTAGTTTTGTTTGAGGGAAAAACTCTCCACTTGTTACTATAAAATTCCTGCAATACATATGAATTGTAATAATATTACTAATAATCTAAAATTCTGTTCTCTTCTCTTTTTAGGTGAGTTGCAACATGTGAAAAAAAATTTAAAACTTTACGCAGCTTAAATTATGTAAGTTTTTTTTTGCTCATTTCTTTTTTCATAAAAAATAAAAGAATGCTAAAATTTAAATTGAAAAAATTAGTAAAATAATATTGATTATAAAAAAGTACACAGAATTCAAATCTGGGGCTTATATTCATAACAATATAAAATTTAATTTAATTGTTGTGCCTCTCAGTTATTTAAATTAAAGTTAAACATAACTTTCATTTAAACAAATGAGAAGCAAACAAATTAAATTAAATTTTATTTTGTTATGAACTCTAGTTGTTCTAAGAAATTTTTGGGTAAAAGTTCCCTGATGAGCCAACTAAATCCCTCAGTAATCAATTTCAATGTATTTTTTAATAAAAAAAGTATTTTACTTAATAAGTAAAATAATAATTTGGGATTATTAGTGCGTTAACAAATTTTAAACTTAAATAAAATTTATTTGAAATCAATTTTAAGAAAATTTTGTGTAACAAATTTTAAATAAAATACATTTAAAACTCATTTTAAATTTTATGAATATGGACGTGATTGTTGAAAAGTTTTCTCACGAGTAAATAAAATGCAGAAACAAAAAACTGACGAAACTTTTTAAAAAAACAAACACCGACTTAAAAAAAACTACTTGAGCTCATCAGTTAGAATAAAGCGAAAAACAGATAAATCGCACTTGGCAACGCTGCTGTCAAGTTGCTTAGTTGCAGACTTATCATTTCCACAAAATAGTGAATACACAAATTTTATGCAGTACAGCCACAAACCATATTCGTAGTGCAAAATGTAAACTAAAGTCTTAGCATATTTCGAGGCACTGAGTGATTACAGCGACATCTACAAGTCGAAAACAGTCAACTTGTAAATTTTCATGTGTTTCGTAACGCAGGGTTCTTGTGGTGTTACCATATACTTTTATTTTAATTTCTGGAAAATCCCAACTTGAAAAATATGAATAATAATAAATAAATAAAATAAAAATAAAAAATTTATTTTTGAAACTTGCTGAGTGTTTTTAGACAAATAAAATAGACCGGTTGTGGATGTTTCTGTATTATGGATGCTAAAAGTGTTATCGTTATTTTCTGATAAATAAAATCGGAGAAATGGAAATACTTGAAATTTTTCGGAACTGATAAAGACGACAAAAAAGACTCGATTTGGAAAGAAATATAGAAATGCCTTCTTTTACTTTCACTTATATTTTTTGGGAACACGGGCTTAAGATGGCAAAAACTTATTTAGCCTTTTTCCTTTTTAATTTTTTTTTTACAAATTCCAATCGTATATATTGTTCAATTAATTTAAGGTAACTTTATGAAAAAAAAAATTAAGAAATGGCGAAAAATAAAAAATATATATATTTCTTTGATAGAAAAATACAGACAGGTTTCTCAAAAATACTTAAATAACATACAAATATGTAGATTAGGGCATATTATGGTCCGAAAGGCCATTAAAGACTTTGTAGAAATACGTTTTTACGTCACGCACCAACATCGATGAAGTTTTAAACTTATATTAGTAATTTATTTATTTTAATAAAAATTTAAAACATATTTTTTTAAGTGAAATACAAAACGAAAAATCCTTGAATTTTTCCATGTTTTGGAAATGTGTTATACGTTTTTCTGCATTTTCGTACTTGGTGCTTTTGATAAAGCGATAAAAGAAGATATTTTTTACACTACAGATTTAGTAAAAAGAAATTAAATTATGGAATTGGTTAACCCTTGGTAGCGGTGAGTAGGATTGAATGTAGGTGAGTATGTGCGATAAGAGGTGACTGCTTGCGATCTGCAGGGATTAGAGATTACTAGCGGCAAGTAAAGAAAAGTAGAAGCGAAAAGGGATGAGCAAGAGCAAGGAAGAGCAAGTTTAGTCTAGTAGGGGCGAGTAGAAACAAGTATGAGTGAATAAGAATGAGTAGGAAACGAGTGGAGCCGAGTACGAGCGATTAGAATAGCTTAGGAGCTCCTGCGAGCATGTAGGAGTGATTATGGTGAGTAGGAGCGATTAGGGGTGGGAAATGGAGACTCCTCTGCCATACGTTTTATATATGGCATAAATGTAATTAATAAATCTAAAATAAAACAAATTAATTTAAAAAAAAAATCAAGTTTATTAATTTTTCAACAAATTTATATTTCGATACAATTAGTTTATATTGAAAAAGAGTAAAAGTATACAATGTGCTTAAAAATTTATAGTTTTACTTTATAAAATATTAAAAGAAAATTTTAAAGAAACCATTGCGCATTTCACAACCTATTGTAAAAGTCGTAGGTGGTAGAAACGTTGTATGTATTTTTCTATAAAAAAAAACATTTTTTTATAAACAATGTTTTTATTGAAATTACCAACAACTCATGCACGAACTATGACTCCCTGCAATAGGTTGTGAATTGAGCAAATATTATATTAAAATATTAATAATTTTATTATTACAAATTTATGTTAAAGCGATATTAAAATTATGTAAAAAAAATTATATGAAAATAAGAAGACTTGTTTTATTTTTTAGAAACGAACATTGCAATCTTTGGATAAAAGCTGTTAAGAGAAAATATTGCCACATTTAAATGAAAAAAAAAAATAAATATTAAAAATTCACTACAAAAGGCTTAAAGTTGAAAAAATGGGAAATGCGAAAAAATTTTCTTTATATTTTTCATCGTTTTGTTCAATTTAATTCAAGGGTCAGTCTTAATTAATTAATTTTGTGTGTTATAATGAAATTTAAGAAAATTTTTAGGATAATGCTAAAATTTATTTTTTATTTTTTAATGGCCTGTCCCACGGTGTCCACAGAAAACGTTCGTTCGATTGCTATTGTTATTGTTTTTGGGGCCAATCCCACGATAACGACAACGTTCAACTTGTGGCACACTTACATTTAAAACAACAACAAATTTTAATATTTTGTTGTTGTTTCAAATGTAAGTGTGCAACAAGTCGAACGTTGTCGACATCGTGGGATTGGTGCTTAATATAAATAATCAATCGAACGTTTTCTATCGACATCGTGGGACAGTCTCGTAAATTTATTTTCTTTTTTTTATATTTTTAATACTTAATAGCGTATATAAATTTAAAAGAAAAGTAGCTTAGTGATAGAGAGATGATAATGATGGTGATTTTGTGAGATGAGTAATGGTGAGAAAAGGTGAATGTGAAAGTGTAATGAGCATATG
This sequence comes from Nowickia ferox, assembly GCA_936439885.1. NCBI lineage: Eukaryota > Metazoa > Arthropoda > Insecta > Diptera > Tachinidae > Nowickia > Nowickia ferox. The sequence continues at coordinate 17,074,590 of OW387027.1, forward strand.
ACAGAGAAATGCCTTTGTGAACTGTTTTAGGCAGGGTTAATGAAGAGATACCGTGTGTTTAGAATTTGTTTTTGTATATGAAAAGTAGTGTAAATTAAAAATTTATTTTAGTGTGATTTATTATCTTTATATCAATGACAATGATGATGATTGATTTATGGATGTTTGGTTGGAAAAGCTTAAATTTAAGAGCATATTTTAAAGTATATTTTATCTGTTTCTTTTCCCTAACTTGTATATTCGCTTTTTGAGAGCTTAGATATTTTTTTGTATTATACGGTCCTGTTCTGTAAATCGATTCGGTTTGAAGTCGCATGATTTTAGAAAACTAACTCCGATAATAGAAACATTTTCTTAGATTTTTTTATTTTTCTATTATATGGTGCCCGAAATATTATATCAACACGTCCATTATTAATTTTGGAAATCGTACGATTTCAAATCGATTCGATTTGCAGAACAGGTTCGATAATTGAGCAAATTACTGGAACATTTCCGTTTTTAGTTTTTTTTGTTTGTTTGTTTTTTTTTCTTTTTTTTAATATTAAATGAGTAAAACTAATCATTCGTTTTTAACGTGAGTTTTTAGTGTTCTATTCGTCGAATTGAGAAAGTGTGTTTGTTTGTGTGATTACTTATGTATGTTCAGTGTAAGTGTGGGAGTGTAAGAGAGATAATAAACAGCTTGAGCAGAGAGAGAGAGAGAGAGAAGATGTTTTTAAAGAAAACACTTGAGAGTATTTAACAGCGAACGTATTTCCCGTTGAAAATACAACGCTCTCTCAACTGCCACCTGACGCTCTCTCTGCAAACGCATCTCTAGCGAACACTCCTCGACATTTCTCTGACTCGTTGATTAAATACAATCACCTTCAACTTCTTCTTGATGCACCTCAGGATCGAATTCATCATCGGCAGTTGCCTCTTGATACTGTTGATATTCCGACACCAGATCGTTCATATTACTTTCGGCCTCGGTAAATTCCATTTCATCCATACCCTCACCGGTGTACCAATGCAAGAAAGCCTTGCGCCTAAACATGGCCGAGAACTGTTCGGAAATGCGTTTAAACAGTTCCTGTATGGCGGTAGTGTTGCCTATGAAAGTGGAGGACATCTTCAGGCCCTTGGGTGGTATATCACACACAGCAGTCTTCACGTTATTCGGAATCCATTCCACAAAGTAGGAGCTGTTCTTATTTTGCACAGCCAGCATTTGTTCATCGACTTCCTTCATGGACATGCGTCCACGGAATACCGCAGCAACTGTCAAATAACGACCATGGCGAGGATCACAGGCAGCCATCATGTTCTTGGCATCAAACATTTGTTGAGTCAACTCGGGCACGGTCAAAGCTCTATACTGTTGAGAGCCACGCGAGGTTAAAGGAGCAAAACCGGGCATAAAGAAGTGCAAACGTGGGAAGGGCACCATATTCACGGCCAATTTACGCAAATCGGCATTCAATTGACCAGGGAAACGCAAACAAGTGGTAACACCCGACATGGTCAATGAAACCAAGTGGTTCAAATCGCCATAACTTGGATTGGAAACCTTCAGGGTGCGGAAGCAAATGTCATACAAAGCTTCGTTATCAATGCAATACGTTTCATCGGTATTCTCCACCAATTGATGTATGGACAAGGTGGCGTTGTAAGGCTCCACCACGGTATCCGAGACCTTGGGAGAAGGTACCACCGAGTAGGTGTTCATTATGCGATCGGGATATTCTTCTCGAATTTTAGAAATCAACAAGGTGCCCATGCCAGAGCCAGTACCGCCGCCCAAAGAATGAGTCAACTGGAAACCCTGTAAATATAAAAATTATCTTTTAAGTAAATTTTCTTGTTAATTTGTAATCTTTTCCCCATTGACTTACTTGCAAACAGTCGCAATTCTCGCACTCCTTGCGCACCACATCCAAGACATTGTCTACCAATTCGGCACCTTCGGTGTAGTGACCCTTGGCCCAGTTATTTCCAGCGCCTGATTGACCAAAAACAAAGTTGTCGGGACGGAATAGCTGGCCATAGGGACCAGAACGTACTGCCTCCATGGTACCGGGTTCCAAATCCAGTAAAATGGCACGTGGTACATATTTGCCACCAGAGGAACGGGTTACCGCTAAAAAATATATTACAAAAAAGCCAAGTAAAGTTAATAAGTGAAGTGCTAAAGCTATAATAAGATTAAAGGTGAATTTCGTGTCTATGTGGAGCACATTTATTCTCCAGAAGATGAAATTACATCCTATATTCATATAATTAGTGGCATTGGAACAATTCAGTTCTTTAAAGAAACGACTTTGGTTCTTCAGTGCTACAAAGAAGTGTTCTTCTTCTGACATGATTCCGGTTACCGTCTGCCAGTTGGGAGTGTAAGCCAATTTTTTACCGAAGAGCTGCCTATTTATGTTCCTAACAAGTACAGGCCATACAGAGTCTATACTTTCATCTAATTTTTCATATTATTCAAAACAATTTGAAATATGTTAATGTAGAAATGCCTTAGAAAGCGAAACGAGGTTTGGACATAAAGCGGGTAATTAAGTTATTGTGACCGACCAAAGACGGAATGTAGAAACTTTTTAGAAAGGGGAAGCTGTTTTGGTCATATATACTGAACAGAAGGAAAAGTCCTTGCTCCAAACTAAAGATAGAAAATACAGAACAGAGCAGCCCATTCACCTTTACATACGCAGACCATCCTGATATGCATCATGTCAGCTCTAATTGCGGCCAAGCTGTTAACATATCTCACCTCTGAAATAACTCTCGGAACATATTTGATTAGGGCTCAGATCTCCTAAGAATATCGATATCTAGCGCCTTACCCCCATTTCGGAATAGCGACATAACTGTCTTCGTTAGTAGTGAAAGCGACTGAAGAGGGTTTTTTTTTTTTGAATTTTTGCAAATTTTGAATGTGAAACATTGGTATAACATAAATTTATTCAAAGTTGATTGGACGCGTTTAAGCAGAACTTCAAATTTACAATTTTTTTAAACACTTTTTAACTAGTCTTGCAACATGTGGTCGAGCGTTGTCATGATGGAGTATTACGGCTTCGTATCTGGTCGCATATTTCGGGCGTTTTCAATCAAAGCTTGGTTTAAACGAATCAATTGTGTTCGCTATAAGTCTCCTATAATTGTGTGTCCGAATTCAGCAGCTCGTAATGGATGAGAGCCTTCTGACCTCACCAAATAAATCATCTTCGCGTCATGAATATTCGGCTTTGGCGTTTATTACTCTGGTTGGCCATTCTTGTGCTTCAGGTTATCGTAATGGACTTATTTTTCATAACAATGCAAAATTGATTTCTTTTGAAGACGTTCAAGCAGCATCTCGGAAATGCAAAATCGTTTTTCAAAGTTTCTCGGCTTCAACTCCTGTTATACTCAATTTCCTGGAACAAATCCTGCTGGTGGCGAAAATTTTGAAATTGCTGCTTCCATAACCACCAATAGTATTGCAAATTCATCCGACAATAATCTGAATGGAGTAATTCTCTCAATTCATCAACTTGGAAATATTTTGCCAGACCTGGGCGGTCTACCAAAACCATCTCTCGCGCATTGAAATCGATGGAACACACATTCAAGATAAGCTTCGGAGATGAGCAATAGACTTGGGTCAAATTGGCTTGGGTCTAAAATTAGCAAACTGAACGAGCTCCATACAAGTGTAGTCAGCAATCTATCAGCTCCTCTTTTCTTTCTCAAATTGAAAACGCAAATTGAATCCTCCTGAAGGCACTAAATTCGACATTTATGAGGCCAAAAAAAACTTTGGTGCTTATACAATTTTGTTCATTGAATAAATTAAAATAAACGACAGATGTTTAACCTCTTAAATTCCATATAAACTATTAAAGACACAAATGTCGTACAAAAGGTATGACATGTGTTATGAATAACGCATTTTTAAGCCAGACCAAAAACTCCGATAGTGTTCAGGTAGCTTAAGTTTGGAGAAATATGTCCCTTCGGACAGTGCTCTGCATTAGACTTGGGTCGAACTCATGCCGTCTTTGACACAAACCAATGATTACTACACCTATACAATTTAATTAAATGGGGTTGAGCAAAGGTTTGTGTCAAACACGACCAACTGAATGACTTCGACCCAAGTATAATCTGCAAATCATATAACTTGCTTTGGATGTACACTTCACGGTTTTAGGCATCAACTTCTATCCAAAGACCATATTATGCGCACAAACTGCACTTAGAGAATGGGACTCACTGGTTTTTAAAAAACTACGTACGATTATTTAGGATTGGTAGTCACTTCCACAAGTCATTCGCCATTTTATATACAGGTGTGAGCTTTCTCTAGAACTTTAAGTACTTCACTTCTCTCGTTCATTGTTTGGTAAAAAGCACCAATTATCTATTTTAAAGCCTCAAACAGCTGCTTGACAGCTGCGAGTGTTACATGCACACGCATCATTTTTAACCACATTCCTGCAAATTTCCTCTCATCTTTCAATAATCATTAATTTTATTATACATACTTGATTTCAATTTTATTTTAAGCTGTCTACCGATTATGGCCACAACTTTGCTAAATTTGCTAAGAATTTTATTATTTATTTATATTTCCAAAAAAGAAAAAAAAAGTTATTAAACGTTTTATGTCAATAACCCAAAAATTGTTTGCTATGTGCTAAAGCCGACCAACAGTAGCTGTTTTTTTTTTAATTTAAAAAAAAATCTTTTAAATGAATCTCACATCATATCAATTTCAATAAATCATACCTACAAGCCATCAACACTTGTGGCCGAAATGAACTGAGCAAACAGCCAGCACAATAATTTTTGGTTTAAATGCACGGCACGCGTGCGCCTGCGTTTAATAGCGAATGACTAAAATGGAAGGAAGTTCGAGACGAAATAAAGAAGTTAAAGAATGAACAACTTTTGAATATGACGTGCCTGCCTCCGTGCCAAACAAGGTATATACACTACTGCACAATAAAAACGACTGGAGATTGAGTAAATAATTGTTGGCAGGAGAGGAATGTGCAGTTGGTAGAAGTTAATTTTTTTATATAAATGCCAACAATGCGGTCAATTGCAACTATGTATTTATTGCAAAGGGAAAGTGTGGGAAACGTAATGTTCCAAAATTATAATGTATAATTTGCAGTACTTGTAAGATATTCCTTATAATTTTTTTTTTTTTTGGAAAAAAGTCATCACAGACGAAGCAGGTAAGCCAGTGAAAACGTTGTTTTTCTTTCTTTAGTTTTAATATATAACGCTCGCTAGCTTATTATCATATTCCACGTGAAATTAAATCGTTCGGAATTGCCATAACATTGTTGTTATAAATACCCATTTGCAACAACAATTATATGGCAATTACGCACGTTTTAACTTCACGTGGAATACAGTCATACGCGGTACTCGATTTTTTAAAATCGAGTTTCTTTTATATTTCGATAGAAGAACATCTAATGTATCGAAAAATGCAGAAGTCTTGAGTTAGTTCAAAAAAATTACGAGTTAGGTAGGGCCTTTCTATATTAAGGTAACGATATATATTTCTGCAAAATAATTGAAAATGCTTAAGTATCCCCATTTTCCTTGCCGAATTGCTTATAACGGATTTACGCAGTTAATATAAAAGAAAATAAGAAAAAACTTAATAATACGAGGGCGTATCAATAAGTCCGTGACTTTTTGAATGAAACACATTTTTTTTTTTTGCAAAACAAAAATTTATTTTTCAACATAATCTCCTTTTAACTCAGTACACTTAGTACAACGTTTCTCCAGTTTTTGTATCTTTTCCAAAAAAAATGGGATTTTACGAGGTCCTTAAAATAGGAATTTGTTTGGTCAATAATTTCATCGTTGGAGCTAAATCTCTTTCCACCGAGCCATTTCTTTAGGTTTGGAAATAGGAAGTAGTCACTAGGGGCTAAATCAGGAGAATATGGCGGATGAGGTACCAATTCGTAGCCCAATTCATAGAGTTTTGCCATTCAGACTGTACACGTGTGCACCCGTGCATTATCTTGATGATAAAACGACCCCAATTTTCTTTTTAAATCCTCATTAAATCGGTCAAATAAGTTGGCATAAAATTTGCCGTTTATTGTTTTCCCCTTTTGAAGGTAATCGATGTGGATTATCCCGCGTGCATTCCAAAAAACTGTTGCCATCACCTTATTGGCCAACAAACTTACCTTGGCCTTCTTCGGAGTAGGTTCACCCGGAGAAATTGTTTAGACTACTGCTTGGTCTCCGGAGTACAGTAATGAATCCATGTTTCATCCACAGTAACAAAACGCCGCAAAAACTCATTCGGATTAAGGTTAAAAAAATCCAAACAATCCTTTGAAGTTGTCACACTTTAACGTTTATGGTCAATTGAGAGCAAACGCATCAACCATCTTGCAGACAACTTTCTTAAACCCAGCTGATCTTTTAAAATCGAAACCACACTGCCATATGAAATGCCTGTGGCATCAACAATCTCACGTACTTTTACTCTTCGATCGGCCAATACCATATCGTGGATTTGTTCGTGTACTGACCTCAATTGGCCGTCCAGAACGTTCAGCGTCATTTGTACTTGTGCAACCACTTTGAAATCGATAGTGCAGAGTCCCCATAGTATTTATCGAGCTTTTTCTTGGTTTGATTGACTGTTTTCGCAAAACTGATGTTTAATGAGCACTCGAAATTCACTTTTTTCCATTTTTAGACAAATACACGAGGTTGTATGTTTTGAACAGCTGTTAAACGCAAAGTAAATGACGACACTTGCTCAAGATTTGACAGCAGTATATTAACAGGTAAATCTTGATGGGAACAGTGTTGCATTTCATATAACTGCGAGGGAAGTTCGAAAAGTCACGGACTTATTGATACGCCCTCGTATTGCAAATGATTATTGATTGTTCTTGTCTTGTTTATTGACACCTGCTGTGGACTGCATGTGAATGCACCCACAAATCGTCACCAGCTTACCAAATACAAAAGAAGTGTCTGTCTTTCCTTAAAAGTCTTTGCAACTATTTATTTTATTTACAACAATTTAAAGAGAAAATAAATCAACGTAGCTTTTCACACGATTAAGGAAACGATTATTTTTACCATTAGTGAAGAGGCCTCTTTCTTAGGCAGCCAGACAATCAACCAGCCAACAGTCTACACAACTATTTGAGCAATTTTTGCATTTTTTTACGCATTTAAATGGGTGTGTAATCAAGAAATAAACAAATCGCATACTAAAATGTGATTCATCATAATACTTAAATATACTCGTATTCTTAGATAGAAAAAAAAACAGAATAATAAAGAAATTATATATACAAATTGCAAATTGCAAGCGTGCTGGAATGTCGTGGAAGATCATTTTAAGTGGTTTGAGTTTGTTTTTTTTTCCTTAATTCTGTAATACTGTAAGCCACTTATAAATTCATGATGACCACAAGGAAGACACCAACAACAATATTGTGGTCATCGTCAATTATATGCAAGTGGTTTAAAAAATGCTGAAAACTTCTACGAGTACCACTAGAACTCGACACACTCACTCTTATTATTAATAGTCATTCTCAGTGATTAAGACAGGCAGGAAAAGAAATGAGCTCAAATACATAGATTTCTTTGAAAGTTGAGCCATAGCTTTTCAAATGGAAGAATTTGGCAATATATGAGACTTCTTATAGAGGAAATGATTTTTTTTTTTTCAAATAATTACAATGTGGCCCTTCAAGTTTATTGGCAGCCGTTTCGGTAAAAATTTTCGGACGCATTTACAAAAAATTATTTTGGTTTATAAAAGTTTTACAAAACAAATTTTGCATGGAAATTTTGTTGGTTAAGCCTTTTGTAAATCCAAATTAATTTGTATGAATGCAACAGTTTATGATTTGATTATGTTTCATAACTTGAATTACTGGCCCGGGCAGCCTTATTAGCAGATGATGAGTAGGTGAGATGCAAAACTCGTTCGTTACAAAAATTAAAAAAATTAAGATAATGATTGATTCTAGTAGTTCTTCAGAAATTTTATAACAAGCAATATAGAGATTGTGACAATGTATGCTCTTTTTATATTTTTACTTGAGTTAAGATAGCAGTTAGCCAGTGATGCCAACTATTTATAACCCAAACGCGCTATTCCCCTTCGCAAAACGCGCTAGAACGCGCTAAGTTACAGCATTGTCAACTGTTTATAGCCAAAACGCGCTAAATTAAATTTTAATAAAAATCGTTGTATGTACATTATTATTATTATATTATATTAGTAAATACAATTTATTTTTTTTAGTAGCTCTTTTCAGATTTTATAATATTGTTTTTTCGAAATTATATCCTAAATAACTAAAATCATTGAATACAGTATCAGAATTGCCTTCCAAATAATCGAAATCCTTAGTTTTTAATTTTTATTTTATTTGTCAGACTTTTTGACAACTTATATAAATTGTCGAATAGTTTTGCGATTCAAATGCTTTTTGTTCTTCAGCTAGAATAGATATTTAATAAATTGTATTAATTTTTTGGTCACGCTTTTTTACTAAACGCGCTAAGACGAAAAAAAGCGCGTTTGGCATAGTTAAAACGCGCTAAATCTAGCGCGAAACGCGCTAAATTGGCATCGCTGCAGTTAGCAGCAAAAGTGGTTGCTTCCATACATCAGACATATGCAGAACTCTCTCTTTTTATGTTTCGTAGCAAAACTCGCTGGTTCAATATTTCTATTCTAAGCGCTCTTGATAGTTATAGTGACGAAATTCTAAAATGAATATGACAATTTACAATAACTTTTTAGACTTGCATTTTTATACTCGTTTGCATTTTATTTAAAAAAAAAATGTAGCTTTTTGTAGTAAAAGCACCATTTTAAATTTAAAACTGCAAAGCGAATGATAATAGAAAAAACTGGAAAAGGAATGTGTACGCTACAGGGGGAGATTAATTATAGAACCAACTTTTGCACCCCAAAACCTTTCTTGAAACGAGGAAAGACAATGGAATTATTCCAGAACTGCTTCCCATCAATGTGGACATTAAAACTGAAAAGAAAAAAGATGTTACAACCCTTTTATCAAAACATTTTGGAGAAAATTGGAGAACCAATGAGGATCTGCAATTTTATGCTATGGTCCTAGACAATAATATATAGTAATAATACTGATCTTGAAAATCATGAAGAATATAGTGAAGATAAAGATTTCACCTTATCAATTTAAAAATTCGTACTTTTTATTTTTTAAAACTTCTATAAATTAACTTAAAGTACAAAATTACTACTGTAATTTAATAAATGAAAATAATTTTCAAAATACAAGTCCATATTTACACTATGCAAGTCTTATTGCTGAGCTGATTAGTTTGACGGGGAGAGAGACGAGGGGAACAGTAACGTTTCTTTTCCCCTCGTCCCTCTTTCCTAACAAACTAATCAGCTTAGCAATAAGACTTGCATAGTGTAAACTAGGACCAATTAATTATAATTATAGAATTTTCTGGCTGACATAGTACGATGTCATATAGTTTGTAGCAAAACTCGTTGGTTTCGAGACTTCGTAGCAAAACTCGTTCGTTCCAAACTTTAATCTATTATTTTTCTATACTTCACTACGTTTTAATTTTTCAACTCTTGAGTTTTAATCAAGGACGCGGCAACATCTAAGAATTTAAAGTATTCCACTAATTTGGTCCATTTAATCAGCTGCTATAAGTTTTTTGCTTTTTTCCATAATTCTGTTAACGTGTAACGAGTGAGTTTTGCAAATCACCTACTCATATGTATGTGCATACTTATTTCTTTTTTATCTTTATTTCGATTTTATTTTTTATTATTTATATATCGTCAGCCCATTATTGGTTTGGAGCAGATGCCAAAAAGTCGTAATGGAGAAAAACGACAAAGAAGGTTTACATGAAGATTTCTCAAAGTATACTCAAGAGAATTTTTTTTTTGTATTTTCAGCATTGCTTCCGACACATGTTTGGAAGAAATGTGTACATTTTAGTGATTTTTCATGAATAAAGTTAGAAGTTAATATTACTTTATTGCAAAAGTAAAAATACGTTTTGTGCCGCATACACCACTTTTATTAATTTATTTTCAAAAAGTAGCTTTTTGTGCTCCATACGTATACCACAGAGGAGACCAGACGTGTCACGAGCACAAAGTAAGACGGAAGATAATTGTGATTTTGTGGTGTTTTTAGAGGTCTCGCTCACACTGTCATCAAATCCTCTTTACTTTTTCTTTCGCGTGGTATTATTTTAAAGTAATTACGTTTTATTCCTTGTGGTCTCATTCGCAGTTTTTGTAAATAAATGGTAAAAATTAATATTGGCGAACGAAAATGCTTAAAACAAAGTCTCTAATCAGTTGAAAAAAAATTTTAGTCAATTTATTAATACTAATAATCCTTTTCGCATTGTGTTTTTTAATTCAATACCACAAATTCCTCCTTTTAATTGTGTGCAAATGTTCATGTGCTCAAGTGTATTTTCAATTTATGCTTTGTGGTCTCATTCGTTGTTTGCTTTTTGCAAGTTGAAGTTAAAAATTAATATTTTTGAAGGAAAATGTTTAAAATTGAATTTGTAAGCATTTGGAAACTAATTTTAATCACTTTTATATTACTAATAATGTTTTAAACATTGTTTTATTTAGTTCAGCACTGCAAAATCTTTCATTTAATTTTGTAAAAATTTTCAATTGTTCATTTCACTAAATATACATTTCTGCTGTTTGTTTTGATTATTGTACTAAAAATATTCAATAACAAACACACTATATTTGTCCCTTTTTAACAGTGATCAAATCAAATGATTTGAGCTTTTTTCTTAAGTCACTTTCTACAACTCTGGTCTCCTCTGTGCGTATACTTTACTGCTGAGAATTGAGGATTTTGTTTATTTTTCTTGCTGTCTAGAGAAATAAGTCGATCGTTTAACGCTGACCAAGAAGCCGCCCCCGTAATATTTTTAACTATCGATGCGCTTACACACTTACACAAGAAAAACAAGTAATTGCAGTGTATTTAATATAAAGAATGAAATTAAATGATTTCTGTTATACTCAAACATGCATAATTAAGGTTTCTTTTATTTTATTTTAGTCTTTAATAAGTTTATATTAAAACATTTAATAGGCGACTGCGTCTGGGCGATGATGTTTTTGCTTAACAGTCGCCCTTAAATTTTTCTTGCGGCACCTCCTTTTTTTATTATTAAATTCTTAGAGAAATGAAGCAAAACAATAATTAACTCTACTTCTTATGTTTTTGTGTGAAGAATTTGACGCAAACGCCAAACAATACTTATTAAACCTTAAAATAGTTGAAATGGAACAAAAAGAATGCTAAATATCTCTGAAATCATAATTAATTTCGCGAAACATGTTTAGGATTTAGAAAGGAGATATTCGAAATATATATACCCCATACCTAAATAATTTTTTTTTAATGGTCGGTGGGTCAAACCAATAATGGGCTGACGATATGTACTCGTATGTATTTACATATGTATGTGTGCTGTATTTTTTTTTAGTGTGTTAAGTGTTTTGTTTTCTTTTGATTCAATTGATCACTATTCTTACCTGAAGCTTCATTGTAATATACACTGATACGTTCCAATTGCAAATCACTATCACCATTATAGATACCATTGCTGTCAATTCCATGCTCTTCGGAGATAATTTCCCAAAACTGAAAAAAAAACACATGAAAGAAATCATTAATACGAAGAAAACTTAATTTATTATTTGTTTGAGTTTTAAATGGCATAGAGGCAAATCTCGGTATAACGAAAATCCGATAAAACGAACGTCCAGATTTTTTACACTAACTACCTTATTTAGCGAATAATATCCTAACTTCATACTGGATATAACGAATGATGAAGGAAAACTCGCAAAAAAAAAAAACAAAAACTTGCGAGAAAAATATTTCCAACATTTAGTTCTTCTTTATATAGCGAATGTTTTGATAAATGTGTGCTCTGTATAACGAACGGCAAAAAGATATTAAACAAAATCTACAGCAGGGGGTCTACTCTGTATTTCGAAATGAAAGAAAATGCTTTCGAATTTGTATGTTTTTAACATTACAATTCGAAAGCATTTGCTTTCGTTTCGAATTACAGAGTAGTGTAAATGCAAAAAAAATGTGATACCGTCAGTTTGTATTTGGTTGCTTATTTGCCCTCATTCTTTTTATTGTATTGTATCATGTCTACAATTATAATAATAATTAAAATAACACTTGAAAAAAAAAATTTGCGATATAACGAATGGACCTGACATTATACCGTTCGTTATACCGGGATTTGCCTGTATTTAAATTTTTGAATTAATTTAATTTATTATATTTTGTAAATTTGAATTCAACGACTTGTTTCGAACAAAATTTTTGTCTCAACAAAATTGTCTCATATGTAACCGGCTAGTCGAGAGAGCTGTTTAAAAGGCGAAGGTATTTAATATACATATAACTCTTAAACGAATCTCCTGGTGGGCTCGAACCCAGAACCTTCGATTTTGTAGTCAGCGTGCTAACTACTTCAGCCAACGCCACCCTGCTACAAAACACCTTCAGTGCAAATGTGCCAAAGGATAGCAAAAGAAAATACAGGGACAAAACTCTGAATGTAAAAAGCGTCTAAGAATTGTCTATTTTGAGAAAAGTGATTTTACCAGCAAAACGGTTATTTTTTTAATAAACCATGCATGCTTAGTTTTATTATTAAAAGATTTGCATTTGAAAGTTTTGAGGACCATTACTTATGGGATCGTGAACTTTAAGTAAATTAATTTCATATCGAGTCCACAGTATCAAAGATCTGTTTGCTGTGGCTCGTGAAAGGCTTATTTTAAGACATAAGCGGTTTTTAAGCAAGGGCAAAGAAAATTTCTATAATGACTCATAAGCATAATGAATCATTTTCTTTATTTATAAACATAGAAGTTTTCCTTAAAAAAAAAAAAGCAGCCAAGAATATTAAAATTTCTGCCAAATTCTAGTCTAGCTTTCTTTAAATTATTTTTAATTTTTTATACGTACATATGTATGTTTATTTATTTATTTATAAGCTTTTTTTTCGAAGTAAAAACACCATTTTCAATTTATTCAATACTAAATATAGCTTGACTTGGAATAAAAAGTGAAAACCTGCGTTGTTTGTTCATGTCTCTATGTAAATTAATTATAAAAAAGAATGACGAAAAAACATTGTCACAAATTCGCTTTTTGTATGGCCGTACAAGTGTTGCCTACTCATACAATAGAGTGATGGATGGTTGAACGTATGTGTGTAGGCACAGCACACTCTGCCATACGTTTGCTAGCCAACATGTGAGCATATGGAGAATACATGCTGCATATGCATGCATCATATATATATGGATGAGCGCTCCTGGGGATCATAAAGTGTTACATTGTGTGATCTATACAAAAACTCTGTTGTTTCGCTTGTGTTTGTGCGTGTTGCTTTGTTCGTGTTGTTTTAAAAATAAACGAAAAGGAAATTTCATATTTAACTCATGCATAGCTGCCAAATTGAATAATTATCTCGAAGGGATTTTTTTCGTGTTGCTGTTGTCGTTCATACTTTTCTTAATTTAAGAAAAAATTTAAGGGACTTATTTCTCTACACAAAATACTTAAAAAGAAACTAAAAAAAAAATAATTAAAATAAGTTTTCTCTTTTCTTTTTAAGCACATCCATACTGAAAGGAGGATGTCGCCAGTTGAGACTTTTATAAGATTATTAAAATTTTAAGTTAATGTTTGTTTGATAGAATAATTTAATTATTTTTATGGTCTCTCCAGACTCTACTTATTTGCAATTTTGCCTTAAAAGGTCAAATTATTTTATTTGATATGTTCAAACATTTTTTGACTGACTTTTTTGGTGTTTTTAATAAATAATTTTATGGATGCAAGAGCTTCGTGGCTAGTGATATTTTTGTAATAAACGCATTACATTTATTAACATTTATTTTATTTTAATTTTAAACGAGATAATAATAACTCAAGTTTTTGAAAATATTTAAGAGCCTCATTTTGTAAATTTATATGGACAAAATTTGAATTACAAACACAAAATACATACATACGTACGAAAATTGTCAATGCCTAGAGTTGTGTTTTACAAAGTTAGGCCCTTGAATTAAATACATATTTATACGTTTTATTATCGTCACCGACATCAAATAGTATTTTATTTAGGGAGAAAAATATGTACATTAAAAACTAAATTCAAACAAATATACTTTTAATTACTTGAATCTATTTTGTTTTGTACTTTTTAGTTCCTATTTTTGAAGTCAATTAATTTTTTTTAATATTAAATTTTAAGGCATGAAATAACGAAGTATATTTATGTGACATAAAGTCGAATAAAGATGCTTGTTTTGTAAAGATTTTTGTTTGAAGCTTATTTTGTAAAGATTTTTGTTTGAAGCTTTCAAACTTATTATGTTTGTATATTGTGATTCTCAATATAGTATTAAGAGTATTACTATAAACATACGAACTTTGTTAACTAAATTCAAAAATTTTTTGGGTTGCGGCATATAGACAATAGCTTAGACATAAAAACAAGCCAAATCTTCAAATTAATTAAATTTTAACTTTTTATTGACAATTTAAAATGTGTAGGGACGTGGTCACGCTGACTTTCTTGAATATTAATGGCCATGCCCACTTTTCTAAATACAAGATCGCGTCATTTCGAGACCTTAGGTTGTGTGCCAAGTTTCGTAAGAATTAGCCAAGTAGTAGCACCTTAAATATATTATTAAGTTTTAATAGACAAAGCCCCGCCCCCCCCCCCTCCCCATATTTTTAAGTACAATATGATGTCATTCCAAGAGCCCAAAAATCATTTGCCAAATTTCGTGGGAATCGATTAAGTAGAATAGCATATAATTTAATACTTACCGTTAATGGGCACAACCCCGCCCACTTTTTGAAATGTAACACCGAATCACTTTCAGAGCGCAAGATCTGTGGCAATTTCCGTAAGAATCACTTAAAAGAGGCATGTGAAATATAATATAAAATTTTAATGGGCGTGGCCTTACCCATTAATTTGAATACAGGATTGTATACTTTTTTTAAGTTCAAATTGTGTGCCAGGTTTTGTTAAAATCGGCTAAGTATTTACATGCACGTTAAATATAGTATTTAATTTTAATGGGCGTGGCCTCCCCTACTTTTTTTAATGCAAGATTATGTCTTTTCAAAAGTTCAAGGCGTATGCCAATTTTCGTAGAAATTGGTTAATTACAAGCACGTGAAATATAATATTTAATCTTACTAGGCGTGGTTCCGCCCACTTTTTTTTATTCAAGATTATGTATTTTGAAAAGTTCAAGGCGTATGCCAATTTTCGTAAAAATTGGTTAATTACAAGCACGTGAAATATAATATTTAAACTTACTAGGCGTGGTCCCGCCCACTTTCTTTTTTTGATTCAATATCCTTTTTTTTTGTTCAAAATGTGTTCCGAGTTTCGTAAAAATCGGTCAAATAGAAGCATGTGAAATATAATATTAAATTTTATTAGGCGTGGCTCCGCCCTTATTTTTTTAACTTCGAGTTTGTGTCGTTATGAGAGCCCAATCTGTTGAATAAGTTTCGTAGCAATCGAATAAGCAGAATATCATAAAATCAAATAAAAAATGTGGGCGTATCCCCGCCCACTTTTTTTAATGGTACCAAATGGAAGCTATACCCTCTCTCAGACAAAAAATAATACTTTTCAGAATCGTTCCACAATGTACCGAGTTATAAAGTAACAATAGCACAAAAAATACAGACGAATTGATAAACTCCTCCTTTTTTTGAAGACGGTTCAAGAGCACATCCACTGCATAATCCATAATAATACAATGATTTTGCTACAATATTTTACCTTTCCATAGATGGCGGTGGAGTTTTGCTTAACTCTATAAAAGCAATGAAAATTCACATACACCTATTTCTACTTAATAGGCTTGAGTTCGTGTTTGATGGGTGTTAAGAATAATTTGACATTCGCAATACTTACAACAATATTTGGCTGGGCAGAGATAGTTAGCGAGAATTTTCTCAATGTAGCCTGAGGAGTTGACTGCATCTTTCGTGAGACATAGAGATCCCACCTGGGCTCTAGCATCCAAGCTAAGCATAGATAGCACAGAGCTATAGTGAACAATATTGCTCTATCAACTTGATAAAACTCTAGATCAAGGTGATGCAAGTAAAATATAGAGATGGATGGTAATACTTGCTCAAACTACTGGACTTTGTTTAAATCGGTCTTTCGTTGCCATGGCAAAATGTTTTTGCAAAAATTGTAAATACGAAAGAACTTCTGCTAACTTCAGTCGCTGATTTTTTTTTTTTTGTAATAAAATGCTTTTGGCTTTTATGCAGACACATTAAAACGGATTCCAAATGTAATCTATTTTAATTTGCACTATTAATACAAATAAATTATTTTAAGTTCAAGAAACCGCTTTTTAACAATCACTCACTTGATGTTTACTCGTGTACAAAAAAAAAACAAAAACAAAACAAAAAAGATTTCTTCTTGGGGACTCATAAATTATCAGACTGTTAATGTTTAACACTCTGCTGCAATATGCCATATTTTATTTTGTTTACTTTACAATAATGACTCTTTTTCTACATATATTTCTTTCGATCTTATTATTATTTTTTTTTTTTTTTTTGATCTTCCCATTTTAAAATAAAATTCATTCTTAATGTAGTGCCTCCTTGTCTTTATTTTTTTTACAACAACTGTGAAGTGGCACACATGTAACATCGCTATAAAACAACATTCCTTAACGCATATTTGTTGCTGACAGTTCAGTTGCTGCTGATATTGTCTATTTTGTATTATATGAAGTTCATATGAAACAGAAAGCACACAGACAATACGATCTTGATCATGAGCAACAACAATAACAGCAGTATTGTTGTCATCATTGAAGCGCAACATAATAAATCTATCAGTTGCTACCGAAGTCGCCAGAGATATACTGGAGTTTTGACTCGCTGGTTGGGCGTTGTGTTTTTTCATATAATTTTTCTATATGGAATGGCTTCCATAATGTTAACTTTGTAGTCTGGGTGATGCTACACATCAGCCAGAAATATCATATATTATTTATAGAGTACATAGTTTGTTAAAGAAAAAAATGTTTATTTAATTTTTCAAAAAAGAAAAATTTAACATAAACAATTCCATTGATTTTATTGTCAGGTACATTGAAAAGATGCTGGGCAGTCTTTAATTTCCAATTATATAATTGAGAAATAAGTTCTATGTAAATATCTTAATTAGTTATTTCTTTTTTAAACGAAGACTTAAAACAATGCAGATTATTTTAATTTATTCCTTCCTTGTTTTAATGAGACATTGACATTACGCGTTAACTTTTTTTTAAAAACTTTTAAAAATAAAACAATATGACCTCGACTATAGCAATTTGCCTGCTAATTTTGTCATGTGAAATTTTTACTTATCAAAGTAAATATAAGATAAAGGCAGTATATTTTTTTGTATAACAATAGCAGCATACGAGTTGCCCTCATATGGCACGTTAAGTAGAAGAATACACTATCGAACATGAGTGATAGTTTTGCTCAAACTTTGGTTTGATCGATAGCAGAGCTAGCTCCAACTCGTTTATTCGTTAATTTTTGCCACAAACATATGATCAAACACATTTAAATTACATTTGTTTGAGCATAGGTTTGTGGCAAAAATTAACTAATGAATGAGTTGGACCCAGCTCTAATCGATAGTGTGCACAAAAATTTCGATAGTAAACCACAAACATTTTTGGGGTTGGGTATAGAGTTGTGCCCAACAACTCTTTTAAACTAAAATGTAGACTTGTATCGAACGCATTCAGTCGGTCGTTTTAAACTAGACTTGTATCGAACTCTTTCAGTAGCTCGTTTTTGACATAAACCAATGATCGTTACAAGTCTCTTTTAAACACAAACCTTTGATCAAACACATTTAAACTATATGGGTTTGATCATAAATTTGTTTTAAAAACGAGCTACTGAATGAGTTGGATACAAGTCTACTAAAATGAGCTGGTTTGATCATTGGTTTGTGCCAAAAACGAGCTACTGAAAGAGTTCAATCCAAGTCTAATAAGTTCGGTCAAAAACGTCAATGTAATAGAGTTGTGTCCAACAGCTCTTTTTGAACTAGTTTGGGAGCGTTCGAATCAAAAGTTGTTTCAAACCCATTTAATTTGCATTGATGTTTTTGACCGGACTTGTGTCCAACAGAACGAACTAGTTCAAAAAGAGCTGTTGGACACAAGTCTACAATGTAAATTAAATGGGTTTGAAACAACTTTTGATTCGAACGCGAACGAACTACTTCAAAATGAGCTGTTGGACACTAGACTTGTATCGAACTCTTTCAGCAGCTCGTTTTAAACTCAAACCTTTGATAAAACACACTTAAATTACATGGTACATTGATTATTACTCGTTCAGTAGTTAATTTTTGTCACAAACCTATGATCAAACCCATGTAATTTAAATTAGACTTGGGTCGAACTCGTTCACTAGTTCATTTTTGCCACAAACCAATGATCAGACCCATGTAATTTAAATGGGTTTGATCATTGGTTTGTGGCAAAAATGAACTAGTGAATGAGTTCGACCCAAGTCTAATTAACAAGCTACTGAAAGAGTTTGATATATGTAAGTCTATTGGACGCAACTCTAGTTGAACGACAAGTATAACTGACATATTTGATTTTGATTGATTTTGTGTGCCAGAGAGTTGCAACAAGTGTCAAACTTTCAAGTATAACCGATCATCTATTCTGTTATTCTTCCGATACAAGCGTTTTTGTTCAACAACAAGTAATGATTGTAAATAGATTTGGATCGAACTCGTTCACTAGTTTATTTCTGACACAAACCTATCATCAAACATATTTAAATTACATGGGCTTGATCATACGTTTGTACCTAAAATGACCGACTCAACGAGTTCGACACAAGGCTGCTTACGAAAGCAAAAAAAGAAATGTACTAATTACACAAATGCGTGTTTTGGGAAACAAAGTATTAAAACAAAAATTTTATAAATACTATTTTTTGGTTTGCCGCGTTTTATAAGGTTCATCTGTATTTAAATTCTTAAAAAGCGCAAATAAATAATCCCTCTTCGTATATTCTTCCAACAATTTATAAGTCATACAAAAAGTTGAAGGTTTTAATTACTCATTTGAACAAATTAATGTGTTACTGAGTACTAGAAACCACCAACGGCAGAAAAAAGATCCCTTCATTTTTAACTTATGGGTAATTAAATGATGCAGGAAAATAATTCATGACTTCTTCATAAAAATAATCCGAGAATGTAGTTGAGAAGCCTGAAAATTTATTAAATACTAAAGAAAATAAACTACAAATTGACGTGAATATCTATTAAACTGATAATTTATTTACTTATTTTTAATATGCTAAACTGTGAAGACCCTAAGCACGAATCTAAAATAAGTATAGCAAAAATTTTATTTCAAGCAAAAAAAAAATAAACAACCCGTCCAACAAATTTATGACTGAGACGAAAAAATTATATCTTGTTTAACTTCTAACATGCACTTAAACTAGTATCTCTGGCTTCTTTTTAATTACATTTTTATGTCTTTTTGTATTATTTTCTTTTATATCAATATCTTAATCATCGGCAGAGATTTTGTTGCCTTTTTTTTGTTTGCCAACGTTCCTCAAAGACATGAAATTTATTTCCAACTCAGTGCACATTTTGCCATAGTATTTTTTAAAACATTTTATTGTCTACAACAAAAAATCTAATTCTTTTTTTTTAATTATAAAGAAGAAATTTTAGCAGTTGTTAACAATTTCTAACCTGAATATTAAGCGATCTGTAAACTAAAACTAATTATCTTTAATTAAAATTAAAACTAAAGTTACATTTGTAATCGTAAAAAAAAGTATAAAATGTATTATAATAAAAATGACAATTAATTTTTTAATGATTTTATTTATTTTAAATGTCTAGACCGGCAGCTAGAAAAGAGAAACATTAAAAAAACTTAATCCTATAAATGTATATATATAGACTGTTTGATTGGAAACTAAACTTTCAAATATGAGACAAAGGATATTAAAATTTTATTACACGCAATTTACATTACGACTTTTTTCCATGACTAAAAAGGCATGAATTTAATAGGCAAAAGATGTAGTGAAGATTGAGGTGTTTGATTTTCGGGTGATTTCTGATATTTCTTCTTGCCCTCTCTCTCTCTCTCTCACACACCTTATTTCTCGGATTTCTGCCCAGTGGAAAAAAGTAATGAATAGTTAAGGAGAAGGTAATGCACAGCATGTATAATTTTTCATTCCAGAATGCATTACTGTTAACAGAGAACATGCCCCAGGAGAGTAATGAATTATTTTAATACGTCCGAAGAATGAATTCTATAATTTATAACACTCGTCACAAGCAAAAACTATACATTCTTCTTCTGCAGATGTGGTACTGCAGTTTCTAAGGGAATGCATTGTCTTGCTTTGGAAAATAATACATTATTTCTTCCATAATTTATGTAATTAATGACTACTTTTCCAGCTGGGTGTCGTATAGACGCAAATTTATTTTAAAACCATCAAAAATAGGAAAAAGGGACAATATAGACATGCATACCTTTTTATACAAATTTTTGAAGAGAACCTCCATACGAGTACAAATTAAAGAGGAAAAGGCACAGTGTGAAGTTTTTTACGAATATCTTTTGTTGCGAAAGAATAAATTTTAGTGTTTTTTTTTGGGAATTGTTACAATTTATATTGAATATGAAATGAAATGAAATTAAATGAAATAAAGTAAAATGAAATGAAATGAAATGTAATGATATGAAATGAAATTAAATGAAATTAAATGAAATGAAATTAAATGAAATGAAATTAAATAAAATGATGTGAAATGAAATGTAATGAAATGAGATGAAATGAAATAAAATGAATGAGATGAAATGAAACGAAATGAAATGAAAGAAAATTGAAATGAAATGAAATGAGATGAAATGTAATGAAATGAGATAAAATGAAATGAAATGATGTGAAATGAAATGTGATGAAATAATAATACATAATAATAGTTTTTTCCAAATTTATGAAATAAATTTTTTGAGTTGTAAAGTAATCGAATAAATTTTAATCGAATGAATTTTATTCGAGTCATTGAATAGATTTGTTTAAGCTTTTTAACAACGAAATAAATTTTATTCGAATAATTAAATGAATTTTATTCGAATACTCGAATAAATATTATATGAGCAATTGAATAAGTTTTATTCTAGCCATTGAATAAGTTTTTTGTAGCAGTTGAACAAATTTATTCGGTTATTGGAATAAGTTTTATGATGATAATTGAATAAATACATACATATATTTCAGTAATCGAATTCGTTTTATTCGAGTAAACGAAAAAAATTTTTTCCAATAAGCAAATAAATAAATTTTATTCCATCAATCGAATAAACTTTTTTAGAGCTCGAATAAATTTAATCGATTGATGTTCACTTATATAGTCGAATAAATTTTTTTTCGAACAATCGAATAATTTTTTTTAAGTAATCGAATAAATGTGCTGTTGTAAGAAGTAGTATTAAGGTGAAATCACCAATGCACACAGCATTTGACATTCTACACATCGTTTATTTACTCAAACAACGTAATAAGTCAAAAAAACAATTTGCCAGAAAACGAGTTTGAAGATTTCAATTTACACAATACTTAATGGAAAAATAAAATTTTATTTTTCTCTCAAGAGTTGGGTAAAGTTTTGTAAGTAAAATGGAATTTTTGAGTTATGACGTTCTTTGAGCAAATGAGCGATATTTTCATATATGAGAATTATTTTTTTTTAATAATAATAACTGAAAGTATGGCCATCGTTTAGGCCATACTTTCAGTTTATTGTTTTATCGCAGTATTATTTTCAGTGACAAGCTTTATTTTGGTTTTAACGGAACTAATGTGCCTCCAGCCGTAATAAAATCCATAATAAAATGTTAGTCTGAGTGTCTGAACAACCCTCAACCTCTTAAAAATTTGGCGATGATTGCCAATTATTTACTCCCATAATCGACTTGAAAAATAAAACATTCTGCAATTGGGTTATTTCTCGAAAAATACCCTTCAATTGGCAACCAAGGACGTGCTATTTAACGCCTTTGGATTATTTTTGCTAGTGTTACGAGAAATCATGCTTTTAAATTAAGCGACAAGCAGTTTCGGCAGAAGGAAAATAATGTATTTTAGGAATTATGGCTGATATAGCGTGGCTATACAAGTTATTACCAGCAAAACTCCCAAAAATATATATGAACATATTCCTTGAAAACGAACATAAGCAACTTTACAGACTTAACTCAATACAGTAGCAAAAAATAAAAAATAAAAAATACAGGAAATAGCCAGCCAACGACTTTGTAACTTGACATGTTATAAACTTCCGACTTCTTAATTTATATAGTCAAGGCATAAATATCGGCCAACGACCCACCGCCATAAGTATTTGAAATAAATCTAAAGAATACCAAAAAAAAACAAAGCACTACACTAAAGTCTTAAGTGAAACAAAAATAAAAAGTGAACTGTAAAAGTACAACAGTATCGCAGTAAGAAATGCCAGCCAGAACAGATTTAAAGCAGAGTGTGAGGAAACAGACAGTAGCGCAGCAGCAGAAAATTGAAGACCAAAAAGCTTTAAAAATAAAACAAAATTAAAAAGTTAAAGCAAAAATGATTGTTAACAAAAAAAAAAAAAAAAGAGAGAAGCCAACACACATTCATACATATTTTTATCGTGATTTTAAGATTCATACACTTGAGTGGCAGTCGGCAACGAAGTTGCATACATAGTACATGCTACATGCCACATAGCACAGCATAATATTTATTAGTAAATGCTTCGTTGGCGATCAGTTTTTAAGAGTTTTTTCTTTTTGCTAAAAACACAATAACTAAATGACTGACGACTGACTAAATGACGGACAACTGCATGGTAGTTGCATATTGAAGAATATATGTATATGTACGAGTATGTATGTTTGTACTTATTTTTATTTTTTTTTTTTAATTTTCTCATCAAACATTTTTTCGATAAATTACTGATGTTGTTTCATCTTTCGTTTTAACAAGAATGAACCGCAAATGCAACAGCTAGCAAACAAATAGCATGCAATATAAGTAAAAGTGCTTTCAACTTGCCACAAGCCACATACATGCACACACACACACACACTAACTTTAATATAAAGTTAAAGAAAAAAATTGTACATACAGCAGCCAATTTTTTATTTAAGAAAACAACAAAAAGTGAATAAAACCTGAAAAACAATTCTCCTTAGCAACTTAAAAAAAAATTTTTAAAAATACATTCAAGTAAAATTCATCATCAGAAACAAAAGAAAGCAAGAAGAAATGAAAAAAAGAGTAAACGAAAGAAAACCAACGGTATGACATGCAGTGCAGTGTTGCAAGGCAAACAAAAACTCCAAGCGAACAACAAGCGGCAAGCAGCAATATCTAACATCTCTGCAAACAGGCAAACCGCAAGTCAAGACAGCCGAAATAAATTAGTGGATTCTAAAGATTTAGAATCTTTAAATTTAAAAAAAATATATACTCGTATGTATATCTAAACGTAGCAACACATTCTCATACATACATTTCATACATACACAATGAAACCGTTTGTTTTAGCAACTTTATTAGGATTTCTTTCTCAATTTTTTTTTTTCGTTAGTTTTCGCTTTAACTATAGAGGAACTTCAGCTTCATTTATCAAGTCTTATAGACTCTTTATATGAGAAATCATAGTGAGCAACTAACTAACTGCTGGCCCAACAAAAAAAAAAGAAAAACTTGAAAAAACAAAAAGATCTTGCAAAACGTTTCATTTTATACTCAACTCAGCTGGGTCTGGCCATACATTTGCCGCATGATGATTTTTTTCATTTAATTTTTGAAAAAAAAAATGTTTTTTTTTTGCTTCAGTATAGAACAGGCAGGGCATTGACCTAAGCCAGAGCTATGAATGATTAAATTCTTTATAAAAAAAAAAATAAAACTTGAAATTTTAGCACATAATAAATGCAAAAATTAATGCTTGCGTGGAAACAATTCAAAGAAATGAACTATAGGGTGTTTTTTTAGAGGTATAGAACTTCGAATTGAAATAAAACACAAGAAAATCGTTTTAATGTCCATCAATTTGGCTTTATTGGAAGGATAATTTTATGCCATTAACGTTTAAATATGATTTCGGGCATGTGGCCGCCGCGGCTGGCTCGAATAAAGCCAATTCTACAGGTCCAATTTTCAACCACTTTTTCGAGCATATGGGGACGTATGTTGGCAATAACGCCACGAATGTTGGCTTCCAAGTCCCCTAACGTTTCTGGTTTGTTGGCGTAGACGAGCGACTTCAGCGGATGCGTATTATCACATAGAGTAAACGTAGTGCGAAAACGATCCATGGTTAACCGAATTAATTGCTCTGTCGACCATAAAATGGACGGAGCTTGCGGTAAACTTCGCGAACTGAACCATTATTTTCGAAATAAATTTGCACGATTTGCAAGCGTTGTTCTTTTGTCAACCTGTTCATGATGAAATGGCAAACCAAACTAAATATTAATCACTTGACAGCTGACAAAATGGCCGCCAGTTAAAAAAGTGATGCCAACTTAAAGTTCTATACCTCAATAAAAAACACCCTTTACATGGATTTGGGCCAAATTCCTTCAGTAAGTCAAAACATGTAATTTCAATTAGACTTGGGTCGAATTCATTCACTTTTACATCTGATTAATTTTAATTGTTTTGATCATCGGTTTGTTTCGTGTTCGACCCAAGTCTAACAGCAATGGGTTTGTGTCTAAGATGGCCGACTGAACGAGCTCGACTAAAGTGTAAAACTAAATGGTCCGCCAGATAACTTTTTTTTTAAACAACGGCACGTAACGCCGTCCTGTTGAAACCAAATGTTGCCAATATCCTCCTCTTCAATTTTTGTGAACAAAAATTCGTTCAACATGGCCCGATAACGATCGCCATTGACTGTAACGGCCACTCCTCGCTCATTGGCCTAATTATGCCTCTGGACCAAAATCCGCACCAAACAGTGACTCGTTTTGGGTGCGTCGGCTTTTCAATGTATGCGTGCGGGTTTTCTGTGCCCCAAATGCGACAATTTTGCTTGTTTACATACCCGACAAAATCAAAATGAGCTTCATCTGAAAAGATGTTTTTTTGGCAAAATCGGCATCTTCTGTAAGTCGATCGCAGGCAATATTTCCCAGCGTTGTTCAAGCGTATACACAACCATATTCGTTCAGCGGAAGGATAAAACTAATTATCTGTCAAATCAGACATGAGCTAAGTGTTCACGAAATAAGCACTAGTTGAAAAAAAACGTTAGATGGCGGACCCTTTACAATCCAGAGTTCTTGTTAGGTTAAATTCTGACGTATGCTTCCATCAATACCCATAGTCACCCATATTTTGTCAGATTTAATTACAAAAATCATTTATTTAGCTTAGACTTGGCTAGAACTTATTCATGTAATTTAAATGGATTGCATGAGTTCGACACTCATGGTAAAATACGCAAATTACGAGTTCAGTTTAAAATTAATACCTTAAAGACTCTGTGGTTGTCATACTACAAAAAATACATGTTATATATTTTTTTAATATAAAACAAGAAACTAATAATATCTTTCTAAATATTTTCGTTTACGTCTAAGTTTTGCACATCATTAAAATGATTGTTTATGTTTCTCGCTTTGGTATCTTAAAATCGGTGATGATTTTCAAAATAAACACTACAGTGTGGGCAAACAAACACAGTGATGCGTTGCAGGGATCAGTTAGCTAAATCTTAATTAAGATTCATATGAACTATTCTCATATTATACGAGTATGTATAGGCTGGTACATTTTAACAACAATAATCGAGTATTTTAAAATAAACAAATTGAAACTTTTAGGCGAAAACTTACTTAAATGAAAGGAATGCGTGTAACGTAGAAACTTGGAAATTAAACAATACTTTCTTAGCAACTATATATTTATAAAAAAAAAGATATTTTTCTATATATCGTCAGCCCATTATTGGTTTGGAGCATATGACAAAAACGACAATGGTAATGGAAAAAACGACAATGGTAAGACTGATGTAAATTTAGAGATGGTAAATTTGGGCTTTCATTACAAAACACATTTCAGCAAATTGAAATATGATGAATCAAACCAATTCACATATTCCATTTGCGAGAAAGTTTCGTATATAAGGCAGAAATCTACATCAACTGACACCACACACAGTGGACCAAACACAGAAGAATGCTGATGATGAAGGTTTAGTGGCCTGCGAAAACGGCTGGCTGTTCCGTTCAACTATGTGTTGTCAGAATATTTACAACTAACTTTGATGTTATTTGTTCATTAATAATTATCACATGTAATTTGGCTTAAAAGGCGATACGAACATTAGCCTGTTCAATTCATTAAATATAGAAACAAATGCAGTTCGAATAATAATAATTAAATTAACTAGATTTTTTTTTTATTTTTCTTGCTGTTTAGAGAAATAAGTCGATCGTTTAACGCTGACCAAGATGCTGCCTTTATAAAAGGTATTGTTTTAAAGGTACTTTTTATAAAAGGTACTTTTTAAATGGTACTTTTTTTAAAAGGTACTTTTTATAAAAAGTAGTTTTTATAAAAGGTACTTTTTATAAAAAGTACTTTTTTGAAAAGGTACTTTTGATAAAAGGTACTTTTGTGAAAAGGTACTTTTTTTAAAAGGTGCTTTTTATAAAAGGTACTTTTTATAAAAGGTACTTTTTATAAAAGGTACTTTTTATAAAAGGTACTTTTAATAAAAAGTACTTCTTATAAAAGGTATGTACTTTTTATAAAATGTACTTTTATAAGAGATACTTTTTATAAAAGGTACTGTTTATAAAAACTACTTTTTTATAAAAGGTAGTTTTTGTTAAATGTATTTTTTTTATAAAAATTGGTTTTATATAATGTGCTTTTTACAAAAATTATTTCTTTGGAAGTGTACTTTTTGTAGAAGGTACTTTTTATAAAACGTAATTTTTATTTTTTTTCCCAAGACTTTTAAAAATAGCCTACGAGTATTTCAGTATTTGAAACTATACATAATTAATTACAGAATATTTAAACATTCAAAAACATAATTAAGTTAAAATCTAATCGTTGAAAATAGATTTTTAAAGTGACATTCTAATGGGCAGATGTTTCACTATTTGATCAACGAGAATTATTAGGCAGTATTTTTTAACATTAAGAGAATTAAAAAACGCCTGCTCAAGTACAAACAATAGGGGAGATTTTTTTTATTTATTATTGACCTTGTACTTGCAATTTTCAATGGCTGTGTGTACACAAATACACATTTGTTGGGCCAAACATTTGTGCAAATGTCAAGCTGTCAAAGTTTTACACACATGTGTGTAGATCTGAATACACATACAAGTACAATACTGGTTCAAGTGGGCAAAAGTAGGTTTATGTTTGAATGTTTTTTTTTTCTTCATCTTATTCCAGTAACATTATCTGCATTTATTTGCAGCCTCCTCGTTATTTAGTTTTCCGGCCGATGGGATTTATTTCACTATAACATTTTAATTTTTCTTTCTTTTTGTTGCTTGAGCAATAATTCCAGATGCTTTGAGCAGAATTTTTGAATTTTGTAGATTACTTCAACCCCGGTTAAATACAATATATATACCTACATATTTTTTTATCGCCATATTGGCCTGCTGGCTTCGAAAGACAACACCCAAACTTATCAACTTATCAGTGAGTTGCACTGTACACTCACTTATTCTGCATCGTATGTTTAAATAAAGAAGAGGAAAAAAAAACAAATAAAAATACAGAACGAGATATTTAAATAAAAAGCAGATTTGTTTGTTATCAAACCGAAAAAATAAATAAAATTAGAAATGCCTGCGACTACTCACTCGCATACATGAGTGCATGCATGCATGCATGTACTGCATTTGAAACATGGATGCAGCCATGTACGATTACGTGTGAATAAATGTATGAATGTATGAATGTATGTACACTGAATATCGTTTTACATGCCTGTTTAAACACATGCTGTGCTATTGACCATCATACATACTCACTAAATAATCCGTTTTAAACAAAGTTTTTGCCTAGTCATACATACGTTTTATTATTAGGGTTGCAAAAATCTCATTTACAAATGCATTTTTTCATCATGCGAATTTCCTAATAAATATTCCATAAAGTATAACATAAGTAAGTCGTAGTATTGTAATCTAGCTTCTTTTTTTTCAAGTGCGTATGTAGCATGGACTGGGAGATGAGGCCTTGCATTCAATGTTAAAAAGTGTTTAAAGCTTCTGAGTAAAATCTTACAATAAACATTTTTTTAAAACATCTCAGCTCTAACAAATCTATGTATGGGTCGTTTATATCCTTTTTAAAAAGGGGGCAAAAGTTACACTTTCATAAACGTCTTACACTATCTTAAGTGTGCCCTACACTCAATTCTTTGATACGAAACTAAGACCAAATTCAATAGACTTCAGTCTACATTTATTTCCAATAACTCGTTTGAACTGAAATGAGCTGTTGGACACAGACTTGTATCGAACTCGTTCAGTAGCTCGTTTTTGACACAAACCAATGATCCAACCCCCCATGTAATTTAAACGAGTTTGATCATAGATTTGTGTCAAAAACGACCTACTGAAAGAGTTCGATCCATGTATACAAACCAATAATCTAGCCAAGTGGGTTTGATCGCAGGTTGAAGTCTAAAGCGACTGACTGAACGAGTTGGTTCCAGCTTTATTGTGTGATAAAGCAAAAATACAGGTCGTCGGCCATGTTTTTATTTTATTTTTTTTTTGACATCTTAGTTGTCGTCGAACCATAAATAGAAAAGATTACGACTGGCGAGAATTTATTTTGAATTGCATGAAAGTTTGTGCGAGTAGTGAAATATAAAAAAAAATGCCACATTTTATTTGATTTTTCTTGTTTGCTCTCATTTTCTAATAATTCGAATATAATCAATGCAGCTGGAAATTCTTAGCCCATTTCTTAGCGTCCTCTTTGATAAATATGCTCGCTGTGTAATAGTCACTAGAACTGGGTCCAACTCGTTCATTCGTTCATTTTTGCCACAAACCAATGATCAAACTCATGTAATTTAAATGGGTTTGATGTTTGGTTTGTGACAAAAATGAACTAGTGAACGAGTTCGATCCAAGTCTATTTAGAAGTAATTTAGCGCGTGGGAGTGCACGCCCGCGATCGAAAAGTCACTAAGAATATCCTGTGCAGCATGTAGTAAGAATGTATATATGTATATGTGCATATGTATGTATGATAAAAAGCTGCCAAGTCCGAGTTTAGACGGGCTAACATTTGGGAGGAAAATATCTCGAATTCTCTTTTGACGTTCACACTGACGAAAATATTGCCGGCAACATTCCAATATTATTGGATAATAGCAAGCATACTTTCATATGTATGTATGTATACGTAGCAAAGAATATGTCAACAAATCGTGTCGCCGAGTACCGAACACAAAAACGATTCTCTCTTCCTCACCGGTAAATTGCTGCCAAACTAAATATTTCCCTTCCAAATATTTTCGTGAGAAAACGCATACTAATCAAAAACTTAACTGCTAATTAGCAGCTCGTTATAGGGAGTCCATAAAGTGTTGTTAACTTTTTCATAATTGTATATTTTATATTGTATTTTAAGCTCTCAGTACGAAACGTTGCTATTTTCTTTTATAATTATTATTTTTTCATTTGTATCTAAACATATACAAACGTATGTATGTGTGCATGTTTGTTTGAAATTAATTGTCTTTTGACAAAGCAAATATTTCCAAAATATTGTTTATAAATGAATTTTTTGCTGCCATGAGAATAAACAAAATGAAAGAAATAACAATATACATATATTTTTTTTCAAACGTAGCTCAAAGACAAATGTTTAATATTCAGCTGAAATTTAATTGAAATTTTAGCTAAAATCTCACGATGACACAATTTTCACTAAGGCCAAAAAGTGCAAAGAAAAAATATGCATAAAAAAATTGCTGAGAAAGTGAAGAAATAATTTGAAAACAAAACCTTAATATTGATAAATTAAATAAAAAATAAACGTCTAAATATGAACAAGAGTGGTACAGTGGTGCGTAAAATTAAGTGGAAAATCTTCGGTGTTCATTATGAATTTTTGTGAAAATCTAAAATTTTAAATAATATTTTAATAGTGATATAAAAAAATTTTGCATTCTCTTTTATATCTTATATTATATTATTCATGTTTTTGTTATACAAAAAAAGTTTTACACCAAAAAACCAATAGGACTTGCTTTTTGTATACTTGTAATTGTTGTAGGGACGGTTTTACCATAGACCATAATTTTGCTGTTGTACTTTAAAAGAAATATTTATAATTTCAAAGCATTTAAGATGTTTATTTATCTTAAGATATGTATGCAATACTCACCACTTTTACCCTAAACTACATACGTTTGTATGTATAAATTCTGTTGCTTTCTTTAGTAATTTGAAACCTTATGGAATCCATCAAAGAAAAGGACACTTTATTACAAAAAAAAAAATTAAGTTGAAAAACAAATGTCATCGTCATGAAACCCGGCACTTTGCTTTACACAAATAATATAAAAAAAAAGTCTCAAATTACCAACTTTAAAAAAATAAGAACTCCCATTTCTATACATGATTTTTTTTCAATTTTATAAAGTCAAAATTTGAATGAAGCATGTAAACGTATAAGCCAGAAGATGTTTACGCCTTAAGGGTTCTTTTTAATGACTCACCTTCTTAAAAGGTTTCGTTGAAGTTTTTTTTTTAGCAAATTACCATAAGATAGTAGAAGTACTTTAAATAAAAGTGCATGAAATATTCTCATTTAAAAAAATAAAAAATAAATAAAAAAAAGACGGAAGGAAGGAAGTATTTACTAAGGTTTCAATTTGTGTGTTTTTCTCTCTTTTTTTAAATTAAAATAACAATTAAATTAATGGCACTAAGTATGTGTTTTATAATGTTACTATAAAGCACAGTGGTGTGGAATTAACAGACATATTTAAAAATTTCTTGTCCTTGAAATTAATGAATTACTGTATGCTTATGTCTTAAAATTCCTTTTTTCTCTAGAAGATTTTTGGTTTTAAAACATGGTCTAGATAGCAAAATGTTCAATCTATTTGTTTAAGGACCATGAAATCTAGACTTAAGTCGAACTTGCTCACTAGTTAATTATTGACACAAACCGATGATCAAACATGTTTAAATTACATGAGTTTGATCGTAGGTTTGTGTCAAAAACTACCTAGTGTACGAGTAGACTTGAATCGAACTCTTTCAGTAGATCGTTTTTGACACAAACCTGTGATCAAACCCATTTAGATTACATCTGTTTAGATAGGAAAATGTTCAATCTATTTGTTTAAGGACCATGAGGACTAGACTTCGGTCGAGTCTCGTTCAATAGTTAATTTTTGACACAAACCGATAATCAAACATATTTAAATTACATGAGTTTGATCGTAGGTTTGTGTCAAAAATTACTACGAGTAGACTTGTATCGAACTCTTTCATTAGCTCGTTTTTGTCGCAAGCCTATGATCAAACCCATGTAACTTAAATATGTTTGTGTATACATGGGTTTGATCATTGGTTTGTGTCAAAAAACGAGCTACTGAAAGAGTTTGATAAAAGTCTAGTACGAGTTAATTTTTGACACAAACCGATTATCAAACCCATGTAAATTAAATGCATTTTAGACTTAAATCGAACTCATTGAGTATCTCGTTTTTGACACAAACCTATGTGATAGAACTTATTTAAATTACATCGGTTTGATGATTTTTTGTGTAAAAAATGAGCTACTGAATGAGTTCGATCCAAGTATAATGCATTTGATTATCTGTTGCTATCTAAAATTAGAGTTGTATCGAACTCTTTCAGTAGCTCGTTTTTGACACAAACCAATTATTAAACCCATGCAATATACATGGCTTTGATCTTAGGTTTGTGTCAAAAACGAGCTACTGAAAAAGTTCGACACCAGTCTATCAAAAATGACCGACAGAAGGAGCTATAGTGATTACTATTGAAATTAGGTGGAGTTAGGTTTGATAGTTGCTGAGAATAGAAACTAAGTTTTTAGTTTACTTGGGTGCAAATAACATGTCTCCTTGTGTTACCTGAGAGTAGGAAACCGATAGTGAAACTGAAGATAATGAAGTGTCAGACAGAGAGAGAGAGAGAAGAAGATAGAGTTGTGTCCAACAGCTCTTTTTAAACTAGTTCGTTCGCGGTCGAATCAAAATTGTTTCAAACCCATTTAATTGATATTGAAATTTTTACCGAATTTGTGTACAACAGCTCACTTTAGTTGAAAAGAGCTGTTGAACGTAACTCCAGAAGAAGAGCTTATTTAACTTTTTCGTTTTTACAACTCTGCTCTCTGCATTTTGTTAATTTTAAAGCATCGTTGCAGCTCCTCTGATACTAAGTAGGCGTATTATTTTAAACTATTTAGCCATTTTGTTAGTTATTTCACATCGCCAAAAAATTTCTTAAATGCTGCCTTTAGATAGAGTTGACAATCAAAAACAAACAAAAATCTATTTTATTTTTCTATAATATAAATAAATTATTTGCTGGGTTTAGTTAAATTTTCTAAGGGCCATTTTCACAACGATACAAAAGTAAACTTTAAGAATTTAAAACCAGTATTTTGTATTGAAATACTAGTTTTAAAACTCTTAGAGTATACTTTTATTCGTTGTGAAAATGGCCCTAAGTCTACTACGCTTATGTTTCATTTGTGATGTTCAAAAATATTATTATTTGTGAATTCTCAAATAGTTTTTGAAAGTCTGTGCAGAAGATAAGAGGTTTGTGACTGTTCAAAATGTAGTTGAAGTCTACTGATGATTTGGCTAAGCACCAATGAAATATATAGACAGTGCTTAACCACCAGCAAATGAATTTCGGTTGAAATAAACTTATGACAATATGTCGAATAATAAATTTGTAAAATTACACTTTTTCTGTTAGGAAAGTAATCTTACTTACCAATATTTCCAAAACCAAACAAAATTAAAAGTATGTACTCTACCAATTACAATTATTGCTATCTTCGATGAAGGCTAAGCAGCTTCAAATTAACTTCAAATTGATTTTGTTTTTAATTCTAACTAAAAGAAAAAAAAACTAATAACAGATTTCTATTAAGTTGTAAATGTTTGGCTAAAATATTTTTAGCAAAAAGAAAACCTTTCAAATGAAAGTTAGTGAGTTAGTTAGATTGCTCTAAAATTAAGACAATTTTCTTTTGCATTTTTTAATAATAAGCAACTAAAAATAGTAAACTTTTTCTATAGTCTTTGTGAACTATATTTGTATGTCCAAAAAGTTTTGCTTAGATCTGCTTTCACAAATGCCTGGTAATAATACGCTATAAGTAAAACAATTTCCAGACATTAAAATAAATAAATGTAGCAGCAATAACAAAATAAATGTTAAAATTAATTTTAATTATTATTTTGCCTTAAAGTTTATTAGCTCTGGTTTTAAATTAGCAGACGGTTACAATTAACGATTTTTTGTTTCATGATTAAATTTGCTTCTATACATGCACAATATAATTTTCATACATACTTATTAGTATGTACATATGTATGTTTGTATATATGTGTGTAGGTATTTGTTTTCATAAAATATTTTTTCTTACGAGGTCAGCAGCAGGATTGCAAGATATGGAACATAAGGTTGAACATTAAATATGCACTTCTTCACCCTTACTGAGAAATCAGCTTGATCTTTATTAAAAAAAAAAAAAACTATTCTCAATATTACTTGGAAGTCGTGAGCAATCCTGTGCGATGAAGATTTTCCAAATATCAATACAGGATAAAATACTTCTAGGTGCAGCTTACAAGTAGACTTGGTTCAAATTCGTTCAGTCGGTCGTTTTAGACACACACCTATGATCAAACCAATTTAAATTATAAGTCCACAGTTAGAAAGCATTGTTGTCAAACCAAACTGAATACAAATGATAATAGATAGAGTTGTGTCCAACAGCTTTTTTAAACTAAAATGAGTTGTTGGTCAGAAGTCCGGTCGAAAACGTCCATATATGTAAATTAAATGGGTTTGAAACAACTTTTGATTCGATTGCGAACGAACTCGTTTAGAAACAGCTGTTGGACACAACTCTAATAATGGAGTTAGAGCTGGGTCCAACTGGATAATTTTTGCCCATTTAAATTACATGGATTTGATCATAGGTTTATGGCAAAAATTAACGAGTGAACGAAGACTTGGGTCGAACTCGTTCAATATCTAATTTTTACACAAGCCCATTTAAATCACATGGGTTTGATCATTGGTTTGTGTCAAAAAGGAGCTACTGGAAAAGTTCGATACCAGTCTAAAGCCTTTTAAATTACATGGGTTTGATCAGATATAATTTTCTGTTAAAAACGACCGACTGAATGAGTTCGATACATGTATATACTAAAATGAGCTGTTGAACACAAGTTCGGTCAAAAACGTCAATATAAATTAAATGGGTTTGAAACAACTTTTGGATCGAACGTGAACGAACTAGTTCAAAAAGAACTGTTGGACTCTTTCAGTAGCTTCTTTTAGACACAAACCTATAATGAAACCCATTTAAATTATATGGGTTTTATTATTATTAACAAGTTTGATATAAGTCTATTGGCCGCAACTGTAGTTGAATGACAATTATAGCTGACATATTTGATTTTGACTGATTTTGTGTACCAGAGAGTTGCAACAAGTGTCAAGTATAACCGATTATCTATTCTGACTTCTTGCGATACAACCGTTTTTGTTCAACAACAAGTAATTATTGTAAATAGACTTGGATGGATCTCGTTCAATAGTTTATTTTTGACACAAACCTATCTTCAAACATATTTAAATTACATGGGTTTGATCATAGGTTTGTGGCAAAAATGAACGAA
This sequence comes from Nowickia ferox, assembly GCA_936439885.1. NCBI lineage: Eukaryota > Metazoa > Arthropoda > Insecta > Diptera > Tachinidae > Nowickia > Nowickia ferox. The sequence goes on from OW387027.1 coordinate 17,109,726, forward strand.
TGAACGAGTTGTACCCAGCTCTAGCTGAAAGCAAACGATTCAGTTAGAGTTGTGCCGAATAGAGTTGTGTCCAACAGCTCTTTTCGAACTAGTTCATTCACGATCGAATCCAAAGTTGTTGCAAACCCATTTAATTTACATTTACGTTTTTGACCGAACTTGTGTGCAACAGCTCATCTTAGTTCAAAAGAGCTGTTGGACACAACTCGAGTGGCCAACTCGTTCAGTCGTGTGATCAAATCCATTTAAATTACATCGGTTTGATCATTGGGTTGTGTCAAAATCAACCGACTGACGGACCTTTTCACAATGTACAATTAAAAGCTAACAAGGACTTTAACCGCAAGTTTTGCATGAAGAACTTGCAGTTAAAATTCACGTTAACTCGCTACTGTTGCCAGCCAGCAGCTGAACTTGGGTCGAACACGTTCACTAGCTTATTTTTGACACAAATTTATGAGCAAAACCATGTAATTTAATCGTTCTATGTCAAAAATGGACTAAGCAACGAAACAAATTTACCAATTCTGCTATCGCCCTCGTCTTTTGACATTCAATGGGAATTTCTTAAGTACCGCAAATTACTTTCAAACTCAAATAATTACAGTTAATTGTTTCATTAATTTCTTTTAACAAAAGAAATATTTTTAGCTTAAGTTGCATAAAAATGTTTGCTGTTGTAATGAATGTTATTACAAAAATATAGAAAATAATAACAAATCTTTCAACTCGACTATTGTAAAAGTTGCAAAGAAAATAAATACCGCAATAGAAAGGTGCACATATCCAAAACACAAATTACCCAACAAACAAAAAGTTATACGTTTTAAATATCTGGAGTGAATTTTATTTTTTTAACGTTACTATTAATATTTTTAGGGTGTTAATTATATTTTAATAACAGGGGGTTTACTTTGTAAATTGAAATGAAAGAAAATGCTTTCGAATTTGTATGCTTATAAGATATAAATTCGAAAACATGTTCTTGCGTTTCGAATTACAGAGTAGGCAGACTTTCAGATAAAAAGATGAGTTTTGGATATTGTTCTAAACATGCAGAAGTCTTTTAATTTATTTTATTTTATTTATTTATTTTTTATTATTAATAGTAAATAAATTTACATATTAATATTCGGTTATAGGTTCAACTAATAAAAACAGTACTTGTGATATTTTTCATATATCGTGATATTTTTCATAAAATTTTATGAAATTTGTAGCCCGCAATATTGAAAACAGCTCCGAAGAAGAGAGCAAAGTAGATTTGATCTAAATCTCCTCAAAAAATTTTCATGTTGCAAGGTTAATTGAAAGTTTTATAAAATAAATTCATTCTAAGACTATAATATCAAGAAAAAAGAACCGACGTTTTTGCTTTAAAATTAAAAATTTGTTTTCGGCAAACACAATATAATTTTCGCATCATGCGAAAAATTTTAAGAACTTTAATAGAATAAACAACAACAGTTTGTTTATTACAACTTGTTAGCCACAATTATAATATAGTTGTCGTAACCACGCCACAGCCATATCCCTTTAAAAGAAGCAAAAGTAATGAACTACAATGATATTATATATACATTATATTGCAACTTAAATATTAAAAAAAAATAGTGAAAAGAAGAAAATAAATAAATTTTAAACTTGATTTATGCAGTTTAATATTTGCTTAAATAAAAATTTAAACATACGTACATATGTATGTGTTTCTGTACGTTTCTTAATTGCTTTGGAAACTCTCCGGAACAAGATAAGAGCAACAGATCTTATGTTATGGCCAGCCATGACCTGATGTGTGCTGGGTAGACACAAACGGACACACACACATACAGTTGACTTTGACATTTGAAACTAATTAAGTAATTAAGCGAATGAGTTTCATATGTAAGGCTTTGTTGTCTTTATATCCAAGTAATTTTGCAAATGTCTCTGTCGGTTTTTATTTATAAAATTTTTCTTTTTCTACTCATGTGGCTATAAAATTTTAAACAATGATACTCAAAGAAATTTATAAGTATGGAAAAAAAGGTGGGAAACATTGACGAGGAATAAAAGAAAAACCAAGCAAATTTTATGACATTTTATGATTTTCTCGATTTCAGTGTACTTGAAGAACAAACATTTGAGAAATGCAGTTAAATCTGTGTATTTTTCTTTTAAATCAAACTCTCAGCAGAACTGTTATCATATATCAAACGAATCGTTAAACTTCAACATTAATTATTGTAACAAAATATTACACTTGCTATGAAGAATAGAAGAACAAAAAACATAAAACCCGCAAAACAATTTTTTTTGCATTCGCCTAGGAAACACGAAACAATTGCAAATATGTACATGCATACATATCGTCACCTTAATATAGAAAGGTCCTAACTTATTATTTTTTTTTTAATCGAGGTTTTTGTTTAAATCGATAGAAGAACATCTAATGCATCGGAAAATGCAAAAAGCTTGACTACAAAAAAATAATAATGTCTTAGTAGGGCCTTTCTACATTAAAGTAACGATGTGTGTGTATATTTATATTGTTGAATATAAACTTATGATTAAGTGTGTATTCAAATTAAATTACTAGAGTATATTTTTCTTCTTATCAGGGCAATTTTTATGATACACAAGCAAATATTATTATTGTTATTGTTCCAATTATGAATAATATGTGACGATTCATATGATTTTGAAAATACTGCTCGTATAATTACAATCTCAAGTAGTATATCTATTTGAATAGTATTAAGAAGTGGTTCTAGTAAATATAGAAAAAATATTGTAACTTAAATTATGAATCATTTAGAAATTATGGATAAATTGATATGAGCAATCTTTTATTTTCAGTAAAATGCACACATTGGCTTCCATAATCCTTCCCGTATAAATAAAGAAAGTTGCTAGAAAAAAGTGCAAGTATGTGCTAATTTGTTAATTCTAATTTTACCAATATTCTCAATATAGATATGTACATACATATAGATATGTACATACATATGTACATATCGAGCCCTATTTTCTATTTAATCGCAAGCGACATGAACTTGAAATTGTATGGGCGGTGCAATGTTTAGAATGATCAAAATGCCAAAATTTTTGATAACTTTTTTAGAAACAGGCATTAAGGGCCTGGTTCACGATATCGACAAGTAGAACGTTGTCGCACACTTACATTGGAAACAAATTTTATCGTAAGCGACAATTTACGTATGTAAAACATTTTTGAATATTATGAAAAAAACATATGGTTACATCGAAAATAAGGTTCGATATTAGACTTGTATCGAACTCTTTCAGTAGCTCGTCTTTGACACAAACCTAAGATCAAACCCATTTAAATTACATGGGGTTGATCATAGACTTGTGTCCAAAACGAGCTACTGAAAGAGTTCGATAAACGTCTTTTTTTTTTGCTAATCTTAGACTTTTATCGAACTCGTTCACTTGCTCAGCTTTGACACAAACATATGAACAAACTCTTTAATTTAAACCGGTTTATTCATAGGTTTGAGTCAAAGATGAGCTGGGTGAACGAGTTCGACTCATATCGAAATCTTTCAGTAGCTCGTTTTAGACTTGGGTCGAACTCGTTCAGCAGCTAATTTTTGACATAAACATATGGATCAATAGAGCTGGGTCCAACTCGATCATTCGTTCATTCTTTCACTTTTGCAACAAACCTATGATAAAACTCATTTAAATTACATGGGTTTGATCACAGGTTTGTGGCAAAAATGAATGAATGAACGAGTTGGAATCAGCTCCAATGATCAAATCGATTTAAATTACATACATAGGTTTGATTATAGGTTTGTGTCAAAACTAAACCACTCAACGAGTTTTGATCCAAGTCTAAACACAAACCTATAATCAAACCCAACTACTAAGAGTTCGATACAAGTCTAGCTGATCTATCAAAGTGTTATGAAATCCGCTTTAACAATGGACATATCATGAGTGAAAAATTCAAAATTTTTTTATAGTTTAAAGCTTTTTCCCAAGAAAGCTTTACATGCCGATTTTAAGATGCTTTTCAGAAATGAGTGACCTTGGCAATTTATTGTAGATAACAATTTGCTGACAGAATTTCATCAATGAGACAACCAGCTCTCATTGGTATCATGAAAAAGCAAATAAAAACTACAACATTTGTATATTTTTTTATTGCAATGAAAATAATATTTTAATATTCGATATGTCTGCATTTCTTTGGCGTTTGTGTCAACTCAGAAGTATGTATGTTCATAAAATATTTTGCCGAAAATAAAGGAAATATGCAAAATTTTGGTTATACATTTCTAACAAACCAAGCAGCAAAGGAGAAATTTTAAAATATGACAACAAACCATTATTTTTGGTTTTAATCAGAGATGCTCGTTCCACAGCTCAGTTGAGTTGATTTGATACTCTTAGGGCTAATAAATCAGTGCAAGTTAATCTCTATTTTTGGTTTAAAATGTGTGTTAAACTAGCAAAACTATAAATCAATACAGTATTTAAACCATTTGTAAGCGCATAAAATTGGGCGTTTAAACTACTAATACAGGCCATATGGTTTTGTTACTTACAGGCCATATGTTTTGCATTAAAAGAACACTCAACTTTTTTCCATGTCTCTACTTTCTCTTCGGATCTTGTTCGACCTGTTTTCTTACACTCTATTATTCTTTTATACTATTCTATTTCGCCAAGCATAAATATAATTCCTTTCTCAGTAAAATTTGGCGACCTTTAATTAAAATTTTTAAACTTTTTTGCATTTTGTGATTGTACAAAACAGCTGTTTTTTTTGACATTTATTCTGGTGCTGCCACAATATAATTTTTTAAACTACACAGAAGGTATGGTTCACTGATTTACTCCTGTTGAGTTTAAACTACATATAAATTTTAGTTTAGTTTAACTAAACCAGCGTTTAATATAATTAGAGTCCAAAACAGCCCAAAAAAATTCTGAAGGCATTACCTCCTGAAAGCCATACAGAACTATTCATTAAGCCTGAACATTTTGACGCACTACCATACAATTCTTTCGTTTTTTTTTTGGAAAATGCAACCCTGATATAATGAATTAATTATTTTTGGAATATTTTCCTAAACTCTTAAGATCAGGCAGGTTATTATGCGATTCGATTCAAAAAGAAAATTCTTCAAATTTATATGTCATATTATCACAAAAATGAGAAAACATTTGAATTACATAATAACGCCCCAGGGTTGCATTTTCGTCCAAAAGTTGCACGATTATATGGTATATACATATATAAATACATCTTTGTGATTCAATAGAGCAGTGAATTATATTCCAAACTATAAATAAAAAGTTTTCATAGCAAACTTAAATCTAAATTAAAACATGTGCACAAATGTATCATATTAATGCTGAAGGAAAAATGAAACGTAAACGTTAATTGAAACCTTAATAAATGACAAATATTTCATTCAAACAAAAATTATATTTAATTTGCTTGCTTATTTGATATTTGTGCTGCGTGTATTGTGTGTTTTTCTACGGTTTACCCTGACATTGATTTTCCTCTGACATCAGCTGAAATCTCTAAGGAAACTCGTTCAGAGAGCGTGCAATTTACAATGAAACAGAAAAAAACTGAAAAACAAAATACAAATTGTATGTACATATTTATATACACATACATACATACATATATATTTAATTCGATATTCAATGGACTGGATTTTATTGTGGCACACACTCTACACAAGATGTATGGGGTGTTTTAGGATGGAAAGGCTTTGAGTTTTTTTTTAATTTCAAAAATTATAATTAAGAAAAATTAGCGCAATATTCTTTATGAAAAAAAGTCATAACTCATGCTCTTAAAGCTTCAAGGCCGCCAAAAATTTATTTAGTGGAAGCTGACATTAACTGCGCTTCAGTTGCAACTCTGAATTGGGGCTATCAGCGCAGAAGTGGTGTAACCCACATTTCTTTTTTGGTTGCTGTTCTAATGATAAATACATTATTTACATTACGAATACCAACTATTAAAAAAAAAAGTAGAGTTAGCCACATTTTGGTATTCTAAAGAAAATGGAGCTGAAAAATCGTTTTTACACTGATCATAATATTGCAAAGTAATAAAGCAATTGACTAATTCAAAAGAGCAATTGTTTAAATAAATAGATGTGGGTTACACCACTTTTGCGCTGTTAGCCTCAATTACAGCACGCAAAAGCAATTGTGCAGACTTGTGTAGACACATTTAGTTGATGTTTCTTATCGATAGTGCTGAAAAGCATTAAATATTATTTAATAGACTCTAGAACAAAAAATCCTTAAAAGTCTTCAATTATTGTTATAACAATTCTGTGAAATCTATAATAAACTTAAGAAAATTTTCTAAATTTTTCTTTTCAGGTGAGTACTGTCTGCATAAAGTGGAAAGTAGCTTAAGAAATTTACCAAACTAAAATCGCCTAAGTTTTTTACATCGTATGGGAGAATCTTTTGGCTGAACTTCAGGTTTGAAGTATAATATTTATTTTTGCAAGGAAAAATAATTCTGTGAATCTGTGTAGAGATAAATAATTTATTTTATTTATTAAATTTTATAAATACAATTACAAATTATATCGTAAAGCAGCTCTGGGCGAGTCAACATCAAGTGTCGTTGGCAATTATCAACCAGGTAACCAGTGCAACCAGGCCGCTGTTGTTTATTGGCCTTCGAGAGTTTTGCGTCTCACTCGCACTGGTTGATTGATCTGCCACGGATAACCGTATATTCTTGCGGTTATTTTGTGGAATTTCTTTAACAACCACGTTGCTACTTCCTATGTGAAGGCATAGGTCGTGTACAGTCAGTCACAAAGCCTTTTTAAAAAACTGTTAATAACATCTTGGGCATATGGTCTAGCTACCCCGCCTATATTTGTGCAACAATACTTTGCAAATTTACTTTGTAAAGTATTTCTTAAATAAATAAATAATATCGTAACTTAATTTAAACGAGAATAGTAACAAAGACCTTCACTCGTTGTATTGAAACAGAGTCTATGGTGGGAATCGAACCCGCAACCTCCACACTGATAGATAAATAATTTATTGCACCCAGATTTATATAAATTTGGGGGATTCAAACGGTAGTCTTAAGTGTCATAGTGTCATAATGTTTTAAAAATTTTGTTTGCAAAAAAAAAACCACACACAAATATATTAAAATAAAATAAAACATTACGACACGTTGACACTCAAGACCACTTTGAATTCCCCAATTATTTATAATGCTCGAAAGTTTAAAAAATTAGCATCAATGTGCAAAAGAATAAGAAAACTGAAGGAACATGTATTCAATTATTGTTAATATAATATGTTGTATTGTATCATATTATTATATTATAACTCACGATAAATTTCAAAAATTCTTTTTAGCCCCATGTTACACCATAACCCAGACGATTTTATATGAAAAGCTCTAATTGTTTGAGTGATATTCAGTCAAATAGGGCTACGATATGTACGGTGTACAGTGGGTCGAAAAAAAATTGTGCCAGTAAACTCCCAGAAAGATATACATATATTTTAAAAACGATTCTAAAAGTGCAAAAAACTTTTGCCACGCCTCAAAATAACAGCCCCCATTTAGTTTTTTTTTTAGATATTGCCCTGGAATTTTAAGTACGGTCGAAAAGTTTTTAATACTGTTAATGGTTTGGACACAGCTTCAACTTTGTCATTGATGCCTTTTTAGAAGGACATTAAACTCTGGATACGATGTCTGATTTCCAGGATACTTCTTCCCCCCTCTCCTGGTTGCTAATTTTTCCTATCCGTAAGGCATACATATCACTTCGAAATAACAGTTCTAGCTTTTTAAATACTCTTTAAGAAATATCTTAATATGGGGCAGTATTCACCCGTATTGCCTATATATGTCGAGCTGAATATTCGTCTAGGAGAACTTTGTACTAGATCAAAGGAAACATGTTCAAGTTGTATTTAATCTACGGCAAAATTCTCGTAGACGAATATTCGACTCGACAAATGCAATACTGGTGACTGTTTCTTTAATCTAGGAGCAAAATGTCGTAATAAAAGTCGAAATACCCAATATTTTAGCTTAAAATGGGCTTTACTGGGGTCTAGAAAAAATCTACGATTTAGGGAAGAGTATCCTAGATATTAGAATAAACAAAAGTCAGAAGAAGTATATTGCGGTGGGTCGCGGTATTGACGGGCAACTGAAGGATGATCGGCAGACAGTATGTATAGGCTAAGTCTTCCCCCTACAACATTATGTCGAAACTATTAAGAAAAGGATAAGAGGCAATTTCTCACCTTGGGGCAAATTACGGCATTCGATATTGAGCGAAATTTTTATACAAACAGAATTTAAGTTGTATGAAAAATTTTTCGATATCGAATGCCGCAATTTTCCTGCTGCTGATTTGCGAGTGCCCGATATTACACGAAAATTTAGCAAAACGTACACTAGACTACTTATCGGAGGTATCACAGATTCATACGGGTGACCTTATGCGGTAACTCAACGCAACGAGGTGGATCTAGTACGATTTATAACTGGAACTGACATTAGATCTAGACTCTTTCATAGGCCAAGACTCAGCAAGTAACCTGGTAAATACCTATAAAAACGGAATCTCACAATTATACTTGATTGCCAAGATCAAACTTTTACATTGTTATATTACATGTTAAATTTAAATATTTAATCAATAGTTTGCAAAAGTTGCTACAAATTCTCTACTAATTCATATATTTTTATGTAATTAATACAAATTATATTACTATCAATAATAATAAAGGGAAAAATTTTGTGAGGCACACAATCGCTCGATTTACGAAAAAATACAACCCTGATCTAATGAATTTTTGAACATTTTCATAAGCTCCATCATCCCAGGGTTGTATTTTCTCAAAAGTCAGATAGGATAGTGAATCCTAACCTTTAATATTTATTATATATTTATATAAAAGTAACAATAATTTAGGAAAAGTAGTGCAACAATTCAAAAAACAATAACAATCAGGGGTGTTCTGCAAACCGCGCGATTTGAAATCGTGCGATTTCAAAAACGAAAACCAGTGATCTGCTGATCGGACGACTTAGCGCATTCGCAGGTCAGTTCGTATAAAATATCTTAAACATCTAAAATATTAAAACCAATTAAAAAGCTGCAAGAAGTCACCTTTTTAATTAAGTTCTTTCCTGAAAATTAGGCGATTTCAAAACATGCGGTTTACAGAACACCCCTTAATATTTCATATATTTTGCTAGACTAATAGAATTGATTTTGGAAGTAGGGTATCCCAAAGCCATACTTTTCCACCCATAAAACAAATTTTTTTTTTTTAAATTTCAATCAAGCGAGACAATCTCCAAACCTTTCAACAACAACTAACGTGCACATTATAAGAAAATTCGTCACAAATTCATACAAAAAAAAATTTTCGCATTAAATTAAATCATGAAACCGAAAATTAAATTAAAATTCAACTCAAACGTTATGAGTTGAAAAATTAAAAAAAAAGTAAAATAAAAAATAAAAACAATTAATTGAAACACACACTCTGGCAAAAATGCTGATTAAAGCAGAAAAGGAAACTTAACCTCTGTTACTGCGTTTACGTGATATTCGTTATAAAAGTTAAAATATAAAAAAATCTTACCTTAGCACCAATTTGGTTGCCACATTGACCGGCTTGCAAATGAACAATTTCCCTCATGTTGCGGATTTATTTTTTGAATTAAAACTTTGAGCGTGAAAAATCTAAACTTTTATTTAAGCAAAGCTTGAAAGCACTTATTTTTCTTTTGTTTCGACAAAGTAAAATTTTTTCAACACAAAATCCTTTTTGGAGATTTTTAAAATCTTTTATTTTAGATATCGTTTATTTTTTTAAATATCAGCTTAATTTTCTTGAGATTCTTTTTCTTTTGTATTTGAAGTCTTATCAAAGATATTTTCTACTACTTTTCAAAGTTCCAGATTTAAGGGAATTTACAGAGAGAAAGAGCAGCTCACTTGGTATCCAATCGACTAACAAAACTCAACTGATCGTTCTGTTTTCTGTTTAGCACACAAGAAGCATTTTTACCGGCCGCCTGAAACATTTTTCTTTCGTTTGTTGTATTCTTTTTGTGTTTGTTGTAGCCGCTGCTACACACACACACACTGAAACATTCACAAAGCTGGGTGAGTGTTGCTTGCACTTTTTTTTCTTTATAGCGATTGCGAGCGGAGATATTGTAAGTGCAGCAGCAAAGTCTCCAATATTTTTATATCGTACAACGTAAAAAATATCGCATTGCTTGGAAGAATTCACTGCAATTCTCTATGGTAAGAGATGATTAATTGTTGTGAATTTATAAGTTTTCTTTTACAGTCTGTGAAGCAGCAGGGCTGATTCTTTGGAAATATACAGCCATCCAACAGAGCTGTACGATCCATATGTATGTTGATTATTTAGGAATACGTACCCTGTCGGAGAATGATCAACTTGTAGTTAACTTTTCGTAGACTAACTAAAAGCTAATTACAATGTCATCCAGAACTGAACCCCAAATTAATTCTTAAAGAGTACGTAATCGGATTTGGTGAGAGGCAACAAATTTTTTTCTCCGCTTGTTTCAAACTCTTTTTCAATTCTATATTATTAATGATGAAACAGAATAAAGTCTGCAACTTCAGGAAAAACGCTCCCAAATTAATAAAGCCCATAATAATTTTTGTTTTATTTTATTTTGTTCTTATTTTTCTTTGTAGTTTTGTTTACAAAATGTATGAAACTTATTGAAAGTATGGTAACATTTTTGAGAGAACATAAGAAAAAACGCTCTCAAAATAAAATAGATTCTATCTCACGACTGCTTTCTGCGGCTGCTTTTTTGTGCCAATTTGTATGAAAAATGTGTGTTTATGCCGGTATTCTGTTTAATCATTTAACATTTCGCTGTAATTAATCTAGATGGTACCTTAGCTGGGTAGTAGCGCGTTGACTATATACTTATACAACGTGTGATGATACATAGTTCGAACCCCTGAAATTTTTTTTAAATTTACTGACTACCAGGTGACTTAAATAAAATCAACTTTAAGTTAGTTGAAAAGTAATGCAGAGTAAGACAATTGTCTACTGCCTAGGACATCGCAATGTTAAAATAGTTAGTTGTTTTCATTGGAAATTAATCCAAGTATCAATCAGCGCTAGTTGCGAAATAGTTAGCTTAAAGTTAGTTTAAAGTTAACTTAGTTTCCGAGAGGGTAGTTATAACTTCATTTTAATAATATGAGCAATTAGCGTTTTCATAACTTAATCAGCCCAATTCTAAATATTCTCCGAGAAATAATTTTTACGGAATTAATTTTTTTTTTAAATCCACCTAACCCAAACATATTGAGCTAAAAATTAAAATTTTAGGGAGAATTAGAATTTTCGAAGTCAGCTATTTTGTATCCAGTAGTTTTATTTTAACTGAAGACTTGCAAATGATTTTTTGAAATGGGGGAACTATGAGTAGGGAATAGACTCCCGGGGATATGTTATTCAGAATACGGCTGAATATAAAATCTTTTGTAAAAACTTCGAAAATAGCGTTACGTAATATGCGCATGGCCCCTTATCTTTTATTTATTTATTCCCAAATCTCATTAATTCATACATGAAATTAAATGTCTGTTGCATTCACCTACGGCCTAAAGAATTTAAAATTTTACTATAGCGGGATTATTTTAAATAAAATCTACCTTTAATTTTTTGCGTATTAAATTTTAAATTATTTAACTCATCGTAATATTATGGTCAGGGACGGAAAATTCAGTAGCATTGTACTTTATGGGGTTGTAGTTGTTTTACCAAAGCTGTCTAAATTCTAGTCTCATTTCACTATAAGATTTTGACAGTTAATATTTCCCATTGTCGTGGTTGGTGTATTTCGACTTCGACAATCGAAGTTCGACTACGACGATTTCGTAAAAGATTAAAGAACGCCGAAGCATTTGGTATTTAATTTGGTACCGAAATATCCTAGTCGAAGTCAAAATACGCCAACCACGATCAGGCGCATTGTATATCAGTTGAAAATGCTAGCTAGCCTGCCGTCTATTAGATCGATATTCTTCTTGAAGCAGAGCTGCGAAGACACCATCGAGCCCAACTGCCCTATAAAGCAAAAAGCTTCTAGTATACAGTAACAAAATTTAAAGTCATTCTGAAGGAACTACATTTGCATTGCTTCCCAAAATCGATATTTTTAATTTGCCGATAATTAAAAGAAAAGCAAGTAGAAATTTGGCGCCCTATGGTACAATGGGAGTATATAAGTATAAGTGGAAGTTTATGTAAGTCATACAAAACGTTTTAACTCCTTTATAGGTTTAGAAAATACTCACCATGGTTTTAAAAAAATTAATTTTTTTAAAGAAATAATTTTGGTCTAAAAATTAAATTTTTTTGCTTAATCTTACATAAAAACACAGTTTCGCGCTTAAATTCGTATAAAAAAAAACAAATTGTAAAAATGTGTAATTTTTTACTATTTCTCCTAGATGAAGATATTTTTCTAGAACGCCAAAAAGGAAATTTTTCTAAAAATCGCTTCCAATTCGGCGACTAGGCATTGGAAAAAAATACTTTTTGAAATAACAACTCTATGTAGAAATCATTAGAAATTATCCAAATTTGCACTACTTCCGGATCGCAAACTCAAAATTTTCATGACTTCTTTTGAGTATCTTTTTTTTTTAATGAGTAGCTTTATTTGCTTATTTGGTTTCTTATAACTACATTTGTTGAAGCATTCCTTCTAAAGAGACGTGCTTCTATCAAATTGTCCTATATTTCTGTTTCGAAATGCTCCTTCAGTAATGTTCCCAGCATTTCTTCCGCCTGGCATTTCTTTCCGCCCTTCTTCCCTACGAATTAGTGAGTGTTTCCGGTTGGGTATGTATTAATTTTAATCAATTTCAAATTTAAATAAAATTTAACTGAATACTTATTTAAACATGAAGTCAAAAACTGGCCATAATAATGCTTCTTATTGTATATAATAAAGCATAAATATTCTAAGAAATTGTTATTATACTCGTATATTATTTATTTCAATATTTTATTTTTATTTAACGCTCGAATACGAATTTAAAAAACCTATTTGTTGTTGGTTTATGTATTATTACTATTATTATTGGAAGATTGAAAATAGATCCTTCAATTGGATTAAATTTATTTTGCTTAGGATTTCTAAATCTTCATTTTCCATCCCTGATTATGATACTTTTCAAACGTATCTCCATCCTAATAATACGATAATTTTGTTAAATTTCTACAAGAGCTAAACATGAAAAGCCAAATGCAGAGAAAATCAGTCAAGCATTTAACAAAACAAATACGATCAGTGATTTTTGTACTGTATTTTTAAGTTACTCGTAGATACAATTCCAGATATTTTATTAAACGCACTCACTCACAAACACTGTTCACTGTAGGTGTGCATGTGTGCTATAACACACATGAAGCTATAATAAATCTTTTATAAAATTTTGTTTTTGCTTTAGTTTATTTCTGTAGAGTGTATAGAATTATTATGGAAATGTTTTTGTTTTTTAAATCAAAATCAAGAAGAAAAAAGACAGATGTTTTTCTCACATATTCAGAGTTTTATGCTTTTTAAATAAAATTTTATTTAATAAAAAATACATATACATACATGTACATATGTATGTATGTTGGTATTTTTACGAGAAAGAAGAATTCATGAGGCAGAAAGAAATTTTGTTCTAATAAATACACAAACTGCTTCTTTAGAATATTATCAACTTGCATGTTTGTTTAGCAACAAGACTGTATCAACATGTTGCTAATGGTTTGTATCCAACTAGTCTCACACATGTTGTTTTTATAATGTCATTGACGTGACCAGATGGTATTTGCAAAACGCTGGACATGATCGCTCAAAAAGCGGGGTTTTGAAGAATATACCTAATGGGGGATTTAAAAATAAATGTCTTTTAGAAAGCGGGATGCGTAATATGCACATACACAGTTTCGTATGCACTTAGGAAACACTGTTTCCAACATTACAAAATGTTAATATAGTAGGGCAAATTTAAAATTTTTCAAGAAATTGTGAGTATGCTCTTTTTTTAGAGGACTACTTGGACATAAATCTATGGCCGTATCGACTCCAAATACCAAGTTGAAAACTTAACAATATCTGGCTAAAATTCATGATTTTCAGAAATAAGCTTCATGGGCAATAATAAAAGAGCACCTTGTCTATAAATTTGCATTACTTTTTTCCGTCTCGTTGCCTAATTTACTGAAAAAGTCCTTTCGAAATGCATTAATCGAATATTTATAGCTTAACAGAGCTCTGTTAACACTCTAACAGAGAGGTTTGTGTCAAGGGTTATACATTTTAAAATTTTACTTCTGCAATTCTGAGTATGCACATTTTAAGAGAAATACATAAACATTACTATATATAACCAATATTGTACGCCCGCATCGATTCCTTCCCCAAAAAAGTGCGTTTTCTTCAGAAAAAGCCAAGTTGAAAACTTGGCAATATCTGATTTAAACTCATGCTTTTCAGATATAAGCTTCATGGGCAATAAGAAAGGAAAATCTTGTCTATAAATTTGAAAAAGTCCTTTCGAAATGCATTAATCGAATATTTATAGCTTAACAGAGCTCTGTTAACACTCTAACAGAGAGGTTTGTGTTAAGGGTCTTAAATTTTAAAATTTACCTTCACACGCACTCATTTTTTAATATCTTAGTATCTCCTAAAAACACAAACTTGAAATTCCGCTCATTCTGCCGATGATAGAAACTATTGGACAAGTGGTTATTAAAAAATTTATATTGGAAACTGATGCAGTGATAATTTTGAAAATCTTCATGACTATTTATGTTAATAACGAGAATTGTATTTTACAAAATAGTGAAAGTTAAACCACAAGTGTGGTTCTTCTAATATAAAAAATTTACATTTGAATAAAAATCGAATAAGAGATTTAAAGTTTCAAAACGCTTAACAGAGTGATAAAGCGGAATAGAAATTCCAAGTGAGATCGGCCTTTGAAAAGCGAGATGTCTGGTCACGTTAAATATAATATTATGTATGGATTATGTATTTCGAAAGAATTTTAGTTACAAAGTAGACTTGAATCGAACTCATACAATAGCTCGTTTTTGACACAAATCAATTATCAAACCCTTGTAATTTAAATGGGTAATTAATTAATTCAATTAATTGTAATCTTAGTTTGTTGTGCAAGAAAATTTTCACTTAAACTTAGGGATAATAAAATTTACGAAACGCATTTTGAAAGCAATTTCTTTTTATAGAAGATCCATAAATTTTGTTTCTAAATTTTAGTTAAAGAAGACTAAATATAATTTTACAGGTATCTTACGTAAGATCTCATAAACATTTTTATGCACTTTTTAATGCACATAAATACGTCTATGAAATGGGAACGGGAAGAAAAACGAAATATCGAGCATATTTATGAGTTTTTATTTTATTCTGTTGCTTACAACAATTACCCCACAGGCGCAGCATTTTAGGCAACGACAGCAAAAATATCAACACCAAAAAGCGGCGACGAACTGCAAAAGCAAAAAATTTAACTGCATGCAACATTAATACCATGAAAATGTGTTGGAAAATCTGTATCTGTGTGTTGTTGTTGTGTTTTTTTTTTGTTATCAATGTATGCAAAGGTATTTTCAAATGCTGTCTCCAAACTGTTGCAACAGCAACAACAACAAAAATAAAATGAAAATTATGTTTAAAATAGATCAACGCACATTTACATACATACTCGTACATATGTATATTTTTCAACACCGCCACAGTTTAGAAATCAACCTAGCCAAAAGCATCTTGATGCCGCAAGTTATGTTTTATTCGTGTGTGTGAATGCGTGTGCACGAGTGTTTGGGTTAACATGTAAAATCACGTAGGGAGAATTTATTTTATTTTTCTTGTAATCTTTATTCAAGTATTTTTGTGTTTGCGTCTGTCTACTAAAGTGTTGCTTCTTGGCATGATGCTATTTTTATTCTAATGACTTTTCCTGTTTTCTAATTTAAAAAATTTTTAAAGAAAAAATTTAAACTAATTTTAATTTCGCATACAATATATTCGCAACAGAAGACTAAAAATTACTTACTTCAGCAGTTCAATTTTGTGTTTTTTTTTCTGATCGCAATGATAGAAATAGTGAAGAGAATTTTAACGTCATTCAGGTATCATTTTGTTCATGTTATTCACTAAAAGCGCATTAGACTTAATTGAAAAAAAAACCATTTAGTACTCTACACAGCGGAATTAAGTAAGTCAATCCGTTTGGCTTTTTGAGTTTAAGTCTTGATTCACTTAAACTCAAAAAGGATTTCGATTAGAGCCAACTGTGAAAAGAACTCGAGCAACTTTCGGCAAAGATACATATAGAAAACATATCGCTCCTTTATTGCAATATAGTCATATCTCGAAAAGGACAAATTTGCCAAAATTCGATTTAAGTTTTTAAAATCTGAGCAAACAAATGTATGGTTGACAATGACAATGAGTACTAAAAAATATACATAAGTAAATAATCTTAATTTTAGTAACTGCGTACAATCATAATTGTAGCGCAAACATTTCTTATGTTCACATATTTTCTCTAAAGAAACTAGGACTATAGCCAATTCCAACATACAAGAGCATCTCTACTTCGTTTATGCATAAAACTAGAATACGCTACAAGTAAAAATAAAAAGGCACATGCGTGTCAAACAAATTTACCTTATCTGATACTTATAGTCGAAGTATGCTTATACTCAGGCTATGGATATTTAATCGGACAAAAAAATACGCTGATACTCTGCATATTTATTCATCACGCATACATAAATATATGTATATAAAATGGAATGGAAAATGTGTGGGTGTGTATGTCGCTACTTGAAAACATGCTTAATGTGTGTGTAAATAAAACAGCCCTGCACATACGCCTGCACACAAAAAAGTAATATGAATGAGTTTGTAATATTAATTAAAATATTTGTAATATTAATTAAAAAATTAATTAAATTTTCATCTATAAACAATTTGATAATATCAATTAAGTTTTTCCACTCAAATTAATTAATACTATTAAAAATTTAATTGAATCAATTAAATTATTAATTGAAAACATTAATTGGTGAATACTTTTTCTGTGTGTGTAGCCGATTAATAGTCAGAGTATTTTTATACTCATGCGTATGATTTGAAGGTCATACAATCGATAAATTTTAGTTATAGTTGTTTTTGTACTAGACTGAAGAACGTTGAAAAATTTCTTCTTTAATCCATTACAAAATTGTCGTAGTCGGAATCGAAATACGATACTCGTAATCAAGCTCTTAATCGATTTAATTTTACATGTAATACTGATAGTTTTCTCAAATAAAGAACTCCAGAATTTTAATTTGGTTGAGATATGACTATCTTGCAATAAAAGAGCGATATATTTTAAGTTAATTTTTTGCATTCAGTAACTTTTATTACGATATAACAAATATAACGAACATTTATCGACTTTGCTATTCAGTAACATATTTTTAAAATATTAGCTGTCGGTTGAAGTCAGAAAAAAGTAATATAAAAAGCGTTTCATTAATTCTTTTTTGTGCTTTACGCTTATTTTTACATTTTGTCTCCAGGGATGTACATTTCTCGCAGCTAAGAAGTCTAGTTCAATTTTTCTTCTCTTCTTTAGAAAATCACATTAGTTAATAAAAAAAAAATTTATTTAATAAGAATTCAAAATACTGAACTAAATGGTTAAGAAATTATTCCTGAGTAATTTTCAAAAACGCTAAACCTACAAAATCCCAAAATAAAAAATCGCCAAAACGTAAAAATTAAGAAAAATCGCTGAAACTAAAATAAACCGTCAAAAACTCAAAAATCGCCAAAAACAAAAAAAAACGCCAAAACTAAATAAAACGCCAAAAACCGAAAAAGATTACCGTGTACTTAAAATTTAAAAAAAAATCTAGATCAGGCAAGATATTTAATTATATAGGCTAAGGCTTCGTGTGCGCACGAATTTACTGAATTTATTTAAAATTAAGTTTCTGTATTACTTATATATCTGTGGTATGTCCAAGTGGTATAATTTTATGAATCAAATCTCGGACCATATTTTCCAAAAAATTTTTAAGTATAATCTCGGTAGCCCAATTCCCGCATTTCGCCACCAAAATAATATTCCATAATTAAGCATTTAACAGTCCGCTTTTAACTGCAAAATGGAGCCTGTAAACTTTTTTTGGTTCTGTCGCTGCTAGTTAAATTTAAATTTATCTTCACATACATATTATAAATATATTAGATAATTATCTGCATATTTCATAAATTTCAATTTCTTTACAGGGCTCCTTATTTTTTTATGTCTTTTAAATACCGTGCCATAACCGCCAAAAAAGTTGCAGGCACAAATTCACAGTCTTTAGTTAACTAATGAAGGTGGTTTAACCAATGAAATTGTTAAGATCGTTAGTTAAACCATGGGTGTTAGTTAACTAAAGACTGTGAATTTGGACCTAAGCGACATAATTTTCAAACTTATTTTTTTTTTTTTGCCAAATTGGTTATTTGTGATCGTAAATAATACACTTTCGTCAAAACAAAAAAACGAGGTGCATAAAATGTGTCGGTTAAGTTTGTTTTGGCGGTTATGGCACAGTATAAAAGATTTTGTAATAAAAAAATTAGTAGAAAAAATGAAGGCCTTAGGCAAATTACAGCACTCAATATCGAACGAAATTTGAAATTATTTCGATTTAATCTGGAATTATTTAAAATCTGCGCTCTATATCAAATGGTCGCAATTGGACCCTTGTTCTATGAAACAAGAATTTTTGAAAAATAAGAAAAAGTAAACTTCTATTCGTTGTGAATTATTATTCTATACACATTCCTGCATACTTACAAACTTTCTTTTTATAATTTTTCCTAGAATTTAAAGTTTTATTTTTATATTCTCCACCATTTCGAAGACGCCATGATAAAAGTGTCAGCCAAAAATATTCCTCTTTAATTTTCGTGTGGCTACTTGAATGTCTGTCGTCGGTCTTACTATTTTTTTTTGGCTTTTCTAAACCCCAAAAAAGTATATAGGAAGAAATTTATTATTTATTATTAAATTATATTTTTATATTTTTAGAACTTAAGCAGCAGAGACAAAGAAAAATTTTCAAAATTGGATACAAAGTCTTGAAATCATTTTAATACTAATTGAGTTGCATTTAAATACTTTAAATGTTACAATGCATTAAAGTGTGTAAGAATTAAGACCTTTCTTTTCACCACTATAACCCTGGAAAACACACATACATGCACACATACATACATGCAATACACATGTATGTGAGCATGTATGTTTAATATTTGGAATTTAAATAGAAGTGATTTATGTAGAGGATTTTCTTGTGGATTAACAACCATTATCTTTTAAATTTGTATATTAAAAAGAAAGAAAAATGCACTTTACTTGTTCGGAAAACACATTGCAACACAATGTAATTAAGGAAATTTGAATTAGATTTTAATGCTGAAATATGATTGTGTAAGAGTTTTATCTGAAAATGGAAAAGAGCTTGCGTGTTGGTTGCTTTTGCATTGCAGCTGTTTTGGCCGTATGCAATAAAATTGTGCAACTAAAACAAGTTTGTCCAAATGCTAAAATCTCATACTCAGTTATATTTTGATGCAGGATAAAAGCAATTTAATTTAATTTGATAACTGGAAATAAATTTTTTTTACTTCACTAAGAAAGACTTGCTTATTAATCTGCTTAAAAATTTGCTTGATCTGCTAGCAATCAAATACGCCAGTATTTATATATTGAGCCTTTGACTCTTTCTAAAATATCAAGGTTCTAACGACTGATTCCGGTAGAGGAGCAAAAAGAAAAATAGTGTGTAGCGGCCTTTTTTAGGATTGCGTACACCAAATGTGAAAAGGAACCCTATTGTCTGTCTGTCTGTCACAGGCTGTTTCTTCTTGAACCGTAAGTCCTAGTTTGCCTATACACTATGCAAGTCGAGAAACGAGCGGAACATTAACGTTTCTTTTCCCCTCGTCTCTCTCTCTCCTAACAAACTAATCAGTTTAGCAATAAGAGTTGCATAGTTTAAACTAGTACTAAGAGATACGGATCTGAAATTTTAACAGAATATGTAGAACTTTGGTTCCAAATCGAGCAACGAAAAATTTTAAAATCCCATGTAATATACATACCTACAATTACATATATATTCTTGAAATTTGCAAAGTTAGTGTATTTTATACAGACTACAACAATTAACACTAAAATTAAAAAATCGAAATTAAAGGCTTTTCTATCAGTTAATGTAATTTTGACAATTTGCTGTATCTTGGAAACCGTAAGAGGCAAAATCTTGAAATTTTCAAAAACGCTAAAACTAAAAAATCCCAAAATTAAAAAACCGAAAAAAAATCGCCAAAACCCAAAAAACGCCAGACTAAAACTAAACTAAATTAAAATCTATAATACTAAAATAAATCGCCAGAAACCGAAAAAATCTCAAAACTAAAAAATCCCCAAAACCCAAAAAAAATCGCCAAAACGCCAAATTAAAAAATATATCTAATACGAAAATAAATCGCCAGAAATCGAAAAAAATCGCTGAAATAAAAAAACGCCAAAAACCGAAAAATATCCCAAAAACGAAAAAAGCGCCAAAAATAATAAAAACCTAACCATAACAAGAAAAATCGCCTAAAAAACGTATACCGGGTACTTGAATTTTTTTTAAATCTACATCAGTAAGATATTCCTTTATATAGGCTAAAGTTCGTATAGTATTATATATATAGTTTCTGTACGCAACCCTTCGTGTGCGAGTCACAGTCGCTTTTTAATGAATTCATTAAATTTTACGTATGATTCCTATTAAAAAAAAAGTGTGGAAATTCCCTTCTGGGCGTTTGAAATATGTATACTCGTATTTAATAGTGCGTTTATATTTAAGCTAAAGTTCTGTTGATATTGAAAAAGTTTTTCCAATTTTAAAAATTACCAACTTCTTCTAACAATAACATCTTGTAATGTATTTTACAAAGTAGAATAAAAAATATATGTATATAGAAATAAATGTATGTTATAAAATGACAAATCTTTTATTGCCACCCGCCCACATAAGCTCTCATATTCGATAAGCAATAAAAATTTAAATTTCCACAAAAACCAATAAAGGTTAAATGGTCAAATGGACGATGATGGCATTAAAATTTGTTCCATATTTTATTTTAACACCCTGCGGCAACGCAACGACAGTAATTCAACACCATTTTGTAACCAGACGATTTGTTTGGCTAGATGCCTGCTTGCTGGCTGGCCGTAGCAGAAACAATTACTTTTTGGCAAAGTGAGTGAAAGTTACAACAATCCAAGAAGAAGAAAAATGAATTGTTTGTCCAACAAATGTTGCCAAATTGTTTCTATTGGTAGTGCTGATGTTGCTGTTGCTGTTGCTACTTTTATTGCGTTCGCTTTTGCTGTTTGGTAACTATGCTTTGTTGCTCTTGCAGCTGCTGCGGTGGCTTAAAGTCATAAATTACGGCTATCCTTTTTTTCATTTGCCATTTAAAAACATAAATTGCAACAGACGCACATACACAACATCCATCCCTACTTGCTCCCTTCCCCCTCAACCAAGAAACCATTGAAAATATTTGTCAAACGTTGAATAAATATTAAGGCAAATTGCCGAGTGCCAAGTGAAGAGAAGGAAGAAGAAATATTTTATGTATGTATTAGCATTTGTATAACGCAAAAGTTGCTTCTCTTTTCTTGCTTTAAGCAAATGGAAGAAATGTGGAAAATATTTGCCTAGAAAATCACATAAAAAGTATTGAAAGTCTATAAACAGATGTTACAATTTATTATAGATATTTGCCAATATTAAGAATTTTATGTGACCAACAATCGTTACTTTGGGGATGAAAAAGTACAATATTTTATTGTTTTTTATCCTTAAGATATTATCGATATGACCTGCAACAGTTTAATGTTGCCAAGGCATGTGATTTTAAGTAATTTGAAAAAATATTTATGTATGTATGTATATTAAAGCTTCTTTTTATTTAGTTATACCTATTTTAATAAAGAAGTCTTGTTCTATTTAAGTGGGTGAAATTCACAAGGTGGTTAACAATGGCCCCCGGCTGTACAAGCAAATGCAAAGATGAATTGGGGATCAACAGTGTGGACGCAACGCAATAAGACTAGGCTTACTAAATACATTCATAATCCACACATGCAAAACACCGGTTTTCGAATAATTTAAATTTTTAAACAAACGGTAGTGCAGTAAAAACTTTTTCGAATAATTAGTCTGTTTTAATAACCGGTTTTCATAAACGGTTTTAGTAAATGATGTATTTTGCGTAGCGAGCCATAGTTGATATATTATCTGTAAAAAAAATATGCAGTATGACTTGGAAAAGGCCCGGCCAAATCTACAACTTTCCATCCACAACTTTCCATTTCGCCCTCCATTTTTATACTCTGTAATTAGAAACAAATTGCAATGTTAATAGTATACAAATTTCGAATTTATACAATAATATATACAATACAATACAATTTCGAATATACAAGTTTCGAATTTTTTCCTTTCGTAATACAGAGTAGACCCCTGAGATTTTGCAAATTTTTTTCTATTATTCGCCTTCAGCAAAAATTTCCAAAATCTTATTTAATGCGAGATAAATTTTTGTTTCTTTATTGCTTTCAATTCAAGTGGAACGGGTAATAAGCTGTGAATTTGTATCTCTTATTAAAATTTAAATATCTTGTATTCTTAGTTTTATTATTGTTTCTTTTCTAAAATAGATCTTATTTGGGTTTAATTGATTTTTATTAACAAAACAAAAAAATCAGCCTTACTACTGCAAAATTATTCGACCATAAAAATTTTGGGCGAAATTGTTCTATACATAATTCAAATAAAAAAAAAATAAGCTTTCGTAAGTGTTGAAAAAAACAAATTCTGCAATAAAAAGTGTCTTTTTACGTGGTAGTTTTTTCACAGATTAATTGCGTAGATTGCTTTCAGTGTTGCCAGGAACTTAAGAGAAAATAAACTTAATTTTTATATGTATGATTTGATTAGACTTAAGTTCGTATAGCTCTGTAAGCTAAATTATGTATGCACATGTAATAATTATTAATGAACAAATAACACCAAAGTTAATTGTAAATATTCTGACGAACACTAGTAGAACGGCACAACCAGCTGTTTTCGCAGGCCAATGCACCTTCATCATCAGCGCTCTTTGTGTTTGTGCCAGCTGATGTAGATTTCTGCTTTTTTATATACTCAGTTTTCAGTGCAAATGGAATATGTGAATTGTTTTGATTCATCGTATTACAGTTTGCAGAAAGCTTTTTTGTAATGAAAGCTAAATTTTGCCATCTCCATATAAATTTACAACAGTCTTGTCTTTCTAGTTTGTTCTTTACAAATTATGCACATGTTATGTTGTTAATTTACTTATTTTTGTTTTGAAGAAAAAAAAAACAAAAAACAATTTTATATAAACCTTTTGGCGAATAGAAAAATATATTTAATTTTTCGCCCTAAAGCCTGATACTCTGTTCACAAATTCGCGCAAAATGCTGTCAAACTACATATAAAAGTATTTGGTATGAAATATTTGCGTAATAAACTTGCAAAAGTAGCACTCTGTTCTTATTGCGAAAAACATGTAAAATGTATCTGGCAGCATATTTTTCCATGCAATATGACTCTGGCATCATTTTTTTCAGCTGCGAAACAATATGAGCAGCACTTTTTTCGCACGAAATTTAAACAATGTTGCATACTTTCAAGCAATAAAAGCGAGAAATTTATAAAAAAAACGCGAGTTGGGCTACATTTAGTACGTGTCAAATTTTTCAGGCGAAATAATCAATGTTGCTGAAATTTTTTCACAGCTTTGAACAGAGTACTATGCTTAATGGCGAAAATTCATCATGTGCTAAAATTCATCAGCCACACAAACACATTGTTATTGATTTAAAAAAATCATATGAATAATTTTTATTTTACTTGCAATTTCTTCTAATGCAAAAATTATTATTACTAGGATTGCCCGGTGGGCTAAATTAGACCACTTAACACGTGTGTAAACTTGTGTGTACATGTGTGTACAAAACAAAAATCAAATAGAAAGTTGTTTTTTTTCATACAATTTTAAATCGCTTTTTTAACACTTTTATGCCAAATTTTTTTTTATATTGTGCATATCTACACAAAAACATCTTTTAAACCATATATGTTTCACCAAAGTTCGTGGATTATAAGATACTTGAAAGTGTACGATAAAAAAATATGTGTCGTATTTATATATAAGATATAATAATTATTACAAGTTCTAGGTTTTCTTTTTTTAAATTTAAAAAAAAAAATTATTTTAAATCACACATTGAGCCAAAACTACAGGGAAAACAAACATAAAAATAGTTAAACAAACAAGTGGCGCAATTGCGATAAATTTGTCATATCCTTACTTAATGTCCTGCAGGATAAAATAATCCAAATTTATGGTTTATAGATGTTGGTTTTATTTCTTTGTGTTTGTGAGAATTTGTGTATTCGCTCATATGTACGTACAAGTGTGTTGTTCATACGTGTGTAGTGTCATTGGATCCTTGTTTTTTTTTTGTACTTTATTCCTTGTTAAATGGTTTTTTTTTTACGGTGTGAATGGTTTTGTTTTATTGTAGTTGTACAATATATTCTTTGTTGAATTTGAATCTTGAAAAATCTATAAATTAAATTGAAAAATTTACAGTATTGATTGAATGTATGGTTAAGGCATGATCGGTAACAATTGATCGCTTTTAAAGTAATTTTCTTTTAAACTTCTAAATAAGCAGGCCTTTCACACATTTTAAATGAAAGAATTTTAATATTTTTTATTCGATTATATTAGATTTCCTGTATTTTCCCGTTTTAGTTTTAAGCACGTCTAGGCAACATCTGCTGAAATATGTTGCTTGTTTATTGGTCTACTATCGTTACAGCTTTGTAATTTTTTTTATACAAGAATTTTCGGATTTGTAGGTTAAGAAGTTTACTGATGAGTTGCTTTAGCAGCAACGAAATGCATATATACGTGCTTAAGTGCTTAAGCAACAACAAACAAATTTTTTTTTCAATTCGTACTCATTTTGACACTCGTTAAATAAAAAAATAAGAAATTACCACAAATATCGTAGTAGAAGAGTGTGCAATAATTTAAGAATCGTATTAGTTTCAAATAAAACTTTGCAAACATTCTAATCACTTAACAAAGGTAATTTGAAACCAAAGTCTTTGCCAATACATCAACAACAACGAACACCACCACCACAAACACCTGTCAGTGCAAAATTTTCAAACAACTATTTACATTAAAAACATAAATTTTATTATATCAGCAGGCAAAAACCACATAAATTATTTATTGATATTAAAAAAAAGAACAAGCAAATATTAAATGTATTTGTAAAAGAAATTCGCTTTGAGTAGCTGTGACACAAACAGAAATTAATAATCGCACTCATACCAGCGCACAAAAGGAATCAAAAACTAAATAAAATACCATACAAATGTAATTGCAAATGCGAACTCTGATAAGAAATGACATGCATGATATGTTCATGGTAATTTTTTTTTCGGGTAGTCAGGAGTAAGTCTTCCTTTGAAGGATAGAAAAAATATATAACTAGAAAAATTCATTCATTTTATTTTAAAATAAAATAATAGAAATTCCACGTACTATGGCCCATATCAGTAAATATCTAACAAGAATAGGAAAAAAATGAGGCCTGTAAGGATACGAGGGCGGATTCTGCAAAGGTAATATTTTTTAAGAACTTCTACTAAATCGCTTAGAAAACACCTTACAAGAGTGCCCTCTTGGCCAGTAGGCAGTGTACTAGTCTAGCAGTCGCAGGTTCGATTCATGCCAGAGAGTCTGAGTGTTTCTGCAGACAAGCTAAAGTAGATTTCTAAAAAAGGTACTTTTTATAAAAGGTACTTTTTATAAAAGGTAGTTTTTAAAAAGGGTACTTTTTATAAAAGGTACTTTTTATAAAAGGTAGTTTTTAAAAAAGGTACTTTTTATGAAAGGTAATTTTTATAAAAAATATTTTTTTATAAAAGCTAGTTTTTATAAAAAGTATTTTTTATAAAAGTTAATTTTTATTAAAAGTACTTTTTATAAAAGGCACTTTTTATAAAAGATACTTTTTATAAAGGTTACTTTTTATAAAAAGTATTTTTTATAAAAGGTAATTTTTATTAAAAGTACTTTTTATAAAAGGCACTTTTTATAAAAGATACTTTCTATAAAGGTTACTTTTTATAAAAGGTACTATTTATAAAACGTACTTTTTTAAATATCCTTTCTAGATAATGTTGTTTTCAGAAAAGGTAGTTGTTATAAAAGGTACTTTTTATAAAAGGTGGTTTTTATATAAAGGCACCTTATATAAAATATTTTTAAGTACATATCGTTACCTTAATATAGAAAGGCCCTAACTCATTATTTTTTTGAAATCGAGTTTTTTGTATATCTCGATAGAAGAACGTCTAAGGTATCGAAAAATGAGAAAATCTCTATTTCAAAAAAAATAACGAGTTCGATATTAAGGTAACGATATGTACGTACAATAAAGTTTACATACGAGTATAACACACAATCCTCGTACATACATATATATTTGAATAATAGTTTCTGTACGAGAAAATAAAAACTAAATTTAAATACAAGTCAAATAGACGAAAACCACAGCGTCTTCGAAAATACATGAGTACGCTCCAAACAGATAAATGCATACATACTTAGATACATACATACATACATACTTGAGCATTAAAAATATCCATAGAATTTTAAAAACATTTAATATTTTGATTTCACTAGCATTCACTGCTGCAGTTAATTACAAAACTGTCAAGCGCATTTACATGTGTGAATAATAATATTTTTCATATTTTGTATAAATGTGCATTTGCATATGTACATATGTATGTACATATGTAATGCATGTATGCATGTAAGCATTCTTAACTGTTTGAGTTTAAATCAAATACTTGATTCATACAAAATTTACGATGTATATCACACAGGAGGACTTGAGACTCTTTACACAGCATACACAGTACTTTGGCGAATATTTTAAAGAAAATATTTTAAGGTGCTTTAATACGAGTATGATTCGCTTATACTATAATATTTCAGGTCCTTTTAGACATAGAAGAAATTATTCACTGACTGCATATATCAGAAAGGAATTATTCTAAATTTATTAAGAATCCAGGAAATTTATTAAAAATTCAATATCACATTATAATTGACTATTATGGCATATTTTTAAGAAATACCTATAGTTCTAACAGAAATCAATGACTCCTCATAGCGATGCTCATAATTTGTATAACATATCTGAAAATTTTATCTTTAGAAACACTTTTGCTGTAAAGAAAAACTTTTCTGAAAGTTTAAATAATTTTGTTGATCTGGCAACTTAACAAACAATATGGTGCATATCATCATCAAATTGCATTTCAACAGCGACCTCAATTGACTAAAAATATGTACATATGTAAGAAAAAAGAAATTATTAATGTATGACAGCGTGTAATGTGTCTTCACATATTTTATATTGTGTACTTATTTCATATTTTGGCTTTATTTTTATTTATTTTTTCCTTAAACATTTTGTTGTTCGAATATTCTTTTTTGTTTGTCTTGCTGCCCTGGTGTATTCGCCATATTTTTCGCTTTACACAAAAATCAAATCGTATAAGCCCTACAAACGAGAAATACACAAAGAGCAAGAAAAGAAGAGAAATATTATTAAAATATGTCAGCAACAGAAGTAGAATTTTAAAATGGTACAATGCAACAGGAACACACACACACATGCACAACAAAATACATTTAACAACTGCAATCACACTAATACTATTGCCAAAAAGAGACAGCATAAAACCGTTATATTAAATGCACCTTCATACACCCACACTCATGCACACAAGTAGATTATTTACCTTTTGAACGTTAACGAAAGTGTGTTTGCAAAGTATTCGGACTAGGAGACAAAATTTACGTTGTTTACGGGTAATGAGATGATATGAGATGAGATTATCCCTTCTCTTAAATTAATTCCCCATTCGCTAATGAAGTGTAGTAAAAAATATATATTTCTAGTGTCGAGATATTTAATAGATTACATTTGGACAAATGAAAAAATACTTAATATTATTATGCAACATTTTAATTTAGAGTTGTATTAGCCTCGATTAATATAAATTAATTTTTTTTTAACAAACACAAACTGCAAAGCTACTTCTGCTTGCCTGCATAAACACCCAGAGTCTCCTGCAGGAATCGAAGCTGCAACCCTCCGGCTACTAGACTAGAATGTTACCTATTAGCCAAGAAAACACTCTTTAATATTTATTAAATATATATTAAAGTTTTTTTAAAGATTTATTTAATACAAATTTCGAAGCAAAAATGCATATGACTCAGACCACCTTCATAATTAAGGACACAAATATTGTTTCGGAAAATTTTCGAAAAAGCTTTTTATATTAATAACTTGAAAAACTCTTGTCACATCGATTTTAAGGATTCATTTACTTTTTTGAATACCGCAAATTTGATCTAGATCGGTTAAATGGCTCGAGAGGTAAGTTGTCAAGAATTTTGATTTTTATTTAATTACACCTAAAATCTATAGATTTTCCAGGGAAGTTCCAGGGACGGCCTGCAAAGTCAACCATATCCAATATTACTTATTTTTGTTTGAGTAAAAAAAATCTTTAAGTTTTTGGCTAATTAGTATTATAAATCGACACCACCAAAAACACAATCAAGAACCCGTCCATATATATCTTCTAAATAATGTCCATAAACTTTTCCAGCACACTGTTGTATGTGTGCCAACGCATATAAACAAGAATTTAAGTTGTTCTACGTGCTATTATTTGCACTCATACATGCAACATTGCTACCAGCAGACCAACAATAACAAGTGTACATATGTATGTACATACTCGTATATGTATTTGTATAATTGAAATTGAATTGTGTTTAAATTACAACATGATTGTAAACAACATTTTTATGAAACATACCATCATACGAACATGAAGGAAGATAAATTTATATCGAAATATTTTGTATTCACAATACATTATTGTTGGCAGATTATGTATTTTCCTGTTTTTTTTTTCATCACATTTTCGTAATATCCAACCAAAAAATGCTTCATCGTATTTTAATAATTGTTCGTGAAATTTTTAATTAATTTCATCTTTTACCATTTTATTACTGTAGGGAATTTGTTGTGCATTTAAAAAAAAAAAACACAGTATCCATATGCAGGTTTATACATACGCAAACATTTGCACAACAGTTATGCAGAGAGTACGTGTACGTGTACGTGTACGTGCACGTGTACGTGTGCATCTGCGAGAGTTACACACATTCACTTCTACACTTGAAATTGTAAAGATGATGAAATAATGAGTGAATCGAATGGCACCGGATGCGGAAATCATTCAAATGCACGTGACGTAATTACCTTTAAAAAACTATAATTGTGTGTAATATTTTTTTTTATTTATTTTTTTTTTGTAACAAATAATGAGTAAAAAATATTTAAGCAAATTAATGCTCTTTAAGGTTCCATATACCAAAGGTAAAAAGAAACCCTATTGTTTTCGTTACGATGTCTGTCTGTCTGTCTATCACAGAGTGTTTTCTCGAGAACCGTAAAAGCTACGGACTTACCCACTGTTTCTACAACCCAGACGGTCGACTTGAGTATAAAATTTATATGGAAAGCACTCCTATTTTTGAGTGATTTTAATAAAAAATTTTCTAGTTTACCTTTGGTCTCTGGTTTTCTATTTGGTCTCTTATAAAATACTTCAGCAAATAATTGAAAAGCTTATTATTTATAAATTGTTTAGAAATTAAAAAATAATAAAAAAAATTATATAGTTATCTCTCATCAAGTGTCTGAAATCAGGTTTTAAAATTTAAGTTTTTAGTAAAAAATTCAGTGTTAATTTTTTAAAAAGTTCTTAAGGATTTTTGGAAGAATTAACCAAGTGTTTTTACAACCCAGACGGACGTCTTAAATACAAAATTTATATGGAAATTACGAGTCGTATGCCTGACTTGTAAAAACTGCGCATACATTTCGTTCTTAAGCAATCCAAAAAAAATAGACTTCAAGAAAGACTTTTAAGGAAAATTGGGATTGCTATTTATTTGCATCCTAAGTCCTGGATTGGTAGAAAACAGTGATCGTTTTTTTTTTTAATTCGGAGCTGTTGATGAAGGAAAAAAGTCTCTCACCAATTTTTCGAAATCCATGTACAAATATGTATTTGAAATTGTATGATTTATTTAATTGGGCTTAAGAGCCATTTGAAAAATGTAGTCACTGTAGAAAATTCAATCGAAAACTTCAACATTTTCAAATATTGATATAAAACTTAAAGTTTTTCTGTAAAGTTTTTACTTATAATAAATTAAAAGATATTTATTTGATGTTGGGCCACCGTTGCCCGTGGTACCAGTTTTAAGTCACTGGTTAGACTTCAAAGTTGCTTTCCGAAAGAGTTCCCTGCTGTTGTTTTAAACAGTTTTTAGGGCAGCTCTAGGTGACACAGAACCTTTAGAGGCAAGTTGCAAAACTTCTTCCTTTTTAATAAATATGTGCACATCTATTTCTGTGTTAGTCCAGAGATTGGGTGGTAACACTTACATTTTATGGGTAACCAGTACAAGGTAGTGGTGCCTGAAAAGCTGAATTACCCAGGATTGTCACATACAGATACCCTTGCGCTATGTTCTTAAGAACGGACTCATTTTGCTGCACAGAGTGTTTCCGTATGTTCCATTTCCGTTATTTTAAATTTTACAGCTGGCAACTCCGTGATGTAGAGCCATTTTTATAATTGTCAGTGTTATATTTCATTTCGCTCGTTACATTTACAGATACCTTTTAATTTCGTAGAAATATTTTTTTGTTTCATTTCTCCTCTTTTTTATACTTTCAGGGGAATTTTTTTTTGCAAAAAAATTTTTTTTTTTCAAATACGATATTTTATTTATCAGAAGTTATCGGTAACACCCATAATAATAAAACTTTAAACAATTAACCATAAACTATCGCAACTTAAAGCGTTAGTTGCCTTAAAAACGATAATGGCTTGCATTTTTGTGTAAACAACTTAAAAACAAGGAAAACTGAAAAAGTAAACGAGGAAAAAGTAAAACCATTAAGGAAAGTATTGTATACAAAGTTGGCGGCAAGATGTATAAATGTATTAAATTCTATTGGCATTAACTTTTATTCATTGCCAATACATGTTGCTCTGTAACTCTTATACTCGCAAATTTTTCAAATTCCCATTTTTAATAAAAAAAAGTATTAAGGATATTTTTGCCAAAGCAAACAGCTGAGCACGGGCAAATGTATGTACATTGCAGTAGCTTGTTATTGCAAACAACAACAAAAGCTAAAATTGCTTTGCTATTTTACTTATTTTTTTTTTGGATTCTCCTGAATTTTTTTTCTTTATAAAATTTAACTGAATGAGAGACGGAGAGTTAGAATACCAGTGAAATAAGACAACAAGGACAAATTATGAAAGTTGTTAAGTTTTGTAAAAGGCGCTCGTTGCTTTATTTAAAGAAATTAAATGAAGATTGTGTGTGTAGTTTAAGTCTATATGTATGTATGTATGTGTGTATGTACATTTTCTATTGCGGAAGTGACTCAGAAGTGACGCTAAGAAGTTGAAACTCATCGTCTGCGATACCATTTTCTCATCGTAGAAGCGTCTTCCGTATTGAGTGTTGTACGCCCCGGAAGTAACTTCAAGAAGACACTTCTGCGTTACTTCAAGAAATCACTTCTGGGTTACTTCAAGAAGTCACTTCTGCGTTAGTTCAAGAAGTCACTTCTGCGTTAGTTCAAGAAGTCACTTCTGCGTTAATTCAAGAAGTCACTTCTGCGTTACTTCAAGAAGTCACTTCTGCGTAACTTCTGGGAGTCACTTCTGCGTAACTTCAAGAAGTCGCTTCGGCGTTACTTCAAGAAGTCACTTCTGCGTTACTTCAAGAAGTCACTTCTGCGTTACTTCAAGAAGTTACTTCTGCGTTACTTCAAGAAGTCACTTCTGTAGAAGTAGAAATGTAGAAATCTTTATTTCAAAAGGAAGACCATACTTAATCGAATAGAATTTATTGGAATTATTAAGCGAATAAAATTTAATGCACTAAACTTCTTTTCATCAGTTATTTAAAACTTTAGAAGAATTATCATACGATTTTTTTAATAATATATTCAGCTTCAGTACTTTCTCGATAATCTGAACATGCAGTATGTGCCTACTTACATTGTGCAAAGAAAACCTGTTTCAATAAGTTTTTGTTAAAAATAGAAATTCAATCAATTTTACATATCCTTGGCTTCGTCGGTAAATGTGCTAATTTTGTTTTAAGTTTTCAGGAGTGACAAAAAGCTGTCTAACTTTTTTTGTGAATTGCTTTTAAATCTGTAAACGCAAGTTGCTTTTTTATTTCATGTTGTTTGGAAACTATTTTTGGTCTTAGCATATTTGCTCCTTATGGTTTTATATTTTCAATGTGGACTTAGCAGATTTCCTTTCAATTTGATTGATCTTTTATCAAGTTTTTTGTTAAGCATATTTGCCGACCAAGCCAAAAAATGGAAATAAGAAGCTCATATATATATATATATATATTTCATTTTGATCACAGCCAGCGTTACCGTTTGTGCGACTAAAGTGGCAATTTTACACTTTTGTGAAGCCTTGTCACTTTTGTTGCCACTTTTTCAAAAATCCCCTTTTTTGCCACTTTTTTTATAAATAAATACTTTATAATTTAACAATAGTTTCGGCTTGAGGTCATCCATGCGAAATGAAAATCCAAACATTCCAAAGGTCAACTATACGTTAAATTGTCTAAGTACTTAATATTTACATAAATATTTACATACGAGTATGTATATGAATTTGCTTCTAAATCTTCTATCTTCTAAATAATTGTTGTTTAGTTTTAATGTTAATTATTATTATATTTTATTTTATTATTTTACCGCTTTTATAAATGAACTGATTGTTTTCTGTTATGTTTTTGCTAATTTTTACTAAATTCCAATATTTTGTTTAAAATAAATGCCCTTATGAAAACGTTGCGACTTTTTTTCCAAATCCCCTTTTTTGTGCCACTTTTTTTAAAATCCTCTTTTTGTGCCACTTTTTGAAATTTCTCAACGGTAACGCTGATCACAGCCATATATTTTACTCTATTCGATTTTAACATCAACAGCATATAGAACAATCTGGATGAACCAAAAATTTACAATTTCCACATCCATTGTACAGAATTGATACACCCACACATACATACATACATATTTTAAGTATAAAAAGATGTTGCAACTTGACAAAACTCAAACATTTCTCTAGTCTATCCCCGTTGCACCAGCTGCAGTGGCAAACAAAAAATATTAACAACAAATATTAAAAAAATTCCTTTTCTCAAAAATGCAGAAAAAAGTAACTTTGAATAATAATAAAAACTGTTACACTAGCAAACTATTTCCATAATACATTTACACACTCAGAGAGATGCAGGAATGTTTTTGCAAAAAGCAAATACTTTTATGTATGTATATGAATTGTTTAAATATGTACATACACACATATATTTTGTTTTGCATTCATTTATTTATTCTTGCGCTCGTTCATTCATTTATTGGCACACAAAAATCCTTGTGTACTTTATTTTCTGCTCCCAATTGTTTCAAGGATGCTTTAAAGCGATTTAATCTCTTTGGAACACATTCAACAGAT
This sequence comes from Nowickia ferox, assembly GCA_936439885.1. Taxonomy (NCBI): domain Eukaryota; kingdom Metazoa; phylum Arthropoda; class Insecta; order Diptera; family Tachinidae; genus Nowickia; species Nowickia ferox. Next base: position 17,143,674 of record OW387027.1, read on the forward strand.
GTGCGCCAATATACAGAAGAACTTTTTGTACCATTTACATGCAAGTGCTAATGCACTTTTACACAAATATCTACATAGATGTATAGAGCAAAAAAAAGTATGCTCTACCGAAATTTTTGTGCAAACAAAAATGTTGCACTTTTAATTATGCCAATGAGTTGGACAAATTGGTTAATTTTTATATATATTTAGTTTCAGTCTTCAAAATCATTAATATGACTTCAAGCAATTATCACCAGTGTGTAGTTTTACAGATCCTCAAGGATGAGCACTTGCATACTACGAGTACTGATACCTTAAACTATGCATTACTATTCACTCCCATGGAATAGAAAAAGCAGCACAAAAGAAAAACTTAAATGTGATTAAAATGTTTTGGTGTATGATGCTTTTTACAAATTAAGTTAAGGTATTAACTTATTTATGTACTTGGATTTTGGAAGGCCCCAACAGTGTAAGGTTATATAGCACCTTATTTATGTAAATCGAATAAAATATTTTAAAAAAGTGCTCTTCAATAAATCCGAATAAAATTTTTCGTATAAGAATTTTCAGTATGTAGTAGTCAAATAAATTTGTTATTCAAAGAGTTGTTTTAGAAATAAACTTATTCGAATAAAAAAAATTCGAAAATATTTGTTCAACTATTAATTCAAATAAAAATATCTGTGTTTAGTTATTGGAATCATTATTCGGGAAGCCTAAAACACATAGAGCCTCAACGCAACGCTTAACGTTGAAAAATTTTGTTTTTGTAATTTAAATTTTTTGTATAAAATTTGTCAACGCTTGGCGTTGCGTTTCACAATATTAGGCCCATAAAGTTTATATAGACCGAAGTAATTTATATAAAGTTTTTTCTAATATAATTATTCTAGTAATTTCATTTGAACAATTGATTCACATTGAATGAAATAAATATTACTCGAACAACAATAAACATTCAAATGAAAAATAAACGACTATCATTTTTCTTAAATTAAAGTACTTTATTGTCCATTTGAAAAAGTGCATAATACTTCTTAATTTTATTTTATTATTTCTATCTAAAACGCGCCAAAAACAATTTGTAACAAGAAGCATTTCATTTGTAAAAGTACAGACTTACCATAAACGATGAACCGCATTATCTCTTTAATACTGTCAGAACACTGCACTGCCATTGTATTTGTTTTGACATTTTTCAACAAGATTTTGACAACTCATAACACTTGCCAAAAGCAACTACATGAACAGTGCAGTTGGATAGAGGAAAAATTGGAAAATGCCTGATTTATCAAAAGCTGAAAAGGACTTCTTGCTCCGTAAGCATGAGCAGACCATGAAATTACGAGCTGAGTTCTTAAAAAACGTATCCAATCCGCACCGTCATGCTACTGGTGAAGGCGGCACTGTGGTAAGTTGTAAAAAGCAGTGTTATGTCATATGTTTACATTCATCCATACATAAGTATATATGTAGATCCAAGCACCATTAACTCAATGGAAAATAATTGTTATTAAACATTTACTTTGATTTTTAGTTTGACGCTGGCTTAGCCCGCTTCCAGGCCATGAGAGTGTCTAACTATGAACACTTCAAGCCTACAGGCTATGCATTTCGTATTGGCATGAGTGTGGTTGTGCTGCCAATTGTATTATATGCCTGGGCTTTGCACGCGGAACGTGCACAACGTGAACGTCAATATAGAAATGGTGAAGTGGCATACAAAGATCGTCGCTTCAAATTCATTTAGGAAGCTAAAATACAACCGCCTTTCGAAGTTTATTCAGAACAATTATCTAATTAATGTTACACGACATAAATAATCGATAAAAATAAGAAATTCTTTGAAATATAAGTTAAATTCTGCTTTAATAACTACTAATTAATAATAAAGGCGTTTTATTTGTCTTCCAATTGCTTATCTCTAGCAATAACAAAATCCTCAAATTTAACCATATACGTTGTACCATTATGCCAATGAGCAGTTACTTTGCAAGGCTGTAAAAAATTTGATTGTGAACATGTAATATAACAAAAATATGTAAGTACTTACAAAACCGCAATGAGTCAACACGGCCTCTACTATACCAGCCGTAAAATTTGCACAATTTAAGGTACCCTTATCCTTGGGCACACTTATATAGGTATTAACCAGTGGCTGTTTTTCTATAATATAGTATGTAGACAGATCATCGTTAGCTTTTTCCAATTTTTCAGCTTCTTTGCCAAACAAATTCTTCCACACAGTCGTTTTGATAAACAGCAACATTTGTATTAATTTGGTTTCCCTCTTTGAACTACGTTCGCGCATAAAATATAAATCGATAACGCGTGTACCCACATCTTGTCCCATTTCATGGAGTCTATTATATAGGACAAAATATATGTAAGGAAGATTTAATTTACATTTTGATGCTTTTATACCTGTTTTGTAATTCTGGTACGGTGTGTACTTTGCTTTGGCTGTATTGTACGATTTCGCTAAACAAAAGAGCCACTATACTTTGAGACACCTCCGATTTGCCCTTAGACAGTGGTCTATCTAAGATATTTGTACGTGGCCTCATGGTGGATATTTTTAAAGCTTCTAATTTTTCCATAGTGCTTAAATTTTACTAAATTATCAATTGTAGAACGAATGATAAAAGATATTGTTTACATGCACAGCTGCTAATAATTTTCATCTGCCTCTTCCCTACTATTCACAGTGGGTTGATGCTCTTAGTACACTTCAGGGTTTGAAAAATTTGTATCGTTGAATTAAGTTAAAGATTCAAGGGCGAGCTTAAAATTTTTTTAATCTTACCATATTTATTTAATTTTTCCTATTGTTTTCTTAAAAGATTTGCTGATTCTTCTCTCAAGTGCAATAAGTTTTTCCAAATTTTAGATAGCTACAGTTAATTATTTTGTGGTGTTTTCCATTATCAGGTAAAAGGTAATAAATTTTACTGGTGTAGACAATAAAGAACTCTAGGAGTGAATCTTTGAAACTCCTACTTCCTATAAGAAGGTATAGGTCGCTCACACATATGGCATACCCTGGCTCTTTGGCTACGTGCCTTCGCCATTTTTTGTTCCATTTGGGTGTTATTTACATAAGTATATTATTTTGTATTGTTTTTCTGGTAGATTATATATATAATTAAAAGTTTGTTTAATGAAAACCATTTTTTTCGGGGAATATCCTATGATACATGGGCCTATTCTATAAAATCATCATATTGTTCGTGGCTTTTTGAAGATGTCATTAAATCTCTTATAGTAACTGCATTTCTATTTTAAATTTACGACATGGGACCCGAAACAGTTTATCAGAGCACCAAGTTTTACTCTTTCTTTTTCAGACCAAGATCTGTGCAGTAAATACAAAACTAAATTTCCGGCTCAGAATGTACATATTTATCATTAATTTATTGTCAGCAACATATATTTTTCTTATACATTTAAAAACCAAACCTAACTATAACTGCCGTACTAAAAAAAAAATTTGTTTGATTTACCAAAGGTGTACAAAACAAATTTTGTATAGAAATTTGTTTAATAATCCTTTGCTATATCCAAATTATTACTTTTCGAATACGGCTATAAATGTTTAAAATTAAATTTCATTCTAGGTGTTTGCAGCATGTCACTACAATGTGAAATGTGTAACGTGTTTTTTTAAATTTGTTCAAAAAAAAGTTAACAAGTTATCTACTTATATTATAATTACATAACTAAAGTTTACAGGAAAAAGTTTTTATGTCAATCATTCTCAATCTGCATACATTCTATAAACCGGCTGTACCGTTTAGCAGTGACTCGTGTTGTTCTCGCGTAAGCAGTCTATAGACACCGTCTTTGTTCAAATAATACAAAGGGTCCTTAATTATATCAATATTAAATCCTTCCAACATTAAATCACGCTTTTTCATTTTAAACGTAGCCGTACGTGGAATCTCATCCATGACACGCACAAATAAAGGCTGGGCATAGGGAGGCAAACTTCCGCGTACACCCACAGACAGCTGCTGTAAGCTAATTTTTCGATCAGGATCTTCTATAGCAGCCATGCCAGCTTTTCCCTCCACATGAGGTATCTACAATGGCAAAATAATTCATTAAATAAATAAAATATTTACATAATTGCATATGTACCTCAACACCGTACACTACACAATCCTGCAGTCCTATCACATTGGTTATTGTGGCCTCAACTTCTTGTGTGGATACGTTTTCTCCCCGCCAGCGGAATGTGTCGCCAGTTCTATCCTTAAAATAGAAAAAACCCAAAATATCTCCCACTACCATATCACCAGAATTAAAGTAAACATCTCCTTTTTTAAAGACATTTCGTAAAAGTTTCTTTTCTGATGCTTCCTTGTCTGCATAACCTTGAAATGCTGTCAGAGCTTTATTTGCATCTACTCTGCCTATTATTAGACCGGTTTCACCAGGTTTGCAATTAATACAATAGCCTTTGGCAGTGCGCAGTGGTTCACCGGATTCTTCGTCGACACGTATCACTTGTACGGGATAGAACCTTCGTACAACAAGGGGTATGAAACCAATGGCGCCAACTTGATTGGCCATGTTTGCTGAAAATAAGAATTACGAAATTCATGAGTAAAAAATATAATTATGAAAAACAAGCTTCATGAACTAATAATCATACATAAAATAATTATATCGGCCATGTCACTGAGTTTAATTCCGTTCGGAAACAGAATTCAATCCACCCCATTTTTGTAAGAGATGGTATCTAGAAAAGAAAACTTAAATACGGAAGCTTGAGAATTGTGTCCAGACTGTTGGAGGCGCTGGTATGCTGGGGTCTGCTCCGGCTAAAGCTTTACATCTTACATTCCGTTTCCGAATGGAATTGAACTCTGTTACATGGCCGTATATATGTATATTTGATTTTATACAGTGCTTACCCAAATTAGAATTTCCCTCTGTAGAGCCATACAGTTCTCCTATAGATGGTATATTAAAACGAGTTATAAATTGCGACCAAATTTGTGGTCTCAAGCCGTTGCCATACATTAAGCGCACCTTATGTTGCGTGTCTTCAGGTCGTGCAGGAGAATTTAATAAGTAACGGCACAATTCTCCAATGTATTGAGCACAGGTGGCATTGTATTTAATACAATCCTTCCAGAAGTTTGATGCAGAAAATTTTTTACGCAACGCAACTGTGCTGCCAACAATTAAAGCATTGCCCACTCCAACAATACCACCAGCCGTGTGATAGAGTGGTAAAGTGTTATAGATTGTATCATCTTTTCGGGTGCCACAAAGATGATGGGAACCGGCAGCCATGAAAACAAACCTAAGTACATATGCATGTATGTATTTATATTAATGCATAAATTTGTTTAGCGTTTTAATTTTTAATTAAAAATTATTACTAACCTTAAATTTGTTATAACGGCCGCTTTTGGCATACCTGTAGTGCCGGAAGTATAAACATATAAAAGCTTATCTTTAGGTTCGCACGCGTTTATGTATTCAGTTAGATTTTCAATTTCCTGTTTTTCTAATTCGGTACTCAGATCAACGGCTCCTACGAAATTTAAAAAAAGTTTTACATTAAAAATATACACATGTAATATGTACATACTTTTACATCTATGTATGGGTGTGAGCTTCTCTGCTTACCGTTAATTATTTCTAAATTAGCTTTACTTCTTTGTTCTACATCACTAAACTGATAAATAGCATCATTTTTGATCTCCGCCTGTTCAGCAATATCTTCGAAACTTTTCTGCAAATCAGTACCCACAATTATAGCTTTCGCTTTGGCTGCTTTTATAGAGTGCAATAAAGTATCTCGCCTCAAATTGGTATTTATCAAGGCAGTGATTACGCCTACTTTTGAAAGGCCCAACCAAATGGCTACATATTCAGGACATGTGGTCATCATTAATGCCACACAATCGCCCTTACGATAACCTTTGCCTTTAAAATAGGCACCCACCTTATTTGAATAGTCCTCAACATCTTGAAATGTAAGCTTTCGATCGTCCATTAGAAAGCAAGGTTTTTCGGGGTGTTCACGACATCTCTGTTGAAAGATTCGAGCAATGGACCATTTTTTCTTTTCGATATATAAAATATGAACAGTCATGCTAATAAAGCGTATACCAGCTCTGTAAAGTGAGATTTTTTTGTTAAGGTTTTTGTTTTTAATGATAATGCACAATTTACTCACTGTATATCTCGGCCAGCAGTATGGAAAAGGACATATACAAACGTAACGTTACTAAACATTAAAGCTAAGATGGCTCCCAAAGCTATGCATAAATAGGTGTTATTCTTTACCAAAAAAAAAGTTAAAATTCCAGCTAGTGCCGTCAGCAGTCTGGTGACATTTTTCTGATTGAAATCCAATTCCGTTAAAACATCCATTTTGTATCTGCAAATGCAATTTCTTGCATCATTATCATTTTATTGTTTGTGTAACTGAATATTCGAGTCTTATTAATGAAAAGTTGAGAATATTCCAATAAACAATACCGTGCATCTTTTCACTTATAAAATAATCTTAGTTGAAAATAAATTTTGTTTGTTTTGCAGCCACTTTTTGTAATATGTATGTATACTGTAATTCTCCGTAGATTACATGTGCACTTCCATGGCATACATAATAAACAATGTAAAGCTGTCACTACAACTATAGAAAAAACAACAGCGCTTTTGAAAATATTGTACATCTCTGTTTTGATGCGCAATATTTGTTTACGAATGAAGAAGATATCAAAACAAAAACCATAAACAATGAAAACAACAGGGCTAGTCAGTGTTACCACACGCTTAGTTCTAAACTACACTTTAGAAGAAGACAAATTGCCGGATTTAACTGAATTTACAAGAGCTCATAAATTATCGTTTTCATTTATAAAAAACTTTCACGAAAAAGAGAAACACAAAAAATTCATTTAATGGGCAACAATATTAGCCATATTATTAAGATTCACCAAAATAATAAGAATGAAAACAAAATAAAAAACACAATAAAACCTAAAATTTGTTTGCATATATCTAGGGAAGAATACCATCTTTAGTAAATGAAATTTTTGTAATGGTTTCAAATAAGTTTTACAAATGTTAAGATTGCTAGTTTTTTTATTGCCTTATCACAATGGACCCAATTGGGTCTCCGAGTGGAGGTGCATTTTTGGCACCTCCCTTCATAACCTGGTTTTTTTTAACTGAATCATTTGAAAATGGAAACATAAAAGTTCAATTTATCAACTTATGTAATATTGAAATATGTCTTCACCCAGGTTGGTTGTCAGTTTGAATACCCTTTTCTAATAAATTCCGGTTCACTATGAAGCTTATATTTATTGGAATTTAAACTTTTTTAGATCTGTACTAAACGAAGGAAATCGTTTCTTAAAAAAAACAGCGACTCTGGTTGAGAAGACTGTTTTTTTCCAATCAAAAATAAATAAAATGATATAAACTTCATCACTAAAATCAAATCTTGATTTTCTTTGGGAAAATAGTTCAATGTAAAGTTCTATAAAAACTCAAGTATATATAATTGAGGGGTACAGGTGCAAAAAAGAAAACTAACTAAGCTTCAAAGTTTTTTGTCTTGTTAATTTCTCGCTAGTAGTAAGACTTTCGGTCAATAGAGTTCAGTTTGAGGTTCACATACTGGTCTAAATTTTTACTGATTGATAGATAGTGTTAAGTGCTGATTACTTCATCCAACTCAATGTTTTTAGTTTTGCCACTTGTACCCTTTTACTTTTAAGCCTCCCATTGTACTTTCTATATCGGACTAGAATGGTAAAGACTCATATGCCAACATATCAATATATATATAAATATGTATATGTATTTATATATACCCACCAAACCAAATGCTCCGAATTTATAAAAAATTCGTAACGACTAATCGACAAAATCATCAGATTTCGGAACCGAAATATTGCCGAAATCGTTACGGCTTATGAATGAAATGGTTGACACGACTTCGCTACGATATCCAGTTACGAACTCGTAACGACATGTCGGTAAAAAATCGATACGATATGTCGGTACGAATTCGCACCGACATGCAATTTCTTTTTTTATATACAGCAGAGTACCGCTTCACTGTTATGTTGCTGCCTTTGTCGAAATAATTTGCATAAGCATACATATTTATTGCATACTTACATTCTTTGATATTTTTTACAATTATTTTTTTTTTTACATTTATTTAAAACAAAACTTATAAATCAAAGTGTTAATGATTAAAAAATATTTGTTAAAAATATTGTTCAGAGAAACTACCGGAATTTCTTAACGAATTCGATACAAAAAGTCTGAGTTTAGAAAAACTACCAAAACGTCTTAAAGAATTCCGTACGACAAGTCTGACTTCAGAAAAAGTCGAAACATTTGGTTTGGGGGTATATCCCTATATATATATATGTATGTGTATATATGTACATATATACATATATAAGCTTGTTTGACGGTTAATAAACATTTATAGAAACACTTTTTTTATGTAAAAGCTTAAATGTTGATAAAATTAGACATATAGAAAAATTAAAAATGTAAGGGTTTGTTTTAAAAACGAAATCAATTTCAATTACACATAAAAGAAATTAATTACCCACGCTTTACCAACAACAGTAAAAATTACACCCAATTCGGGAAATTATTCCAGGAAGTGGCAACACTATGGCTGCTGCTGCATTCACACAGAAATAACAGGAAAACAACACACGTGCATCTATTTACTTTAACAAAAGAGGTCAAGAAGCATATGAATGCAAAAAGATAAAATACTATTGAACAAATACAATCCTGATTGCAAGAAACATAAATGAAAGATAATGAGAAATAAAAAATAGAAATATGTATGGTTGTGTTAGTGAAGTAAATGTCAAATAAACCGCCTTTTATACCTTTACAAAAAAATTCATAATGGCGAATAAATGCATTGCATTGGTTTTTGCTTCTAATTAGTTGAAGAACAATTAAAATAAAATTTTAATTTAATGTTATTGATAAGTTTACTTAAAAAATTACAGAACAAAGTGCAAAAATATGTGTGTACCACCTGTGTGTATTTTTAGATTGGTGCAAGTGAAATTTCATTATAAAAATCTTAAGTGCAAGCAAGTGCCGGTAAATAAAAAAAATTAAATGTTGGATATATATAGTGTTATAAAGCGTTATTATAAATAATTATTTTCTGTTAGTTGTTCATAATATTATAAGTTAAAAAAAATCAAGCGCCTATAATTATTATTGAATATTTATGTAATAAAATCCAACATAAAGTAGAGCAAATTATCTTTAAATATCATAATTAAAAGAAAATTATTAGGTAAGTGCTTTAAAAAATAGGCATATAGTTAATTACTGTCGTCATAAGTATAAAGTTTACCGATCCGGTATTGGTAATTTAACAACATACATTAGAATTATCAGGTAAGTGAAATATTCATATTTGATGATAGATACATACCTACACTCCAGATGGTTAGGACCTTTTAAATTTCTGTTTTTACTATGCTATATTATTAAGTTTTTTGTCGCCAGCTAAAGTTTTACTACCACCGAAAAGAGTATTTGGTGGACAACCATATCAACAACCAATAATAAAGTTAGTTTCAGTAGCTTTACAAATTCCCTTTTCCACAAAAAGACGAAAAATGTATAGTTTTTCCCATTCATTTAACTAGTTTTAATTAAAAATTTATTCACCCTTATTCCAGTTGTTAACATCGGCGTCACGTCAATACAATACCCAACAATTGTCTATTTCCTCTCGGAAATAGACAATTTTGTGTTATTGATATACTACTTCCGTTCCCTAAGGTCTAGAAAATAGCATTCAGTTGTTTTCGACAACGGGTACACAATACCCAACTTTTTCGTACTGTATTGACGATATTGCCAACTGTAATAGGGGTGATTATTTTATAATTTAATAATAAGAATCATTAATATTAAGTTTATTGCTAATATTTTCTACATTTTATTAGAAGTTGCTACCTCCCTTGTTTAAAATAACATCAAATAGGTATACAGTTTTTTGAAGAATGAAACGAAATCTCATTCATGGAGTCTTTAATAGCTTAATTTATTGATACCTTATGGCCGAATTGTCTTCAAACTGTATAAACATTTGCGGGAAAGCCAACCCCAAACATTTTCAACTGTGTTTAGGTCGGCAGAATATGAAAAGAAACTAATAGGTATGTCGATAAGTATTAATATTTTCGGTTCGCAAAAAGATACAGAATCCAGCTACTGAACTCTTATTTGAATGTCTCATGCCCTCAGCTCTCTAGCGATTGGAATTGCATGTTATTACATAATATATAAGTTCGAAAGCATTTTCTTTCGTTTCGAATTACAGAGTAGAATACCTACAGATTGCAATGGTTCTTTTTTACATTCGAGAAACTTGCCTTTATACCAGCCTAAGATCTTAGTTTTGCTGCTGAAAGACCATAGTTTCAGGCAATTCTCAAGATATTTTTCTTTTCCATTAGAATTAGAGCAGTTGTAGTCTGACCGACAACAGTTTTCTCTTAAAATCTATTTTGGCTCATTCCGCTATATTTTCTTGCCCATTTTTCCCTAATATTTATTATAAAGTAATATTTTTCTTTTATTAATAGTGTTACTTAGGTTTAAAGCCATTTCGGAAAACCCCACATTATTTTGGGAAATCCCACACTTAAACGGAACAATGAAAAAACTGCTGGCAAGCAACGGTAATTTTCTATAAAATACAAAATATTTTTTTATTAGAAAAATTCAAGGCTTTTTGATGTTTATCAATCACTGCCGCCAACGCGTACATGTATGTGATTGACGAGTTTATCTGATCGTCTCTAGGGCACTTAAAACAATAATGAGATTTCGTGTAGTAAAATTCCTGATTTCCAGTTTCGTTACATTTACTTAAAACCATTACTTATTGAACTTAGATCGGAAATCAATATCAGTTTCAGTTTGAGAGCAAATATGTAGTGCATATCATAATCGGACTAACCGTTTACAAACGGTTTGATCACGAAAAGGAGCAATAGCTTTTCCTTTAAGTTAAAATTTTAAATTTTCTATTTAACAGTAAATTGTAAAACACAGAATTTAAAGAGTTTTTAATTTTCAAGAAACATTTGCATTTTTTTTTACGAATTTGAACACAAGAACAAAACCATAAATTAATAAACATATTTACCTTTCGTTTAGATTCTACAATTAAACTGATTTGTTATTTGTTCCCATACTTATACTCTCATTCCCATTCCTCATACATTTATCATACATATTTAATTTATAGTTTCAATTAAAAAACCTCTCAACAGGCCTGAAAAGAGAGATTTTAAAACATTCACAGTTTATATTAATACCAACCCGATACATATTCAAATCAAATTCTTTATCTTTTGAATGGACCTTTGCACCATCGAATGTTTCAGCAATTGTATAAATAAATTATTGTAAAATACTACATATCGCTCATTTACTTAAAAAATGTCATAACTCAAAAAAAAAAACACTAGTTGCCAGAAAACGAGCGTAAAGTTTAAAATTTACCCACAGCTTAAGGGAAAAAGGAAATTTTATTTTTCTCTCAATAGTTGAGTATTAAAGTTATTTGTATGAAATTTTTACACAATATGAATAAATATATGAGGATTATTTCCGCACTATTAACTCAAAAGTTGCATGTTTTGAGTTATAACGTTGTTTTAGAAAATGAGTGATATGCATAAGCAAAAAAAAAATATTTTATTGTCGGTCTAAGTTACTCGTGTAGCCAACAAAAGATATTCTTTATGTTCGCAAGAATAATAGAATATTTAATAGTTTTTGATAAAAAAACTAACGTTATTATTTGCATCAAAGAATCTTATAATAGAGGGTGTCCTGAAATTCACAAAAGCTTTATAATTAACGCCGTTTAGCGACAGGTGAGGAATACTAAAAAGTGACATATTAAACACGTTTAGATTGCTCAACAATAAGTGTGTTTAATTACTGAAAACATTTTAAAAATTTCTCTCAGAAAGAGCTTTTGCCGAAAAATACTCGAACGTACCCGATACGAAGTGAGAGAGTTTGTTTAAAAAAAATTAAAATCATTCTGCAGTTTTTAAACCGGCCGTCCGATTATTATTAAATTTCATACAAAATTTGAGGAGATGTTAAAGAGCTTTAGTCTGGAATTTGGCCTATAGATATCTTTAAAGGGGGCCACAAAGCCCCAAAATGGGCAACCTAGGGTTAATGAAAAATTAAAACCGATCCAAGGTGATGTTTTTGATCTGTTAAAAAGATTTTTTTGCAAGTGCAACAGTGCATACAGTTTAGACAATAATCGAGAAAAAAAAGTAAGATTTTGGCTTTTTTTAACCAACCTTGGTCTGCTAATGGAGAAGTCAAATCTTGTTTGATTTAGAAAAGAAAACTTATTCTGAATTAAGAACAAAATTTGTAACATTAAAAAAAAATTAATAACGAAAGCACAATTAAGGCAAAAGTTATACACAATTTAAATAAAAATCGCTTTTTCGCCGATTTTTTGCAGAAAAAAGTGGGTTAATTATTTCGCTTTTATAAAAAAATTTTGCAAAAATACCAATCCCATTTTTTACTTATGCAAAAGGTACTATCAGAAATATTACAAAGGAATTTTTTGTACAAAATTTTCGTTATTGCAGGACCCAGATTGTTTCGAAATAGACCTATTTTTGTTATAAATATCAAATGTAAGGCCTTTTTTTTCTCAAATTCCAAAGTTGGAACAAAAAAATTTCTTATTCCATCTTAAGACAATATATGTATTTAAATATTTCCAAATTATATTTTCAGCGCCCGGCGAAAGATAAGAAAAATACAGCAAAAATACTGAAAAAATTCCATTTTTGGGATTTTGAGAATTTATTATACAGCTTTGACTATTCAGGATCAATAAAATAAATTACAAAATATTTACATATGTATGTATGTATGTATGTTAATAGTTATTATTATTTATTTTTTAATAACTCACAATTTTTTTTAACCTTTTCTAAAATTTTTACACTTTTCGTTTGCTTACTAAACTTTACTGCTAAGAAGTTCTGCAAAAAACAATTCCAAAATTTTAACTTACTCTCTCAATTTGTGCTCTTATTTATTGTATTTTGCAACTTAGTAAAATTCAGTTAAATTCTGTAAAAATTTTTAAAAACTTTTGCGCACTCGAACACACCTAATATATGTGATAAAGAAAAAAATGTTTGTCTGCAAGTATTATTTACAAAAATGTAAGTAAATCTTGCAAATTAATCTTAGAATAGCTCATCTGCGCTCACCGAACCGTGAAATTAATTTATAATTTTTATTAATAAAAAGCCTTTTTTTTCATATTAATCTCGACTTATTTGCAAGAAAGACTTTACAATTGCACAACAACATTATTCGTGTACATAGTTTCAAAACAATTGATAATTTGTTGATAACAAAACTTACAGCCAAACATAAAGTAGATCGTTGACCGTTGCTAGAACCTATTTACATACATAAAATGAACTTTGAATGTAGTGAATTTATGTACTCTCCTCTTAACGCAATGCTCAACTCTCTGATTTAGATTTGGCTGTTAGACTTAAAAAAAAATGCCCAATAAATCCGGTTTGTTTAAATATGCGAAAATTTTATAAACAGTCTGTGAAGTAAATTTTTGCAACATGATAAACTTTTTTAAAAATTTTTATTCAATGAAAAAATTTTAAAATTTAAAGCAAAAGAGAATAGTGAGTTGAATTTGTACATGGTTCTTTGTATATGGTTCTTTGGTATTGAAAAAGTAATTACACTCTTCACACGATGTAATAGGCATGATCTGGCTACAAAATAGAGATTATACAAAACCCATTATGGCGTCGTCTAGGTGAGACATATAACGCAATAATCAATTTCACACTTTCTAATGCTCCAACCATATAAATATATAGAGCGAGAGTTGTTTTGCCAGTATTTACGAAAACATTTGCGATGTTTGGTTCTCCAATTAGCTGCCCCCCAAAAGGTTAAAACTGTAGATTGTGCTGTTGACAAAATTTTCCATCACTCGACTATTTTATGTAAAAATTTAATGACTATTATTGTCGTTAAACAAAAAAGTTTATTTTTATGGTTACATACGAATTATATTTCTTTAAAACTTCTTTGTTTTTTGAAGTCTTAAGATCATTAATCGTAAAGCTTCACAATTAACAACTTTTCTTCTGGAAGAAGCTAAAACCACATTCAGTTCTTAAGAAATATTTCTTTGTTTAAATCATTTTTCTCGACTGATAGTAAAAACTAAATATTCTTATAAACTCATTTTTATATACATAGATATTAAACTACCAGCGCTAAAATGGTCTAACAACAAAATAAAAATTGTTTATATTTAAGTTAATTTTAATTATTATTGTTCGAACTTAATTTTTTTCTATATTTATGATTTTTGATCAGGCTAAAGTTCGTATCGCTTTGTAAGCCAAATTGCATGTGATAATTATTAGTGAACAAATAACATCAAAGTAACGCCGGGTTTACATCTGTGTGTCATGTGCCACATATGCGTAAAAAAAAGCGTAACCACTAATTACTAATAAAAAACTGTTTGATTCACACACGTATTTATTAAGTTAAACAGTTTCATACATAACTAATAGACAATTTTATAGAATCCAACATGATTGGAAACAGTTTAAATCAATAAATACATGTCTGCATCAAACAGTTTTTCATTAGTAATTAGTGGTTATGTTTTTTTGTGCACATGGCACACAAGAAATGCCAGATGTAAACTCACCCTAAGTTGTAAATATTCTGACAAACACATTCTGACAAACACGTTCAAGAACAGAGTGTTGCCACACAAGTATTTTTTTGAGCGGGTGCTGTTAAGTTAATAATTAGTTTTTTTTTGTGGGAATTGTTACAATTTAAGTTTAAAATTTGTTAACGCGCTAGTAATACCAAATTATTATTTTACTTCCCCGATGAGCTGCATTAGCAACAGTAAAATGCTCATAGGATCCAGCTAAACCCCTCAATAATCAATTTCAATGTATTTTTATTAAAAAATATTTTACTTAATAAGTAAAATAATAATTTGAGATTACTAGTGCGTTAACAAATTTTAAACTTAAATTAGTAACAATTCCCACAAAAAAACTAATTACATTTTTTTTTGTTATTTTGAACATTTCACCAAAAACTAAAAGTACTTCCTTCCTTCCTGCTTGCTTCCTGCTTTCAGAAATTCGATCTAACTTAACGCCAGAATTTTTACTGTGACACATTCTTAGCCCCAATATTTTTTACTTCTCATGCTGGTAAATTTACCCAATTTTGAAATTGTTTAGATTTACTTGTAACTTTTTGCTGTGTACATATTATTAAATTATTAAATATACATAAATAACCTTGACCATTGCATTTTTTTCATGAATGTTTGTAAAAGCAAAGACTAAAGTTAAAACTATGTGTCAGCACGAAAACAAGTGATAGAATGTTCAAAAACCAATATCAAATGCAAATACGCATACAAATTCTGTATAATTTAATAAAACTTTTGCTTGTGTATTCGTCACTCTATAGTTAGGGATGTAACGAATGTTAGCATTCGCTTTCACATTCGCAAATTATTCGCTTACTTTTGCTATTTGCAAATCCTAAAGGCAAAAAAAAATTTACTTCTTTTACGAAAATAGTTTACGATTAACAAACATAACATAACATAAAGCATTCTATTCAAAGCTTTAAAATTTTAGGGAAAACGTTACTAAAGGGTCCGCCAGATAACTTTTTTTTTTTGAAAAACTGGGCGCAAAACATCGAGTGTAGCTTCGGCTGTGTGTCACGTAGCGCCGTCCTTTTGAAACCAAATGTTGCCAATATCCTCCTCTTCAATTTTTGTGAAAAAAACTTCGTTCAACATGGCCCGATATCGCCATTGACTGTAACGGCCACTACTTGCACATTTTCGAAAAAAAAATGGTCCAATTATGCCTCTGGACCAAAATCCGCACCGCACAGTGACTCGTTTTGGGTGCGTCGGCTTTTCAATGTATGCGTGCGGGTTTTCTGTGCCACAAATGCGACAATTTTGCTTGTTTACATACCCGCCAAGATCAAAATGAGCTTCATCTGAAAAGATGATTTTTTTTTTGGCAAAATCGGCATCTTCTGTAAGTCGATCGCAGGCAATATTTCCCAGCGTTGTTCAAGCGTATACACAACCATATTCGTTCAGCGGAAGGATAAAACTAATTATCTGTCAAATCAGACATGAGCTAAGTGTTACCATTCACGAAATAAGCACTAGTTGAAAAAAAACGTTAGATGGCGGACCCTATATAATACAACTTCATGTTCTTATACAAATTTATTTTCATGTGATTTTTTTTTACGTTCATATTGTAATTTGCATTCGCTTTTGCAAAAATTAAAATGTATTATTCGCTTTTGAATTCGCATTCGCTAAACTGGTATTCGCTACATCCCTACTCTATAGTACTTTGATCAGAATCGTTTGCATAATTTATATATATAAAATGTATGTACGAGTACATAAATATGTATGTTGTATGTACGTACACATGTATGACGTAATTACAATGTCGCCAGATTATTTTGTATGTAATGAAAGGAACTCAAAACACCTTGAATTCATTCCAAATACTGTAATGATCGCTTTTTCCAGTGTTCTAATACTATGTCTGTATGTGTGTATGTGTTGTACAATTGTACAGTGGGTTAGTTTACGCGCCAAAATAAATTATTCAAGCATTTGTGTGGCATAATAATTATTAAGATAGTGTTTAGAAACCCAAAATACTTTACTTTTATTCAAGCTTTGAATTATGAAAAACGAATGCAATAAACAAAATAAATAAAATTCATACGACTATCTTAGGCCGGGTTTACATCTGTGTGTCATGTGCCACATATGCGTAAAAAAGCGTAACCACTAATTACTAATGAAAAACTGTTTGATTCAGACACGTATTTATTAAGTTAAACAGTTTCATAGATAACTAATAGACAATTTTATAAAATCCAACATGATTGGAAACATTGGAAACAGCCTGAATCAAACAGTTTTTCATTTGTAATTAATGGTTACGCTTTTTTTGGGCACATGGCACACAAGAAATGCCATATGTAAACTCAGCTTTATAATCGTACAATAAATTATTAAATGGCTATTGTTGTTTTGTTTAAATATAAGCGTATTGCGTGCTTTCTTTCTTTCGTTTGATTAATTTTATTTACATTTTATGTTCTTAAGGTTATTGGTCGATAAAGTTTTAGTTAAAGATTAATGAGGGTTTTTGAACAGGTTTTTTTTGGGGGGGGAGAGGGGGTTAGACAATCAAAACGAACAAAATAAGCTTTGTCAGGTACATGCATAGAAACACATACATATTTACTAATTGAGATGTTGTATTTGAAAGTGTTATAAGTCGAATTCACGTATGAAGATATTTAAGGGGGGTTTCGTTTGAGTTAATTTAAAAATATTGGCGGACGATCATCCATAAAAGTAACCCTTTAAATTTTATTATAAAAAATTAATCATTATAACTATTTAGAAAAATATTAATTTTTTTTAGCTACAAATAGACTTATACCCGTTTCAAAAATAACTTGTAAGAAATAAAAACAAGGGCACATTTAAGTCCATATTTTTTTTATAGACATTTGCTTTACTCAAATGAATTTTTAAGGTAAAATAAAAATTTAAATATACGATCAACCAAATTTATTTTAGTTAATTTTATTATTATTATTGGAACTGCATTTGTTTCTATATTTAATGAATTGAACAGGCTAATGTCCGTATCGCCTTTTAAGCCAAATTACATGTGATAATTATTAATGAACAAATAACATCAAAGTTAGTTGTAAATATTCTGACAACACATAGTTGAACGGAACAGCCGGCTATTTTCGAAGGCCACTAAACCTTCAGCATCAGCGTTCTTCTGTGATTGGTCCACTGTGTGTGGTGTCAGTTGATGGTAGATTTCTGCCTTATATACGAAATTTTTTTGCAAATGGAATATGTGAATTGGTTTGATTCATCGTATTTCAATTTGCTGAAATGTGTTTTGTAATGAAGGCCCAAATTTACCATCTCTAAATTTACAACAGTCTTACCATTGTCGTTTTTTCATTACTAATTATGCACATGTTAGTAAATTTATTCAGATTTAATTTCATTTACACACATCCCAGCAAAAATATTCGTCTACCTGGAAGCAGGTTGGTAAGGGAGAGAGCACAACTCTGGCTTACCAACCTGCTTCGGTATCACATGATTTTTGTTCGTGATGTCCCTCTTGGTAGCTCTCTAGGTATAAGCTTCTCAATGCATATAGGATGTGCAGAAAGAAGCCCATACTTCATGCCTTTTTCACATGCAAGTAATTAAAAATTTTGCTCTTTAGATCAAAATTTTATATCTACTCTTAGATTAACTTCCAATACTTTATTTTGTTTTTATATTTATTATATATCAGGAGTCGATCCCAGGATCTCCGTATGTTAGGCTAGAACACTACCGAATGAATTACCGAAGCACATATTTATTTTAGTACACAATTCTATTAAAAAGTAAAAAAATAAAAACTCGAAGTAAAAAATCCATTCGCATCGAAATTTGTATCCACCTAAGCTAGAAAGGATGCACTTAAAAAAATTTAGAGCCGACCAACTTCGTAGTTTTTGTGTTTAATTTCGTCATTCGCTTACGTTGTTGCATCCTCGTAAGGCAGAGGGGGTGCACTCTCCACGCTTCCAAAGCGCTTCTTTTGTCTTAGTGCTTACTGCCAGAGAAAAAACCGCTTAAAATCCATAAAAACCATATTGAATTAATAAGAAACATTAACGAAAGTCTAGTCATGCTTAAATTTCTTATTTCAATATGGAAAAATATTAATTTACAGTATTTAGTTATTAATTTTATTTACTTTTAAATATTTTAAAACATACTATTTTCTATTATATTGAAAATGATAGAATTAATGTGACGCATTTTAATTTTTAAGTTGCAGCTTTTCCCTGAGTGTACTTGTACCAAATTTATTTTTGCTGGGATACATCAAAAACTTTTATGGTAACATAAAGCAACATTAAATAAAAGTAATTGAATCTTTCTAGCGTTACGAAGTATTTATGATAAATAGGTGGAATTTATGACAGTCAACTCATCACGTCATTAATTATAATTATTGGGTATCGACTTATTGCATTTTCACAACAACAAAATTTACGATACCATTTTATAGTTTAATAAATTTGTTTTTTTTTTGTAGCCAAATTACACTAAATTGAAAATATGATATTAAATATGGATTGAAGGTATCTTTACTTAATTAAAGTTGACGTTAAATAATTTTTTTAAAGAAATGGACTTATACCACTTTCAAAAATAACAGCTCAATTGTTTTGTCCATGATGCATTAAACCTGTTTTGACGACAGCAAGGCAACACGGCAGCAGGTTGTTGTCTATGCTGATTTTATCGTTGTAGTCCAATTAAACTAATTTCTATTTCTTTAGCGGCTGTGATACAAAATATTGAATGAACATTACAATTATTTCATATTATTTAACAGAAAGAACATCCCGAAATTGATGTAAAGAAATAAATTGATTAGTTTTTATACTTTTACGTGATATAAGTACATTTAAATATTTTTATATACTCTTACATATGAGAAATATTTGGTGGTGGCACCACTGAAATATGGATTAATACTTGAATATAAGGTGTTTATGATGCCGCTGCCGTCTACAGAAGAATCAAGTAGCTGTCTAAAGGGCGGCAAATGCAACTAGCGGTAGTCTGCTATGGTGAATTTGTTTAATGCATTTCATATTTAAAAGTTGTTTTTCATATATTTTTCAATATTTTTTTTTTCAATGATAAACAACTTTTCAACATGAATTGATATTTAAATAGGATTGGTGCAATTGTCCCTTAAATAATTAATTTTTCATCAAAGTACGAAAATAAACAAAATATTTTTTTGATGGCTCGATGGCAATAGAACTTCAGTTGCATTGCCAGCTTGCAAAAATTGTCTTAGGTATGGCAACTGGCAACTAACAGTTGTTAATTGCAATAATATTGGCGACCACAAATTTAAAAATAAATAAAATTAAATTAAGCGAATGAAATTGAAAACTTTAAACACGTTTTCTGCAAAACTATAGTTTTTTTGAATTGTGACACTATTGAAGTAAATGAGCGATATTCACATAAGTATAATGTGCAAAAATACTGCAGTTCGAAAATCTGAAATTTCCCTGGCTGGTAAAACTATTTAGTTTTTTTTTATTAAAATTAGGGTATATACGTTACTTAATTTCGTACTAATTCACTTGAAAGAAAAGTTTAGAAAGCAATACACACACACGGCTAAATGAATGATGTGGTGGTGGCTTTATTAATAATAAGTGAAGTGCAGTTGAAAATAATAAAAAATAAAGAATAAAAAAATAAAATGGCGTAGACAAGAACTTCAATAATTTTTGATTTTCGTATCACTAATAGCCAATTTCATCAACTTATTTAAATATCAATTCATATTTAAAAGTCATTTTCCCCATACAAAATTAATGAAAATCGACTTTTAAATATGAATTGATATTTAAACGGAGTAGGTGAAATTGGCCCTAAGTATAAAACATTGGTACGACAGCATGATATGCACTACTAATTTTGTACTTGTACGATTTGTAGTAACGTCTATACTCTATAGTAAATAACAACCACTTGTTGCTTTTCAAAAAAAAAAAAAAAAAAAAAAAAACAAAACCAACATACACAAAAGAAAACTTGTTTTTCTTTTCCATGCTCATTTTGAGGCAGGCTCTCAAAAGTATGAATTGTTCGCCAACACTCTACTTTTGTGAAGTTTTCTACCCAGACGCCTGCCATTCTGCCATTCGGATGCGAATTATTAAAAAATGGATTTTTTAACAACTGTAAACAAATTAGCTAAAATCGCTAACGTAGTTTCTGAAATCATTATTATATATAACAACAACCAAGAGTCACGCGTGACACGTGCGTGACTCATACGTGAGTAATGCGTGACTCATGTGCAATAAATCGTGGCATTTGTACATTTCTGTGAATTCCCATAAGACAGTCGGATATGTTCTGTATTCCACGTGAAATTAAAACATGCGGAATCGCCATATACATTGTTGTTGGAAATATGTATTTATAACAACAATGCTATGGCAATTCCGACCGATTTAATTTCACGTGGAATACAGAACATACCTGAATGACTAAAATAACAGGAATAAAAGTTTTAGCAGAACTCGTTAAGCGCTTATTATTGACACTAGTGATGAGCTATTTTTCGAAACCTGTTACTTTTTCACCGCGATTGAAAAATCACTAATCACAACTGTGACTGAATTTATCAAGTAACAGGTTTTGCAAATGTAGTTCTTTCATTCAAACTGTGAATGCTCTTGCATGCTTACTTTACAATAAATAAAGCTACCACATGAATTTATTTGTATACTAATACAGTTTAAAAGAACAGCGATTTAGAAATCACGTTCACATGGACCAACATTATTAAAAAAATCACAGTTTCGCTCAACACTAATTGATACACTCAACTCGTGAGAGGCTATTACTAGTTCGTACACAACTTCTGAGGCGCAAAGATGCGATGTATAAATTTTTCTAAGATAACGCTCAACTGTTAAACCTTTAAAATAAAATAATAACTCTATGTCCACTTAAACTGAGAAAATCCAATCACATCTCAAAAATTTTGAAGGAGGAATGGTTTCTTTATAATATATCGAAACCTCTATTCACTCCTCACTCACCAGATGTAAAAGCGTCAAGCCTTTGTAGGATGAATTAAGACGACACGCACGTACAAAAAACGTGCAAAAATTAGCAAGAACTCATGGATGTTTAGGAACATCAAGGGAACCAGTATCGGATAAAACAAAACAACTTCGTATTTTTTATGAATAAGCAATAATTGAGGCCAAATAATGACCTATATACATATGTATATTGAGTTAATACTACATCGAGCCATAACCGCCAAAAAAGCTTTCCTGAAACATTTTTTCGATCTCGTTTTTTTTTACGAAAATCGAAAACGATAGATTTTTGGTGAAAAAATTAAGTTCGAAAATTATGTTGTTTAAGCTTTTTTGGCGGTTATGGCACGACATGTTGAATAAGTATTTGTTTAGCTAAAGATTTGTTTTAAGGTACGTATAATTAATCATCTGTGCTGCGAAGTAAGTTTTTAATTTTTTTTTATGAATTTGAATTATTCGATTTTATTTATTTACATACATATACATATATATACAATATTCGTACACACATTTATACATGTGTATATTTATTTGGTATTCTTAAGTTTTCAATTACTATACATACATATGTACTCGTATATGTGTCGAATATCTGATAAAAAAAACTTTTTGTACACTCAATGATGGGTTAAATGTCTTTCTATATTTTATAATTATACCTACGCATACAAGAAATGGACGAACAAGAAGTTTCATTCTAAATAAGAATTCAAATACGTATAAATATATGTACATAACGCTGTTAACAAGTAAAAAGGCCCTAACTCGTATATTCACGAAATTGAGTTTTTCAGTAATTCCAATACATTTCACACAAAAATTTATTGCAGTAGTTAAAAAAACAACACTTTTACAAGCAGTTTTACAAAGCAGTTGCTCAAGCACTTGTACTGTTTATTGTTAAGGGTTTTCATAAGAACTCTTCAAATTACCATTTGTGCAATTGGGCAAACTTGCGTGACTTGTTTCGTGAAGCCCCTTTTGAATGTAAATGTGAAACAAATAAAAATAAAACAAGAAAATTTCAAGCAATTTTTAATTTAAAAACATATTTATATATTTCTATAAACATAAAAAAGTGTGTGTGTGTGTGTGTGTGTCTAAAACTGCCTAAAGAAATCCAATCAAGCAAGAAATTGTTGTTTACAAAATGCACAATTGCACAGCTTAGGTTTACGAGTAAAATTTATTGGGCAAACTTAACAGGTTTGTGTAAATACATTTCTATACACTTTTGACATTTTATTTACGAGAGAATAAAAATGCAAAATTGCACACTTTGCGAGACTTTTGAACATTCTCATGAAAACCCTTATTATGTTTTTACCTTCCCCTGTAAAGTTAGTTATTTGAGGTAGGGCCTTTCTACTTGTTAACAGCGATATACATATGTACATACTCGTACATGTCACTCTTTTAAATTCTGTTACGTAGTAGTTTTGCGTGTTTGTTGCCCCAGTTGATGTTGCAAGTGGAAAATTTACGTATACATTATGTGTTTTATATACAAAAACTCTACCAATGCAACGACGACGTACGTTGCCGTTCGCCACAATCGTTTATCAGTTGCATTTTGCCATTATTGCTGCACTTGGCTTATTTCACCAACATTTTCTTTGCATACGAGTACTTCTTTTTATTTTCGCAACAATATTTCATTCTTTTTCTTTGTATTACGTATTGCATAAACTATATTTCCATATTTTATTACCTTTCGTATTCTTTATTGTATTGTTGTTATTAATGAATTGTAATCAATTTTAATATTTTTATTATGTTTGTTTAGATTTATATACAATGTATGTATATAATATGAGTGAATGTGTGTATTTTTTGATATGTTTTTAAGATTTGTATTTATTTTATTATGCACTTCCACAATTTTTTACAGGCAGCTGAGCAGCCGTTCCGAATGACTCTCCCGTTTAGACTGAAAGCACAGAGTATATATACTTTGCGCTGAAGTGATTGCTGTTCTTGCTAGTAATTGCCTAACAATTCATTTACTTTGTGTGTTTGTTTTTGTCGTTGCTGTTAGCATTTCAAATGATAATATTTAGTAACTACCTGTTGTTCTAGTAGTTGTGGTCGGCGTTGCCAGAACTATGATTTTTTTTCGTAACCAAAATAGGAATTCAATAATTTTCTCTCACCACGGCAGTGCTCTCAGTTTTGGGGATTTTCCCCCCAAATAGGGGTTTTTTATATTGTGATTGGGAATAAGAATTTTAGATTTAGATTTTCTTTTTTATGTTTGTTTCAAATTCATGTAAGCATATTTTATCTATTGTAACATCGTATAAATCTCAATATATGAAAATGTATGTCTGACAAGTTTAAAAAACTTTTGTTATTAATTATTGTGAATGAGTGAAATTGTCAATGTTAGGCTGTACGAATTATCGCCCAAGTTACTATCGCCCAAAAAACAAAAATGTTGCATCGCCCAAAAATTGTTGTAAAAAAATTGGGTGATTGTTCATCGACTTTGGGCGACTCAACATTTTTAGATATTTGGGTATTTGTTCATAATGAATAATTGTCAAATTTTCGCAAAATGTTAAAAAACCAAAAAAAAAATTTTTTTTGGGCGATTATTCATTCCCAATTTGGGTGATTGTACGTAATGAACAAACATCCAAAAACTTCGGGCGATTATTCATTTTCCACTTTTGGGTTTTTCTTCATTTTTTTGGGCGATCGGGCACTGTTTTTTTGGGTATTTCTTCACAATGACTAATTACCCAACAATTTTGGGCGTTCCTTCATTTAGCTGTTTTGGGCGATATTAACTTGGGCGATAATTCGTACAGCCTCAATAAAAACAATTTTATTTAATTTCCGTACAACTCTAAAGAAAATTATTTAAAATTTTTTTAACGTTCCTAACAATGACCGCCAAACACTTAATAAATACACAACTTGTACAACAAAAATTTTATTAAGTGGTAAATCAGAAAACTTTGACTGGGAAGTTTTTGAAATTATAAACACTGATACATAATTATTTTATTCTTGCGTATTTCTTTTACTTGACTCTTTTTATATATGAAATGAATATGGGTCGGTCATACATTTCGTTCACCTAGGGGCAATCTGGGCCTTATTAGGACGGTGGGGTAAATGCTATACAAATATTTTTGTATGGAAACACCCTTAAATAATTAATGGGATTCGGTCTTACATTCTACTTTCTAGAAACGGGCCAGGGGAAGTTATGAGACTTTTCGTTTCGTATATCTTGAGCCTTTTATCCCGAACTTTGACCGCGATGTGGCACGTGCTAATATTAAAAAAGTGGCTTGAAATTTTTACACAATATTTTTTTTTTGGTAAAAGAAACAACTTAAGAGGTTCCCTCAGTAAATATTATGATGTCTTTTCAAAACTAAGGACTAGTCTAATGAAGATATTTAGAACTCAAAGTGCAAATAAATTTATTTTAAAAACATTCAATACAAACGAAAGTTAAAGTTAATTAAATAAATAAATAAATGCAAATTTTGCTTTTGATATCACATGGTTTTATTTTTAAATAACTGTGGGGATTTTTGGCGATAAGAAAATAGCTATTTTTAGGATCTTTGGGGATAAAAAAAATTTAAATTCGGAATAAGTTATAAAATAAAACTGGGAACCCTGATATGTTCAGAGTAAAAGTCTGTGTGCTTATGAAAGAAAATATTGCCAGACTTGGGTACAAAGTGCAGGCAATTAATCTTTAATATTTGAACGTTGTTAATAATGGAAATTATGTAAGTATGTATGTGTGTATGTATATAAGGCACGATTCCAAATAATTTTCATTTGAGCGGGTGTAGCAAGCTTAAGCTAAAATTGCACATGCATAACGTTGCGATAATGCGATGCGTCTGCGATGCTTTTATTAATCAGCTGTTTATAACGTTGTAAATGACAATTTTAACAAAACCAGTTTACCGTTAACATTACTCTCTTGCGTTGTTCAAACATCAAACCATCCAAAATTATGCATCTTATAGCCGCCAAAATACAATTACAAGTAGTCAGCCAGTGGAAGAACTTTGTAAGTCACTAACAAAAAAAAAATCATGCAAATGAAATTCTTGAAAATAATTGATAAATGTAACAGAGATACAAAAAGAAAAGTTAATGCTAATTATCATTATTTTCGATAAGCTAAAAGAAACTAAACGAAGAAAACAATCTTCTTTAAAATTAGTTTTTTTTGGCTCTCCTGAAAAATCATTATTTTGTCACTTACAATGTTATTCGCAGCTAACCTTCAATTGTATCACACATTTTTTTTTGTTTGTTTGTTGTATTTACGACTATCTTACAGCTGTAATGTTTTTGCTGGATCGTGATTCAATTGCGAACAGAAGCAAATTAATTAAAGTAGACTTTCGATAACTTCAATCACGTTAATTTCAATCACTCCATAATTTGAACTCCTAACTAGGTTCTTCGAAAAACATGCAATACACTTAAAAAATTCCATATAATCCCCTCGATAATTTGAATATCATCTTGATGGCTGTCATGCTATAATTAAAGTTTTTTCAGCTCTACGATCTACAACTTGAATTATTTTAAAGCGCTGTGTTTCATGAAAAAAAGTAAAATAAAATAAAATCAAAAATAATTTTCTTTTTTGAAAAATGAAAATTCAAATCTTAATTAATGCTTTCATCGCACTTTTTCCCAAAATTAATATTTAATTTTGTTCAGTAAAATGTTAATTGTTTCTTAAAAATACATTTCATTGAGCTGGAATCCTATCAACTAGAAATATTATGTTAAACTTCATTTAAATAAATGAGAAAACGAATATCACAGTTGAAACAAGAACTGAATAATCAACATGTTTTTTATTTTCTTATTTACATTGGCTGACTTTTTTTAAAGCTCGAATTGTAGTTGTAAGATAATTTAAATCGTTGAGTTTTTATGTCACGCTTTAAGTATGCATCGGGTTTTACGATTGTGAAAACATTTTCATAATTTTTTAGCCGGTATTTCGCTTATTGCAGAAGCTGTAGAATTTTGGGCCTTTTTGCAAATGCTTGTGTTTTTAAGAAACTTCGATTACTCGATATTTTTTTCTGGTCCCTGGAATTTCAAATTATCGAGCGTCTACTGTAGTAATTTCATTGCATGTGTATGTCAAATATTAAAAAAAAAAAAATTTGTAAAAAATTTAAGTGATAAAAATTTACATTTTAAAATTTTTTTTTGCTGATTTTTAGTCAGTTTCTTGTAAGTGTGCATTTTCGTGATGAATTTTTTCTACTCACGCAATCATTCCTGAACGTGAGCTAATAAATAGGCTGTGCATGATAAATTTTGCTGTACTCGTGCAAGCGTGCATGATTCTGAGTAAAAAGTTACCCACGATCCCATCTCTAATACAATTATCATCTTTTCCCATACATCTGGCAGCTCTGTATATTAAGAGTTCTGCGACGATGTAAATTATAATTATCAGACAAGGTTGTGAGCGCTGCAAATAAAAAGCTTAGCAAATACATCAACCTTTTTTTATATAAGTAAACGTAAAGAAAAAACTTATTTACATCGATAATAAAGTAAACAAATTAAAAAAAAAAAAATTTAATTTCACTTTAATTATAAAGCTGTTCGAAGTTAAATAAATGTATTGCTTATACCCCATATTACTAAAAAAAAAATTAGCTTATGTGACATTTAAGAACAAAAATTAAATGAAATAAATAGTACATACCAAGCAAATAAAGCACATTATATATTTTGCAAATCTTCATGATATATGAATTAATTTCAATATTGCTTATCATACTCACACTAATACAATATTCAATGAAATTCATAAATTCAAAAGCAGATCCTGCCACTTTTGACTGTGATGCTAAATTAGTTCTGTCAATCAAACTTTAAAAGCCTTTATTGTATAAAAATTTGTGTACATACATAAATACATATGTACATGTTGGGATGTGTTCATTTGTATATGTGTAAAATGTTATTAAGGTTTTTTTTTCCAGCATTTCAATACACATTATGTGACAAAATAGAAGCTTTATTATGCACATAATACATACTAGTGGGTATGTTTTTGTATAGCCCTTTTAAAGAGATGCCTAAACAATTGTTAATTGTTACGAATCCTGTAAGTGACATGTCAATTGTGCAAAACATTTTCAATTCAGTACAAATATTTAATTACCTGTAGGATGTTAAGCTACATACACACATACATACACACTTTCAAAAAGTTTTTGCTGCTGCATTTTAGTTGCTTAAAAGTAATTTTCAAAATATTTTCCAAACTATTTACTAAGAAAATAATAATACTTTAATAATACTTTTTTGTTCACTGCTAAAGGGAAAAAATTTAAACATGATGTTACTTTATATTACGAGTAAATATTATTATTATTACTATTTAAATTTACTTTTTATAAAAAAGAGAATAAACAAAGAGACTAAAACCCAACTACGCTGGACATGAAAATAAAATTTAAAAAATTTAAATCACATGGGTTTGCTCACAGGTTTGTGTCTAAAACGACTGACCGAACGAGCTATACTTTTCATAAAACATTATTTTTTAATTTCTTCAAAAGTACACCCAACTCTTTTTTTACACTGTAAATATGTTTCTAAGAAAAACATATATATTTTTTTTATGCGTATATTTATTTATTGTATGTATCTTCAAAAAATTAACTAACAACAAGTATTCAAATCTTTAATCTAGATATAATAATTAGGCCCAACCAGTGTCAGGCATAAACTTAGTGATAGTAATCAATAATACATAAATATCGTATTAAGCACAAAAATATTTTCAAGCTGTTTCATCTGGAGTGTTAAGTATTAGGGCCATAGTGTCCCTCTTTTTTAAGCGGATGTGTCCAGTAAAATTCAAGATGTTACGAGTAAGTGGATTATGATGAGACTCGAGTTTTGTTAAGTATTTGTCTGCGTATTTTTTAATTTCTTCAGTCACTAGTGGCATATTTAAATCACGAAGTAAATTTGAATTTTTGAAGTACCATGGAGCCGATGTTATTAGTCTTAAAATCTTGTTTTGCCTTCGTTGGATTCTCTCTATACTGGAAGCTGAAGCAGTGCCCCATAGCTGTATTCCGTAGAAAACCATGTAAAAATAAAATCGTGTAAAAAAATATCTGCAATTTATAGAAAATTGCAAAAACCAAATATTTACTGAGAAAACGTTCAAAAAAGTGAACATTAAATAGTTTTATTAGACAAGTAGTAATTAAAAAAAAGTCAATAAACCCGACTGCGACCAACTTTGAACCGTTCAATATCCTAAACGTTCATTAGAAATGTAAAATCATAAGAGAAACCTAAAATACCTGTTGAATGATACCCATTTTGATATAGTTCGCCGACTTTTTAGTTTTTCGTATTTACAAAATGGCGTCTGTTGGCCGCCATATTTAATTTGTACAACTGTCATATCTTTAGTGGCACTCAAGGCATTGAGACAAATCGATTGACGTAAGAATCATTAAAATCGGTCCACGCGTTCGGTTTATATAAGGCCGCAAAGGAACACACATGCATACATACATACATACATACAGCTGCAGTAAAAACAATAGCACTACATTCTTGGTTGGTATATATTAATAAATTTTTCTTCCATTTAGTTCACGATCTATTCCAGCGACTCATAATTAGAATAAAACAAACAATTATACTGTATACACAAGACTTGCATTCATTTCATTGACTTTTATAAGAAAAATTTAGAAGTTACGTTCAAAAGTAATAATTTTTAAGGTAAAAAAAAAATAACACTAGTCATGAAAAGTAACACCAAACGAAAAGATATTTCAAATAAACTATATACATACAAACTGAAGTTAATAAATCAATATTTTATTGTATGGCCTTTGTTGGCAATAACGGCAGCGTAGCGTTTCGGCATGGAGTAAACCAAGTCTTTAAACCTTTTTTGGGTATTCTATCCCACGACTCCTTAACGACAGCCCAAAATTGCTTGTTATTAGTTAGTAGGGTTTGCTTCACATACAGTTTTCTTGGCATCAGCCCAAAGATTCTCTATTGGGTTTAAGTCTGGCGACCGCTCAGGCCACTCCATGACCTTAATATTGTTGTCAATGAACCACCAGCCTTTCTTCTGGTATGTTTTGGGTTGTGGTCTTGCTGGAGGGCCCAAAACAATGGCATTTCTTCTTCGGCGTAAGCAAACATTACATTTTCTAATATTTCAACGTAAACATGTTGGTCCATTATAGTTTTTATTCAGTGTATTGGTCCCACTCCCCAATATGAAAAGCATGCCCACACCATTATGCTTGAACCTCCATGCTGTAATGTCCTGCATGTAAATCTTACATTAAATGCTGCATTCGGAGGACGTCTTACAAATGAGCGAGAACCTTTTCCACCATACATTACGACTTTGCATTCGTCCGTTCACAAAATGTTTCCCCATTTACTAGCTGGCCAGTTCAGGTGCTCTTGTGCAAAGTTAAATCGTTTGTTCACATACTTCGCAGTCAACAACGGAACGTTTCTTGGGCTACAGGCTTTTAAATTGTGTTCCCTCAATCTATTGCGAACTGTTTCCACGCATGCCTCTATCTGGAGCTCCTTTTTGAGCTCTGTGGCAGGCTTAAAAGGGTCGTTTTTTACTTTGGCGAATCAGTCGCTTAACCAACCAATTGGACATTGCTGGCTTTCTACCACGCGTTTAAATTTTTTTTACATGAGTGATTGCATTGCGTATCATTTCATTGAAGCAATGAAATAATTGTCCTATTTTACAATACATTTTGCCTTCCCAAATAATTTTTTTAATAATCTATCTCTTTACCTCTGTGTATTGCTCTCCACGTGCCATAACTGAAGATTTCAAAAACAATTTGTTACTTAAATTTTTTGTGCATTTCAAGAAACACTTTATCTTCTATAGGTTTCGCGACAAAGTAAAAAAATTATGCAAAAAGTAATGTTTTGTGCTATTTTTTTTACCGTCAATTGTTTACTTAATAGAATATTTGGAGTATATTCTTTTATATAAAAAGAATCATATGCTGTATGAGAACCAAAACTATTTTCTCAGAAAGGATACGCATTACATTGCAACATATTTGCGAATTCCAAAAAAATTTAAATATTTTTTTTTTAAAAGAGTTGGGTATAGAATGTTACAACTTTCGACTATTGCTCAGTCTTCTAGAGACGTCCAGGAGACCCCTTAAATATTTTTCCACCCCAGCACCTGCAAAAATCAAATGTGTCGAAAGATAATTTCGTAAATACGAGTATACGTACGTATGTATGTTATAGCAAATAAGAAAACTATTTATTTAAACTATTGTATTAATTTGAACATAGAAATATTTTTCACTCGACTAAATCATTTGGAAAAAAATATATACGTATGTATGTTTATTGCATTAGAAATCTATCTCAAACATTTTTCTCAGAGCTTCTATTGAAATTTTGTTAACCGCACAAAACACCACTGGGTGCCACATGTACAATATGTAATAATAGAAATAAAAGCAGCAACAACAACAACATAACGATTGCTTTCCTTTTGACCTCATCAGTAAATTAACATGCCAAAACAATCTGCTAAAGTTCAATACACCACATGTGTGTGTTTTGTTACTCTGCTCTGCAACTGCTTTCGAATCGGCAGCATCTGTTGTTTTTCCAAAATTCAAAATGAAAAAAAGACGGCATGAGAAAATAAAACAACTAAAACAGGCTGCTGTATTGAAAAGAAAATCTTTTGTAGTTGTATGAAAATTGAGTTTCTCTATTATTTGTTTTTCTACATTTTTCAGTTCTTCATGAAAAAAAACAGTAAAATGGCGATTGATTATCCATGACTTGATAATTTTATTGCAACCTATTTTGTATTAGTTAAATATTGATTTATACTAGTGATAAATGGTATCCGAAGGCATAAATCGTATTTCGATCACTGCTTTTTTTATTCCGATTAATTAATCGATTGTTTTGCAAGTGATTGCTTTATTTTGTTATATGGAAAAAAAAATTATTTCAAATGTATTAATTAAATTTGTAGGGCTTAACAGAACCATGTTAATACACCAACTGCGACTCTGTTAAAGCAAACGGTTTCTGTCAAAGGTTGTAAATTTTAGCATATAACACTTGGACTGGTATTATCATTCCCAACTCCCACTCAACTCAGTTTGGTTGTCTGAGAGTCAACACAATTTGCACATTGGCATTGCCATTCACAACTTAAATAACGGTTGAGTTTGTAGTTGTTTTGTGCAATGAGCTTTGTAACTAAAAATTAGTTGTGATTCACAATAATAGAAAAATTAATTGGGTTGTGTGAAAGTTGGGTTGAGTTGAGAATAATATATATTTTAAAATGTAATAAAACAAAGATGAATTTTTTAAATTGACATGAAATTTACTTTATTTTCGAAAGATAATCTTCCAGCATTATAATTTAAATATGACTTCTGGCATATGACCGCCATGACTGGCTCTCGGACGTAGTCTAATCTGGAGGTATAATTTTTAATGACTTTTTCCAACATTTGTGGCCGTATATTGGTAATAACGCGTCGAATATTGTCCTCCAAGTGACTAGACTAGCGACTTCACATATCCCCACAAAAAATAGCATAGCGGCGTTAAATCGCACGATCTTGGAGGCCAATTCACGGGTCCGAAACGTGAAACTATGCGGTTACTGAACGTTTCCTTCAATAAATAAGTTGTGGCACGAGCTGTGTGACATGTTGCGCCATCTTGTTAAGACACAACTTCTGCACATCATGTTTGTTCAATTGATGAACGAAGAAGTCAGTAATCATGGCTCTATAGCGACGGATAGACTGATTTGGGTCTTCCTTTACGCTACGCTCTACATCAGCAATGACTTCTTCTGTACGTACTGTACGACTTCCCTGTGGATACGTATTATCACTAAGAGTAAAGGTAGTGCGAGAACGTTCCATAGTTAATCGAATTAATTGATGTGATGGTCGATTATGTTGAATGGATGTAGTGCGCGATACGCATTTGGAACAAAACCATGATTTTCAAACGAAATTTGCACAATTTAGAAGCGTTGTTCAGGCGTCAGTCTATGCATGTTGAAATGCCAAACCAAACTAAACATAAAGCACTTGACAGATGGCGAAATGGCTGCCAGTTAAAAAAGTGTTGCCAGCTAAAAGTTTTATAACTCTATTAAAAACACCTTATTTTTACTAAATTTTTAATTTGCACAATATTTAAGTTTTAAAGCTATTTAAATTATTTTACTCAAACTATTTGTTGTTGTTGTTTCAACAAAATCTTGGTAGTGTGTGTGCAATTACAAAACAACATACTTTTCAATAATATATCCACTGCATAGAGGGTTAAAATATGTGTGCCATAAAGGGAAAATGCTTAAGTCGAGATAAGTTGATTTCCAGTTAATGGTACCTCCGCAATCTGCATATTCTAAAGTACCTCTGCGCAAAATCTCAATTAATTTATGGGATTTTTGAAGAAGTTATAGCACAGTGACTTGAAGCTTATCTTTTTTAGACTTCTCATTTCATTTGGTAATAAAAGCTTATTTCAACTTGAATGTATTATTTACAGTTTACTTAAAAAAATAAATGTTAACAGAAATAAATTTCTGATAATCGACTTGAACGCTTAAAAGTGCTCTCCTGCAAAACAGTAAAATGTGACTTAAGCACTTTTTCCTTATTGCCACAGATATTTTAGTTTCTGTTTCATGAATCTAAAAAGATTTCAATCATTTTAATCGCAACCCAACTGTAAACAATTTATATTCGTTTGCCAGTGCTGTTGGACATTTTTTTTCCTCTACTTATCGTCAGCTGTCAATTGCATAAATCGAACAAAACTGTTTGTTTCATTGTTGATTACACGAAATATACGTATACATATGTATATGCCTGTATATACGTTTAATACATATACAACCACAACACATGCATCATATGTACTCGTACATCTTTCAATTTTCATATAAATTATATTTAAAATTTTGCATATCAACGTTTGTTTTATAGCAGAAATAAGTCGAAATGAGTGTGTGTGCAATTGGCATGTGTTACTTTTGTAAAATAATTGCAAAGGTTGGCAATTCCAACAGATGAAGTTGTTCGGTTGTTTATACTCTAATACTAATTTTTTTTTATACGCATCCTCTCTCGCTTACTTGGGGCAAATTACGGCATTCGATACGATTCGAAATTTAAAAATATTTCCATATAAACTCTGTTGTAATATTTCGTAATTTCGTTCGATAACGAGTGCCGTAATTTGCTCCCTAGGATACAAATATGTATGCGAATGAGATTTTTAATTCGTTATTTGATTTTTTATTGTTTAATTTAATTGTGTATGAATATAAATATGACCTTCGGTAGGTCAGTGGATAGTGTTCTGGCCCAGTGATTTAAAAATTTCGAGGCACAAAAAGAAAAATATATATATAAAAATTACTTACTTACCTTTTACACACTGCTTAAAATAGTTTATGAAACAAATTTTAAATGTGCGAAATAAAATAATATCGTCGGCTTAGAGTGTAAACCTGCTAAATCAACTTTTTTATAACATATGACATTTCGATGCCATTCGAAAGAGACGCCTCATCAATTTGCTTAAATATATATGTATTTTAATTTGAAGCTCTATACGAGGTGTGTTCAAAAAGTATCGCGAATTTTGAATTTTCGCGGGTTACGTATATATTTCATATGGAATAACAGCTTAATTTAGCTTATTTACTTTGATATTATTTCAAATAGAATTTATTAGTTACAGTGTGTAGAACGATGTGTTTCTATAAAAAAATTCAACTGAATAGCGAATTTCGAAATTTAACTGCAAAAGAAGTAAATTTTGGAAAATCAACTTGAAAGTTTAAAACTGCTCTTCTGCAAAACAGTAAAATATGACTTAATCACTTTGGCCTTATGGCCATATCTGTAGCCATGCAATAATTGAATAGAAAGAAATTTGCTACGATAGCCTAATGGATGTGTGCTAGTTTGTTCGAATGGAGGTTCAAATCCTGCAGCTTAAGTTAAGGTATTAAACAAAAAAAAAAAAACAAAAAAAAAAAATTAATTAAAATAAGTTAAAAAAAAAAATAAAATTTCTCTCTTACTTTTTTTGCTGCCTTTTTGTAATATCGAAATTCGAAATCTAATGTTTTTTGGGACAAAACTGAGTGACAGGTAAACTTTTTTGGATTCATTTTTGAGCATCACTCTCGATAGTTTTAGACGATGAATGTTAGAGATATATTCGAAATCGATATCAATAACGAAACTCTTGGTCAACTGGGATCCTTGAATTTATCTGACCAGCCTCGCAGTTTTAAGATTAGTGTTGCTCTTCTATGGAAAGAAAATTTTCTAATTTTCTTGGTTTTTAGGATTCCGTTATTTTCGCTACGATATCCGTCACTCGAGAATCATAAAAGCTGCGTACGTGAAATTTTCACAGAATATGTAAAACTTTGGCCGGTACACCAACAAAATATATGCCAAAACCTCTAAAACTAAAAAATTCCAAAATAAAAAATCGCCAAAAACCGAAACAAATCTCCAAAAACGAAAAAAATCGCTAAAACAAAAAAACCCCAAAAAACCGGGAAACCGAAAAAAAAAATCCCAAAACGAAAAAAAACGCTAAAACTGAGAAAAAGCTTAAGCTTGTACTTAAAATAAAAAAAAAGATCTACATCAGGTAAGATATGCGATTATATAGGCTAAAGTTCGTATAGTATTATGTATGACATATTATGCAGTGACCGTACGGAACTCTTCGGTTGCGAGTCCAAGTCGCTCTTTACTGAATTTATTAAAAAATCCTTTTTAATTCAATAAAAAATTGTCCGGCATCAAACGTAAGGGGCGTTAAAATATGATTGTTTTACTTCCAAATTATTTTGGTTTCGTCCCAATGTGGTTTGTGTGCAAGTGTGTGTGTTGTCTTATGTTCGATTTTAAAAATTATACTCATATCTATATTCACTCATACGAGCACAAACAATACGACGCTGGCAACGATTTAATGGTCGTTCGTAAGTGAGAAGAAAAACGGGTTTCGCACGCACACCCAAGAATACGAAACTAACAGGAAGGAAACGGATGTGTGTAGGAAATGTTTACAACTAAGTATGAAAACTTATTTATTCTTTTATGTTTGTTTATGGCTTGTAAGCTTGCATTGCCAAAAGATGTACATATTTATGTGTGTGTGTGTGTGTGTGTAAGTAGTTAATATAAAGCGTGTCTTATCTTGTTGAGGTACAAACCACGCGTTTTCACATGACAAACAATAAAAAATATTCAGTTACAAAAATTCATATGTACATAAGTAAAATTAATGCTTGTGTTTATTTTTATATGTATGTATATGTTTTCTTTTTTGTTATTTTTTTTTTGTAAAATTATAATTTTGTGCTAATTTAAAACTAATTTTGAGTTACGAGCATTAATATGTTTTCCTTTTTTTTTTTGCCAACTCAATCCCATTTGCCATAATGTAATACAAGGCGGCCATAGTCGTTATAGGAAAAATATAATTTAATATTGTCAATGGTGAACATCTGCCAAAATAAAAGCAACAACACAAAAACAATAACAACGGCAATATAAAATAAGCAAACAAAAAAGCATTTTTATTGCTTTTTGCCAAAGCCAAAAACAAATTCCCACAAAACAATGTTGTGACAACGTGTGCACACGTTCAAAATTACACGAGGCGGCAATTAATCTTCATAAATGTTCACCGCGAAAACATTTTTGCGGTTGCCCCACCAACAATGTTTTTGTTGAGTGCAAAAAAAAAAGCCCGCAACAACAATAACACAAACAAATAAAGCTTTGCACACACAAAAAAAAAGAAGCTAAATTACGTGTTCGTGTGCATGTGTATTTTTATGTAGACATGTACAATGCATATCCTGTTACGAACAACAACAATGAGTGTTATATTATTAGATTGTTATTAGATTAAATTAAAAACAAAACTGAAAATATTAGACTAATTAAATCTCTAAATTTAATTACACAGTTTAAAGGCTGTTTGTTCAATCCAAGGGTGAAAGAAATAAAAAAAAACAATCCATTATCGGGTAATCGTTTGCGGGTTTATTCCATAAATTGGGAATTTTTTGTAAGAATACATTTATGTATTAATCTTAAATAACATTAACACACATATAACTGCTAAACTTTTGAAAATTATTCGAATAGGTTTTTATTTAGAATTTTAAAGGAAAATTGTAAGTATTTTAATACAGATTTTGGTAAATGTTCTTCTACATTAGGCTCCAGTGAGCGAACTACGTTCAAAGCTGTCATATGTATATATCTATCCAGCATTAATTCTGTTCAATAAACTCGAATGAAATTTATTCGACTAATGGAATGAAATTTATTCGCCGACTCCAATCAAATGATTTCGACTGCTCGAATGATATTTATTCTACCACTCTAATGAAATTTATTCGACTACTCAAATAAAATTTATTCGAATTCTCGAGTGAAATTTATTCGACTACTCGAATGAAATTTATTTGACTAATCGAATGAAATTTGTTCGACCACTAGAATGAAATTTATTCAACTACACAAGTGAAATTTACTCGACTAATCGAATGAAATTCATTCAAATGAAATTTATTCGACAACTTGAATGAAATTTATTAGACTACTCTAATAAAATTTATTCGGCTACTCGAATAAAATTTATACGACTACCCGCATGATATTTATTCGACTAATCTAATAAAATTTATTCGACTACTCGAAATTTATTCTACTAATCGATTGAAATTTATTCGACTACTCGAATATAATTTATTCGACTAATGGAAAGAAATTTAGTCGATTATTCGAATGAAATTTGTTCGACTAATCGAATGAAATTTATTCAGCTAATCCAATTAAATTTATTTTAATAATCGAATGAAATTTATTCGACTAATCAAATGAAATTTATTAAACTAATTGAATTAAATTTTTTCGACTACAGGAATAAAATTTATTCAATTTCTTGAGTTAAATTTATACCTCGACTCAAATTTACTCGATTACTTTCTTGAAATTTATTCTATTACTTTAAATAAATCTTATTTGATTATTTTGATAAAATTAACTCTCCCGTTTAAATTATATTGTTGGCATTCATTTCGAAAGCTAAAATAAAATTTATATGATTAAAATTCATTCGAATACATAATCGAGTAAAATTTATTTTTTATTGCTAAGAGAATTTATTATATTATTTGATAAAAATGTGTAGCATTACTAATATAAATTCTTTGCAATATATGTATTTGATTACTACTATTACTCGAATAATATTCATTTGATTGCTCCAGTAATATTTTATTAAACTACCGAATAAAATTTCCTTAAATCCCGTAATATAATTTATTCAATTACTTGAATATAATGCCATCCATTACTTGTGTAAAATATATTCGACTATTTCAATAAAATTTGTTTGTTTGATTGCTTGAATAAAATGTATATTTGAGTACAATTTTATTCGATTGCTGAATAAAATTTATTAATATAAAATTTGTTTGAGTACTGGAATGGAAATATTTTCGTTATTCGGATCTTTATTGTCGTATAGAATTTATTTTATTATCTCAATAAAATATAAAACAAGTAAGAAATAAATACATTTTTTTCGTCTAATTTTTTGTATTACTCGAATAGAAATATTTTGATTATTCGCATAATCTGATTTTTATTGTTCGTAATTTTTTTTTAATATTATTTCAATAAAATTTATTCGATTACTTGTGTAAAATACATTTCACTACTCGATTAAATTTTATTAAATTTTTTTTTAATTACTCAAATAAAATTTATTTATCAATTTCATTAATATTTTTTTATTATATCAATAAAAATTTTATATGGTTTCTCTAATAAGAATTGTTGGATTACCGAACACATTATGTTTTAGTACTAGAATAAATTTTATGTATTTATATACTTATTTAAATAAAGACTATTCGATTAATTGAGTTAAGTTTATACAATTATATGATTTAAATCAATTTGAATACTTGAATACTTATTCAATATTTGGGATAATCTACTAATATATTCGATCAAATTCATGTGATTAATCGAGTACTCGATTAAAATTTCTTCGTGTGAATAAATAAACTATGCTCTATTATTTCAATAAAATTTATTCAATTTTTTGTATGAAACACATTACACTACTCGATTAAAATTGATTAAAATTTATTGTATTAGATGCTTAAATTTTTCGATTAACGAATAAAATTTACTTCAATACTAGAATAAATTTAATTAAAATATAAGAATAAATTTTATTTACTTACTTAAATAAAATTTATTTGATTACTTAACTGCAATTTATTGATTTGTTTCACTTAAATTTACTTGATTAGTCGGAAAATATTTTTCTCATTATTTGAGAAAAATCTATTTGAAGGCTTGAGCGAAACTTATTCGATTAACCGAATAAAATATTGTGATTAATCTTAAGAAATATTTTTGATTACTTGAATGAAATTAGTTCGACTAATATATTTTTTGCGTAAGATATGTTCGATTACTCAAATAATTATTTAAATACTCGAGTAGAATTATTTTTTTACATAAACAATTTATTTGTGTATCCGAAATAAAATAAATTTATTCGACTAACCGAATAAAGTTTTTTTATTATTCGCTTAAAACTTTCAACTCAATCCTTCCCAATTTGTATGCATTTTACTTTAATGCTTTATTTCCTATAAGCCTCTCTGCATTTTTTAATTTTAAACAAATTACACGATTTGCAATTTCATACAAACATTTTTCTTTCCTCCTTCTTTACTATTCACTTGTCTAAACTGCCTAAAAAAGTTTCTAAAGCATTTAAGAACAAATCTCATTTGAAAATCCTTCAAAAACAAACTTAAAAAACGTCGTTCCTAAGTAAACATAAAAAAATGGAATTTCTAATTTATTTTCCCCTAATTGAACCAATTTTTACAATATGTCAGCTTAACTCCATTGGCACCTTAAATTGGAAAAAAGCAAAAAAAAAAAAACAGAAAATTCAAAGAAAATTTATTTATTTCTAACAATTTTATTTAATGGCATTCATTCGTTTGACAGAGTGCTGAACAGCACCATAATTTTGCTGTTGGCATTTTTTTAATTAATAAAATTAAAAGAAAAAGAAAAAAACAACAACGAGGCGACAATTATATTTTTAACGTCATTTGCAGGTGACGCCTTGTCGTTGCCATACTCCACCACTTTAACCACTCAGACATTCATTCATTCATTCGTTCATTCATTTCAGCAAACAACTTTTACAGTCCTCCCTTCGTTTTGGTTGGTAAGTGTGCATATTTGCCTGTTGCTGCTGATTTTTTGTTTATGCCTCTTTGCTACCGAACGTCATCATTAATATTTGCCATTTCCCAGCAGTAACGCACCAACCAACCATCACTTCTCACACACAATTGAAGTGAAATTTCTTTGAGAAATAATTTTTTTTTTATAAATTCATTATTGAAAGAACTTTGAACGTTATTCAAATACACACGTCATTTGCACTTAAATCTTAGTCTTACTTCAATGGGCATAAATTTTAGTTGTATTTTTCTTACAGCTTTTGCTGGCTTAAGTAAATGTTTAAATGTTTTAGAGTTTTAAAGGCTTGATAGGAAAATTTTCTCTACGTGCAATGATTATTAGAAAAACAGGAATCGAATTCAAAATACCTTAAGCTCTTAAGCAGTTTTAGATTTCGAGCACATGGCTGTGAATTTTGATAATTCTAAAGCTTATAGCCCATAAAAGCTCGATAGTCAGTCTTACCTTAAATTAGGGTTAATTCTGAGTTTTCTTTTACTCGTGTATCTGGTTTTTAAGTGGAATATCGACCTGAGGTGTATGTGGAAAGTAATTATAAATTTTTTATACATATTGCTACGTTTAACCTTTGTTATATGAATATTTGAAATTTCAAACTTTGTTGCTGTGTTTTCTACTATACAGTGCTATCTATTTAATTCAATTCCTGAAAAAATA
The DNA here is from genome assembly GCA_936439885.1 of Nowickia ferox. NCBI lineage: Eukaryota > Metazoa > Arthropoda > Insecta > Diptera > Tachinidae > Nowickia > Nowickia ferox. Next base: position 17,184,614 of record OW387027.1, read on the forward strand.
GATCGGGATGAGATCGTAAGAGTTGGAATGTGTTTAATTGTGAGGCTGATATTAAAAGCGAGTTAAACTTATGTGTACTACCACAAAATGTTATGGGATGATATCTCCTTATGACTACTCGTTATTAAAATAATTTACTATACAGAACTTAAAGTCAGTTTGTTAAAACAAAAACTTGTCATAATATTTTTTTTGTACCATAAATGTCTTATTCATAAAAGCAATGCTTTTGTTTTTTGTTTTCCACTAGGGTCTATTTTAATTTTATCGTTAATGTTTTAAGTTTGTTTTAAATAATTTTATTTATTTTTCCTACGAAATTGGTAATTAGTCTCGGTTGCCGCTGACTTGGCATTTATTACATTATGCAACGAATGATGACTTTTGCAAAAACACACGGACTGGACAGTATATATTCGATAGTACGGCCAAAGGGTAGTAAAACCCGATTTTCAGTCTGGCGATATTGGTGAACAATTTTTCTTATGGCCCTCCAAAGATTTCGAAAAGCCTATCCAAACTTGGTGAAAGCTCTAAACTATACATGGCAGTAATGTAGCTAAAAGTCTAGCCAAAAAAATTATTTCTTAGTGTAGTTTTTTTTTTTTTTTGAAAAAACTACGGACACATTTATCACTTTTTCCACAATAACTTACAGGGACTCTTAATTTTCTTTAATTTGAGTCGTAGTTTACACTATGCAAGTCTTAATGCTAGGAACACAACTGGGACGAACTACGAATTTCGTCCATATCGACGAATTCGTCGATGAGAGTTCGCTGCGTAAATTCGTCGTGTGAAGCACAACAACGACGAATTTACTCAGCGAATTCCTCTCTCATATTTGATAAAGTTGGTTATTGTGTGCAGCGATGCCAATTTAGCGCGTTTCGCGCTATATTTAGCGCGTTTTAACTATACCAAACGCGCTTTTTTTCGTCTTAGCGCGTTTACTAAAAAAAGCGCTAAATTAGCGCGTTTTGAATAAAGTTATCATCATTTCAGATCAATATTTCTTTTTACTTTTTTTTACATAAATTTGACAATTTTCTAGTATTCCAAACTCATAAAATTTTTTAAATTGGTTAATGATTCAGCTGTCGCAAATAAAATTCTCTGACTATGGTTAAAGTTAAAAACGCATTTTAATACTATAAATGGCAAATATTTTGAAATTCACAACTAAAAATATGTACTCCTACTCGCGACCAAAAAAATTTATATAACTTATTAAGATCTATTCTAGCTCAAGTACAAAAAGAATAGCTAATAGCTCTTGATCAACTCACCTTTCAAACATAACAAAAACTAAATCAAAATACGTCCAGCCGATTGGTCTGTGCGTAGACACGGACAGACACACAAATGCACAGATACACAGCCACACACTACAAACTTCACCCCTCTAGACTAAGGATTTCGATTATTTGGCAGGCAATTCTGATTCTGTATTAAATGATTTTAGTTATTTAAGATATAATTTTGAAGAAACAATATTATAAAACCTGAAAAGACCTACTAAAAAAAAAATCAATTGTATTTATTAATACACATGTACATATATACATCTACTTTTATTAAAATTTAATTTAGCGCGTAGGAAAATAGCGCGTTTTGGCTATAAATAGTTGACAATGCTGTAACTTAGCGCGTTCTAGCGCGTCTTGTGAAGGGGAATAGCGCGTTTGGGTTATAAATAGTTGGCATCACTGATTGTGTGTGCAAAGACAGAGAGAGAGAAAAAATTGTTTTTCGTCGTTCGCCGGCGTAAGAAATAGAAATAAATCTATTGCTACTTTCGCCGCGTATGACGAATTTCGCCCTACGCCATGATTGTGTGCATTTTCATATACACCAATGTGTTTTATTTTTAACGACGAATATTCGCGACCAAAAGTTCGTCATTCGGCGCAGTTGTGTTCCTAGCATACTGCTAAGCTGATTAGTTTGATGGAGAGAGGGAGACGAGAGGAACAGAAACGTTTATTTTCTTCTCGTCTCTCTGTCCTAACAAACTAATCAGCTTAGCAATAAGACTTGCATAGTGTAAACTAGGACTAATAGTATTTGACAAAGTTGTAGCTACGGCTGCAACTGCACGTGTCTAGGCACCCTAAATACCACATTAAGACCACTTAAAAATTTTCATTATTACTATTTTTTAAATCGAGATAAGTTTTCATTACAAGTTCTTTTATCGAAATGTACAAAAAACTCTCAAAAAAAAACAAAAAATAATGAATTGAACTATATGTACATTAAAATGTCTGCTTTGTTTTGAAAAAAAAAATGTATTGAAATATGGAAAACATATTTCATGCAAATGTTTTCGCAATGTGACCATACTTTTATTTATTTAAAATTTTTTTTTATGATGTAACAACTTCTGACCAATAAATTGGACAACATACACTAACGGCCCTTTTCACAATGTACAATCAACAGCTAACAGGGACTTTAACGGAAAGTTTTGTATGAAGAAATCACAAACACGCACATTCATGTCTTCTACATCAAGGGTTAACAAACGCTTTAACTCTCAGTTAACACAAAAGACACTCAGTTCAAAATGTCAGAGCAAAAGTTCGCTTTTGTTAAATAATTCTTTTTTATGCCATTTGTTGTTGCCATTTTCGGGCTATAAAAACCGAAAGCAGGCACCATCACGCAAAAAGCACTTATGACAAAAGAACAATAAAATTACAATGAAAAAAAAAACACATTACATTTCGTTTAATTTGCATTTTCATGCCGTTAGCGTAAGTAATCATTCATTTTATTTTCTGTCGTTTCGTTTATTTTTATATTTTTTTCCTCGAGAGCAGTTGTTGTTTTTCTTGTTGTTGTTGTTGTATTCAAAGTTGATGCACAAACGCACAAATGTGTTTACATGTGTTAATAAGGTTTTTATGTTCTAGACTGCAGAGGCGTATGATTAATATTGGAGAATAAAATCTTAATTACGAGTACATACCGGGTAAGCCAGAGATGTACAGTAGATACTCATAAATTAGAACTCTTAGTAAATCGAATTTCAGAAAATTTGAATTAATGTTTTCAATAGAACGTACAATTCGAATTTGAGACTTTTTTTCTTTGTAAAAGTTAAAAACACTAAAGAAATTTTCAAATTAAAATATGTAAATATGTATTATATGTTTTCATTTTGCATTAGCCGGGTAATAAATTCAGTAATATGCTCCAGTAAACTACATACAGATGTAATGCTATACGAACTTTAGTCTATGTATGAAATTGTAAACAAATTTTAGGTATTTCGTGCTTTTTTAGTCTTGGCGTTTTGTTAGTTTAGGCGTGTTTTTCGTTTATGGCTTGTTTACGGCCTTATGTATAATCACAAACTAGCATGAAGTTAGCATAAGTGACATAATTGAACTACGTGTTGACGAGTTCCTCTATACAATTTGTCATTAAAAATCACCGCATAATGTAGTTTTCATACACGATTACATCTTAACATGATTTTAATGTAAAATTGTATGGCAAAACACGTTAAATTTTGCCACTTATGCTAACTTCATGCCAAATTTTGATTATACATAAGGCCGTTAGTTTTTGGCGTTTTTAGTTTTTGCAATTTATTTTAGTTTTAGCGATTTTTTAGTTTTGGCGCTTTTTTCGTTTTGGTGATATTTTTTTGGGTTATTTTAAGTGAGGGTGGCGTTGGCTGAAGTAGTTAGCACGTTGACTACCAAAACGAAGGTCCTGGATTCGAGACCGGTATCAGACAATCATCAAATAACAACACCACGCATTTTTCTGATGTACATTAGTGTCCCTTTGTATCAGTTGTTGTGGGAAAGTTCATGTGATGAAGGCATAGTCACTGGTCACTGAATTATACCGACTTCAGCAGATACTAATACTAATGTAACATCAGAGCGCCCTCCTTCGCTGTGTAGCAGAATCATCGGCGAAGTAAAATAACCAATAAAATGGCTACTAATCACAGCTTCAAAAATTTAATACGCCTCATTCAACACCAGAGGCGCTGCAACAGGGCATTATTGAAAACGTGCAAAAAGCAGAGTTGTAAAAGAATAAAGCTTTCCTCTATCTCTTTCTTCACCACCTGTCTTCTCTATCACTATATCTTTCCTAAAGAAGGTAACACCTAGTAATAGTAGTAGGCATTCATTGCCTAATTGTTACTTCTCTTTAAAAAAAAAAAAGATAAATAATAATTTTTAATTTTAATTTTTTGAGGCCCAGAACGAATCAAGTCAATTTCGGATACCCCGTTCTGAAATGTAGCGTATTACAGTGAAAGCATTCTGTATAGATCAAAACAAATGTTAGTTGGACGGAGCAAGGTCTGGACTATACGATGCATGAGGCAAAACTGACCAATCACTATTTTCTAAATAGTTTTTAACACGTCTTGCAATATATCTTAATAAAACTCAAAAACTAAATTCTATTTTCTGATGAATAAATAAAACTCAGAATACAATCGCTAAAGTTGAGTGTTTTTAATAAATCTTAAGCAAATAAAAGTTAATGCATCTAAAGGTAGTCCATATAACAAAGATTATCTTGGTGTATTCCTTGTGCAAGTAGAACTTCTCTTTTGGTGGGATTTTTTTTATTTGCGATCGCTGCCTGCCTTGTACTAAATTCTGTCCCCCGGTTAATTAAAAATAAAATTACTTACAGCTCTGAACATATTGTGTTCAATTCTGTTAAACATAAAAAATGGATTCATACTCAGCAAAAGTTGTAAGTTGTAGAATTGTATGATGGATTGTAGAAAAGTTTTAAATGAATGAGTTTTCGGTTTCCGACAATGAATGTGAGACGTTCAACCATGTTGCCAACAACAAGGCGAGCAGTATTTATTGCTATAAGTTCCTTTCCTACTTACTGCTGCCTTACATACATACATACATACATATGTACTGCTGTCATTATAATTATTGCTATTTGTGTAACGATTTGTGTTGACAGCATTCATTTAAATGTCTACAAGTGGTGGCAATGCTATGCCCCCTTATAACAAATAAATAATTCTATGGTCCATTTAATATATGTAGAATACATGCACATACATATAGGTATGTATGTACATATGTATGTATGAATCAGTGTGAATGTTGCAAGTGTAAAACATAAAACTTAAGTATCGTAATTCAAGTGAAAACGTTTATCAAACGACATTTATATAACGTTGCCATTTACCTAACTCCCAACATCTCCCACCAACTCCCACTGGCTCTCTCAACTCATACACTCACACGTCTGTTCACTCTTATCTCTCTCCCCTCCTTTCACGTTGTTTTCTTTTTTTATACATTTTTTTTTGTGCATAAAATAAGCTTTCATTAGAATGCTGAGGCAAAGTGGGTTGCTGATGCTGTTTGCTTTTTACTTTATAGTTCATTTTATTTTATTGTTGCTTTTTTTTGGCACAATTGCCGGTTTCTTGTTTGATGTGTTGCGACATCGTTTGTGTGAACAACTGCAGCTGTTCAAACTTTGGAATTAGCTAGAGCAAATGCTTGGTTAAAACTTAATAATTGTATGTGCAGTATGCGCTCAACAATGTTGCCGTGTGTTGCAATAATGCGTGTGAAAAATAGTTATTTTTTATAAAGTAATATATTGAGTTTTTCTACAATGTTAAATTATTCACCGTTAGAATATATCAATATTAACTTCATTATTTTTAATATACGCCAGATTTAATCAGCTGTTGCCATCTTCCTTTTTAGAGTTCGCTATACCAAAGGTGAAGAGGAACCCTATTGTTTGCGCTTAGATGTCCGTTTGTCCGTCACATACTGGTGGCTATTCTGGAAAACGCGTCAAAGAATTGAAACTTTACATTTAAACAAAAACAAATTTTCAAAAATGAAATAAACGTGAGCATTTCAACGCGATTCTCTCTCTTTTAAAAACGGTTAATTCTGTATGAGAAACAAAAACAAATTTTTTGCATTTACGCAGTTTTGTTTTTGTTTTCCATGGAACTTTCACCAAGTCGACGGGTATTCCAGAATAGATACCACTGTTTTTCCTAAAATTTTCACAGAATATGCAAAACTTTAGTCGCTACAATATACTCGTATATGACAGTTAAAAATTAAAGGTGTTCTAAAGCGAGCAACGATAAATTTTGACATCTTAATGTAATATACAGACAATTATATACAGACACTTGAAATTTTCCATGTTAATGTATTTTTATGCAACTTACAAGAATTAGCCCTGAAATTTAGAAATCAAAATTAAAGGATATTCTATCATTTAATGTAATTTTGACAATTTAATGTATTTTGGAAACCGTAAGAGGCAAAGGCCCTTATTATTATGAGTTGCATTCGATTTTCGATCTTTGCTGGCTATCGAACATCGAAAATCGAGTATTTTTTTTGGATTTTATTGTAAGCAACATGTTATCGAAAATATACTTTTTTATTGAAATTAAAATTTTATGGCCCTACCCATAGTTTCGAATTATTAAAATGCCAAAATTGTTGATAACTTTTAATATTCGGGCTCTAAACTTTTGATCGCAAGCGACAAATTACGTACAAAAACATATTTAAATATTTTAAAAAAACCTTCTCCTGAAAAATTAAATTTTTTTCGATTACGATTGAATCGGAAATAAGGCTCGTTATTATGAGCATCGAAAATTTCGTTGAGCAAGGAATTTACTATCGAACAGAAGTATTTTAGTATGAAATATTATTATAAACGATGGCTTTATTTTTAGGTAAATTTGTTGCAAATTTTAAAAATCACTTTGAGTGATATTCATTATACCAAATGAAAATTCGTTCGATCAGTACTTTCGACTACAGTCGAAGATCGAAAGTTACTCGTAATAAGGGATAAACTCTTGAAATTTTCAAAAATGCTAAAACTAAAAATCCTTAATTAAAAAAAAATGCCAAAACTAAAAAAATCACCGAAAACCGAAATAATCGCCAAAAGGAAAAAGCACCAAAACTAAACAACCGCTAAAACTAAAATAAATCGCCAAAACGAAAAAACCCGCTAAAACTACAATAAATCGCCAAAACGAAAAAATCGCCAGAAACTAAAAAAAACGCCAAAACTAAACAACGTCGAAAACGAAAAAATCCCAAAAGCAAAAGAGAGCCAGAACTAAGGAAAAGCACCAACACTAAACAAACCTAAAGTTCCTATATTATTATATATGTAGTGTCCGTACGGAACCCTTCGTGTGCGAGTCAAAGTGGTACTTTACTGAATTTGTTATACATAATGAGAGTGGCGCTGGCTGAAGTAGTTAGCACGTTTACTATAAAACCGAAGGTCCTGGGTTCGAGCCCAATCTCCGACAGTCATTAAATTACAACACCACGCCTTTTTCTGATGTGCATTAGTGTCCATTTGTATCAGTTGTTGTAGTAAAGTTCAAGTGATGAAGGCATAGACACTGGTCACTGAACTACACCGGCTTCAACGGATATTAATCCTAATGTAACAACAAAACTATCTCCTTCGTCGGTATTGTGTAGCAGAATCATCTGGGTAGTAAAAAAATCAATAAAATGGGTACTTACTAAACACAGGGGTCTAATCGCCGCTTGCAATAACGAGCTGATTCGCTCACCTTTTTTGGATATCGAATCGTATTATTATATTGTTAGATAGCGAATGCCATAATTTCAAACTGAAAAATGTAATCGAATCAGCTCGTTAGCTCGTCGACGATTAGACCCCAGCTTTGAAAATTTAATACGCCTTATTACATCAGAGGCATTGCATTTTAAAAAACGTGCAAAAAGCAGAGTTGTAAAATTATGAAGCTTTCCTCTATCTCGTCCTTCACCATCTCTCTTATTTATCATTATCTCCTTCCTAAAGAAGGTAAAACCAAGTAATGAAAGTATGCATTCATTGTCTGAGTGTTATTTCTCTTAAAAAATAAATATAAAAGAAAAAACTTTCAGCAAATTTTGGCAACACTTATTTAGTGAACTTGGATTTTGTCAACAAATTCTCTCTTCCTCACTATTTTATTTTGTGCGATGAAGGTTTGTTCATTAGTATTTAGTATTGTTCCATTTATAAGCACAGTGGGACAAAAAATATTGAAAAATAATAAAGTTGCTCTTAGTGTAACAGAATAATAATGCTAACAGAGTCGTGTTCTAACGCAGTCACTTTTAGGCAGATAGTGAAACCGAAAATCGATAAATTGTCCTACTAAACTTATTAAATTCACAATGAAAAAAAACTTTGATATTTCTGAAGACAACTGATTTATTAAAGAGAAAAACTAATTCGCTTATAAACATTTTTTAATCAGAACGTACATATGTAGAAATGGACGCGTGTCGTGTTCAACACGAAGTGTTCGTGCCAGAAAATCTGATTTCGTACTTGGTGTTTGTTGAGCAAAATTGACACGAAAAAAAACGCGCATCGATTTTAGTTGTAAAATGTGTATGCATGAATTTCCAATAAAAAATTTAATATTTTGCATCGTCAAACACGCAACACCAGTAAATTTGTCGATAGTGTGGGGTCTGTTAAGCTTAAAGTTCTGAAGTTAAACAAAAATATGTATGTATATATTTGAATATAAAAAAATTTATTTTTTGCTATTCAATTCGATTTCGTGTGTGTTGTGTTGTGTCATGCTGGGAAAACTTTTCGCGTGCGTGTTTCGTACTTGTTAGACATCTGGATATTCGTGTTGAGGTCGTGTTCTGTTGGACAGCTTAGCATTGTTAGAAAAATTCCACACGCTTCCCTCTCTAGTTAGAAAGCAGTTTATTAAAGTCGCGTATTCGATTCGTGCAAAGATTTGCTCTAACGAAGAAGACTTATTTTACGGCCTGGCCCACGATGTCGACAAGAAAGTTTCTTTCGCTTACTTACATTGAAAACAAAAACAAATTCTCTTATTCTTGTCGACATCGTGGGCCAGGCCGTTAATAAAGATTTTTCAATTAAAACCGCAGCTAAATCGTGATTAAAAAACCACAGATTTGTTAAATAGCTGCCATCGACTGTCAACTTTTTCTTATAACTTATAAACTAATTATTAAGGAATATTAGTCATGACTTGCAAGCTCTTAATTCCCCTTGTTTGATTGCACATTTAGTTCAATAGGTTCTTCTTTGAATCAAACCCATTGTGAACGGCTTACAAACAGTTTTTTAACTGCATGCCAATGAGTCTTCATTTCAAAATATGAATCTTGCAGCATTTGGGTGTGATGAGTTGGAGCGTCTCTCAATTCATAATTCGTTTGTCTCCTCTGTGTGTAAGGCTGAGTACACATCTGGCATTTCTTGTGTTGTCATTTTTTGTGGTGTCATTTTCAAAATGCCGTTATAATATTTTTTATATGAAAAACAATGCCACACAACGAAAAAGAACGGAAATGACAAATGTTGTCACTAGCACACATTATTGCGGTGTCACAAAATGCCATAATGTGTACTCGGCGTAACTGTTGTTGCTGGCAAAAAGCATGTTGTCAGTCTTCATGGGTCAGCGTCAGCTGTTGCAAATTGTATTTATTTTACGCTCATGAGTCTTGATCCCAGACTGGTGTTTTCATTTGTTCATTCATATTGTTTTTTTATATTCCACCTCCACTTCCACCCACTTATTGAATGTTGGGTGGTATTTTTATTGTTGCCACTGCTGTTGCTGTTATTGCTGCTACAGCTACTTATTTACAAGTGCTGCGTCATCGGTTATTGTCTTTATTGGTGTTTCTTTCATTTTTCGAAATAATGTCTGTATGTACCCTGTCGGAGAATGTGCGGTTGACTACAAAAACAATTAACTTATAGTTAACTTTTCTTAGACTGACTAAAAGCTAACTGCAATGTCATCCAGAACAAATCCTAAATTAATTCTTAAGTTGATTACGTAATCGCATTTGGTGAGAGGCAACAAATTTATTCTCATTTACTTTGAAACTCATTTAAATTTTATATTAACATTTTGCTGTTGTTATTTTAGATGGCAGCTTAGCTGGGTAGTAGTGAGTTGACTACACAACGTGTGATGCTATATGAGTAACAGGTGATTTAAAAAAAACAGCTTAAAGTTAAGTTAAGTTAAGTTAAAAGACAATTGACTACCGCCTAGGACATCGCAATGTTTAATTAGTCAGTTGATTAGATTGAAAAGTAATCCAAGTGTCAGTCAGTACTAGTTGCGAAATAGTTAGCTTAAAGTTAGTTTAAAGTTAACGAAATTTCCGACAGGGTATGTATGGACTATGTTTGTGTAGGAACATTTGAAAAGATTGGTTATTGACACCATTTGGTGCCGTTTTTATGTGTTGCTCACGCACATTCGCACAAACAGCAGTAAATAAATATGTATTTATGTATATATTTGTCAAGATATTTTCTTCTTACTGTATGCAAAAAATCTTTTACAATTATTTTTTGTTACGATTAATGTATTTTTTTTTTGGCGGCAATAAATTTCATAAGGTTTCTGGCAACAGAAATGCTATAATAGCAATGGCTTAAAGCAGTTGTTTTGTATCTTTAAGGTAGCCTTGAAGGTGGATTAGAATTTTTAATTATACTTTCTTTCAGTCATTCGATATCGAACGAAATTTCATAGCGTATCTCAAAAAATAAGTTTTTGTAGTTAATAATGCAGAAAAAATCGTGATATCATAATGAATTTTGTGTAAGAAATGCATGTGAAAACTTAAAACTTATTTTTTGCAAAACTAGATTTTTTTGAGTTATGTCTCTTTTGCAATAAACAAGTGATATCCATAAATACGTATTATTTTTCACTAATTATTTTGCGTTGTTAATAATATTTCTAAGGGGCAAATTTACAGTCATTAGTTAATTATTAGTAAACTATTAAGTTTCACTATTGACAACTCTGCTATAGCATATGGTTTTTGTTTACATTTGTTATATTATTTCTTAAAAATGGATAAAACAGTGCACGCTCGTCTAACTTTACCGTTCAAGATATTGAATTAGTGCTGAAATTTTTTTTTTTTTTTTTAACAAACACAACTTTCAAAGCGATTAGCTTGTCTGCAGAAAACACCCAGGGTCTATGGTGGGAATCGAACCCACGACCTCTGGACTGAGAGGCTAGCATCGCTACCACTCAGCCACAGGGGCACCCAAAGTAAAGATGTAACTTTAAAAAATATCATTAAAATAAAAGGAAAGTAGTTTCCATTGGCTCTAAAATGTAAAAAATTAGATAAAACTAGAAAATATTCTCAAACTCATGGGAAGATACAATCGAAAAACTCTCAAGCTCATATTCGTAAAAAATAAAATGTATATGAAATCCATTTAAAAAAAATTTTTGCATGAATAATTTTAAATAAAATACATTTCTAACCCATTTTAAATTTTATGAATATGAGGGTCAATATTTAGCTAACAATTGAAATACATAAGTTTAACAAAATCAGAACAAGTTTAAAAATTAAAAAAAAGCTATAAAAGGAAAAAAGATACACTTATGCCCTAATTCAGTAAGAAGATTTAGGACGTTTTTGTTTGGGAATACTTTTGAGTTCTTGTTTTTTAATTCTCTAAATTATTTTTTTCAAAAATGGTTGTTGTCCTTGATAATGAAAAATAAAAATATTATTACCATGTTTTTAAAATATAAAAATAAAATTAAAGTATTATACGAGTACAATAGTTTGAAAACTATTTGAAAAAATATATGTTGGATATAATTTTTGGAACAAAATCATAAAGCAAATACACGAACCTTCTAGCATGGACAAAAAATAATAATTGTTCTAAAGAATCACAACTGCGGCTTTTTTTCGTTCATAGACAAGACGATACAATCGTCGAACAAAATTAGGGCATTAAGCTCATAAAGTTTTGTAGTGATTGCTTTTTAATATATTATTTGGATATGAGAATTTCCTAGATTAGTTAACGTTATTTACTCTCTCTCTCTCTCTTGATAGTGAGAAAATAAGATACGTTTTAAAACCAATTAAAGTAAATCCAGCACTCTTAAGGTAGAGGTCCATAGCTCGCTTTTTGCGCGTTATGCTTTACACGCGTTTCATCCTCTTGTTTCATTATATACTTTGTTCGCCTTGAGTTACATGCACTGCCTTTTATGCGCAATTTTATTTTTGTTTTGATCAGCTGTGTGCCTTTGTTTATAAATACTTATAAAGAAAAAATGGAGAGTGAAATCGAGTTTTTAAAAGAATTTGTGGAGTTAGTCGAGTTTGTATATTTAATTTTATGTGTAAAAAATGCCTATGAACAATTTCAAAAAAGAAAAGGTTTTGGGTACGGCCGTTGTATTTAGAACGGAATTTAAGTGGGTTTTTTGAAACCACATTTAAAAAATTAAAACTTCTGACCCTGAGAAATTTCGAACCGCGACAAGAATGTCTGCAGATGTCTTTGACTATTTATTGAGCATTTTCAAATATAGTCTTGAGAAGAACTCGGCCAGGGCTATTCCAGCAGATTGTCGGCTGTTGTTGACTTTAATGTAAGTAAATTGAAAATTACATATAAATGCATGCACATATTGGCTTAAGCAATAACTTTTCCAAGCAGCTATTTAATACATATTTAGCGGAGATGACACTCAGTAGGTAAAAGTAATCGATATTTAATATGCAAAATTTGTTACTGAGAAAAGTGTGGTGAAATTATTAAAATACATCGCATTAATGAAAATATTCACATATTTTATTAAACAAGATTTTTTTTACTAAGACATTTTTTTATTGAAAAAAAAGAAAAAAATTATACACGGCAAAATAATATTTATCGATAACGTAAGAAATAAAGTATTAATTAACATCTTTAGCATTCCAGAACAGCTGACTTTCTTTCATGGTGCTTGTAACGCGTACAAAAGTAGAAAGTAGACCTACTTTTTGCTTTGAACGCGCTTACGCGTTCTGCTCTTTTTGCAATGTAACTTGTCACATACTATTACATTGATTCTACTTTTTTGACAGATGCATAGAAAGCGTAACGCGCAAAAAGCGAGCTATGTACCTCTACCTTTAAGGTATTTCAATTGTATGTTTAGTGCTTATGTGATGAAAATTTGTACCCTTATGTTTGCATATGTCAATTGGCATGATGGGAATACTTATTTTTTTAAACCCTGCTCGTTTGAACAACTTTTAACACAAAGTACGATATTCCAGTGAACAGATTTTCGAATGCTTCAGAGAATCGCTTAAGTGGAAGCAAATGAAATATAATATTAAATATTAAAGGGCATGGCTGCACCCTTTTTTTAAGTTCGAGATTGTGTAAATTAGATAAAACTGAAGTATCAAATTTAATGGGCGTAATCCCGCCCGCCTTTTTTTTAGCAATGGGACCAAATTAAAGCAATACGCTCTCGGACAAAAAAAAAATAAAAATTTTAAAATAGATCTAAAACTGACGTACTCGTAGTTATGAAGCAATATTCATAAAAAATAATACAGATGATAAGCTTCTCCCTTTTATGAAATCGGTTAAATTTTGGTAGTTGTGAGTCTTTATATCATTCATTCTGCTTATGTACTAAATTAACCCTATTTGAGTTAGTTAATAGATTTAATGACTTGTAATAGAATCTAATGCCGAATATTTCTGTATAATTTTTTTATACGTTATATCTTCGCTTAAAGATACTTATGTGACCACTTTTCATGAAAGAGACAAAAAGGCCAATACGGAGAATAGAATTTTAATTTTGTACGTGTCTTTAGCTTTAACTTAAGTTAAGGGATTTGAAACTGATTTTTATGGCGAACATTTTTGTAGAGCATTGTGGAAACTTTTGTCTCTTTTATCACTGAGACAAAAAAAAAATAAATTCAATTGTTTATCTAATTTTTCGACCTTTTTTGTATGTTCAATGAAACTATTTTTTAAGCTTAAGGACATTTATATATTTTTGTGTTTCGAAGTATCATTAACCTTCGGTTAACTTCTTCAGGATATTTCTTATGTTTTGTTATTTAATTTATTTGTCTTTTTTCAGTCACAAAAAAGTGCGACTTTGACTCTCACACGAACTGTTCCATAGCACGCTTGTTTCTTTTTGGCGTTTTTTGGGTTTTCAACGATTTTTTCGTTTTGGCCTTTTTTTAGTTTTGGCGTTTTTTCGTTTTGGCGATTTTTTCGAGTTTTGGCAATTTTTTTCTTTAATTTTACACTACACATTTTTAACTTTAGCGATTTTTAGTTTTACCGCTTTTTTTGTTTTGGCGATTTTTTCAGGTTTGGCGATTTTTCTTAGTTTTTTGATGACTTTTTTACTTTTGGTGATTTTCTTGCATTTTAGCGATTTATTTTATCTATGGCGATATTTTTCATTTAATTGCTTCTTTCATTTCGGCGATTTTTCGTTTCGGAATTTTTTTAATTTTGGTATTTTTTAGTTTTGGCGTTTTTGAAAATTTCACTCGTTTGCCTCTTACGGTTTCCAAAATAAATACAAAATAATTTTTTTTCTGTTTATTCAAACGCCGGTACTGGTATATATTTTTTGGGCTGCTATACATACAAGAAACAGTTGTTGGAATTTTGGTTTTGTGCATAAAATGATTTACTGGGTTTCGTTCGACAAGCAACCATAAGCATTTATCCATCATTTACCAAAGTGATGTATTTGCGAAAACAAAAGCAACATTTGCTATGATGTTTTTCACAAAAAGGGTTTAATGTATGTAAGTTTGTTTAAGTGTAAAAATTTTGTATGCTACAAAGAACACATACACACACAGACACACACATACACACCAACCCCTTCTTTCACCTTAAAGCCATCACATTGTGTATGTGAACGGAAGCTACAAATAACATAAGGTAAACTTTGCGGCAAAAAGCAGTAAAAAAACAAATGTCAAAACAAAAAGTACTCGTATATAAAAGAAAAACCCAAAATAGTTATAACGTCATCAACCATTAAGCGTAACAAGTGCAGCTGTGATAATACTCAAATTATCTCACAAACACAGACATGAATTGAGAGAGTTAAGGAGTAAAAGAAAAACAAAATCTAAAAGGAACTTTCAAATCGATTCAAAACACTCCCTCCCCATCACATCCCCTCTGACAAACACATTTATTTTTGTTTTCTAACAAACACACTTGTGCGTTCTGCTCGTGCAGCTTGCTGATGATTGTGTGTGAAAATTCACAGATTGCGGTAAGTTCTACTATTAAATATAAAGGATTTCCCATTACAATTGGGTGGTTTGTCAGCGTGTGCGTGTGCTTGTGTGAGTGCTGGTGCGTAAAAGGGATAAAGGAAACACACTTTTGGAAAAGGGATAAAATCATGGCAAAAGACAAAATCCTGTTTTAAGTAAAAACACACTTAGTATTGCTGATGTATTGCTTGCGTGGGTTTTTGTTTTTTAATTGCTTTGTTGTTTTGGGGGTAAAAGCAACGTGCTTAACTGCGAATTGTACTGAATATTTTAGTCATTTTTATTTATTCCAAACGAAACATGATATAAATTGAATAATTATAATACTTTTTTAAGTTCCACATGTCACGTCTTGCCTTCCTTCACGAGGGCATACAGGAAATACAATTTGGTTTACTAGATTTTTTTTTTAAATTTTCATATTTCATGGCTTAATTTTTTTTAAAGGTGGAACAAAAATAGAGAACTACTATACTCACTTCTCTAACCGAAATATTATACGATTAGTCTAGAAAATATTTGAGTTGGAATTTTTCAAGATGAGTACTTAATGCCATTGTGACGGGTGTGACCATGATACTCACATGTTATTGTTATAGTTAGAGATGTGAAAATATCGTGATTTTTTCGTGTCACGCGTGAATCATGCGGATTGTGATTGAAAAATAATAAATGCATGTGCGTGATTTTTCTATATAATTTTGGTTACAGAAACATTATTTCCAATTTACGTAAATTAAATAATAATTAAAATACAATGACTGCATTACGTTGATTCGAAATGGTTCATCGTGTTATTTCAGTATCAAATTCATATTGTTCTAACTTGAAATAACTTTGATTCAACATGATTCTTCATAGTACTGGAATGTTAAATCAACATGAAGTAAAGTCATTTCAAAAGGTCAAATTTTCTTTAAATATTATTGTAAATCATGTTGAATTAACATGAAACACATATGCAGCAAATACATTGCTAAAAATATTTAATTAGATTTTAATGTGAAATTTCTCTGTCTGCCTTATACTAAAAAAATATTTTGGGTTGAAGTGTTTGTTAAAACTAATTTTGATTAAAGATTGACTCAAATAAAATCTTTTTTTTTTAAATTAAAATACCGACTGTATTTTTTAAATGTAAAATTTGGCAAAAAAAAATTAAACTCTGTTTCTGAAATGAATCAAATTGTATAATTTTCTAAAACTAATACGGAAAATTTTTCCAGAAAAATCAAATCAAACTTCTTTATTGTTATTTTTTATATCTCACGTTATTATTCTCGGTCTCATGTGATATTCCATGACATGGTGATGGAAATCTTCCTTCCCATAACGTTTTTCTGGCCACATATTTTTTCTTTTTAATTTTTAACAAAAATCCATTAATGCTTTACGACGTTATTAGCATCATTATCGTCAGCATTATTTTCTTCATCTTGATTATCATAAAAAAGAAATTTTTTTTGTGGCATCAGGTTCTTCAACTGTGTAAAGCTGTCATGTCATATTTGTGTGTCGGTCGTTTCATCTATCTCTCTATTTAGTAGAGGAATATTTCTTTCTATTTGTGTTCTGCTTCAAAATAACGTAGCAGAAGTGTATATGTGCTTTTTCGATTGTTTTTTGTCTATTTTTTGCTGGTGTATGTGCAACACGTCTGTGCGTATTGTTTCAAGGATAATTGATTACATTTTTACAGTAATTGAACAGATGAGGTGTTACCACAAACAACTCTTGAAAGTTAAATGGGAAGTATGCGAGTGAAATTCAGTGGTTTGCTAAGCAATGCCTACATTAAATTGAGAAATGTGGTATGAAAAATTCAAAATAAATTCTGGTCATTCCCAATAATAATTTTTTATGAAAAATATAAATATTTGCATTCAAATTAGATTTTTCGATCACTTGTTTTTTTAAGCTTCAAAAGACATTTTTAATTTGATTTTTGATTACGATTTTTACTTACTTTAGGAATGCATACCTCAAATTGAAATCTTTTAGGCAAAAAAAAAAAAAAAAACTACAAAGAAATCTAATATTTTATGAAGAGTGAATGCCAAATTGGCAGTTATAAATGGAAGTATAACGTATTGTGTCGCTTTCCCTCATGTGTGCAAGCAATTAATTTTTTTTGGATCAAACGTGCATTTTGTCCGATTTTTTTTCACACAAATAAATTTGTCTTAATTGCAGTGACAAACTTGTACACTTGTGCCACAATAAAATATATTTACAGTTTGTCAAGAAATTCTTTGCAAAATTTAATAAAGAAATTCTTTGCAAAATTTAATAAAGAAATTTTTTTATAAAATCTTCGTTTTTTAGAAAAGTCTTTTTGCAATCTTGGAGAAGAATCTTTTCTCAATCTCGCATAAGGGTTTTATTCAATCTCCCAGAAGCGACTTATTTCTGTCGTACAGAACATTATTTTCATACCTTAAGAACTAATCTTTTTGCAATGTTCCCGAAGTGTTTTCTTTATATTTTCCAGAAGTGTAAACTCACTGTCAGCCTAAAAAGTGTACCAACAATTTTTTAAAGGAACCTAATTTCCATTGCTAAAAAAAGTTTTCTTTCAACCTTACAGAAAAATATTTTTATGTCTCTTAAAATACTTTCTCATTCTATCTTTTAAAACGTCTTTCTCGGAAAGATAGACTTTTATTTATTTATTGTTAAGGGCCTGTCCCACGATGTCACCAACACTCGACTCGTCGCACACTTACATCCAAAGCAAAAACAAATTTTTAAATTTTGTTGTTGTTTGCAATGTCACTGGACCACGGCCCTTAAATTTTCTTTGTATTTTATTTTTTTTGTTGTTGGCGATTTTTTATCAGTTTTGGAAATTTTTTCTGCCTTAAGGTTTTTCTGTTTTTTTTTGGCGATTGTTTTTTGTTTTGACGATTTTTGTTTATGCTGATAATCTTTTTCCGATAATCAGTTTTATTCTGTTTTTTCGTAAGTGAAATTTATTTGCTGGTGGTTAAGCGATGTCTATATGCATTTCATTGTTGCTTTAACAAATCGTCAAATAATAAATTTCTAGAATATTCTGTTTTTTCATTTTTGGTAATTTTTTTTTGCGAGTTTCATCCTTAGAGTCGAGCTTTTTTCACCTAGCGGATTGTTTCCTTTTTTTTTTGTTTTCTACTTTTCAACGATTTTTTTTCTGCTTTGACGATTTTCTTATATGCTAATAATTTTTTCCGCTAATCGATTTTTTCCGTTTGTTCTGATTTAACTTTTCCGATGTTTTTTTCTTATTGTAGCCTTAGCGATTTTTCCTTTTAACGAGTTTCGCGCTTGCAGGCGTTTTTTTCAATAAGCGGTTTCTTTTATTTATACGGTTTTTTCTCTATTCAAGGATTTTTTTCGGTTTCGGTGATGGTTTTGCAACTTGAAATTTTTTTTTATTTGCTGAATTGTTTTTTCTTTTACAATTTCGTAGATTTTCCTTCTAAAGTATTAATTCCGCTTTCTCTGTTGTGATAATTGTTTGTCTGCTTTTTTTTTTAATGTAGTTTCAGCGATTTTCTCCTTTTCGGCGTTCGTCCTGGCGCAGGGGATCTTTTTTTTTTAATTAACTTTTAAATGATATTACAAAATTAATCATATTACTTTTTTGTGTGTAAAGTTTTTTCTGCTTCGCTGAATTTTCCGTTGTAATTTTTTTTTGCATTTTTCGATATAAAGTCTTCGTTTTGTCGTTTTTTTTGTGTTGTCTAATATTTTTCTGTTAGGCGACTTACCTCCTTTTTCCACAACCCAGACTTGGTAGAAAATTTATATGAAAACCACTAAACACTTTTTTGAGTGATTTTCATACCAATTTTTGGGACAGTCGCCTTCCTGACTTGTGGAAACAGGGTATAATACCTTAGAAATTTCTTAAATTTATAGATATTTTTGTTTTGGTTTCTGTGCTTTTTTTTGTCTCAATGACTCATTTCCTTTTTGACGTTTTCAGTGCTTTATTAGGCTAAAATGTTAGAGAAAATTATCAAAAGTTAGAAGATTGCCAAAAAAAACTATAAAAATTGCCAAAAGCCGAAAGAAATTGCCAAAAAGAAAAAATCGCCAAAACTAAAAAGTATTATAAAAAAAAACAAAAAAATTAAGTCGCCAAAAACCGAAAAAAATCGTAAAAACGAAAAAAGCGTTAATACAAAAAAATTGCCAAACACCGCCGAAAACCCAAAATAATCGCCTACAAGACAAGCGACGTACGGATCCCTTCGTGTGCGAGTCCAAGTTGCACTTTACTGAATTTATTATACGAGTATTATGCAAACGAATTTTTGACAAAATGTAGAGACATAAATAAATACGTAATAAAAATACCCTAAGTGCCCTTTAAGTGTGTGAAAAGTGACAAAATGTATGCGTGTGTGTGTGAATCGGTGAATTCCCAAAGGGCATTAATGACCATTCTATGGTGATTGTAACTCTTATTTGTAACTCCTTTTTTGTTGGTGGGCTCATTTGAGTGAATAAGTGCATGTGTGTGTCTGTGGGGTGAGTGCACTATCTTCGTCTACCTCGTCGTGTTCTAACTGCTGTCATTTGTTGTTTGTCCTGATGTGATTTGTAGTCAAAGTACATGTTTGTAATTGTTTATGTGTGTGTTTGGGGTTTTCTGGTTGTCGTTATTGTTCGTTTTTGGAATTTTAACAGCTTTTAATGATTGTTTAACAAGTTTTTATACTACGTTTTGTATTTATAACTAGTTAAACACACATATTTTTTAAGGTAACATATTGTTAGTTGTAGTTAAGTTTTTTTTTATGTTTGTTTTCCATATTTATGTATATTGGTGTTAGTGCAAACTATACTCCTACACACACATGCATTTAAGTATTTAAGGCATTTTCTCCATGTGTTGGTAAAACCTTTTAGTGGTTTTATGTTTGCAAATTGCACCCTCGCTCGCATGGTTGCTGCATGTCGCTGCTGTTTTAGGTTCGCTTCAAAACGTGATGAAATATTGAAACTTTGTTTAAACTTGTTTGTGGCATTTGGTTCTAACGTGTGTGGTAGACATTCATGCTCGTCATTGGCAGATGTTTAGATGACCACTTGATGCAATAATGATGAGACTTTACAACCAACGCATTCAATAGTGGCTTTAAGGGCCAAGAATGGTCATTAGCCGGAACAATCTTTAATGCAATGCAAACGTTATTACGGTATATGAAATGCAATTATGATTATTCCATCAACATTTCAATTAAAATTTCAACTCTTAAATGTTCGCAAAAAGAAAAGAATAATGTAAATTTGCAATTAAATAAGAAATTGCAGATAGCGTAATAAAAGCGTGCACCCAATAGGAACGAAGAAGTCTTCTTTCTCTTTTATTATTTCAAATAATTTTATTTCTGCGAAAATTTTTCGCATTAGGAAATTATGACAATAACAGAAAAAAAATTAGTGCCTTCTATATAAATTTTTTACTCAAGTAGATGGTTTGTTTAAATTGCCACAAAATTTTTAATTCGAGTAATTTTTAATAAAAAAAAAATATTCGAAGAAAATTATTCAAATAAAATTATGCCTATAAAATAATAATAATTTAAATTAAGTTATTCGCATAAAATTATTCGTATGAAGTTTCTCGAATAAAATTATTCGCATGAAAATTATTCAACTAAAACTATTAGAACCAAAGAATTTTCCAAAAATTTTTTTTCTGTCTTAAAATCTTAAAATATATAATTTTTGGAATTGTTTTAATTTGCTACAACATTTTTAATTCGAATAATTTTTAATAAGAAAAAAATATTCGAAGAAAATTATTCGAATAAAATTATGCCTATAAAATAATAATAATTTAAATAAAGTTATTCGCATATTCGCATAGAATAAAACTATTCGCATAAAGTTTCTCGAATAAAATTATTCGCATAAAGTTTCTCGAATAAAATTAATCGCATGAAATTATTTAACTAAAACTATTAGAACCAAAGGATTTTTAAAAAACTTTTTTTCTGTTAAAAATTATTTCAATAATTTTTTAAGATTCTGTAAAAAATATTCGAATAACGCCGATCTTAAACTATTGATTTGAATAATTTTTAGATGAATGAAAGTAGTTATGTAAATTTCTTCTAACCAAAAATTTATAATTGTTCGAGTAAAAGTTATTCGCATAAAATTATTTGCATACAATTAATCGAATAAACTTCTTCGAATAAAATTATTCGTATGAAATAATTCAACTAAAACTATCGGAATAAAATGTTTTTTCATTAAAATTTTTTCTGTTAAGAATTATTTCAAAAAATTTTTAAGATTCTGTAAAAAAATTATTCGAATAACTTTAATAAAAATTGTAACACTTGTTTGAGTAAAAGTTATTCGAATAAACACTAAATAAACTAATACAGTAGTATCCCGGTTTGACGAAACTCAGTGTCCAGAAGAAACAAAAATATGAGAAAATAAATGTAATGTGTAAATGTATTAAATGGAACTGACTCAAGTCACCTGAACGGTCCACAAGTGATAAGACCCAGTCCGAGTTCCAACACTTCCTATGAAGCAGACAGGCACTTTTACATGGGGATGGCCAAAGATGGGGTTAATTGATAAATTTTATGCACCTTGTGACTTGTCACTGAACTATCCCATAGGGACCTATTCGGTGTAGAATAATAAAAATTATTTAAAAATGTCATTCCGACATTAAACTGTAGAATAGAATAGGGGGAAAGATCTGGTCTAAAGACCGGCACTGCGAAACCTGATGGATCTTTTGTACCATAGATCTATGAGTTTAATTAATTCAATCTCTGTATGACTTTCCTTATGAAGGTCAGTACAGATATTGGAGAAGCCCGCCTTATATCATCTGAACACAGAAACTCAGAATAAAAAACACGCCTTCTACTGTCACATAATACGATACAATCGAAAGAATGTGTGTCGTCGTCTCGTCATCTTCCAAGCACAAGCGACACAAAGGTGAGTAACTGTGGTTACTTTTCCACAGAGGATAGTTCAGTCCAAAGTGACCAGACAGAAAACCAGTAACAAGCCTTAAATTATTCCTGTTGAAGACATTAAACTGTAACAATGATCACTTATAATTTTTTTTTTTTGCAAATGTAACAATATTTTATTTTTAATCAGATTTTTTTTGAGATTCGAATCGACAACCTCCTGTATGACAGGCTTGTACACTACCCACTCCACCACAGGGCCACTCATATTTGAAATTTATAAACACCAGTTAAGCTTAGGTTAATATCTAGGTTTAGTATCGGGACTGATTCCAGAATCACATTGGAGGGAACAATTAACATTAAGTTTACACCGAACATGTTCAGTGCCGTTTACTACAATACTAGACTGACTCCCAATTAAATTGACTCAAGATCAAGACGATACATCAGGAAAATGGTGAATATGTAAGAATTTACACGATATGTCTTTTTTCACCATATACTACTCCGTGCTTTTGGTAACTATCGTATTTTCTCAAGTCATAGGACGAGTCCGTTGCGTTGAGTCATAAGCATTTTCATTTTATTATTTGCTGTGGCATTTTTGTATATTTTTCATACATAGTCGTACATATAACATAAATGTTCGTTTACTTTGCAAAGTTCTTGTTTACTATACCTAAATAAAAAGTACATTAAACTTTCTTTTAATGGATTCAAGTAAAACAAAAAAGTATAACGGGCGAAAATGAACGATTCCGGCCTGACATTATGTCGTCCGTTAAAATAAAATTAAGCATTCGCGTAATATTTTTAATAAAGTACATAATTTGAACTCGAATAATTTTTATACGAATACTTTTTTTATTCGAAAAAGATAGAAGATAGAAAATATATCAATCTCAATCGTTTATTTTTCTGCATATTCCTTCCTGAATTTAAAGGCTGATAGTTTCTGCCATGAAAACAGTATTTCTCATCACAATTTAAACTTCAGTAGCTGGAATATAAAATAAATGAATGGCTATAGTTTTTTTTTGTGATGCTGGCGCTGCTGCTGCTGCTGCTTGTTTTTAAAGTAATCGCATGTTTATTTTGTTCTGACTACTTTGGTTAAAACCAAAGTTACAACTTTGTACATTTACCAGTCATGTTCGACAAATTTTGTATGTGTTTTGTCACAGATGGTGTCACTATTTATAGGTGTAAATGACGACAGTGACAACAAAAAAGTTGCATTAAAGTTGGTAACAAAAAAAACAAGAAAAAAAAAAACACTGCATTGTGTCCCCCATGTTTTCAATTGTCCGAAAATTATATATACAAAATATGTTTTGGTTTTGGCTTTAACTTTTTTTCCAACTAACAATTTTTTTTTTGGCAAAATGTAACGTGTGTTGTTAATTAAAGTGCTCATACTCATATGTATACTCGTATTCAATAGTTGTTTGGCGATTTACAATGACAGCAATAGTTTAATGATGAATGTTGAGCTTAATGCATTTGCGATGTGGTGGTTGTGGATTTTTTGGGTTGTTTTTTAGGGAGTAGATTAGAGTAGAGAAGGAAGGCAGCCAATTTTTAGATCTTACGCTTCACTGTAAGAAGTATAAGTACTTAAATTTTCGCCACATCCTGGCTGTAGTTTCCAACAAGTCTAAAGTTTTTTTTTAAATGACTCAAACAACTTACAAGTTGATTGTTTATTGTTTTGTGGAAACTACTTTTATTTTGTTTCAAAAATATCTAGTTTTAAAGAATAAAAATTGAAAAAAAAATATTCTTTAAACTTTCAAACCTTAAATCATGCTTTTCAATGCCTGAAATCTGATTTAAGGTGTTTTTCTCTCAATTAATTTTTTGCTCTCCTGTTGCTGAAGAAACGGAACATAAAATGCCTGCTGGTGATGCCACTTGCAGATTCAGTTGTGAAACTGTTTTTTTTTCTGTTTACATTTTACTTTTGTATTTACATTTCCGTTACAACAAAAACAAACAACAAAAACAAGCAAATAGTTTTCCATACTTCACAGTAACCGCATTTACTACCAGAACTAACTACAAACAAAAGCCACTCAAAAATGAAATATAAAAAAAACCACTCAGTTTATTGTAGATTCAGTTTTTTCCCCAAAAAATTCCCATCAATTTTGGTAAAAATATATTTTATTTATTTTTTTTTTAATATAATGTTTTGTTTAGAAAATGCGTTTAGTGATAGTTTTTAACTTCAACGAGTGCAAGGTTTTGCAGGTTACACCCTACAGCAGTGCATTTAACTTTTATGCTGGTGTTTGTAATGAAAAATAAACTATGGCTTAAATTTAAAAGGATTTTTTTTTGTAAGTTTCAGATGGAAACTTTTAAAACGCTGATCTTGTTTAGTCCCCTCTACAAGCATCAGTTGGCAGAACATTGTAATTTTGAATAAAAAAAATTCATTTTGTTGTACAGAGTAATTAAAAATTTATTTTTTTTTCAGTTTCATAATTATTTTTTACGAATAATTTTTTAATGGGGGGTGAATCGAGATTTATTTCTGATTTAACTTCATTCTATTTCAATTAAATTTGAATATGTATCACATTATTTTTTTTCAAAATCTCTTGTGCCTCTCCATAAGTAATTTTTGAATGAAGCACAGGTTTTTGGACATAAAATCAGTTTATTTTTAAATGTTGTCCCTCTGCTTGAGTTTAATACACTTTGTCTCCAACTTTTTTATACCTTGCAAAAAAATAAGATTTTTCTAGTTCATCAAAATAGGTATTTGTTTGTGAGATGATTATATCGTTGAAGTCAAATCTCTTTCTGCCGAACCATATATTCAGGCTTAAGATCAAGAAACAGTCACTGGGTGGTAAATCCAGGAATAGGGCGGGTAAGGCAGCAATTCGTAGCCTAATCCAAGGATTTTTGCATTAAAAACTTTACATGTGTGCATTTTTTTTGGTCCAATGCGGTCGTCTTTTTTCAAATCCTCATTAAATCTACCCAATAAGTTGGCATAATATTAGCTATTGAGCTGTTTACAGTTTTGAAAGTGGTCAATGTGGATTATATCGCGTGCATTCCAAAAAAGCAACCGTCGCTATGTCTTCATTGGCTCACCAGCCCGCCCTGACCTTCTTTGGCTCCGAAACACCACGAGAAATCCACTGTTTCTATGGCTGTTTTGTCTTTGGTGTGTTGTGGTGGATCTACGTTTTGTCCACGGTTACGAAACGATGCAAAAATTGCTCCAATTTATGGTGCAAGAACGCCAAATACTCTAGCGAAGTGGTCACATGATTATGTTTGTAGGCTATTGGAAGCAAACGCGGCATCTATATTAATGAAAGCTTTCTCATAGCCAAGTTATCATTCAATATTGAAACCACTGAGCCATCTAAGGTGCCTATGGCTTTTACAATGTCTCTCATTTTCAATATCCGATAGGACAAAACCCTATTGCAAATTTTTTCAATTGTTTCGTGTGTAGAGACCCCAACTGATCGTGATCGTGCCTGAGTTTTTTTAAGAATGACGCACTAATTCTCACGCTCTCACGAGATAACACTCCTGCGTGGGTATATAACTGTATTGAAAATTGAAAATTTTCTTTACTACAATCTATGTCTGAGCTGCCCAAAGTAGCACCAGAGTGCCGAACATCAATCGGCTTCTTATACAAATGAATACACTTACGCGAATGCATTACTCTCATGTTTCGCTCGGTGGCCAGTTCTGATCTATGTACATACATATGTATGTAAGTAGGAATATATACATATAGGTAGAATGAGCCTGCAAACATAATGCATACATACATAAGTATGTATGTACATATGTATGTGTAAGAACCTATTTTTCAACCAACAAACATAAAAAAATTAATTATATATTTTTCGTAAGCGTGCGTGATCGTGAAAATTTTCAAAATCATTCGTGGGTAAAATATTTTTCTGCGTGAGCGTGCGTGTCGTGAGTCAAAAACCTCTATAGCCACAGCGAAGTTCTGTAAACCACTGTCGTGAGTCAAAAACCTCTAAAGATGTAAAATTCAAAAATGCAGGGCCTTATTGAGCCGCCATAATTTTCCCATATTCTGCCCGGATTATAATTTCACTAATTTTACAATTTTCAATGATTCCCTCCCAGTTCCAAGATTTCGCCTCTCTGATCTCTTTTGCGACTCCTGTTAAATGATTAACAGTGCTCTGTTAAGTGCCAAATCCCTTATTTATATTTATAAGACATGTTGGTTTGTGTCTTTGCTAATTAAATTCTTATTTATCTTTGCATTCATTCAATTTAGTAAATTATTCGTGAGTCATATCTTAAATTAAATTTTATTTTTAATTCAATACATCATTCTCGTCTCATAATCAGCTGGAAGTATGTTAATGATTCGACCTTTATGAATATGAATATTGTTTATATCGTATGTATGTGTATGTATGTATTTCGTATAGCTTTTGTTTGTGATTATTTGAATGGCTGTTGTTTTAAATTGTGTTGGCATTTCATTTGCATGCCACCGTAAGGGATGCTTTGATTTCGGCTCTTTATTATAAATTGTATTTCAAATGTTCTTTTTTTGTTGTTGCTTCTATCTGCTTGCGCTGCTTCTGTGTGTTTTTGGTTTGTTTAAAACATCACTTGCAGTTTTTCCAGTTATTTAACAAAAATAATAAAGGTTTAGCAAAAATTCAATTTAAAATTGCATAACGTGTTGAAAATAGTGAAATTTAAAAAATGTTGCCTCAAAGAACATGTGTATTTGTTTTATTGATATGCACAAAAAAAAAGAGATACATTTTTATTAAAATTTTTTCGAATATTTTGTAGATTGTGTTAAGTATTTAAAAAAATTGTTTGATTAATTTCCATATTAAGATGCCATGGTATACCAATAGTTATTGGCTCTTGACTAGTAGTACGGAGGTCGTGTTTTCGATACCCACCAAAGGTTCTGGTGTTGTATTTGCAACAGTTAATAAATAAAAAATAAATGTTGTGGTAATAATAACAGATGAGTGTGAGTTAAAACACCAAAATTCCTACTTAGCCAAAAATTTCGTTAATGATATCGATTTCGTATATATCTCGAACATTTATCGTGCATGACACTCACAAGTTAATCGAAAAAAGTATACCTGTCACTCAGTTTTGTTTTCAAAAACTATTGATTTCGAGGATTCGCTATTAATACCAAAAGTGAGTCAATATCAAACTAGTTTCGATATCGCAAAAAAGGCAGCAGAAAAAGGAAAAAAGTAATTTAATTTTTAAATTTACATATATATTTTAATATATTTATATTACTTTATTTTATTTATTTTTTAATTCCTTAACTTACGCTAAAGTCAATTGGACACGAACACGGTACCTCCATGCTAACAGACTAGCACACATCCACACATCACACATTAGAGAAACTATAGAGAAAAGTTCGCTTTAGCAAACATATATCGCGTACATATATCGAGCAATTTTGTTTTGAAATTTTTTCGCTTTAGTTAGTGGGTTATTCACGAAGAGAAAAATACTGTTTTCCTCTCTATTATAAACTAACACCCACGTATTCATCAGAATAATAAAATTATCACCTTTTTACTTTCAAATATTTTAAACTTTAATCATGTTTGCCTGAAAATCGGGACCAGCTTTCTTAACCACATGCACATAAATCCTTAACAGTTTTAAAAAAAAGCAAACACAACAAAACTCACACACATTCCATACTTACATGCATACATACACACAAACTTTAATACATACATATATATGTAAACAAACAAAGAACACACTTTTCTCAAACAGAAACCAACAGTTTTTAGTGCCACACAGAGCAACTACCGTCGTTACATGTTATTAAAGATTTTGAATACCTAATTATGAAACTGTCAGTTGCAAAAGTTGTTTTATTTCTTCTGGCTCTCCAAGTCTTTTATTACATTTTACTCTCTTGTATTAAAATAACAATGCGAGTGTATGTGTGTAAGTTAATTTTGTATGAAAGCGTTGGGTTAGTGCATGTACATATGTATAGGGTGTTTTTATTGAGGTATAGAACTTTAAGTTGGCATCACTTTTTTAACTGGCGGCCATTTTGTCAGCTGTCAAGTGATTAATATTTAGTTTGGTTTGCCATTTCATCATGAACAGGTTGACAAAAGAACAACGCTTGCAAATCGTGCAAATTTATTTCGAAAATAATGGTTCAGTTCGCGAAGTTTACCGCAAGCTCCGTCCATTTTATGGTCGACATAATCGTCCATCAGAGCAATTAATTCGGTTAACCATGGATAACCTGTCAATTGGCCACCAAGATCGTGTGATTTGACACCATTGGATTATTTTCTTTGGGGATATGTGAAGTCGCTCGTCTACGCCAACAAACCAGAAACGTTAGGGGACTTGGAAGCCAACATTCGTGGCGTTATTGCCAACATACGGCCCCATATGCTCGAAAAAGTGGTTGAAAATTGGACCTGTAGAATTGGCTTTATTCGAGCCAGCCGCGGCGGCCACATGCCCGAAATCATATTTAAACGTTAATGGCATAAAATTATCCTTCCAATAAAGCCAAATTGATGGACATTAAAACGATTTTCTTGTGTTTTATTTCAATTCGAAGTTCTATACCTCTAAAAAAACACCCTCTGTGTATTTATATGTGCCAGCATCTGTGCGTGTGTGTGTGTGTGTGCCTGTGTACGTGTGTGTGTGTGTGCGGATGTAAGTACTTAAATTCAAGTACTATTTTTGACTAAAAGAAGCAAAAATTATTGTTAGGAGCAAACTGGTTGTATTAGTTGTTATTATTTTTTTACAGCTTGTCTTACATTTATTTGGTATTTTCATGTATTTATATAAAAATTTTTTTTATGTGTATATCCAAGGCGAATTGATATCAGGTGGTCTCGATTTGCAACTCTGTCAGAAAATATCCGAACGTTTTGCTTTGATTTGACACCAGAGAAATTAACAGCTGATCATCAGCTGCTGAATTGAGATCACCTGATATGAATTCGCCTTGTGTATATCTGCTGGTAGAGCGCTGCTACATTACTTGAAGAAGGTGGCTATATTTTACAAAAAAAACTTTCATATGATAAATTTTTTATATTTATGATTTGATCAGGCTAAAGTTCGTATCGCTTTGTAAGCCAAATTACATGTGATAATCATTAATGAACAAATAACACCAAAGTTAGTTGTAAATATTCGGACAAACACATAGTTGAACGGAACAACTAGCTGTTTTCGAAGACCACTAAACCTTCATCATAAGCGTTCTTTTGTGTTTGGTCCACTGTGTGTGGTGTCAGTTGATGTAGATTTCTGCTTTATATACTCAGCCATTATTGCAAATGGAATATGTGAATTGTTTTGATTCATCGTATTACAATTTGCTGAAAGTTTTTTTATAATAAAAACTCATTTTTACCATCTCTAAATTTACAACAGTCTTGCCATTGTCGTTTGTTCTTTACTAACTATGCACATGTTACTTACGGCCTGGCCCACGATGTCGACAAGAAAGTTTCTTTCGCTTATTTATATTGAAAACAAAAACAAAATAAGAGAATTTGTTTTTGTTTTCAATGTAAGTAAGCGAAAGAAACTTTCTTGTCGACATAGTGGGTCAGTCCGTTAATGTTTAATTTTCGACTGTCATTCTTATGCATCTGCAATCATCAAAACTGCGGGGTTAATTGAAATATATAATTGTACTAATATTTTGTTTGTAAACAATTGCAATTTAACAAAAGCATTCATACTCGCATTCTCTTACACTTTGGGTGCTTGTAAGTTGTTGCTGTGTGTGGTTAAAAACGCCGTTCCTGATATTTCTTGCGTAAAAAAGCTTACATGAAAATAAAACTTAAAGTTGATTGAAAAAGAGATCTCATTTTCTGTTGTTGCTTTTAAATTTTTTTTTTTTCTAAATTATCATTAAAATAAACTTGAAAATCCCTAACTAAGTTTCCTAGTTCTTTCTAAAAAAAACATTCAGGTAATTAAAGTTTTTGCTATATTTATACCGCAAAAGCATCTTAAGATTGTCATGTATAGCTGTTCAACCTTATAGCACGTTGGTCAATGCAGCTTTGAGCTGATGACACAAGCAGTTGCCAATTTACTTTATGCTTCATCAAGAAATGCACATATCGCACAATAAATCATGAACAGTAACAATTGAAAATGCTCAAAATGGTTTTGATTTTCCATAAACCAGTTCACTGAGCAAATCTCTAACGACCGCAAAAAATTTCTTTTGCAAGACAGTCTTCTTGTAGAATATAAAATACTGTTATGCCCTCTATACCGTTACAGGTTTTTGCTACTCCTGTATATCTGGAATTTTTTGCGTTCTGTTTGCTTATGTAAGTTCTTTCTGAGGGCTTGAGTCGAGGTAAAACTTGCCATTTTCTATTGCTATGAAACATTATATCGCCTTGAGGATGCAAGTCTCCCCTTGTATTTTACTAGAGATAGAATCGTTAGTAACTCTTCACGAATGTAAGACAGTCTTAGGTTTCATGTAAAGTAAGACTCGAAGATTTTCGTTGTTTTATTATTCAATGAACACACTTTTCTTTGTTTACGACACTTAACTCAACTTAATTACATAATTTGTGCTAAATGTAAATGGGAGACAGCATAGGAAATAACCCTAGAACTATCGTATGCACAAATGGGCAAAAAATTGGCAACGCTAAGCGCCATAAAACACAACTCTTGCCACAAATAATCTTAAACTAAATGAAATGGGAATGGGAATAACAACAACATCAGCTGTTTGTGATAGTAATGGCAATAACAGTCAGTGCCGTGTCTGGGATACTTTATATAAAACAGTGCGAAGTAAAAGTTTCCACTAATATTTAGTTGTTTGTGTTTGAAGTTCTTATATAAATTAAAAATAAAAACATATCGTGCCACAACCGCCAAAAAAGCTTAAGCGACATAATATTCGTACTTTATTTTTTTTTTACCGAAATCGACTATTTGCGATCGAAAATAATCGATTTTCGGCAAAAAACGAGGTCCAAAAAATGTTTCGGTAAAGTTATTTTTTTTGGCGGTTATAAATCGATGTTACTTAAAAAAAAAAAAATTCGGCTCTTTACACGGACACCTTGAATAATTGAAACGGACTCCCGAGGGTTTATTTACCCCTGTGAGCGCTTTTATAAAATTATTGCCAAGTTTTTTTTAATATTAATAACTTATATCCCACTGTGCATAGATCCATGTTGCTGGATCCATATTGGCGAGTCGCCGTGCACATTTACTAGAGTCAGTAAGAAGTCCATGAAGTAGCACGATTATTTGAACTGGTCATTTAAAAAAACTTTACTGTTGTAGATGTTGGGTGAACAACATCATTATTAATCTAATAAAGAGTTCAAAAACCATATCATCAGACTGTCCACTGTGTGTGTGGGAGCAGCAAAGTTGTACATACCCTGTTGGAGAATGTGTGGTTGACTACAAAATAATTAACTTATAGTTAACTTTTCTTAGACTGACTAAAAGCTAACTGCAATATCATCCAGAACAAATCCAAAATTAATTCTTAAGTTGAGTACGTAATCGAATTTGGTGAGAGCCAACAAATTTTTTCTCAGCTACTTTGAAAATCATTTCAGTTTTATATTAACATTTTGTTGTTATTATTTTAGATGGTACCTTAGCTGAGTAGTAGCGCGTTGAGTACACAACGCATGTTCGAACCCCAGAAATTTTTTTTAAATTTACTGACTACCAGGTGATTTAAAAAAAAATCAACTTTAAGTTAGTTGAAAAGTTAAAATAATCAGTTGATTACATTGGAAAGTAATCCAAGTGTCACTCAGTACTAGTTGCGAAATAGTTAGCTTGTAGTTAGTTTAAAGTTAACGGAATTTCCGACAGGGTACATATGAGTGTTTTGCTTACATCCTCTCTAAAATGCCTGTTGCTGTTATTGTGTGTTTATTGTTCCTTTGAATGTTACATTCAGTTAAGTCAAGTTAAATCATTATCAACACAACAATTCAATAAAAGAGCGTATTTTGTTTTCTGTGGTGTGTTTCGTGGCGATAAAGAAAGAACTTGTTCAAACACACCCACTCATACAAAAACACACATCTTTACTCGTATATGCCTTCATCGCTTTTACAGCTGGTGATGAGGACTTTTTCCTTTGGCTTGTGTTATATTGGTCATATCATGATGTAAACACATTTATTTATACGAGTACAAACAGCCTGGTTTACGTATACATACACGCACACCCACATATACATACATACATGCATACACACACTTCAATATTTATGCAAACTGAAAGATTTATTCATACGAGTGCACCAACACTAGCTCGTTTTGAAAAGTGAATGTCTGGCTGCTGGTGTTTGATTGTCTGCCCTCATGGCTGCTGGAATAATGTGTTTGCAGCTCTTTTTTTCCTTTGTTTGGTTATTTGTTTGTTTATAAGTTGATTTAACAGATCCTTTGAATTTTAGAGAATTTATTCTGAGTTGGGTTGGTTTGGCTGAAGTTTGAATGAAATCCATTATCCTTCGTTTTCTTACTCATGCTTAATGCTGCAGCAGACCAAAACATTTGAATTTTCCCTTTATTTTGTTTTCCTACGTGCTGCATAAAGTTGTTGATGTTGCGATTTTCGTTAACAACGGTTTGACAAGTGCTCAAAGATAACGGTAAGTTGATGTTGTTATTACTGCCTTAATTGAAGTAGGCAGGACGACTCTCATGGCAAGCAGGTTGGACTGACTGTCCTTTTAAGTGGTTTTGTGTGTGTGTGTGTGTGTGTGTGTGCATTTTGATAAAAGCTGTAAGCACAACAGTTTGCTAAAGTGACAATTTGTCTATTTTTGTCGAAATAAAAAAGGTCGAGGGTTGTTAAATTTTGTTGCTCTTAAATTAAATGTTAAGTAAGAATAATTAATTTGAAAGGTTTGCTTGCCGTTTTTGTGCCACTTAAACTGATGACAAATTTTGTTTACACTACAATAAATGGGTTTCTCTTATTAAACTGTGTAATAAAAAAAACAAAAAAAAAACTTAATAACAAATGTTCTACTGACTGCTTGTGGGAGAGCAGATAAAAAAATAAATCTTTAGGCGCCTGTCTTTCACATATTATATAACGCATTTTTCCTAATTTTTAACACGCACCTTTTTTTCCTCCTCCAAATCTTAGTTTCATTTAAGAAAAAATTAAGATTAACAATAATAGAGAATCGTTCTCTCCGCTAAGAATAAAAAATATTTATTACTAATTTACAGCATTTATTTTTAATTAATTTTTTTAAATTTTGTTGCATAGAACGTCTTATAAAGCAGGTGATCTGATTTGTTTCTACACACATTCTACTGACTGATACATAAAAAAATTTTCATGCAACTAATTTTGTATAAAATTTCATAGTGCAAATTCTGTCTTGTAAACGTACTTAAATGTTAAATTCTTATTTATCATATGTTCATTGACATCAAATGGATCTAATTTTTATCACCATAACTATATGTTTCAAAACAACGTTTTGTAATTAACATTTTTAAATGACAGATTTTTAATAACGACATTTTCAAAGTACAATTCTCTTTGTTTGTTCCCATGTTCACTTGTACGACTACAAGAGTTGGGTCATGCTTACGTGAATGCTTTAAAGCTTAAGAATATTTCACCTTTAATCACGAAGTTTGCATGTAAGGAAAAAATTAAAAATGAAAAAATGCTAAATTTTCTAAGTATTTGAGAAATGCCTCTAAATCTGCTCTTTAAAGGACTGTAGCCAGTCCCGTTATTTTGTGGCATACTTCTACACATCTCAATTTTTCTATAATGACCACTAATCTTGCCAAGAAAAAAAAATTCTTTTTTCTAAATTAAGTTTTTGTACTATTTTGTACATCTTGGTATATCCCACTTACATAATTTCATTAAATATATTTTGGAGCATATTTTCCGTTAACTGATTAGTACGGACGTAGTTCCTAATTCAGAAATTGGCCACGGAAATTAAATTCATCATTTATATTACAACATTTTGTTATGCCAATTTTTTTCAAACATTTTCCATAACCTTCAATTCGGTACCTTGAAAACGCCATCTATTGGCAATATTCGACATCTACTCCATCCTTAGCTTCAAAAGTAGAAAAAAGTCTGGCTATACTGGTACCCGGTAGTGTCACTTTTTTGAACACTTCTATAACCTTTAATTTGGTAAAAAGTTAAATCTGGTTCGCAGACCTCGAAGACGCCATCTATCGGCGAGGTTCGTACTATATATAAAGGAAATGTGCTCTATTCTAAGCTCCAAAACTAGAAAAAAGTCTGGCAGTCCCGGGTACACGGGATGTCACTTTATTGAGCATTTTCTATAACCTTCAATTCGGTAAAAAATTACCGAACTACATTCGACAAAATAAATAAGGTTTGGTTACCCTAACAGCCGGGGATGCCACTTTTTGAGAATTTTTTTATAACCCTCAATTCGGTGATTCGAAGACGCCATACGTTCGACATCAACAGATCCTAAACTGCAAAAATAAAAAGGACTGAACATGAAAACGCCATGTTTCGGCAAAGTCGGAACTAGTTTAGATTCCATTTCCGTTTGTTTCTCCAATAATTAAATTCAAATTTACTAAAAATAGTCACACGTCACAGGTAATATTTTTTTTGTTACACAGCGTAATAAATTAGAAAAATTATATTGAATAAATTAAGCAGTTTAGTTGCAACTCATATTACACATCGATTGGATAATTAAACTAATCGAAATCCCAACAAACAATTGATATGGACTTGTATTAAGAACAGCTTAATTTTCCCCACAAAATACATACAATTTGCATTACTTTGCAGAAGTTATTTAATTATAAACAAAATAAATTATTCTCTGTGTGGTGCAATAGTAAATCCAAAGGCATGTGTGTTTTTTTTTTGCTATTTACGTACATATGTGTTCGTCAAAATAATTTTTGAGCACTTAATAAAGTAAGTGTGCGATAGAGCAGTGAGTAAAACGTTTGACTGCAATCACTGGAAGCAGGAGTTCATTGCTGGCAGCTGCTGGCGTTGGATTTTTATTGCGTTTTGTGTATTCAATGACTTGTAAGTAGTTATTAGTTGTAATCCAACGACATCACTATGTTGAAATAATGAGTACTAGTGTAATGTATGTTATCCATATGTTTATTAGCAATTTAATTAACAACTTTGCCGTCAAAATATTCGCTGGGATATTAATAGAAATAAGTATAATTTCAAAGCAATTGAAATTTTAGTTAATTTAATCACACATAATGATTGATTTAGAGCTTCAAATTCAAAACGTTGTTAGCGTAGATGATCTTTCTAGTGATGTCTTTCAAACATTTTATTTAAAAAAAAGGAAAATACAAGCCGGATATGAGAGTAACATCTGTTTTATAGTGTGCGTGTGTAACCCACCATACCATCTCTAATAGACACATGCATGTATGTATGAATCTGCTATGCAGATGACATTTTCGAAATGGCTTATCAAATTTTTACATTTACTTCGATTATTGTTTTATTTTTCCATTAATGCATTTGACTACAAAAGCTAATAGAAAATTAAACTGTTTGTCCATAATCAATATCCTTTTGTTACTTACTACCACATACACTTGAAGGTATGCTTGCAATCTGAACAGCTTTCTCTCTCGCACACACACACACACACACACATACATCCATACATACACAAGCCCATACATACATCACAAAATTTAACAATAGACGACACATGCTTACGGCAAACCAAAATAAACAAACAAAAAAGAATGAAGCACGAAGTTACACAATATCAAAAGCCATCACTGTCAAATGCAGGGAAAGGAATTCACAAACAAATACACACATGCATACATATGAATGTATGTACATGTGCAATAACAAAGGTGTATTGAGTATGAAGAACTGGTAATTGTTGTAGCAAATATACGATTTACAGTTACTAAGAAACACTAGTTTATGTGTGTGTGTGTGTGTGTGCTTATCCTAAAGCAAACAGTTGCTCGTATGAAAGTTAAATATTTGCCAACTGCTTATCAATGTTAAGTAACATTAAAAAATGTAATTACACTGATATCAAATACAAAAACAATTATCTTTTGTGCACAAATACATACTCGTACTACATTTTTACCTAAATATGTACATAGTTGAGCATTAATTCCCTGCAACTTCTATTAGTGTATATTTAGATTTAAATCATCATTAAAATATGCCATTTGTATCTCGAAAAATAGACGGAACCACGCCCATCACAGTTTAACTTAACATGCTAAAAACTTCCACTCAACAAACTATTGCGAAACTTTGTACGTTCTAACTTTTAATTCTTTTCATGACTAAACTTTTTAGAGAAGTAGTCGGGGGAAACGCTAATTAAAATTTAACATAATGTTTAATGTACTTTTTTTAACTGCTACCTGTGAGCCCTTGCCATGACAAAAATTTTGAGAAAAGGTGAAGTATGTAAGTAACCTGACCAGACATGGGTCGATCCCGACTGGAAATTAGTAATTTCTTTAATCTGTGTATTTGTTTGATATGCCTTAAATGAAAGCTACAATTTTCTAAAATAAATGTTGAATAATATTACTTGTTATTTTTCGACAAAGTTGCTTAGCCTACTATGATTATACTTTTGTAATTCTCAATAATGTATTTAGAGTTTTTCCATAAGCATTGTGGTCTTGTAAGGCTTTTTGAAATCTACTGATGTGTGGCCTAATGCACGGACTCACTATCCTATGCAATCGTACGACTTTTGAAAAAATACAACCCTGACGTAATGAATTCTTGTTGTCTTTTGAAAATTTTCATAAGCTTCATCATACCGGAGTTGTATTTTCTCAAAAGTTGTACTGGGATAAAAAATCCTAACCTTTAGCAGCCACGCAATGGACGTGCTAAACCAGCAGCAAATACATATTTTAAATTCGTATTCAATAAATAAAAATATTGAAATATGTATTTATTTAAATTTGAATTGAAACAATTTGTTGAGATTTCATAAAAGAAAAAAAAAATACTTTAAGAAGTACATAAAACCTTAATTATTATGTTCATAAATAATGTATGAACTGCATTACTCGTCCTTCAGAGAGTGTTTGACTCTGCTAAAAATACATTTAAATTTAAAGTTACAATTTAACCTTCAAAAATTAATCAGCACCTTTTAAAGCGTTGTTATTAATGAACTAAAATGAATACATAACTTGTAAAGTTTTCTGCTAAACGATTTCTTATAGTATCAATTTCTTAACAGTCAACACATACCATCATTATCATTATCATTGGCATCCTCCAGCTATCTATCCTTTCATTAATGCTATTGTGAGGCAAGCTTTTATGCTGGCTGTATACTACATAACTAAGCAGTGTCACCATTTTTGTTTTTAACGAAATTGTATGATTATGAATTAATGATTGTGGTTATGGCACTAGGGATTACTCTGGTGTCGCGTTCTCGGTGTTTGCAGCAGTTGTAACCGTAATCGTGTAGTCGTGTTGTCGTGAAAATAATTTGGAATTTTCATTAGATAGGCTGCTGTTGTTAATCACCGGTATCGGGAACAAAAGGCGAACATTTTGTTCACGTCAAATATTTCCCGTGAACAAAAAATGGTGAACAAAATTAGAAAATAGTGTACTGACACAACAACAACGCAAGTATTGGCAATCACGATTTAAGGGGAAGTGAACACATTTCAAGTGAACTTTTATTCCCGATAAGGGTGAATGTATTTAAGGCATAAGGGTAATTGCTCGTAATTTCGCTTGAGGTTATTATGTAAAAAGTTATCAAAAATGTTATATCTACCTCTAAATATTTCTTTGATAAAATCTGTACTGAACTCTTTACTTAAATTTTGTACTGTCATTAGGATATTAAGACTAAAAGAGCCTTTAAGACATAACGGTATGAGGGTGGCTCGTTGACTACGAAAACAAAGG
Source organism: Nowickia ferox (assembly GCA_936439885.1). Classification (NCBI taxonomy): domain Eukaryota; kingdom Metazoa; phylum Arthropoda; class Insecta; order Diptera; family Tachinidae; genus Nowickia; species Nowickia ferox. Next base: position 17,222,728 of record OW387027.1, read on the forward strand.
TCCTGGGTTCGAGCCCGGTATCAGACAGTCATCAAATAACAACACCACGCATTTTTCTGATGTACATTAGTGTCCCTTTGTATCAGTTGTTGTAGGAAAGTTCAGGTGATGAAGGCATAGTCAGTCACTGGTCACTGAATTATACCCACTTCAGCAGATACTAATCGTAATGTAACATCAGAGCGCCCTCCTTCGTTGTGTAGCAGAATCATCGGCGAAGTAAACTAACCAATAAAATGGCTACTTATCACAGCTTCAAAAAAATTTAATACGCCTCATTCAACACCAGAGGCGCTGCAACAGTGCATTATTAAAAAAACGTGCAAAAAGCAGAGTTGTAAAAGAATGAAGCTTTCCTCTATCTCTTCCTTCACCACCTGTCTTCTCTATCACTATCCCTATCCCTTTCCTGAAGCAGGTAACACCTAGTAATAGTAGTAGGCACTCATTGCCTGAGTGTTACTTCTCTTTTATAGAAAAAAAATCCCTTTGGCAACACTGCTCTTAGCACAACCAAAAGATTTTGTTTTTGCAAGAATATATGTAAAGTGCAAGTTTTGTAAATTATTGCTGCATTCTTTAGCACGCGTTCCTGTTTCAATTGATTGTGCGAAAGAATCATAGACCACCTGCTGCTGCATCATTTGTCAGCCACTTGTTTTTCAAAACTTGTGGTCTGCGTCAGAATTCTTTCCCTGAATGCTGCTGCTGCTGCTGCTGCTATAGCTGTTATTTCTACTAAAGTTGTTGTTGGCACTGATGCTGCTGCTGGCTGTTTGGTTAGTGGCCATCACTCAAACATTTTGCAATAACTTTTTGTTTGTTGCTATTGTTGTTCTTGCTGCTTTTTATTGAAAACATTAAATTTTAAACACTTTTTTCTCGCTTCTCTCCTTTTGTCCATTCATTTTTGGGAGGCTTTATGGCGATCAATTTATTTTTATACCAACAGCTGTCAGCTGTTACAAGTGGCCAATCATTTGTTAAATGAAAAAATAAAAATAAACAGAAATATGTGTAATAAGGAAATGAATAAAACAGAAGGTACTGATAGAGATAATTTAGTTCTCTAGCAACAGATAATTTCAGTATTGAAAGTGTAAATGAAATGGCATTGCTATTATTGTATAAGAAGTTTAAACACTTTTTAAATATTTTAACGGTCTAATTCATAAAAAATATTTCAGGTTTATTAAAGGTTTATTTGACAAATTTTCCATAGAAATATGTCAAATAATCGTTTAATAAACCTGAAATATTTTTTATGAATAAGGCAGTAAATATTTTCCAGTAAGAATTTGCAAAAGACATATGATTAATTCCATTGTGACGGGTGTGACCATGGTACTCACTTTTTGTTGTTGTTATAATTCAAAAATATAAAATATATAATTTGAAAAAAAAGAGTGCGGTTCTCAAAGATGTTAATCTTAAAACATTTAATTTTTAACATTTGCTCAAAATGGCCATGATAAGGCTGTGACTGGTGTGACTTTACAAATCTCAGTTTTTATAGAATTATGTATTACTTTTAGTATTTATTCTGTAAAATTTTCTATAGAACGAATACAATCAGGTCACATATGTGAGGAAAAATTATTGAGACACCAAACATATTTGAAATCGATAAAAAGTGTGATGTGTTTTCCATATTCCTTTTGCCAATAATTTACAAACTTCTCTTAAATAGTTTTTTCAATGATTTTTAATAAATTTCATAACAAAGACCAGACATACAAACAGAAGGAGAAGGAGACAGAGAGAGAAAGAGAACACTCCAAATTTTCCAATTTAACTCTAAAAGAAATAAATTTGTGAAAATCGACTACAGAGTTTAAAATGCTCTACTATTTCTATTATTACTATTTACTATTTCCTATTGTCACATTATTGTCATTATCTTGTGGACATTAGTTGAACGATTTTTATTTAATTTTATTTTGTTATATTTATTAACCTCAAGATAATTTGCTTTTTTTTTTGTAAAATTGTAATTGATTATTTTTCGATATTTCGTTAAAAGATTGTTAACATCGTCAGGAAGTGAACAATGGAATTGATATATTTTAATTTAAAAGATATCGAAAATAAATAAAATAAATTATAATATTATGAAAAATGAACTTGTGTTTTATAAATAAAAAAATAAAAAAATTAAAAAGGTCCATGAAAATATAATAAATCGGTCCTGTTCTGTAAACTGAATCCGAGTAAATTTCTCATTTTCAAAAAATTAATAATGGTCCTGCAGACGTTTAAAATCATACACGATAATTTTCTTTCAGATATCGATATTCGATAATCTATAGAATAAAAAAGTTTAAAAAAATCTAAAAAATATTTATTGTCGGAGTTAGTTTTCTAAAATCGTGCGATTTCAAATCGATCGGTTTACAGAACAGGGTCGCATAGTTTTCGACCCTGTTCTTCGTTTTGCTGATGTATTACTCATACATTTATTATATTGTAGAAAAAATAAATAAAAAAAACTGTTCCATCTGAAGGCCAAAATGATGAGATCAAGCAAAACTATATATAAACAACTTTGCATCCGCTGGCTTAGTTTATTTGAATTTGTTAATTATAATTTTATTCCAATAAAATTACTTTTAAAGATATCAAAAGCAGAAATAGTCAGCACGAGGTTGCAATTAAAACGCACGACGAACAACTATCACTTTAGTACGAAACAGAGAATTTTTTTTTTCAAAAAGAATTAACGTTAACAATCCCTTGGGCTATTTGCCGGCATCATATAGTGCTTTTCATTGGTAACTGACATTTTATAACGCCAACAAAATTTAATTCTCCAAAGCCCTGCAGAACAATAGAGCGAGCGACAAGAGCAGCTACAATCGACCACGATGCACAATGTGCAAATATCAAGCCCTGCCTGCCAGCAGACAATAAAAAGGCTGCTGTTAATGACGTAAAAATAAAATAAAGTATTGATAAAAAAAAAACAACCCAAACAAAAGGAAATGAAACGTCATCTGTGCTGTGCACAAGGAGTTGCTAAAAGACTGAAAGACAAAAAATTATGAACAATAACAGTCTTACTAACTTCTGCAATACGAGGAAAATATGTTAAATAAATATGAAAATAATAAATATAGTTGTTATGTTTTTATGTTGATGCCTATTAGAAATTCAAAAATATGTGGACATAAATTCAGTAAAGTGAGACTTTGGCTCGCACACGTACGGGAACTACATATCGAGCCATAACCGCCAAAATAGCTTAACCGCCACATTTTTTGGACCTCGCTTTTTTTTTGACGAAAATCGATTATTTACGATCGCAAATGATTGATTTTGATCAAAAAATTAAGTTCGAAAATTATGTCGCTTAAGCTTTTTTGGCGGTTATGGCACAATATGTACATATACATATAATACTATACGAACTTTAACTTATATAATCGAATATCTTGCTTGATATAGACAGTTAAACTTTTTTTCATTTTGCCGATTTTTTTTTTGATTTTGGCAATTTTTTTTTTACTTTTTTTTGTTTTGGCAATTTTTTTTTGTTTTAGGCGCATTTCTCGGTTCTCTTTTAGTTTTAGCAATTTTTTTTGTTTTTTGTATTTTTTTAGTTCTTTGGAGACCTTTTTACTTTTGGCGATTTATTTAAATTTTTTTTCATTTAGGCGATTTTTTCGGGTTTTGGAGACTTTTTTACTTTTGTTGATTTATTTGCTTTTTTTAATTTTGGCGATTTCTTGTTTCCGAATTTTTTTAATTTTGATATTTTTTAGGTTAAGGGTTTTTCATAATTTCAAAAGTTTTCCTCGTACGATTTCCAAAATACAGCAAGTTGTCGAAATTTAATTTTGATTTTTCAAATTTCAGTGTTAATTGGTGTAGTCTGCATAAAATTATACTGACTTTGAAAATTTCAAGTGTATGTATATAATTGTCTGTATATTGCATTAGGATTTCCACATGTATCGTTTGTCGCTTTAGAACTGTCATATATATTTGTTGTTGTAGCGGCCAAAGTTATACACATTGCGTTAAAATTTCAGGTCCTTAGGTCTTACAGTTCTCGAGGGAACAGCATGTGACAAACAGATAGACAGACAGAAAGACAAACGGATATTATAAGGAAAACAATAAGGGCTTCCTTTTCACCTTTTTTTTTGCGGAACCCTAAAAACTACGATCAGTTTTTCCTTCAATTACCACTCAATTCAATAATTTTCATAATTGGGCGAAAAATGTGAATTTGTTTTTTTTTCAATCAATTTTTTGTTTGATTTTGAAGTAACATTCAAATTAAATATTAATTGATTTAATTATTGTATTAATTAAAACAAAATTTGTTATATTTTTGTCAGAGCTGTAAATGAATCATTCATTTTTGAATTAGCAAATTTTAAGTTAATTCTTTTCCCACCAAAAAAAATTAATTGAATGATATTTGAGTCAATTCAAATAAATTTGGTAAAAATGAATTGCAATTCATTTCCAATTTTCTTAAATACCCTATTACTCGTTTGTCATATTGTTTCTTTATATAGGGTGTTTTTTTAGAGGTATAGAACTTCGAATTGAAATAAAACACAAGAAAATCATTTTAATGTCCATCAATTTGGCTTTATTGGAAGGATAATTTTATGCCATTAACGTTTAAATATGATTTCGGGCATGTCGCCGCCGTGGCTGGCTCGAATAAAGCCAATTCTACAGGTCCAATTTTCAACCTCTTTTTCCAGCATATGGGGCCGTATGTTGGCAATAACGCCACGAATGTTGGCTTCCAAGTCCCCTACCGTTTCTGGTTTGTTGGCGTAGACGACCGACTTCACATATCCCCAAAGAAAATAATCCAATGGTGTCAAATCACACGATCTTGGTGGCCAATTGACCGGTTAACCGAATTAATTGCTCTGATGGACGATTATGTCGACCATAAAATGGACGGAGCTTGCGGTAAACTTCGCGAACTGAACCATTATTTTCGAAATAAGTTTGCACGATTTGCAAGCGTTGTTCTTTTGTCAACCTGTTCATGATGAAATGGCAAACCAAACTAAATATTAATCACTTGACAGCTGACAAAATGGCCGCCAGTTAAAAAAGTGATGCCAACTTAAAGTTCTATACCTCAATAAAAAACACCCTATATATGTATGTAAGTCCTGATGTACACATTCACGTTTCAAAACACAGAAAGGGATTTTCTTTAATAATTGTGTCTTGCAAACAAACATTTTCACAACAAAAAAAAAAAAAAACCAGATGCACTTATGTCCGATTTTCTCATGCGTCCATTAGTTGAAATGTGTACGATAATCCTGAATGAATGAATGAATGACTGAATGGATGCACGAACGTGTGATAATATTAATAACGTTCATGTGTTTGTATTTATTTATTCGTCAATGTGTGTGAATTGTAAATACATATGCAGCATGTCCGTATGAATAAATGAACAAACATTGTTGTTGTTAAATAGTATATCGTACGTGTTTTTGTCCCTATCTACATACATGAATAAGTAGTAGTTGTTGTTGTTGTTGTTGTTGTTGGGGAATAATAATGCAGTAAGATATATGATGAAGATAATGATGTAGTGTTATTTATAAGCTTGAGTAATTAAACAAAATTTTAATTTTACATCAATGATAAAATAAATGTTGGCAACATACTTACTTACGTTCACAAATGCATACATACATACATACTTACATACAAAATCGTACACAGCGTTGCCAGCATAATGATTTTATTATATTTTTGATGATTTTTATTTTAACAATATTTTATGATTTCTTTTTTCTCGAATGATGATTTTTAATTTTTAAAAATTATGATTTTTGCTTTAATTGTGTGAAATTTTTATTACTGTTCTAAAATTTTTATCACCGGTTATATATAAAAAATAAGTTTTCTACCAGCTTGCTATTTATTGCTTTTATTTACTTTATTTGTGTACTCTGAGTCGTACATCCACAAAAACGCATCAAATAATTGATTTTTATGTCTGTTCGAAAAATTAAAAATAAGAAAATAACTTTTATTTCTGCCAAAAAATAAAATAAAAATTGTAAAATAACAAGTATTTCTGATCAAAAATATAAAAATAAAAATATAGAGAGCCTATATTCAAAATATGTCAACTGAAATTTGGTCAATTCCGATGGCAATTATGCAATATTCATCTGTAATATAAATTTCGAATCAAAAAATTAGTTTTTCTCGTTTTATATAAATTTTTTCTATTCTGCTATCTCAAAGCACACAACAAAGTAATATGAATAATTTTGTAATATCAATTAAAATATTTGTAATATCAATTAAAAAATTAGTTAAATTTTCACCTATAAAGAATTTGATAATAACAATTAATAATTAATTAATACAAGTAAAAATTGAATTGAATCAATTACGGCCTTATGTATAACCAAAAACTGGCATGAAGTTAGCATAAGTGACAAAATTGAACTATAAAATTTGACATTAAAAATCGCCGCGTTTTTGACATATGGTCACTTTTAACACTTATGTACTATAAAGGTTCCGATAAAAAACAAAATTAAACTGTTAATCGAATATAAACATTTACGGCCTGGCCCACGATGTCGACAAGAAAGTTTCTTTCGCTTACTTATATTGAAAGCAAAAACAAAATAATAGAATGTCGATGTCGACAAGAAAGTTTCTTTCGCTTACTTACATTGAAAACAAAAACAAATTCTATTATTTTGTTTTTGCTTTCAATATAAGTAAGCGAAAGAAACTTTCTTGTCGACATCGTGGGCCAGGCCGTTAGTCTTATCATGAATTCCATATGTGAAAATTTCCGAATCAAATTTTTCGTTCATAAGGATTTTAATTTCGTTTAATCAATTCCAATAAAATTAAAAACCAACATATTTCCACTTTTTCCAACCGACAAATCTACGTGAATGATTTTTTTTCATAAACTGTCAGATTATTTCGCGATCGCATGAAGTTTTTTGATACCGATTTTTCACACGTTCGGAAATTTCCATGTGAAATTTTATTTAGGATAAGCCTGATTATGTATGGACCGATTATAGTCAATAATATAAGCTTCGAAATTTAAAAATTGGAGTGACCCTGTTACAGTAGAGATTGATTAGAGAGTGCCTAAGCTGACCACTTCGAGATGGAATACGCTTTCAAGCAGGCTTAAGTTATTTTTTTATGATATTTCAAGTTTTTTCTTGTAGCTTTTCAATTCTTAGATATAAGATTGAGGGTTGAGTAAAAGATCTCACAAATTGATTAAACAAATATGTATATTTAAAAAATCATGTTTTTGTTTTCTAAAAAAATATTTGTTTTGATCAACGAAAATAAGCTATTTCAAAAAAAAAAAATCCAAAATAAAAATTTTTGCATACCTATAAATTAGTAAGCTTATTTAAACCAGCTTATAGAAGTTTTATTATTTATTTTTACAATAATAAGCGAATTAACTAGATTTTTCGCTCTACTGGAAAGTTAGCTTTTTTGAGTTGGCGCATATTGAATATAAGCTCTCGATATAATAATTATTTCTGCTTATAAAAATAAGAATAAAAATATTTTAAAATCTTTAGAGTTTCGAGAAATCTAGTTGAAAACAACTCAAATGGTGTGATTGGCCACGTTGTGCGATGTTTTCTTGTAGTTGATTTTTTTCTTTGAAAATTCCAAAGCAATTGTTATTTTCGGTCCCTGATTTATTGAGTATAGTGTTAAATTTTCCATTGTGATATTTAACAGATTCTTGATGTCTTCAACCTTTGAAGTCTACAAACATGAAAGTTTCTTCTTTGGCAGGCTTAACACAAAATTTTCAAAACTCAATTGATCAAACCGAAGAGTTCAGAGAACTTTGTGTTTTTTCTTAGTCAAAAGTGTAAAAAATCACTAGTAGTGATACATAATATCTGTGGTTTTCATTAATAAAATCGTTTATTATATATTTCTCATTTAGAGTTTATGATATCAAATTGTTATGTTTTAAATGCTTTTTAGAAAGCTCTATGAAACTTTTGAAAAATATCCACGCATTTACATTATATTTTTGTAAAACAACAACACAACTTCTACCTATTTTTAAATAAGCTTGAAAAAGAACTTTTTCTAGGTCTATTGCAGAAATTTGATTTTTGGACATACGCTGTTATTAATTAGAACCACAGATGTGTATGTTTTCCCACATATTCTGTAAATGTTTGAAATTTGATTTGTATGCAAATCATTGTTACTTTTTTTTTAAATAAAATTGGACTTGTGAAATATTTAGTGAAAATATGTTTTTTTTGGGCAAATGATGATTTCCGTCGCAAAGCTTCTGGCAACGCTGATGGATTGGGTACTGGAACATCCCAGCAAAAATATTGCTAATTAGAATACAAAAAAGGTGTATTTACTCGCCAGTCGTAAGTACTTACAATTTCCAAAAATCCATTGTATATATTTTGCTTTAAAATCTGTGTGGAAATGGAAAAAATTGCTTAAGTCGAGATGAGCTGATTTCGAGTTTTTGGCACCTTTGTAATCTTCATATTCAAAAGCATGCCTGGGCAATTTAACTGTAAAAAATATTACTGCAAAAAAGGGCTTACTTATTTAAGTATATATATTTCTTACTTTCAGACACCCTCTATTAACCGCTGACATATGGAGCCATAACCGCCAAAAAAGCTTAATCGAAAATCGTTTAGTTACGATTGGAAATGATCGATTTTGGTGAAAAAATTAAGTTCGAAAATTATGTCGCTTAAGCTTTCTGTTGGCGGTTATGGCACGATATAAACGTTAGAGATGCAATGTTAATTTGGTTGTTGAATATGGTTGATGTTGTTCTTGTTGTTATTGTTGCTACTGCAGATGCTTATAGCTGCATATTTAACAGCATCCATCCATCCATTCCATTTGATAATGTTATTTAATGCGTGTTGTTGATGCATTCTTGTTGCACAAACAGTCAACGAAGCATTAAGAACAATATGTTTATTTGCTTTGTTTGCTGCAATTGCTCTTACCACCACCACAGCTACATAATTATGTATACTGCTATTTGTCATTGTTGCCACATGCTTGTACAATGATTCTAACAAAACCAGTTGTAAGTGTGGGTGACAACAACGATAATGATTCGATAATATAAGGACTTGTCGTAGTGGAAAAGACAGTTGTTCAATGCTATTGTCGAAAATTTAAAGGAATATTGATTTTAAAAAATAATAACTTGCCACCAATTAGCTTGATAATCAATTCTTCATACAAACGAACCTTTAAGTAATGCAAGAAAATATGACAAATTTTGTCTAAAACTTTTTTGAATAATAAATAATAATCTTTACTTCTCACTTGGATTTAAGTGATCCCATTCTTTATTGTAGCCAAAAAGAAACTTTTGCATTGAAGATAAAAAGGATTTTTAAAATAGTCAATCGCTGGTATTAAACCCTTGTTTCCACACGCCTGTGGCTTTGGATTTTGCTTAAAATTTTTTTTATGAAAACCACTCCAAATAAATTCGCACTCAAAGGGTTCCGTACGGACACTACATAAGTAATAATACACGAATTTTAGCCTATATAATCGAATATCTTACATCATGTTGTTATTAAAAAAAATTAAGGATACGGCACACTGTTTTTCGGGTTTTGCCGATTTTTTTCGTTTTGGCGTTTTTTTTAGTTTAGGTGCTTTGTTGTAGTTTTCGGTAGTTTTTTCGGCTTTTTGGAGTTTATTTTATTTTTTGCAGTTTTTTTTCGTTTTTGGTGATTTTTTTGGTTTTTGGCGATTTATATTAGTTTAAGCGATTTTTTAATTTTGGCGATTTTTTATTTTTAGCGTTTTTGAAAATATGAAAAGTTTGCCTCTTAAGGTTTTCAAGATACAGCAAGTTGTCAAAATTAAAAAATTAAAAATTACATTAACTGATAAAATACCCTTTAATTTTGATTTTTTAAATTTAATTTTTAAATGGTTTTAGTTTATGTACTCGTACATATGATGTATTCATTTGTTTCAGTATTTTTACATTTTGGCGTTTTTTTTCTTTTAGCGCTCTTTTTCGATTTTAGTCTTAGCGATTTTTTTTAGTTTGGTGAAATTTTTACTTTTTGACGATTTTTTCGTTTTGAAGATTATTTGTTATTTTGAGATTTTTTAATTTTTATCGTTTTTGAAAATTTCAAGAGTTTGCCTCTTGCCGTTTCCAAGATACATCCAGTTGTTAAAATTACATAGTCAAAATTACATCAACTGATTGAATACCCTTTAATTTTGATTTTTTAAATTTCAGTGTTAATTGAATTAGTCTGCATAAAAGTACAGCAACTTTTACCTCGTTCATACGCAAATCTTATATGCAAATAAAACTATTTATACGTAGATAGAGCATACACAACTATATGTGTACTATATTGCCACACATTGTTATCAGTGTATTATATTTCTTACAAAAGAAAAATAACTGGCAACATTTTACACCTTATATGCAAATAGCTGCGTTATTTGCAAATAGTTTTCGTGACTTTCGACTTTTATTTGCAAATAAGAAGTGCGTATAAACGTGGTATTTGAAGAGTTCAAGTTTCTATAGATAATTGTCCGTATATTGCATTAAGATGTCGACATGTTTCGTTGCTCGCTTTAGAACAGCCTTTAATTTTTAACTCTTTAGTGGTCAGGTCCGTAGCTCTTGCGGTTCTCGAGAAAATATGCGGACGTCGTAGCGAAAACATTAATGTACGGAACCCTAAAAATTAAAACTGTTCTTTGATAAATTTTAATCATTTTTGTAATTAATCAATAATTTTCAATATAAAAATAATAAAAATAATTCAATTTACTCACCCTTCTTTTTCACAGCCGTCAGAAACCACTTTTCAAAAGAAAAAAAAAATAATTGTTTTGCATCAGCAAAGTTATTTTTTCTTTCCTTCAAAATTTTTTTAAAATATAATTACCAAAATTATTTGGCATATTTTAAGTACATGGAGGAGCATACAAAAAGAATGCTTTAAAAATATATAAATTTTAGGAATGAGCACAAAAATATATAATTACTGCCATCAGCACATGCTGGTCTGGATAAAAGTGAGAAATGTTCTAAAACATCTAGGAATGAAAGCAAACAAATTATGGTAAATATCCTTAGCACAGTGACATGAAGTTGAAAAAAAATATCTTTCCTAATTTTAAGCAAGACTGTTCATCATTTCTTTTTGGCGGCAACGTTCTTGACGGACTCCTTTCTGAAAACATGGGGACCAATAATTTCACCAGCTTCGCACAAAGCAGATTTTTTTTCTGTTGAGTTTTCGGTGTCTCTTATGGACATTCTTAGCTTCAGTATGCTTTGAAACTGTATCGCGAATGTGCAATGCAAACGGTAGTGTACCATTCCCGCTTAACTTGTATATTATTTGCAATATGGAACTTTTTTTTATATTTTTATTTTTAACAAACACAAACCGCGAAGCGATTAGCTTGTCTACAGAAAAACAGCCAGGGTCTATGGCGGGAATCGAACCCATGACCTCTGGACTGAGATGATAGCATCGCTACCACTTGATTAAACAAAAGCTTTTGAATGGCAAAAATGTAACAGTATGTAAAGCTCGACAATAATGTCAGTAAAATGTGCTAAAAATTTCTTACAACCGTGAGTGGCATCCAGCAATTTTTGTCTGACAACGTTGCCAGAAAAAGCATTGTCAGTCCACTGTAATACTATTAGCTGACAACAAAATTTCAGACATCTGGCAATCGTGTGAACACATTTCTTTGCCATTGTCAAATTATTGTCAGATATTTGTCAGACGTTTTGCTATTGGCAGAGAATTCTTTCTACTGGCAACACTGCACAATGGAAAAAAAGTAAATTAAAAATATATAATATTATATGTATGTGCAGGTGAAATTGTTGCAATTGCTTCTTTATGGTCCATAATAATTTATATTTTTTCCTTTTTATATTTAACACAAAGAACAATGTATGGCAGTGCCCGACCCTAAAAACAGATTTGACAATTTTTGCATATGACAACCTTTAAAGCGACTTTTTTGGCCGACAAGTTTCTCAGATAAATTAACTGTCGGACAATCGTCTGACAGTAACCTTTTTTTTTGACAATGTCGATACAACCGTGTGAACTGACCTTGTGCTGGCAATTTTTTATTGTCCGTAAATTGCCAGATCTGATAATATTGTAAGATCTGACAACATATTTTTTTTATTACACCCCACTGTGCACCGTCTTTAACAAACACACTACGTAAGCATTTGGAAAAATATCTTGCAAAAATACACAAACACTAATTCATTTATGTTCGCACACAAAGCGCTCAAACATTAAGTTATTTACACATACAAACTTTAATTGAGGAAGGAAATAAGCAAACAAAATGAGTGATGCCAAGTTTTTTTTTTTGACTAAAAGCACATCGAAATTGAAAAAAGCGAAATTTTGAGATTTAAAAAGCGTAAAAATCACAAACGTGAAAAACGAGTGAAGATCCAAACGAGTGAAGTTTAGGTTAGGTTAGGTTAGGTTAGCAGGCTGCTGGTAAGGAAGGGTGAAATTTAGAGTCCAGATCACTTGGGTCCAATACAATGATCCCTTTGTGCTGCCTGTTAGTTGAAGAGAAAATAGTCAGAGAGGGTGATAGGGAAGAGATAGTGATAGAGTAGACAAGTGATGAAGGAAGAGATGGAGGAGGAAAGCTTCATTCTTTTACAACTCTGCTCTTTTTTGCTTTGCTTTTTGATAATGCAGTGTTGCAGCGCCTGCTGGTGTTAAATGAAGCGTATTAAAATTGAAGCTGTGTTTAGTAGCCATTTTTATTTTATTGGTTATTTTACTTCGCCAACGATTCTGCTACACAACGAAGGAGGGCGCTCTGATGTTCCATTAGGATTAGTATCTGATGAAGTCGGTGTAGTTTTTAGTGACCAGTGCCTTATGCCTGCATCACTAGAACTTTTCCCACAACAACTGATACAAAGGACACTAATGCACATCAGAAAAATGCGTGGTGTTGTTATTTTAATCACTGTCAGAGACTGCGCTCGAACCCAGGACCTTCGGTTTTTGTAGTCAACGTGCTAACTACTTCAGCCAACGAGTGAAGTTTGATAATGTTTAATATTTTCTAAGGTATTCTCTATTTCGCCAATAGTATCATCTTTAATGAAATATATCAGAAAAAAAATAAATGCAACAAGTTTTTATTGAAGTAATTTTAAGAAATATACAAATTTCTTAAAATCACTACGTAGTGCTTTTTCTTATTTTGAGTCTTCAAAAAAAAAAAAAAATTACATAGTGCCAAAAGCACCAAGTTGGCATCGCTGACAAAAATTAAAAAAAAAGGAATTTTAGGAAGAAAAAAGTCTCTAAACGAATTGAACTGTTGGCACTAGCGCTTAACACATACACGCACACACGCACACAGAACACACCAGCCAACATTGGGAACACTTTCAGTGCATGTTTGTTCATGACTTCAACAACTCTCAGCAGAAAATACAATTATGACGAAAACACACACGCATTATGGAAAAACTGAAAAAAGAAACTGATTACAAAGTTAGTCATGAAGATACAGTAGGTTTGCAATAAAAATCTCTTTCACATGTTAGTCGAAAAAGGAGACTTTATTTAAATGAATGGAAATTTTGCGATTCCTTTGAAATGTTTTGTTTTTTCAGGAGCTGTAATAATTGGACGTGGTTGTTATAAGTAATATACCAGCAGCTTGAAATTACGAATGTATTTTGTTTAAAAATTTCATTAATTACAAAGTTTAATTGACTCAATTACATTTTGAATTGATTTTTGGTTTTATTTCCAATTAAGGTTATTTATTGCAGTAATATTTTTTCTGTGTATACAACTGATTGAATGTGCACAACTAAGGCCGCAATAAGTCATAAAACATTTCATAAATATCCGGACATTATTCTTAGCAAACGGAAATATTGCGTAAGTCACGTAGTTAAAGACTTATGAGAAAATGCAACCTTCTTCTAATGAGTTGTTATTGCCTTTTGGAAATTTTCAGAAACTCCATTAGATTAGGGTTGCATTTGCTCAAAAATCCTTTGACTATCCTATAGTGTGTACCAGCCAAGTAAATCTTTCTAGCGCTTGATAAACCGGAATCTCCCACAAAGTCTGAAAGTTTCTGAGTACAGGTCAAAAATAACGTGTGGTTTATATTAGATGGAGGCGCCATTTTTGATGATGCTCTGTATTTTGGTGATTGCTTACCTGAAACATGGTTCCACTCAAGGAAGCTTTTACTTGTTTGGTTTATTTTACAGCCGCCGTTGATTTAGTGAATAGCAGCACAACGAAATCCCGAAGTTCACAAGATGAAGCTAATTTTCGGCTTAAAGGATAACTTAGTAAGAGAAACTGCAATATTTTAATTGAAAATAAATATAAACGCTTTGTCAAACATCGGTTCTTGCTGGAAAAGTCTGTTGCAGACATTTTTCAAAACAATTTTTTGTTTAAGCGTTTTTTTTTAGTTTAAGTGCTTTTTTCGTCTTGCCGACTTATTTTGGTTTTTGGGGATTTTATTTTTATTTTCAGCTCTTTTTACCGTTTACGCGATTTATTCGGTTTTTGGCGACTTTTTTCGGTTGTTTGCAGTTTTAAACGATTTTTGTAGTTTTCACGCTTTTTTTCGTTCTAGCGATTTTTATTTTTTCTTGTGATTTTTCTACTTCTGGTATTTTTTTTTTACATTTTAGCGATTGATTTTGTTTTTGGTCATAATTTTCATTGAAGTGCTTTTTTCTTTTGGCGCTTTTTCGCTGCGAAATTTTTTTAATTTTGGATTTTTTTTAGATTTAGCGTTTTTGAAAATTTAAACCCCCATATTCATAAAATTTAAAATGAATTTGAAATGTATTTATTTTATTTGAAAATTTTCATACAAAATGTTCCTAAAATGGATTTCAAATTCATTTTATTTCTTTATGAATATGGGGGAACGAGTTTGTCTCTTACGATTTCCAAGATACAGCAAGTTGTCGAAATTACATTAACTGATAGAATGCCATTTAATTTTGATTTTTTCAAAATTTCAGTGTTAATTGGTGATACACTAACTTTGAAATATCAAGTGTATACTCGTATATTTGTATATTATATTATGATTTCATCCTTTTTGAACATGTTTCGTTACTCGCTTTAGAAAATATTTTAATATTTCACTGTCATATATTTTTTGTTGAAGCGGCCAAAGTTTTACTTACTCTGTGAAATTTTCAGGCCCGCAGCTGTTACGGTTCTCGAGAAAACAACCTGCGACAGACAGATAGACAGACATACATCGTAGCGAAAACAGTAGTACAATTTTCTTGCAGTACCAACTTCAAATTGTCTGAACTAAAATGAAACCCACTGTAAGTGTTTTGTAAAGTATGTAAGAAAAAAAGTTAACGAACGAAACTTAAACTTTAGTAACGAACAAAACAGCACCAACAGCAGGAGCATTAACTGTAGGAAAAGTAGAAGCAAGAACAGCTTTATAGCAGAGCCAACAAACTGTATCAACAGCAGCATCAGGCGGCAAATGATGAAAAACGCCATTAGGTGAGATTTACTCATATAAGCAGCAATTGGGGAATCACAGAAGCAAAACAAAGCAAAAAAAAAAACAAATAAAGCAAACTAACACCAAAAAACTTAAATAAAATTACAAACGACTGGATTTGGTCGCTTTGCCTGCTCCAAAGGGAGTGCGATGTGTGCCAGTGACAGCTTTGCGAACAAAAAACACACTCGCACATTCTGTGTGAGTGCGTCTGCCATGGGACCAGCAGCGGCTTTTGGTGGGGAAGAAGCAGAGAGAGCGAGAGAAAAAATTTAAAAATCAACGTTTAGTTCTTGTGGTGTTGGAAAAGTAAATTGTCCGCACAACTGTTCACAAAATCCTGCTGTTGCTGCCTTTATTATTGTTGTTGTTGCTTTTATTGGTAACATTTGCTAGAGCTGCCATTACCATTCTAACTGCTGATGTGGCAAATAAAACAGACTCCCGATTATAACCAAATGACTACAAAGTATGTGCTGGCAGAAGCTGTATTTGTGCGCCAGAAAGTGTGTTTATGCGCGAGTTTGTGTGTGTGTGTGTGTGTGTGCGTTAAATATAAAATATGTTTGCAAGTGTTTGCTTTGAAATCACTTGCAGGTTATGGCTGGGGTGATATTGAGAAATAGAAGGACGACATTGTGTAGCATATAAATACACTAACAGAAATGAATGCTTATGTTTATTAGCAAGAAGATTCAAAATCGATTAGCTCTTCATTGGAATCTACGAAGTTGGTATCGAATCGAATTTTCTTTCTAAGAAAAATAACAATTTCAGTAAAGTGCGACTTTGACTCGTGAACTTTTTAGTTTCTGCGCTTGTTTCTCTTTGTCGTTTTTTTTGGTGTGTAACGGTTTTTCTGTTTTGGCGATATATTCTGTTTTGATGATTTTTTTTGTTTTTTTTTTCGTTTTGGCGATTTTGTTCGGTTTTTGGCGATTTTTTTTTATTTTGGCGCTTGTTTAGCTTATGGCGTTTTTTTCGTTTTGGCGATTTTTTCGGTTTTCGACAATTTTTGTATTAGTTTATTGGGGTTTTTTTTGGCGATTTTTTTAGGTTTTTGGCGATTTTCTTTTTGTGTGTTTTACAATATGTACATACATATTATTAGTATAATAAGCGATTTTCTAACTTTGGCGCTTCTTTTCGTTTTGGCGATTTTTTTCGGGTTTTCATGTTTATTTTATTTTTGGCGCTTTTTTGCTTTATTTCGTTTTGGTGACTTTTTCGGTTTTTGGCGATTCTTTTAGTATTTTGGCGACATTTTTACTTATGGTGATTTTTTTCCCATTTTAGCGAGTTATTTTATTTTTTGCGATATTTTTCATTTAAGCACTTTTTTCAATTCGACCCTTTTTCGTTTCAGCATTTTTTTTTATTTTTGGGACTTTTTAATTTTAGCGTTTTGGAAAATTTCAAGAGTTTGCCTCTTACGATTTGCAAGATACAGCCAGTTGTCAAAATTACAATAACTAATGGAATACCCTTTAACTTAGACTTCTTAAATTTCAGTGTTAATTGGTGTAGTCTGCATAAAAATACACTGACTTTGAAAATTTCAAGTGTCTGTATTTAATTAATTTAATTGTGTATGACATTAGGATTTCAACATTTTTCGTTGCTCCCTTTAGAACACCCTTTATTTTTAAGTGACAGTAGCTCTTAGGGTTCTCGAGAAAACAGCTATTGACAGACAGACGGACATCGTAGCAAAAATAATAGGGTTGCCTTTCACCTTTGGTGTACAGAAGTTAATGATCACAGCTCTAATTGTTGAGCACTATGCCGAATGAATTGATTTTGGGTCTTGATCCGGTGGAAAAATGGTAAAGTTTTATCAATTTTATCATACCTCTCATATCATATTTAAATATGCATTTATTTATTACACACATACAACACACATTAATCAGATCAAGAAAAATATTCTTTGGTAACTGCTTGCACCATAAGTATTTTTTATTACTACTGGTACAACAGATATTTGAGAGCAAGAACCTTGTACTGTTGTGACTTCCATGAAATTTTTTGTTATGAGCATAATATGTACGTGAGTACAATAATATTGTTCGATATCGAATGCCAAAATCTCAAACTGAATAAACGTGAACGAATCAACTCATTATCGTAAGCTGCTATTAGACCCCTGTGTTTTTCATATTATCACTCATATCATTCTCCGTCACTGTATTCTCTATTATGCTATATTTGTACTCGTATTATTAATTATTTCATCTTATTCTCAGTAAATTTCTTAAGTATTTCCTTCTCTTATTTCTTTACAGGTAAATTCTTGCGATTTAAAGAGGGCAATTTAAAGTATCTGCTGCCTGTGGTGCATATAAAACTTCCAATACGATTCTTAGCGATTACTAAGAAATCACAGTTAAAGCATTTTCTGTCAAGGTATTATATAAATCTTTTCTCTCCGTGCACTAACTGACAAAATCACAGCAATTGCAAAAGTTCACTTCAGATTGCCAGTATAAGTCTGATGATGCTGAATTGCACAAAAAAAGACACAAAAAAAATTAAACGAATAAAAAAAATAATAAAAAAGTGCGAAGCAAACAAACATCTCGCATGTTTAAATGAATAAATTTTGTATGGGAAATGTTGGTGGCCAAAATGTTTACTTTTCTGTTCATATGGGACGATAACGAAATGTTCAATATTTTTGTGTGTTAGTGTGTGTGTATCCCTGTTTATATACACATATACATATATGCACAAGCGGAAAGTGCCTGAATGCTACAAAAGCTGCCTTATATTCCATAGCAAAGAGTCACACACACACACACAGATAGAGTGAGGATGAGCAAATAACAATGTGTGAACATTCTCCAAAGAATGTGCGTCTAAGTGTGAGTTTTTATTTTATTACACTTTGCTTTTTTTTTGGTTGTACAAATGTGGGCAACAAATATTCAATTTAAATGTTTGTCGTTAGATAACAAATAAAAACACTGCGGCATGCTACTAAATACATTACGCACATACGAGTACGTACAAGTGAAATCCTTGTCATTTCTTCGTACATACAAAAAATTCAATGTTAATAATGATTTGTGTTTTTCTGAATTGGTTTCCTATCGTGTTTGATACTGAAAATGCCAGATTTCAAAGATTGAAAATTGCAAATTTTATAGCTCTTCAATTGTATTTAGAAATTGCTGGGGAATCCTGATTGATTATGTTGCATATGCCGTCGGGTACTAAATTGTTAAACGTTTGTCGGACCTGGCAACACTATTGTTTTTTTTTTTGACTAGTTTGATTCAGAATTCACTATCCTGCACAATCAAAAATATAACCCTGGTATGCTGGAGTTTATGTAAATTTTCAAAATGCAAAAAAGACTTCCATAGATCAGGGTTGTATATTATTCAAAATTTGTGCGATTGTGTAGGATAGTGAATCGTTAATGAAGTGAAACCAGATCTACCGTAATAATTCAGATACATTTAGTTAGAGAGTCATGATTCCGTCCCGTTCCACATAGTCGTCAAATTAGACTCTGAATTAAATTTTAAAACCTTAATAATTAATTTAGTATGAAGCCGATCGGCTAAACTCCGCCGCCAGCATGTGTGGAAAACTCTTAGCCGCCGCCGAAATGACCAATTTTTTTCGCTAGTCTTTTATATTTTAAAAATAAATGCTTTTTTTTCAATATAAAACTAGGTATTGAAAATTAAGAAAAATATGGCTTCACTACAGCATTTGCTTCAGCAGACCGCGTTTTGCCGTCATGACGGCGTCCAGCAGCCGGTTCAGCATTATTGACTTAAACTTCTGTTTGTAGCAAATAAACATAAAGAAACAAGTTGATTTTTTTGTCACCAAGTGAATATAAAACAAAGTTGGAATCATAAGCGTAAAAAGGCCTTAATGGGGGGGGGGATGCAATTTCCCCCCAAGAATAGCCTGTGCCTATCTATATAATTATAGATTTAAATATTGCTCATCAAAATCACCAGTCGTAATGTTTTTTGTCACGCCTAAAACCATTTTCTACATTTTCAGCTTACGATTTCATTTCCAATCGAATTGATTTGCATCATTATAATACATTTGCAGAGTTTCACATATTTGTAATACTGCAGAAAAAAACCGAAGATAAATATGATTTTTAATTGTTTTCTCAAAGATTTGTCCCACTAATCTGGCAACATTTGGCTTGCCACCCCCTCCCCACCCATATTGTTCACAACTGTGTATAAATTCGTTTTAACTGAATGTGCTTTTTTTAATAATATATATTTTTTTTTATAAAATGTGCAGTTTTGTATCATTGTTGTACGTTTTGGAATTTCCCCAATTCCATAGTTGAGATGAGGCATCATGTGGCAAATGTTTTTCGTTGACACACTTTTATATGGCATTTGGAAATAGAAATAAAAATCGAATTTCGTTTTAAACGTTTGTACATACAAAAATATTTCTATTGCTGTTTTTTTTTGCTTTATCTTCCTTTTTTTTAATAACAGGCCATTTATGCATTTGACGCTTAAATCACACCAAACGGTTTATCTTTGGTAACAGAAAAGCACACACGCGCACTCATCCTGTCGTATACAAACCCTGTCATACACACACACACACAGTCTCACAGAAGTGTATTTCGATTCGTTATCAGTTTGTTATTTGAAAATTGCTTTTCAATTTAAAATTTTCTTGCTAGGATTAAGGAAGATTTTTTTAAATATTTTAAATTTGCGAGCAGGGATTTTAAGCCATAAATAATTTAAATGTAATAAAACTTTTGTTTGTTCGGAACAGTGTTTTCCCCGAGCACGTTTTTATACAGACATACATATGTACTCGGCTGTATGTAAATATGCATGCAGTGTGTAAATATTTTTTCAGCCTTTTGTTTGCAACTAGATTAAACACTTTGTTATCATTTTGAGAGCTACAAATAAAATCCTGGCAGTTATGTATGTACATTTTATGTATGTACATTTATTCAAATTCATAAATATTAAATCAACATGGTGACGGTGACGCTCCCGGATTTACAAATATAACGTGTGCCATTTTTTCACATAATTTTGATTTTTTTTGCGAATTTTTAATGCAGGAGATTTTTTACTTTAAGTGCATACATGCTTGTATGTGTGATCCTTAATTAGGAAAAATGGACTAAGTCCTATGTATATTGAATTGAATGTATCACATTTGAGTAAATTAAAAAAAAATATTTTATTATGATCCAATATCTGAATTTAAAATTGTATTATTCTTGACTGATGCAAATTTCTTTAATATTTATTATTTCGAAGCAAAAACATATACATACATATGGCTCAGACAGGCTTGCCACTCGGCATTGTTTTATCTTGATTTACAAGAAATATAGAATTGAATAGGTGGGAAGATCTGGTCTCACGACCGGCACTGCGACACCTGATGGATCTTTTGTGCCATAGATCTATAAATTAAGTTAAATCAATCTCTGTTTGACTCTCCTTATGAAAGTCAGCACAGAAATTGGCGAAGCTCGCCTAATATCATCTGAACACAGGAACTCACAATGAAAAACACGTCTTCTACTGTTACATAAAACGATACATTCGCAAAGAATGTGTGCCGTTGTCTCTTCATTTCTGGGCATAAACGAAACAAGGGTGAACAAACTTGGTTACTTACTTTTCCAAGGAAGATAGTTCAGTCCAAAGTGGCCAGAAATAAAACCAGCAACAAACCGTAAATTATTCCTGTTGAGGTGCAGGATGCCATTATATGAAAATGGCTGCTTGAATGCCTTGACCTGCCTTAGACCAGAATAAGTCAGTCACATTTCCTTAGCGGTCGAAGTGACATCTCTTTTGATCAGGGATGCTACAGTCGCCCGACTTTCGCCATACAACGGCTCTGGGCCCATAACGGAACAGCAGATGCCTTTCCGGCCAGTTCATCAGCTTCCTCATTCCCCGGATGACCGCTGTGGCCGATATCCATTAAATGGAAACTTTGTTTCGTATGGATAGCTTCTGTAATAAGTCAGAGCACTCTAAAACCAGCCATCAAGAAATATATATTTTGTTAAGAATTTTTTACATCCCGAAAAAGTTTGTTTTTAAATTTGTTCACAATGCTCCTTAAAGGCCGTGATACACTAGCCTACACGATCGTGCGATTTTTGAGAAAATACAGCCCTGGTATGATGGAGTCTATGAACATTTTCAAAAGACAAAAACAATTCATCAGATCAGGGTTGTGTTTTTTCGTAGATCGCGCGATTGTGTAGGATAGTGAATCATGGCCTTAAACAAAGCTGTGTAGAGAATTAATGAGAGTATTTGTAAAAAAATCGCCCAAAACTAAGTAACGTTATCAACACTTATAATTGAACAACACAAAAAATTGTTAAAAACAGTTGCATTTCATTCCAACATTATTCAACACTAAAGTACAATTGTTAAACAGCTGACAAAAAAATCCAAAGGCTTGAAGAAATTTTTGGTGTAAAAAGTTGAATTTTTTGTTTTTATTTAATTTAACAGTTGTACAAGCATAATAAAAAAAGTGAGTTAATTTGCGTAATAATTATGAAATTGTATTACTTAACGATTATCTTAGAAATTACTTTCTTCAAAAGAAATACAATTATGGAAGATAGTGAGCATACCGAACCATCGAAAAAGGGCAGGAAATTCAGTTAACTTAGAGCGTTGGAATGCCATGCTGAAATATTCCAACTGGATTAAGAAAAAAAAAAATGAATGCACCGCAAAATGCCCGGAATGTCTAATTGATATTTTAATAAAATATGAAATAAGTTCGACATAAAGTAAACATATGAGGTCCAAAAACCACATCAAAATTACATTGTCGCAAAAGATGAGCCGAAGTATATTAAATTTCACAATTCCAGCTAAAAATACTCATATAAAAAAGAAGGAAATTTCGTAAAATCAAGATTTTTTGGTGAGTGTCAAGAACTTTCTCAACTTGGATCTGGCAAGCCTAGGCTCAGACCGCTTTTATAGTTATGGGCACACGCAAACAGATTCGTAATTCCTGCCGGACGAACTTAAGACAATTCAATAAGCCTAATAGTGTTTTCACACTGACATGGTTGGTTTTAATAAAACATGGTTTTATCATACAAGATACAAGTTTGATATTTTTTAAATTGGTTTTAATATGTTTGTTTTCAAATGCATGTTTTCGCTGTACTAAATTCAGTGCTTCCAAGTAAAATAACCGAAAGCAGCTGATAATGTTTATGCCAGTTAGTAAGAATAGAAACATTTCAAACTTGAAAATGAATGCAGTCGCAACAATAACTAAAAAATTGCTGAGAAAAAAAATCTTAAGGACGGAAAACAACGAAAATATTTTTATTGACTTATGTTAGAAAATCTACGTTATGACTGGACATCATTCTGCCGGTAAAAAGGGACTTAGATTATAATGTATGTGTGTATTAAATTTTAATATGACCAATCGCTCCTAATCACTGCAGAAATATGAGTTGCAAGAAATCATTTACAGAACGTTCTATGGTTTTTCTGTCCACAAGGAAAGAGTTCATATACTATAAAGTGGACGAAGTACTCTGCAAACTTCTTCACAAAACTTAAGCAAAATGGCGCAAACAGTAGATATCCCAACTCCAAAAAAGTGGCAAATCGAGACCACCTGGTATCAGTTCGGAGGCCAGCACTGGCTCAGATACTTAAGAGGCACTTGTTTTGCATGAAATTTACAACAAACACAGAGAATGTTTATTTTACAAACGTAAGAAATTGTAGCATACTTTTTAGTGCTAGTTAATATTGTTAACATCTAAAATTTTTCGTATGAATTAATTAATCAATGATGCTCAACATTTTTTTTTACAAATTTGAACTGAGCACTAGGCCTTAAGGGATAAATAAGACCCATATCGCGAACATTTAGAGGTCTAAATAGTTTCACACCTCAAAGGCAACCATGAACAAGTGCCAAATTAAGCCTTCAATGCACTTCAAGTTTTTAATGCATATAATATTTTTGTAGTACATTTTAACACTTTATACGATCGTTCTAGGTGTACTTAATTAACCCATTCGGATAATTATCTGACCAATTAAAAGTGAAAGATATTAAATTACATTTTCTGAGTTTTTCGACCGGAAACAAACAAATTGTGAGGATCTGGCAAATTTAGATGAGAGAATAATAGGAATGAGACCCAAATAGGTATAAAATAACTTTGTAATTGTTTTAGCTAATACATCTGTCTTATTTAAATACAGAAAGAGGGAAACCGTTTTAATATTAATAGTAAAATGTGTGTTTGTATCATCTCGTTTATGTATTCAATAATTGAACCACAAGGTGTTCCAAATACCTACGAAATATTACAGCAGCAATGTGCTTCCAGGGTCGCGACATAGTATTTTAAATGACAGCAGCAGCTGATGCTGCTGCAGACACAAGTGTTGCTTAAGCGGAAGGATGGTGTTTTAAAGGCAAGAGTGTACAAATAAAAAGATACATATTTATGTATATATAATACATATAGTTAGATAAGTGGTTGGATGAATGCACGTGTGTATTTAGATATGTATGCATATATGTACATATGCATATGTTCAGAGGCATGTACATACGTACTTGTGTTATATAATATGTACATACATACCAAACACATTCCAATATGTACATACATACATATATTTGTATATACTTATTCACATTTTATCTTGTGGCAAACACAGTTTGTTGGCTGGCACAACAAAACACCGGCTGATACAAAACAGCAACAGCAACAACAAAAACTTCAAGTGGCCAAACAACATTCTGAACCAACTGAACAATCTAAAATACACACAAAATACGTATATACATACAAAATACATGTATGTATGTGCTTATATGTACTATATATACATACACATGCTTGATAAAAAAGTACTGATGCAGAAGAGAAGTTGTCTAAATAAAGCAGCGTTGCCATTTTAGTGCCTTTCTTACTAAATTTAGCGCTTTTTGAGTCATAACAGTGCGCACTTTGTTCAACTTGGTGCTTTTCTTTTATAATAAATCACCTGCAGAAACCACAACGAGTGAGAGAGCAGTGATGATGAGTCATTACAAACATATAAAAAAGATTTCTTACAGAACCCACGTTGAAGCAATAGTGACGTTTAATACTCTTATGAAAGCAACATCAAGAAGCGAAAGGAAACTGTTATTAACGAGTTAAAGGGCCAGACTGAAAATTTTCAGGTTATCATTCTAAGTCGTAGGCTTCCCAACACAATAACCATGACTTTCAATAAAATGTGGATGACTTGAAAATATATTTTGACATTATACTTTTGATCGGAAGCCATTCACTTAACTCACGTAACTGTGGAAGACATGGAAGCATGGATCAACTTCAATTTCGCCGAAGTATAGCTGGATTTTACTTTAGGTGCGTTGGATTAGAAATACTAAATGGAGGACGTCGAAAACCTTCATCAGGGTTGGTTCGAGCGGAAGTAGTGTTAGTAATTTTTCTTGATATATATCAACTCTACGCTTGGGTCCAGCTCGTTCACTAGTTAATTTTTGTCACAAACCTATGATCCAACCCATGCTATTTAAATGGGTTTGACCAGCGCTTTGTGTCAAAACTTAACTTGTAAAAGAGTTTGACTCGAGTCTAATCAACTCCGATGCTTTTTTATATTTATGATTTGATTAGGCTAAAGTTCGTATCGCTCTGTAATTACATGTGATAATTATTAATGAACCAAAGTTGATTGCAAATATTCTGATAAACACTAGCAGAACGTAACAACTAGTCGTTCTCGAAGGTCGCTGCACTTTCATCATCAGCGTTCTTTGTGTTTGGTCCACTGTGTGTGATGTCAGCTGATGTCTTTTATATTATATGGAATGTCGTTGGCGATGTATAAAGCGAATTAAAACAGTGTGTGTTGACAAATTTTGTTTTGAATAATAAATACCACACATGAGCCCATTGTCCCTATTCGACGACGGCAACTTTTTTCCAAAAGTTAAAATTTTTTTTTTTTTTTTTTTGTAAAACTCTTCATAATTATTTTATAATAATTAAATAAATAGATTTAAACGGGTGAGTTTTTTTTGCATCTGTGACTGTCAATTGTTTTCTTCATTCCCAACTGTCAAACTTCATATGCAATATATGTACGTACTACATACAAATATACTTATTGCATTTCGTGCTTTTTTTATTAACGAATAATGCGGCGTTTCGCTCTGAAAGAGTTGGCATCACTGAAGCAATGCAAGGGGCAACAATAATAACAATGAAAATTTTAAGAACAAGAACAAACAAATGTTTGATGTGAGATAAAAACGCCAAACTAGTCTGTTATAATAACTTTTTAGTTTAACTTGTTCTTCATACATGACGTGAGCAGGAAAAAACCTGCACGTGTATGGCATGTAGCAGGAGCAAAGAAATGTTTACAACGAATATCAGCCAGGGTGTTAAAATTAAATATGTACTCGTATGTGCGTATACGAGTATATGTGCATACTCGTACATATTTGCCAGAATGCATCTACATATTTACATACATACATACTCACAACATTCATTATTTTGTCTGTTAGCTCATAACTATATGATTTTGCTTTGCCAGCGGTTTGTAGGAAGAGGAACCGAGAAGAAATATGATTAAAACAGCTGTTGTGTTCATTTATAATTTGTTTACGGTTACCATTGCGCATGTCAAAATACTCGTGTGTTTTATTGTCCAATTGGATTTACACTCAAATTCTCTCTTTAACCTAGACAAAATTTGTAGAGGCAGAAAGTCGAGAGTTTAGGTGATTGTTTTCTTAGTGTTGTCAATTTTGAAAACCTCTTCGGTTTTCATTGGACTTGATTTTAAGATCTAACAAATTTTATAAGCATCAATTTTAAAAGAACAGAAATCATTTTTTTTTCAGATAACATGACAAGTATTGTGTTCCAAAACGTCAATCGTCTGTGGATCTTCTGAGTAAATTTACGGGTACATTGCCCGTTTATTTTAATAAATAAATTAATCCACATCAAAGGTCTTGAATTTAGGTACAAAAATTCAGTGGTCATGGCGCTGTAGTTCAATGCACTCACATGGGTCTTAATAGAGATACTACACACTACAGTTATATTTAAATTAAGAGAAAACTTTTCAGTAATAGTCTTGACAGGTTGCTGAGAAGATAAAGTAAGTTTTCAGCTCACTTACATAAGTCCAAAGACCAGGCTCTTTGGTATTACTTGAGACTAGAAAAGTGGTAGGGGTGCTGAAGAAGTTAGAGTGTCAGAAAGATAGAGAGAAGAGGAGCTTAATTGTTTATTTTTACGTTTTTACAACTCTATTGATATTGTGATCTTTAGCCATTTTGTCAGTTATTCAATTCATGCCTACAAATATTAACGAAAGAGGGCGCTGTGATTTGCATTAGCATAGACACTAATGCAGAAAAATCTACGATGCTGACATGAGTGGGTCTGGCCACGAGCACTCAACGCACTACACTAACAAGAGCTTCTTCAGCATGCATTCCAAGGCATTTCTGATGATGCTTTTTATCCGGTAGGGTATAAGTGATGCGAGAACGATCCTGGATTGATCTAGTAAACGGTGCAATTGCAGTAACTCAGGTGCCTCCATATTCATGACAAAATGGCAAACCAAGCTTAACACGACGAAATTAATAACGGCTTAAGTGGCGTACATATTAATCAGTATTGAAAACTCAAAGTTCAGCGATTTCCCTTTTATAATTTACCGATGAAATTGAGGTATTACAATCAATATGTTCTTCACATAATATGTGCAAGTGTTGGATAAGTATTTCAATTAAAGGAGCAGTGAAGCTCTTTCGAACGTATGCTCTAAAGGCTATCTTGAATATACCTCCTCTGGATATACATATGTATATGCAAAAGATCTTTAGGAGTACACTTCGAACTCTATGAATATCTGATATCAGTTATCTGGCTGCACGTATTATGATTTTAATACAACTTCGAAACGATATGATCATATTTCCAGATCAATTACAATCGAGCCTGGTGGTATACACGAATTTTAATGTCCTAATTTCTGACAAAGGCAAATAGCCGAAATATACCATGGCGAAAATATGTCGATCAAGCTTTCTTGACTAATGGTTACAAATAGTAAAGACACGGGATCGTGAGTTCGTAATCTTTACTTCAGAGAGATTCATTTTGTGAAGAAATACTAGACAATCTTTCAGCAAGGATCTACGTCATTCTTGTTTGTTCCAGTAAATATTTTGGGATAACAATACGGCACTCCCCTTCATATTTACATCAAATACACATCTCTCAAATCAGCTGTTGAACTAAAAAATTCGGCCCATTTAAGGCATTAATGTAGCGTAAATGAGCAATTCCTGATGAGCAAATTCACTTACATAAATACTGTCATTAGTTTCGCCATACTTCGTCATTAGTGAATAGAAACGACAGGTTATTTATAGATGGTGGAATTCTTTAAGGATCTTGGTGTTTTGGTTTCCCCTAGATTACACGATATCTGCAGCGTTTTCTAACTCAGAACGTACACCATAATCGAAGCTTTTTAAGCAATGATAAGCAAAAGGCCGCCCGCAGGCACTTCGTTATGCTCTTTTTTTACACGAACATTCGTACAAGCATGCATTTTACTCTGTTTTATATTATACGTGTATGTGTTTGCCTAACTTTGTTTTAAAGTAACCGAAAAAATATTAATAAAAACCAGCACTGTTGTCACATATGGGACTTTTTAGCTGCTATCAGAAACGTGTATTGAAGGTGACGAGTTCGACCGGTAAATGGCCATGCATTCGATCTCTCACCAAGCTAAAAAATTACACCAGGTTAGGACAGTCTTGGTGTCAAGGGCAAGAAAACGATGAGTTCGGTCCCTGGCCAGACCCAGTCATATATATAATAAATTTGTTCAAATATGCTAATGCATATCACAGTGCCCTCTTTCGTTGATAATTGTAATAAAATGGCTACCTAGCGTACAGTAATGCGCCTACTTAACACCAGAGGCGCTGCAACGATCCTACAAAAATTAACAAAACGCACAACAGCAGCTTGTTAAGCTTAAAAATTTAATACTTCATCACCTGTCCTCTCTTCACTTACCCTTTCCTAAAGCAGGTAATGCACATCCATGTGTATGTTAATAGGGTTGTTTATTTTTATTTTATTTGTAAACCTTGCTTCAGCAGTTTCTTTATTCCTTTTTATAGAGTTAAACGGTTTTAAAAGCACTAACGCAGCAACCGAAAGCATGCGAAAAACGCTAAATTGTTAATACTTTAATAAGAAATGCCGTTCGAAATAAAATTTCTTAATTCATACAGTAACTGAATGTTGCAACGTTTACACGTCTGTGCGGAAAAGTACTTTCTTGACTCTGTTGACTGTTATTGTTGTGTTATGTTAATTAACTGGTTTGAAAAAAGAAATTCATACAATAAAATCAACACAGTTGCTTTTAAGAAGCACAAGTGTTTTCAATATATAAATTTTTTATGGAAATAAAAGAGAGCAAAATTTCTTTTGAAACGAACAATCGAGCCAACATTAAACGTGTTACAGTGACTGCCGGAGTGTGTTTTTTTTTAATAAGCTGAGGGTAGGTCGGTTTTACGATAGAATTTTGTATTTTATTGTTGTTTTCATCGTCTTATTTAATTTTATTTTGCAAAAACAAAAGTGTGAATAGAATAAGTGAACGGAAATTCCAATGGATGTATTCAGTCGCGTTGCAAACGTCGACACAGCCGGTCGCTCAATACGGATCTTGGGTATATAAACTTGTTTTAAGGGAAAATAACTTAAAGTCTTATCAGAATATGAAAACAAACAAAAGAAAATTATGTTACTTAAAATACACACATACAATAAACCCTGGAAAAATTATAAAAAAATATTGTAAAATTATAAAAAAATTTAATTAAAGCCGTAAGAAAAAGAAAAAAAATCGAATGATAAACAAATGATAAAATACATAATAAATTAATTAGTGGCATTTTAACAACATTATGAGGACGAGTTACAAGAAGTTTGAAAAATTCATGCTTTATCAACACTGATTCAAGGTTGTGTTTAGCACGTGCTAAATTTTTATTTCGCAAAACAGTGTGAGAGCGAGTGTGTGTGTAAATTAATTGTTGTTGTTGGGCGGGTGTTTTGTTTACATTTTGTTGTATTTTTGTTTGCTTCAATTACAATTAACCGCTAAAAAGAAAAACAACAAATACAAATACAAGTGCATACAGCAAAAACCCATTAATTGTATTAATTTTCTCATGCATGACATTTCATGGCATTAAATTATAATGAATGAATAAAAAAAAATTAAAACGCGGTTGCGAAGAAAACGAGGATGCTTAACTTGATATTTAAAAATAAATTCTTATGCATTTTAAAGTAAAAGAAATTTGTGGCACTTTTACCAATTTTTGTTCGCGTACTTGATGATTTCATTAAAGAACTTGGAATTTACTTAAAACATTTTAACATTATTTCAACGATCTCATTACTTCTGCGAGACGTTGTTATGGTAAGTCAAAGAATGAAATCTAATTTAACTATAAAATTAAAAAACAAAATCAAAAAAGTATGTATACATACATATGTATGTATGTACATAATAACCAGGGATTGTACTTTCATGCAAATGCATGAAATGCATGGCATGCATTTGTCGTTGCATATTTTTGCATATTTTGGCAATAAATGCATATTTTTGAATTTTTTAAGTCCATATTTAAAAACTTCTAAAAAAATTTACAAAAACTTTAAATATCAATTCTCTACTGAATTCGAAAAAGTTAAAAAAATTTCTTTTAAAATTTAATTTATAAAGGGTTGGCAAATTTAAGTTAAGGACGTAAATTGGCTGTCAAATGAAGAAATGTCAAGAATTGAGCTGTCATCCTTTGACATTTACATATCTAGCAAAAAATTGGGAAATTTTAGCCATGGAACGCCACACTCTTGAACAAAGTATTTTAATTGGGAAATTTGTGAATTTAAATTTAAAAGGCCGCGTTTACGGACATCTGCCGACGTGATAGAGGTGAATTCCATTGAAAAGGTCAAAGTGCAGAGGAAATAAAAAAAGTTAAATAATGCCATAGAGAAAAAAATCGGCTATCATATTTTGAAACAAATTTTCGAGACATTTGAATCATGTTCAAATTATTTAAAAAGCGAATTTTTTCCGATAGAAATATCATCATTGAAATATGCATTTACATACTTTCACTTAACTTCAGTAAATGTTGTATGTTGTTTTTTTTCATGAATTGTTATGTTTGTTTTACGTTGTTTTTGTTTTAAATAATAATAAAAAAATCAAAAAATATTTTCATATTATACTCGTATTATTTTTGTTGCATATTAAGTTAAACTCTTAAAATTAATTTTTAGTTGCCTGAAAGTCCCAGCCCTGATAATAACATTATTGAATTTTCCACATTTTGTGTGCCGTGATGCTAATCTATCTGAGCTTGGCATTAGCTCATAACAATTTTCGCCATAGAAAATATATTGCAGGAGATAAGATTTTAAGTTTTAAAAATCTAAAGACTAGAATCTTGAACTTGATCTTGTTTTCCTCATAACTTGTGTTAAAAAAAGAAAAATCTTGTAAAAAATTACGCTTTCACAGACCTATTAAGATTAGTTATTTTTTCGTTTTCCTCCAAAAACAAAATGACTGTCTTACTAGGTCGAAAAAAAATATTATTGTAATGAAAAAAAAAAAAAATTAATTATGATTTTAAGGCGGAAATGGAACGAAAAGTATAGAAAATTTTGTAAATAACGTAATACTTAAAATCGGACTGTTTAAAAAGGTGAAGAAAGAAAATAAATAAAAATTAAAAACGATTTTATAACTCAATTCGTGATTAAATATTTTCGAATTCTATGGAGAAATAATAAGCACATAAATGAGGAGCTTAAAAGCAAGTTGCCAAAACTAAAAAAATTGAGTTAGATGCAGCAATGAACACTTAATATCTATTAATCTATCACTCTATAACTATATGATAACCTCAAACTGAACTCTATTGAACGAAATTTTTACTACTAGCAACAACTTAACAGGAATAAAAAACGTTGAAGCTTAATTACTCACAAAGACTTATTTATAAAAATTATTAAGGCTTTATAAAGGCTTAATAAGAAACATTTTGTATGAAAATTTGTTTTAAAAACCCATTATAAAGCCGTAATAACTTTTATAAATAAGGCCGTCAGCATTTGCTCTTAACCCCCTGTTCTAAAAAAAAATATTTTGTTATTTAAATTCAATAAAGTGTACACAAAAAAAAAACTACTGTGTTGTAAAACGATTTTAAAGTCTCCAATTTACACACAACTTAATCGAAAAAGAGAATTTTATTTTGCTTTCACGGGTTGCGGAATCAAGCAATATGAAGAACGATATTGAGTATTGATTCTGCATCGTTACCTCAAATATTCCATTTTTTGAGTTATGACGTTCTTTGAGTAAATGAGAGATATGTAATACTATACGAATCTTAGCCTATATAATCGAATATCTTCCTGATGTATATATTTGTTAACCAAATCTTTTGGCATTCTTTTAGTTTTAGCGTTTTTTTCGTTTTGCCGTTTTTTTTAGAAATTTTATGATTTTTTGTAGTTAGTGATGCTTTTTCTCGTTTTGGCGATTTTTTCCGTTTCTGGCGATTTTTTCAGTTTTTTTTGCCGAATTTTATCTTTTTTTGCGTCTTGGAGATTTATTTTATTGTTGTTGGTATTTTTCATTTAAGCGCTTTTTTCCATTTTAGCGATTTTTAGTTTCGGCATTTTTTATTTTTTTTATTTTTAGGGTTTTTGAAAAATTCAAGAGTTTTTGCCTCTTACGGTTTCCAAGATACAGAAAATTGTCAAAATTGAATTCGAAATTCAGCTTTTACTCGTTCACAATACATATTTTATATTTTACTATCAAGGCCATTATGCTAGAAGTCTTATATTTGCAAGTACTTCATTTCATTAAAATACCAACTGCATAAATATTTTTCAGTATTTTGTTTTGTTGATTGTTCATAAAACAATTTGTATGTATATGTACATATACTCGTATATATATTTTTTAATATTTAGTATATACCCTGCGGAAAATGCGAATAGTGAAATTGTAGTGATTTACTAGTGACTTTGTCACCAGTACTACTGACGAATTGTACCCCAGACAATGCTTTTTGCTATAGACATTTAGCATGTACGTGTCATTGAAAAGCAACTACTGACGTTGGTACTACTGAGTAGGTAGTTCTTTTGGGACCATATCGAGACATTGGAAAGAGATAGTCACTAGTACATTTTAGTAATTCTAATGATAATAAAACTGAATATTTTATTAAAAATTTTTGTTTTAATAAAAAAGGGAACATTCGTTCAGCAAGTAAGAATTTAGTTTGCTGTATGTATTAAATATAAATGAAAAATTCAAGGTTCCGTCGAATTATTAAAATCAAACCACTTACGTATGAATCTGGACTTACTGGACTGGACTTTTTAACTGATCCCACAAAATCTTCTACAGGCTCATAAAAATTTCCACAATTATTTCATTTTAAAATATTTTTATTTTTATAATTACAAAATGGATTGCTTTTTATTTGTCTTTTGCAATTTCTTTTTATTTGATTTTTTGAATTATTTTTTAATACATTTTTTTTATTTGCCTTTTATATTGATTTTGTAAACTAATTTTCATAACAACTTGAATTTTGCTTGAACCCACTTGTATTTTCAACAAACCAATAAAACATTAAGAAGCATAGTTGTGTGTATCTGACAAAATGTTTCCTACACATCAAAAACAATGTTAATATGTAGACGCTCGTTTGACAATGTCACCAATATAGTCGACAAAAGTGGTGACTTGGGAACACTTAACCCCATGTTTTCTGCAGGGTACATACTCGTATGTGCATGTGTATGTATTTTTATAATTTCATAAACTTTTATTTTTAAGCCCCGACCAAAAAAGGGGTGTTATAAGTTTGTAGTGTGTGTCTGTGTATCTGTGTGTCTGTCCGTGTCCACGTACGGACCTAACGGCTGGACGGATTTTGATTTAGTTTTTTCTGGTTGAAAGGTGACTTGATTGAGAGGGTTGTTAGCTTATGTTTTAAGAAAATCGGTTTAGCCGTTTAGAAGATATTACATCTTCTCTAGATACATATATCTTGGGTTTTTAAAATTTTTAATTTTTGTTTTGTAAAATTTGTTTATATAATTTGTCACACAAAATATATGTATGTATGTATCTATGTCTTAAATGGAGTATATAATGAATGATAGTGAGCTTATGTATATTTTTTTAGCTGTGTAGTTCTGATATTTACACAAGTGCTAAACTGCGAATAATAACAAATTTTTATTTTAACCTCGAAAATATTATACGTATGTACGTATGTATATCGTTAGCTTAAACGAAAAACCATGAGACTAATTTTTTAAAAAACTTTATAAAATTCTTCGAGCAATTTTTTTAATGAAGGTTAGCTCTCCTGTACATAATGTGTGTTGATATACATGAATAAATACATACATAACATACATAATAGTAAACAAAAATAACCAGTTTTTTAATTTTAAGCTAACGACATGTATGTATGTATGTGTATGTATATACAGTGGCCATAGCAACTATTCGACAAGTGCAAGTTTTAGTATTTATCTATCAATAAAAAATTGTAAACTATAGATTTTCATAAAATTCTTATAAAAATATTTTCTTAAGAAACTTCGCAGTGAATTCAGCACAAAAAATTAAATCTAAAAAGGAAACTTATCACATTAAGGGCGACTTTTTGAGTGCAAGATTAGAGATTACATTAACCTTAATCTTCATTTGTGATTTTTGGGTAGTCAATTATATAGTTTTACTTGCTAGTCTAAGCGGCCAATCGTGGTGGTTTAATCTTACATAAATATTGACAACATACACTTGTGAAACATATAACTTTTGTAAAAATTATATGATGAAATAATTAAAAAACACACTAATTTAATAAATATATTTTATATTATTTATCTAATTCCTTTAGCACGCGCAATATTTTACCTGTAAATAACAAAATATGACAGTTTCTTCTTCTTCCTACAAAAAATCATAGTGTATTGATAACATGTATGACTTTTGCACCGAAAATGTTGCCACTATTTTGTTCCTCAGTATGGTAATACTGCACATAATAAGAAGATTAAACTACCATTCAAAAACATCAAACTCAACTGAGAGAGATTAAGGGCCAAACCCACGATGTCGACATCGTTCGACTTGTCGCACACTTACATTCAAAACAAAAACAAATTGTAATATTTTGTTGTTGTTTCAAATGTAAGTGTGCTACAAGTCGAACGTTGTCGATATCGTGGGCCATTCCTTAAGTTAATTTTCGGATTAATTAATAACAGAAATAAACTAATCTTAATCTCGAACCCAAAAAGTTGCCCTAAATAAATATTTTAAAACATAAAACAAAAAATATTCAACTTCACTAATATTTTTATGTCGGTATTCATAGACGATTGTTAAAGTTAACGTTGGTTTAACGCAATAATTTTATATGAAGAAACTATATTAAATAATGCTTTAAATTTAACAATCGTTTATGAAATTTGGAAATTCCCTGTTTTAGAACGGTGTATAACCTCTTTTAAATGCTTTGGCTTAGATCTTACCATTTTCATTGTGTAATCTCAATCAATGTCGTTTAATTTGTCAGGAAGCAAGATGTTTTTCATTTGAATTTTATTTCTAGATCACGGAATCTAAAATTTTTCTCTAGGTAAACTCAAAGGTGTGGAAGTATTATGGGGGCTTTTTTGTAATTTTTGTACTGTTATATACACCGAAGAGACTTCATTTTGTATTTAATTACTAAATTCAAAATTTCAAATAATATTTTTACTGAAATAGGGCCGACCACTGAATTCGTAATTCGGAATGAAAACACATTTTTTATATATTAAAATAATTTACTATAAAGTCATCAAACCAAATAAAGAAAATAATAAAATTTCAAAGCAGTTTCCGTGTAATAACCTAAAATTTTCGGCTCATTATGCTGATAATATTGTTATATCTTCTTCGTTAGATCTAGTTTGATTTTCGAATAGTTATATTGACCACTGTATGTACACTATACTGCTGTCCTTATAAGTTAATTAACCAAACAAAGAAAAAAAGACGACTGAATTGATCGAAATAATACAATAGTCCCAATTCTTGCTATTCTTATTTGAATATATGAATAGAGAGCAACACCTTAGACGTCGTTCAGCAAAATTTTATTTCAATGCCAGCTCAGAAAAACATTTCTAATCAAAAATATAATTAAAAACGTGTATGATTTCAATTAAAGTAGACTTGGATCAAACTCATTTAGTGGGTCGTTTTTAACACAAACTTTTGATCAAACCCATTTAAATTACATTAGTGCGTTCGATCCAAGTCTAAATTCAAGTGCTTAATTGCAAATTACATTCAGTTATATGAACACGTATGCCATAATTTCAAATTTTATGTCGTACAATACGTTCAAGTACGTCATTATCGGGAAAATTCATTTTTGTGCAAGGAGTTGTGCATACACACAGAAAAATTTCACATTAAAATCTACGTAAACAAGGTTAATTTAACATCTTTCGGTTTCATATGTGTTTCATGCTAATTCAAGATGATTTACAGTAATTTTCAAAGAAAATTTTTAATTTTGAAATAATTTTATTTCATATTGATTTAACATTCCAGTACTGTTAAATTGAAATGAAGAATCATGTGGAATCAAAGTTATTTCAAGTTAAATCAACATGAATTTAATTTAATGTGGTCATTTTATTATATCAATTATTTAACTAAAGTGATTAAGTGTTTTGGGGTACAAGCATCAGGAAAATGTGTTTGTGTGTGTTGGCTTCTTCGGCCAAGAGAAGAGACGCGCTTACCGCTGCATTCAGAACAACCTTACATATTCTTTAGATATGCACTAAATAAATACATACCTTTATGAATTCAATATTAAATCAACATGATTAAATTAACAATTTAATATACAATTTATTTGAATTTAAAGTTAGAGTTAAAAAAACACCAACTGCAAAGCAACTTTGATTTGTCCGCAGAACTAGCAGTAAATCAATATTTTTGCATGGTGATTTAAATTGAGATTTTTTTTCTGTGTGTTGAAATAGTGATAAAGTCCAAAAGTATAACTGTGCAAATAGTTATGTGTGTAACTGTATTTTACATGAATTTCTTATTCCCAAACGCTGCCTTGAATTTTGTATGTGAACATTTTGATTATAATCGTTATTTTAAAATATCAAAAAAAAAGTACTTAAAGATATATGTATTTTGTAATATATTTTTCACATTGATTTTATTTTTAGAACAAGTATGAATATAAAATATGTGCAGATATCTGTATGTAATGTAAGTTAAGTAAATTTATGTATGAATATGTAATCTAATATAATATGTAATTTGATATTAAAATATTGTAAGAGTAATTACCAGCAGACCTTGCAAGCGATATTTGTTTTCCAAGTAACTCACACAGACGCCACATCACAATCAATCAATTACAGATTTTGACTGTAAGAAACAGCAATTTTCGTCGTTTTCGTGTTTTTTTTTCAGTATATTATTGCCAAGGTTTTTTGTTTTATTGACATTTCTGGCTTTATTCTATATTATAAAATTATTTTAGGCAAATATTGAATACATATGAATGATTTTTTTTCATTTTAAAAAAATTTATAATATATTTCATTAGGAAAATACTTAGTTGCACAAAAAAATTATCATTTCTCATTTCTAAAGCCCAATAAAGTTTATTGTAAGATTGCTAGTATATCATTGAATTGACCAACTGGAAGTGAGGACATAGTGTTTCATCTTAGAGCCAGAAGTGCTGCCCGGTTTTCGACTAAAATATCGAGTTTCACCTGAGCATTTTTATAACACAATAATTTATTAATGGCCAGTATCTCGGTCGATGTCCTCTAAGAATATTCTACATCCAATGCCACTAATCTTTCTGTATCTGTTGGTATGAACGCTTCTCCCATAGTCTTTCTATCCCCGTAAGTTTTCCATTTCCTTCTGGATGAAAAGAAACCCTTGAGGGTACTGTCAAACTCTATTTTATGCACCATTTAATCTAGGGCTTTCCTCACGTCTTTAGACAGCTGGCTTAAAATTTCTGACAAATCCGTACATTCTTAACATCCATCAGTCAGATGTTCTTTCTCTCTCTCTCTCTCTCTTTCAGACCAACCTAAATTACGACGCAAAGCGTTGTCTGACTGTCAAAATTTCTCATGCCCATACAAAATGTATGAAACCAACCGAAATAACGCGGCGTCAACGCTTTGCAATTGGAAAATCCAATTTTGACAGCGCATAAAGAAGTGAAGTTGGCTGCAAAAGTACTGTTGTTTTTGTTAAGTAATGTAACTTTAGCTACTTTCAGGTCAATGTAGCGTTTTCATTTTTATTTCTATTTAGTGTTTTTTATTAACCAAAGTGAGTAAACTGTTACTGTTTCTGGCGCAACGTTAACGCTCTAATTTAGGTTGCTCATTTCAGCGTAAAAGCTAAGCGCTAATTTAGGTTAGCCTGTTACGTGTAGATCAATCGCAATTAACTTTGATATGCTCGCTCAAAGCTTCTGAAGTGCTGTTACGTAAGCAACCTATAATCTCTATACAGGATCTACAACGTTTCTCTTAATTTTATCGGTCCAACGTACTATCTTATATAATATTATTTGTCATACATCTTTTGCACCATCTTAGATGATGGGGTCTATTTCTCAACCTTCTTGTTTTCTAAAAAAGACAATTAATGATTCGTGTGTAGGATGTTTATTATTATAACAAATAGACTAATAGTCCAGCAACAAGTAGAATTTAAGAAGCAAGTTTTCAGCCTTATCGCAGAAGGTATTGTGACTGAAAACTAGTCATAACTTTGACATTGTGACTAAAGACTAAAATTTCCAATGCTCAAAACAAAATTGTATTGCATAAATTTATTAAATAAAGTCCAGGAATATCTTTGGTATATATAAATTTGGCTGAAGAGGAGCGCCTAAATAAAGTTATTAAAAGAAAAAGGGAGATAAAGCTGTTGCGTCACAGTCCACATTTAAAAAGTTTTATCGGCTGCCAAAAGCAATCTGCAGACAAATAATTAAAATGTTAAGACGGAGTATACCAAAAAAACCACCGACCGACCAAAGAGCTATTTAATGCCAATGAGTCAGTTCTCACTTTCAAGGACTATCCGATATGTGACATTTTCGCTAATAGCTCATTTTGGGGGGTGATGCAATATTTCTCTGCTAAAAACCGAGTAAGATTTTTCCACTAGCTACTACACTTGCAGATTTTTCCCTTCAATACTTTTAGGGAATTCACAATGAGTATATTAAAATTTTAATGTGGCAACATTGTGTCATCTTAATTTTTTTATTGTGAGCAGGCAACGATATAAATACACATACTCTGTATATCAAAGTCAGGCAAACACACATACATCTTTATATTATTTATATATTTATTATTGTAACTATAACATGAGAGAGGGAGAGTAAAATTCATGTTTGTTGGATAAATTTTTCAAAATAACTTTTGTTCTGCGAAAAGTACAAATATGTGTTCACCAACTAGAGCTGCGCTGACAGTTTTAACATTTTTAGTTTTTAACATTACCATATTGCCATATTGAAAATGACATGCTGTTTATACTTTTAAATTTGCCACCTGGTAATAAATTTGATTTAAACAGAAACATAAACAAGAAACTTGCCAGACCATATTAAAGTATTAAAGTTGAAACCTTGCAATATTAAGACACATTATTAATTTATTTTTATATTTTATTTAACTTCATTCAATATTCAAATGTCATAATTTTTATCGTCGTAGTCATAGTCATGCACAAAAATATTTTACTTTAGCTTTAAAGTTCATAGTAGTTGCCAAGCACTTTAAATCTAACATTTGCTTTGTTAAGAAATTATATGCAAAAGAAAACTTTAATTATTTTGTGATTTAATAATAAATACTGGTAACACCCCCGTGTTCAACAACCACTTCACAGCTTATGATGTACAAAACCGAATGCAATTTCATTCGAGTAGTCAAATAATTTTTTATTTTATTAAATAGTAAAGAAACCTAATTTAAAAAATATGAGCTTCTGACATGGTAGGAAAACAGATAAACATTTCTATGAAGTAAATGTAAAAAATATTATGAACAAAGAAAAAATATCACAATTTGTTTTATTCGAATGAAATGAGTATTTGAATATCCAGCTTTTTTCGATTCGTTTTGATTGTCTGTACATCACAAAAACATTTTTGTGTAATTGTATTTATTTTAATATTTTTTTATGGATTTTGCTATATACGAGTATTTCGAATCAGTTGGATAATTTGCTGATATTTTGCATCACATGACAGAAATAATAAATTTGAGATAAGAGCTAGCACTTCCAGCTTCATTTTCAGATGCAACGTCAATCAATATTAACAAAAATATTTGAGTTACAAAGTACACATTTTGGAAATATCAACTTAACAAACGTAGGTGCCTACTTTAGAATTTTGATATAATACTTTTTTTTTAATTCAACTTTACTTAACATTGCTTGGCAAAGCTTTGCTAAGTTTTTTTGCATACGACCCAAAGTCTTTATTTATTTAATTTGAAAATTTTACTTGTTTTTATGGTTAAGCAATTGTCTATATGCATTTCGTTCCCGTTGAAGTCTACTGATGAGTTCCAAAAGCGGGAACGAAATGCATATAGACAATTGCTTAACCATAAAAACAAGTAAAATTTTCAAAATAGAATGTTAACAATAAAATTTGGGTTTTTGTGACAATGTTACGAGAATTGAATATTAAGACCGAGTCACAAGATAGTATATAAAAGATGAGATATACAGAACTCAGTCATAACAAAAGTTGTGACTGACTTAAGACTTTTTCTGTGCATAGTCATGTTGGTCTATTTTAAAAATTGATTATGTCTGCAGGCCAGATTTGTAGTAAATATTCAAGTAAATCCAAATAAAGAATTTCATCACATTTTAGTTAATATTTGCCTTTCGCCAATTTATAAGAACAGAGAAACATTTTGTCAATAAAGTAGTTTTGCAATTCTCGGAAACATTCAAACAAAATTATTTTACCACATCAAAAACTCTGAACACAATCAATTTTTGCCATACAATTAATAACATACAGTTGATGTGCTTAAAGTTTCACAGTGCGTATGTAAAAGTAGTTGCAAAGTGTTGGGGCCCTTACAAGGGCCTCAAAAAGTTGAGTGTCCTCTGCTATTACTGCACAATGCTTTTGAAACAGAAAAGCAATTGGTAAATACTTACTTTTTATAATGAAGAATTATAACAAATTGCAATTTCAGTGGCTGTTCATATTTTGCCATTATTCTTGCTGTTCTCTCTTCTGTGTGTCGTTGAAACTTAAAGAGTCTTCAAATGCGCTTCATCTTAAGTCATCTGTTTAGAGCAGCGGAGGATGGTAATTTTTTTAATTCCAATTCACACATGTTCCATTCCATTTTAGTGTTAAGGCAACAAAGCTTATGGCTAAGTGTGTAAAGTAGATCCCCAGCTGAAAGAACGTCCAGCTCATGGGTCACCTCTTTGAAAATCCAAGATTCTCTGAAATCGCAAGCAACTCTATGTGTCCTGCTGTATGCCCATTCATCTCTGCCGAATATACATACATGTCTTTAGTGTTTTATTCCGTTTGATCTGCGATGCCAGTTGGTAAGAAATATGTTTCGCCTTTCCATGTTTATTTTTGAAAAGGCTCATAGAAGGCCACATTCTTTCGCTTTATTAAATCTGTAGCTAACAAGTTGAGTATGGCTTCCTTATTTATCTGAAGTATGGAACTGTGTTGTTGAGCACAGAGCTGTCGTTGGCTTTCCCTCTCTGTTAAGTTATGTTTTCTTATTGGTGAAAGTTCATCGCATTACTGCGCCATACATTAAGGTAATTGATGTTTTTATGTTGTTTATTAATTTTTAATTTAATTTCCTATTTTTTCCGCATATACGTTCCTACAATTATAAAAGTAAACTGTTTGGCATACATCCAGTTCCAGGAAAATCATTTCAAGTTTAGAGCGTTTATAGCGTGTATTTTTTAGAGGTGCTTTATTTTGTGTGTGTTCGGTTTGCCATCTAATCAGGCGCATATTCTGATACCTCAGCAACAATAACAAGTTTCCAGTTCGAGAAATTCATCGCTGTTGGCCTCCATTTTCCCTTAGCCATTATAATCAGAGTAGGATAGAATGAAATAGAGGACAGATCTGGTCCAAAAAAAAACCGGCACTGCAACACCTAGTAAAGCTTTTGTACCATAGATCTATTAATTAAATTAAGTTGTGTATGACTTTCCTTATGAAAATTAGCACAGAGATTGGAGACAGAGGTTGAACACATAAACTCAGAATGAAAAATACGCTTTCTTGTGCTACATAAGACAATTTTCTCGCATAGAATGTGTGCTGCTGTCTCATCGTGCTCACATATTGTCACACTATAAACAATATTTCATTTCATTTGACACTATTGTCAATCAAATTTGGTTCGTAAAGAATGCGTGGCGCTGTCTTCTAAGCATAAACGATGCACGGGTGAATGTACTTGGTTA
Source organism: Nowickia ferox (assembly GCA_936439885.1). NCBI lineage: Eukaryota > Metazoa > Arthropoda > Insecta > Diptera > Tachinidae > Nowickia > Nowickia ferox. Next base: position 17,265,081 of record OW387027.1, read on the forward strand.
TTTGTTCACAGAGGGTTGTTAGTTTAGCCCAAAGTTCCTGTTGAAGTTTAGAATGCCACTGTATGTATTAGCTTTATACGAGCATTAATTCGAGCAATCATGAACTGTTGGTGCTCCATTCTTTTCTCTAAAGGACAACAAGCATATAATAGATCTCGAACAGAGCTTGGACTGCACTGTGAAGAAGTTGTTGCTGTCGATGATGAAATATATTATTTTGATTCGTTATTTTTTTAAGTGTTAAATTAATAAATTATAAAACTTAAAACAGCATCACGTGCGAACTAACACGCTCAAAGAATCTGCGTTATTTATTTTATCTTTCACACATATTTACACATATTGTCAATATTGCACTATCAACAATATTGCATTTCATTTGACACTATTGTCAATCGGTATGCAATAGTGAAATTTGCTTCGACACTACAATAAATAAAGCCCCTTGATTAGCACATAAAAAAAATTCTATTGCAATTCTATTGTTCTCATAAAATCCAAAGCAATAAAGAAAAGAACAACTCAATACATCATGAAGATTAAGCAAGCAAATGTTTTGTGTTCACCTCTGGTGTGAACGAGCACTTATTTGCTGGTAAACATAATTAGTTCCGTCTATATTTAGAATTGACGCTTTACACTTTTTATTGTTACCGTTAGCTTCAGCTTCCCTGCTCTTGCTACATGTTGCTAGAAATTTGCCTAAGAGCAGCAGCGATACGATCGCCTCTGTTAAGTTTATTCGACACTAAGTTCAACAGCTTCGGCTTAATTATATTCACTTCGTTCAGTTAAAAATGCGTTAAATGTTCTGCTTTTTAATATGTTGTCGGTGGCACTGGGTGGGCTGTCGTGGAGTGCATGACAAAGTGATGATTGTGATTTAGTTTTCTCTCATTCGTAATAACTACCACTGTGACATATTTTTTGGCCTTTAGTTATAAATGCTCATGCCAAAGTTGCAGTGCTTGAATCAAAAAAAAAAAAAAAAGACACAAATAATAATTATTATACAGTGCTCCGACCGAAGTCTAAGCACTGCTTCAAAAAGTTCCGACTGACGTCTCCTTGCGGCTACATCAATCGGGAGCAACTTTCCATCACGCGGAAATTAAATGAATTAGTGATGGCCCGTCCAACTGATTTCTGATGGCTGCCATACACGAGTCGACCTGTTAAGGCTCGTTGACTAGTTCTCTAATGAAATCCTCCACACGAAGGAATATATATTCGCAACATTGTCTTCAGAAGTTGAACTTATTTGTTGTTGAGGCATCTATTAAATGATAGCGTCGTTATTTTTTATCCGACGAACTGGTGCACTGAGATATTTCAATAGGGCTTAGCGTAGCCAAGGGACCTTAGCTATAGCTTTCTGTCTTATGAACGTCTATGAGTAAGTATTGCACAAGTGGTCCTTCGAATTCGGTGCCCCATAATTAAGGCCCCTAAGACTCATAACCAGGAATGCTGCAATTCGAATTTGTAAAATATGTGTAATTTATAGTTGGCGTTATTGTTTTGTTTGCTTTCAATATTTTGGGTATCGCAACAAGCCAGTCAGGCATCCAGCCAGCCAGCCAGCATTTTTATAAAATTTACACCGCGTGCATTATTGTTGTTCTGGCACTGTTGTTGTTGTTGTTATATTTGTTGTTGTCATCTGTTTTAAACTTGTGTGTTGTCAAAAACACACATTTCTGCTTCTGTTTTGTGTTCTTCTCATACTTGCTTCTCAGGCAACTTTTAGCCAGTCCATGTGAACTAGTGTATATGTATGTTCGTATATGTGTGTGTATATATGTATGTATGTGTGAGAGAGGGTGAGTATTTGTAAATGTGTTGCTGCATTAGTATGTAACATCCTTTTTTGGGATTGAAATTATTTTTTTTCTTTCTTTTATGCCTCATTGTTGCTGTTGTTGATGGAATTTTTCTACGAGTATAACAAAGAACTTCATAAACAGCTGAAATTATTGTATGAATTCAACACCTTTTTGCTCTACCAAATTATATATATATATATTTTTTTTAACAAAACCACAATAATTTTTCTTATTCGTTTCTTGTGCTGAGACACAATTTTTTGCTAGAATTAATATATAATAAATTTGTTTGAGATCATCAGGTCTGCTTTTGGCAAAGTATCGCTTTTTGATTCACCCTGCCTTGATAAGAGTTACACGATGACTCAATTCGCATATGCAAATTAAATGACGGCGGCACAGTATTTTTTAAAAGCATATTTAATTAAAATTTAAGAGGATGTTAAATTTCCATCAGAAAAGGTAACAACATTGTTGTTCAAACATTATATATAAAATTCAATCAATGGACATTTATTGTTAATAAAATTATAAAGGCAGCGTTTTAATCTAGAGAAGGGCCAATTACAGCACCTTAATTGGTCACGTCTTCCGTTTAAAGCGCTTAAAAATAAAAAGAATATAAAATCAAAAACTTGTAACACTTCCATATTTCGACAAAATCGTTTATTATTCTGGTTTTACTCAATATGTTCTTTTTAAAGTATGAATTAAATTTCAAATATCTTTTAAACGTATGCATGTACACCAGCAATCTGTTTAATGCTAATTTACACATGTTTCTTAACCAAAAATAATGCCAGCGTCAAAAATGTTGGTGTGAACAAGTGTTCCAGACCGGCGCGATCTGTTTCGTTTCTTTGATTTTATTTTTTATAACGCAATTTAGAAAAAGAAAAAATATAGGTACATACATACATTTTACTTTACATTGGCGCAAATTAAGTAAAATACCAGCCGCCCGCCACGCCAACAACAACAGAGTGCGCAAAAATAAATAAAAATAACATGATTAAAAGCATATGAAAAGCAATATGCCAAAATGCTTGCATCTGCTTTTTGTTGAAATTCTAATTTCATCTCCTACACTCTAACGTCTGTCTGTTCATCACAATTCAAAAACAATGAAACGACTATTTCAAATGTCAAAATATACGGCAATAACAACAACAAAAGATAATTATACGTTCTAAATAAAAAAAGGAATACAATAAAACAGATTTATTGTTTAAAACATGAAATAATTGTTTAAGTTTTGTATACGTACGTACTACATTATTTAAAAATTGTTTAAATATAAATGAAGGGAAGGAATGCCAAGGTAATCCGATACAGAAACCACAAAAATACAGAAATGAGTAAGTGTTAAAATAAGTCAAACCAAATGAAAAAAAAATATTGTTAAAAAAGTATGTACGAGTATATATCTAAAACTCATAAAATATTACAAAGTTTTTTTTCGGTTTTTGGTGTATTTATCGTTTTGGCGATATTTTCAGTTTTCAGCGATTTTTTTAGTTTTGGCGATTTTTTTGTTTGTTTTTTGCAATACATATTTATAGTTTTAGCATTTTTAGCGCTTTTTTCGTCTTGGCGATATTTTGCGGTTTGTTGTCATCACTGGCATAAAATACAACGCTGTACTTTTCTTCTCTGCCTTACACAACAACTTTTAAAATAACGACACTAGTCATTGAACACGCGAAGAGTAAACCAAAGGAAACACGCACATATTAAATTATATTTTGTACTTTATATTTTTAAACATTAATAAACGGTTACACGGTTATTCGCGATTTTTTTTTAGTTTTTTTGCGATCTTTTACTCATGGTGATTTATTTGCAATTTAGCGATCTATTTTATTTTTGGTGAACTTTTTTATTTAAGCGCTTTTTTCATTTTGGCGATTTTTCGTATAAGTATTTTTTTTAAGTTTTAGCGTTTTTCAAAATTCCAAAAGTTTGCCGATACATCAAGTTGTCAAAATTGCATTAACTGATAGAAAACACATTGATTTTGGTGTAGCCTGCATTAAAATTCACTACCTTTGAAAATTTAAAATGTCTCTATATAATTGTCTGTATATTACATTAGGATTTCAATATTTTTTATTGCTCGCTTTAGAAAACCCTTTAATTTTTAACTGTCATATATTTTTTGATATACATAGTTCTACATATTCTGTGAAAATTTCATAAAAGGTACCTTTTGTAAAAAATAACGTTTAAGATAGTACTTTATTTGATAAAAAGTACTTTTAATAAAAAGTACATTTTGCAAAGAGCATTTCTTGCAGATAAAAAAATTACTTGTATCCTTAAAAAAAAGTAGATTTTATAATATACTCGTATACCTTTTTGAAAAGAACCTTTTGTGAATATTACTTTTCATAAAAAATTCCTTTTATTATAAAATACCTGTTATAAAAAAGTACCTTTTGTAAAATCTTTTGTAAAAAAGTAGATTTTGATGCCATTTTTTATAGTAGGTACTTTTTAATAAGCGATACTTTTTAATAAAATGTCCTTTTTTTATAAAAGATGCCTTTTAATAAAAAGTACTTTTTAATGAAAGGTCCTTCTTTATAAAAGGTATTATTTTTTATAACAGGTACTTTTTTATAAAAGGTACTTTTTTATAAAAGGTACTTTTTATACCTTTTATAAAAATTGCCTTTTTTAAAAAAGTACCTTTTATGAAAAAATTAAGTTTAATAAAAATGTATTTTTTTATAAAAAATTACCTTTTATAAAAAAAGTACATTTATAAAAAAAGTACTTTTTATAAAAAAGTACCTGTTATAAAAAATAATACCTTTTATAAAGAAGGACCTTTCATTAAAAAGTACTTTTTATTAAAAGGCATCTTTTATAAAAAAAGGACATTTTATTAAAAAGAAAAGAAAAGTACATTTATAAAAAAAGTACATTTTATAAAAAAGTACTTTTTTAAAAAAATTATCTCTAATAAAAAAATACATTTAAAAAAGTACCTTTTATAAAAAAGATCCTTTTATAAAAAAATTCCTTTTATAAAAAAGTACTTTTTTTAAAAAAGTAACTTTTATAAAAAAGTACCTTTTATAAAAAAGTACCTTTTATAAAAAAGTACCTCTTATAAAAAAGTACCTTTTATAAAAAAGTACATTTTATAAAAAAGTACGTTTTATAAGAAAGTACCTTTTATAAAAAAGTACGTTTTATAAAGAAGTACCTTTTATATAAAAGTACCTTTTATATAAAAAGTACCTTTTATAAAAAAGTATCTTTGATAAAAAGTACCTGTTTTAAAAATGTACTTATAAAGAAGTACCTTTTACCTTTTATAAAAAAGTACTTTTTAAAAAATACCTTTCATAAAAAAGTACCTTTTTTAAAAAGTACATTTTATAAGAAAAAAGTACCTTTTGTATAAAAAGTACCTTTTATAAAAAAGTACATTTTATAAAAAGTATCTTTAATGAAAAAAGTTCCTTTTATAAAAAAGTACTTTTTATAAAAATTAACTTTTTTAAAAAGTGCTTTTTATTAAAATTAACTTTTTAAAAAAGGCCTTAAAGAGATAGAGTCTTGACGATTCTAGAGTATGTACTCGTATTTTAAATACAAAAAACTCTGAGAGCCGTAATTTATTTGCCTCCGTGTATCGTATTTCCCCTTGAAGATGGCAACGTGGTTGTGAGCACGAGCACAACAAAATTTTGATTGTTCACAGATAGATTTTTGATTTATTTGTTTAGTTTCAACAAACAATGTTTTTAGAATGTCAAGTAGGTTATAAAAACAAATAATATGCAAAGTATTTTAAAATTGGGGAAAAAAATTAACTACAGATACAGATATTATTCATATTGCTCGCGATGTTAAATGTGAAACTTAAAATTGCAATTGAGTTTGATTTATGGAAGAACGAAAAATGCTTTTTATAAAATGTGGAAAATTTAGAATAAAAAATATTTAAAACAAATTAAGTTGGTGAAAGTGTAATTTGGTTGCTAGTGTAAACAACGCCTGTGCGATAACAATGGGCAGCCTAACAACTATGATTTTGTTTTGCAACAGTAACCAATCAATTTAATGAAACCAATTTAAAATAATACTCATTTTTATTTCATTTATTAATTTGTTTTCTGTTTTTCCTCTTTTTTTATTTAAAAAAAAAATTATTGCTTGGATACGAGTGCGAGCGTGTGTGTTTGTTCATTCACATTTCAATGTCCAAGGCAATGTGCAGCAAACAATCAGTTGTTCGTTCGTTCTTTCGTTGTTGCATTTCGTGTAACTCTAATTATCATTAAAATAGCATTTTGTAAAATAATACGAAATGAAAACTAAACAAAAAAAAAAAAGAAAGAAAGAAAATATAAAGAAAAACTATTCGCTTGTCTGCACTACTCAACGTCGCAAACATCTGTGTCCCATTTAACTTTTACGCACGCATTCGTTTAAACACTTTTCATAGATTTTTCCCATTTTCAAAACAATAACAAGCTGTGGTATTTTATTTGAAAAAGAAAAAAATCAGCCGGAGAAATAAAAAGAGCAGACATATAATATAATGCCCAACGCCACCCATCCATCCATCATTCATATGAATGAAAAGAACATCAATATTTTGCTATCAAATGGTAATATTCTACTTGGAAATGAAAATATTGGGGTTGGATTATTTATTTGTTATAAAAAAAGGCAACATACTTAAGAGAGCTCACATTTCAGAGCTCACAGAAGGATTGCAAAACTTGTAAAAATAATAATTTGAAAGAAAATTATAATTTACATCAAGAATTTAAATACTGGTAAACTGTGACTACCCCTAATATCTAAAACCAAGTCAGCGGCCTGGTCTAATGCTTTCTGCTTCACGGGGGTTGTTTCTTTTATAATTTTTCTTCAGAAAAGATTTAAAATTTTTGTTTCAGCGGTGGTAGCATGTGCAATTTACTGTTCACCTGGGACTCAACAAATGTCGCATCATTAGCCTGGTAAAATGTTAATCGTTTTACTTGGAAAAAATAAAGGGTAGACAACAGTGTAGAGGAGAGAAAATCTTTACGGGGTTATATACATATATACTCGTATATAAGCACACAATACATACATATGTATTTTACAGAGGAAGTGGTGACGCCGTAATGCTGAAGTGGTTCATTAAATAAATCGTAAAATAAATTCACCAACAAGTGTGCAAAGAGTCTTGTGTTGTGTTGAGTGGCCTAAATTAACTTCCGACTATTTAATTACTAAATATGATTATGATTATTTTGAAAATATTTCTTAGAAAATTTACTTCCGTCTTTCCTATATGATTGATTGGCCTGATGATGGATTGATTATATTTCAGTCTTCACATACAAACGATTTAATTAGTTAATGTCATCATAAATACTACATACTCGTATATACCCTAAAGCACCTGATTCTGAGAACAAAATGGCGCGCTGCTTGACATTTTCAACTATTTTCATTCGTTACCCTTGCCTTTTGTGACAATAACAAATGTGTCAAATACATTTGCTTTTCCCAGTTAAATAGAAGATTTTTCCCAAAGATATGATATGACTAATTTGATTTGATTTTTACAAGTTTCCTTTATACACAAACAAACGTTTGGTCTGTTTTAATAATCAATTACGGGGCGGTTTGTTTTGTATGCAATTTTCCACTTTGAATTCATTTATGGAGACAGCTGTCAATAGCGTTTTCAAATATAACAAAAAAAAAAAAAAAAAAAAAAAACAAAAGTGAAAAAAGACATTAAATAAAAACACACAAACCCAAGACGGGAGGAAATAAACCCGTTGTACGTCTTTGATAGCAGTAATTACAGCAAATCGATTAGGCATATCGTTGCGGCACTTCCCCATCGTTCAGCAGATTACGTTTTTGAAATGTCGTTTAAGTTGTCAAAAATTAAAGACCCCTATTTCAAGCGATTAATAATTTATAAAGTTAGCGTATCCAAAAATGAAAAGAAAATGAAAAACCTAATTTGCATTAAATATTGAAGAAGACAAGAGCGACGTAAGCAATTTGTAAAAACTGATTTCGGCAGAAGAGCCTAAAAAGTATACATACGTGCATTCCCTATTTATGAATATTATTATGTTGAACAGATTTTCAGATTTATGTAAAACACTACTAAGTAGTGTAGTAGTAGACCAGTCTAATCCTTTAACTCCTCTCTGTATAGATTTTTTTTGTACCTTGCGAGAAAAAGTGCAACATATGCCCTTAAACTGACTTGTAGTGAATTGAATCTCTATGAATACACCACAGCTCGAAATTCACCTTAAGCATCGGAAATAATTCGAAATTTACAATAAGGCCTTTCATAAGAACTCTTAAAATTGCCATTTGTGCAATTGCGCAAACTTGCGAGACTTGTTTCATGAAGGCTTTTTTGAACTTTTGCGCAAATAGTTTATGTAAATTTGAAACAAATGTCAAAAAGTTCATTTAATAAAAATGAACTAAAAAAATTTCAAGCAATTTTTAGTTTAAAAACATATTTATGTATTTCTATAAAAATAAAAAGTGCCTAAAAAAGCAAGAAGTTGTTGTTGACAAAATGCACAATTGCCCAGCTTAAGTTTATTTACGAGAGTGTAAAAATGCACAATTGCACAGCTTGCGAGACCTTTGAACATTCTCCTGAAAACACTTAGTGACATTATTACAACTTGCCGATAGTTAAAGGCAGGATTTTGTATGCCCGATAAAAAGCTTTGCATCATTACAACTTCAATTCTTGTTTGTTATTATTATAAATAATAATAATAAATGAAGGTTTTATAATGCTAAGCCATTTATCCGTCTGACAAAATCTTGCCTTTAACTATCGGCAAGTTGTAATAATGGCCCTTAATATACATATTTGAGGGTTTATTTCTAACTTATTCACAATTGACGCTAAAAATTATATTGTATGAGAAATATTAAGTATTTCAAGAGACCTGCTATAAATATCGAAATTTATAATCCTGGACACAAACCAACTACCTCAGCAAAACTCTGTTAACATGATAACATAACTCTGTTAAACATCCTAACGGTATCTGTGCCCCTAATAATCTGGTGTCGAGATATTTAGGGCCTATTTCACCAACTCTATTTAAATATCAATTCATATTTAAATGTCGATTTTGCTTAATTTTTGTATGGAAAAATGACTTTTAAATATGAATTGATATTTAATTAAGTTGGTGAAATTGGCTCTTAGTAGATTACGTTTGAACAAATAAAAAATTATTTTTATATTATGCAAAATATTTATTTAGAGTTGTACTAGTCTCGATTAATATAAAAGAAGTTTTTTAAAGATTTATTTAATAATTCGAAGCAAAAATGCACATGACTTAGACCACTTTCATAATTAAGGAATTCCAAAGACATTCATTGAAATGTAGTAAAAAACTTCAATTTTTCATAAAAATTTTAAAGTGTGTTAAGAAAAAAGAAAAACGAAATCCATAAGGCATTGCTTAACCAAAAACAAACAAAAGTTGCTTGTCCAACAGCACACAAAAGTTCTTCATGTTAATACATTATAGACTTAACTTCAAATATATATAACCAGACCAGACAACGCGGTTTAGGCGGAATTATCCCGCTTCAGGTGGAATTAATCCGCTTTTAATAGATCGATCCCGTTTCGCATTTCTATCAAGCTTTCTCCCGCCTGTAGTCGCATTTCTATCAAGCTTTCTCCCGCTGTACAATGTTCAATCTCTTATTCGATTTTCATTAAAATTTAACTGATAAAATTCGTTCCAATAATTTTTGTAAGTGTAGCTACTGCTTAACTAGCCAAAATCCTGTGTGCCTCGCTACACTTCGTAGAAATGGCACATTTGCGGTTCAACCTTCACTATTTTGTAGAGTGCAATTCTGAAATAAACAGAAAAAATTGATATGAAAATTTTTGTAATATCAATTAAAAAAATTAATTAAATTTTCACCTATAAATAATTTGATATCAATTAAATTTTTGCACTCGAATAAATTAAGGTAATTAAAAATTTAATTGAATCAATTAAATTCTTAATTATTATATTCAAACTTAAATAAAAACGTAAAAATTGACACAAATTTTTACTAAGAGCATTGAACGTTAGAATGGAAATGCGGATTTTATTTTTTTAAGAGTATGTGATCCAGATGTCTTCTGTCGATTTGAACACACTGTTGAAAACGGAGCCTTGTGTTCTGCGCCACACGCTGCAGTAAACTTGGTTCAATTGAGCTGATTTCTCGACGAATATTTTCCTTTAAAGCCGCAAGAGATTGGGGTTTGTCATTATAAACCCTCTCTTGAGGTAGCCATGGGATGTCCCCAAAGCGACTTTTCGCAAAATTTTCCCAAAGCAAATTCATCGAAGCTCTGCCTGTGTGTGCAGTCGCCTCATCCTGTTGAAACCACGTGTGTGAAGAGTACGATAGATGAGCTCGCAGGTTTGGAAAAAAGAATTTCAGTAATCATGCGTCGATCATTTTCACCGTTGACATTCGTCGCCTGGCCTCTATAATTAAAAAAAAATGGTCCAATTATTATCAATTAGCGTGGATAAGGCACACCAAACAGTTACCCTGGGGCAATGCAATGGTTTCTGATGTTTCAATCGAGGGTTGCGGGTTCTGGGAGACCAGTAACGGCAGTTTTGCTTGTTGACGTGGCCGCTTAAGCGAAAATGAGCCTCGTCGCTCCAAAAAATGGGATTTACAGTGCGAAAGCGCTCCAACATCGTTTCGCAAAAATTTTTGCGTAAATCAAAGTCACTTCCTATCAGTTCTTGAATGATTTGAATTTTAAAAGGATGGAACTTCAGATCCTTTCTTAAAATTGCATGAATAATCACTCTTGGAAGTTCCGTATTGAAAGTCGGGGATTTTTACCTGAACTGCTTTCAACCAGTTGATCTGCACCCACGAACGAGTTAAATTAACAGTCGGTCCATCACGTATTCGCCGAATACCGAAGTTTGAACAAAATTGTTGACGAGCAATTAGGTAAGAATCATTACTCTTAAAAAATGTCTCCACAGCGAACGCGCGATGCTCACTCGACCACTGCGACATCGTGACTAACAAATCCGCGCAATCGATAATTCCAACGGCGCCACCCTCCCACCGCACCGTTTATTGCTTTTTGAAATAATCGTATTTGAAAATATAAATTTGCCACCACACACCCTGTACATAGCTCCGTCAGTTAGCTTCGTTCTTAACATCGTTCACTGAAACACTGTTGAATTAACAGAGTAAACTATTTTATAACATTTTCGCGCAAAATTGTTAATGTCAATATTTTGGTCAAAATATCGGCCAAAATTGAAATGGTGAGGTCATACCGCCAATTGGGGTCGAAAGTTAAGGCTTCAAATATTTCAAAACGACATAGATTGTATTCAGAAAAGATATAGGACGATATAGGACTTTCAAAAATGTATAATAAAACATTTAATATGATATATTTTTTTGGTGGCCGAAAAGGCTGAAGCGAAAAAATTTTTGAACTCAATATTTTGACCAACATCGATTATTTGCGATCGTAAACAATCCATTTTCGTTACGGTTTAGAAAATTTTTACTAAACATTTTGCGTTACTAAGGGGAGGGGGTGGGGAAGGTTTGGTAGGGTATAAAAAAGGCTGAAAATAGCGTTACGTAATATGTGAATGTGCCCCTTACCTCCTTCCTGCCTTCGCTTGTGTTAGTTATGAAACGATTTGTACTACAACATGACAACAATCAACCCGTATTTGCATATTTTTTTTTCTCTCTTTTTACTTTTAATTGTAATTTATTGTTTTGAAAATAAAAATGCTTCAAGTTATATTTTGTTTGCTTAAATGTTTCTCCTATTTATTTTTGTTTTATTCAAGAGGGACAAATGTTTGCACATGTTGCCAACATCTTTTGTTTTATTATTGCATCATATTTTTTTTCTAACTTTTTTATATTCATACATACATATAGTATATGACTTGAAGAAATATTTTCTGTAAAAATTTGCCTTACTTGCCACGAGTACAAACTGAAAATTAAAAAAAATGCTGTATAAGCTTTAAAGAAGTCGCTATAAAAACTATAAAAAATAATAAATAATAAGTGACAATCGTATAATTCAATTAATACAGGGTGGCCCAAATGAGACCTAGTGTGTAAAGCGAATAGCGTATTGTAGTCATTGTTGGGGTTCTTGCGGTAGTAGCTGTTGCACAATTTGAACTTTGTATGGATACATCTTAAGATCCAACTTTAAAATTCTCTGTAATGTTGTTCTGGGTATACCCAATTGTCCGGAACGGCGACGAGTTGAGACATATGGATCATTTGCAACACTCTGCTGTACAGCTTCCACGTTGTCTACAGTACGAATATTTCGATGAGCACCTCTTCCTGGACAGTCGGCAACTGAACCCAGTTCCTCAAAACGGCGAACTAAACTTGTAATCATGGAAGATGTGGGCGCTGATCTTACGTTAAAAAACGGCGATAATTTCGCTGCGCCAGAACAATTGATAATTGAGAAGAATAATAAAAATCGATAATTTTAATGCGTTGTTGTGGACTGTACGTATTCATTTTAAATTTGCAAGAGTTCAGTTATTCTCTGCAAAAGGAAAAAATAAATTATGTTAAAAAATAAAAAAGTTATTTGTGTTTCACATCAGCTGGTCTTATTTGGGCCACCTTGTATTATTCATCTTGCAACAGAAATAATTTTTTTCAAGTTTATTTTTTAAAATTGTTCTCAATTTATATCATTAACTTCCCGCTATAAAATAGAGAAAGTCAATGGTTTCACCTCAATTTTCGAGTTTTCATCAGATCTTGTCGTTTTGAGGTCATGGAAGTCGTCTGTCTATTTTGACTATTTTTACAATAAGGATTTTTATTTGTATGCAAGTGTGTGTGTGTAAATTTCTTATTAACGGTTTTAGAGAATTTCCGAAAGTAAATATTAAAAAAAAATAACATATTTTAATATTTTATTTAAGTATATTTAGCGCGTTTCAAAATGAATTCGAATATAATAGCCTGGTACACAATGCCGACAAGAAATTTGCTTTCGATTACTTAAATTGAAAAAAAAACATTTTTTCTTATTTTATTGTTGTTTTTAATACAAGTTTTCGAACGAAAGTTTCTTGTCGACATCGTGGGAAAGGCCGTAAAAAATTTATTTGTTGTTGGTTAAGCACGTCGATATGCTTGAGCAGCAACGAAATGCATCTAGAAGTGCTTAACTTAAAACAAAATTTGTATTAAAAAAAAACTCATTCAAATAACTTTCAACTAAATCAAAATTACTTTTTAATCGATTGCTGTAAATTTGACTAAAACATACTCTAATCCCTTCAAGTTTATCATTGCCACAAATTTCAAAAAAAAAAAAAAATAAAAAATATTTGTTCGCTTTTTTTTTTGAACTTGAAAAACAGCATCGAATGCCTCAAATTTTATATAAATCGGCGAGAGATATCTCTTGTCAAATTGATTTTCCAGACTCATTTAGTTGTTTGTTCTTAAAAAAAAACGTTTATGTGATTTAGGCGTTATAAGTTTCCGATGGCTTTGTGGTTCAGCTTAGCGGGAAGCTGCAAATGTGGCCTACAATGCTGACAGTTTCTCATATTCTTTTTTTTTACTAATTTAACAATAATAAATAATACAATGTGAAAAGTTATTTGGTATGATTTTTTAAAAATAATATTCAGTCAATGCCGCATATTTTGTAAATCAAATAAATACTTTTAAAAGAATGCACACAAAGAAAAAAGACTGTAATTTTAAGGCAAAGAGTTAATTATTTTTAGAACAGACATATATACATTCTTACATACATGGAACTTGAAAATACATAACTACCTTCATTTGTTATTTATTTTATTTGTTATTAAAATCAAGGAAACAAGTGTTTTTAAGTAGTAAATATTATTCATTTAAAAAAAAAACTAAACTAAAAATGGCGAAAGATATCTCTCCCTCTCTATCTCTCTCTTTCCCTCTCTGACCCTCTGTTATTTTGTAAACTACACAGAAAATATTATCAGAGCTTTTTCAATTAAATGCATGAATTGCATCAATTGTTTTTTGATTTGAAAACAATACTATAATGTTTTTTGCAAATAAACTTTAATTAATTAAACTTATACAAATATCGAATCGAAATATTAATTGGTTCAATAAATCGATGCATCCCGAGAAAATTTGCAACGGAATAAGCCAACTTGCCGACTGCCTTTGCGGCACAATATAAAGCGAACACGTGGTCTGATTTTGATGATTCCTATTTTTTTTTTTTAATGGATTATATTATCAATTCAATGTTTTATTTAACAGAATCTAAATTATTTTGAATTTTTAGTGTTTATTTTTGAAGTCGGTTAAAATTTTTTAAAAAGGATTTATTTTGCTTCATGTGTGCGCAAGCGCTTTTTATAATAAAATTAAATTTTATTGCTGATGCATATTTTCGTATTCGATTCGTGTATTAAACTAAAACATTTTTTTTTTATCTTTTCAGGTAAATACAATTTTGACTTCAAATAATTTATACTGCATTTCTCAAAACTGTAAGTACTATTCAAAATTGTTTGGTTGATGTAAAAAGTTAAAAATGTTTTTGTTATAATTTTTATATGTATATTCATACACTGTAAATAATCCATGTAACATTTTAGATAGAAGAAAACTTTCGTAAAGTAAACGAATTTTTCCTTAATATTACACAATAAATTTTGAGGAAATTTTTTAAAATTACGCGAAAATAACGAAAATATTTCGTATAACATTATCTTTCCTTGTAAGAGTTTTAGGATTTGGAAACATATTTTTCAGTTGTATTTATGTCGGCAGAAGTTCTGTAATTTCGTGCAACGTAATATTTCGTAACATAATATACGAAAGCTTTCATACATACTCGTATGTATGCCTCATGAATTTTTTTCAGTGTAGAGCTAGGCAAGACTAGGAGGAAAAGGTTTCTATCAACTGGAAAACACTTCACGCAAAAACAACAAAATAGATTTCACTGAAATTTGACAGTATTCAGTACCACGATTAATATACATATAAGAATTATAGAAGTTTTATCAGCTGAAATGGTATGGGAGATTTGGTAGCACTTTGCTATTTTGGTAACGCTCTTATTTTTTTTAAGGTTGGTAGCATCTTTTGCTATTTAAAATTGGCAGTACTAGTGATTTTTTTTTAAATATACTTTCGAGTATAACTTGCATATTTTTTATAAACTCCCTTCATAGCTTCTGGAATTTTGTAATGAACACTTTATTTTGACAACTTATGGTATAAAGCTCTACAAATTTTCTTCCCCCAATAATTATTAATTTCAGTAATTCTAAGAATCATTAAAATTTTGCATTACAAAACAATCCCAGTCCTCTCATTTGTTTATTTTAATGTACAAAAATTTACTTACAACTTGGTATAAACTCGTACAGAAATAAAAATTCAAAGAGAAAAGAAAAACAAAAACCATAAAAAGAATTTCTTAAACAGCTGGCATTACTCCCAAAATGTCTGGCAGAGATTTTTTTATTTCGCTTATTGGAATATTTTGCTTTTTCTTTCATCATTTTGCCATAAGACAATTTGGATTTAAAACATACATACTTACATACAAGCAGCAACAACTGCAAAATATACATACATATGTACTTGTTCATAGTGAAAAACTGGCAAAAAAAAAAAAGAAAAATAAAAAACATTCCGGCAAAGTCAAACACTTCTACATTTATGTACATGAATGCATAATACAAAAAGGAAAAGGCGGCCCACTGGTGCAGAGGCATGAGAATCAATGGACTTTTTCCAACGTTAACAGAGGGATAGTGTTAGTGGCATAAAATAACAGCTGCCATTGCAATAATTCTTATTACCAAAAGTAGATGCCAGATGAAGTACAGATGATGGCACAAACTTATGTCAAGATGAACTTACACATACACACTCTTATTACATTTTACTGCATAAAATCGAATAATACAAGCAGTTAAACAGTGGGACAGGGAGTGAAAATAATGTAAGGAAGGGGGACAGCAGAAATGGTTATAAAAGATGAATGTTTTAGCAAATGTCTGGCACAGATTGAACCCGAGTATATCCATATAGAAATAATTGCCAAAAGGCAACAATAACAATCATACTAATACCATATCAATATTTAGAGAAAAAACCAAAAAAAAAAAAATCTGCCAACAAACAAAAAAAAAACAGAAGTAATAAACCAATTGAATAAATTTATAATCAAACGAAAAAAAAATAGAATTGGATTTGTAAAAGTTTTGTATATTAAATGAACTTCAAAGATACATGCACTCACTCAGCTACACATTTTTTCCAAAGAATTAAATAAAAATTATACTATATTCACGTTTACTATAAAACGAGGATTGTGTGCCTGAGTCAATAAATCTAATAACTTAAACTAAAAGGTCCATCCGATTAGAATAACACACCTGTACACATTTCGATCTTAAAAGCACGCACAAAATGTGTTTTTCACTTTCACTATTTTTAAATATTTTTAAATGTTTTTTGCACCTTTAACAAAAAGTACTTTTTATAGAAGGTAGCTTTTGTACAAAGTGCTTTTTATTCGCCAAAAGTATATATTTATTTTTTATAAAAAAATCTACTTTCTATGAAAGATACTTTTTATAAAAAGAACCTTTAATTAACGGTACGTTGCGTAGTTTCTATAAAAGGTAATTTTTATAAAAAAACTTTTTATGGAATGTACTTTATATAAAAATAACTTTTTATGAAAGGTACTATTTATTAAAGGTACTATTTATAAAAGGTACTATTTATAAAAAAATACTTTTCATAAAAGGTACTATCTGTAAAAGTTACTTTTTGTAAAATGTACTTTTTAAAAAAGGTACTTTTTATAAAAAGTACTAGTTATAAAACGTATTATTTGTAAAGTAGTACTTATAGGTACTTTTTATAAAAAATAATTTTTATGAAAGGTACTATTTATTAAAGGTACTGTTTATAAAAGGAACTTTTTAAAAACAATACTTTTTGTAAAATGTACTTTTTAAAAAAGTACTTTTTATATAAGGTACTATTTTTAAAAGGAACTTTTTATGGAAGCTACTTTTTATAGAATTAACTTTTTATAGAAATTACTTTTTATACAATTTTCTTTTTATAAAAGTCACTTTTTATAAAACGTACTTTTTATAAAAGGTACTTTTTATAAAATGTACTTCTTATAAAACGTAATTTTTATAAAATGTACTTCTTATAAAAGGTACTTATTATGAAAGGTACTATTTTAAAGGTCCGATTTATAAAAGGTACTATTTTAAAAGGTACTTTTTATAAAGGCACTTTTTATAAAAGGTGCTTTTTAGAATAGATACTTTTTATAAAAGGTACTATTTATAAAAGATACTTTCTATATAAAAGTACTTTTTTATATAAGGTACTTTTTAAAAATGGAACTTTTTATAAAAGGTACTTTTTATAAAAGATACTTTTTATAAAAGGTACTATAAAGGTAATTTTTTAAAAAGGTACATTTTTAAAAATGTACTTTTTATGGAACGTACTATTTATAAAAAGAACTTTTAATAATAGCTGCTTTTTTAAAATACACTTTTATAAAAGGTACTTTTTATAAAATGTATTTATCTTAAAAGGTAGTTTTTAGAAAAGGTACGTCTTTAAAAGGTAATTTTAATATGTATTCTTCATAGAAAGTACTTTTTATAAAAGGCATTTTTTATAAAAGGTAATCTTTATAAAATGTATACATGCATGTTTTATAGAAAGTGCCTTTTTCTCAAGAGCAGGCTTCTTAACACCATCATTCTGTTTATAAAGTATGTAATATTTATCGACCCTCGTTACAACTGTACACACTAAATAAATACGCAAGTACATAATTTAACTTAACATATGCGAAGTGTCCAAAACCTTCTCACATTTAAGATAGATGTTGATGCAGATGATGTTGATGACGAGTTTAAAAATACAAAAAAAAAAAAAAATGTAAGGAGATGTTTTGATATGTACTGCTAATGACGATGATGGTTGTTCCTATTGAAACGGACAACATTTGTTATTTGTACTTGAATTTAAATGGAAAGCACATCAGCAAACAATTTTCAAGCAAAAACGAGAAATAAAAGCAAGAAACCAACTGAAATAAAATGAAGAAAAAATTCTTTTTAATGAAATACTTTGTTGCTGTTATTTGCTGCTGGCGAACCAGCAATGGAAGAGAGTCATCTTGAGATGAAGTGTCGCACATGTTGATGCCATTTGAATCAGCAACAGAAAACATTTGTTTAGTTAGAAAACGTTTTTGCCGTGTTTGTGTGTGTGTGTATGAAAATGTTTGTGAAAGCTTTTCAAGGAGACATTATGGTAGTTTGTTTTTTTCTTGAGTTTTTTAAATGCACTTCAGACATGGAACTTTTTATTAATTTTGAATTTTTATTAGAAGATTGTGTGTATGTGAAAATATGGTTAACTTGAGCTCAAATGAATTAGAATATTATTAAAAATTACAATGCTTTTACACAGTTTATATACTCGTAATCGTACTTTAGCTGATAATGTTTACAGGCATCAGTGGTTGCCACTATAATTTTCCGATCAATTCCACTAAATGCCGAGGTGTAGCAGTTCTTGTCGCTGGGTTAAGAAAAAGAAGCTTCCAAAAAAGCCAAGAAGACATTAGAGTGACCCTGAGTGACAAGAAAAATCTATATTAACATCACGAGTATTTACTATAAATGTATTAAAATCTTCAACTAATTTTACAATCTATTGAACAAGTCCCAGCTGTGATGTGCACATGGGACCACTTATAATTGTATACGACTTGTACATTGAAGTACACAAATGTAGCACAGATTTTATATTCAAGTAAGCTAGGCTGGCTCATATTTTGCCAAATAAAATCGTTTACAGCATTTGTTAAGAAAAAAAAGCAATGGGTATTTTGAATCGTTCGCTGTCAAAATATAACAGAAGTTGCAGTTTTCAAAAATAAAATTAGTATTAAAATGCCGGGAAATTTTGCCAAGTAATTCCGATTAAAAAAAATAGAAAAAATAACAGGACTTTGGCAACTCATTATCTCAGACCAGACACAAAATATATTTATATACAAAGGGTGATTATTTAGTAACCTTCTTTTTGGCAACACTGTTTTTGGGAACTCAGCTGTTTTCGTGCATCATGTTACTGTTAAACATTTTCAGTTTGGTCTATAATTTAATCATGAATTGACTTACAATGAACAACGCTTGCAATTTATAATATTTTGTTATCAAAATTCATGCTCGTGCACCGTGAATTATCGATTCAGCGCCCTTCGCAGCTATTGAGCCTCTGCTACTTTTGTTTTGCCCAAAATGGAGGAGCTGAACTTGATTGACATGTGGTTTCAGCAAGACGGTGCCACATGCCACGCACCACTCGAAACAATCGCCCAATTCAGAGGCGATTTCGATGAACAGTTTATTTCACCTTTGAGGCCAGTCAATTGGCCGCATATATCGTGCGACTTAAAGTCTTTAGGCTATTTTTGTGAGGCTATGTTAAGGCTCATGTCTATAAGGACAAACCCGCAAAGGTTGATGTACTGGAAGACAATATTGAAGAATTCATTCGTGAGATACCGGCCGATATGTTGGAAAGAGTATGCCAAAATTGGACCCAGCGTATGAACCATTTCAGGCGTAGCCGCGGTCGCCATTACATGAAATCATCTTTTAACATTGAATTATATACGAGTAGATTGTTCTACCGACTCAAATAAAAATTTCATACATTTCTCTAAATTTTATGTGTTTTTTTTTAAATCAAATTCGAAAGCTCTTAAAAAATCACTCTGTATATAGTGGGTGTTAAAAGCTTACGTCTTAATTTATTATAAAAGGGGTTTGAAGTCGACTTTCCTTCTTTGCATATTGCCGTAGTGAATCGATGTATAAAACCATAAAAGCCTCCCATTTAGTTAAAGGACAATTTATGAAAAATATTACAAGGAAAAGGGAAAATGTAGCCTTGAACGAGGTTATCACGGATTGAAATGCTCTACAACTTGTAGTAAAAGCCTCTAAATGCACCAAAGCTCGAAATAGAAGTTTAAAGTCAAAGTTTTTAATACTTTTGCGGGTTAAAAAGTTCGGTATTGAATTTAAAAGTCAAAACTTTGAATATGTTTGAGAAGCAATTCCATATTAATTCACACTTGTACGAGTACCATACGTCTAGATTTTGTTCAGCAATTCATGTAAAATCCTAAGAGTATCATTTTCTTGGAATATTTTAAATCTCTAACGCTTTTTCGTACTGCTCTTTCTTTTTGCCTCGTGCATAAAAATTCGTAAAATGAGTACCCGTTTGTGTCTATTATAATTATATTACGACTAACTTAATAACGGCAATACAAAGCGGACCTAAATAACTGGAGCCCAAGTGACTAGGTTCCTCGGAAACTTGTTAACCCAACTTAATAATAGTAACGAAACATATTTACAGAGTGGAACAGCTGCTATATATTTTCTCTCATTGTAAACAAGTGCCGTTTTTAGAATTAAATTTGAAAAGACAAACTCGATTGCATTTTAAATAATATTGAATACAAATTACTGTAAAAACACAATTTACTTGCTTAAACATCTTCGCAAGCTAAAACCAACAACAACAACAACAATGAAGAATACAACTTTTATACTGTAAATAAAATTCTATTTTTATGTCGTACGTGAAGTTGTACTTTTGAATTGCAGATGAAGTTGCTGTAGATAAATGACAAACAAAAGAAAGAATTGAACAAAAAAAAACTTTTATGCAAAACATTGAAAATAAATAAAAATTCCCCAAGTGTCTTTTTTAAGAAATGCAACTAAAGAATTGCCAAATAACCCAACAGCATTTAGCAAAACAATTTCTTTTTTGTTCTCTCTCTAAAAAAAATAATGCGATATTTGCTAAAATAATACAAAAGCTATTTGAAATATTTTCGAATATGTTTTTTTTTTGCATCGTTCAAACTCTTAAGTTTTCAAGCAAAAGTTTCAGAGCAACGACAGAACAGTTGTTTCCCCCTTGAACGAATGCTCAGTTGTACGAACTCGCAATTTAACGTGAAACCAAATTATCTCTTATAAAGGCCATGACTCACGAATTGTTGTTATTGTCTTTTGAATGCCTTCATAAACTCCATCGAACCAGGGTTGTATTTGCTCAAAAGTCACACAATTGTGAAGGATAATGAAACCCGGCCTTAAGAGGCATGATAAATAATTTTGAACTCGTTACTACAATTAACTCATTCAAAAACGAAAAGAAAATAATAGCAAATATGTAGTAGCAAAATATTTAAGTTGAGTGTGAACTAGCAATTTTTAATTTAAATTAATAAACTTTTTATCAACCTGATGTCAGTCGTCAAAATTATTACAGATTACGGAAAATTTTTTTAATTTAGCGAATCACTGTGATATTATAATGTTCGTTAAAACGGAAAACCACTGTATATTTCATATTTATAAGCAATTGCAGTAATGGTCTCAATGGTGGTTGTTGGCTGTTAGTATGACTGGTGGTACCATGTGTTTTTAATAGCTTTAGCCTCTTATAATGTTTGGAAAACTTTTCTTCCATCATGGCCTGTATTTCTTTACATTTTAATGGCAAATCAATGCATTTCTATAGCCACCAGCAGAAATATGAGGGTTGTTTATAAAGGGTCTTTTTTTAAGCCCGATATAACTTGAAATTGTAAAAAATAACACAAAAAATTAAATTGTAATCAAAAATTTTTTTTTATTCGAAAGATCAATACGTGATGACATTAACATTTGAAAATGATTTCGGGCATATGGGCACCGCGGCTGTTCTTGACGAAGCGCATTCTGGACGTCCAATTTTGGGCCACTTTTTCGAGCACTGCTGGCCGTATGTCACGAATAACACGAACAATGCTGGCCTCCAAGGCGTCAATTGTTGCTGGTTTATCAGCATAAACCAGTGACTTCACGTAGCCCCACAGGAAATAATCGAGAGGTGTCAAATCGCACGACCTTGGAGGCCAATTGACAGGTCCATTTCTCGAAATCAAGTTATCGCCAAATTTTGATTTCAATAAGTCGATGGTTGCGTTCGCCGTATGGCACGTAGCGCCATCCTGTTGAAACCACATCTCCTCCGGATCAATGTCATCTATATTTTCAAACAAAAAATCATTGATCATGGTGCGGTAACGATCTCCATTGACCGTAACGCGAGCTCCGGCCTCATTTTTGAAGAAATAAGGTCCGATGATGCCACCAGCGTGAAAACCGCACCAAACGGTGCATTTCCTTCGACGTGTTGGTGTTATTGCATCCTCTAGAGAGTATGTGGTACGAAATCTATCCACAGTTCGACGAATGGCTTGTTCAGATGGACGATTATTTACGCCATAAAAATGACGAAGTCGTCTATAAGTTGCGCGAATCGACGACTGATTTTCAAAGTAAATTTGGATAATTTCGTAGCGTTGTTCAAGCGTGAGTCTATTCATGATGATTTGTCAGAGTATACTGAAACAAATAAAAAAAATGTTTTATCAAAATTTAATTTTTTGTGTTACTTTTTACAATTTAAAGTTCTATCTAGGTTAAAAAAACACCCTATATATTTGCCATAAAAAATAGGAAACAAAAAAATTTAACTAAACTTTTGTAATGTTTCAATTTCTAGAAGCACAACTCTGAATGGGATTATTTTATAGGCTTAGTCAATTTGAAAAGGTGAGCGAAATTTCTGCTTATGTTACTTAAGGGCCACTCGGACTATTATACTTTGTATTAATACATGTCAAAAATTCAAGTAATACGTGCAAGTGCGATATTGTGAATGCAAAATGTCATGACGAATGGTAAATAATACGATAAAAATTTGACATCCCATAAGACTTGAGCATTTTTTGACATTTTTCTAAACGATAATACTTTTCATCTGATCAGAGTTGCATTATTACGAAATCAACTAATAAACAAACTGATAAGTCGTCTGTTTCGACGCCGTTGCCGTGCCGTCGTTTATGGGAATATGTATTCGTCTGAAACCGGCTATAAATATTGAATATGCTTATCGTATTGAATTATTTTTCGGGTAAGCCATGCCTGAAAACGAGCGAAATTATCGTATTTTCTTTTTCTTATATTATTTAAATCAACTACTTTGAATGCCGTTTATTTTCAAGGGCCGGAACGACCACAGCTTTCATGAAACTGCTATGCCGACGGAAGTCAACGATTAATGCAGGCATGTTAATCCTGAACAGCTGTTTGCTTTCCAACTGTGTTTTTAATGTAATATGAGGTGTAATGGTGTGAACACAAAATGTAACTTTACTTTAGATTTTTTGACAGTCGAAACAAATGTCTTTACATTTCTTTCTCGCAAAATGTGATAAATTCTTTATACATGTATAATAGTCTGAGTGGCCCTTTAAGTACAGAGCGTGTTACAGATCCACGTGAGTACCTGCCAGTACGGCCTAATCTCACGGTGGTCTTAAGACCAGGTTAAGTTCAGCGTCCGCTAGTGTCCCATGCATGCTAAAAAAGCACTATGTGATGGGCAAATACCTTTTCGGTAAGAATTATTTTACATAGTTATTCCTCACTATGGGTAAGAGCTTTAGTAATCGAGCTGTCTAATCTCTCACTTCCTAGACCGAGATCAGCATCTGTTGAATGGAATCTTTTGAATGGCAACATCACCTAGAGTTTTATATGGCTGACCGCGTCAGACCAATCACTAGCATTGATTTGACACCAGATATCCAATACTATTCTCACAGTGATTTAAGTAGCAACAGCCACTACGTAAGCTTCTCCGTGATAACACGTAGTTCTCCAAAAGCAGACCTCACCAATCACCGGACACAGCGTCCCTACTCATCTAACAATCATAAATCAAATTTGATATGGTTCGAACGTAGTGTTCTTTCAATGCCGAGCAGACCTAAGGTATGATCATGATCCGGAGGATATCAACCTCCGCCTTGGCCAAGTAATTTTAATGTGGCGGCTAGTTTTATAATAGTTGGAATTGCTCTGGATCTCCTTGAAACTTTTAGCTCGTGTTGAATAGCGTTTAGAACATACAAAAACTGTTACACTTCACTTTTTCCTAACTTTCCTTTTCTGAAAAGACGTTTTTTACATATTTTGGCATTTCATTACTGTCAATCTTTGCCATATTTCCTTTTGCAAAGTCAGTGCTGCCACTTTATCAAAGAATTTTGCGAAAGGATTTGCGAAAGTAATAGAGAGTACCAAATTGGCATCTCATCGCATTTAGCTTTCGCATCTCAATAGAGAGTAACCCAACAGGCCACGAAGTTTATCGGCTACTTTTCGGCATTTACATGTATACAACACGATCAATCAAAATAAATAACAACAATAGCACAACATCACGTTGTACCTATCAACAAGCCAAAAAAAATACCAACACACTTAAATAACAGCCGAACTCTGTTAAATTTAAACTTTTACAAAACTTTTATCAGAATTTACAAAATTATTTGTAGGACCGGATTCATAAAAAATATTTACAATAATATAATAAAATATTTATAGTTTTACGGACAAAAGTATGTATTAAATCAAACATATTTTCTTACTAAAGTAGGACAATCAAATACATACTTCAATTATTAAATAGTATAGTTTGTTATATGTCTTGCCATAAGCGAATGTAACCAATTAAAATAAATATATTACAAAAGCTAATATGTATTGATAAAAATTGAAATTAACAATTTTAAATTGAAAATATTTTTTTTTCTGTGCACATATCGCTGATTTACTTCAACAGTGTCATAACTCAAAAAATGCGTTTTTAATGCGTTAATATTGGAGAATAATCCGGCATTTCGTATTTGATCTTGTGTAACAATTTCATATAAATAGCTTGCACTATCACGTCTTGAGAGGAGAATCTTTTTTCATGTCGTCATTGAGTTGTATTTAAATTTTAAACTTTAAGCGGGTTTTCTGCAAAACTGATTTTTATTGAGATGTGATACTATTGAAGTACGAGTATATGAGCGATGTGTCTATTTTTGCAACAATTCTATGTTTGTTGCAATCATTAATTACATTAAACATTAATTATTGAAACCATATCATAATCGTTATTTTCTCTATGTGAACATATGTTAAGAGATAATATTGTGATTAACCAAAATATATGCACCTTATATTAATAAATATTTCATTTCATATTTATAAAATTATGAGACTTAATTAATATTTCCTTTCATGATTCAGGCAATTACCATTTGTTGTCTTTCTTATCCACAAACTGCCAACATTTCATTGCGAAAACTCATTATCTCCCACATTAGCCCCAACAAAAAAAAAAAACAGACAAAAAACCTCCCATTACTCAAAATAAAGTTTTCGAAATTTTCTTGCAACCATATGTTCTTACAAATGTAACAAATGTTGTTGCACAAAGGATTGTAATTTATACACATGGATGTAAAATTATTTGTGACCAAATCACGTAGAAAAATTTAACCGAAGAGAAAAGCAGATAGAAAGAAATGATTTCATTTTCAAAACACGTGCAGCACAAATGTGGTTTTAAGTGCTTTCTGATATGTGATGCAGCAGCCAGCAGAAATACAGAGCAACAGCCTCATGAAATATCCACAAATCCATATCAAATGTGGGTGGCAAATGCATAGAAATAAAAAATGCACGTACCAATAGACCCTTTGAAACAAT
The DNA here is from genome assembly GCA_936439885.1 of Nowickia ferox. Lineage (NCBI taxonomy): Eukaryota > Metazoa > Arthropoda > Insecta > Diptera > Tachinidae > Nowickia > Nowickia ferox. The sequence continues at coordinate 17,290,699 of OW387027.1, forward strand.
ATATTAAAACGCCCACTGTTAAAGCGCTTATTCAGTTCGATAAAACAAACGGGGTTTCAATAACAAACATATGGGCCACGCATACATACATACATGCATGCATACGAGTACAGATGATTAAACAAACTATGTATCAACAGCTGAGCTTGTAATTTATTGCAGCTGAAGTGTTTTGGAATATTTCAATTAGATATTTGCAATTGTGTAACATAAGTTTTGTTTTCTAATACATATATGTACATTATCATTTTTTTTAGAAGCAGTCATTAACATTCATTCATATAACAAACCACGTCTTTCTAATTGTGTAGCATATGAACTTCAATCAGCCTCTTATACAAATTAATACACATACACGAATACCATTCTCTGTTCTAAACTCGTTATAAAAGGTATGTTAAAGTTGCCCCTTTGGGACATTTGCAACATAATTGCGCTTTGTAAACCATCAAAGCCTGGAATTTAGCAAAACAAATGCTTTGCAATTTTATGTTTATCTCTTTATGGGTCTTTTTTTACATACCTTTCGAAATAGGTGTAAAAAACACCCCTAAACGGGCGTATAACATAGGCCATAAAATTCGGCTCTTAATACAGAAAAGCACGATGTGCAACATGAAGATCGTCTAAAAGTTCAGGTTCAATTAAACGTGCCATAACCATACACAACAGCTGTTCGCACCAAACTTATGGGCAACGCTGTATTTGATTCGCCATAAAGAAACCAATTTGTCGCCCCAGAATAGTTTTGCTCCACCGACCATTCTTGAAAAAAATGAGTTAGGTATGAAATATATATATTTTGAATACCCCCTTTCTGATCTGAATCAAAAAAGCGTTTCACGAAATTTATTATGGTTTCTGAGATATTAAGTATTAATTTTTCTCCATATCCACTATTTTTACATTTAATAAGTATTGCTTTGCTGTACACGTCAATATTTGGCGATTGCGTCAAATTCTTCGTACAAAAACATGCCAAGTAAAGTTAACTCTTGTTTTGCTTCATTTCTACAAGAAATTAATAATAAAAAAAGAAGGTGCCGTAAGAAAAATTCAACGGTGACTGTTAAGCAAAAATATCATAACCCAGACGCAGCCGCCGATAGCATTTTTTAATATAAACTTATTAAGCACTAAAATAAAATAAAAGATTCTTTAATTATGCATGTTTGAGTATAACAGAAATCATTTAATTTCATTCATTATATTAAATGCACTTCAATTACTTATTTTTCTTGTGTAAGTGTGTAAGCGGATCGAAAGTTAAAAATATTACGGCGGCGGCTTCTTGGTCGGCGTCAAACGATCGCCTTATTTCTCTAGACAGCAAGAAAAATAAGCAAAACATCAAATTTCTCGATTCACAGCAGTAAAGTATACGTATGGAGCACAAAAAGCTACTTTTTGAAAATAAATTAAGGAAAGTGGCACAAAACGTATTTTTCCTTTTACAATAAAGTAATGTTAACTTCTAACTTCATTCGTGAAAGTTCACAAAAGCTTAAATTTTTCTTCAAAACATGTGTCGGAAGCAGTCTTGCAAATACAAAAAAAAAATCTTTGGGTATATTTTGAGAAAACTTCATGTAAACCTTCTTTCTCGTTTTTCTCCACTCCAACTTTGTGGCGTATGGGGTAAAACAATTCTGAGGCGGCGAATTGAATTTTGGTTTTTCACCGTAACCATAAACAGCTGTTTGATAGTTATACATATTTGTTGTTGCACTTCTGAAATGCCTAAAGAAATGAGAACATAAACAGCTGTTTATGGTTATGGCAGCACTAGAAGATGAAACAAGTAACCCACGTTTAGAGCTGGCAAACTATCGATAGTCACGCCATTCGATATTTTCGATAGTTTGTTGGAAACTATCGATACTATCGATAGTATCGAGTTATTTTATTATTTTTATAATTTTGTTCACACGGTAACCACTTTGTTCGGTCTCTGAACCACGATAGTAAATCATGCCGTTAACACGACGCATTCGTGATTCGTTTTGATAGTTCTTTTTGATAGACAGATAGATAAAAAAAATTAGGTTAAAATTATAAATATTTAATTTTATGTTTAATTTTATTCTAATTTTTAAATTTTAAGCACGCATCTATTTTTTGTTTTGTTTTATGTTTACAACTGCATATTTATGTATGTAATATTTTTGTTTTGATAGCCAATTCAAAAAAATTAGCGGCAGTTTGTTATCAAAAGATTCAGCAAGATTCAGAATGAAACAAAATTGTTTATAGTTCAATCAATATTCACGCTAATAGTGAAAGAGAGAGCAAACCTCGATATTTGCTATCCGTGTGAACATGCTATAGGAATGTTAAATTCCATTTTTTAAACAACGTCACAACTCAAAAAACTAGTTTTGAAAAAAATGAGTTTAGTTTTCAATTTACATACAATTCAGTGGAGTTACTGATTGAGCAATATGTACTTATATGGATTTTCAATAAAAGGAAACTTATATGTTAAATTTTATCGAGTTTATTGCCGATTTGGTAATATTTTTTCAACGATAGTATCGCTATCGAGAAAAAACTATCGATAGTCTAATAGAAACCAAACTATCGATACTATCGATAGTACTATCGAAAGTTTGCCAGCTCTACCCACGTTTGATTTTTGGTTAGTTTTTCTGGTGATAAAGACAGAATTTACGTTACCAACAAAACAAAATTAGAGTAAACCGCATTTTGGGTATTCTAAAGAAAATTCTAAGAAAATGGAGCTGAAAAACTAAAAAGTTAAAACTGTCAGCGCAGCTGTAGTTGTTGGAAAAAATTGTTGTTATTTTAATACTTCAATGTTCTATGTTTTATATCGTTGCCTGCTAACAATGAAAATTTTTAAGATGACATTTTGTTGCCACATTAAAATTTTTCGATACTCATTGTGAATTCCCTAAATGTAAACTTTATTTCGATAGTGTCTCGATCTAATACAACATACATACATACATACCTACAAATACATAATAATATAGAGAAATAGTAATTTTTCCTCTGTAAACTAGAAATTTTCTTTTAAAATATTTCGCATACGAACATACTCAAACATACATACATATGTAAGTATGTGTGTGTTAAGGTCGTAGTTGTTATTAAATCTAAAGGTACACAAAATGTCCAATGTTGTATTCTGTTGCTGTAGTAACGGCTGTTGTTGATGACTCTTTAGTTTCTCTGAAACTCTCCAACAAGAACAAGAGTGGCAGCAGCAGCAGCAACAAAAAGTACTTTGTATTTTGGTACGTGTCTGCTGCATGTGATTGTTTGTACATTTGTTTGCTAAACACTTATGGTTGCAATGTCTCTGATTTCAGCTCCATTTAATTACACAAGCATAGGTATGTATGAACATTTTCATTATGAATAACATATTCAAACAGGTTTACATACATACATGCATATATAGAGATCAGGTATGTTAAATTCAGCAGTATTGAACTTTTTCCAGCAGTTATTACAATTGTTCGAAGTATAGTGCCATCCTAGTGAATTAATAGTAATTGTTTCTCATTTAAATGTTGAAATATTCCTATGTATGTATATGGGAAAGTTAACTGTGGTACAGCACACTTTTTTTTATATAAAAAAGTTGACTAGTACAGCGCACTTTGCTTTCAGGAAAGTTGACCGTGTCACAGCACACTTTTATTTTAGGGAAGATGACTGTGTCACAGTACACTTTACATTTACGAAAGTTGATTGTGTCATAGCACAACTTTTTCTTTTAAGAAATTTGACTTTATCACTACTTTTGGTGCTAGACTTAGCACACTCTTAAATCATTTAAAATCGTTTTAGCACCGAGCGGATTTATTTGCACTTTTTATTTTTTTTTCGCTGTGTTGAATACTTATAGGTATTTAATTTTTTAAATTACCAATGTGTAAAAAATTACCAATATGTATTTGAAGCGTTACCTGTCTTGCTGCTTCAAAATGCAACATTGATGCTAGGCCGTAACTGACGTTTCTTATTTTTATACATACATACACACATATCGTTACCCCAATATATATAAAGGCCCTAACTCATTATTTTTTCGGTATCGAGTTTTTTGTATATTTCGATAGAAGATCATCTAATGTATCGAAAAATGCAAAAAATCCCGATGGAAAAAAATAATGAGTTAGAGCCTTCATATGTTAAGGTAACGATATGTATACGAGTTTGGAACTAACCTTACGCTTAGACATGGAAGTAATTGCATGTACGTTCTGTGTACGTATTATCAACCAAAATTTCGAAAAAAAAAATTGAGCGTATTGAGTTTTTCGAACTTTCTTTTGTACGTATAAACGCTAACGAATGCAATTTTTGAGAAAAATTTTGAGTGGATTTTTTAGAATTCAATTCTTCCACTACCTCGATATTAGAAAAATTACGATAAAATGTGAATAACCAAATGTTATAGCTCTAACAATAATTGTTAATTAAGAGTTCTCGGACTTTCATGCAACTAAAATTATACTTTAAGCGCTCCACTTAAAAATTAAAAATATGCGCAAAAACCTACGAAACAAGCACCAAAAATTAGAAAAAACAAGCATATCAATTCGCGTAATAAAATTTAAAAACTATTTGAAACTAAATTTAGAAAAGTTTTTGTACAAAAAATGCATGCATACTCGTATGTCCACAAATAAATTTTTTTTGTATGTTTTCAAAAGCAAATCTAACTCTGTTAGGAGATATGTACCTTTTCATATATTACCGAAAAAACATGCATTTGCATGAAAGTCCCAGCCCTGGTGATGACAACGCAATACAAATAGCAAAAAACAATCTTTACCATTTTGAGTGTTGGAAAACTCAATAATTTAGCAACTGCAAATTTGCGTATTTTGTTGTTGGAATGCAAAGAAAAGTAACGATATTTTGTAATTACGCTCAGGCAGGACCATTTGCATCAAAAAGTAAATACCGCTATTATGAAATGAACTAATTTTAGTGTGAAATATTTCGAAAAAATATCATGTTTTTTCCCCCAGTGTAGCTTTAGTATTTGTTATGTATGTATGTATGTATATCAGTGCTTTGCTTGCTTATACATTTATATTATAATATATAATTATAATTGTACTAACATACGATTTTTGAGTGTAGAAATGTTCATTTATATTTTTGTACATTTAAACGTATATTTTATATTCATTTTATTGAGGCAGTCTGTGTCTGACTTTGGCAACATATGTTTGCACGTGTCGTTTCCATACATTCCATATGGGTAATTCCATGTCAAATCGATTAAGAGTTAGACACGACCCCTTTCGATTTGGATGAAATTTGGTCAGATGGTCTCTTTCATCCTATAACATACATATACCAACGGAAAAAAATTAGAAATTTTTTTTTTCAAAAATTATGTCATATTCAAAATTTTATAATTTCGCAGAATTTGCCGAAAGTGTTCGGTTTATTTGTACAATATCTCGAAAATTATCTTATATGGAGAGATGATTCTTATTTCATTTAAAAGAAAATATTTGGGACTACAAAAAATGTAAGAACAATTTTTATTTTTTGGAAAAATGTAATATCTGCAAAGTTTTGAAATTTTTAAAATGGACTTACTCAAAACCTATATTTTTTTTGCTAACTCTCAATCGATTTGACATGGAATTACACATATACCACTTATTCGAACAGAGACCCATTTATAGCATAGAGAAAGTAGTAGAGAAAAGTGACATGGAATGACCCATATACCACTTATTCGAACAGAGACCCATTTATAGCATAGAGAAAGTAAGTAGTAAGCATGCAGCCAGCAGCAATACCAAAGCAAAAAATAAAAATAGAAAAGGTTTTCATTTTCCATTACTGACTGCTGTTGGCAAATCTGCCTCTTTTGTTGGTTCTTTTGGTTTTGGTTTGGTTGCGTTTTTTTCTTCTTTTCTACTTTAATGGTTTTTTGGGGACAACAACAGCAGCATCAGCATCAACAACAGGAACAGAAATAGCAACAGCAATAGCAATCATTGTTTGAGTGTCTGTGTGTTTGTGTGTGCTTTGTTGGAATTCAATTAAAAATTGTGAATGACAGCAGGTGCAGTTGATTGCTTATTTCTTTTTTTTCTGTCTCAATTCTATATAAAATTCCTAGTGGATGTTGATAAAAGTTTGTGTGCTTTTTGTTATAATTTTTTGTTGTTGTAAAATGTGTGTTACTTGTTGTTAAATGTTGCATTTACATACACGTATTTATGTATATGTATTTATATTTGTAAGCTTGTGTAAATGTCGGTGCTTTTGTCAGCTGTGCACGTATGTACATGTGTGCGTGTGTGCGTGTGTGTTATTTTGGAATTCCTGATGGCTTTTCACAACAAATGTGTTACGTTTTGAGAAAGACGTTAACAAAACACACAATAAGCTTTATTTATTATAAATATTATTATGCCTTAATTATTTATACTGCTTTGTGTATAGTGCACAATGGGTCGGTCAATTGCTTTAATTCAATTAAAAAATGTGCTTATGTCATTTTCTGTAAGAAACAGTTATGTGAGGGTATGTTGGGTATACGAACGGTGTTAAACTTCCCGTTTTGCTTCAGAAAACCGAAATATTTTTCGCCCAAAAGGTTACCGAAATTTTTTTCTTTTTTTTTTTTACAGAAATATTGAGTTTCCTTACATGACGTGCTTATTATGGATGCCATTAGTGAGTGGATAAAATGGATAATTTTATATATTTTCTTTTATTTAGAAAAAAGTGCTCATTATATTAACATTAGTTAAATCTAGGATCCACTATCCTACACAATCGTGCGATTTAAAAAAAATACAACCCTTTTATGATGTAGCCTATGAAAAATTTCAAATTACAATAACAATTCATCAGAGCAGAGTTGTATTTTTTCGTAAGTCGTGCGATTGTGTAGGCTAGTGAGTCATGGCCCTTAGTTGAAAACTATTTAAATACTAATGCGTTGTCTATTTTAGTAATTCTATTTTGGTAAAATGTACATACACACATCCAAACATGCATATGTACACATGTATATTTTACCTTTCAAGCAATTGTACCACCAGTTGCCCTTATTGTTTGTCAGCGCACATTACTTGGGCTAGTTAATAGTGGCGGTATGTGGCTGTCTGGCGAAACAAAATGCTTCATAATTCAAACGCATTCAATGAACTCATTTAATATTGAAATTCCGACTCACACAAACATTTAATTTAAATGTGAGAAATAATTAATTTCAACAGCTGTCAGCTGTTTAAATGTATTTCGTTCAGAAATTTCTATAATAATCAACTTAATAATAATTTATAGAAAATTGTTGCTTTGTAAACGTTATCGTTAGATAATCAAAAAACTTTTGGCCAATTTTTTCGTAATAGTTTTCGAAATATTGCAACTTTCTAATACTTATTTGGCGTTAGTTATTAGGGATGAGCAAAATGTTTGTAAACAATTTTAATTCTGTTTATCAAATTTATTTATCGCTCCAAAATTTTTGCAGTCATATTGACATTTTAGGATCATTTGTTTAAATAACAATTTTGTCAGCCTTATTTATAAAAATTATTAAGGCTTTATAAAGTGTTTATGAAACAGATTTTCGTACAAAATTTTTCTTAATGCAAAATATTTGTAAACAATTTCAATTCAGGTGGATTAAAAAATATTTGTCTCCGAAATTTTTGCAGACATATTGACATTTTAAATATCAATTTTGTCAGCCTTATTTATAAAAATTATTAAGGCTTTATAAAGGGTTTATAAAACAGATTTTCGTACTAAATTTTTCTTAATAAGCCTTTATAAAGCCTTAATAATTTTTATAAAGAAGACCTTGAATATTTAATGCTCCTGTAATAAAAAAGATTTGCAATATTTCTAATATTATACTTCACAAGCCATAGTGCTAAAGTTCACAACGAACCTCTAGCAAACCCTTATTTAATATATTATTAAATATCCTTCCTCGATTTGAGCTGAAGCCGCAGTTAATCTGTGAGATATGGATCACTTGCTTGCGTTCCATAACTAACCTTGGATTTGTATTTAAATTTCTATGGGACGTATAGTAATATGATCAGATTGATCATTAAAATACTTCCGTTCTTGTGGCTCGATTATAGATGGTAACCAAACTTCAGTTGCCGTGTCAACTGGCAACGCAACTGGTCGCATAATCGTGTTCGCGGTCGCATAATCGTGTTCACGCCTAATTTCAAGCCAAGTAGAAGATAATCTTTGATAGAGTAGCCAGATCTATAGAATATATGACAATTGAATATCTTTCCAAAAATATATTCTTTAAAGAGTTCTCCATATTATTATTGAAAGTTTACAAATTGCACTTTAATAGATCTGTTCATTATCGCTTACAGGAATATAAATGATCCTAAGTTGGCGACAGTGACAGCTGAGTCCGTGTAACTGTCTAGTTGTGATGGCGTTAAAGTCAGTGATGCCAACTTTTTTGGATCTAAAAGCACATCAAATTTAAAAAAAGCACTAAAAGCCGTAGTTTTGAGTAAATATGCGAGTGAAGTATAATAATGATTAATATTTTCCAAGCTATATACACAAATTTCTTAAAAGCACTGCTTAGTGCTTTTTCTTAGTTCGGCACTAACGCTCAAAATTGGCGTTTTAAGTATCAAAAAGCACTAAAATAGCACCTAAGAGAACGTTGGTTAAAGTAGCTATAGTATATCTTATGGTGTTTTCTATTCTACTACAAAATTCTACATTTCCATCTAAAAAGTGCCATTTGATGTTTGTTTCTTAATAAAATGTTTTGTTTTTAAGAGGGTAGTCAATGCGTAAATCCCAGACAATGTTGGGGAAAAATCTCTTAATAACAGATATATTATATATTATTTTAGAGGATTTTTATTGCTAATACTAGATTGTGAGTGATTAAAATTCAATTGGATTTGGCATTTTTGTTTGTTTTTTTTTTTTAATAATACATATTTTTAGTTTAAGCGATTTTTTAGATTTGACGCTTTTTTCGTTCTGGCGTCTTTTTTTTCGGCTTTTGACGACTTTTTTAGTTTTTTGCCGACATTTTTATTTTTGGTGATTTTTTTTTGCAGTTAAGCGATTGATTAATTTTTTGATATTTTTCATTTAAGTGCTTTTTTTATTTTGGCGATATTTCGTTTCGGAATTTTTTTAATTTTTAATTTTTTTTAAATTTAAGAGTTTCTCTTACGGTTTCTAAGTATTTCCAAGTATACAAATTGTAAAAATTAAAAATATTACATAAGCGATTTTTTTAGTATTGGTGCTTCTGTTCGTTTTGGCGTTTTTTTTCGTGACAATTTTTGTCAATTTTTGTTTTTTACAAACATTTTTTTATTTTATGGGATTTTTAACTTGTTTCGTTTTGGCGATGTTTTCGGTTTTTGGCGAATTTTTTGTTTTTTGGCGACTTTTTTGCTTATGGTGATTTTTATTTGCTATTTAGAGATTTATTTTATTTTTGATGATATTTTGCATTTAAGTGCTTTTTTCATTTTGGAGTTTTTTAGTTTTGTCATTAAAATTTGAAGAGTTTCTCTTACGGTTTCCGAGTATACAGCATGTTGTCAAAATTATACAGTCAAAATTATATTAACTGATGGAATGCTCTTTATGTTATACTTTCTTAAAATTTTTAAAAGAAGTGGTCAAAAATATGCATATTGCAGCATCCATTATACGTGCAGAAGTGGCAATAATTAAATTACTGGATTCTTCCCCGTCATTATTATTTTTCGAGTCACAAAGTTTCTCTGTGTTTTGAGGAACAAACTAATCTGTCAGCTGCTAAAAATAGTGCGTTCTACTTTTTCATTTTTGTGTTCTGTTCCCGTCATATATTAATGCACCTTTTAACAAGATTGTATTATTTGGGTAGTTTTGTCTAAATGTAGTCAGTAGCCTGCTGTCATTTATGTGTTCATTGCCCAAAGCCTGCGAAATGCTGCAGCTGTAATTGCCCCTATGTAAATTTAGAACTCAAACAAAATTACAACAAAAACACTTCTTTCCATCGTTAAGCACTTTTCTAATAATTGTGTGTTTTTATATTGCAAGAATATTTTATTTCTTGTTTGAAAATTTCCTAAACGCCTTTCTTCATTGTTTGTATGAAATACATACAGACATACAAAGACTCAATGTTCTATCTGTTTGATTGTTATTGTAATGGGAATGAAATAGACAAATATAAAACAAAAAGTAAAGATATAAAACAGATGCTATTTTTTTTTCAATATCTACTTAAATTTTCCAGAACTATGTAAAACAATTTTTTGTTATTAATTTCAATTCAATCATTTTAACCGCGTGCCAAAGCTGTTCTGGCAGAAAGAGCTACAGAGAAAAAAATCTATCTCTAAAATAAAAACATAGAGCAATACATTAATAATTTCAATTAAGTAAATTAAAGCAAGCAGGCGAAATTAACTTTTTTTTTATTTATTTTTATAAAGCAAACTTTGATCGATGTTTCAGACATTTTAAACAAACCTTTAATTTATAAATTATTTTAAAGCAAAAAAAAAAAAAAAAAAAAAAAAAAAACAATTTTGCTGCAAAAATCACACCATTATCACCCGTTAAAGAAAATTACTTTTTTATTACATGAAAAGAAATCTGTTTTTAACATCATTAGCCTTAAGCTGCTTCTCGCCGGAATTTTGTAATAAATCGAAAAACACAAAATTAAATAAATCCCTTTTATTCTTTGCATAATTAATAACCCAACAACACACGCACTTTCGTTCCCAACATAACAAATGCTTGCCTTGCGAGTATAAAATTAAATGATAATTTATTGCAAATAACAGGCACAAATTTTGTTTAACTTCTCACTGTTTCAGCTGTGTGTGTGTGTGTGTGTGTGTGTCATTTAAAATGATGTGAACAGAAAAAAACAAGGAAAAATATAATAATAATACAAATTTAACTCGGTTTTCATCCTTTTTTCCTTTTTAGGGCGAAAACACAAGCATGCAAACACACTCACTCACACACACACGCACTCAGCTACACTCATTCAACGTTCACATGCAGTGAATTCCCAGCACACTTTGACAGCCCTTAGATATACAAACTCATACTTATGTACCTATGTTCTTGTTTGTGTGCAAATGCACAAGTGAATCAAGCACCAAAACTGCCAAGCAGACAGCCAGCCAGGTCGGCTGGCAGGCAAAATACATTCATCCGTTCATTCATTCACTTCATTTTAGGGAACAAGTGGCGCATAGCTGTCGTCAACACCTGTGCTTTGTACTGCACAGTTCGTCTTTAGAGTTTTCTTTTGTAAGAGACTCTGTGTTTTCGTTGTAATAATCGCTGCCCATTTGGAGCAACACAGCTAGATATTTATCAATGTTGCTAACCAATAGAACATCGTCAAATCATCATCCAATACATATACGATAACAGAGTAGTGTAAGCCTAGAACTTTAAGTTGGCAACACTGCTTGATATCTGGTCCATTTAAAAAGCTGTTTTGCGTTAAGGCTCAGTTGGCCGACTGTAATGTAATGTAACTGCAACAGTAGGAAACAGCTGATCGATATTATTATGCGAAAAGTAATGAAAATAGTTATAGAGATGTAATGTAATTTAACCTACTTTTCATATAAAAATATCGATCAGCTGTTTCCTACATTACATTTATATTGCATTACAGTCGGCTAATTGAGCCTTTAGTTTGGTTTGCCATTTCGTCATGAATGAAGTGATCACCAGCGGCCACACCGTACATTTGGTAAATATTTTTTTTAACACTAAAGCTCACTTTTTTTTGAATGAATACGTTAATAAGCAAAACTGCCGCATTTTTAGAGAAGATAATACTCATGCCATTTTCGAAATGTCTTTGCTTCTGGAAAAATTCACTATATATAGATACTTGCTTTAGGGAACGTATCCCCACAATAGTTTTAGAGGCAGTGTTGACAACCAATAGTTTAAAATTTGTACAAAAGCTGAACAAAAATAGTAAAAAACCAACTAAAGTAGAACAAAAAAAATTTCCAAAGATTTTTTTACTTTCATCAAAAATGATTAAAATATATAAAATTCATAAATAGGAATCATTTGTGGGATTCAAACGGTAGTCATAAAAGTCATATTATTACGATGTTTTATATTACTTAAATATAATGGTTTTTACTTGCAAACAAAAATTTTATTATTATAGAAAGGCCTCAACTAACTATTTTTTTATCGAGTTTTTTTTTGCATATTTTGAAGGAAATATTAAAAAAAAACTCGATTTGAAAAAAATCACGATTTGGACCATGGAAATGTAAATAATAAATGAAATGTTAAGGTATTTTTCAAATAAAGCTTTATGAAACGTTTAGTAAAATTCGGGGTTTTAAATTTTTTACGGTCTATCCCAGGATGTCGACTGAAAACTTTCGATCGACAAGTTGTGCTGAAAACAAGAAAATTTATTTTTATTTTCAATCTAAGTAATTAATTGCACGTTTTCTGTCGCCATCGTTAGCCGAGGTATTAGCTTAAAGCAATTAGTAAAATAGTACAAAAATAGTAAAAAATTTTTAAATATTACAGTTTTTCTACTATAGTACAGAAAGTGGTAACACTGTTTGTTGGTCACTCAAGACTGCTGCAGAGCCAAAATTCAGCAAATTTATGCAGCTATACAGCAATTCTGAAAAATTTTACTGCGAATGGCAGATCAGCTGTTGCACATGCTCAACATCTGTGCACGGTTGAAACTTTTGATGAACAGCGAAAAATTGTTAAATTGGTAATGAATAAAATAAGTAAATTAAAAAATCCTGATAACCAAAGTGAGAATTTTCGTTGTAAATTATAGCGAAAAAAATATTGAAGAGAAAGTCAAGAAAAGACAAATAACTAAAATAAAAAACTTATTTGAAGTAATAAAGAACTACGAAGATGATGTATTCAACAATGATTTTCGAATGCATCAATCTTCTCCTTAATTTGCTACGCCATTTGCAGAGATTTGCGGCAGGCATGTCAATTGATGACAGTAAAAAACTTTTGACATTACACAACGCTGCCAAGTTATGAATTTTTCAAAGTTAAATGTTCAGGATGCACTATTAATGCTTTTACGAACGCATCCATAGTTGAGCCCCTTAAGGCTCAATTAGCCGACTGTAATGTAATGTAACTGCAACAGTAGAAAACAGCTGATCGATATTGTTTTGTGAAAAGTAATGGAAATGGTTATAGAGATTTAATGTAACGTAACATACTTTTCATATAAAAATATCGATCAGCTGTTTCCTACATTACAGTTACATTACATTACAGTCGGCTAAAACTGAGCCTTTAGTCGGAACAAACTTACGCCACATTATCAGTGACTGAAAGTTTGACTTTGAACTTGGATTTCCTCTAAGCAAACACTATGAGCAGCTTCGGAAGTGCGACTGTGGTCCAAAAAGCTGATACGAATAATACGAATTTGACATTCCATGCTCTATGTTTGATATCAGGCGAAGAGCGAACATTGAAAACAACCCATAATAAGGATCAATGTCTTTGAATTTATTGTATATATACATTATGTGTGCCCAACCCTTTAAGCAAAAAAGAAAAAAAAAAAGTACACAAACAAAATTTACACATTCGTTTTTTTTCCTTAGCCTGTTCCCCTCAAAACATTATCACACAATTCCCGAAAACTACTCTTTGCAATGCAGTAAAAGAAAGAAGAAAAAAATAAAACTAAAAATAAAATCACAACCATATATAAACTTTAAACACATGTCATGCACACAAAAATAATTTTAACCGCAAATATATCATGTTGCATGCAATACCAACGCAGTTACACGTGGAAATTTAACAAAAATGTTGAAAGGATATATTTATGTATAAAAGACAAAGTAAAACAACATTGACGTAACTAAAAATAACCGGAAATAAAACAAATAAATAAATAAACAATACACTCACAAAAAATCCTAAAATCATCCTTCAATTTAACAAGACCCACTCAGTTTGCAGCGCCATATACATACAAAATAAGTAACGAATGTAGAGTACACATCAGGCGCACATGTGCCTAAAGAAGCGTAAACACTAATTATATATAGTGGTTACACTTTTTTGGGCACATGTGTGCCAAGTGTGAATGTTCCTTAACAGATGTCAAAATGTCTAAAAAAACGAAGTACATATTTATGTGTAATATATCAGGGGGGAAAATATTCAAGGGATTAAGAAAAGTTTTGTTCTTCATAGATTACTACTTAGTTCCTTAAATTATTTTAATATTTTTTTTGTAATACAATTTTAAATTTTTAGTTGAACTGTAAAGAATTTTAATCAGAAATATCCCAGCAGATAAACTTGGGTGCTGATAAAGTGCGTGTGGCTGCACAGAAAAATATCGGTATTTCCCCCAGATAATAAAGTCTAATTTAATTTTTCTTCTCTTCTTTAGAAACTCACAGTAATTAATAAAAATATTTCATTCAACAAGAATTAAAATTACTGAACTTAAGCCCGACTAAGAAATTATTTCTGATTAAAATATTTTTTTTTTCATCCAGCTCCACTGTCTTGCTCCTTTGTGTAAAAGAGAAAAATTCTTAATTTTAAGTTCTTAACAATAGTTGTGGTTGCAAGCAACTGTCATGCGGTGTTGGCACACAAAAATATGTAAAAAGCTCTTAGACGTTTATTTTATTTAAAGGACAAAGTAAGTGTATGTCAGTAGGAATAATTCAAAATATTTCTATTTAAAATGCTAAAGTGTTTAAGTGTCATGCTGATAACAATTAACCAGACATATAAAACAGTAAATTCCATACGAACTTACTGCCAGTGAAGTCGTATGTTTTTAAACCGTTCACTTAAAGTTGGAAATTCTGCGCTCTGGACTATGCACTTTCAAATTTCACGTTATACAAGTATTTATGTATTTTATATAGTTGAATGAACTCTTCCCAAGTGATTATTTCAAAACTTTGCATACTCTTTGGCTTCTTGTAATGTCACATTTTAAAAAGTGGGCTAGGATATGCCCATATGTATGAAAGTGGGCGGGCCCAGTTTCATTTTCTTATATGAATTATAGTAATTAATGCGTTTTGAGTTTGGATGAGAAAAATTTAAAAGAAATAATTTTTGCTGATTTTATTTCTGCTCTTGACGATTTTCTGCTTAAATTTTGTACTCTTATTTTATAAAAATTTATATTAAAAAAAATTATATATTAACAAATTTTTTATCAAATAAATATTAAGAAAAACAACATAGAATTGATTTTTGGCGACTATTGGCGATTTTTAAAATTAATTTGGCGAAATATATCGAAAAAAAGTAACCGACTAGAAACTTTAAATTAAGAGAGTTTTTTGTTTAAATAAAACTTTGCAAATTTAGGCAGATCCTAACAAAAATTTTAATGTGAAAAGTATATCCTATTGTATATAAATAGGAAAGTGATGAGAGTATTTATAGACGTGTTTTCTTGTCACTGGTCTGTCAGAGGAAGGAACATCAGTGAAAAGAGGAACTAGAAACCATTGAGTATATTATCTGCCATTCGAAGCTGCAACGCCATAGACTCAGATGGCTGAGTAGATGTTTTCATGAGAGCATTAGTGATATTGCAAAGTAAAAACTAGAGAATATCAGGGGCTTCGTCATGACAATTTAGTGGCTTAATTGCAGATAGTGGGGTTCTTCTGGCTACAATTGGTGATGATTTTTTTTTTATTAACGGGTGATAATAGAAGGGAAGCACAATGGACCTAACTGGGTCCCTGATTGGAGGTGTGTTACAACACCATCCTTCTTAAACGAACTTAGCCTAATATGTGAACCAAGCTCTCATATGACACAATATCTATTAACAGTAATGTCGCTATTCCCTTTTATTTCTAGGCAACCTGCTAACTGGGCAAAATTTTCATACTTTCATACGCAAACACCTGCATTTAAAGCTTTCCTCTTAAGTAACATAAACAGACATCCTTGAACTTCCGGGGGGAGGAAAGCCAAATACTATTTCTCTTTTTTTACGGTTTGTGCCTGTCGGCTTCAGACATCTAATTTAGTGTTTTGGGGAGAGAGAGCGAAGAATGTAAAGAAAATTTTACGGAAATCAAAGTAATAACAAACAATCAACCTTAATTTTGAACAAGCCAAAGTAAAGTGTCAAAAGCAGAAATAATTTTTATAATACAATTTTAGAGAAAAATTACAAATGTGCAAGGGGGTTTTATCTACTTCATGTAATACTTGCTTTTAATTTAGAATGTATTAAATAGTAATTTTTATACTCGTACATGTGAATATAAATAAGTGTGCGTGCGTGGGTGTGTGTGTGTTTTGGTTTTTGCTGAAATATGGTGTCAGGCGAACAGCAAAAACAGTTGGTTGCAAATTGTGCGCTTAATAGTTTTGCCAGCACACGCATCTATTGTTATCCTTCCTGGCTGCTGTTTGTATTGTTTAAGGATTTCTTCGTATGCCGCTTGCAGTCTTATGAACTCAGGTTAAACAACTGAACAAATAAAAAAAAACACACACGATACGCGTCGGCATTTTTACTCTCTCTTTGCTGTATCTTTATGGGCCACATGTTGTTTAGTGAATAACTTTTTAAAGAAAGTTAGTGCAGAGGCTAGCTAAATTTTGGAACACTGACAAGAACTGATGTTACAAACAAAGAAATTAAAAAAAAAAACACAATAATATCCCAACGAATAACAGGTCAAGTGTTTGAATTATACCAGTGATAAGGTTATCAAAAGTTAGTTTTGCTATCATTCCATATCTAAGAAGTGATTCTAAACTAAATTTTGGTTTTAAATTCAATGAAATTTTAGAAGTTGACGGATGTAGGAACCTTCTAAAAAGGAAGGCTGAAATCCTCCCATCCACCTATGAATATTGTTATGTTCTGAGTCGTCATCAGAGCTATTAGCCGCCGCTTGGTTACACTAAGTCGCGCCGCCACCGAACAATGAATCGGCTTAACAGCTTAGACGGATTAGGCAAATCCACCGATATCACCAGCTGCGCCGTGAAATTTAATTTTTTTGCCCATTCAAAGAATGTTAAGATATGGAACTAGATAAATAGTTTAAGTTCTGAAAGTTATCATGCTGCAATTTTTATTTTTCATTTAAAAATTTTACATGAAAGTGTGCACGTATAACATCAGCTTGAAAATAAGTGATGTTGCAAAACGAATTTCCTCCTTGCTCTGCCAACTATAAAGTAAGACTTTCTGCAAGAAAATAATTCATCAGTTTAAAAATTAGTAACGGCAACAAAACGAATTCCGTTTTTCTTCTCCAGCCTTTAAACTTTGTACAAGAAATTTTAAATTTTTATTTAATTTTTTTATTGCTGCTTTTGTGCTTTAACACAACTAGGCAATTTTAGAAAGCTGGGAAACTGTAAAGCTCTTCAATTTTATTTATATCATGTCGCCAAAAAAGCTTAACGACGCATATCTTGGACTTCGTTTTTTTTTTGACGAAAATCGATTATTTTTTTATTTTTCATCAGTTAGTTTTTGAAAAATTCTAGAAAGAAAATGTTTCTAAAATGTTTTAATTTTTCTATCTTCTCAGTATCCGTATCTGGACCTTAAATGGAGATATCGTGCCATAAACGCCATAAAAGCTTAAGCGGCATAATTTTCGAACTTAATTTTTTTTTTACCGAAATCGATTATTAACGATTGTAAATATGTAATCGATTTTCATAAAAAAAAAACCAGGACCCAAAAATTTGTCGGTTAATCTTTTTTCTGACGGTTGTGGCACGATATAAGGGTTAAAAATTCTCTTACAAAAATATTCAGGATATTCGAGAGTTGAAATTCAACTAAAACTGATAAAATAAAAAAAAAAATTTTATGTTAAATTGAATTTTTCGAGAAAAAAAAATACATAATGTTTATGCACTGGTAAACTAAATATATGTATAGGGGATACTATACCCACTGCTAAAAATTATACACCACCATATAATTGTCCGATTTTGCCCACTGTGTGCAAGCTACAGTTTATTTTCTCATATTAAATGATGGAGAAAAAAATGAAAGTACACTTCAACTGCTATTTTATTCAATTATTGTAACTGCTGCTGCTGTTGTTTTCTTAAATTGTGTGAACAAATGTTGGCGACATTTTTTTCCTACGCTTTAATCTTCCTCTTGAAACAACAAAAGCCATTATTTTATTTTCTCATCTTGAGAAATTTCTTAAATTGTTTTTCTCATAACTTTATTTCTCCAACGTCCATGTGAGTGAGAAATGGAAAATCACAAAAATTTTCATTCAATTATTTTGTCGGAAAATGTTAAACGTTTTGCAGCGCCAGCCAGCTGTGTGGCATTGTGTGTATTTTTTTAGTCAGCAACAGTTGTTGCTGACATTTGCTTCATTCGTCATTTCTGTGGCTTAAGTATGGCTAAAGAGGGCTTCCTTTCGACAATCAAAAGGACGAAGATGAAGGCAGCAAGTGGCTTGCACATGTTTCTATTGACATAAAAACACACAATTACTCACACAAAATTTGTACTATACACTCTTGCTGATAATTTTTCATAGTTGATAAATTTTAACAATGAAGGAATATTTTTTTCCCAGCAAACAAGCGCATGATGTCAAATTAAGAATTTGTTATTTATATAAAAATTATAACTACTAAACTTTGGTAAAAAAATTACAAACTTTTCGCACTTTTTTTTGGTAGCGAGCACCACAAAATACACTTGCATCCGTGTTTTGAACGATGCAGTCCGAAACTATTGTAAAAGTGGGTTTTAAGTTCTCCTCCCACCCTTTCCCACATTATTATAATCAGGGAAACTGCAAATATGACATTGTATGTTTTTTCTTGTATAGTGTTTAGTAATCACATTTTTGATTAAAAGTTTAATTAAATTTCTAAGTAATTTCTAAGTGTAAATACTTGATATTAATGATTTGTATAATTGAATTGATATTTTAATTGATGTAACGAAAATTTTTATTTTATTGATTCTTTTGTGTGAAGTATCCCAAATGTTGCTTCTTGTTCTTGTTAAATCTTTGATATTGTGCTTTTCAGCAAAAATACTGTGCCATAATGCTGTTACTTTTATTTGCTAACAATTTTTAACAAATTAATATTAAACGTTGTTTGTGGGGTTGGTGCGCTGTGTGTGAACGTGTTGTTGACTATATGCCATTCTAAAAATGTCAAGAACAGCTGACTTACTGCGATATATAAATATGTACAGCATACAAGCAGAGCAGTACTACTTCAACAATGACAGTTCATGAAGTGCTTAAGAGAGTTGAGTCAAATATCATCAACCTCTTCCACCCTGAGGCCTGCTGGCAAAAATTTTTCTCACACACATGTATGGGTGTGTGTGTGTAACATTATTATATTTTTCGCAGCACTTTTACCAAGGCTTTCTTTTTCAATTCCTTGAAGTTTTTCTTTCTTCTTTTTTTTTTGTTTCTCCCCTACTAGACAACTTTAATTTACAACGAATTTTACAATAAACATAACAACGTCAACTACTAATACTATCACTATTCGTACAATAACAGTGACAACAACACATACATACATACATACAACTACTTGTCGTCATGCTGTTGGTGAAGGTACTTGACAACACTTGTTGAAAGCTTCACATTTGTTATTTTTAAAGCTCTTGAATTTCTTGTGCATCGACCGCTATAGTAAGGACGGACACTGCTTTCTTACATCTTTTATATTTTTTATTTTTTGTTAAGATTTGCACTACTTGTACATATTTTGTTCAAGTTTTTTTTTGAGTTTGGAAGTATTACATACATAAGTACGAGTATTATGCATATGTATGTAAGTATATGTGAGAGTTTTTCATTAAGCTCTTGTTATCTTTAAATTTAAATAAAACAATGGATGTAATGGAATTTGTTTTACTCCTTTGAAAGATCTATTTTGTATGGAATATAGTATCATGTAAATGACCGCTGCGCCTTTCTCGGTGGCACGCATTCGAAATGTTCATTACACTGTTACTCTGGCGCATTAATCAGACAGAATTTGACTGAAGGGCATGAGCTATGCCAAGCTTTGAAGGCCGCTTTGGCTTATGACTTACAGCTGGTTTTTGAAAAACATAAGCCCTTTAATTTTTATGTTTCGTTTATAAACAATAACGTTTAAATATAAAATTTTTTAACGCACTCATAATCCCAAATCATTATTGTTTTACTTATTCTGTTAAATACATTAGCAAAAGTGAAATGTGCATCGGATCCAGTTAAGCCCTCAATAATTAATTTCAATGTATTTTGAATAAAAAATATTTTACTGAATAAGTAAAATAATAATTTGGGTTTACAAGTGCGTTAAAAAATGTTAAAGTTAAATTCTAAAAATTCCACAAAAAAAAACACTAATTATTAATTAACTTGGCTGCACCCGGTCAAAAATACTTGTGTGGCAACACTCTACTCTTGGTAAAGCAATGTATATAGCTGTTGTTGTTTTTTTACATTTATTTTCTTTACATACTTCCTACAACTACAATTCGAGCTGAAAAAAGTCAGCTAATATAGCGAATGTTAAAGTAATAAAATGAAAAACATGTTCATTATTGAGTTCTTGTTTCAACTTTGATATTAGTTGAACTTCTCATTTGTTTAAATGGAAGTTTAGCATATATCTCTAGTTATTCTAAGAAATTTTTGGGAGCAGGTTTCCTGATAATCTGCCTTAGCAACAGTGAAATGTGCAGAGCATCCAGCTAACTCCTCAGTAACCAGTTTAAATGTGTTTTTAATAAAAAAAAATAGTTTATTGAGTAAGTAAAATAATAATAATTTGTGTGAACATTCAGTTAGTTTTAAAAGCCACCCACACAGAAAAAACTCATTTTCCAATTCAAACACAAAATTCCCTGAACCAAATATAAATTTGTACAATTCTGGTCCTACAAAGAGATTTGTAAATTCAAATAAAAAATTTTGTAATAATTTGTTTGAAAAAAAAACTGATTTTTTCAATCAACAAATTTTGTTTTTACTTAAACTAAAAAGCAAATAAAACAAATAACTGTTCTGTACAGTATGCAATTTCTATATTGAAACAGAACTCTTTTCTAAACAATCTTGTTACAAATGTTATTTTATATTAATTGCATGAATTATAATTTTTAACATATTAACTCTAGTTGTTCTAAGAAATTTTTGGGTAAAGGTTCCCTGATTATCTGCATTAGCAACAGTGAAATGCGCATAGGATCCAGCTAAACCCCTCAATAATCAATTTCAATGTATTTTTATTAAAAAAATATTTTACTTAATAAGTAAAATAATAATTTGGGATTACTAGTGCGTTAAAAAATTTAAACTTTAGTTATTATTGTTCGAACTTGTTCATTTGTTTCTATATTTATGATTTGATCAGGCTAAAGTTTAAGAACAATAACAAATAACACCGAAGGTAGTTGTAAATATTCTGAACGGAGCAACCGGCTGTTTTCGAAGGCCACACCTTCATCATCAACGTTCTTTGTGTTTGGTCCACTGTGTGTGGTGTCAGCTGATGTAGATTTCTGCTTTTTATACGCAACTTTTATTGCAAATGGAATATGTGAATTGTTTTGATTCATCGTTTAACAATTTGCTGAAAGCTTTTATTTTTTTTGTAATGAAAGCTCATTTTTACCATCTCTAAACTTACAACAGTCCTGCCATTGTCGTTTGTTCTTTACTTATTATGCACATGTTAGTTAATTTGCTTATATTTGTTCTACTTAAGACAAACTTTTTTGGTTTGATACTATTAAGGATATTTTTATTTAGTTTTTTTTTTTTTTTTTTGCTAGAGGGCCATGGCTATTAATTTTAGTTAATTTTAGTTATTATTGTTCGAACTTGTTCATTTGTTTCTATATTTATGATTTGATCAGGCTAAAGTTCGTATCGCTTTATAAGCTAAATTTTTCATTTTGTATAATCTTTTTGCATAAAATAAACAAACAATTTACTGGAACAGTAAAAAATATTTACTAAAACTAAAATTTTATTGCAAACAAACGTATGTTTTAAAAATTATTTTCTAATAATTTTTTCTGTGCATATAAAAATTAGTGACCTTCACTATTGTAGTTGTGGAGAAAAAAGGGCCTTTGGCCCCACTGTGCGCCGCTAGTTCAAAATCCACGCAAACATTGATTCTTTCGGGATGAAATGGATGCTCTTGGATGTCATTTGGATTTTTATTGTCTCAAATTCGACAATTTTATTAGTTGACGCATCCATTAACCGCCTCATCGCTGCACATAATTTTTCGATGAGAATAAGGACCAGTTCCGAACTGCTCCAGGTCCCATTCAATGAACTCGTCGTTGTGAATGATCGTTTACCTTAAGCTCCTAAGTCAGTTGAATTTTGTACGGCGCAAAATTCGTTAAGTTATGCTGCACTCTCTACCAGAAAGCGGCGATGTTTTCATCACATCTTGCGTTTCGTCGAAGTATGGGTGTTGTCTGATTGTTTACTGAATCAGTGGACTCAAGCAAGCTTATCCATCACACTGCTAATTGTAACAAATTATTAAAGCAATAATGCATTTTTTGAAATATTTCTATGTTGCAATAAAGAAGCGATCTTGACGCTATCAGCAGTCAAGTCCTATTAAAAGATCATATGGAATATAAATTAACTAAAAATGACAATGAAATTTATTTACTGTCTATTTTTCAAAAATATTATTTGTGAATTCTCAAATAGTTTTTGAAAGTCTGTGCATAAGACAAGAGGATTGTGATTGTTCAAAATGTGTTGCTGTGCGTTGTGTCTACTGATGATTTTGTAAAGCACCAATGAAATGCATATAGACCGCTTAACCACCAGCAAATAAATTTCACTTAAAATAAAGTAATTACAATATGAGGCCCATTTCAAATTCAAATTTCAAACGAAATTTTTAAAATTACGTTTTCTCTTCCTTTATAAAGGTATTTCGGCTATTAAAGTCATTATACACAATACAAAAAATAATAATGTATTAGGAAACATTATTATCACTTAAAATAGAAATAATTTTTTAGGAAGCAGTTTATTTGAACGAAAAACTAAATACGCTTCTGTTTTATTTCAAGTGCCAACAAATTATATGGTTATATTCCAAAAAAAAAAAACCTAATGATAAAAAAGAAACTTTATTTATTGAGGTAATATCGCAGCACATCAACACAATTTTTCGACACCTTCACAGTATATTCAAAAGTCTGTTGAATGTTTCTAATCACAATATTGATGTTAAACTTCTGCATACATTTCGGATACAACACAATACAAACAATTGTTTGTTATGATTTGCTTGCTTTTGTATTTTTATACATTTCATTTCAAATGAAGAAGAAACTAACACCTGCATTAATAAATTTTACCTGTTTAAATATCTCTCTTTCAATTAGTTTATACTATTCGTATATATGTATGTATATGCATGAATTTATTTCAAACACAGCATGCATGAATGAATTAACGAATGAATTAATGAACTGGACACATGTTTTATATAAATTGGCAGACAGTTTGCATTTAATAATTTCGTGAATGAAAACAAGTGTTGAGATTTATTGAAATTTCTATTCAGGTGTAGAAAATCGAAAAACTTGTTTTTGCACTGGGGAACAAATTTGTTGTACTTTGAAACTTATTTGTTTTATTTGGCCATGAGTAATAACAGCCTAAGTCGTAAAACATAATTTCGTGAAAAATCACTTTTGTGTTTTTCTGTTGACAAAAAAAAACAAAATTTGAATAGAGATAAAAAAGTATTTTTTAGTAAACCAAACTCAAAATGAGTTAACGCGCTCACCAAAAATTTTACGAAAATATTTCCTTCAGTATACATTTTAACGGTCTAATTCATAAAATATATTTTAGGTTTATTACAGGTTTATTTGACAAATTTCCCATAGAAATATGTCAAATAAGTGCTTAATAAACCTGAAATATTTTTTATGAATAAAGGCCTGGTACTCTGTTCACAATTTCGTGCGAAATGCTCTCAAACTACATATAAAAGTATTTGGTGTGAAATATATGCGAAATAAATTCGCAAAAGTAGTACTCTGTTCTTGTTGTGAAAAACACGTAAAATTATGTCTTTCCATGCAAAATTAGTCTGGCATCATTTTAGTTTAGCTGCGAAACAACATGAGCAGTGCTTTTTTCGCACGGAATTTTAACAATGTTGCATACTTTCAAGCAATAAAAGCAAGAAATTTATAAAAAAAACCGCGAGTTGGGCTACATTTAGTACATGTCAAATTTTTCACGCGAAATAATCAATGGTGCTGAAAATTGTTCACAACTTTGAACAGAGTACCAGCCTTAAGCCAGTAAATATTTAGTTATTGAACATTTTGGAATGTTTATTATGATAAATTTTTACAACCGCAGAGAAAAAAATTTTACATAAATAAGACGTTTTGTTAGTATACCAGACTTTGGACTTGGGTCGATCTCAGTGAAACAGACTGAATGGCCATTTTAGACACAAACCTATAATCAAAATCATTTAAATTTAAAAATAAATAATTAGTTTATTCTAAGAGAATAGAAAAAAGTTAAGCCTTAATGCTCATAATTGGTTTGATTTTTGTTCGCCTCTAAAGACTGGTACTCTGTTCATACTATTACGTGCGAAATGCTGTCAAACTACATATAAAAGTATTTGGTATATTTGCGAAATAAACTTGCAAAAGTAGTACTCTGTTATTATTGCGAAAAACACGTAAAATGTATCTGGCAGCATGTTTTTCCAATACAAAATGACTCTGGCATCATTTTTTTCAGCTGCGAAACAACATGAGCAGTACTTTTTACCCACGGAATTTTAACAATGTTGCATATTTTCAAGCAATAAAAGCGAGAAATTTATAAAAAACCGCGAGTTGGGCTACATTTAGTACATGTCAAAATTTTCACGCAAATTTTTTCGCAACTTCGAACAGAGTACTACGCTTAAAACAAGAAATTGAACAAAACCAAGGAAAAGGTAAAAAAAATTATTTTTTTCCCGCGAAGACTCTTCGTGGGAATGATTCACGATTAGAAATATTTCAAGGGGACAAGGTGGAAGTGATTATTATAATAACTCTTACTGCCGCCTTTTAATTTTTTATTTCTTTTTTAATCGATAAAACATATTTTGAACTAGAATAAGCTAGAATAAGCTAGTTTGACTTCAGTAGTTTAAGTAATGAACATGTTTTTATGTTTTTATCTTAACTTTTTGCGGTTATTGCCCTCTTATTTATTTGATATTTAAAAAAGTTTATTTGTTTTCAAAACACATTTCTAGCGTCTTTGTTTACTTTGTTTTATTAATTTAAATTTCAGTTTCTGTATCGTACAAAGTAAGAGAGTAAGAGAAAGTATATATAAAAAAAATGTTTTGAAGTGGTATTAAAATCTTGTTGGAGAAAAACTTAAACATGGAAACGGTGTAATAAATTATTGTAATTCTTATTGTTTTCGACAAACGAACCAGCCATTAAATTATTAAAATTCATTTTACTTTCTCTACTGGTATTTGCCATCATTTAATCACTCAGGGAATTCACAATGAGTATCTTAAAATTTTAGGAGGGAGTTCATAATAGCATTTTCAAATACATATGTCTGAATATTGCAATGTTTCAATTTGAATACTTTACTATGGGTTTGCAAGTTTGTTGTTTTTGTTTGTGTTTTGTGTTTTGGGCGACAAATTTAAAAGTATGAAAAGCATCAATATGGCAATATGGTAGTATTACACTAAACAACTAAAATTGTCAGCGCAGCTGTAGTTGATAAAAAAAAATTATATTTTTCGCTGTCTTTAATCTTTTGCAGAACAAGAAATATTTTGATACATTTATCCAACAATCATATCTAATTTAAAAAATTTTGTTATTTTAATATTTTAATACTTCAATATATTGTGTTTTATATCTTTGCCTGCTCATAATGAAAATTTAAAATGGCACAATGTTGCCACATTTAAATTTTAAGATACTCATTGTGAATTCCCTAACTATTTCTCTGAGTGCACAATTTGCTGCAATATGAATATTTGGCAGCACAGCTGTTTTCTATCAAATTTTACTCATTTTCAAAGTACATACTTTTTTGTTTTTATTTCTATAACAATATTCATCAATATGCATGTGGCATTTGCTTTGTATTTGTCTGCGTACGAGTGTCTGCTTGTGTTATGATATAATAATGAATTTTTGCTGCATGGACACACATGTGAAAAAATATTGCAAATAATTACAATAAAAACAAAATATTTTATCACAGACAATGGGCAATAACAAATTGACAAGTATTGAATATAAAATAAGCACGAGTACATACATACAAATACATATGTACATATGTATATATATCTTCAGGGAAATTTCAGTAAAAGGCCGAAAAATACAAAAACAGTGCGGTTGTGTAGCTTAATTTTGCAGTCCAGAAGCCGCTAATTCTACTAATTTTGCTCTTTTTTGTTTGTTTAAATATTAAAGTTCTCAATTTCGACTTATTACTGCAAAGTTCTTTATCAAATTTTTTAAGTTAAGTTATGAGAAAAAGAATACTTAATAATGCCAAATTATCGAACAGAACAAGAAATTTTAAACTTTTGGAGAAAAAATAAATAAAAAACGCGAAAGCTTTTAAATTACTTTAGTTACTTGGCTCAGTATTACCAAACAGTTTTCGCATATGAAAGGGAGCTTTTACAGTAAACTAATGTGTGTACATATACATACATATATGTATCTGATCTAATACAGACACACAGAGTTCAAAAATATTGAAACAGATATTTTAACTTCTTTTGTTTCCAATATCAAAAAAATAATAAAGTTGGCAATCCTGCAGTTAAAATGGCGTGACGTCATTCCTCATTTATGATTTTGAAATGGCTTAATGTGTATTTCTATCTTCATTGGGTGGCACTATTTCTCCCGCCACCAGCATTGGTCTCGCAAAATTTGAAGAAGCATGAAATTAGCAACTACTCTCCAAAAAATTTCTCGATAAAAATTAGCTGAGTTGTAAATGAAATATACATAGATCAAAGAATGACAATGAGTACTCAATCCATTAGAGCATCTCTACTGCGTTTATGGGAAACACTAATTTACCCTACAACTAAAAGTTAAAAGGCACTTTCGTATCAAACGCATTGACTCTCTCTCGCTCTCATACTTTGAGTCGTAGTATGTTTATACTCAGGCTATGGATATTTAATCGAAAAATATATATATATTTATTCATCATTCGCCACCGTATACTTACATTTTTGTATATAAAATGGAATGGAAAATGTGGCGGTGTGTGTCTGGCTGTTTGAAAACATTCTTTATGTATGTGTGTTTAAATAAAATAGCCCTGTGTAGCCG
This sequence comes from Nowickia ferox, assembly GCA_936439885.1. NCBI lineage: Eukaryota > Metazoa > Arthropoda > Insecta > Diptera > Tachinidae > Nowickia > Nowickia ferox. The sequence continues at coordinate 17,318,108 of OW387027.1, forward strand.
ATTAATACTCAGGGTATTTTTATACTTATGCGTGAGATTGTAACTCACCCAGTCTATAAATTTTAGTTTGTTGTTTGTGTGTTTGTATGTAAACACAGTGGTTGGCTATTTATAGTTATACATATGTGACAGCGCATAGAGAAAGGGACCTAAGGGTAAAAAAAATAAATTTTCACTTTTTTTTTTATTTTTTGATGTGGACAACGTCTGAGCATCGAATGAGACCGATCCCATGCCCCAAAAGTGTTCCCTCCCAGAGATATGCGCGTTTTATTCAGTGATGGTACACCAAAGATACACGTATTTAAATCTTTAAAATGGCTCTCCTGAACAAAACCGGTTTTTACCCTTAGGTCCCTTTCTATTTTGCGCGTCACATATGTATTCGGTTTAAATTTAATGCGTGTGTTTTGCATTTTGTGGGTTTTTTATTTTTAGCTGCACTTATTCATAGTTGTTTGACGGCCAATACTCAGCGAGTACTTAAAAATTATACTTTTTTCTAGAGATGTGCACGTAAGCGGTTTTTGACTTACGACACGCACGCTCATGCAGAAAAATATTTTACTCACGCACTTTCACGCACGAATGATTTTGAAAATTTTCAGGATCACGCACGCTCACGTATAAAATATTCTTAATAACGCACGAGGGGTGTACAACTTATCACGCACGCTTACGAAAAATATATAATTAAATTTTTATGTTTGTTGGTTGAAAAATAGGTTCTTACATTATGCATTGCATTATGTTTGCAGGCTCATTCTATCTATATGTACCCAGCAAAAAAAAAAAAATCTGTTTACTCGAAAAATTTGACTTTATTTTGCGCTGAACGTATTTTTTCAATTTGTCCCTTTTTAGCCCTATTTTAAAAAATTTTTACGCTTTTTGAGTCTCAAAAGTTGGCATCACTGGTATGTACATAGATCAGAGCTGGCCACCGAGAAGAACACGAGAGTAATGTATTCGCGTATGTGCATTCATTTGTATAAGAAGCCGATTGATGTTCGGCACTCTGGTGCTACTAGATTGTAATATGTATTTATTATAAGAAAATTTAAAAGTTTCAATACAGTTATATACCCACGCAGGAGTGTTATCTCGTGAGAGCGTGAGAATTCGTGCGTGATTCTTAAAAAAAAAACTCATGCACCAGTAATTCTTTTAAAGTCATGTGTGTAAAGTGATTTACGCGTCATACGATAAAATCACGACATTTGCACATCTCTACTTTTTTCATTCTCTGATAGCTAACTAACCCCGGTATTTTGATTCCAACATTGGCGTCCTTAATATACGTATATGGAGTACATACTTTATCAACAGCTGTCATATTATTAACCTGTTTGTTATTATTATATTTTTTAATTATTTATGTATATAACACTAACAAAAAGAAACACTAAGGCTTAGGGCCTAATTCATACAAAATATTTTGGTTTTATAAAAGGTTTATTAATAAAATTTCCATAGAAAATTTGTTTCATAAACCTGTTATTAAACAGAAATATTTTTTATGAATAAGGCAGTTAGTATGTGTCAATTTCCCACAATTAGTTTATTATTTGACGAAAGGTTTATGATCAAGTTTGCTTCATTCAACCCCAGCACAGATATTAGACGGGCGTTACCTGTGTGCCTGCCTGTTGGAACTTTTCACACACTTAAATAAATACTCATGTACATATGTATGTATGTATCATTATTTTTATCGCTTCAAAATTTTTGAATAATAAATTCTCCCTTTTTTTATCTTATTGAAAAAAAAAATCATATAAATTTATTTATGACACGAATGTGTCTATATGTTCTTTGTAACTGTTTTTCCCACACTCGTTTGCAAGTGGAGTGAGTTTTGCATGTCAGACATTAATTCCAAACATAAATCCATTAAAAGGTTGCAGGAAAAAAACACACTCACAAAAACAACACTGCGTCTTAATAATGTGAGAAATTCATCACTTGCTGATTGGGAACAGGAAAATAACTTTTTGTTTATTTGTTTTTTAACGCATAGAATAATATATTGACAGTTGTTAATTTTTTTTCTTTGCTATTTCTATATTTTCTAGATGGCTCTCGACGGTAAAACGATTATAAAAGAAGAAATAACAGATAAAGACGCGTACGAGGCTACAGCATCAGCAACACGCAGAACAAAAGGTGAGTGTAACTACATACATATGTGTGTGCATTAGAGTGCGTAGTACCCTCAAATTAAAATCTAAGAAAAAACAAGTTTAATTTAAAATTTTTCAATTGTGATTTTGCTTCACATGTATTTCATATTAATCCTTTTATTTTGAAATAACTTTATTTTATGTTGCTTTAAGATTCCAGTGCTATTTAAGCAAAATGAAGAATCAATCATATTGAATCAAAGTTTTTTTCAAGTTGAAACAACATGAATTCACTTTAAAATATTCATTTTATTATATGAATTATTTAACTTACCGGATGGTGCGTGCGTATTGACATGAGCATTCAGGAAAATGTGCGTATGTCAGAGTCAAATATAGGATATTTTGTATCTGGTTCGAAACATTTTTTTTTTTTGCCAAAAACTCATTTATGGGCTGGTTATGGTAATTTTCGTTTTGGGTTTGATTGTTTAACCAGTTTTAAACCGAGTTTTTAGTTATTTTTATTAGGTGAACTCGAGCAGAGTAGCAGGATAGTAATACTTTCGCCATAAAATTTACCAAAGATGTTCTTACTCAATAAAAAAAATTTTTAAAAAATAAAAATAAATATTTATACCTCTTAATATACAATTGGAATTATAATATTGAAATAACGAGGTGTATTAAATCAGTTGGCCTGCAAAAATAAAGTGAACAAAACCAAGGGAAAAGTGAAAGAATCCAAGTGAAAAATATTATTCATGATAAGGGGAATAAAAAAAGGGAACACAAAATATTTCTAGGGAAACATTTTTCACGATAGGGGTGATGATTTTGCTTTCGTATTTTTTCTGTTTTAGGTCAAATTGAAAAGTTTCAAATACTGTTGTTTCAACTTTGTGCACACTTCTCCCAAAATCACCTATTTTTTTCTAAGCCACAAGCAAACCCACTTAAAACTTGTACCTTCTGAAATAAACTCGTGCCTTTTATTTTTTATGTCCTACAGATTTTGTATTAAAGTTTTTTAAAATAAATCCACCAGTTACTGCATTTAGATTTGAGTATTAAAGCACCCCAAAATTGAAATTTCAAATATCTCATACACAGAAAAAAAATTCCTGCAATAAACACGTCTAATTGGAAAAAAATCAATTAAAAATGTTATTTATTCAATTAACTTTTGTTTAAAAATTTAATTGACTCAATAAAATTTTGAATTGATTTTATTTTTGTTCAATTAAACATGTTTATTGCCAGTAATTTTTTTCTGTGTATACATTCGTCTCATACAAAGATATTAAAGGTATTTTTCTGAAAAGCTTATTTATTCTTTTGTAAATTTACAATTATTGTTTTCCTTTTTGTGGGTTTTGTGTGGGAAAATTAACACAAATACTGGTAAAGCA